>CM046880.1:24983876-26289973 GCA_025667525.1 Glebionis coronaria
AGAGTAATTTTTGACTCGACCGTGCGTGTTGAGCACTTAGCTTTGATTCCTTAACTACACATTAGGCTAAGTCTCTTAAATAAGGACGAGAAATGATAGAGTTAATTATAAGTTACTATGCTAAACGTAGAGTACTCGTATTCTTTCAAAAACTCATGTGTTCTCGTTGTTTGCTTATTCTCCCTTCGCATGTAAATAATTTTTGCTTAATAAATATTGACTTAGCGGTCTAGTTAGGATTGTTGGGTTTCTAGTCTTTTCTAGTAGCTTCCGTGTAATTAAATTGGGAAGACATTAAGGTATCGCCAGCGTCACGGTTTTGAAGTATTGGCACCCCAATAATCGAAAGCTTCACCCAATAATAAGATTTCAAGTGCTCACCAAAATCTAGCAAACAATTTGAAGCCCCACAAGGCCCAAAATCTATGCAAAATTGAAAGTGATTCAAGCCTTAATCTTCGAAGCTTTAAAGATCCAAAATTCGCTTTAGCGTGAGGATATACGTCTTTGGCTAATAAAACCACCGATGAGGCGGATAATAAAAGGCAAGGCAAGACCGAAGTCATAATAAAAGCTTCATGGCGAAGTTGAATAAAAGATGGAGGTAAACCAAAGATAATAAGGCCCTTCCGTTAGGGGGCGTATAAAAGTCTTGGTAATAAGTCTCATGTTCAAAACCGTTATAAAACCGTGTTTATCGATTCTTCTTGTCAACTTAATTTTTTAACATCGTTGTCTATTAGGAGGGGTTATTGATTTGATGGTCTTAGTTACACCGTTAGGACTCTATTTTTAGACCTAAATCTCTATTATCGCATAAGTCAACAATGTATCCTCGTGATCATTAAGACATAATAAAATATAAGAGATACAACTTAGGAATAATGGGAGAATAAGTACGTGATTAGGGCATATGAGTAGTGTTAGCATTACTAACTTATAATGACAATGATCTTGTTGCACGCTTGGCATGGAATTGGAGTGAAAATCGAGGACGATGAAATTATTTCTAACGAAGCATTCACGTGTTCTTATTCTATGAACCTAAACGTCCCATTTTGCGATGAAAATCATACATTATGTCTAAAACACAAGTAGTAGTAGTAATAGTGTAGTATAGCTAGTTTATCATTTCCATAAAAGTGAATAAAAATTGAATTTTGGAGATGCTTTGATACTTTATTCTAGCATTGCGTGAGGGCACGGTAATGGTTTAGTATGGGGGAGTGATGAGACTGCTTTTATACATGGTCTCATCGTCCAAATCGGGCTTAAAATCAATTAAATATCATCAAAACTACCAAATATATGCTCGTGTTTGTTACTTGTGTATTTTTAGGTACGGATATTGAGGAAATGACAAAAGATCACAAGATTCATTCAAAAACGAACACGGGAAACGAAGTCGCACAATGAACCGGGCCCAAGTTTGGAATTTTGCAAAATGACCCTTGAAGAATTGAAGATTGGCAACTTTAGTCCCTCATCTTTGAAGAACTTGTCACAAATGACCCTCCAAATGTCAATTGTACAAGAATGATCCCTAAAGTTTGAAGATATTACAATTCCAGTCCTTGAAGAATCCAATAAGAACAAAAGAAACCCTTGGAAAAGTTTCTAAAAGTCTTTGTGCCAAAAATGTAAATCTGCCAAACTTATTACAAAGGAAATTGGAAGTATGCTGATTTATTACAATATGGAAGAAGTAAAAGAGCTTGGGGACTTAAACTGCCAAATAGCCAAACCCCCACCACCAGTCACATCCTTACACGTCACCCTTACCCACCCAAATACCCAAACCCATTACCCAACCCGTCCACCCAGTCCACAACCCACCCAAGTTTATTAAACCTGGTCAACACAAGTCAACCCCCATTTCCCACCATAACACCTTTTTAAATTCGTTTTTTCCCAATTTGGATTAAAACAACCACTAATCCCACTTAAACCTTAATTATCACCAGGTCCAATTAAGAACAAACCAAAGGGTTTTGGGTTAAAACCTTCCAGATCACAAATTAAACACTCCCTCACTTGATCCCACACCCCAAATCGCCACAAGACACACCCATGTGTCTTGTGGGACCTTCCCCTGCCCCGTCTTTTTCACACCAAAACCAATACCCGACCAATTGAACGCCTCATACTCACTCCTTTGTCCCCAAGGCTTAATGGACGCCTGAGATCACTTCTTACAGCCTGACATCCTTCAGCATCCACATGGGACGATTTTGACTAAAGAAGACCAAGGGCTTTATTGGCATTTCCATCCATTAGGGTTTAGGATGCAGATTTCTTGTATTATTTTATTAAGTTTTCTAGTAATTTCCATAGGCTTGTATAAATAGAGACGTTTGTGTCTCTATTATGTTTTGTTCCAGTTTTTTTAGCAAGTCCTTGTAACCCGTTTTTAAAATTAATATAAAGTTTGGTATTTTCCATTGAAACTGTAATTCCTTTTATGTTTTTTAAAAAAGTTTGGTATTGGATTGCTAATATTCTGAGTTCCATTTTTATTGATTAACATTTGTGTGTTTGAGTTAAAATTTTCAAAAGGTTTTAAACAGGTTTTTAATTTCAGAAAGTTTAAATCAAAAAAGTGAAAGTGGATTTGGTTTTTGTTTTCTGAGTGTTAAAGATTGTGTCTAAAACAGGATTTAAAGGTTTGAAAGTTTTTGGAAAAGTTTTAAGTAAGAAAGATAGAAAACAGATTGTAAATTGTGTTTGTGTATTTTTGCTTAATCTTGGCAGGTTTTGGAGATTTGTTTTGACCAAGGATCTGCATAGACCCGGGTCTATTGGGGGTGACATCAGTCACTGAGGGACTTGGAAGTAAGTCCCTCAAGGTAGAAACTCATTTACCTTTTTAATTTTCAGTTTTGGTTACTTGTGTGATTTATATGAAATTGGTGAAGACTGCATGCAAAGTGTGTTCATGTGGTTTGAATGAAGTTTATTTAGTGTTTTATGCATGATTGAAGTTTGTTAAATCAGTTTGGATAGGTTTAGCATACATTTTGTTTGAAAAATCTTCAATATCACATATAAAGGGGTGTTTGGGATAAGGATTAAGTTGAGTCTTTTGTCATCAAACCTGCTTAAAACTTGATTGAAGCATTCTCTTTGGTTGTTACTGAGTGTATTATGCACTAAGGTTGTAGATAGGATAAATTTCAAACAAGGTTGCTTGTAAAACTTGGAAAGAATTGCTTAAAATCAGTAACTGCTAATTTTGCATGATTTTGTGAGAATTTGAGCCATCCAGCTGCTTAGTTGTTAGATCATAGGTAGTTCTAGGATTATAGATCAGTTTTATGCTAGTTTGTGTGATTGTGTGCAAGATTTGAAGACTTGAAAATCATCTTTGTGCAAGTAAAATTGGTAAAAACACCCACAGACCTAGCTAATTGCATCAGCAACTATCATTTGCCCTTTTGTGCTATTTTGAGTTTGATTTTGTGTGCAATTTGTTTGTTTTCTGAGTTGTCTTGACTCCTTGTACTCCAAAGAGTACAAGGGTGCCCATCTGTCCATAATCATCAAACAAGAAAGCACAAAGCAAGCCCTCTTGCTTAAAAATCACAAGTGAAGATATTGTCACTTGCTTGTGTTCATCAAAGGAAAACTGAACCCGTTTTGTTCAATCCTGCTTGATTCTTGTTAACAAAGTGAATTTGGATTTGTGATTTGAGGCTTAAAAGTATAACAGGTTGGTTTGCAAAAGTAAAAAAGTAAAAAAAAAATAATAAACGCCAAAAAGGGGTTCACCAGCCTCGAACCCTCGCCATCACACTCACAACACTCACACGTTACCATTGCGCCCTAGGGTCTTTGACTGCTAGGGTTGCAATTGAATTAAACTTAAGGTGTTTTGAGCTTTGCTTTTTAAATATAAGCCGTAGCTTATTTTCCCATTTCTGGCTTATTGGTTAATCCATTTAGCTTCTTTTGACTTTTCCTAGGATAGTATTGTGACTTAGGATTTTTCTCCACTTAGTTTTAATTTTTCCCGTTATTTATTTATTTTTTATCTTTTATTTATTAGCCGGTTTTCTTTAATTAATTAAAAAATAGAAAAAAGTACTTTTAATTTTAGGAAAAATAATTTTTAGGTTTTAATAAAGTATTTTGAGGTTTACATTTAGTTAAGTTTTCAAAAAGTCTTATTTTTAATTTTATTTGATTTTAGGTTTTTTTTATAAACTTTAAAAATTAATATAAAATTAATTAAAAGGTTTTAGGAACTTTAACTTGCATTTTTGTCTTAGTTACAATATTTAGGATTTTTGGTAATTTTTTAGAATTTATTTATACACTTTTAATTTTTTTTGATTATTTTAATATTATTTTATTGGTAAAAATTAAAAGTTTGTTTTTTTTACTTTTTTCATTTTTCCTAGATTGTAAACATTAAATTAGGAACTTTGTCACTTTCCAAATATTTTTTAGGCTTTTCATTTAATTTTTAGAATTAATTTAAGATTTAATAGATTTTAATAGTTTTTAGGAGTTTAAAAATAGTTTAATTTGGTTTTAAATTTTTTTAAAAATAGTTTTTAGCTTAATTAGGTCATTTTTGAGGTTTACAAACTTGAAAATCTTGTTTGGGGCTTTTTAATAATTAATTGTGATTTTTAGGGCTTTAATTAGCATTAAAAAGTCATTATTTAATTAATTAAAAGGTTTTAGCAAGTTTGGATTTTTTTGTAAACTCTTAGAATTTTATTGTGGATTTTTAGTAATTTTTAGAAATTTTTAGGTTAAAATTTTAATTTTTGTGTTTTTTTTTACGTTTCTACGTCTTAACTTTCTAGTAGTAGTTTTTGTTAATTTTTATTTTTTCGTCTTCGTCATTTTCTCTTATCTTCTCTTTTCTTCTTAATAAAACCATCAATCAAATCAATTCATTACACAACACACGTGCCTCCTCGAGAACGAACTCACTTTTAGGGTCATACACACACGGTTTTCCTAAATCGTCGTGCACACTTGCCCTATATTTTAGTTGCTTGTTTTTCCTAAAGCAAGTATCTAATTTTACAACCATCAATAGTAAACCAAGAAATCTAAGGCGAAAAATCACACGAGTTAAAATTTTTCAAAAAACACATATTTCAAAATTTTGCAAAGATTTCACAATGTAGTTCAAAGTATGATTCCACAATGTGAAGAATGAAACAATTCCGCAAAGTGAGATGACACAATTCCGCAATGTGTAGAGGTTATAATTCCGCAATGCTCAAAAATCTATGATTCCGCAATATGCAATGATGTCGCAATGCGTAATTCCGCAATATGCTGAAGATATAATTTCGCAATGCTCAAAGATCTATGATTCTGCAATGTCCTACAATACACAATTCCGCAATACTTTGGATGTTCCAATTCCGCAATTACGAATAGAGCACAATTTCGCAATAAACAAGAATCTATTCACTTCCGCAATTACTAAGAACACTCAATTCCGCAATGCTAAAAACATTCAATTCCGCAATCACTAAGAACATTCAATTCCGCAATGCACACAAAACTTATGATTTCGCAATACCTAAGTATTCAATTTCGCAATGTAACACAATATTGCGAAATTATGGTAGAATTTCCTAAAAAATAGGATCTTGGAAGAACTTTATGAATTTCAAGATTTCAAGCCTAAAACGAAGCCAAACACCACAAAATTTCGCGTTTTTAACCAATCTAAGTAACCCAAATCACTACCACGCCTATGTAGTTGATTTGTCTACTCACTAACACCACGAAAACACAATTTTTTTTTATGATTCAAGCTATTTAGGGAGAAAACCACACGAACTTAATAAGAAAACTAAAACCAATCACGAATCTACCCTGTGGCGAATGATACCAATTGTTGTCCCATATTATTTAGATGATTAAACAAGAAAGGTAGATAAAAGATGTAAGATTTCTAGAGAGAGAAAGTAGTGAGAGAAAGTAGAGAGAATGGTTGGAACTTTTGGAGGATTAGATTAATGAGAGAAAAATGAAATGACCAACACCCTTCCTAACATGCTAGGAAGGGTATATATAGTCCACCCACATGCGGGCTTGTTTATGGACTATAGTCTAATGGGCCGGGCTTTCCTTTTGGGCTTTAGTTACTTATGAATGAACTTTAGCCTAAAGTTAAGCCCGTATAACACGCCTAATCTACTACCTATTACAACGTTCTAATATACGATACATAATAAACATATGACCGAGCTTTCTTGTTTGACTTAATATTTTGAGGCTAACAAAAACTGATTTCCTTCAAAAACATTGTCATTCTCTTGAACTTGCTTTGCAAAAAGACATCGGAAGTTTTCCACATGATAATAAATTGCAAGAAAAACTTTCCCAAATGTGTCGAGAAATGAATAAAAAAAGTTTGGAAATTAAAGATTTGAAAGCTCAGTTACAAGAAAGGAACATAGCAATAGAAGAGTTGAAGAAACTCGTTGCCAAACTGGGTGGGAAAATTGTGGAACCTAAAGTTATGAAACGTGTTGTTCGACAACCCAATGCTTACAAGGATCCAAAGCCACCTATCTTAGGAAAACCGAATCCTTTCTCCAATTCTTCTCATTTAAAATCTAGGTTACCCCCTAAGACTGATGTGTAAACAAGTCTTCCAAAACCATCTATTTCACCCTATGTTCCTCCATTTAGAAAGCACACTTCTACTAAACCCAACCATGTGAATGCACCCAACACTTCTAGGACTCCTCCAAAATGTGTGACATTTGCGTCCACAAAAGAATCTGTAGGTTCAAATGACTTAGATCATACCAACAACCTAGAGGATGCTAAGCACAAAGGAAAGATTCAGAAAGAAAAAACAATGTATTCAAAACCTAGTACACCAAATCCTGCTAGAGTTCAACACACTCCTAATGGGAGTCAACCAAAACCTAGGATCCCTTACCAGCAACCTAGGAATTGGAAACCATCCATGAATAGTCATGTTTCGAACATTATGCCTGAACGATTTGGAAAACCAAGGAATACAAGTACTTTCGTGAATCCCAAACTCCCTGTATGTCCCACTTGCAAAAAAGGCATTCACAATGGAAAACATGACCATTGCATTCTGCAATACCTTTATGAAGTCAAATCGCATGCCTTTGCACAAAGAAAGAATGCAAAATCCCATAAGACAACAAGGAGATATAAACCCATCGCAAAGAAAAGCAATAACAACAAATCTGAAACGTGGATTCAAAAAGGACATAGTTTCTCTCCAAAGAAGTCTTCCGTTGTGCGAGCAAAAACTACTCCTAAATCTAGTCTTCAGTGGAAACCAACGGGTCGGATCTTCACAAAAGTTGGTCTTAAGTGGATTCCAATAGAGAAGAGTGACGAAACCTGCGCTAGCACGAATGCGAATGTTTTGCATGTAGAAAAGGAATTTGTTACTCCTAACACTAGTATTTGTGCAAACTATTCTTCTGTCATTGCAGGTACAACAACAGATTCTAAACCCACTTCTTCTTCCTCCAAGGGTTCCAATTTTGTACATTCAATATCACCTTCTTCTGTTGTACAAAAGTCTATTTTGGATTATTTTCGAAAAACTTGAGAAAACACAAAAATATAATAAAACGTAAATATCCATAGAAAAACAAAATATAAAAATGGAAAAACTTTCAAAATACCAAAAATATTCTTCTCGACATGTTTCAGTATCGCTAATATGGACGTGCCTAGAAATGTCGCTCAATAACGACACGGGTGTGTACATAAAGCTCGAATGAAAGTTGTAAATATTTTTCAAAACATGTCATTTCAATGATTTACAATTACTTCATATTGTGACTCGTGCCTTAAAGAAAGGAAAGTTGATCACGGATGATAACTTATCCTTAACAATAGGAAAATAAATTTTTTTCGGTCATGAGTTATCGATAAAAACATTCCAAGTTTTTAAGCTCATGTAAACGACTTACAGTTAAATGTCAGACTGTAACTCGAACTTCAAATAAAGGAAAGTGTATCTTTAAAGATAACTTATCCTAAAAACGGGTAGAGAAATCTATCACGGGTTGAGCTTGTCACAAAACATTCAAAGTTTTGAGCTCAACACTATGGCTTGTAATCACTTTCAGATTGCAACCCGGATCTATATTCACGGGGGAGTGTACGATTTAGTGCCCTTACCCTCAGCAAAAAATAGAAATCTTCTTACACTTGATTGGATTCGTCAAGACATTCAACGTCAATGAAATCAAGTTCATGCTTAAGAAATACCATGTCGCCAAAAATAAATGGTTTTCGAAAAGCGTTGAACACAATTTTTTTCAAGAGTTTTTCAATGTTTATTCAAAATCTTTCAAAAATTGTGTGTTCAACAACTCCTATCCTCAAAAGTGTAATGTGGATCACATACTCACAATGACAATTCAATTGGATCAATTTTTTGAGGGGGAGCTTTCCAAATTTCATGCTAAGTTTGACACATTTTTCTCCCGAAAATTTTCAAGACTATTTTTCATGATATATTTTAATCAAATTTGGTATCTCTAATATCAAAGATTTTATATATTAGAGATAAGGGAGAAAATGTGATTATAATGTGATCTATTTTGCAAGACTCAAGCACTATAACCCTTACCTACATGTGCGAAACACTTTCGATTATCGATGCACATGTGAAGGAGGGCATTTCTGAAACGACAAAACTATCAAGGTGTTAAATGTTTTTCAAACACTTTGTTAGACTTTTTGAAGTGGTTTTATGGCTACGATCTCATACCCACAACATTTTTAATCTACGACGTTATTGGTGTCAAAAGGATGGTTAGGTTTAAGTCCTATGATCCAACTAGAACCGGAGGGATCTTCCCAGGGACAATTCAATAGATTATTAGAAGTCCTTAGGAAAGATGGAGTAGAATGTGAACGTAGCTGAACGCCGACTAAGTACTAATGCTAGCACTGGAACAATCACAACAAGGTGCTAGTAATGGTGTCTTGGTAAGCATTAAAGGGGTTGAAGAATGAAAAGGAAATGTAAGGATAAAGGGTGAAAAGAAAATAGCCCTCCATACAACTTAGGCAGAAACCGGGTCAACACATCATGAAGATTACACATCATGGACCGAGTGATGTAATGCACAACCCTTACCTAGCTACTCAGGCTTCTCTCAAAAGAAGTTTGTTTTATCGTCACGAAGATCAACATGACTTCTATTGACTTTATCACTCCGAGATAGTTGATATTGAATAGGTGGCGTCTGCTCCAGCCTCCGACCAATAAAAGTGCACAAATCGAGTCTAGAGCCAAGAGATCAATCAAATCTCGTTAGGACACACAAAATGACTATAAAGAGAGTCCTACGCTATATCCTTGCGATATTGCTAGAACACTCAGAGTGATACTACTTAGTATTCACAATGATGAGTGGAAATCATTCCAGTGTTAACATCAAACAACACTTCGGTAGGTCATATGTAAGATTCTTTATGAATTAAACATATGTAAAACTGAAAAGCAACAATGGTTTGATTCTAAATTGATTCAAACTCGTTTCAGGTTTCTACGCAATATCTTTATGATCTTGCCAGAACATTCAGAGTGATATCCATTAATATTCACAGTGACGAATGGAAATCCTTCTAGCGTCAACCTCAAACAGCGCTACGGTAGGTGACTTGCGAGATTCTTATGAATCAAGCTTGTGTCAACTGGAAAGCAACAATGGTAAGATTCTTCAAGAATCAAACTTGTTTCAGGAATTTGAATTGACGACTTTAATCAAGCGGATATTTATCCAATTGATTCACTCTTTATGTTCGCACTCTTGCTTTGAGACGGTCGAGTAAAGAGAACGGCTAGTACAACCGCGAAACCCTGTCAAGGAGATTCTTAATTGAATCTACTTATCACAGGTACGGTATTTAATATCGTATAACGGTTTTCACCGACCGGAGATAAAACACTACCGAAAAAGGACGAATGTCAAAGCCATTCAGTTCGTGTCTATGTTTTGTCTCGAGAAGGTGGCGTTACGATGTACTCAGCAAATTCAAAGATTCACAACCACATACTCATGCCTAAAGACATATTAAACAATTAACAGTGTGAGCATGTGGATGAAGACACAAGATCGCAAGATGGCAAAGACAAGTTAAGGATGATTTGAAGATCTCAAGATTAAAAGACAAAGTCGAAAGACAACGACAAAGGCTAAAAGATCACAGCATGAAGGAACAAGACTACTATTACACATTAGTAATCTTTATAAATCTCCAAATGACAAAGGGTAATGACCTCTCATTGGGGGAGATTGTTAGCCTCAAAATATTGAGTAAAACAAGAATGTTCGGTCATATGTTTATTATGTATCGTATTTTAGAACATTGTAATAGGTAGAAGGTTAGTCGTGTTTTACGGGCTTATTTAGTGTATTTTGATGTGACCACGAAAGTTTTTTTACGACCTTAATACATCGAGCCATAAACTCAAATGTTAAAAAAAGTCAAAGTGTTCCCACCTTATGATTTATTTGGAAAAATAGTTACGTTTGTAGAAAGTCGCGGGCCCACATAACAGGGGAAAAGAAAAAGGAAATAGAAAAAAAAGGGGTAGAAAAGAATAGATAATGAAAAAACTGAAAAGAGGAAAATGATGATATGTGTAGTTGTTGTTGTCAGAGGTGCGTGTTTTCCAATACCACGCATGCTATTTCTCATTTCCAAATATACCCTTCCTTCATTTCATTTCTCTCTCCCCTTTTATTATTATATTATTTCTCCCCACTTTTTCCTTCCTTTCTTTTCCTCCTTCCAAACTAGAAAACAAAAACAAATAAAACCCTCTTTTCTTTTCATTTCTCAGAAAACCAAAACAAAAGAAAAGAAAAGAAAAAATGGCAAACGAGCCACCAGAAGGATACGGAGACGACTTCCTGGAACAGATACTCGCAATCCCTTCTTCTTACAGCAACAACATCGATGCTTCTGCTGCTGCTCATCACCAACAGCAACAGCAGCAGCAACAAGCTTTGTTTCCGTTGGGTTTGAGTTTAGATAACGGGGCTCAGTTTAATCCTACTCATCAGCAACAACAGCAACAACAGCAGCAGCAGCAGCGTGTAAGTTTTTTTTGAAACCTAAGTGAAGTAGTGAGAGATGTTTGTTAAAGTTTTCAGGGGTGGTTTTTGATGTTTTTAGATAGTTGGAGGGTGTTGTTTGTAAATATTATTCTTTGTTTACTGTTTTTTAATATTGTTTCTTTGTCTGTTTAATGTTGTTGACTTGCTGTTATTAAGGGTTATGTTTTTTTGCTCAAAAAATAAAATAAAAAAATTAAGGGTTATGTTTTTATTCTTTTTTCAGTATTATATTATTGTATAGGTTTAATAAGCTCATCAGTAAGAGGTGTTTGTTTAAGCTTATATTAGAGGTGACAAATCTTGCCCCATTTTGTTAATTATGGGCATTTTTTAGCCATTTTTAAAAAAGTATGGGTCACTTTTTGCCCATCCGTTATTATTGATGGGCTCAATGGGCACGTGTAAACACTAGATAGACTCTAATGAGCGTATTTTAAAACACCAAATTGATCACTCAGACGAATATTCTATATTTAATGTTTTTTTTATTCACGACTTTTAAACAAATATTATTATCTTTTTATTTTTACGTTTTTATATGTTTTTTTTTTCCTGTTTTAGCCTCCACCCGTTTAGCCGCGCCCATTTGGCCCTAGCCTGTCGCCCACTTTGCCCCTCGCCCGTGCCAGCCCGGCCTGCCCATTTTGTCACCTCTAGCTTATATGGTCGGCTTACGGCTTATTTACTTTTGGGCTTACGTTTTATAATCTTGAGAAACAAACGTATATAAGCCTAACCCATAAGTCTCAAAGTAAGCTACAAAATTATGACTCATGAAATATAAGCCGAAAATAAGCCAAATTTCGGCTGATATTTCATAAGTCTCGATTTTGTAGCTTATCTTGAGACTTGATATAATAAGCCATAAAATTGGGGCTTATGAAACATAACTCGTTTCAGCTTATGTTTCGTAAGCTAAAACAAACACCTCCTAAGCTTATAGAAATCTGTTTTATTCTATAAGCCTATTTTTTTTAGTTTCTTTTTCCAGTATTATATTGTATAGGTTTAATAAGCTCATTAGAAAGGGGCATTTGTTTAAGCTTATACGGCTTACTGCGTATTTAGTTATGCCTTTATGTTTCATAAGCCTATTGTTTTTAGCTTCGTGTTTGTTTTTTGCTTACGAAACATAAGCCCATTTCGGCTTAAGTTTCATAAGCCCCAATTTTGTGGCTTATTTTGAGGCCTATGGGTTTATATAAACTTATATAAGCCTACAAAACTTAAAATAAGCCACAAAATTGGGGCTTCTGAAACTTGAGCTGAAATTTGGCTTATTTCCGGTCTAAATTTCATAAGCCCCAATTTTCTGGTTTATATTGACACTTATGGGCTTACGTAAGTTTATTATGATATGATAAACTTACATAAACCCATAAGTCCCTAAATAAGCCACAAAATTGAGGCTTATGCAATATAAAGCCGAAATGGGCTTATGTTTTGTAAGCCTAAACTAACACCCCCTTACTATATTGAATAGGTTTAATAAGCTCATTAGTAAGGGATGTTTGTTTAAGCTTATATGGTCGGCTTATTGAGTTTTGGGCTTATGTTTCATAAGCTTACTTTTTGTGCCTTATTTTCAAACTTTTCATCTTATATAAGTTTATTATGCTGAAAAGTTATAACCAGGCCATATAAGCCCAAATAAACATATGCCCCTAAAAGCTAATAAGCTCCTTTTTTTGGCTCATGAGATTATTACCTTATATAAGCTTTAAGTTTAAATTATGTTTGGTATGTCATTATGAATCACAATGGGTATGGATTTCGAAATCATGTGGAATAACAATGGGAATGAAATTAGAAAGGAGGCATACTAGCCCCCTATGAAAAAGTCTAAAAATTGAGTTATGATTCCAATTTTTGAGAACCACATTACTATACCAAACATTAAATATCATTCCAACTATCATTCCCCATTCACATAGGCACATACCAAACGCACCCGAGTTATTTGCCCTAAAAATGAGCTTGTTTTTTAAAAGTTCAAGAAGCTCATAAGCTAGGGAATAAGCTTAAACAAACAACCCTTAGTAGTTAGTAAACAAATAAGCTGGAATATATGAGTGTCAAAAAAAGCTTAGAAAGCACTCCTAAGTAATTTTTTTCGTGACAGTGTGAGGGTGTGATTGCAACATTGTGAAGAAGTTGGAGGGTTTTGTTTGTAAATATTTATGTTCCGTTTTGTGTTTAATGTTGCTTGTTGTTCGTTTAAGCTTATATTTCGGCTTATAAGCTCATATAAGGAGGTATTTCTTTAAGCTTATATGGTGGCTTATTCACTTACCGTCCTTTTAAAAAGCTTATAACTTCAAAATTTTAAGCACATGGATTAAGTAAGTCATAAGTTTAAATTGATAAGCTTGTAAGGTCACAAGCCACACAAATAAGCTCAAAGTAGCTCGGTTTATATTGTACAATCCCATTTTCTCTACCTTATTTTCTAGCTTATAGGTTTTAAGTCCATACGTAAGTCATAAGAAGCTGAAAAATAACCTGGAAAAAATGAGCTTATGAATTATAAGTCGTCAAATAAGCTCGTAAGGCAAAGAAAAAGCTTAAACAAGTGCCCTATAAATAAGTTTTTTTGTGATATCGTGAAGAAGTTGGAGGTTTGTTTTAGTTTAATGTTGTTTCATGATGATGTTGTTTGCAGGAGAGAGGAGGGAATATGAATATGAGTGGTTTGTTTCCTTCGGCTCATCATCAGTTTGAAAACAATATGCACCCGTCTCAGCAACACTCTTTGCTACATACCGTTCCTCAGGTCTATTACTCATTTTGTCCTGTTTTTTTATTTGGTTATAATTCGATGAATGGTTGTGTAAAATGTTCTATAGGTTTAGATAACGTAAGATTTTTAGGCGCGGGTATTCACGTTTGTACCTTTTAAAAGGATGTTTGAAAAGTTTTTTTTGTTTCATAATTGGTTTTAAATTGCATGTTGCCACACGTCGCGCTAAAGCTCCTACAGACCGATGCATTCGATGCGTGATGCGATTACGAGATCCTGTTGTGTTTTAGCCATCGCATCACTCTGATATATGCGATGCATTCGCAACAATGCGCACAATTTTAAACTAAGTATTGCAGAAATTAGTGCCTTGTGCTTTGGTTACCTACTGATTGGTTGAGGGTTTGATATTGATTAATAATACTAGTTGCAACAGGTTTGATACTGAAATGGTAGAGTAATATCACGTGTATAGCGGTGCTTGTGTAACTTTGATTTAAGATAAAATTGAGGTAGCCACTCTATGATGTTTTTGTGGAATAATGACTACCCTGTTTTAGAGATAAACCGTTTGATAAAGCGGTTCTTATATTCCAAAGGTTATACATGCATATGTTGATATGAATATGATAGTTATTTATGCAGAACTAATAACGTATCTTACCATACTTATCGTACCATACCAAGAGGTTACGTTTGTATAGCGGTGTATCTATTTCTTCTGGCTAATGGGTCCAGATTTTTAATATAACGAGTTAATCTTTTGCCTTAACCTTCTGTGTGTCTTAAGACAAGGAAGGCCTAAAATGCAGCTAGGATATGCATGTGCATGCCTTGGAAAAAGAATTTGTTCTATTATAAAAATAAACTAATTTACTGCAATGTAACATGTGCAACTTTTTTCTTTTGTTAAATTCATTCCAAAAGTCAAATATTGGTTTCTCGTTTGTCAAAGATGATACATCTAAGGACTAGGTCGAAGTAAAACGTTTAACAATAGCTCATCTCGAAAGACTTATAACGTTTTACAAAGTTAAGAAGCAAGTATAAAGTTGTAAAATGTCATGATATTATGTGACTTTCTTATGATCTGTCTCGGGCATATATACTTGGTGATCATTTCTATCCCTCTTAGTTTGGTCAAGAGTTTTTGGTTGTATTTCTTCGAGCTTCTACAGTCACACACGTATGGCTTTAATTGTGTTGTTTTAGAATTATTATGTCTGATTGGTGCTCACTAGTGAAGTGTCAATCGGTTAGCATCGTTTTGGTCCACACAGTTTGTTTGTGGATGCTGCTTTATAGTATCAGTGGTAGGTTAACCTCGTCACATCTTCTATACCCATAGCTCTAAAAGTTCTTTTTTCCCTCCATTCTGTACTATGTAAATGTTTTCGGTGTAAAAGTTTCTGATATATAGATATACTGCCTTTAAAAAAATCAATCATAGTGATTATACTTTTTAAACTGATTATATCTGTAATTGCAACCCAGTCAGATGCAACATGATACACCCGTAGGTTTCACGGTTTCTTAGAATTCCAATGGTCTTAGTCATGTGTTTTGAAGTCCCTTGACCAAACTTGAATAACAGTGAAAGTTTGTTATTTTTTATTGTAATTGGCCCATGATTTATATGGAATAAGCCTCGTTACCTTGGTACGCAAGTGAAATGGTTGTGTGTATGTGCTACAGTTATAGGTGTGCAAGCGTATAGTAGCCCCCCTTTTATTCTTAGTTGTGTATAAATGCTCATATGTTGCATTTTTCAGGTTAATGGTTCGTGGTAATACTTATTTTGTTTTCTTTGTGGTTTTCTTTGGCAGGCTTTCCAAGGGCAACCAACTACCAGTACAACTGTCACAGTTGCCCATCCACCTAGTATTCGTCCTAGGGTACGGGCTCGGCGAGGACAAGCCACAGATCCTCATAGCATAGCTGAGCGTGTAAGATAAACTATACAAACCAACTTCATAGTTCAATTAGCTGTTGTCTGTGTCTTAGCGATGTCTGTGTATTTGGTTAACATGGTATGAATTTGTTTTGCAGCTGCGTCGAGAAAGAATTGCAGAAAGAATGAGGGCTTTACAGGAACTCGTTCCGAGTTGCAACAAGGTGAAGTTTAAATTCTGTACACCTTGCTTTTTGTTTTTTTAAGATGGGTTACTGAATAGTAAATGTGTACCTTGTACAGACCGACAAGGCAGCTATGCTTGATGAAATTCTTGATTACGTGAAATTCTTACGGCTTCAGGTCAAGGTAATATAAATCTCCTGAAATAAAGCACTATTTGAATATTGTACTGATTCGCACCGACTCTGCATGTGTGTTTGTTTAAAGATGTTTTGCTTGTGGTTTAAATTCACCAACTGACTTGGCAGGTTCTTAGCATGAGTAGGCTTGGTGGAGCTGGTGCGGTGGCGCAACTTGTATCTGATGTTCCACTGCAATCTGTCGAGGTAACATATACTCAAACTTCACTTGCTTCATCTGATGAAATTTTGAGCACTCCAGATATAGTTTTACAGATGTTCCAAATCATCTAAATGCACCAAGTAACCTTTTTAGGTTATTTATGTGATAGGCAATGTAGATTAGCCTACAAAGAGACGTAGTGTAGCAACATACTTTTAATTTACATCTGTTTTATGACAAAAGGTGACTTGTTCCCCTTGCTGATTGGCAAAGTTGGGTCGGGATCATGGGGATGTTAATAGTCATCTTCATCAACAATATTCCAACCCATGAGCCACTCTCTATCCATTTTAGAAACACCCTAAGCATTGCAAGTTGATTTACGTTTTAGAATATAATTATTTTAGGCTAAATTTAGACAAAACAACCTTTTTGGTCAATACGTGAATGATTGAAACAATTAACCATTGGTATAAATGATATACAAAGATTAAAGCCGATTTTATACTGTCAATACTCTTGGTCAATACGCGAATGGTTGAACCCGCTACCCAACTTTCAATTCTGTTTTTGTTATCAAAAGTTCAAAACAAATCAATTTAAACTTTGGCTGGGGACACAGTTTAATTGTTTATAATCCTAAATTGAACAGATAAACTAGAAGCAGTGGGTCCTAGTTTGGGTTTAGGAAAATTGAGCTCACATAAAAGTTAAAACCATTAGCACATTGAAGCTTTGTTTTTTTTCATGTTCTTCCTTGTTAGTCAATTTTCAAATACAAACGCATTTCATACCATTTTTGTATCAGAAAAAGTTGGTTAAGCAATTCAGTGAACCAGTGCCACATCAACGCATTGCAGATTCCTAGGTTAGTAAAACAAATAATATCAAGACCGGTAACAAACCTTAAGTGGGTTTCTCTTGAATGCTTCACAGGTGTCTAAAATCTCACTCCTAATAAAAGATATAGCTGAATCCCAAGTACTCGTAACGTTTTATTTCAACGAACCTTGCTACTTGGAACCTCTTTATATTTGACAGTTCCAACGTGGCCGTGGTAACAAGAAGCAGGTCAAAATGGGTTCAAGTGGAAAGAAATGGGCCGATTGGGATTAATATGTGACTACTTTTGTCCATTTTGTAATTTGTTTATAGGTCGTTCTATGGATTAAGGACAAGTCTAAAACTATATATCTTTACAACGATAATTTGAATTGATGAATAAAAAGATACTTCCAAGGAGAAATACATAAATTATTTACACAAGTGATCGAGATGGAACTTGAACCTTAATTATGACTCGGTCGATGCGCACCTTAGTAACACCTTGGAAAGCGCGTGGGTTTTAAGTGATTTACAATGTTGTTTGCATCGCTAGTAGGCTTTTAGAGAATTTCAACCCATTCCGCTTGTTCCCATTGTAGGTAATTGCTTAGTGACCTGACTGAGATGGAAAAGAACATAAATCAAACCATGCATCAGTAAATAAATCAACATCGGGTATTTTCTTGTCTTGCTTCAGCATCTTAAATAGTAGTACATTCCTTGATGTGCAGGGGGATGCGAGTGAAAACGGATATAGTCAGCCAGCATGGGAGAATTGGTCAAATGATGACATAGAACGTGAAGTAGCAAAGCTCATGGAAGAGGATGTTGGAGCTGCAATGCAATTCCTCCAGTCAAAAGCGCTATGCATCATGCCCATATCACTTGCTTCACTAATCTACCCTACCCAACAACCTGACACCAGTTCTCTCGTTAAGCCTGAACCATCCGCTCCTTCTTAGACCCCTAATCCTTTGCACGTGCCTACACAACTCCTGCCAGCCCTTTGTTTTATATGTCGTTTATATCGATATATTACTGATAACTAGTACCTTTACTATTTTCTATCAGCTGTGGTAATAGTCGTATGCCACAAGTTTTGTGCCCCACCCCAATATCTTCTCTATTCCATCTGGTTTGTTTGTTTCAAATAGATGGGATGGCATTTTGTACGGGGAAAGTAAGAAACGTCAGTTTTTTCTTTATTTTACCTTGTAAAGTGAAAGGGGGATATGATCGTTGTGTGCATTCCTTATTTTGATCTGGGATTGTGGGGTTTTGATTTAAGAATTCTACTAAAATGTATTCGGAGAAAATCTTTGACATGGATAACCGAAGTTAGTTGTTCTTCGGTGTTTGTTATTATTATCGATAGATTTGGTTTTTGCTTTAACCCTTCGATACTGGTTGATGGTTGAATAGCATGTGGCGTGCCATACTCAAGAGTGCCCGAAGTTAGTTGTTCTTCGGTGTTTGTTATTATTATCAGTTTTTTCTTTAGTGTTCCGGTAAGGAGTTCTCTGACTTTTTTTCATTAGCTTAACGTGTCTTCATTTTTATGAAAAATCTCTTCACTCTAATTTACAAACGAAAGTCCTATTTAGTCTTTGTTCAAGTATAAATATTTCAAATCCGGTGAAGTGAATGAAAGAATATAAGTAAATGAAAGTCCTATAAAGTTATAAGTAAATGCAAGATTCTTTGGGATGATTTGACATATTTGCCAAAACATATAGATTTTTCTTTTTTTTCTTATGTGACATTTTTGCTAATAATATACTTTTTATGTAAGTTTAAACCATATGAGTATATTTTGAATAATCAGGTGGAATGATCAAATTCATGTACGGAATACTAAATAAGATTATAAACACATTTCACCATTATATTGGAGAATTTTTACAAAAATTGATGTTGTCTCGCAATAATTTATAAGCTTCTCGGGACCTTGGGACCGACCTGGTTCGGTCACTACTTGTGATAATTTAATGGCACTTTATCTATATTGACGTTGTTCACATATTCTTGTCAAGATTATACAACATGGTCATTAATGGGAAATATAGTTTTACTGAATTCACATTGTTCATTTTCATGTGGGTTTTTACCTATAAATGCGTGAGTTTTTTTAACCATGGTCTTTGACTGGTTGTGATTTTAATCCGGCGTCACACAAACTCAAATCATGTAGAACTTCCTCTTATTCTAAAAAAACAGTCTTTTTGTGCAAAATCGGCTTTCGTTGACCACATTAGTGGTTCCTGGTAAAACCAGTTAAGTGACGAGGCTAACTGGGGCTTTATAACTTCGATTTTACATGACTTGTGTTATACATAAACAGAATACCTAATAAATAGTTTACCATTCGTAGCTTTGAGTCAGTGGATTCCACATGAAACACATTTAGTTAGGTTCGAGACACAATGTTTTAAATGTGTCCAACAAAGAAGTTGTGCAAATATCTTTAAAGGCCAATATAAACGTGGTTACAAAAACAATCGAGTAAGTGAAGTGATAATTCAGGACCACAAAGAGTAGTGATAATCCTACGGTTCGGGCAGAGCCCTTAATTTCTTATCCATCATGATTAATTGGGTGATTCATTTGGTGTTATTCCCACTAGTCTATTTGGCTATATCGATATCATCCATCAGAAGAAGTTTGTATCTTTCTGGTACGTTACCTACTACTTTTTTTGTCCAAAGGCAGTAAATTATTATACATTGATAAAAGATGTCAAACCCTTTTTTTTTTTTTTTTTTTTTTTTTAATTTATTTTTTACGTTTATGAACTACCACAACGCTATCACTCAAAATCCCTTACAATTTAAATAAGTGTATAAAAGTTTTTTTTTCTAAAATGCACGAGGCCCACATGTATTTATACTCACTAGACGATTACCCGCGTATAGCAACGGAATTACCTAAAGACATATAATTAATGATATGATAATTGATTCGATGGTCGAACTCGTAAGCCAATAATTGCCTAGCGATAGATGGTTAATGATTTATTAATTGACCCGATGGTCGAATCGGTAACCCGGTGACTCGTCCGGGTTGAACCGGTAGGCGAGCCCGTTCCCATTGACTCGATCGGGTTGACTCGGTGGTCGAACCCGTGTCCCGGTGGTTGAACTCGGTGACTCGATAGGATTAACCCGGTGGTCGAAACCAGTGACCCGGTGGCTCGACAGGATTGACCCGGTTTTCGAACCAGTGACCCGGTGACTCGATCGGGTTAACCCGATGGTCGAACCCGTGACTCGAAAATATTGGCCCACTGGCCGAACCTGTTACCCGGTGACTCAATCGGGTTGGTCCGATGGTCGATCTGTGACCCGATGAATCGATCGGGTTGACCCGTTGGTGGAACCCGTGACCAAGTTACTCGACCGAATTAATCCGGTGGTGGAACCCATGACCCGGTAACTTATGCAATTGTTTATGGTTTAATTTTTCAACATTTCATACTTTATCCAACTTATGTGCATTTAATTTTTCAACAATTCCATAATTAATATTCAACTTCTATGCATTTAATTTTTCAACAATTCTATAATTAAGTCATTTTTCAACATTCAAGGTTTTTGGGTTTTTCATTTATAAGTAACAGAGATTATAATTGAAAATTTTGACATATCAAGTTGACTTCAACTTGAAATAATCTTTTTCAAAAAAAAAAATAGTATCATGATGTGAAGATGTGACGTAACGAGAGGAAAACATCTTGACAAGGGTCGAAACCCAACCCGGCTACGACTTGACATTAAATATAAACCCTCATAACCTCAAATCAACATAATGGCGGATCTTAATAGATGTTGGGAGGGTCTCGGCTTCCCAAATATTGTGACGAATAGTGTAAATATTATGCATTTCGTTTCAAAGTTATTATCCATTTTGTTTATTTTGATGTATATATCATAGTTCGGCCTCTCAAAATAAATGTTCAAAGTTCACCAACGTACGAACACGTTATATACAATCAATATAATTCGACTTTATGTTAGAGGTTGAACTCAAACTTAATGTTTGCACACATTAGATTCACAAAATTCACGTATGTTTTTTGGTATATTTAGGTTTTCGATTCGACATTGTAGGTCGATTAATCTCGGAGCGATTATTTTTTGGATAGCTCGTCGCGTGTGTACCTCTGTGGTCACCCCAATGCAACTATCTTTAGTCCATTTTTATATGCAATTAATGATTAGCTAGCAGGGTACCTGCGCGTTACGGTTGCGAGTACTCTAAAACTAAAATTCTGCTAGCGCGATGTTTACGATTATATGTATTTTTCAATAATAATTTTACGAATAATGATGATAGTTTTAAGTTCGAACATCTTTAAACAATAATAAACCATCTTATATTAAAAAATTAGTATTTTGAGATTGTGATGATTGATGGTTGAAAGGTATTTGCTAATTTGTGTAAAATTCGTCACAATATTATATAACGTGTAAATATAAAAAAATCTTCGTAGTTTATATGGATTATACAATGTGCTATGTTTGTTGTAAAAGAGAGGTAATCTGGGTTTTATAAATGTAAAACCTGACGTGTTTTTATTAAAAGAAAATACGCATCAGTTCTAACCATATTCACGCTAAACTAATGTTGGTTTAATTATAAGTGCAATGATTATGTTAAATGACGCGGACATGTCATTCCTAGATTAAGGCGGTACTTCTTCCTTAAACCTAGATACGCTACTTCTATCACAAATAGACGCATGCGCATAAAGCAATCAGTGTTGGTTATAATCTATCTTAGAAGGCTATAATGGTGATCTTAGTGTACTCCTAGCTCATCTAGACTTTACCTACTTACTACATACAGCTATTATATGATGGTAGCTCAACAGTTCCAATCAATGCGTAAGAATCATGTCTTACATACTAGAAAAGGTCATCTAGTAGTCTAGCTTGACTCACTAACTTACAACACGTATGATGTTATTTATGATCCTATTACTCCGCTTATATAAATCACTACAAAAATCAGAGAGCTAAATAATACCCTATGATACTAGTGCTAAGTACATAAGCAGGTATGAGCGATAAACATAATTCAACATACTCACGACAATTAAGAGACAATCGATATAAAAACCAAACATTAAATTAACATAAATATTAGTTTTAGTCATAGTTAAAACATAAATAAACGTCATACTAATGTTAAAGGTAAACTAAACGATTAATAACGATATCAAATACCAAACACGTGATCATACTATGTAGATTACAAGAGTTTCCCGATGTTGTTAAGCACTTTGTGTGACCCTCTTTCCTCTTCTTAGGTTTCTAAGAACTCTTCTTGGTGGTTACTTTAGGGTTTCAGCTGATTAGGACTACTATCATACCTCTGGAAGTCACTTTTACGTTTTTCTTTGTATAGGCATCCTGGCCCGACACACATACGGCGTATGTGCGGGTCACATACGACGTATGTGTGTAACTTGGAGTGAGGTCCAATTTTTTTACTTTATATAACTCTCGAATATTTATCTTCAAATGCTCATATGACGTATTCGTCCTCTAGATACGACATATGTGGTATTTGTCCGTAGACTCCAAGTCTTGAAAACTTCTATAGTAATTTTGTATAAATCTCAATATGACGCATTTGGTCTTCAAATACGATGTATGCGTTTTGAGTCAACGTGGTCAATATGGTGGAATCGCAGATACGCCACATGCTTTTGATGCATACGAAGCATGTCTTTCAAATAAGTATTATTCAAATATTTATTAGTTATGCTCTATAATGCGCCTTAATTCAGCATACACTCCATAATGCTGCAAAACTAAATATATCCAATGATATTATCAAATGGGTAAAATACTTAAAATAAATGATAAATATGTGTTTATTTGATGTCATCAGCGGGTTTGTCGGTCGATCCATTTAACCCAATTAACCCATATAATAAACTATAAATATTTTTTATTCAAAAAAAAAAAAAAATCTGAAACAAGTTTATGTGTCAACTCGCTTAATTTATTTTCAATCCAACCTCACATGTTTAATAAATGATTAGTCGACCCAAAATCGACATGTAATCTATAACCTAAGCCTGTTAATTCTCGTATCTATTTTAAATAATGTTTATGACATGTCAATAATTGCCACATATGATAGTAAGCACATAAAATCGTCATTTTTAAATATTTTTCAATATTTTTTAATATTTTTCAAAAATTACATCATTTTTCATTTGAAAAGTGAAAAATAGAAAACCTGTTTAGCAACATCATTTTTCAATATTTTTCAAAAATTACAAAATTTTCATTTTCTAAATTTATATAGAAAATTAGAAAACTCCATTTTACCCTTTTCTAAATTTTCACCTCATACCTACCATTGTTTTATTTAACCCATTTCAATAACACGTTACTCTATTCAGTATTCACTGTTCATCATTATTTTAACGTTTTCGTCAGAAAATTTACGTTTTCGTCTGTAAATTTACGTTTTCGTCTGTAAATTTACGATTTCGTCTGTAAATTTACGTTTTCGTCAGTAAATTTACGTTTTCGTCAGAAAATTTACGTTTTCGTCAGAAATTTACATTTTACCCTTTTCTAAATTTTCACCTCATACCCACCATTGTTTTATTTAACCCATTTCAATAACACGTTACTCTATTCAGTATTCACTGTTCATCATTATTTTAACGTTTTCGTCTGTAAATTTACGTTTTCGTCTGTAAATTTACGATTTCGTCTGTAAATTTACGTTTTCGTCAGTAAATTTACGTTTTCGTCAGAAAATTTACGTTTTCGTCAGAAATTTACATTTTCGTCAGAAAATTTACGTTTTCGTCAGTAATTTTACGTTTTCGTCAGTAATTTTACGTTTTTGTCAGAAAATTTACGTTTTCGTCAGAATTTTACGTTTTCGCCAGTAAATTTAGGTTTTCGTCAGAAAATTTACGTTTTCGTCTGTAAATTTACGTTTTCCTCTGTAATTTACGTTTTCGTCTGTAAATTTACGTTTTCGTCAGTAATTTTGCGTTTTTGTCAGTAATTTTATGTTTTCGTCAGTAATTTTACGTTTTCGTCAGTAATTTTTCGTATTCGTCAGAAAATTTATGTTTTCGTCAGAAAATTTACTTTTTCACCAGTAAATTTAGGTTTTCGTCAGAAAATTTACATTTTCGTCTGTAAATTTACGTTTTCATCAGTAAATTTAAGTTTTCGTTAGTAAATTTACATTTTCGTCAGTAATTTTACGTTTTGTCAGATAATTTACGTTTTCGTCTGAAAATTTACGTTTTCGTCCAAAAATTTACGTTTTCGTCTTTAAATTTACGTTTTCGTCAGTAAATTTATATTTTCGTCTATTAATTTACTTTTTCTGACAAGAACGTAAATTTTAATTTTTCTGACAAAAAAATAAATTTACTGACGAAAACGTAAATTTACAGACGAAAACGTAAATTTAATTTTTCTGACAAAAAAGTAAATTTACTGACGAAAACGTAAATTTACTGACGAAAACGTAAATTTAATTTTTCTGACAAAAAAGTAAATTTACTGACGAAAACGTAAATTTACTGACGAAAACGTAAATTTTCTGTCGAAAACGTAAATTTACCGACGAAAAAGTAAATTTACAGACGAAAAAGTAATTTTTTGACGAAAACGTATATTTACAGACGAAAACGTAAAATTACTGACGAAAACGTAAATTTACTGACGAAAAAGTTAATTTACTTACTAAAACGTAAATTTACAGACGAAAACGTAAATTTACAGACGAAAACGTAAATTTACAGACGAAAACGTAAATTTACTGACGAAAACGTAAATTTACTGACGAAAATTTAAATTTACAGACGAAAACCTAAATTTACAGACGAGAACGTAAAATTACTGACGAAAACGTAAATTTACTGACGGAAACGTAAATTTTTTACGAAAACGTAAATTTTCTGACGAAAACCTAAATTTACAGACGAGAACGTAAATTTACAGACGAAACGTAGATTTACTGACGAAAACGTAAATTTTCTGACGAAAACATAAATTTACTGACGAAAACGTAAATTTCCTGACGAAAACGTAAATTTACTGACGAAAACGTAAATTTACTGACGAAAACGTAAATTTACTGACGAAAACGTAAATTTACTGGCGAAAACGTAAATTTATAGAAAAAAACGTAAAATTACTGACGAAAACGTAAATTTATACACTAAAACGTAATAATACTGATAAAAAGTAAAAAACTAATTAAAACGTAAAAAAATTTACGAAAATATGAAAAAAGAAGACGGGAAAAAACAGACGAAAACGTAAAAAAAACTAGCAAAAACGTGAAAAAAAAAGTTGATGATGAAAAAAATGGTTGAAAATAGTTTCGTTTAAACATTGTTTATTTTTTTTAGAAAATGAAAAATATTATCTAAACAAGT
Organism: Glebionis coronaria; assembly: GCA_025667525.1. Classification (NCBI taxonomy): domain Eukaryota; kingdom Viridiplantae; phylum Streptophyta; class Magnoliopsida; order Asterales; family Asteraceae; genus Glebionis; species Glebionis coronaria. Next base: position 25,009,400 of record CM046880.1, read on the forward strand.
TTTCAAAATTCTCAACTCTTTTCTAGAAAAGAAAAATCTTTTCTTTTCTAGAAAATTAGAAACAAAAAATTATGAAATTTTTTTCACAACTAAACAGCCCCATAGATTTTTCTTTTTTTTCTTACTAGAAGAATACCTGCGCATAGCGGCGGAATGCCTAGCGGCAGATAGTTAACGAACACTTTCACATTATTTGTAAATCGTGTTGAGACACACAACTAATCTTCATTGGTATCATTCGCCATCTATATAATCATCATCAGCATCACAATTTGCATCATCGTCAGTGAATTCGTACAAAGAATCTTCTGAGTCCATATCTTCGTCACTTACGCTTTCATCATGTTGTATATCAATTCCAACTTCACCATCATCTTGGTCATTGGAATCACCCGTTTTATGCTTAAGGTCAAAGTCTTCATCAGTAGTGTCATCAATAAGTGTAGATTTTTTACATTTTGATAATAATCTCGGTGGCTTTTTAATTGAACGTTGGATTCGTAAACCCTAATTTTAATAAGTGATATGAAACACGTTAGATAATGCATGATAGCTTTAATACAGTTTGTTCATCCTTTATAATTTGATCATCAAGTGCATGGTTATTAACAACAGTTCTTCGTCGCCAGAATTAATGTCAATTGTGAGTAAAGGGTATTGACTCGGTTGGAGATCATTTAAGTAAATAGCCGATTTTTGTTATTAAAATATTAGAAGTTAATGGCTAAAAGATACTACTTGCCAAGATAATTGTCGAGTTTTAAAAAAAATTAATCCAAAAGTAGTAGTAATGGCTAAAAATTACTTACCAATTTGCCAAAGATACTAATGCATGTCAACAACATACAAGTTTAGATGGCTATATGTAAAACTTGAAAAGTGTATTGCCTCACACAAATGCTATAACATGCATGATCGAAAGATGGCCAAATCATAACATTGTTTAATTTCAATTGATTGTCATACATTGCAAATGACTATGATACGAATGATACCAACAAACGACATGTTTTAAGTTCTTGTTAAACAAGATGTGTTAACAAGAACAAACGACATGTAAACAAGAACGAGCGACATGGAAACAAGAACGAACATATGTGTAGTTAAAAAAGACGAAAGGATAAAAAACTATTCTTCATCGGTGTCACTTTCATCAATCAAACCGTAGAGCCTTTTCCGGCCAATAACTTGAATCGCAACACTTAGCATTGGGATGTCTTCCTCCTCTTCACTATCCTTAATTCCATTTAATAAGGTTAGGATTGTAAAATAAATTATAACACGGAGGAGGAGGATAAAGCTGAAAACACATAGGCAGAACACTATATAAGAAGAAAACTATAAAGACGATGTGAAGGAGGAGGATTAAGGTGAAAAAAGAAAACAAACCTCAAGAATAGCATTGACATTCTCTTCATTCGTCATTGTCACACAAGAAGGTGGTTTAAGTTGTGACACCCCCAGATTAGTCAAAATGCAGCGGATATAGTATTTGGGTGTCACGTGGGTGGATCGATAGCAATAGTACATAGAGCATCAGATATAAGTTTATCAAACATTTATTACATGACCAAAAGTGTAAATCATTAATTTAAATAGTCTGACGTAATAAAAAGATTGTTCATGAATCCCTTATGAAAATTCTCCATGCTAGCTAAGATGTTGTCTACTCAAAATGTAACAGTCCATGCACATAGGGTCTACCTGCTTCAAACACCTGAGAAAAACATGCTTTGGAAAGTCAACAAAAGTTGGTGAATTCATAGGTTTAGTTTATATAGTTTGGATATAAATAGTCACTGTATCAGTAAAGCACCAAGCATTACCGAAAAAGGGTAATTATACTGTCTATTGCCCGAAACTGACACTATAACAAAGTTGGGCCCTCAACAAATGAGGACCAGCACCATTTTTGATTCAGGCACCCATCAATAGTAAAATGCTGACATGGTAAACACCTGTTGTCCCATCCAGGGCACAGTGAGCGCTACTCACCCAGGTGGGGATGGTCAATCCCAAATAGATCTATTTATATCATTCAGGTAATCCAACGATTTTAACAGTTTCAGCTCACGGGTCATGAGTGTCTCTACAATAGGCACATATAATTAAAGTTGGTACAGTTTAATTTATATCCATAATTTAGTTGTATGTTTTCTCCCCCAAGAGGATTTTAAAAGTTTGTCAATATATGAAAGTGGGGCCATGAACTCACCTTATCAGTATGGTGATAGTCACAAAAGTCTGTAGTAGTGCTCAACACTCAGTCAACAACCTAGATAATTATACAGTCTCAGTAAAAGTATAATAGGTTGCACCATAGTTACAGAAGTATACGTATATGCTTCTACAAGTTTTAAGCATTTTATATTACTGTTCGTACTAGTTTAATTGTTCCTGATTATAATAATGTAATCTTCCCAAGGACGTAGTGAATTACATAAATAAGCTGGTTATTCCAAATTGATTATTTATTCGTACAGATAATGTTTAGAGTTGCGTCAAATATAATAAATTATATTTAGACGTAAAGGGTTTTAGTAGATAAAATCAACGTAAGTGTATTTATATTTTAATTCGTCTTCGTATAATGAGTTTATATAAATCAGGTTTACCAATGATATTTACCATTTATTTCGTAGTTGTTTCCAAAGTCGTTATAATTCCTAGATCAAGTGACAAAAATAGGTTTTGTATTTATAAATTTATTCAAGTTACACCTTTTATATATTTAAGAAGTATATATATATATATTAGGTTTAATTAAGTTTGGAAAAATGGCAAAACTGATCCCTTAAGTCCCGAATTTAATATATTCGTCCCATTTAATAATTAGGACACCAAAAATGTTTACAGTATGTCAAGTTAAGTCCTTGTGGTTCTTAAATAGGGTTGCATATTCCCATATTTACAAAACAGCCCCCTCCTAGGGCTCGGTTTAAGTTTCAAAAGTGGCGAAATGAGTCCTTATGGTTTTAAGAACTATAAAAGTGGCAAGGTTAACATTTTAGGTTTAAATAAGTTTTCCAAAGTGGCAATATAAGTCCCCCATGTCTTGGCTAAGTTCAAAAAGGGGATTAGGGCTTGGGATAAGTTTGTCAAAAGCCATGTTTAGTCCTTGGGGTTTGAGTTGTGGCTCGGCTTATATATGCCGCACCCCCTTAACTATCTAGTTTGACATTATGGGTCCTTATACTTAACATATGCCACGAAAGCACTATGTAATTTATACACTATGCCATAATAGACTAGTACTTCCACTATATTATCAAACTTGGCCCAAAAAGTCTCCAAAAAGATAATTTAGTGTTTAGTGGGCCTATTGGGCTACTAACTTACAACCTTTACTAGTTCATCCAAGACATTAAGTTTAGTATTACCCAATATAGCTTATATGGGTCTCGGCCCATATTTAAATAAATAAGCCGAATGGTGGAGTGTTTATGGCTTATAGGGTAGCTTAACAATGGACGGTTTTAAACTTATAATCCTAGGTTTACAACATCTAAACTTCCATTTTGTCACAAGCTAACTCAAATGAGAAACATGGCATTCCTCCTTGGTTATGATTATAAGCCGAAACAATTAAGCTCCTAGTTAAAAGTTAGGACGTTTCTTACGTGTGCATGCATTCCCATTTTGGTTATTATGGATATACGTGAATGCCATGCATGAGAAACGAAAGAATGGAAAAGATGATGAGGGAGATAACAACTTACTTGTTTAAGATCTAGGATGAGTGAAGTGGTAGAAGTTCAAGAACTAGAGATTGATTAGGAGTGAACCAAGTATAGTTTTCCCTAGTCTATACTTATATGCCGCGGCCTCCAATGTCCTTCATCGTGGATTCGGCTAAATTGAATGCTAAGGGAAGTAAATGTGTGATTTTGTTAATGATTGGGAGAGTAAATGAGATGGGAGTAAATGAGGTGGGAGTAAATGGTTTAATCTTGATCTCTTGCCTTTCCTTTTCTAGCCGAGAGCTTCAAAACAAGGGGATGGGATGGTTGATTTGTGCTAGTGGTATGAGATATGTATAAGGTGACCTAGTACAATCCCTTAAATGCAAGTGATGTACACTTGCTTGCCTTGGTCCTTTATTCGGCTAGGAAAGGGTGGTTTAGGAGACAACCAAGTACTATCCTTAATTACCATATCCTAGTACTAGATTTGGTTGAAAAGTGTGATGCAAAGGTTGAGTTGGAGCCCTCCTAGCCGTGTGTTTATAACACATGTGGGGGTTTTGAGTTTTCAAAATATCTAGCAACTAGTGTAAGCAAAAATCTTGTGTAATGTTGGTAGTTAGGTAGGATTTAGGGTGTAGTAAAGTTTTATCGAAGGCACTTTGCGGGTAAATGTCCAAATCGTGTGATATAAAGTCTAAAAAGGAAACAACATAGCATGTCGTTATGTATTCAAGTCTTGATATAATGTAAGGAGTATAAGCTTATCATAGTGAATTACGAATAAAAATAATGAACTAGCGTGACTCAGTGAGTGTTAGAGGTGATAAAAACTCCTGCTTATATAAATAAGCATGGTTTGACAGAAAAATATAATCGTGAGTCTGAGACTTTATAAATTATATGAAGTGAGATTGCATTTACTCATGTTCACACATACATAAGGTGACAAAGTCAGAGTGGTAAAAACCGGGGTTTTACAGCACATTCCCGTTATTTTAGCTTTGTCCTCAAAGCTTAGATCAACGCCACTAGTTAACTGAACAACTGAGGATATTTAACCTTGAACGATTCTTCTCGTTCCCAAGTGAACTCAGGTCCTCGCGTTGAGTTCCATCGTACCTTGATCAACGGAATGCGACGAGTTTTCAACTTTTTCACCGATCTTTCCATGATTTCCACTGGTTCTTCAGTGAACTGGAGCTTGTCATCAAAGTGGACTCCCTCTAATGGCATAGCTAGGGGCTCATCAGCATAGCACTTTTTCAGGTTAGATACATGAAAAGTGGGGTGCACTCGACTTAGTTGTTGGGGTAACTCTAAGTGATATGCTACTTCTCCGACTCTGGCTATTACTTTGAAAGGGCATACGTAACAAGGGTTCAGTTTTCCCCGTTTACCGAAACGTACAACTCCTTTCCATGGCGATACCTTGAGCATTACATGATCACCCACTTCATACTGCATAGGCTTTCGTCTATGATCTGCATAGTTCTTTTGGGGGTCACGGGCGGCTTGGATTCTTTGCTTTATCAGTGTTATCTTGTCGGTTGTTTCCTGGATCAGTTCAGGTCCGGTGAGTTGAAATTCACCGACCTCCGCCCAACACACTGGTGAGCGACATTTGCTACCATATAGCGCTTCGAAAGGGGCAGCCTTAATGCTAGCATGGTAACTATTGTTGTAGGAGAATTCTACCAACGGGATGTGATCGACCCAACTATTCCCAAAGTCGATCACGCATGCTCGCAACATGTCTTCAAGGGTCTGAATTGTCCTTTCGCTTTGACCGTCAGTCTGTGGGTGGTATGCCGTGCTCATATCAGGCTAATTGTTACGACCAGTGCCCGGACTCTCATAGGAGGATCGGTCTCCTTACGGCTTAGTGCGTCTGCAACCACATTCGCTTTACCGGGATGGTATTTGATCTCGCAGTCGTAATCGCTTAGCAATTCAATCCAACGACGTTGTCTCATATTTAGCTCCTTTTGATCTAGTATGTGTTGTAAGCTTTTGTGGTCCGTATGTACCGTACACTTGGTTCCGTACAGATAGTGTCTCCAAATTTTTAGCGCAAATACCACGGATCCAAGCTCTAAATCATGAGTAGTGTAATTCTCCTCATGTTTCTTTAGCTGTCTGGAGGCGTACGCGATTACTTTCTTCCTCTGCATCAATACTGCACCCAAGCCCTTATGTGACGCATCACAATATACCACGAAGTCGTCGTTGCCTTCGGGTAAGGCCAGGATAGGTGCACTACACAGCTTGTCCTTGATTAGTTGGAAAGCCAACTCTTCTTTCTCTCCCCAGTCAAATCTTATTCCCTTTTGTGTGAGTTTAGTCATTGGTTTTGCTATTTTGGAGAAACCTTCGATGAATCGACGGTAGTATCCGGCAAGGCCTAGGAATTGACGGATTTCTGTTGGTGATTTTGGGGATGCCCAATCCTTGACAGATTCGACCTTAGCTGGGTCTACGTGAATGCCGTCGCTATCAATAACATGACCGAGGAATTGGACCTTCGAGATCCAGAATTCACATTTGGAGAACTTGGCGTACAACTGTTCTTCTTTAAGTACCTTCAGAACTTGGGTAAGATGTTCCTCGTGTTCGTGTTCATTCTTGGAATAGATAAGTATATCGTCTATGAAGACTATCACAAATTTATCCAGGTACGGCCTACACACCCGATTCATCAGGTCCATAAAGATGGCAGGAGCGTTGGTCAACCCAAAAGGCATGACCTGAAATTCGAAATGGCCGTAACGAGTCCTGAAAGCGGTTTTTGGGATATCCTCCTCCTTGACCCTTAGTTGATGGTACCCAGATCACAGATCTATCTTGGAATACACACTCGACCCTTGCAATTGGTCGAATAAGTCGTCAATACGGGCGAGTGGATAACGGTTCTTGACAGTCAACTTATTTAGTTCTCTGTAATCGATACACATTCGAAACGAACCATCTTTCTTTTTGACAAATAATACCGGAGCTCCCCAAGGCGAGGAACTGGGTCGGATGAACCCTTTGTCGGATAACTCTTGGAGTTGTTCTGCTAGTTCCTTCATTTCTGATGGTGCTAGTCGATAAGGAGCTTTTGCCACGGGTGCAGCCCCTGGGATCAGGTCAATCTGAAATTCCACTTGCCGGGCTGGTGGTAGACCTGGTAATTCTTCGGGGAAGACTTCGGGAAATTCCCGGACGATGGGCACGTCCTTTATTTGCTTCCTTTCGGTGTCATCTTCTTTATCTGCCTGGGAGATATGAGCCAAGAAGATGGGACATCCTCTTGATAGGTATCTCTGAATCTTGGTACAGGATATGACACTGAGCCTAGTGTCTGCAAGGTCAGTATTGCCATTACCTCGAACGATCAATGTCTCATTTCCCCATGGCAATTGGACTAGTTTCTCGTCGCATACAATCACTGCGTGGTACTTAGATAACCAATCCATGCCAATGATGATATCAAAACTGCCTAGATCCACTGGGATTAGGTCAATATTGAACGGGTGGTTGGAAAAGTTCAGTGTGCAACCTCTAACGATGGTATCGGCTTCTATGATCTTACCGTCTGCTAACTCTACTACGAATCGGTGGTCTAATGCGGAAGGGACAACTTCTAATATTCTACTAAATTCAGTGGAAATAAAGCTCCTGTCGGCCCCAGTGTCAAATAGAATAGATGCGTAACGATTATTTAGTAAAAACATACCCGTAACTACGTTGAAGTCTGGGTTGGGCTTCACACTGCCCACTACGTAAACTCTGGATGTGGATCCTCCATTGCTTTTGTTCTGATGGGCTAATTTGGGGCAGCTTGTTCTCACGTGATCGGGTGTTCCGCACTCATAGCATGTGACTCCCTTCCTTGGGCCACTGATGCTTCCTCCTATAACACCACGGTTTCCTGGCTGTCTATTCCCAAATCCACGGCCGTTGGTTCCACTTCGACTATTGTTACTTGCAACATTGTTGGGCTGAATCTGGGTAGCAGCATTTGCTTGGCAATTGCGAGACGGATGGCCCACTGTTCCACATTTGTAACAAGTCTTGCATGGTTCACCCACCTGATGGTGAAAAAGGCAAGTCGGGCACAAAGGTCTGGTGCCTTCATAAATCCTTGGTCCTGTGGGGGCGATTGCACTGTAAATCTGTCCGGCGTTTTGTCTTTTTGGAGTTGGGTGATAGGGAGCACGGACATGGTCGTCCAACTTTCTCTTATTCTCAATGTTTCTCTCAGAGATAGTACGGTTCCTCTTATTGATCAATTCAGCGGCAAACTCCATGGCTTTCTCGACGGTGGTAGGTCGCGAGGCGAGAACGCTATCATGAATGGCGTCGGGGAGTCCTCCAACGTACTTTTCAATCTTCTCCTCCTTATCGGGAAACATCCTGGTACACATGAGAGTCAATTCTTGGAATCTCCGGTTGTATAACACGATGTCATTGTTCTTACACCTAAGATCCCATAGTTCGACTTCCAGCTTTTTCATTTCGCCCCGAGGACAGTACTTTTCCGTCATTCTCTCCTTCAGACTTGTCCAGTTTAGAGCATAAGCAACGTCATGCCCTAGAGTAATGGCCACAGAATTCCACCAGGTGAGGGCACTTTCAAGTAGCGTGCAGGTGGCGAACTTAACCTTGTTCTCATCGGCGCAGTCGCTGATGCGGAATACGGTCTCTAGTCTTTCAAACCATTGCATCAACTCTACTACGCCTTCGTTGCCCCGATAGTATGACGGTTTGCATTTGAGAAAATCAGGGTAAGAACAACCTCTGGTGGTATTATTATTCCTTCGGTTGTTGGAATTCTCACTATCGTCCATGTTTCGGCTAGCTGCCATAGCAGTGGCGATGCCTTGGTCAATCATTTCCCTAAGCTGGGCGGGGGTGACATTATGAGTGGCATCGTCATTAGGAAGGTTGTCCGCAGGATTATCGGCCGGGTTAACGGCGGGATTAGCAGTAGGGTTTTGCCTAGTGATTGCCATTTATCTGTAGTTTTATACCTAAAAATGAAATTGTTAGCTTCAAAGTTCATATGATCATATATTATTTGCATGAGCAAACCTGTATACAATAATTACAACAATTTGAATAACCTGTCACATTTTAGTAATACAACACATGATATAACAAAGAGAGTGGCATATGATATTTCTTGTGAGGAAGTACAATAACATCAAGTACAACTGATCCAAGATAGAAGTGTAGTACGTCTGTCTGGGGTAGTGGTACGCACAGTCTAAAGTGATATATATACAGACACCTATCTATGAGAGTACAGTACTAATAGGCTACAAAAGCTGCATTAAAATAAAAGTACATGAAATCCTATATCGTGATAGCTGGGATGCAACCCAAAGCTTATCACGATGTACATGAGATCTAGTACATCTAATCTATGCTGGTCTAACAGATCCGATGGAGATGTCTGGTACAGCGGGTGCTGGCGGAGCTGCTGGTGCGGGCATAGCGTCCTGGAGAGCGATCATAGCAAGTCTCGTCTTCTTGACGTGACGAAGAGTCTAGACTAACTGGGCCCTGAGGGTGTCTAAAGCTCCCCTGAGGTGAGCTGTCTCTGCCGTGACCCCATCGTGACGAACAATCGCCAGGTCAAAGAACATAGAGAGGGACTGCTCCTGAGCTGTGAGGGCGTCATGAGTCTGCTGCTGTCGGCCCTCCATGGTGTAGATGCGGTGGATGGCGTGGTCGTACTCCGTCATGAGCCACTGGAGAGCATCGTAAACTGTGGTCCAAGCCCCTCTGGCAACCTGGGCTTCCGCCCACGTAGTCCAAGTCAGGGAATCTAGACGCTCCCACAGTATCGATCCTTCGGCCTGACTAGATGCTAGTAGGCTGTGAACGTCGGCCATGTCCTGGGCATGCTAGGCCGTCAAAGCCGCTATCTGTGCCTGAACAGGGTCCACCTGTCCAGTCCCAGATCCCTCTCCGACCTCAAAGGTAGAGGTCGGGGCCGTCTCATACCTCCTCTTACGAGGGGGTAGTGATCCAGGAGCATAACCCTGGAGTGATGAAGAGGGTGGTAAGGGTGGCAAAGCGTGGGTCACTGGGTCCACCTCCTCAGCCGGAGGGGTCAATGCGGTAGGTGGTGAGGAAACAACAGGAACTACTCCGTCAGACTGACTGCCCTCGGAATCTGAGGCGGACAGCCATCCTGCTAAGACGGATGATGGTGATGTCAAGGTATCTCTGTAAAGAAATCAGTTTTGCTGACGTGAGTGTAAATCAAAAGATAATATACTGGTATTATAATAATGATAGTGGGTATTCCCTATAACAGGTTAGGATGTAGTTAATACTTATCAGATCATTCAACCAATGTTAAAATCACTTTACACAATAGATCACATAATAGATGCATGCTCTATATCCTATATGCTTACTTTCTAGTCCCATAAAGAAAAATCCCAAAGATTTTTAATGCAGTTATAGTCCAGTTTATTTATAAAATTCTTATTTTATTTTTATAAATTTTTCTGAGTCTGGTTCTCTATAACTAATGCTCTGATACCATTCTGTGACACCCCCAGATTAGTCAAAATGCAGCGGATATAGTATTTGGGTGTCACGTGGGTGGATCGATAGCAATAGTACATAGAGCATCAGATATAAGTTTATCAAACATTTATTACATGACCAAAAGTGTAAATCATTAATTTAAATAGTCTGACGTAATAAAAAGATTGTTCATGAATCCCTTATGAAAATTCCCCATGCTAGCTAAGATGCTGTCTACTCAAAATGTAACAGTCCATGCACATATGGTCTACCTGCTTCAAACACCTGAGAAAAACATGCTTTGGAAAGTCAACAAAAGTTGGTGAATTCATAGGTTTAGTTTATATAGTTTGGATATAAATAGTCACTGTATCAGTAAAGCACCAAGCATTACCGAAAAAGGGTAATTATACTGTCTATTGCCCGAAACTGACACTATAACAAAGTTGGGCCCTCAACAAATGAGGACCAGCACCATTTCTGATTCAGGCACCCATCAATAGTAAAATGCTGACATGGTAAACACCTGTTGTCCCATCCAGGGCACAGTGAGCGCTACTCACCCAGGTGGGGATGGTCAATCCCAAATAGATCTATTTATATCATTCAGGTAATCCAACGATTTTAACAGTTTCAGCTCACGGGTCATGAGTGTCTCTACAATAGGCACATATAATTAAAGTTGGTACAGTATAATTTATATCCATAATTTAGTTGCATGTTTTCTCCCCCAAGAGGATTTTAAAAGTTTGTCAATATATGAAAGTGGGGCCATGAACTCACCTTATCAGTATGGTGATAGTCACAAAAGTCTGTAGTAGTGCTCAACACTCAGTCAACAACCTAGATAATTATACAGTCTCAGTAAAAGTATAATAGGTTGCACCATAGTTACAGAAGTATACGTATATGCTTCTACAAGTTTTAAGCATTTTATATTACTGTTCGTACTAGTTTAATTGTTCCTGATTATAGTAATGTAATCTTCCCAAGGACGTAGTGAATTACATAAATAAGCTGGTTATTCCAAATTGATTATTTGTTCGTACAGATAATGTTTAGAGTTGCGTCAAATATAATAAATTATATTTAGACGTAAAGGGTTTAAGTAGATAAAATCAACGTAAGTGTATTTATATTTTAATTCGTCTTCGTATAATGAGTTTATATAAATCAGGTTTACCAATGATATTTACCATTTATTTCGTAGTTGTTTCCAAAGTCTTTATAATTCCTAGATCAAGTGAAAAAAATAGGTTTTGTATTTATAAATTTATTCAAGTTACACCTTATATATATATTTAAGAAGTATATATATATATTAGGTTTAATTAAGTTTGGAAAAATGGCAAAACTGATCCCTTAATTCCCGAATTTAATATATTCGTCCCATTTAATAATTAGGGCACCAAAAATGTTTACAATATGTCAAGTTAAGTCCTTGTGGTTCTTAAATAGGGTTGCATATTCCCATATTTACAAAACAACCCCTTCCCAGGGCTCGGTTTAAGTTTCAAAAGTGGCAAAATGAGTCCTTATGGTTTTAAGAACTATAAAAGTGGCAAGGTTAACATTTTAGGTTTAAATAAGTTTTCCAAAGTGGCAATATAAGTCCCCCATGTCTCGGCTAAGTTCAAAAAGGGGATTAGGGCTTGGAATAAGTTTGTCAAAAGCCATGTTTAGTCCTTGGGGTTTGAGTTGTGGCTCGGCTTATATATGCCGCACCCCCTTAACTATCTAGTTTGACATTATGGGTACTTATACTTAACATATGCCACGAAAGCACTATGTAATTTATACACTATGCCATAATCGACTAGTACTTCCACTATATTATCAAACTTGGCCCAAAAAGTCTCCAAAATGATAATTTAGTGTTTAGTGGGCCTATTGGGCTACTAACTTACAACCTTTACTAGTTCATCCAAGATATTAAGTTTAGTATTACCCAATATAGCTTATATGGGTCTCGGCCCATATTTAAATAAATAAGCCGAATGGTGGAGTGTTTATGGCTTATAGGGTAGCTTAACAATGGACGGTTTTAAACTTATAATCCTAGGTTTACAACATCTAAACTTCCATTTTGTCACAAGCTAACTCAAATGAGAAACATGACATTCCTCCTTGGTTATGATTATAAGCCGAAACAATTAAGCTCCTAGTTAAAAGTTAGGACGTTTCTTACGTGTGCATGCATTCCCATTTTGGTTATTATGGATATACGTGAATGCCATGCATGAGAAACGAAAGAATGGAAAAGATGATGAGGGAGATAACAACTTACTTGTTTAAGATCTAGGATGAGTGAAGTGGTAGAAGTTCAAGAACTAGAGATTGATTAGGAGTGAACCAAGTATAGTTTTCCTTAGTCTATACTTATATGCCGCGGCCTCCAATGTCCTTCATCATGGATTCGGCTAAATTGAATGCTAAGGGAAGTAAATGTGTGATTTTGTTAATGATTGGGAGAGTAAATGAGATGGGAGTAAATGAGGTGGGAGTAAATGGTTTAAGCTTGATCTCTTGCCTTTCCTTTTCTAGCCGAGAGCTTCAAAACAAGGGGATGGGATGGTTGGTTTGTGCTAGTGGTATGAGATATGTATAAGGTGACCTAGTACAATCCCTTAAATGCAAGTGATGTACACTTGCTTGCCTTGGTCCTTTATTCGACTAGGGAAGGGTGGTTTAGGAGACAACCAAGTACTATCCTTAATTACCATATCCTAGTACTAGATTTGGTTAAAAAGTGTGATGCAAAGGTTGGGTTGGAGCCCTCCTAGCCGTGTGTTTATAACACATGTGGGGGTTTTGAGTTTTCAAAATATCTAGCAACTAGTGTAAGCAAAAATCTTGTGTAATGTTGGTAGTTAGGTAGGATTTAGGGTGTAGTAAAGTTTTATCGAAGGCACTTTGCGGGTAAATGTCCAAATCGTGTGATATAAAGTCTAAAAAGGAAACAACATAGCATGTCGTTATATATTCAAGTCTTGATATAATGTAAGGAGTATAAGCTTATCATAGTGAATTACGGATAAAAATAATGAACTAGCGTGACTCAGTGAGTGTTAGAGGTGATAAAAACTCCTGTTTATATAAATAAGCATGGTTTGACAGAAAAATATGATTGAGAGTCTGAGACTTTATAAATTATATGAAGTGAGATTGCATTTACTCATGTTCACGCATACATAAGGTGACAAAGTCAGAGTGGTAAAAACCGGGGTTTTACATAAGTGTTCTATGTGTAACATTCATAAATAAAATGTAATAATATCAAAATATAAGTAATTTTTACTTTCTTAAGTAGGTACACACTTTAATTTTTACTTTTTCAAATAGGTACTCACAAATATACCTACGAGTTTTAGGTGCAAGGTGTTAAATGCACGTCGTTCGCACAACCAAGTGTCTTCTTTTTCTATAGAACCATATTTGGTATAAAAAAAAAGCAAATAAGGCTCTCAAAATGATAAAAAAAAGTGTTGTAGCAACTACTAATTGCCTTTTCAGCACAACATGCTACGATTATAAAAGAGCCACAATGGTTCAAAGTTAAATATAAACAAATCTAATAGGATCTCACAAATTTACCTCATTTTGCCTAAATGAAAGTATGTAGCATGTTGAACAAGATCCATGTTACAAATTATATAGTAAAGCATTAACTTGTGACTAAACAGGAACATACACGAAATTTTCTATTATATATTTTAGTACTTAATTTAAAAGTTTATGACGTAACAACATAAGAAATAATTACTAACATAATTTTAAAAACCTCAAATATACATAATCCTTTTCATTCAAAGGCAGATAAATACATAGCATTAGAAACATTGCACCAAGTAATCTATAAATTGACTTTTAGCTTAATAATTGCATTTACTATTATGATGATTGTGTGGATTCCATATCATAAGATTACTAATTTCTTGAATTAGACCAGCTCAAAAGAGTTTGGCACAAAGTATAATGATCTTATAAAACCATTTAACCCATCTCAAACTTTAGCAAGTTTAAGTTGCAACAGTGGAAAATATCAAAACATCACAAAGGTATAAATTCTTATAAAAGGCTTTTAAACAATTGCTTGCAACTTTCATAATTTGTTGCAAAATAATATTGAAGATTAATATATTCTCGTGGGCATTCAAAATCTACATTACCTTAAGACCATATTATAGACAAATATTGATAAAAAAAGTATTGAAATTAAATATATCTGAGTTATTTAGTTCCAATTTGTTTCATATCGTATAAGCTAAGAGCCATACATGCATGCATGTGTACCCGTAAACTTAAACTCAAAGAATAGATAAATAACTTGAAACACATACATGCAAAGGCAACAAAATGCAATACCAAAATAGAAATCTGATGGTCGTGGTCAGCTTGTCTTCAAACTCTTACAATACATGTCATATTGAGTCTCCCGTTCATGCCCGCAAAATCTTATTCAAATGTGAATTTAACTTTGAGAAAATATATTACTAATAAAATAACCTTCTACCTTTTATTTGAAACTTAGGCACCGTTAATATAACGATGGTAACTGGATAAATCAAAACACAATACTAAAAAGTAATCTTATGTTTGAAACTTAGGCACCCTTAATCCAAACTTTGAATACAAGAAAACTATAACAAAGTCCCCCTTCGCATATTAACTGTTGTACCTTTCCAACGTCATCAATCCATGTTCCCAACAGTATCATGAGTTTCGGTTCTTTCACGAATGTGATGGTTCATCCCGGTCATTTCATCTAGGCCACCAACATTGTCAATGACGGGACATATGCATCAGTGGCCAATCTAGTACCTATGGTGCTCAGCACTACAACAACAGCTACAAATAAGCATATACATTAAATCAAAACAAAAACTAACAAAAATACCGTTTTCTATCGCAAAAAAAAAGAATGATAACTTATTTATGTCAGCAAAAGTACTATTTGAAATTGGGTTATAGTGGCTGGATATTGACCAAAAGTGGTGACAAACACAAAGATAATACATTTATTTCTTAAAACCAACAAAACAACCAAAGATTTCTAACACATAACCACCCAGCAAAACTACCTAGCCCAATGAAACCACCTAACAACTGTGATAATGTGGCAATTTAAGAAGGCGACGACAACAATGGAGGTTCCGGTGGCCGACTATCAGTAGATTTTTTAAAGAAAGAGGGGTTGTGTGAGTGGATAAAAAACTGATAGTGAGTGCGCAGTATACAACCAATACCTTTTAAAGATAGTAAATATCTTTCGAGAATAGCAAATACTTTTCGTTTTGTGTATTCGTTTCATGCACTTATAGTATTTTACAATTATTGTCAATTATTGTTTCAATCATTTCCAAAATTCCTTATCAAAATTTGTGGTGAAAATCATTTCGAGCATTCTTTCTTTGTATGGATTCATTAAAGCATTTTCAAAACTTGTGGTAAAAATGTAGTGATGAAAAAGGCAATGTTGATAGATTCAAATCAATAGTATATATAGATTGCTAGTCAACTTTTTGGTGAATACAGTTGAACATTACTGTCTATACAACATTTCTATATTTGTTTGGTTTTCCAACTCTCAATATTTAAGATAGACGATTTGTTCAACTTGCCATATTTGTTTGGTTTTTCAACTTTCAACATTCAACAATTGGGATACACCCTTTATAGGGTACTAGACGAGTACCCGCGCATAGCTGCGGAAATGCCTACGACAAATAATTAACGATATGTGATAGTGTGATAAGTGTTTCGTGTAACATTCAAAATAGAACGTGCAAATATCAAAATTAAATTGCAAACGCTCGTAACATGCGATAAATTCATAACATATATCAAAGAACATATAAAAACATTTTGTGAAATCGAAAGTGAAACATTACATCGATTATGAAATAATTCTAACAACACACGTTACTCGTTGCGTAAAACTTCTTAGTACATGATATTTGAGGTGTAGACTCCTCATTGACCAAACTTTTTAGTGCTTTTACTAATACCAAGGTAGTTGTATGCGATATTCCTTTAACTCAAAGTTGGTCATGCGAGAAAAATATATTCAGGTAAGTCCATAGCTTAGCTTTTCATTTAGAATCTTAAGCAAGTATCAGGTTTCAATTATCATCATTCAAAGTGCAATTTTCATGTATAAATACTGCAAGTATACTTTTATGGGATCAATTAATAGAAATTTTATATTTGAACTTATCAAAAATCTTTTTTTTTAAATTAATAGTTTTATTTTAAAACAATATTTCTTATCTTTATTGACAGCTGTTAAGTTGGATCAGAAAAAAATGAATCAAATTTGTGAAGTTTGACAATTTGATTTGAACTTATTAGAATTACAATTTTCAAAAGTAGACATGCGTTCCATAGATTGAAACATATAGTTCTTTCCATAAATTCCTTGTTTTTTTTGACACAATAGCTTTAAGCTTACAAGGCTTAGTAAAGCCCAACTTAAACAAGTGATCATGCAATGTCGTAAGATCAAGTTGAATTGGTTTTCACAATAATGATTACAGTATGATGCACGTTCATGCTTTGTCAACATATTCAGAGTAGAAGGCATCAAATCAAACCCAGGAAGACCAACCTGATAACAGCAGCAAAATCAAATCAAGTTAAACGAAGTAGAGATACAAAGCAGTATTACAAAGTGAACAAGAACAGTGATAAAAAATTGCCAGATAATACAAGAAATAGACATCATTAAACAACCTTTTCCGCTAATATAATATGTTGTAACTATGAGTAAATACGTTATTATGTTAGAAAGAATAAAATATGAACGGGCAACCCTAATAACGAGTGAATGACGCATCTAACGTTAAAGAGTAGGTTATTATGCGGGTAACCCTACGTTAAAGAGTAGGTCACAACGTTAGAGAGTAGGTTATTTGCGGGTAACCCCAATAAAGAGTGAATGATGCAGACGCAGTGGCGTGGAAACAAAAAATGATTCATGTGTTTGAATATAAAAAAAGTGATGATAAACATTATGAACATTCCAATGTTTCAACTGTTTGAATGTAAAGGAAGCGTACAATATGACCAATAGGATCGAAATATACATCAACGACAATAGGATCAAAATACACCAATGACAATAGGATCGAAATACATCAACGACATAGGATCAAAATACATCAACGACAATAGGATCGAAATACAGCAACGACAATAGGATCGAAAGCAGGAAAAATATAGTCCAACCACATGAGACATAATGGAAATTTTATTTATAACTTATAATTGTTGTTAAACAAGATCTTTAACTTTGGTCAATATGAAGCATACAACATAAAAACTTTTTTTGTGAATCGGATGTTTCATCAATGAAGTCGTAGACATCCATGAAACCATACTCTTTTCCTACTAACGACACGCACGCTAGGCTCAAATGGTGATGATCCTTCTTCATCATCTTCCTCATCGTCTTCATCATCACTTACGATGACAATAACGTCATCCCAATTAGGGGCTGGAACAAGATGCCTATGAGGGATAAGCTGTAAAAAAATCGAAACAAAAGATAAGAAAAAATGTGCATGCAAAGTGTACGTGAATGCAATGTGTGAATGAGATAACTAACCTCAAGATTATCATGTATGTTTCTTTCATTTTGAATGATATAACGTGAATGCAAGTATAGGTGAATGCAATGTGTGAATGAGAATGTAATGTAATGTGTCATTATATAGGCAAACTTTAAGGTAAAAATATTTTGAATTTCATTAGTTTCTCAGCGCAAGAAAAACATACTGTGACACAGCTGTGTTTTAACGCGTTTGAAACATACAGTGTATACTTTCCATAAATTCAAGCATGCAAAGTCAACAATTTTCTTTCCCATATTTAACTATCCTGTTCTTTCCCATGAGAAACTTTTTGTACAAATCTTCAATGAAATCTCTTAATTAACTTCTTCATTTACTCTTTTATTGACTTGCCATTTTGCCAAAATAACTCCACACATTTTCCTTTCAAGATTTTCAGTGATACCAATTTTCAATATTGTCTTTATAATTTTTTTAACATTTCCTATAATAGAGAGTTTTTCAACAATTCTATAAATAGAGAGTTTTTCAACATTCAAGAAATTGGGGAATTCTTTTTATAAGTAATAGAGATGTGACATTTTTGCTAATAATATACTTTTTATGTAAGTTTAAACCATACGAGTATATTTTGAATAATCAGGTGGAATGATCAAATTCATGTACGGAATACTAAATAAGATTATAAACACATTTCACCATTAGATTGGAGAATTTTTACAAAAATTGATGTTGTCTCGCAATAATTTATAAGCTTCTCGGGACCTTGGGACCAATGTTTTAAAACCCGGGTCTTAGATTGACCCGGTCGAGTCGCCGGGTCCGGGTCAACCCGGGTCGACCCGGGTCAACCCGGGTTAACCCGGTTTTCTAAAAAAAATATTTTTTTTTATATTTTTAATAATTAACAAATTTATACTTATAAAAACTACAAAACTTACGTATATTGAAAATATAAACTGTTTACCAACCAAAATAATATGTAAAAATAAAATATCGTCGCAAATACGTAAAATTTTTAAAAAAAAATTAAAAAAACACGAAAAATTCGAAACCCGGCCGGGTCTTGAGAACCGGGTTGACCCGGGTCACCCCAAACCCGCCGGGTCAAGCCGGGTTTCGAAAATATGAAACCCAGGTCAATATGACCCGTTTTTCGGCCGGAACCGGTTCAACCGGTTGACCCGGCCGAGTCGACCCGGGTCTGAAAACATTGCTTGGGACCGACCTGGTTCGGTCACTACTTGTGATAATTTAATGGCACTTTATCTATATTGACGTTCACATATTCTTGTCAAGATTATACAACATGGTCATTAATGGGAAATATAGTTTTACTGAATTCACATTGTTCATTTTCATGTGGGTTTTTACCTATAAATGCGTGAGTTTTTTTAACCATGGTCTTTGACTGGTTGTGATTTTAATCCGGCGTCACACAAACTCAAATCATATAGAACTTGCTCTTATTCTAAAAAACCAGTCTTCTTGTGCAAAATCGGCTTTCGTTGACCACATTGGTAGTTCCTGGTAAAACTAGTTAAAGTGACGAGGCTAACTAGGGCTTTAAAACTTCGATTTTACATGACTTGTGTTATACATAAACAAAATACAAAAGTATCAATGTCATAACTAGGAGTAAATAGATTAGCATTCGTTGCTTTGAGTCAGTAGATTTCACATGAAACACATTTAGTTAGGTTCGAGACACAATGTTTTACATGTGTCCAACAAAGAAGTTGTGCAAATATCTTTAAAGGCCAAAATAAACGTGGTTACAAAAATAATCGAGTAGGTGAATTGATAATTCAGGACCACAAAGAGTAGTGACAATCCTACGGTTCGGGCACAACCCTTAATTTCTTATCCATTATGATTATGATTCGTTTGGTGTTATTTCCACTAGTCTTTCACTCTTTTGGGCTATACCAATATCATCCATTCGAAGAAAGTTTGTATTTACTGTAGTTCCGTTACCTACTACTTTTTTTGTTTGTTTGTCCAAATGCAATAAAATATGAGAAATGATACCACAAAAATTTACAACATGTATATCACACACAATCATGTGTCAAGTAAATTAGTGATTGTGTTTAAAATAAAGGAAATTAAGAAAGAGAAGACCATTAAGAGAGGAAGGTACCACAACGAGTCAAGTTTGCCAAACCCACGTGGCTCTTCGTCACACCGACACCCCCCTACCCTATTCGCCGAGTGGATTTCGTTTTTGTGAAATGTTGACGACGAGAGAAGAGGATAAAACTAGCCGTTACATTTTGTAACGGTAATATATTTATAATTTAATATTTTTTTTATATATACAACTAATATATACTCCCTCCGTCCCAAAATTATAGTCCCTCTTTCCTTTTTGGGTTGTCCCAAATTAATTGTCCACTTATAAAACTTCTAAAAATAGGTAGGAATTTTAGATCGAGATTACTAGATTACCCTTAATTGAATTCATAATTACAAACTTCTGAAAGATTTTAAATTAATTGGTTAAGGGTAAAGCTGTCCTTCTGTAAAAAGTAAGAGAGAGAAAGCTGAAAAGGTGATACTTTTCTTAAACTGTGTGTTTTTTGTCGGGGGACAATAATTTTGGGACGGAGGGAGTATATCACATCTTCTTCCCTATTTTAACACAGAATTTCTTCTAAAATTTCTCTAAATCACTAACAAAAATGTTTAACTTACCTAATGATCAATACCCACAACTCAACTTCACCGGGCTTCTCAACACTAGCAACCCTTCGATACCATCGTCAAACACGTCTATACCGTCATCACAAAACTCCGTTCACGTCTCCCGGCTTCGCACAGTTTCAAACCGGCACCCCACAATTTCAGTCCGGCTCTCAATTTCCATCCGGGTCTCAATTTCCATCCGCCTCTCAATTTCCATCCGGCTCCCAATTCTCGTACCCTCCTATTCCTCCAAACTATTTCCCTCAAATGACCCCCGAACAAATTTACCACCAACAACATTACTACCTTCAACAAGCACAGTTTCAAAGCCAGTTTCAGAGCCAACAAAATGTTCCCGAAACATAATTCAAAGTTCCGGCCTCACGAACACCAACCAAAAAAGGCAAAGCCAAAAAAACCAAAGCAACAAGATCACAAGCTGTTGATTTAGATGCCGATGAGGATGACATCGAATTTATTGAAGCTCCGACTCAGGCTCCGGTACGTTGGAGTAAAGAAGAAGAAGAATTACTAGCCAGATGTTGGTTTGGTGTTTCTGAAAATGTCGACATTGGGAGCGATCAAAATGAGGATTGTTTCTGGAATAATATTGTTCGAGATTTCAATAGTCAAACAACCGGTATGCACCGTACAAAAAACATGATTATCGTAAAATGGGACCGGATGCATCCGGATTGCCAAAAGTTTCAAGCGATGTACGCAGGAGTAGACCGTAGGAGTGGGATGAATGATGAGGATGTTTACGAAGCTGAAAAAGATGATTTTTAGCAGCCTTTAATAGAAAAAGATTTGTTTACAGTCACGCGTGGAAGATCCTCAAAGAACACCCGAAGTTTGCAGGTGCAAAAGCTGTTCATGCGGATGATCACACCGAAATATTCGGTCCTGATGAACGTTCTCGACCCGAGGGAAAATCTTGACCCTCTAAGAAGTCAAGATCTGAGTCAAGTGAGGGCACCGGAGGATCGTCGGGGTCATCAAAGGCAGAACTGTCAAATGAAATGCATCAAAAATTCATCAAGCAACAGACACTCGTAGACAGGCAAATCGAGTTGACCGACTTCCAATTTCTCACGGTTGATTATGAGTCAATGTCGGACCCGAAGAGGACGTACGTGCGTCGAAAATAAGAGCAAATCATGGCCCGATACTCTCACCCGGAGGGGTAGTTTATTTTAATTGCTGTGTTTTTAATTTTTCGTATTTTTTTCGTATCGTAATTTTTTTTAATCCGTATTTGTAATTTTTATTTCCGTATTTGTAATGTTTTATTTGAGTGAAATAAATTTTAGTTTGTGTGAAAATGAAAAAAAATAAATAAAAGATAGTGGTGGGGCCCAAATGAAGAGTGGTTGTGTGTGTTGTGAGTGAGGGGTATTTTTGTTAGTTGTGCTGGTGTGATGTGACGCTGAGTTGACAACTGACTAGGCAAAATTTTGAGGGGTCGCTGATAACTAGGTTTTTGCTTGGGGTTCAGATTAAGTCTCGAAATCTTCTCGAATTAATCACAGCTCAAAGTGGAATAGTTGTTCTTGGTGACAAATAGGGGGTTTGATTTTCTATTCTACTAAAAAGGTAAATGCGTGAAATAAATAAAAGTGAACTAGAAGCAATTAATTAATAAAAATAAAACTTAAATTAAAATTAAAATAAAACAGTAACTTGTGAATACCCTGAAAAATGCTTGATTCGGAATGTATCCTTTATTCGGAATATCTTACTCATGCGGAATAAACTGCTCATGCGGAATAAATGCTTATGCGGAATAATAGGCTCATGCAGAATAAATGCTCATGCGGAATAAATGCTCATGCGGAATAAACTGCTCATGCGGAATAAATGCTCATGCGGAATATAAGTTCTACTCGGAATAATTGTTGATGCGGAATAAATGGTGTGATCGGGAATAATTGATTATTCCGGATGAAAGGAGTTGATCCGGAATATTAGATATTCCGGATGGAAAGGGTTGATACTGAATAATTAACTTGATCCGGAATAAAAGTTGAAAGTGATTGATTCGGAATGTTGGGGACGAAGAACAGTAAGCAGACAAAAAACAGGGTAATACGATTTTAAGCCAAAATCAACCAAGAATTTTAACCAAAACTTAAACAAAACTAATCACCAATCATCTACTAACCATAAACATCAAATCCCAACAATAAAAACACAAAACCCAATAACTTTTGAAGATCAAATCAACCAAATAAGAACTTTAAACTTTTAAATAAAAAAGATGAAGATGAACAAGATTAATGGAAGGATTATATTGAAAGATTAATGTTAAACAAACAAAGGGAAAGATTAAAAACTTACAAGATTAAGCATTCAACAAAAATGAAAAATCACCAACACCTTAATGGTGTTGGCTTCCTACGAAAGAAAATAAAATGACTGGGGAATGAAAACTAGCTCAAAAAGTGTGAGGGGAGGTCTTTATATAGCATTGTCTTTGGTTGGTGAGAGGGCTTTCTCCCTTTCTTCTTGTCTTCTCGTCTTTTCAGAAAAGTTGACGTTTTCGACTCTGATTCGGGATTTGTCGACGATTAAATTCAACTCGTCTTTTAATTTCTTCGTTTAATAGATTTGAGTTCCTTCGACATACGTAAATCTTCCATCTTTGGTCCTTTTCTTCGATAAATCTTCAAATAGGCCCATTGACTTCAAATCTTTTGCATCTCTTGGACAATAGACTTCGTCTTAAGTCTTTTTCTTCGATAAAACCCGTGCAATCCCATGTTTTCTTTAATATTCATCCGGTTGACTCTGAAAACACAATAAACACAAAAACCACGCATAATTCCAAACAAATGATATTAAATATGCGTTTTGGTCTTGTTTTAGCAAGAAATAAGTGGTAAAAGGATGGGTGTTTTCACACCTATCAAATCCTCTATACTTAACCATTGCCATGCCCTCATGCAATGCTTAGTGATAAAGCAATTTTACACTTTTCTCATAATCAATCAACCTTGGCCTTATTTAACATACTATTAAAGTACTTAAGAGAAATTAAAACTTTAAAGTAAACAAAAGGATAGAAAACCATTTTCACTAGAAAATAGCTATATGGAAATAACTTGCAAAGAGATCAAGGACTTACATTAGGTCTTTGGTGCTGCGAAGATTTATCACCCTCAAGTTTCACGTTCCCCAAACTAAGCTTAAAAACGAGATCATTGTTATTATAAGTTAGCAAAACAAACACTTACACACATGGCTTAATTATATGCTTAAACTCCCTTATTCATAGGTGTATCTCTTATATTTTATTTTTGTCTTAGAATGATCATGAAGATGTATTTTTGGACTTATTTCGATAGTTTATTTAGGCTGAAAGCAAAGTAGGACGATTTGATCAATAGTTAGCTAAAGGACAAAATCTCTTAAAACTGCTTCTCGAGATATCAAAAAGTTCATATCTTGGCATAACTCGCTTCACGATTTGAGACCTTTCTCGGGCCGATATTTGGCATGTACTTCATACTTCATATCTTTGAGAGACGTTCTTGAGATAATGGTCTTCTCTTCGTTAATAGAGTTTCTTCACTTGGAGACTTTTGAGGGGTACTCCAACTTTGTTGACCACGACTTCATGATTATTTCTTTAATCGCTAATTGGGATTTTGAGATACAACGATCCGCCTACTTTTCGGACTTGGATCTATTTATCCTCATACCTTGTTAGGGTCTTTTCGGAAAGACTTCTCCATGATCTTTATGGGAGTTGATTGCTTTTCGTCGTGAGTCTTGATCCTTCATATTGATTTTGGGAACAATGCTTTTCACATCACCTTGGATCTTTAGCAACAAGATTGAATCCTCATGCCTTGTTAGGGCCTTTTCGGACTCGCCAATCTTCGCGCCCCGCTTCATAAGTTATGCCTTGGCTATGAAATCTTATCATTACCGAGCAACTTTTAAGCGATCTTGGGCTAGAAGCTAAGTAACTTTTCAAATCGTACGACCTTACTTATTGCATATAAATTATTAGCAAGTGATGGGAGAATAGGCAAATAATCACACCAAGTGAGCTTGTGCAAGAATACCGACTTATAATTGACTCTATCATTTCTCGTTCTCCACAATTTAAAATCTCAAGTAATGAGACTCGTGGATGCTTAGCCTAATAAACCAATTAAGGTCTACATGGTTAAGGATACTAGCTAGAATAAACTTGGACAAGTCTATTCGGGTTGAGTCAAAATAATCGCAACGGGCCCTATATGTCAAAGATTTCAAAACTAGCTACACCACTTTATTAATATTTTTGACTTTATTGCGGGATATATACATATGAAAGCGACGATAAAAATTTAAAAATTACGACTAAATGGCCAAAGTTAATTAAAAATTTGAAAAAGATGATTTTCCGGTTAAATGAAGGTATTTTCATGGAAAAGTTCACTTAAAACATCGATAGAAGTCCCCCCTACACTTAAGATAAACATTGTCCTCAATGTTTAAGCATGTGGGAAAAGTCTCCCCTACACTTATGACATTGTGCACGTTGGTTAAATCAAGTTAAGGAAGAGACGACTAACGTGATCAATTTCAAATGTGAGTGTGAAGAAAATTGAATCACGATAGTTGAGAGATAGAACCGGATTGCGGATAACACGGGAGCACGGTTCTTCAAAGGTTCCAAAAGTGCATACATCCCTGTAATCATATCACCACACAAACACAAACAACCTATAGAGGCCCCCTACACTTAGGAGGTTAAAACGGAAAAGGATAGATACTCGGGTTGCCTCCCGAGGAGCGCTTGTTTTTATAACCGAGTCACGAGCCTGACTCGACCTAAAATTAGTTCATGGGAAACGTGGTGAGGGATGGAATCATCTCATGAGAGATGTCCTCACCAAAGTACAACTTCACTCGTTGGCCATTCACCTTAAAATTAGGTCCATTAGGTTGAGCGAGCTCGAGAGTACCATATGGAAAAATTTGGGCAATGGTGAATGGGCCGGACCAACGAGATTTCAGCTTGCCCGAAAAGATTTTCAACCGAGAGTTAAAGAGTAAAACTTTGTCTCCAACTTGGAACTCTCGGTTTTTAATCTTAGAGTCGTGAATGAGCTTAGTTCTTTCCTTATAGATCAAAGAATTTTCATAAGCCTCATTCCGGAGTTCATTCAGCTCATTGAGTTGGATCTTGCGTAGGTCACCGGCTTTGTTGATATCGAAATTAGCCCACTTCAAGGCCCAGTAAGCCTTGTGCTCCAACTCAATGGGGAGGTGGCGTGCTTTCCCGTACACGAGACGATATGGTGTACAACCAATCGGAGTCTTTTAAGCGGTACGAAAAGCCCACAGAGCATCATCAAGTTTATCGGCCCATGAGGCACGATGCTCTCCCACGGTTCTTTCAAGAATTCGCTTTAATCATTAGTTAGAGATTTCAGCCTGGCCATTAGTTTGTGGGTGGTAGGCGGTGGAAAGACGATGATTTACACCATACTTAGCCATCACTCTTGCGAATTGATCATTGCAAAAATGAGTCCCGCGATCACTAATAATCTCACGAGGCACACCGAATCTAGCGAATATCGACTTCAAAAAGTTACAAACCACCCTTGCGTCATTAGTGGGTAAAGCTTTGGCTTCAACCCATTTAGAAACGTAGTCAACGGCTACAAGGATGTATTTGTTTCCTTTAGATGAAGGGAATGGCCCCATAAAGTCGATACCCCAAATATCAAAGATTTCACATTCTTGTATGAAATTTTGAGGCATCTCATCGTTATGTGTGATCTTGCCTTGTTTTTGGCAAGCATCACAATGTTTAACCATCTCGTGAGCATCACGATAAATGGTGGGCCAATAAAATCCCGAGTCAAACACTTTTTTGGCGGTGTAGTTGGGACCAAAGTGACCACCGGTGGGTCCTTTGTGGCAAGCTTCGAGAATGTCTAAAGCTGCCGGTCCATCAACACATCGGCGAATAATCAAATCAGCACATTGTTTGAATAGATATGGGTCATCCCAAAAGTAAGTCTTAATGTCTTTGAAGAACTTTTTCTTTTGATGGAATGTTAACCCGTCAATGAGAATTCCACCCGCCAAGTAGTTTGCAATGTCCGCAAACCACGGGGTCTCATCATTACTCGAGTTGATAGACATTAAGGTCTCCAGGGGAAAAGAGTCATTGATCTCTTTGTTCGGATGATCCCCTTGATAAGGATCCTCAAGTCTACTGAGATGATCCGCGGCTAGGTTTTCAGCTCCCTTCTTATCACGAATTTCGATTTTAAATTCTTGAAGTAGCAAAACCCAGCGAAGAAGTCTTGGTTTGGAATCTTGTTTAGTTAACAAGTACTTCAACGCGGAATGATCGGTATACACGATGGTGGTAGAAAGGACAAGATAGGGGCAGAACTTTTCAAAAGCATACACTACAGCTAAAAGCTCTTTTTCGGTAGTGGTATAATGCAATTGAGCCCCCATCATTGTCTTGCTAGCATAATGGATCGGTTGGAAGTGTTTGTTCACTCTTTGGCCCAAAACCGCTCCAATAGCAAAGTAGCTAGCATCGCACATCAACTCGAAAGGCAGCTCCCAATTAGGGGTAACCAAAACCGGTGCCTTAGTTAGCTTATCCTTAAGCAGGTTGAAGGCTTCAATACACTCGTTGGAAAAGATAAAAGGAGTATCTTTTTCCAAGAAGTGGGTCATCGGGCGAGCGATTTTAGAAAAATCTTTGATGAATCGACGGTAGAAGCCCGCATGACCGAGGAAACTTCTCACACCCTTCACGGTTGAAGGTGGAGGCAATTTAGCAATAACATCGACTTTAGCATGGTCCACTTCAAGACCGTCTTTGGAAATTTTTTGTCCTAGCACGATGCCCTCTTTTACCATGAAATGGCATTTTTCCCAATTAAGAACAAGGCGAGTGTCTTCACACCGCTTAAGCATACGTTCTAAATTGGCAAGGAAAGCAGAGAAAGAATCGCCATAAACCGAGAAATCATCCATGAAGACTTCCATAGTTTCTTCAACCATGTCATGTAATATCGCCATCATACACCTTTGGAACGTCCCAGGAGCATTGCATAAACCAAAAGCCATACGTTTGTAAGCAAATGTTCCGTAGGGACAAGTGAATGTGGTCTTTTCTTGGTCTTTGGGATCGATGGGAATTTGAAAATACCCGGAGAAACCGTCTAAAAAGCAGTAATAGTCATTACCCGCTAGACGCTCGAGCATTTGATCCATGAAAGGAAGAGGAAAGTGATCTTTTCTCGTGGCATCATTGAGTTTGCGATAGTCGATACAAACTCTCCACCCAGTAACGAGACGAGTGGGAATCAACTCGTTGTGTTCATTGGGAACAACGGTTATTCCGCCCTTCTTGGGCACACAATGGACGGGACTTACCCATGGCGAATCCGAAATAGGGTAAATCAAGCCGGCATCAAGAAGTTTGATAACCTCTTGTTTGATGACGTCATGAATGCGAGGATTAACCCTTCTTTGGCTCTGGATTGCGGGTTTAAAGTCATCTTCCATGAGAATCTTGTGAGTACAAAAGTTTGGATCAATTCCGCGGATATCGGAGATTTTCCAAGCAATTGCCTTCTTATGATCTTTAAGCACGACGATGAGGCGAGATTTCTCTTCTTCTTTCAAGTCCTTCGCGATGATGACAGGCGACTTCTTCTTATCTTCAAGGAACACGTACTCAAGATGGGACGGCAACTCCTTAAGCTCTAAATCCGGAGGATTTTCGATGGGAGGCGTATTCAAAGTCGTTTCATCGATAGCAATAGCCTTGGGAGATGGTGGAGAAATATGGTCCTCTTTGAGATGTTTCTCAATGAGACGAATGTCTTCATCCCAATCGGTGGGAGAATCGTCATATTCTAAGTTCACATCTCCCATGGTGGCTTCAAAGTCTTTCCAAAGGAAATCACTTTCTCCAAATAGAGTAAGTGATGAATCAATAGAGGAAACTGTGACAATCCGTTATTTTATGATTGATATTTTATTCTCAGATATTATTTAAAAACATTATTTTAATGTTATATTATGAACTCACTTATTTTTGGGAAGAAATTTGGATTTACGTCTTGAAGTAGCATCGACTACGTCTAAACCAGAGGATTCTACGTTACGTGCTTACGTATACATACACCGTTTTGGTGACAGTCCGACATTTCAGGAAATAAATTTATCCATGAATATTATTTTGGAATTTTAAATTTGTGTTGGTTCATAAACTCACAAATTTACGAGAAGAGATTAGGACTTACGATTATAATTTAACGTCCTTTACGACTAAACCGGAAACCTTAGGATTACGTATTTACGTTTTCGAACTCCGTTTTTGATGATACAATTTTTATTAGATGGGTTTTGTGCCGTTGATTCATAATTTATAAAAACGTTTTTTGTAAAACGACCTGAGGGCACGCAAATCGAGGAAACTAGAATCGAGGAGTACCCGTAATTAAATGGGGATGAGGCAAGAATAAACTTGCCCCACCCCCACATGGGATGACCAAGTGTAAGCTACAACACACCATTATGTGTCAAAGCTTAGTAACAAAGCTAAGACACTTGTCTTAACTTTGCCACCAAACCACATGCACACAAAACCACTCAAGCCAAACTAGCAACTCATTATTCAACTCATGCAACACACACAACTCTTCCTCTCTCCCCTTGAACGTCCAACACCACCATTATATCGCCATCATCATCAAATTTTGACCATAAACAAAAGATATGATCAACATATGTTGATAACTATACAAAAAGATGAAGATTGGAGGTGATTTTAACATATAAAAAGGAGTTTTCATGGAGGTCTTTGGGCTGATTTTAAAGGAGTTTAGGGCTGATTTGTTGAAGGTGTCTTCATATCCTTGGTAATCTTGAAGGTGGTCTTGATATTTCATAAGATTGGTTACCAAAACCAAGCCTTGTTCATCCAAAATCTCAACCTTTTCATCACTTTGGTGGTATAGAGATTGTTTCTTCCTATCCTCTTGTTATTTTGATTATGTAATCTTGTATTTTCTTTATTTATGTATATGTATATGATGATAAATGATGATTAAAAATATTATGTGGGGATTTGGTGTTGATA
The DNA here is from genome assembly GCA_025667525.1 of Glebionis coronaria. Lineage (NCBI taxonomy): Eukaryota > Viridiplantae > Streptophyta > Magnoliopsida > Asterales > Asteraceae > Glebionis > Glebionis coronaria. The sequence goes on from CM046880.1 coordinate 25,038,991, forward strand.
AACATGGGTAAAAAGATGCAAAAACTATATGTAAAAATGGTTAAATCTTGCTTAATAAGATGGCTGTATAAAAACAGTAAGTAACCAAATGATAAACTGATAAAATGGTAAAGTGGAATCAATATACAATAAGTATTAGGTGTTATACACATGTGAGAGTTGGCCATGCAATGGAATCATCAAAGTGAGTGAGATATGATCAAAACAAGTTTAGAGTGCAAATCTGCCTACACTGTTTTGGACGAATTTATTAAAATATTTAGAGGTTGATTCATCGGTAGCTATAAAGGAATGAAATGAAGCACATATAATGTAGTTTCTGTAATAAAACTTTGAGGTCCTATCTAATTATAGAACTCTAGATATAGACATTTTAGTGAACTTAAAATTTAGGACTAATTTTGTGAAATTAAAGTTTAATATTATTATATAAACACTCAAATAAATATAGTATAAAATGTGAATTAAAACCCACTAACTTATATATTTCATTTATATAAATATGTATAAGGATAAATGAATGGACATTATATAAAAATGGTAGTTTGGTAAGTTTTATAAGTTATAAAAACAATAAACATGATTTTTACGTCTTTTCGGCTAAAACCGAAAGATTAACGTTTTTGTTAAATAAAACTTAGACGGTTGGACCCGTCTAATGTAAACTTTTATAAACTCACATACTGATGTATAAACATATATAACAAGTAAAAACCTGTTAGAAATACGTTTTAACGTATATTAGAAGTATCAGTCACTCCACAATATTATTAATGTTGTAATAGCTCGTAGTTAATGAGTACTTATTTAGTTAAGTAAGAAACCGACCCATTGGCTTGTCATGGGTCGGCCCAAGCCCAATAGTGGCCTTGGATATAAATACCCCTTTCCACCATGGAAAGGGGTTGGTTTTTGATTTTCCATTTTATCATTTTAATGAAAAACACATAGTTCTCTCTTACTTTCTCTCACTAGTTTCTCTCTCTAGGAATCTTCAACCCACTTCATAGATTAACAAGATTATCAATATTCTACATTTGGTATCAAGAGCTATGGGGTGATTTAAGGTAATGATTTGTGTTGTTATTTAGTTTTTGATTGTATTAGTGTTCTTTAAGAAGATCTATCTTGATTCTTGGAGTTTTTGGTGATTTTATTAATTGGGATTAGTAGATAAGTATTGGGTTTTACTTATTTTAGTAGAAATCACAAAACTTTTTGGGTTATTTGGTAAAAATCTGGGTTTGTTTCTTCATTAATTTGATCGACTGTTACACGAACAAGTTTTTGTTTCCCAGTAAAGTTCCGAACCAAAAGTTCCGGATCAAAAAGTTCCGGATCAAAAAGTTCCGGATCAAGGAAAGTTCCGGATCAAAAAGTTCCGAACCAAAAGTTCCGGATCAAAAAGTTCCGGATCAAGGAAAGTTCCGAATCAAATCTTCCGAACCAAAAGTTCCGGATCAAGAAAAGTTCCGACTCAGTTCTTCCGAATCAAAAGTTCCGGATCAAGGAAAGTTCCGGATCAAGTCTTCCGAACCAAAAGTTCCGGATCAAGGAAAGTTCCGGATCAAATCTTCCGAACCAAAAGTTCCGAATCAAGGTAAGTTCCGAATCAATTCTTCCTAATCAAAAGTTCCGGATCAAGGAAAGTTCCGGATCAAATCTTCCGAACCAAAAGTTCCGGATCAAGGAGTTCCGAGCCAAAATCTTCCGAATCAACAATTGTTCCGGATCAAGGATTTTTTTAGAGGATTTAATCTTGGTTTCTTACACAAAAACTCAACACAACTCACAAACTTTACTTCACTGCTCGATCAACCGATAATCTTTGTCTCTTTGAAGTGATCAAAATGAATCCGAATTCATTAATGCCTCAGATGACATCACTTACGGATATTTCCGTCATTACGGGAACGGATAATCGCCCTCCAATGCTCATTAAAGAAGTCTTTGAAGCATGGCAAGGCCGTATGATGTCATACATTAAGGGAAAACCGACATATGGGAGGCTTATGGTCAAGTCAGTTCTAAATGGTCCACTTGATTATGGTACCATCGTGGTTAACAATGTGACTCGAACACGGGAGTTTGAAGAACTTACACCAGCTCAACAACTTGTTGCCGATGCAGACGAAAAGGCTCTTCAAACCATTCTCCAAGCTCTTCCACATGATATCTATCGAATGGTCAGTCAATATACGGTTGCAAAGGATTTATGGGAACGTCTAAAGGTGTTGCTACAAGGTACGTCTCTTACCAAACAGGAAAGGGAATGTTAGTTATATGATCTGTTTGATAGATTCACGTACAGCCCAGGGGAAACGCTTCACGACTACTACTTCAGATTCACTACTCTCATGAATGATCTGAATGTATATAATCTCGTGATTGCTCCATTCCAGGTTAACACCAAGTTTTTGAATACTTTACCTCAAGCTGAATGGGGTGAGTATATTACCGATGTTAAGTTAACCAGGGATTTGCATAAGTGCAATTTGGATCAACTCTATGCTTTTCTTCAGCAGCATGAGAAACATGTGATCATGCACCGTTCGCCTCGAGGTATGTACCCTGATTCTTTAGCTTTGATGGCGAATCAACCAAGCTTGTCATACAACAACACTCCTTATATCATGGGACACCAAGCCTATCATCCATCACCGTACCTGACTCCAAGCTTCCCCCAATATTCGATTCTAGCGCAACCACCCACCTCACATCAGCAACAATATCGGTTTAATGCACCTTCATCACAATATGCTTCACAACCTCACTCAGCAAGCATTGCACCTTATGCTCAGTCTTCATATTCTTCTTATCAAGAGAATGCAGCATATCCATCAAGCTACTCTGACCACATGAGTATTCCTTCTAGTGCTTATGCAGCTCAACAAGACCAAGCACTGTATTGTGATAATGATGAAGTCCCCATTCCTAAATTCAAACAAGGAACTGACCCAGTTGAAGTGTTAGCCACTATGTCTGCTTATCTCACAAGGACTTTAAGCAAACGAGGATTTAGAGGACCAGCTCCTACTAACAATCAGCTGAGGAATTCATCCAATTCTCGCCAACAAGCTACTATTAAGAATGACAGGGTAATGGTTCAACCTATTCAACCTTATCAGGGGAGACCTACTACATCAACTACCAATGCACGCACGGTCAATCCTGCTCCAATGGTCAACACTCCTCCACGGGCTAATTCCACAGGCAAGTTGAGAATGATTACATGCTACAATTGTAAGGAAGAAGGTCACATGTCCACGGATTGCAAAAAACCCAAGAGGAGAAGGGATGGTCAATGGTTTGCAGAGAAGATTTATCTGGTGAACGCTCAGGCACAAGGAAGGGAACTTGATGAAGAGGAGCTTGCATTTCTTGCTGATCCATGGATTGCTGAACAAGACGTTGTCACCACACAGAATGCAGCATACCAAGCAGATGATCTTGATGCTTATGATTCAGACTGTGATGAACTTCAATCTGCACAGGCAGCTCTTATGGCAACTATCTCTAGCTTAGGACCAGAAAAAATATCTGAGGTACTTACTAATACCACTAATAATACCACTGATACTAGTATTCAACCACATCAAGTTGGGCAAGAGGGTGCTGATCCGAATGAGTCTTCGGTGGCGAGTCTTTCAAATAAGGAGACAATCAATGATAGTAATATCAATGTGAGTCCCCAGACTTTGAGTGAATCACAACCGGGAGCCATTTCGCATACGCATATTCCTGCTCAACAAGATTTGGTCATGGTTCCTGCTACATTACTTAGCCAAATGAATACTGCACTCTTAGAAACCCTAGCTAAGAATAAGAATTTGTCTACTGAGATTGCTTTGTGCAACGAAAAAGTTCAAACTTTGGAATTAGTTCCTTCGTCCACTGTTCTAACAAATCCCGAATATGATCATTTTCAAAACAAACAAATGAGTCATTTGCATAAATTGAAACCTTAAGAGCAGATCTTTCTAACGAACTTAAAGTAAAAGAGTTAGTGGTCACTAATTTTCACAAACTTCAAACGGATTTTGAGTTACTCGAGTCTAAAAAGAATGAAATGGAAATTAATGCGGCTAATAAGATTAGAAGTTTAGATTATTTGCTTTTAAGACAATACGCTGCCTCTCAACTAGTGCACTTATTTGATGCTTCGTTTAGAGAATTTAACTTATCACGTCAAAAAGGCCTTCCCCCTAACCCACGGTATGCAAAACAAGCTTTTATCCATAGTCCAAGACTTTATAATGCAACCCAATTAGGATTGGTCTTAGACCCGATTGCTATTCTCGATGATCGCACAAATAAGGATCTAGTTGATGAGAATCGGTCATATAACTTTGCAAAATATCCCGAGTGTGATTATTTTAAAATGAATCAGGAGCTTGCAAAAACGGATTTTAGAATTCGCTTCCATATGGATAAAGATCTCATCACAGCACCAACCTACATGTTAAATGAAGAAAACCCTAGTACACTTCCTACACTTGTCAAAATGGAAGGATCTAAGGAAATTCCAAAGGACCTTCCACCTGTTAGCACTGTATGGTTAAACTTGCAAGAGATTAATCAATACTTTGCTAGTTTTGACAAGGTCATTTTGGAATGTACGACTTCAAATGGCCTAAACGCCAGAGAATGGGCTTTCGAACACATGAACGCGGTGTTTAAGAATGAGATCAATCCGTTTGTCGAAAGTCTAAAAGGAAGTTTTGCATCTCTTTCGGAAAATCTTGAGTTTGAAATTGCAGAAGTTCAAAAAGTGTTTTCTGAAATGGACACCGCTTACGAACTACAATTAATTGAAAAGGAAAAATTTTTATCCGAATATGACCGATTCTTGTCCCAAGTAATTTCGTGTGATGTGCTTACTACTGTGAATGTTAATTATTCGAATGAGCTTACATTCGCTATGATTAAATGTGATGCTGTGAATATATGTGATGATGTATGTGATCTCTCTGTAAATGTTGCTGATACTGTAAATGAGGTAGATAATCATTCTTGTCACGAATCTAACGTTGAATTTTTAAAGCTTCAAGATTCTTACAATTTACTTTCAAAACGCTTTAATCAACTTGAACAACATTGTATATCTTTAGAATTAAAACAACAAACTTAAAATGAGGATCTTTTGATAACAAATGGTTGTGAAAACAGTGTTGAGACGAGTGACAAGATGATTGCAATAGTTAAGGCATTAGAGGAAGAGATTATGAGATTAAAGAGAGATGTGTCATCAAATGAAACACTAAAATTGGAACTAGAGGCTGCAGAGTCTAAAAACCAGGACTTAGAAATTAGACTTTCGTCTATTCTAGGGGAGATGGATCGTGCAAGACAGGGACTATCCGCTCTTTATGGTTTAATAGAAGAACGCTTAGCTTTTAATGCTGCACAACAACAATCTTATGTTGAACAACTGAACCAAAAGTGTGAGGAAATCTCTGACTTAAACATCCAGCTCATTGACAAAAACATGGTTTTGGCCGAGTTAAAGGAGACACTTCTTCTCATCCGACAAGAAGCTGTTAATAACTTAGCTACCAACTCTGCACCGTCCTTTAGTGCTCCAACAACCAAGTCAGTAGTGCTTTTTAAGAACCCGCTCCATAAGAAAAACCCGGTTACCTACGATGATTATATGAGGAATGCTATTAAGCATGTAGATCTTGTTAGGGATATTTTAGATGATTTATATGCGTTAGATCCCTCAAGCAGTTACTTTTATTCGGCTCATGAATATATTAAGCGAGTTCAATATTGCTTAGCATATTTGCAATACATAGGTAAACCGAGTTCTGCACTACTCACTAATCGACCCATTGCTGTAACTCCATTCAATAAGACCCCAGGAGCAAAACCATCATTGGCACCATCAAGTAAGGCACCGTTAAAATCTGTTACTAATATTCCCACTTTGCCTTCTACAGGATTAAAAGAGTCTACTAAGGCTAAAGGATCGCAACTCAAGAAAGATAAGATCAAGCCCTCCACTAGTAGTACCAATAAGAAGAAAGTAGAAGCTTACCATAGGAATGTTATGTCAGATTTAAATAAAAAGAATCAAGTTGCTAAGACTAAAAGCTCTGCGCCTGTGCAGAAGCCTAAACCATTTGTGAATTCTAATTTGAATTGTTGGAATTGTAATGAGTGCATGTTTTCCCAACGTCATGATTTGTGTCTTATTGATCATGTGAATGAAATGAATGCCATTAGGAATAATCTTGAATGGAAGCCCACTGGAAGAACTCGTACCCAAGTTGGATGGCAATGGCGTACCACTGGTAGGACCTTTACATTAGATGGAAAAATGTGCCCTTTAACTAGGAATGCATCCATTGAGGTTAGGTCTCAGCGTCCTTTAGTTAGGCACACTAGCATAAAGTATGGAAACAACGCCCTTTAATTAGGTCAGCCCCCACTATAGTGCCTATCAGTGAAGAAATACCTCATGATTTAAGCCAACTAGAATCTACACCACCAACTAGGAAGAAGGCTAGGAAATCTAAGAAACCTAAAGTTAGCAAATCTAAGATTATTAAATCTGTACCTGCTAATAACAAGGAACATTCAGATTCCGAAACCTATACATTGTCCTCGTCTGGTGATATTTTCAGGTGGTCCAAATCATCCTCTGGTATTTGGACTCCGGTTGTTCAAAGCATATGACCGGAGATCGCTCGATGCTCCGAAATTTCGTCAGCAAGTTTCTTAGAACGGTTAAATTCGGTAATGATCATATTGCAAAGATAATGGGGTATGGTGAATATCATATTGGAAACGTTACGATTTCAAGGGTATACTACGTAGAAGGTCTTGGTCATAATTTATTTTCAGTAGGACAGTTTTGTGATTCCAACCTAGAGGTTCCTTTTCGACAACATACTTGTTTCATCCGCAACTTGGAAGGAAAAGATTTGTTGAAGGGGTCTCGTGGTGCAAATCTTTATACTTTGTCCTTACAATACATGATGGCCGCCTCTCCAGTATGTCTTCTCTCTAAAGCATCTAAGACCAAGTCATGGTTATGGCATCACAGATTATCTCATCTCAACTTTGATGCTATTAATCATCTGGCTAAAAACGAATTAGTTCATGGTCTTCCAAAGCTCAAATTTCACAAGGACCATTTATGTTCCGCGTGTTCAAGGGGGAAAAGTACCAAGAAATCATACAAGCCCAAAGCTGAAGACACCAATCAAGAAAAACTTCATCTTTTGCATATGGATCTTTGTGGGCCAATGCGAACCGAAAGTGTGAGCGGTAAGAAATTCATTCTTGTTATTGTGGATGATTTCTCCAGGTTTACATGGGTTAGATTTATGTACAAAGGATGAAGCAACGAAGGCTATCATCACTTTTCTGAAATTCATTCAGGTACGTTTGAATACTACTGTCCACCGTATTCGTATAGATAATGGAACAGAGTTCGTCAACCAGACTCTTCGTGATTACTATGAAGAAGTTGGTATTTCACATGAAACATCCGTTGCACGTACTCCACAACAAAATGGTGTCGTTGAAAGACGGAATCGTACGCTTATGGAAGCTGCTAGGACAATGCTGATTTATGCGAACGCTCCATTATTCTTGTGGGCAGAAGCTATATCTACTGCATGTTTCACCCAAAACCGTTCTATCATTCGGAAACGCCATGGAAAAACACCTTACGAGCTTCTACATGATCGTAAACCCGATGTTTCATTCTTTCATGTGTTTGGTGCTCTTTGTTATCCAAACATTAATAGTGAGAACTTGGGAAAACTTCAACCGAAAGCCAATATAGGTATTTTCATTGGTTACTCACCCTCCAAGAAAGCATACCGAATTTACAACCGTCGTCTTGGTAAGATAGTAGAAACTATGGACGCAGATTTTGATGAGCTGACAACGATGGCTTCTGAGCAACGCAACTCTGAACCCGCGCTTCATGAGATGGGAACCGGTGCTATTAGTTCCGGATTAGTTCCCAATAATCCTACTTCTACATCATTTTTACCACCTACAAGGCCCGAGTGGGATAAACTGTTTCAACCGTTGTTTGATGAATTCTTTGATCCCCCAAATGATGAAGTTCCAGCACCTGTAGTGATAGCTCCAATCCCTGAAGCTGTTGCTCAAGCTAATGAAGATTTATCAAATGCATCTTCAATTAACATTGAACCGGATGCACCTCTACCAAGTGATTCTCAAACTACACCTGAATCGTCACCCTTACTTGTGCCTAATGATTTTGAAGAGGATTTAATTGATCACGATTTGGAATATGCTCACCTACAAGAGCTTCCTTTCTTTGGTGTACCGATACCTGAAAACCCTTTAGCCGCGTCTACCTCAGAAGAAGCTCCTTCAATTGTTCATTCCAGACCACCACGGATTGAAAAACATAGCACCAAATGGACAAAAGATCACCCAATTAGGAATGTCATTGGAAGTCTCAATCGACCAGTCTCTACACGCCATCAATTACAAGAGAGTGCACTCTATTGCTATTTTGATGCATTTCTCTCCGAAGTTGAACCTAAAAATTGGCAACAGGCTATGACTCAATCATCTTGGATTGAAGCCATGTAGGAGGAACTAAATGAATTCCAAAGACTTGAAGTATGGGAATTAGTTCCTCTCCCTGACAAGGTTAACATCCTTACTCTGTTGTGGGTTTATAAGGTTAAACTCGATGAGATGGGTGCAGTCTTGAAGAATAAGGCTAGATTGGTTGCTAGAGGATACAAACAAGCCTTGGGTATCGACTTTGAAGAATCTTTTGCTCCTGTTGCAAGATTGGAGGCTATTAGACTATTCCTTGCGTATGCCGCTCATATGAACATGATCGTCTATCAAATGGATATGAAGACGGCATTTTTGAATGGTGAACTAAGGGAAGAAGTCTATGTTAGTCAGCCAGATGGGTTCGTTAGCACGGAGTTTCCTAATCATGTGTACAAGCTTAAGAAGGCTCTCTATGGGTTGAAACAAGCTCCACGTGCATGGTATGATCTCCTTTCAACATATCTCATTTCGGAAGGCTTCTCCAAAGGCAAAGTGGACCCCACTCTATTCACTCTCAAGGAGGACAACGACATGATTCTGGTACAAATTTATGTTGATGATATAATATTTGCTGCCTCTAACATAGAATTGTCAAAACGCTTTGAGAAGATAATGTCCACACGCTTTCAGATGTCAATGATGGGAAAAATTTCATTTTTCTTAGGATTACAAATTTCTCAGAATCCCAGAGGCATCTTTATTAATCAATCCAAATATGCTCTAGAATCTTTAAAGAAATATAACTTTGAAAATTGTGACCCTGTGGACACTCCAATGGTGGAGAAATCCAAGTTAGATGAAGATAGGAATGGGACTATTATCGATCCGAAACTCTACCGTGGGATGATCGGCACCCTTCTCTATCTGACTGCTAGCAGGCCTGATTTGCAATTTGCCGTATGCATGTGTGCCCGGTATCAGGCTCGGCCTACCGAAAAGCACCTACATGTTGTTAAAAGGATCTTTCGGTATCTCAAAGGAACACTTCATCGTGGTCTATGGTATCCGAACGATTCCTTCATTGCTTTAATATCATACGCAGATGCCGATCATGCTGGGTGTCAAGACACGAGGCGTAGCACTTCTGGGTCTGTGCAACTCCTTGGAGACAGATTGATTAGTTGGTCTTCAAAAAGGCAGAAAAGCGCTGCAATTTCTAGCACGGAGGCTGAATACATCGCCATGTCCGGTTGTTGTGCTCAAGTCCTTTGGATGAGATCACAACTAACTGACTACGGTTTGGGATTCAACAAAATCCCGATGTATTGTGACAACAAGAGCGCCATTGCCCTTTGCTGCAACTACGTTCAACACTCTCGGGCCAAGCACATAGACATTCGCTACCATTTCATTAAAGAGCAGGTGGAGAACGGAGTGATCGAGTTGTATTTTGTCACCACTGAGTATCAGCTGGCAGATATGTTCACCAAAGCCTTAGATCGAGGACGAATCGAGTTTTTGATCGACAAGCTTGGCATGAAATCATTCTCTCCAGCGACTCTCAAAGAATTGGCAGAAGAATCAGCTGAATAGTGGTGGTAAACTATTCAGGCGTATCCTTTGTTCGTGATCATGTATATTATCGTATATATATAAACTACAAAAAGAAAAATACAAAAATATAAAACCAAGAAAAACCATAAAAAATATAAAACGAAAAACCATAAAAATTATAAAATCAAGAAAAACCAAAAATATTTTCCGTTTTTTAAATCGGGCATGTCTTTTAGTACGGTAATATTTACGGCTTTAGAAATGTCGATCGAAATTGACACGGCGCCATAAATAGAGTCCGTATAAAAGTTGTACATTTTTAAAACATGCCCATTATGGCTTGTAGTTATTTCAGACTGCAACCCGTTTTTCGCATTAAAGTCACGTATTTCCTTGGAAAACGTTGGCTCACAACGGGAATTAATTTTCTCGGGCATGATTTACAAGCCAAATCATGCAAAGGGATCAAGTTTACTTTACAACTTGGTCTAATACGAGTTAGTGTACGTCTCAGTGCATTAATTTGTCTAAATAAGAGAAATCTTATTGCCACCACGAATCAATCTTTTCAAGACATTAATTGGAAATGTTTTCATCAATATTTGACTCTTTAAACAATGACTACAGCTCTTTAAATAGAAAACGGGTCATCGTTTAAGGGGGAGAAAATATTAAATCATCTTCGTCATCAAAACGATTTTCAAAAGTGTTTGTGGAAAATTAATTGGCTAAATGGTTTATGAGTGGTCTTGCTTTAGAATACGACTTGGTTTATGAGTGGTCTTGCTTTAGAATACGACTTGTGCTCGTTCAATGAGATAGGACTTGCTTTAGATCTCGAAGTTTTGCTAATAGGATGCGTTGCTTAAGTTGTGTGAGGGTTAGAATAGTTATTACAATGAGATAGACTAACGATTGTTAAGTGATTAAACGGATGTTAGCCTAAACAAAGTTATTAACTAAAAAGGAAAAGAAAAGTAAAGTATAGGGTTAAATGTGACAAGGGGTGAATTTTTTGAAAAATTTGACTTAGTCAAATCCCCTCCCCCGTTTTTCTTTTTCTAGTTTCTATCTTCTTTCTTTCTGGCCGCCATTGAGACACACAAAAACACACTCAAGCTCACAAAACTCTCGTTTTAATCACTCAATCCGTTTCATTCGATCAAAAAGGTACAAGCATCGATTCTTTGATTTCTAAATTTGCCTAGTTCATTCTTTAATCCAGTTAATTGACTCGTTTTAATTAATTTATCAAGATTAGGGTTTGTGTTTAATTAAGGGTTAATTGATTAGGGGTTTTTGCTGGGTTTTGGATCGGATTAGGATTAGAACACTATGGTTGCCTTAGAATGCCTTAAACTCACTATCGCGCTTAGAATAATCTTTCATAGGGGACGGTTTAGGACTTCCGGATGAACAAGGCTAGCATACTTCCGAATGAAGTTCTGAACAAACTTCCGAATGAAGTTCTGAACAAACTTCCGAATGAAGTTCTGAATAAACTTCCGAATGAAGTTCTGAACAAACTTCCGAATGAAGTTCTGAACAAACTTCCGAATGAAGTTCTGAACAAACTTCCGAATGAAGTTCTGAACAAACTTCCGAATGAAGGAGTTCCGGATGAACTTCCGAATGAAGGAGTTCCGGATGAACTTCCGAATGAAGGAGTTCCGGATGAATTTTCGAATGAAGAAGTTCCGGATGAACTTCCGAATGAAGGAGTTCCGGATGAACTTCCGAATGAAGGAGTTCCGGACGAACTTCCGAATGACGGAGTTCCGAACGAACTTCCGAATGAAGAGTTCCGAACGAACTTCCGAATGAAGAGTTCCGAATGAACTTCCGAACGAAGAGTTCCGAACGAACTTCCGAATGAAGAGTTCCGAATGAAGGACTTCCGGATGAAGAGTTCCGAATGAAGGACTTCCGGATGAAGAGTTCTGAATGAAGGACTTCCGGATGAAGAGTTCCAAGGACTTCCGGATGAAGTGTTCCGAATGAAGGAGTTCCGGATGAAGAGTTCCGAATGAAGGAGTTCCGGATGAAGAGTTCCGAATGAAGAGTTCCGAATGAAGAGTTGTTGGGTTGATAGTTGTTTGCCTGTTATAATTACTTGTTGAAATGTGTTATGCTTAGAAGTCATAATGATATATATCTATATTGTTTTTTGTGCATCAACCTTTTATGTCTTATCTTAAGCAGACACGATGACTAATCCAACAGTACAAGAACTCCAAGATGCTAGAGCGACCGCAATTGCCGATGCAAGAGCCCTCAAGTTTATACCAAACAATTACCGGCTGAAGCAAGTTTCAAAATCCACTCACCATGGATTCAAAGTCGCCATAGCAATCCTTGATCACTCTCACTTCAAGAATGCTTTAAGGAGTACTGCTTCGGTGCCATATGATTACATGTATGAATTCTGGGCCACCAAGGAAAGTACTTCAAACAAGATCACCTTCTCTCTCGACAACAAGCAACAGACACTCACCGTCTCAGACTTCCGTAAGATATTTTGAATACGGGATACACCCAAAGGTATGTCATTTTCCAGGGATCCTACTAAAGACGAACTCTTGGAGATGTTCGATGCTCTTGGATGTCCTGACCTACGAGTTGTGTCCGATTTTACCACCGCTAAAGTAGGTCAACCTTGGAGAGCAATCTTGGGTATTCTCAGTAGATGTCTTACACCTAAAACAAGTGGGCATGATGCTGTGCGTGGTCCAATTATGAACATCTTCTATGGAATGTACAAAGGCTCAAATGCAGATTATGCATTATTGATGTGGGAAGAATTCAACTTTCAACTCTTCCAAAACAAGAAGCTGAAGGCTAATTTCTTTCCTTACCCTCGGTTTATCAAGCTAATAATTCATTATTTTATGAAGAATGATGTCTCTATTGATAAGCGTGCAGCAAGTCGTCATCACACTGAAGAGGCTGGTCACATTGTGGACCTAAGGCATGAAGGACCATCTGGTGCTGTTATTCCTGGTCCTATTCCCGATTATCTTCTGACGGATAAAATTAAAGCTTCTTCTGATTACAAACTACTGCTACTAGAAATCAAGAAGCTAAAAGCAAGGCGCCAGACAGGAGAAGACTCGTCTACTACGGTCAAGAGTAAAGGTAAACGCAAGCAACCAGCTGATTTATCTGAACCCGAAACCAAGAAGAAGAAGACTGAGGCTAAGAAGGGAAAGAGCACGGCTGATGAGTTCGTTCTTCACGACGAAGAAGATGTTGATGTCGATCCTACTCTTGACAAGACTGAGAGAAAATTAATGAAGATAGTTATTGAAAAGAGTAGGAGAGACACGGCCGGTAGTGGTTCGGGTGCACATATGAATATTGAAGAAGAGTACCAGGAGCCAGATGATATTGATGAGTTCGGATCACCTGAACGGTATTCTACTTCGAAGGAGACATCCATTGCTGTTTCAGCAAGTGTTGAAAAGGAGTCCGGTGCCCCTACAATCATGGTACCTACCCAGCCATTAGTAACTCAACCTCCACCAATTCAGCCCTTACCAACCCGACCGGTACCAACACCATTCCTTCCACCTCCAATAACTCCCATCCTCAGTACTGTAGTCACAACCGAGCCTCTTCAACCAACCCAGAGTAGCTCTGCATCATCTTCAATGGCTGCATTTGTAATGGCAGAACTCCTGGATAAACACACGGATAATCAAAGAAAAGAGATGGATAATCTTCGCCAAGAGCTACTTAGACGAGTTCAAAGTGAAGAAGTATAACACCCCCACCAAATGCTTTGCGCAGCAGAACTACAACATTTGGGTGCTATACAGTTATCATCACACACAAGCTATTTCGAACGACTCAAAGAGACGTAGAAATTTAAACATAAATTAAAGATTGTTTAAAACAACAAAGTCTACTGTTTTCCAAACCCCAAAAATAATATAAAACAGAGTTTGCGTTTTGGTCCCCACTGAATCTCAACCCAAAATACAATTTTCGTTCACATGACATAATATAAAGTATTTAAGTGCTAAAAGGGAGGAAAAACAAAGTAGACCGCCAAGCCACAACAACTTCCATCCTCGCATGCTCCACTGCTATCAACCTTGATTACTTGAAACACATGCTTAAAATCGTCAACACAAAGGTTGAGCGAATCTATAGGTTTATCAAATCATCATTTGAACATAAGTGTTAAAAACCAATCATGATCATTCAATAGCATTGTGGCCATACAATCTATTATTCAAGGATATGACAATTGTGTTTAAGCTCATGACACTAAACCGTTAACTCAATCACATGCGTAATAATTACCGGCGTGATTCAGATGAAACCAGTGCCCCTACTAAGGCATTAGTTGCAATTATACCTTATCTCTCATACAAGATAATCTACCGCAGAACTTACTCAACGTACAGCTTCTCGGATAGCATTGGGTCGTTAGCCCCGTAGTACTACAAATTGTATAAGCGGCTATTTCTAACCCACACAAGGGCAAGACAATAGTTAATAGTTCATGAAATTAGGGCCTTTTGCAACTAGGTACTTAACACAATTTCGAGGCAACATTCGGGTCCAACAATCATTCATGACTTATGTTCATTTTCATTTAAATAGCATGTATCCCCCTCGCGGGTAAAAACATTTGAAACAAGTAAAGAGCGAGGCTATAGACTCACCTTGCGTAGTAGTAGTGGTTCTAGCGAAGACGTAACGAGAAATGTCACCGACGACGTGGATGCCCGAGAAAATCAAACACTTGACCTAAAAGTCAAAGTACGAAAACCAAATCAATACACCGCGTACATAATTGTACTAAACACACGCAAATGAAAACACACTCAATGCTTATGAAAACTCACGCCAAAGTCAAACAAGTAGTTGTTACTAGACTTATACCATTTATCAATGTTATTAAAGTTACTATCCATTTTACGGTTTCGCCGATACTTACCAAAAGTACGGACTGTTTTACTATACTTAACCATTTTTATAAAATTTAAGAAAATTCTCAAAAATACCTTAAGACCTGTAGAAAACCCATTTTTAATCCCATTAAAAGTTTTTGATTCTACGACCCGTTACTCAACACATTACTAAACCTACATTTTTCGGACTGAAATTGCACTTTGACCAAGTCGGACTCATTTGACCCATTTAAAATATACCATTGACCTCTACGACACCTAAGTCTAATAATGGACTCAAATACACAGGTTTGAGACCAAAAATCAACCTTTGACCATTTACCAAACTAAACCTATGATCCCCGGGATTTGACCCAAAACCAAACACAAATTCGGATTGTGTTGGTTCTCATCTCCCGGTACACGTATTTTCAAAGTAACATAACTTTTGACTCGTTTGGAGTTAAAAGCTCTATCTTATACCGAAACGAGCGTCTCGACGACCACTACAACTATATCCTACAATCACAACCTAGACCAAAAATTAAAACCACGAAAATAGCCCTAAACAATCTGTTTGAAAACGACTCATTCAAAATCACCTTTCTACTTGTTTTCAATTCATTCCACCATTACCTAGACCTATTCTAACCACTTATAATCATCCCCAAACACTCTAATAAGTATAGAACACTATGAACATCAAATCCAAATCAAAACCTAAAGCCTAATTCAAGCATGCAATGTAATTAAACAATTTAAAAACACTAAAACACCATTTTAAACACAACCCCACAACACATTTCATCCAACACCTTGAACCCACCAAACACCCCAAAAATTCGTGGCTTTTAGGGGCTGTGGAGAACCAAGAACATAACACCCATCTTATTTTATGGATTAATTAGCATTACCCAATCACCAATTACACGAATTAATGATTTAATTACATCAAAACACATTTTTGAAAAATCTTTGATTCTTGAAAAATTAATGTTAACGCATGTTGGATTAAAAGGTGTAAGAATACTTACAATGGTAAATTAGGAGGTGGTATTTGATTAGATTTTTGCAAAACCAAAAAAAATGGATGTGGTGGTGGTTGTGTGGTGGCCATCGGCCATGGGAGAGAAAAAGGGAAGGGGAGAAATTTTTTGAAATGAATTTTATGAATGTGTGTGTGTGATTTTCCTTTTTGTAATTTTGGGAGGTCCTTGTGTGCAATTTAAGCCTTCTTTTGGCCTTAAGCAAAAACGACTCTAAAACTTTGCGGGATTGACTCACTAGTCATTTTAGAAAATTTTACGGGAGTCGGGGGTCGCCCCGAACACTCAAAATTACTTTAAAGTGGTTCAAACGCACACAAAACGAATATGCATATGGTTCCGACTCGACTTAACACGTAATAAAAATAAAATCTCGAAAAACTCAAATATCGATCAATCGATAGTAAAAGGTAAATTTTGGGCATCCGTCGGGATCGTAGTCATCATCGGTTCTTCTTAAATCGTCAAATGTTAAAATTACGACCGTAAACGTTGGTTTCAACTTAAACCGTCAAATAAATCCACGATAAAAATTCTTAAAAATTTCAAAAATATACGTAAAATAGTGTTAAATAAATGACATTGGGCTCGGGATATCACATTCACAAGTGAGCCACTGTTGGGAATAAAATATGGGTCAGTTCACTAGACGCTGATAAGAAGAATGTCAACGCTGATAAGAAGACATTGGACGCTGACAGCCAAGCGTTGACATTGAAGAAGTCAACGCTGACAGCCTTGAAGATTGACACTGATGGAATACCTTTTGTTTATTTGTTTCTTTATTTATGTA
Source organism: Glebionis coronaria (assembly GCA_025667525.1). Taxonomy (NCBI): domain Eukaryota; kingdom Viridiplantae; phylum Streptophyta; class Magnoliopsida; order Asterales; family Asteraceae; genus Glebionis; species Glebionis coronaria. The sequence goes on from CM046880.1 coordinate 25,055,787, forward strand.
TGGTAAAGATAAGCACAACATTGTATTTTCTATTATTATCTTTACCTAGAATAGTTGATTCGTAGCTTATTGTACAAGACTTCTTGTTCTATAAAAGAAGGTCTTTTAGGTTAAAGTCATATATCAGTTTTCATAAGTATTCGCAAGTTAAACTCTTTCATTGTAATCAAGTTCGTTTATTCTAATACAAGTGAAAGTTTGTTTAACATCTTTGTGTTTTAGATCAAGTGTTAATTCCGCATAACACTTTGTTACTTTATTCATAAGCAAAGGTTTCTCTACGTGTAGTACTTGGTCTAATCTCGTATACACAAAGCTTAATCGATCTAAGTTTGGGATCAACAAGTGGTATCAGAGCTTGTTGAGAAACTTTTGATCTTTAAGTAACGCAAGAACCCTAAAACACCAAAAACCCTAAAAACCCTAAAATTCTCAAATCACCATGTCTGGAACAGATCAACCTGCTTCTTTGCTACAAAACAACTCCTCAAACCCTAGTATCAAAATTCCCATGTTTGATGCCAGGAACTTTGAGCTTTGGAAGTCCAACTTTGAGCAATATATAGCTATTCATGACTACACTCTTTGGGAGATTATCGAATATGGGAACACGTTCGACAAAGCAGCAAAGATTACTGCTGCAATTGCCACAAGGACAGCTGTTCCTAATTGTCCTGAAGCTGATAAGGTGGAAAAGCCTGGAGATGGGAGAGCTGTAGCTGTTGAAGATATAGCCAAGAAGAGGGTGGACATGAAAATCTTGAACATCTTGAAACATGCCCTAGGTCATGAGAATCAGCACAAGTACAAACGCTTTGAGTCTGCAAAAGAGCTTTGGGAAGCTCTTGAAGTAGCATATGGTGGCAATGCTGACACAAAAGAAGAAAAGAAGAAGCAACTCTTGCATGAGTATGCTGTCTTTAAAGCTCAACCCAATGAAAATCTCAGCAGTGTGAGAAGTAGACTTCTTGACATCACAAGTCAACTTTCCTTCATGGGAACACAGATTGATGATCCTGAATTGAATGCTACTTTTCTCAAAAGCCTTGGTGATGTATGGAAGATTGAGACAAGATCCATTCTTGTCAATAATACCCACAAGACTTCCAGGTTTGATGACATCTTCAACAAACTAAGACTGTTGGAGAATGAATGGCAATTGGATAGTGATAATAAATCTTCCAGTAGCAACATGGCCTTCTTCTCACAAAGTGAAGGTCAATTTGATTCCATGAACTTCTATGGACATTCAGCCCCTGGATCTCAATGTGTCAACGCTGGATCTCAGTCTGTCAGCGCTGGATCATATCCTGTCAACGCTTTATACTCAAGCGCTGACACACACAATCATGGCACTGATAGAATTAAACCTGCTGGTTTTGATCTAGATACTGTGTGTGCATTCATTGCTTCTTTGCCCAGTGATTCAAGGATTACATATGAAGATCTTGAGCAGATAAGTGATGAACAATTGGAAGAGATGGATATCAAGTGGACTATGGCTCTTGTAAGTTTAAGAGCAAACAGGTTCAATAAAAGGTTCAAGAAGAAGATGACCTTTAATGCCAAGGATGTTGCTGGATTTGACAAGTCCAAGGTTGAGTGCTACAACTGTCATAGGATGGGGCACTTTATGAGGGAATGTAGATCTCCAAGAAGATCTGATGCTGGGAAGCCTTCAAGCCAAATGATTAAGAGCCCAGATCCCAAGGCCATGGTTGCTGTTCAACAGATTGATGGTGTTGGTGAATGGGACTGGAGCTGGATGGCTAAGAATGAGGAAGAGGACAGAGCTTTGGTTGCTGAAGTTAAAGAAGAGCATGTTGAATATGCTCTCATGGCACACTCCTCCTCTTCATCAGATAATGAGGTATATGATGATGCTTTCTGTTCTAAGGGTTGTCGTTTAAATACTGAAAAATTAAATAAAGAGATAGTTAAATTATTAGATGAGGCAAGTACTGAAAGATGCAAAGTATCTAATTATCAAATTGCTCTTACCCAAACAGAAAAGACAGTAGCTGAGTATAAGAAAATGGAGTTTGATTTAAAGGATCAAATAAATATCTTAAAACATGAGTTACATCAGAGTAAAGATGTTCAAGATATAGTAAATAGGGTTAATCTTGATTTGATAGCTCAGTTAGAAGAGGCTAACAAAAATAAAGATAATGTGAGTCTTAAAATCCAGAGATTTGATAAGGCCACACAATCCCTAGGAGAGTGTGTTAGTAAACAAAGAGACTCTAAGGAGATAAGTGGGATTGGGATGAATAATTATACTGTTGTTCCACCACCAGCTGGGGATTTCTATGGTGTCTAATCAAAGGACTTATCTTGGACTGGCTTGCCAGAATGCCAAGAGGAGGAATTCATTCCTCCACCTAGAGTAACTTCCCCAGTTGAGGAATACAAGCAAAAACTGACTGACCTAGATGAGTGGAAGAAAGCTAACCACACCTTGTTTGTTAAGGGAGGGTTGTTGTGTGAAAGTCCAAATGAGCCCACACCAATCAAGAGCCTTGATCCTAAACCTATTAAGATCACACACCCTACCACTGGCAAAGCTGTTGACCTTGGCCCACAAACTGTTAGAAAACCTAGTGTTAAGTATGCAGAGATGTATAGGAATACTAGGTCACCAAAAAGCCAAGTTAGTAATCATGGAACAGGCTTCTTTGCTTCTAGACCTAAGACTATGTCTAGAAAAGCTTGTTACATATGTGGTAGCTTCTCACATTTGGCATACAAATGTGTCAACGCTTCCAATGTCAACGCTGATAGGAACCATTTCAGCGCTGACAAAAGTCAACATAGGTCAAACACTGTCAGACCCAATACCTTTGTGAACAAAAGTTCACAAGTTGTTAGACCAGCCCCATTCTTTTCTAGAGGGTCTAACACACAAGGCCTAAGACCTTTTCAAAAGTCAAACACTTGGTCAAATAGGCAATGGGTTCCTGTAGCAAACCCTAGGTTCAACGCTGATAAGAGCAATCGGGGCGCTGACAAGAGAAATTTCAGCGCTGACAGACACACTGCTAAACCTAGGTATTTGCAACCACAGGGAAATAGGTCTAAAGCTTCTACTAGCTTAACATGGAGACCAAAACAAGACCAAAACCCTAATTCTACTGGTATTTCTATGACATGCAACAGGTTTCATTATATTTCAAAGGCATTGTCAACACCAATTGGGGTTAACTGGGAATTTCATTCAAACAGGGATGAAAATGGGGTTGTTATGAGAACCAAGTCTGTTCTTGTTGAACAACCAAATGAATCCAAGTCTTCCAAGGCTTGGGTTCCCAAAGAAAACTAATGTGTTTTCTTTATGTGCAGGGCATTCAGAAGAAGATCAATGATTATGGATACTGGGATAGTGGATGCTCAAGGCACATGACAGGAAAGGAAGACTATCTGACCAATTTCTCTCCTATTCAAGATGGTGATAAGGTATATTTTGGAGGGGGCTACAGCACCATCACTGGAAAAGGAACCCTTGTCACCAACAATCTACGGTTTGAGAATGTCTTCTTGGTAAAAGAACTGGATTATAATTTGTTTAGTGTATCACAAGTGTGTGATAACAAAATAAGGTTCTTTTCACAGATACTGAGTGCTTGGTGTTAAGCAAAGATTATAAGCTTCCTGAGGAAAAATACATAGATTTTAGAACACCAAGGCATAAAGACATATATAATGTGAATCTTAATGGAATTAAGATAAATAATAAAATGTCATGTCTGTATGCTAAAGCCTCAGTAGATGAAAGTAATCTTTGGCACAGGAGATTAGGGCACATAAACTTTAAGAATATCAATAGACTTGTGAGGCTTGGTTTAGTTGATGGTTTGCCTGAAAAGGCTTTCCACAATGACCACTCTTGTGTTGCATGTCTTAAGGGCAAGCAGCACAAGGTCTCATTCAGGTCTAAACAGGTGCACTCTAGTTCTAAACCACTTCACTTATTGCATATGGACCTCTTTGGTCCAACTAATATAGAAAGTTTGAAGGGTAAATCATATTGTTTTGTTATCACTGATGATTATTCCAGGTTTACATGGACTTTCTTTTTAGCCAAGAAAAGTGAAACTGCCCAAAGTCTGATTAATTTCATTACCCAGATAGAGAAGAAGAATGGTAATGAGGTCAAAATTATTAGAAGTGACAATGGGGGTGAGTTTAGAAATCAGTTGTTAGATGATTTTTGTGCCAAGAAAGGGATTACTAGGCAGTTTAGCATAGCTAGAACCCCACAGCAAAATGGGGTTGCTGAAAGGAAGAATAGGACCCTTATTGAAGCAGCCAGAACCATGTTGGCTGATGCCCAATTTCCTATAGCCTTTTGGGCTGAAGCTGTTAACACAGCTTGTTATGTTCAAAATAGGGCATTGGTCAACAAGATACATAATAAGACACCTTATGAATTACTTTGGGGAAGGAAGCCAAATATTGGCTTTCTCAAGCCTTTTGGTTGTCATGTAGTTGTTTTAGAAACTAGTGAGGCCCTAGGTAAATTTGATTCAAAAGGTGATGAAGGATACTTCATGGGTTATTCAGTGCAGAGTAAAGGATATAGGGTTTACATTAAAAAGGAAAAATGTATACTTGAAAAAGTACATGTTAGGTTTTTAGAAAGTAAACCTAGTGATCCTGAAAATGGTCCAAATTGGTTGTTTGACTTAGAACCTTTATCTAGAGCTTTAAATTATATGCCTGTTACTGATCCAGACATTGTGAAGGTAACTTCAAGTGTTTTGGAAAAGAGAATTGGTAATGTTTCAGGTATACAGGTTGCTAAGGAGGATGGACCATCAGCAGTTAAATCATCTCCCACACAAGAATTTGTTACACTTCCTATATGGACAGATGAGTATTATGCTGCTGCTACTGCTGCTAGGAAAGATAATGGTGGTGTTCAAATACCACCAAATACAAACGTGCATACTTCTTCAGGCGCTGATAAAGGGAAATCAAGCGCTGACAAGAGCAATTCAGACGCTGATGGATCAGACGCTGACACAAGCAGTTCAAGCGTTGTTAGCCCTAACGCTGACAAACAAGGATCAGACTTTGACAACACCTTTGCACATCTTTTCTCTTCACATTTTGAACAAGGTGGACCTTCCAATGTCCATGAAGAGATTCATGTTGATCAAACAGAGTCAGATGAAGAAGATATTGGCAACATGGAGCGTGAAATTGAGGACACCAGACTTTTTGAAGGAGGAGTTCTCACTTCCATAGCAAAGGATCACCCCACATCTCAGATCATTGGTGATGTTATGGCTCCAGTTCAGACAAGAAGATCCCATCAAGGTCTTGGTGGATTTATTGCCAATATACACAAGAAGGTTGATACCCCTCTTGTACAAGCATGTTTGTTTGCCTGTTTTCTGCCACAGGAAGAACCCAAGAAGATTTTTGATGCTCTCAAAGAACCTAGCTGGGTGGAAGCAATGCAGGATGAGCTTCATCAATTTGCTATACAGGATGTTTGGGAGCTGGTTGATTGTCCTAGATATGTGAGACCAATTGGGACAAGATGGGTTCTAAGGAACAAGAAAGATGAAAGAGGCATTGTGGTCAGAAACAAGGCACGTTTGGTAGCTCAGGGTTATACACAAGAGGAAGGAATTGATTATGAAGAAGTTTTTGCACCAGTTGCAAGAATTGAAGCTATAAGAATTTTTCTAGCTTATGCCTCTTGTATGAACTTCACTGTTTATCAAATGGATGTGAATAGTGCTTTTCTCTATGGGACAATTGTTGAGGAAGTATATGTCATGCAACCTCCTGGTTTTGAAGATCCTGAAAATCCAGACAAGGTTTATAGAGTGAAGAAAGCTATGTATGGACTTCATCAAGCCCCAAGAGCATGGTATGGTACATTGTCCACCTACTTGGTGGAAAATGGTTTCAAAAGGGGCACCATAGATCAGACACTATTTACAAAGAAGAAAGGAAAACATGTGTTGCTTGTGCAGGTCTATGTTGATGACATCATTTTTGGGTCTACTGATCCAAAAATGAGTGAGGACTTTTCCAAGCTCATGACAGATAAATTCAAGATGAGTGCAATGGGTGAGATGAACTTCTTTCTAGGTTTACAAGTTCAGCAGAAAGAAGATGGTATCTTCATCTCACAAGATAAGTATGTAGCTGAAGTCTTGAAGAAATATGGTTTTTCTCCACATGAGAAGGAGGCTTCCACTCCTATGGATAGGCAACACCCTTGGGGAAAGATTGGAGCTGGAAAGGATGTGGATGTTAGGCACTATAGATCAATGATTGGTTCATTGATGTATCTTACAGCCTCAAGACCTGACATCATGTTTGCTGTGTGTGCATGTGCACGCCATCAAGTGACTCCCAAAGAATGTCACCTTTTTGCTGTGAAGAGAATTTTTAGGTACCTAAGATGTTATCCAGATCTTGGCTTGTGGTACCCAAAAGATTCTCCATTAGACCTTATTGCATATTCAGACAGTGACTATGGTGGTGACAAGTTTGATAGGAAATCCACAACTGGTGGATGCCAATTTCTTGGGAGCAGATTAATATCTTGGCAATGCAAGAAACAAACAGTGGTGGCAAACTCTACAACTGAAGCAGAATATGTGGCTGCAGCTGCTTGTTGTGGACAAGTCTTATGGATTCAGAACTAGCTGTTGGATTATGGGTATAATTTTATGCATACCAAGATTTTTGTAGACAATAACAGTACTTTATGCATTATTAAAAATCCTGTATATCATTCTAAAACCAAACACATAGAAATTAGACATCATTTTATAAGAGATTGCTTTGAGAAAGGTTTAATACAACCAGATAGGGTAGCCACAGAGGACAATGTGGCTGATTTATTAACTAAACCTTTTGATGCTGGAAGATTTCAATATTTGGTAACGAATATTGGAATGGTTAATCTCACTTAATATGTGTTTTGGCACCTTTTGTAAAAGTATGTACAGGATAATGCATTGTTATTGGTCTTTGTGATGATTTAGATTTTCCACTTTACTTTTCTAACACTGACAAAGGTAAATGTAACGCTGTCAAGTGTTATTTTGCCGTTGTTAGAGATATTATTGTCTAACGCTGACAAGAGTTTCTTCAGCGCTGATAAGTGTTGTCGGGACGCTGTCAGCAACAAATGTTAGTTTTGTGGTTTTCATCTAAATGTGCAGGTAATGGTAGCTTTATACCATTGGATACAGAGTTGCTTATGGATCTTTGAAGAGCTATTTGGACATGTTTTTGTTTATGGATTATGGTTGGAATATTTATATTCCTATCTTGACATAAATTTTTAATGTTCATTTATATTTTGAGAACTCATGTATCATAGTTTGAGGGGAGGTTTAAGGAACCTTTAGGATTTTTGGGTATCCATATGATACTCTTATCACAATTCTAGATTGTGTCCACAGGTGAGTATGGGTTAGTTTTACTAAACCATGAGGCACTGTAGCATGCAAAGTTGATAAACTATGCATGCTGCCAAGACATTTTTGGCCTAGAATTGGTTGTGGTCTGATGGGAGACTTGGGAATACTTTGGATATGGGTTTACCTGGGAGTTACAAAGAACTTTATGAAATAACTTTGTTGGTAACTATTTTGGTTAGCAAGGGACACTAGAGGTCATTTGTGTCTATCTTGCTTAAGCAAGTGTGCATAAATAGACAGTGCTTGCCGCCCAGTAATTATTATCAACTTGTAAGATATTTCCCTTAGGATAAATTACTCTGTTAAGGTCTTTTTCTTTTTAAATATTTTTATTTTTATTTTTTTAGATGCTGACAAGTTTTTCTCCAAACGATGTTATGTCCAATCGTGACGCTGACACGGCTTTAGGCAAACGCTGACAAGAAAATATAGCCGTTGGGCGCTGATGGGCTATTTTTGACCGTTGACACCTAGTGGGCCCTACCCAGTTGTTATTTTTGACTAATCTTTGGCCGTAATTTTGGGGAGTTGTTACTTTTAATTAATGCATGAGATAAGTTATATTTGATTCAATATTTTCATCATTGCTCTTTGAATATAACCGCCTCATTTTTGACCAATCAAAATCATGCATCTCTCCTATAAATTTGGCTAATCTTTTTATTCTGGGTATTCATATTTTCTTGTCTAACACTTTTTCTCCTAGATTTTTCCCATATCACATCCCCTAAACAGCTTTCAAACATGGCACCCAAGTTTAACTCAAAGAATTTAACATTGGAGTTCAAGAGCCAACACAATATGGTAGCTTACTTGACTGCTGATGATGATTTGTTTCCTCAGTATTCACAAATGGTGGCATTTTTAAATGCATCCTATCTCAGGTATGCACTTTCTCATACACCATTAGTCCCTGTCGCACACATTAGACAGTTTTGGAACAATGTAAGTTCCACAACAGCTAATGGAGTGACCACATTAACATCTACTGTTCATGGAAGAACATGGGTGGTCACTGAAGCCTTGGTTCGCCAAGCTTTGCGTCTTGATGACGCTGATGGTGTGACTACTCTTGCCATTGCAACAATAGAACAGGGTCTTAGGGAATTGGGTTATCCTATTCCTGCTGATGTCACTTTAAATAAATATCATAAGCAGGAATTTCCCTCTGACTGGAAATATTTGATACATGTCCTTTTACAATGCTTAAGTCCAAAATGTACTTCTTTTAATGAAATAAACAGGTCAATCGCAAGTGCTTTGGTTTGTATAACACGTGGGCTTAAGTATAATTTTTCAAAAATGATTTTTGAAGGGATGTGTAAAAACAAGGGAAGTAAAATGACTTTGGCTTACCCTAGATTTTTACAAATGGTCTTTGATTTACAAGAATATTGTTCTAGGGATCATGACACTTTTTATGAGATCCCTAAACAACAGAAAACCATTTTTGCTAAAATGAGCTCCACAAATGAATCCATACCTCTTACCCAACCCATGCTTGAAGTAATTCAGGCTGCACAACCACAACCACAACCACAACCAGACCCTGAACCCCAACTTGAGCCTATTCATGAACCATCACCTTCACCAGAAAACATGGACATTGACCAACCCAGCGCTGACACTCACAATGTGGGCGCTGACACAGCCAATCCCAACACTGATACACTCCCTGAACAATCCCAAACACCCCTTAATCAACCAACACCCACACAATCTACTTCATCTTCCACCCCATTAAAATCTAGGTTGACTAAACGCCAAAGGGTTACTGGAGTGTTCTCCTCTAGTGATCCTAGCCTTGTAGCAGAGAGAACCACCTCCACAAGTGTGGCTGGTGAAATGGGTGAGGCTGGGGCTATTGACACACGCTTAGATGCTGGTCAAGACAGTCCCAACATTATTAAGACCTCATCCATGCCCTATGATTCTACTTTGGGAGGTCAAATCCCCATTCTAGCTGAGGGCAGATTGGAACCTATGACTATGACTGAATTGACGGCGGCTGTCATTAGCTTGCAAAAGCAAAATGTCAGTCTTGTACAAACTGTCAACAAACAGGGACGTGAACTCCAAGTTTTGAGGGAGAGAGTAACTGTTTTGGAGAATCCAAGTAGCAGGAGTCTAATGGAGGAATCTTCCAAAGGGGAGGATGAAGAGGATGAGGAGGATGAGCTGATTCACACAGCTAGTGAGAAGAGTTCAGAGAAGAGTTCACAATTTAGTGAATCTTTGCAGATTGCTGAAGCACTCACCAACTTGAAGAAGCACCCAGTTGTTGATACATCCAAGATGACACCAAAGAACTTGGAAGGATCTTTCAAAGAAACATTGGGCGCTGATACAGGTTTGGACGCTGACACATCCAGCGCTGATAAAGGTAATCGTGGCGCTGATAGGAGCAACTTGAACGCTGACAAAGTTGCAGGTGGTGTTGATGTATTCCAGCCATCAACAATCATCAAAGATGTGTCCACACAGGTTTCTTCTTTTACTTTACCAATTATTGATGCAAAAGACAAAGGTAAAGGGATCCTGATTGAAGAAGATGTTCCAAAGAAAGATGCAGCACAAATTGCTTTTGATGAACAGTTGGCTGCACAACTTGTGGAAAGAGATTTGAAGAGGAGTAGAAGATCACCATTTGTTGTTTCTGAGAGTGAGGAAGAAAGTGGTGATGGAAAAGAAGGTGATAGCTCAGATTCAAGTATTCAAATTATTGAAGATCCAGAAAGGCTTGAATATGGGGATGAGCTAGCAAAGGAAAGGTTGAGTGAGTTGAAGAATCAGATTGATTGGGACCTACCAGAAATCACCAGAATGTACCATGCTTGGGAAGACAAGGTTATGGACAACCCAGGAATGAGCTTATCAGATCAAATTTGGGGGTTGGAAGTTCTGCTTAGGGTACAAGATGACATAAAGGTGATTATGAGGTTTAATGCACAAGAGGTCAAGACCTGGCTCAAAAGGGATAGAAGGCAGTTATACTATAAGTTGCTTAGATGCCATCAGCCCAGATGGACATACAAGAAGTTGCTGGCCTTATCTTTTGAGGAGCTAGAGTATAGGGCACATCCTATTTGGAGGAAGGTGCAAGAACAGAATGTCTACCAGTTTCTTTCAGAAGAAAGAAAACAAGAGCTTGCTGAGGAAATGCAGATTCAAAAGGAAATAAGGATTGCTCAAAGACCAGTGAAGAAAGGAGATCCTTTTCAATTTCCTAAAGATATGGATGTGTATTTTCCAACTGAAGGTGTAATAAGGAAGCATCTCAAGCTTTCTCCATTGGAAGCTTCAGATTTGGTAAATGTAGTACCTCTAGATGACAGAAATCCAATCATCAGTTTTGATGAAGATGAGTGTGGATTTTGGAAGATTGGACGATTTGGAAAGGAGGTACATACTTTCACTTCAGTTATTTCTATATTTGCAAGCATAGACAGGGAAGACTTGGTGCATCTATGGAGATTAATAGAGGCCAAGTATACAGCTGAAGCACCTACTTCAGCAAATGGAATAAGACTTTGGAACACATTTATGACTTTGTGTGGTCCAAAAGAAGCAGATCCTGCCATTTGGAAGGATCTTGAAGATAATCTCAGTAATCTTCATTGGAGGCTATATTCTACTTGTGGTGTATTTCATATGAGCTCTACAAAGTTTTCAGAGTATTTACTTGTGGATGCTGACTATTTCTTGTCCAAAGAAGTGTTGGAGAAGATGCTAGAGACACCCTTGGAGATTGATTATACTAGTGACGTGGCCAAGGACTTGATCAGATATGTTTATCACCAACATAAGAAGTTTTTGCAAGATTCCTCCTAAGTCTTAAGTTTTTATTCAGAAACTTGATCATTGGAATGGATATCAAGTTTAGGGGAGGATTGTTGGGAATAAAATATGGGTCAGTTCACTAGACGCTAATAAGAAGAACGTCAACGCTGATAAGAAGACATTGGACGCTGACAGCCAAGCGTTGACATTGAAGAAGTCAACGCTGACAGCCTTGAAGATTGACACTGATGGAATACCTTTTGTTTATTTGTTTCTTTATTTATGTATGGTAAAGATAAGCACAACATTGTATTTTCTATTATTATCTTTACCTAGAATAGTTGATTCGTAGCTTATTGTACAAGACTTCTTGTTCTATAAAAGAAGGTCTTTTAGGTTAAAGTCATATATCAGTTTTCATAAGTATTCGCAAGTTAAACTCTTTCATTGTAATCAAGTTCGTTTATTCTAATACAAGTGAAAGTTTGTTTAACATCTTTGTGTTTTAGATCAAGTGTTAATTCCGCATAACACTTTGTTACTTTATTCATAAGCAAAGGTTTCTCTACGTGTAGTACTTGGTCTAATCTCGTATACACAAAGCTTAATCGATCTAAGTTTGGGATCAACAGCCACAACTTAAGAGAGATGCTCATACTGAACAGCTCTTGAGACAATAACTTAGCATCTTACGGCACTTTCACGGGTCTTACATCCTCCCCTCCTTAAGGGAGCGACGTCCCGACGCTCTCTGGTTCTTATACTCGCATTTCGTACTACTAGAAAGATGGGGGTACTTCTTCCTAAAGAGGTCTTCACATTCCGGTGTGGACTTCGGTTCACGTCTCGGATTCCATCACACCTTCACGATGAGTATTATACCTTGCTTCAATCTCCTAACATCTCGATCCATGGTTTCCACTTCATTTCCCCAATTTCTTCCTACGGTTATCAACACGTCTCTTTTTAAAGCTTCTCGCGGTTAGCAAGTGATACTTAATCTACCCCATCTCTTCCGTAGCCTCTCGAATCATTTCAAGTCCATTCAACTGACTTTTTCCTACTTCATTCTATCCAACTGACGATCTACATTTCATCAACATTTTCTTCAAATGCCGCAGCTTCACTGCTACCATGGTAAATGTCGTTGCACAAAGATACTACCAACGACAAGTATCGATCTCAACAACTATCAAAATCAATCACACACGTTCGGAGCATGTCTCCAACTTTCGAATCGTCCTTTCACTTGGTTCATCATCTCATAAAACAACTACTCACAAAATAAAATCGCACGGCTCACACATAACCCCATCGAAAACGTTCAGAATATACAAGACGAAGTAATTATTACTAGTCGTACAAAATCACCTTATCGCAATATTAGGTACATACAAACCTATTTCATCAAGAACGAATCCATCGATACGGAAATCATTCGACGTGTACATAACTCTCTCGAAAACATCACAATCCAATCAAACACAAAAGCCATTATGAAGCACATAAAGCCGTATCACGACATGTTTGCGAAATAGCCAAACCATGCCAAGTAAAATAAGTTCAATGAAGTTAACCCATGCTTGCTAATCAGCCAAGCCATGATAAAATAAGAATCTTTGACATGATTCTCGGATGAGTCCAGTCGAAAGAAAATTGCAAGTTAAAGAAAGTTCACAAGATTGCTAGCTAAGGATGCATATCCAAAAAGAAAATAAAATAGAATAAAATACATACATATGTCATCGTAGAGTGCTCACACACGGATGCATACCCAATATATATATATATTTTACAAGAACACCATCTTACTTTCGTCCCAAACGTGGTCAAAACCTCAACAAGCATCACCGTTCATAGTAAAAAAAATATATATTACATGGCACGTGTTCTCCATGATCGGACTTCATTGGATAATGTCGTCTCAAGTTCTCACAACTTACGATCACTCGTCCAGATCACTTACCACATAAATACATAAAAGGCAAGGGTTCACCATAAAAACATCAACTATGTTTATCTATCGTTTAACCATCGATAATCAAGGATGGTTGAGTTAAGCAAAAAGGATTCCTCACTTAAATAAACGAAGACGGCAATGGAATTGTCGTCCAACTACCGATGCACAGTTGGTAAACTTCAACAATTTATCATGTGTCGTTGTCATATCGAAAGAACAAGAAAAGAAGCAGATAAAGTACGATACATTCGATGTAGGAGAAGTCTTCTTCATTTCCCTCAGAGTTATTCGAACTCGGATTTCCTCTACTTCGGCAGTCTTCTATTCTTGTTTAAAATTTCTTCTCAGTGTCGATACGAGCCCCTTTAGGTATTTAATCAACCCCCTCGTGATTCCGATGAAATTCGCATGTTACATACACACATAAAAACATTTTCCAAAATTACTCGGTCACAGTGACTTACTAAGTCAACGCCAAACAAAAAGAAAAGATTTCAAACACAAGAAAATTCAAAAATTTTCTTTAAGAATCAAAGAAATTACGACTACTTGCAAAAATGATCCATCATTTTAAAAAGAAACGTTTTCATCCAAACGTTTATCAAAACACTACAAGTTTCAAGATGACCAATTTGTTTGACACGATAGTGCCCTTCCTAAACTATGCATAATTAGCTAGATCATGCATACTTAAGGGTCAAGCAACAACAACCAACAAAACAGGACTCTTCCCGAATTATGCATAGTTAGCTAAGCTGCGCATAATTGAGGGTCGAGTGACGACACAAACATTATTATTACATACCAAATATGACTACGAAAGTTTTCGACCTAATCTTCAAAATAATTAAACCATTTGAAATGAAATTTGAAATGGGAAATTATTGTTACTATCGTTTTAAGAAACACATCAAACATTTTTCGTCCACTTTGGAAATATACCTTTGCTTTGCCTTTTTATGAGAAAATAAATAAATAATTAAATAAAGAAATCGACACCCTTTGCATTTGGTTCACCAAAACATTTCACACACATACATATTTTTAAAATAGACTACTCACAAAATAACGGTAAGGTGGTTCATGATTAAAGATCATTGCAAGCACAACAAGTAATAAAATCAAAAATCAATGAGATCGAACGAGGTAAACGAGTAATATAATTTCCAACTATAATTAACTATATTAGAAATGAAAATACTTCAAACATATGACAAAAGTCTTGGGATAACAACAGCGATCTACGAATACATGGAGTAAAAATTGAATATCAACACAAGCGTCAAAAATAAAACAACGATCATAATTCCCATCGTCTCGAGTTGCACACACATTCCACCAAGGGTATACGGGGAGAGGAAATTAATCACTTGGTTAAATAGAAACAATTTCACCAGGAAGATCGAGTTCTTTCACCTCTACAATTCGGTAAAGCGGCTTCGCCTCCTCACTTTTGTTCAATATAAATAAATAACTAACCGAATGAAGATTTATAGCGTCGTTCAACTAAGTACGGAATTGTAGGTTCCATTAAACGAAAGAAGAAAAGTTACGGCGTCCATGAACAGGACAAAAATACACCGGGTGACATACTCTCAATATCAAGTACTAGCGAAATAGTAGTTTTAAAATAAATATAATAATAATGGTTCCACACCATAGACAATATTAAAATGAACAGTCATATGACGACTCAAGTTTAGATACAGACTCATAAAATCAAAGGAGGGATGTCGGACGATCGAACTATCGTGACTCAAAACATTATACATACATCTTTATAAAATATTATACAAGTAGGCGTGTGTTGTATAATCCAGTTGCGTATAATAATTAGTGTTACCTTGTACATTGTAAAACCGAACATTTACACATTTTTAATTTGTGTTACACCATTAAAGAATTTATACCTTTCATTTTCCAATCTTTACAACGTTTTCATTTCTGGAAAAAAAAAATAATTTCAATCTCTCGGAAATTATTAACATTAGTAGATGCGGTGACTCGGTTATCATAATTGACAAATCATTAGTTTTGAAAATCTCGATACTTGCGTCAAAATCTCATTAATCTTCATATTTTAAGTACCAAAAACGTACATAGTAAGAATTTTCAAAGTTTCACGTTATTACGACATATCTTATTACGTATATACAAATATCCAAAATAACTCAATCTAGTCCAATTAACTCTTAAAATCAACTTGACTTTTTATTATACATAAGTCTTCCTTAAAACTGGTTTGTTAAATCACATTCGCGCACTTTGACTCAAATGATAAAGAGGTTTCACGTAGTTTTATCTCAGATAATTTACTGATTTTAGTCGACACTGGAATCTCGATGATAATAATAAAATAATAAATAATTAAGATGCTTATTTCAATAATTCAAAGATATATAAAATTCAACTTTTAATCATTAGCCCATTATCAAGTGATTTTAAAATTAACACATCTCGCAGCGGAAATAAAACAAAAGATTTTTCAAACGATTTTAAACAAGCATCAGAGAATTATGCATAGTGATTCTCTATAACGACAATTAAATAAACAAATGATTTCCAATGACGTTCCATCAATGTTTAAAAATTTATTTCAAGCGTTATAATTTCTCACTTATAGTGTATATTCCGATTTTATCCCAGTTTATTCGCTATAACAAGTAACGTATTCTACTTTATACCAATGCATACATAACATAACCTTATGTTTAAGATTAAAACCAGTTTTACAAAGTCTCTAGCTCCAAAATACGTGGTAAATTTTTCTATTCATGTTCTATATTACAAAATACGCCCAAAAGTTTGCTACATTGACCCGAAAATTAATTCATACTAAATCCAAAGTTACATATACTCAACAGTCATATCATAAATTTTATAATAAACTCCTTTTTCAAATTATATTAAACAAGTTCTTAACAAATCCATCACTAGCTTCTAGTATCAAATTATTAATATATAAAAACAAGGATTTTACGAGTAATATAAATTACTTATTAAGATATACCAACCAAGGTTGAAGGAAAAAATAATTTCACATTATTCATTTATTCTCTACACTT
Organism: Glebionis coronaria; assembly: GCA_025667525.1. NCBI lineage: Eukaryota > Viridiplantae > Streptophyta > Magnoliopsida > Asterales > Asteraceae > Glebionis > Glebionis coronaria. Next base: position 25,072,046 of record CM046880.1, read on the forward strand.
ATTTTTACTTGTTACAAAACACATCATAAGTCATTTTTGTCCAAAAGTTTCATTCACCATTTATCTAATATGTAAAACACTTTATCTTTAAGTCATTTGATCAACAAAGTTTAATGCTTTATTTAACTCACACAAATGTCGGACCTCGTCATGTATAATATCGAATTCAAAATAATGAAACAACAAAACAAAGTGAAATAAACGAAGCGAGAATACGTATGTCAACTAAATGTTGTTATCGGTCTCGGATGAGTCTCGAAATCATACTCCACAAAATTAACACAAAAACCAACCAAATTCCAAGTTATCGCGATTGATCACAACGCCGGTCTATTTTAAAACACATCTTAAAATTCAAGTAGAATAGTAAACAATGATTAAATGACGACACGCCTCAACCACGTTTTATAAAATACACATGTGATTCGTCGCTACGATGTACGCATCGTTGATTATACTTCGTCTATATTATAGTTACACCAACCAATATATCAACCCATAAGGAATAAAGGAAATAAAGTAATACGTAAGTAAATTACGTTTCAAAAGAAAATGTCCAAAATGACACATCACGGTGCGATAACGACAATCAAGATCAATCTAGTCAATATACAATATGTTACGAAACGTTACTTACGTATCTAGAGTATCAAACGAGGTTCATATTCGGTTATCCGAACAATAAATTAATTATCAAGATTGATAATTAGCGGTAAGGCCGAATTCTCAGCAAAACCGCCTTTTAATGTACGATAATTACCCAAGGACCATTGCTTCGCGTGTAATGCCTTTAAATAACATAGTATATACATACTTATACATAAAATCATTCCTACATACACGTAGGATTACAACGCAGTGTTGCCATGTAATGCAATGTAGCCCGTTATGCCAATTACATGCAACATATACGATAATCTTTACAGGAATTTGCAAATTACGATGGTAAGTACTCAACGTACAAAACAATATATCTCAATATATATATCAAAGTATTTAGTTACTAAATACTAGGGAATTTATATCAATTTTGAGGGATACATCTAAAATATAAGGCAATGCTAAAGAAATCTTACCGGAGCCATGCAGGATAGTTGTGTGCTTGGACAATTTCTTACGACACCAAAAGTTATAGTTTAGGATTTTTCAAAATGACCTAGTTCTCTATAACTCATGGCTCTGATACCAACCTATAACACCCCCACCAAATGCTTTGCGCAGCAGAACTACAACATTTGGGTGCTATAGTTATCATCACACACAAGCTATTTCGAACGACTCAAAGAGACGTAGAAATTTAAACATAAATTAAAGATTGTTTAAAACAACAAAGTCTACTGTTTTCTAAACCCCAAAAATAATATAAAACAGAGTTTGCGTTTTGGTCCCCACTGAATCTCAACCCAAAATACAATTTTCGTTCACATGACATAATATAAAGTATTAAGTGCTAAAAGGGAGGAAAAACAAAGTAGACCGCCAAGCCACAACAACTTCCATCCTCGCATGCTCCACTGCTATCAACCTTGATTACCTGAAACACATGCTTAAAATCGTCAACACAAAGGTTGAGCGAATCTATAGGTTTATCAAATCATCAGTTGAACATAAGTGTTAAAAACCAATCATGATCATTCAATAGCATTGTGGCCATACAATCTATTATTCAAGGATATGACAATTGTGTTTAAGCTCATGACACTAAACCGTTAACTCAATCACCCGCGTAATAATTACCGGCGTGATTCAGATGAAACCAGTGCCCCTACTAAGGCATTAGTTGCAATTATACCTTATCTCTCATACAAGATAATCTACCGCAGAACTTACTCAACGTACAGCTTCTCGGCTAGCATTGGGTCGTTAGCCCCGTAGTACTACAAATTGTATAAGCGGCTATTTCCAACCCACACAAGGGCAAGACAATAGTTAATAGTTCATGAAATTAGGGCCTTTTGCAACTAGGTACTCAACACAATTTCGAGGCAACATTCGGGTCCAACAATCATTCATGACTTATGTTCATTTTCATTTAAATAGCATGTATCCCCCTCGCGGGTAAAAACATTTGAAACAAGTAAAGAGCGAGGCTATAGACTCACCTTGCGTAGTAGTAGTGGTTCTAGCGAAGACGTAACGAGAAATGTCACCGACGACGTGGATGCCCGGGAAAATCAAACACTTGACCTAAAAGTCAAAGTACGAAAACCAAATCAATACACCGCGTACATAATTGTACTAAACACACGCAAATGCAAACACACTCAATGATTATGAAAACTCACGCCAAAGTCAAACAAGTAGTTGTTACTAGACTTATACCATTTATCAATGTTATTAAAGTTACTATCCATTTTACGGTTTCGCCGATACTTACCAAAAGTACGGACTGTTTTACTATACTTAACCATTTTTATAAAATTTAAGAAAATTCTCAAAAATACCTTAAGACCTGTAGAAAACCCATTTTTAATCCCATTAAAAGTTTTCGCTTCTACGACCCGTTACTCAACACATTACTAAACCTACATTTTTCGGACTGAAATTGCACTTTGACCAAGTCGGACTCATTTGACCCATTTAAAATATACCATTGACCTCTACGACACCTAAGTCTAATAATGGACTCAAATACACAGGTTTGAGACCAAAAATCAACCTTTGACCATTTACCAAACTAAACCTATGGTCCCCGGGATTTGACCCAAAACCAAACACAAATTCGGATTGTGTTGGTTCTCATCTCCCGGTACACGTATTTTCAAAGTAACATAACTTTTGACTCGTTTGGAGTTAAAAGCTCTATCTTATACCGAAACGAGCGTCTCGACGACCACTACAACTATATCCTACAATCACAACCTGGACCAAAAATTAAAACCACGAAAATAGCCCTAAACAATCTGTTTGAAAACGACTCATTCAAAATCACCTTTCTACTTGTTTTCAATTCATTCCACCATTACCTAGACCTATTCTAACCACTTATAATCATCCCCAAACACTCTAATCAGTATAGAACACTATGAACATCAAATCCAAATCAAAACCTAAAGCCTAATTCAAGCATGCAATGTAATTAAACAATTTAAAAACACTAAAACACCATTTTAAACACAACCCCACAACACATTTCATCCAACACCTTGAACCCACCAAACACCCCAAAAATTCGTGGCTTTTAGGGGCTGTGGAGAACCAAGAACATAACACCCATCTTATTTTATGGATTAATTAGCATTACCCAATCACCAATTACACGAATTAATGATTTAATTACATCAAAACACATTTTTTGAAAAATCTTTGATTCTTGAAAAATTAATGTTAATGCATGTTAGATTAAAAGGTGTAAGAATACTTACAATGGTAAATTAGGAGGTGGTATTTGATTAGATTTTTACAAAACCAAAAAAAATGGATGTGGTGGTGGTTGTGTGGTGGCCGTCGGCCATGGGAGAGAAAAGGGGAAGGGGAGAAAATTTTTGAAATGAATTTTATGAATGTGTGTGTGTGATTTTCCTTTTTGTAATTTTGGGAGGTCCTTGTGTGCAATTTAAGCATTCTTTTGGCCTTAAGCAAAAACGACTCTAAAACTTTGCGGGATTGACTCACTAGTCATTTTAGAAAATTTTACGGGAGTCGGGGGTCGCCCCGAACACTCAAAATTACTTTTAAAGTGGTTCAAACGCACACAAAACGAATATACATATGGTTCCGACTCGACTTAACACGTAATAAAAATAAAATCTCGAAAAACTCAAATATCGATCAATCGATAGTAAAAGGTAAATTTTGGGCATCCGTCGGGATCGTAGTCATCATCGGTTCTTCTTAAATCGTCAAATGTTAAAATTACGACCGTAAACGTTGGTTTCAACTTAAACCGTCAAATAAATCCACGATAAAAATTCTTAAAAGTTTCAAAAATATACGTAAAATAGGGTTAAATAAATGACGTTGGGCTCGGGATATCACATTCACAAGTGAGCCACAACTTAAGATAGATGCTCATACTGAACAGCTCTTGAGACAATAACTTAGCATCTTACGGCACTTTCACGGGTCTTACAAGAAGCATCCAAGAAAGCCCAAGAAGAGATGCTTGCTAAGTTCGCTGCAGAGATGGAGTTGACACGTAAAGCTCATGCAGAAGAACTAGCTCAGGTCAAGCAGGCTGAAGCTGATAAGTATGCAGCACGAATCACGAGACTTCAAGCTATGAAGGATAAATACAAGGAGCAGAAAGAAACACTTGAAGCTTCTATTGAAGAGAGAGTGAAAGAATCCGTTGAGTCCCTTATGCCAAAACTGCGCGATGAGATGAAGAAACTCGCGGCTGATAATTTGATGATTAAGTCGTCCAATCCTTCCGAATCCGCCTACAAAATTGCATATGACTTGACGGATTTTGAATTAAAGAAGATCCTCAAAGCTCGCATGAGGGAAATTGGATCTTTTGATAAATCTAAAGTTCAACGGACACTCTACAAATTACTGAATGAAGCTATCATGGAGGATGATCGGTTGTTCAAAATGTTTGGAAGTGTGGTACCTTACCACATTCTGCATGAAGAGGAAAAGGAAGATAGTGAACAAGAAGAGGGTGACGGGGAAGAAGAAGAAGAAGAAGAAGAAGGAGATGATGATGATGGTGACGATGATGGTGATGATGATGAGGATGATGATGATGATGATGGTGGTGATGGTGGTGATCGAAATGAGGAAAGTGCTAAGGGAAGCAACGAGGATGACGATGAGGATGATGATGGTAAACAGCCTGAAAAGGGGGATAAGGTAGCCAGCACAAAGAAACCATCTAAGACTGGTACCAAGTCTCAGAAAGATGCTGCGCAAAAGGAAAAATCCACCTCAACGGAGTCAAGACGATCCGAGTGGCGCCATGATGTGAATGCTACTACGACATCTTCGATTCCCGGTACATCTGTTGCTGTTTCTATACCTGTTACCACTAATCCTATTAGTTCTTTTGTTGCTCCTGTGATTGCAGAATCAGTAACTGAACCTGAAGCTGCACAACACTCGCCTGTTCATGACACCGCCGAGATGCCTGAATCAGAACCAGCAGATGTTCATGTTTCTACTCCTCTACAACAAGAACCACAATCTACTGTTCCCGAGTCAAGCACACGGGACTGGGCGGACACATTGGAGATTGATGAAACTACACCGCCACAAGCTTGGATCACGGCAGCTGCTAAATATGATCCAATCACAGACGCTGACAGAGATTTTCTATATCTCCGTATCCGTAGTCCGATTGACTTGTGTGCATTTCTGGCTCATGAGTATAAGTCTTCGGTCACTCCGTCTTTGGTGAAGAGAGCGCTAAAGGATAAGAGAATTCGCGCCAAAACCAGGTTAAGCCGCATGGAGTACGAGTATTATGCTGACGAGGTCCTGAAAGCTCTTAACACCGTTCAAAGGCCAGGCCTCCATGAATCAGAAAGAGCTCCACCTCCACTTGATCCTTCTCAAGATAATCAAATTGCTCTCGACTTCTTCGTCACCTATGATCTTGATTATCTCCTCAAGGTTTCATCAAAGTACGCAACCTCCCTGACCTTGCTGAAAGCTGCTAACTGGGGGACAATACCCTGGATCGAGGAAAAGGTAAACCGACTCTGGGTCCCAAAGGTAACTCGTAATTATGATATGTATGCTGTTATAGGTGCATCACATTGGGACGAACGAGTCCAAAGGACATACAGAGGTTGCTGCTTAGCCAATTCAAGAAGCAACGTTAGATCCGATATTCGCATCTCCAACATTTTGGGACTGAAAACTGAAGCCAAGAATGGCTATCATCATGTGACGGAGATTCGTCTAAAAAGGGAGGATGACAGAGAATACATCATACAGCAGGGAGTTTTTTCTATCATTCGCCTTGAAGATATCGAAGACATGTTGCTTATGATGACCCGTGATCAACTCACCCATCTTACTCGTGAAGAAATCATTGCCTTGAGTACAGCACTTCGTATGTTCACACGAAGCGTTGTTATCAAGAAACGAGTTGAAGATCTTCAATTGGGAGTTGAAAGCTACCAAAGGAAGCTTAACCTAACCCGTCCAATGAATCAAGTTCTACCTCAACATGTCACAAGATGTCCCTATACCGGCATTACTGTTCCGAGTTACGGGATTTTCTACTTGAACAGTCGAGGGATAATGAAGTTTATGAGGGTAGGTGAGCTTTATAAGTACAGTGATGGGACTCTCATATACGACAGAGGAAAATTGGAGCATCTTAATTCGGGTGGGTCTTTACCAGAGATGACCGAGGACTGGCATCAGGGTTATCAGCAAATGGCGAAATATGTGATCAAGAAGATTGATCAAAAGCTCCGTGAACGTAGATTGATGAGGAGCTTAGAAAGATTCGTTGGTGGTAGACCATATGGAGTGCACCACAAGTTACTGCAACGATCCATCTAATGGTTCGTACATTTCAGGTCTACTCTATATTGGTTTTTAATTGTGAATATGTAAATTTGTGAATATTGTGCTTTTACGGCTTGATGTAGTGTTAAGGTATGATAACTTTTCAAGAATTTATCACGAGATTCTAAATCTTTCAAAATATATCATACTAAAGCACTACAACTATCCCTTATTAATTTAAGGGGGAGCATTAACATGTTCTATGGCCAAACATCAATTTCATTTTTACCCAAAGACCGGTTAATCCATTCAATATCCCAAATATTAATGGTTAACATTTTGGATAAGGGGAGAAAAATGGGATTAAGGAGACTTAAATGATACTTGGCTAAAAGATGAAAAAGACTTAACGATACTCCAACTTAATATGTGTACAGCACGTGTTAAGGGGGAGCGTTTTTGATGAACAAAACACCTAAGGTACAAAACTTTTGATTTCAATATCACAAGTACCTTAGGTGATTTTCAAGGATTTTTCATGGTGGCTATACTTTCCCAAAACACGCTTAATTTACGACGAATGTGGTGACAAAAGGGTGGTAGGAATAGGTTTAGTCCAATGATTCATCAGAGCCGATGGAATCTTCCCAAGGACAATTCCCTAGATAGAATTAGAAGTCCTGGGAAAGTTGGAGAAAGATTGTGAACGTAGATGAATGCCGACCAAGTACTTAAGCTAGCACTGGAACAATCACAACAAGGTGCTAGTTATGACGTATTGGTAAGCATTGAAGGGGTTGAAGAATGAAAAAGAATTGTAAAGATAAAGGGTTTAAAGAAAGAAGCCCTCCTTACAACTTTAGGCAGAAACCGGGTCAATACATATGCTATTGAGATCATTGATTAATGATTCTCGATATTGAAGAAAGACATCATGGACCCAGTGATGCAATGCACAACCCTTCCCAGCTAACTCAAATATCTCTCAAAAGGTATTTGTTTTAATCACACGGAGATCAACACGTTATCTATTGGTTTATTCACTCCGAATAGACTGATATTGAAAAGGTGGCACTCCTCTCCAGCCATCGCTCACTAAATCAAAACGCACTATCGAGTCTAGAGCCACGAGATCATCAAAAGTCTCATTAGGACACTTTCCATTTATTCCTTGCTTTCTCACACACTGTGAAAAGTAAGAGATTTTTATGAGTCATACACAGTATTCTTGTAATATTGCCAGAACATCCGAGTAATACGCAAGTATTACAATGAAGATGGAAATCCTGCTTGAGCCAACATCAAACAAGCTCATGGTAGGTTACACTTGCGGTTCTTTAAGAACCAATCTTGTGAAAAACTGGAAAGAAACAGTAGTTTAATTCTTAATTGAACTTAAACTCGTTCCAGGCCTCTACGCATTATCATATGATCTTGCCAGAACACTCAGAGTGATTCTTTATTGATCACAGTGACGAGTGGAAATCCTTCTAGTGTTAACATCAAACGGCACTTGGTAGGTGACGTGCAAGAATCTTTATGAATTAAGCTCGTGATAACTGGAAAGCAACGATGGTGAAAATCTTAACTGAAATTCACTTGTTCCAGGTTTCATGAATTGACGGCTTCAATCACAAGGATAATTTATCCAAGTGATTCACTCTTTATGTTCGCAGTCAAGCTTAGTGATCGTCGAATAAAGAGAACGGGTTTACCCGCGAAATCCTGTCAGGAAGTTACTTAATTGAAACTATCCGTCACATGTACGATATCTAATATCGTCCAACGGTCTTCACCGACCGGAGGTAAAATGCTACCTATTTAGAATGAAATGTTCTAAGCCATTTCATTCGTGTCTTATCATGTTGCTGCGAAGACGGTGGCGTTGTGGTGTACCAGCTGAAGTCGTTCCCACATGCTTATGTTTTTATGCATCAAAGTTCAGCAAAATTCAAGAAAGTGCAAAATGAAGTCTTCTGCTGTACCAAACTCTGAAGCTTTCAAGAATTCAACAAAAAGACATAAGTGTGTGGAACATGGAGTCACGAGGAGGCAAGATTCACAAGAAGGCAAAGATCACACGTGATTGGTCAAAAGAACAATGCTCTCAAGCCAAAGCCTAAAAGATCAAATCAACATATTCACAACAAAAAGAAAGAAGAAAAGACTACGAGCTGAAGAACGAAGACTTAGTATAGTATGCTAGGATTAGAAATTTGTAACGTGGAGTGACCTCCCTTAGGGGGAGATTGTTAGAAATACGTTTTAACGTATATTAGAAGTATCGGTCACTCCACAATATTATTAATGTTGTAATAGCTCGTAGTTAATGAGTACTTATTTAGTTAAGTAAGAAACCGACCCATGGGCTTGTCATGGGTCGGCCCAAGCCCAATAGTGGCCTTGGATATAAATACCCCTTTCCACCATGGAAAGGGGTTGGTTGTTGATTTTCCATTTTATCATTTTAATGAAAAACACATAGTTCTCTCTTACTTTCTCTCACTAGTTTCTCTCTCTAGGAATCTTCAACCCACTTCATAGATTAACAAGATTATCAATATTCTACAAAACCGATAAAACCCGAGCTTTACAACATATAGACATTAAAGGGCCAAAGTAGCCTTAATGGACAATAAACCCGACTAATTTGGTAAAACACTTATAAACTTACTTATTAGGCTTAACCCACTTGGGCCTAACATGAAAAGTATAATACTGATAATAAAAGTGTAAAATGGACTAATATAAAGTATTGGGCTTGTAATAGGGTTATTGGGCCTAAAACATGTAAATAAGTAAAACTAGTAAAACTAGTATAAAAATGTTACCAACAAATAAACACTATAATGAATGAGTAAAAATGTATAAACCCACTTGATCATCATCATATGTATAAAATCATCATATGTATACATAATTGTTATTTTTATAAAGTCATTGGACAAGAGTCTAAGACAAGTATTATTTTTCTAGGTTTCCGTGATTGAAGCACGTACCGTACATCCAAATTGCCGATAACCCGCTTTCCCACATCAACGTGAGTTCATAGCCTCGCACTCTTTTAAATGTTTTTATGAAATGTTTTATAAATCTGCCAGGGAGATAACATGTTAGTTTGGATAAAATAGGACACCATTTGTCCCAATTGTTTGTTTATTGATTTGGACCCGATGATTGTATGACCTGATGAATGATTATATGACCCGATGTATGAAATAAAATGGATTATTAAAGTTAGGTTATGTCACTAAAAGTCCCATTAGCATGAATTGTGAACTACCGGGATTTGGTAGACGCTTTGCATATAATAGTACTATTTGGGGACGATCACCCCAGTTCGCGCCTTGACGGTTGATCCCCGTCGTGACACATTGATTGGTAAGCAAATTTATGTATGAGAAGACTTACACAAGCATGATTATTGTGACGACACGCTAATTTAGATGGGAAAATGAGTTTTGGGTTAGCTACCCGTTGTTTGTTGTAGTAAGGTAACAATGTCATGCGGCTTATAATAATCCAAATAACGAAATACTGCTATACGCACTGAATTACGATGTATTGCCTGACTAGCAATACGGGGTCTTATGATTGATATTATGTTCGTGTTTTGGTTTTACATAACCATATTCATATAACGGTTTTTATTTAACTCTATACAACGTTATAAAACGTATTGTATGATGTTTTTAACGACAATGGTTCGTATAATGATTTTGAAGGCAAAAGCCTATATTATGATTTTTGATAAGGATTTGTATAAAATGACTTTGGCTATTTTATGGCCTATTACAATGATTTGTACAAAACGATTTTCGGTAATAATTTTATACCGATGTTATATTAAAGGGTTTTATTAAACTCTATGAATTCACTCGGCGTTATCGCTGACCTTTTCTTTTAACATGTTTTATCTCAGGTACTTGAAGGTAATTGATAGGTGTGAAAACACCCATCTTTTCTACCACTTAATTACATTAAACGGGACCTAAACGTATATTTTATGTTGTAAATGGCGGAATTATGCGTGGTTTGTGTTTTTATTGTGTTTCAGGGTCGAGAAGGTGAAAAGTGGAGAAAACACGGCTTTCACGGGCTTTTATTGAAGGAAAAGACAAAAGACGAAGTCGAAAGATCAAAAGTGGAAAAAGAACGGAAGTCCAAGACAAATTCTGAAGATTTATCGAAGAAAAAGTGAAAAGACGGAAGTTTACTAAAAGCCGAAGAACTCAAGTCTAAATTATGAAGAAATTACAAAACGAGTTCAAAGAAATCCCGAGACGAAGTCTGAAAAGTCGAAGAATTTAAGAAGACTGAAAGACTGGAAGACTGAGGACCAAGAAAGAATGAAAGAAAGAGAGAGCCACCAACTACTCCCCTCTCCTATAAATACCACCCTCACAACATGTGAGAGGGTTGGTTAATTTTAGTTTTAGTTTTAGGATTAGATTAGGAGTAGGTAGTTTCTCTCTCTAAACTTATGCTTTCTCTCTCTAGATTAATTTGTGTTTAAGTTTTGTTATTGAATCCTTACTTTTTAATTAAGCTTTTCATTCATCATCTTCTTCCTTTCTAGTTTGATTTGTTCTTATTCATCATTGTTCATGTTCTTGAGTTTTTATGATTTTGATCAAGTGGGTTTTGATTGATTTGGTTATGTTTGTTAGTTTTGATGATTTGTTTTGATTGATTATTGTTAGTTGATGCTCATTGGTTGTTTTGGTTTAATCTTTCGTTTGATTTTGATTAATTTGTGGATGAAATCGTGTCACTGTATATTCCCCTGTTCTTCGAGTTGTTAGTTTCTGAAGTTACTGTATTCCCAGAAAACTTCCGGATCAATGATCCTTCATTCGGAACTTTAAAAGTTCCGGATCAAGGGTGTTTCATTCGGAACATTGAAGAGTTCCGGGTCAACACTCCTTCATTCGGAAGTTCGAAAGTTCCGAATCAAGGGTGTTTCATTCGGAACTTTAAAAGTTCCGGGTCAACATTCCTTCATCCGGAAGTCAAAAGTTCCGAATGAAGCAAGCTTCATCCGGAACATTAAAAGTTCCGAATGAAGCAAGCTTCATCCGGAACATTAAAAGTTCTGGATCAAGCCAGTTCATTCGGAAGTTTTAAACTTCCGAATCAAGGTACTTTCTGTTTTTATTTTTAAGTTTTCTTCTTTTAATTTCAAGTTTGATTCTTCCCGCCTTTTTATTTATTTGAATTTTTATTCACTTTTCTTTTAGTTTAAGCTTTTATTTGCGTCATTTACTTTTTGTTAAGTTTTAATTTTACGTCCTTTCATTTCTCGACATTTACTGTTAAAGTTTTAAATATCGCACCGTTTACATTTTAACTTGTTTTAATTTCTCGTCATTTATTATTAAGTCTTGCTCATTTATTTTCCAAAACCAAAAATATTTGTTTCACCAAGAACAACTAATCTCACACAATTAACCGGAAATCAATTCGAAAAGACACCGAGAAACGAACTTTTTCAACTAGTAAAATCTCTTTATTAAAATGGCGCCGCTGCCGGCTCTTTTCGTGAAGATCGAAGGTTTTTTGTGAGTGACGCGTTGGATTTTGGGATCCGTTCACTTGTTATTTTTCTTGTCAAAAATTTTCAAAAAAAAAAAAAATCCAAAAACATTTGAAAAATCATACAAAGCATTTCTTTTTCAAAGTTTTGCACCAAAAATATTCTTCTTGCTTATCTATCTTTCTTCATGGATTTTTATGTCCATTGCGTCCGGTGTGGGAAACAATTATCTGGGAACAACTCTTGTCAATGGTGTACATGTGAGCGGTGCAGAAACGATATCGACTACACACAATTCGGATTTTGTCCCTTGTGCAACTCGACTAATTCACTCTTTTTGAACCCACCTCCTGTTCCTCCGTGCATCTATTGTGGAAGCGATTCTCATTGGCATGTTTCGTGCCCGGTTCGATACCCGTATGGTCACGGGCAAGAACCGGGGTACAATTATGACAATGATAATAGTTATCCACAAGACGCACTTGATTTTCCTCCATACCCGGTTTGCAACAACTGTGGGGGTCCTCACGATACCTATTATTGTCAACCGATGAACAACTATGAGCCACAACCGTGCTATAATTCCGGTTTCCACAATCTTGAGCCCCCACCACACTCACTCGATCATCAGCCTCGTCACGGGATAAGTTACCAAGAACCAATTGTCGATCTTGCTACAGCTTTTCAAGCGCAATCAAAAGAGCTTTTACACACGCTGCGAACTTGTATGGAGTCATTTTACAACAGCAAGATCAGACGAGTACCCATATCCTTGAGCATATTATTGGCCCTATAAATAATGAGGAGAGTGATGACGATATTGAGGTTATTTTCGACGAGGAGGAATTTCTAAAGCAAAATACTTCACTCCTTAGTGATAATGGTTTTCACATTCCTGAGATCGATGAGTTTCTTGCTATTGATACACCCGTGGAATACACATCCGGGTATTCTGATGTGGAAGGAGATATACTTTTTCTAGAAGATTTATTACACGATGACACTACACCTTCTATCCCAGAGGTGGAAAGATGTGAATCTACTGAAGAAGGGACGCAGGTGGAAGGTAATTGTTCTCATACTTCTCATATTATATTACCACCTCATCCTCCCACGTGCACACCCAAGCGGGTGATGTATCACTTTTACTCTACTCGTTTTATACCAGGAAATGAGGATGAGTGCTTTGACCCGGGAGGTAACATTGATTATGCTATGATTGATAACAATACGGCTTTGCCGTTTGCTCAGCATCCATTGTCTTTGGGGGATGACAATGTGCTTACTATACCCAACCCACCTCCCGTGGATCTTGAATTCACATACTATACGTATGTTGAAAGGACCTTTCTCCCTTTCAAGACTTATCCCCCCGCCTCTCCTTTGTTGATGTCCACCGGGAACGAGGACAAGGTCTTTGATCCCGGTATCACATTCGAGGTTTCCCCATGGACCATTTAATTCAGGGACGAGTCAGGCTCGTGACTCGGTCAACAAAAACAAGCGCTTTTTGGGAGGCAACCCAATTATCTATCTTATTTCACCATAAGTGTAGGGGGAGCCCCGTTGGTGTTTCTTGTTCTCTTTCTTATCATATGCAGGGATTAGAGCTTCAAAGACACACTCTTGATGACTTTTGACGAACCGTGATTCCGTGTTCCCTTCTTCCCGGTTCTATCCTAAACTCTTTTCGATTCACTATTTTATATTTCTCAATATTAAAATAGGAATCTCTTTAGTTGGCTTTTCCTTAACGAGATTTAAACAAAGTGCACAATGTCCTAAGTGTAGGGGAGTTTACTCCCACATGCTTAAACATTGAGGACAATGTTTCTATTAAGTGTAGGGGGGACTTCTATCAAAGTTAAGTGGTCTTTTCCTTGTATTTGCCCTCATTTTAACCGGAAAATCAATTTTTCGACATTTTTCCAAAATTTTAATCTATTTTGGCCTAGTTGTAGTCTCCTTTATTTTTGTTACTTTCTAGCATTTTAATAAAATGGTTTTAGCAAGTTTAGATATCTTAGATATATTAGGCCCGTTGTGACTATTTTGACTCAACCCGAGTTTACTTATCCAAGTTCACTCTAGCTAGTATCCTTAACCATGTAGACCTTAATTGGTTTATTAGGCTAAGCATCCACGAGTCTCATTCCTTGAGATTTTAAATTGTGGAGAACGAGAAATGATAGAGTTGGCTACAAGTTTGGTATTCTCTCATTAACTTATGTGAGTTACTTCTTTTTCTCCCATCACTTGCTAATAAATTATCTGCAATAAGTAAGGTCGTACGATTTGAAAAGTTACTTAGCTTCTAGCCCAAGATCGTTTAAAAGTTGCTCGGTAATGACGAGAGTTCATAGCCAAGGCATAACTTATGAAGCGGGGCGCGAAGATTGGCGAGTCCGAAAAGGCCCTAACAAGGCATGAGGATTCCATTTTATTGCTAAAGATCCAAGGTGATGTGAAAAGCATTATTCCCAAATTCAATATGAAGGATCAAGACTCACGACGAAAAGCAATCAACTCCCATAAAGATCATGGATAAGTCTATCCGAAAAGACCCTAACAAGGTATGAGGATAAATAGATCCAAGTCCGAAAAGGAGGCGGATCGTTGTATCTCAAAATCCCAAATAGAGATTGAAGAAATAATCATGAAGTCGTGGTCAACAAAGTTGGAGTACCTCTCAAAAGTCTCCAAGTGAAGAAACTCTATGAACGATGAGAAGACCATTATCTCAAGCACGTCTCTCAAGAAATAAAGTATGAAGTACATGCCAAATATCGGCCCGAGAAAGGTCTCAAATCATGAACCGAGTTATGCCAAGATATGAACTTTTTGATATCCCGAGAAGCAGTTTTAAGAGATTTTTTCCTTTAGCTAACTATTGATCAAATCATCCTACTTTGCTTTCAGCCTAAATAGATTATCGAAATAAGTCAAAAATGCATCTTCATGATCATTCAAGACATCGATAAAATATAAGAGATACCCATAGGAATAAGGGAGTTTAAGTGATTAATTGAACCACATGAGTAAATGTTTGTTATGCTAACTTGTACTAACAATGATCTTGTTTTTAAGCTTGGCATGGGGAACGTGAAACTTGAGGGTGATAAACATTCATGACACACAAGCCCTAATGTAAGTCTTAGATTTCTTTACATGTTTCTTCCTTGTTGCATCTTGTTATTTTCCATCTTCTCCTTAGTTGTTTAATAAAGGCCAGGGTAGGTTGAGTATGATGGAAAGTGTAAACCTTGCTTTATCACTAAGCATTGCATGAGGGCATTGCAATGGTTAAGTGTAGGGGATTTGATAGGTGTGAAAACACCCATCTTTTCTACCACTTAATTACATTAAAACGGGACCTAAACGTATATTTTATGTCGTAAATGGCGGAATTATGCGTGGTTTGTGTTTTTATTGTGTTTCAGGGTCGAGAAGGTGAAAAGTGGAGAAAACACGGCTTTCACGGGCTTTTATTGAAGGAAAAGACAAAAGACGAAGTCGAAAGATCAAAAGTGGAAAAATAACGGAAGTCCAAGACAAATTCTGAAGATTTATCGAAGAAAAAGTCAAAAGACGAAAGTTTACTAAAAGCCGAAGAACTCAAGTCTAAATGATGAAGAAATTACAAAACGAGTTCAAAGAAATCCCGAGACGAAGTCTGAAAAGTCGAAGAATTTAAGAAGACTGAAAGACTGGAAGACTGAGGACCAAGAAAGAATGAAAGAAAGAGGGAGCCACCAACTACTCCCCTCTCCTATAAATACCACCCTCACAACATGTGAGAGGGTCGGTTAATTTTAGTTTTAGTTTTAGGATTAGATTAGGAGTAGGTAGTTTCTCTCTCTAAACTTATGATTTCTCTCTCTAGATTAATTTGTGTTTAAGTTTTGTTATTGAATCCTTACTTTTTAATTAAGCTTTTGATTCATCATCTTCTTCCTTTCTAGTTTGATTTGTTCTTATTCATCATTGTTCATGTTCTTGAGTTTTTATGATTTTGATCAAGTGGGTTTTGATTGATTTGGTTATGTTTGTTAGTTTTGATGATTTGTTTTGATTGATTATTGTTATTTGATGCTCATTGGTTATTTTGGTTTAATCTTTCGTTTGATTTTGATTAATTTGTGGATGAAATCGTGTCACTGTATATTCCCCTGTTCTTCGGGTTGTTAGTTTCTGAAGTTACTGTATTCCCAGAAAACTTCCGGATCAATGATCCTTCATTCGGAACTTTAAAAGTTCCGGATCAAGGGTGTTTCATTCGGAACATTAAAGAGTTCCGGGTCAACACTCCTTCATTCGGAAGTTCGAAAGTTCCGAATCAAGGGTGTTTCATTCGGAACTTTAAAAGTTCCGGGTCAACATTCCTTCATCCGGAAGTCAAAAGTTCCGAATGAAGCAAGCTTCATCCGGAACATTAAAAGTTCCGAATGAAGCAAGCTTCATCCGGAACATTAAAAGTTCCGGATCAAGCCTGTTCATTCGGAAGTTTTAAACTTCCGAATCAGGGTACTTTCTGTTTTTATTTTTAAGTTTTCTTCTTTTAATTTCAAGTTTGATTCTTCCCGCCTTTTTATTTATTTGAATTTTTATTCACTTTTCTTTTAGTTTAAGCTTTTATTTGCGTCATTTACTTTTTGTTAAGTTTTAATTTTACGTCCTTTCATTTCTCGTCATTTACTGTTAAAGTTTTAAATATCGCACCGTTTACATTTTAACTTGTTTTAATTTCTCGTCATTTATTATTAAGTCTTGCTCATTTATTTTCCAAAACCGAAAATATTTGTTTCACCAAGAACAACTAATCTCACACAATTAACCGGAAATCAATTCGAAAAGACACCGAGAAACGAACTTTTTCAACTAGTAAAATCTCTTTATTAGTAATTCTCGGGAAGACAACAAGAATTCATGGCCCGCACTTAAATAATAATTTCCATTCAAATGCTTTGTAAAACTTGTATGAAATACAATGACTTGGGACCTATGTAAATTTGATATTTATGAATGGAAATGCTTTATTATTAAACGACGTGATTTTTAAGCGTTGTCTATGATGTGAGTAATGTGCTATCCCGTAACACCAACGAGTCTTCCGCTGTATTGAATTGTATAAATTTGGGGGTGTTATAGTTTGGTACCAGAGCTCTCGTTATAGAGAACGAAAGATTTTTAAAACCAAGGTTTTGAATAAAACATTTCAAAATCTTTTAACTATAAACATTTTTCACAAAATGTCTAAAAATCTTTTGACTATAACGGTGCCGAAGAATTCCCGAGTTACCGACAAGGCCAGATTGAGAAGTGTTATTTTAATATATATATATAACTTGGATTATAAATATATATGATGTAATTTGATTACATGATTGTTTGATGATTATTTCAATACGTATACGAGGTATTTATACGACGTAGATTGTCACAAGGAACCCTAAATCCCCTAGTAAATTAATCGAAGCTATTCTCGTAAGAATTCTAGCTATTCTAGATCTAAACCAAGTTGTGGATATTTATGATCCCAACAAATGGTTGACATTCGTAGAAATGTTAATAGTAGTTGATTAAGATCTTGAAGAAGAATTGGCGATATTAAATCTGATATCGATGTCATGACGATCTTTTCTTATAGAGTGGAGTTTGACAAAACGTTACCACCTGGAAAGGTGTCATCTGATTCGTTGTCACCCAATTCTTAAATTGAAATCGAAGGGGTGAATGTTGCACTTGAGGCTATCATTGGAACCATTACCCAAAAGCCTCATGCCACTAATACCTTTCCGAGAAGTCTATTTGAATGATCGAGTCATTTTATACTAGTGACTCATTTGATAATTGTTGTTGTAAGAGCTATAGGATTGGAAATTAAGTGTTGATCATATCAAGCTTTTATTTCCCTTTTAAGGTCTAAGAATAAGGTTGAAAGTATTGGAGAATGAGGTAGGATATTGCATTGAGTATAAGTTGATTGTAAACTTGAATTAAGTAAAATTTAACTCGTATGGAATATGAGATTGTTAAGAGAAAGTTGTTGAGTCCTGTGATTGAATTATAAGGTTTTAATTGATTGTTGATTCGTATTAAGGGTTGTTCCTAGGCCATTGTCCAATGACGAGGATGCTCAATGTCCAAGAACTAAATTGTAGGAATCTTCTTCTGAATTGAGACCGATGGATCTTCTGGGACAAGTGGAACACCTAATAACTCTTGTAGATTAGTATTCATTATAGTATCTTTTAAAAATCCCTAACTTAACTGAGACATCAGTTGGTAGGATGAGTTCTTGGAATTGTATGACATAGTGACACGTAATGTGTTACGGTACAATTTGACTTGTTTATGATTAATGAAAAGACTACCTTTGATTGCTAAATCCTACATGTATCGATGTTATACATCTTTTCTTGCTTCTTCCTAATGTCCGCATTAGTGATGCAACCATTGAACAAGTACTCATCTCGATTTGAGTTACATTGTGGATCATTCTTTTCGAGCTCCAGCAAGGTCATGAACCTCATGATTAATTAGCTAAGATCATTTCCTATGATATCATAGTTAGTTCTTAGTGAACAACTTTTCATCACTCCTTTGCAGATCACTAATTGTTTTTATAAGTTAAAACAATATCCCTTGAGAAAAATTGGGTTTTCATCACCATATGGATTATTTAAAGTGAGACTTATAAATAATCGTTATCGAAATGAAGTTGTTCATAGAACACCTTGGAAAACATAATTGTTTTCATAACAAAGAAAATCTTTGTAAATTTATTTTTGATTCTTATTTAAGAATTAAGCATGAAAATGTTTTTATTATAAACATGATGTTAAAATTTTGACGAACTGAGTATTGCATCGTTAATCTTAAAATTGTATATAGTTGTGCGCCTACATACAATTTGGAAGTGACCATGCAAGACTGATTAGTAGTCACCATGAAATTATTAATAAACACTAAATTTTCTTTGAAGATAGTGAAAGGTTAAATTTTATGAGATCTGCAAGAAGTGCAGATTAGGGATATATTGATAGGGACACCTACATATGTGCCCATAATATTTATTCTTCTAAGTCAAATTTACTCATCTATGGAACTTGTCTTATTTGACAATTGATATTCCCTTCTTGTCCAATTCTCCCGTGGTGAGATTCTTAGGAAAAGTATCTGATTACCGAGTGTTGATACCCGATTGGATGTATCGACGTTCCTATCATATCTTTTGATTATATTTCATTTGAATGACCTGGGTAGCGATCCGAGGAGCTTTCGAATGCGTACTCAAATTATGAAAACATGGGATATATTCATATTCATTAAATGTTTTTGTCTGTATCTGATTTGAAATTCTCTCGCGTAGATTATGCGTTGACCCTACTCTTTTAATGGTAGTTGTGTCTCCATATATCCTTGAATTTGTGAAGGACTATGAGTTATTATTAGTCTTTTGAAAGGTTCACATCTTATCAACGGTAATGAAACTGGAAAGTTGATAGTGCCAGTAGAATAGATTGATTGATTATGACATGACGACATTGTCTTAATTAATGGGAACTCGAGTAGAATTCCCCTAAATGATAAGATGTTGATTATCAAAAGTGATCTAAATAATTCGTGATGGATGACCATATCATGAATTTAGACTTGAAATTATACCGTGAATGGTTATGGATTAGTCATAGATCTTGTAATCTAGAAATAACTCAAAGTAAATTTATTAAAGATGTTTCTGTTATTTAAAACTTTGGGAGGTATTTGCTGATTAATTACCTAGACTTTCTCCATTAAGGCAAGTTGAAATTGGTATTGATTATATTCCCGGTGCGACACATGTGACATGTGCACTGTACGTCAGCACCATCTGAATTAAAAGAATTACCGTACAATTGAGAGAGTTGTTGGAGAAAGATTTTATTCTACCGAGCTCGTCATTATGAAGATCTATGGTGTTATTATTCCTTATATTTGTTGGATTACCGTGAACTAGGTAAATTGACGATAAAAATCTATATCCACTACCCAAGATGATAGATTGTTCGATCATTTACAAGGTTCTAGCGTATATTCAAGATTTGATCCTCGGCATGGTTATCATCAACTTCGCGTTCGCGAAAAAGATTATCTATTCAAATCACTACATCCAGAACTTGTAATAAACATTATGAGTTTCATGTGATGTCGTTTGGATTGACCAATGCACATGTAACATCCATAAATTTGATGAATCACGTGTGTAGGCTGTAAACTGATAAATTTATGCTTGTGATCATTAAGGACCATCTGTTTGTTTATAAGAATAAGAATGAGTTAATAATTAGTTATAGAGTGCCCTAAATTGGCCGAACAATGAAAACTTGTACCTTGAGTATTTAACATGTGATTAAAGACTTAATCATTTACATTATTTGGCCGTGTGATTAATAAGATAATGGAATCTATATTGACTCTTCAAAAATTAAGAGCCCTTTTAAGACTTTGGGTTTTACCAAAAAGAAAGTGCAAATATGTTTTGACAAATGTTTTATCAAAAGAACTTTTGAGGGATTATTCCCTTATACCCAAAACATTTGACTAAAATCCTGTTTAGGGGTAAATGTTTGTGTGACCTAAGAGGGATTGAGGAATCCGTTAAACCATGACTTAAAATTTGAAACGGCAATTTTTGCTTTTCAACTAAGAAATTTTTTACCAAAGAATAAACGAAGGTTTTTCGAACATTTACGGATCTTACTAATTATTTCCGATAAATCAACAAAAATTGTGTTAATTAAATTCAAATTTATGTTGAACATTTTTATATAATTGGACAAACTGAGAAAATTTAAAAACTTTTTGCGTTTACGTTTCATAAAAATTAAATATTTATTATTTAATTACTTGTAGTAATTATCGACGCTTTAAACGTCGGATTGAGCAAAACTGATAAAAATAATAGTTGAGATAGAACTAAGACTTAGAAAATGTGAAGAAAGAATTTTCGAATAAATACGATCATGATAATTATTTCATCAAGAAAGGTGAATATAGATACTGACATATTATATAAAAAGGATAAAGAATCAATTAGGATGTGTTCCTTAAGAATGACTGTGCAAAGTAAATTGCCGAGCAATTTAAAATATAGCCGATGCTTGTAAAAAGGATAATATAGATAATAAAAGGGGTTCGCGGCTAATGTGAACCATTAGAATTGAGAAGCCAATGGCGTTAAATGTATAAAAGGCCGCTTGTGGTTGCCTAAATATGGAGATTTAGAGATGTAGTCATATTGAAATCTCGTAAGTATAAGTATTCCATTCATGTCATTTCTGACTAAATGTATCTTTATCTGAAGAAGTTGTACTAATGGCAAATTATGAAGGCAGACATTGCCTCATACATTAGTAAACGTCTAACTATTGCAAAGGTCATCATCTGAATTTGATTCGATTTGGGTCATCGTCGACAGACTGACCAAATCTGCTAATATCTATTCTGTTAATGATAGATTCTCGATGAAGAAATTGACTCTTTTGTATTTAAGGGAGTTGTGTAAACATAGTGTGCATGTATCGATCATCTCTATCAAGATCCTCGCTTCGCATCGAATTTCTAGAGATTTGCTCAGAAGTCATTGAGAACGAATCTTGATGAGAGTACTGTGTACCACCCCAATCGAAGGGACGAGGTAAAGTAACGATACAAAATACTATAAGTGCTGTTCTATGTTTGAATGATTGACCTTTGGTAATAAACTGTATAATCGTTTTCCTTCGGAGAGATTATCATTGAAAACTATCGTATTAGGATCGAGATCGAATCTTGTGAGGATATATATTAGAGCATCTGTAAGCAGGAGTTGGGATGAAGACACCCGACATACACCCATTGTGAGTTGGACATGTCTTTTAGGTTTAAGGTTTCCTATGATAGCGAACCTAACATTACAAAATACTCGGCCCGCGAGACCTGAAAGATTGTTAAAATTAGGATCTGATTATTGACTGCCGGTAGTGGGCAGGAGGTTATGTGAATATGTAATGTAGATTTTGAAGTTCCAGATGGATAGCGAAGTTATGCCAAAAATTTTAACCATGGAAAAATGAATTGATGATCTGAAAGATCATGGGATATAAAGTCCCCGTTGCATGGGACCATTGAGATGATGTAAAAGATTGGTTTGAAAGACATATAAGCTGGATCTACCCTAGGACTTCAAGAGCTGCGTGAATTATGTTTCGTATATCGAACTTGATAAAATGCCTATCAAGTGAAAATCTGACTATTCCTTAATGAAGTTTAGATCGGCGAAAAGTTGCATTCATCAAAAACCCGTGAACATCATGGATAGAGAAAGTAAGTCAACATTAAGCCTGATCGTATTCGCGTAGTTATGTTTGATGAAACTCGCGTATTGTAATAGATTATACTTGTGAGAAAAGACCGAATGTGGAGAAAATACCCACATGGCTTTAACTCTATAAGAAGCGAGTAGTAATATAAAATGATCTTTGAGGACAAAGATCCTGTTTAGGGGTAAATGCTGTGACAATCCGTCATTTTATGGTTGATATTTTATTCTCAAATATTATTTAAAAACATTATTTTAATGTTATATTATGAACTCACTTATTTTTGGGAAGAAATTTGGATTTACGTCTTGAAGTAGCATCGACTACGTCTAAACCGGAGGATTCTACGTTACGTGCTTACGTTTACATACACCGTTTTGGTGACAGTCCGACATTTCAGGAAATAAATTTATCCATGAATATTATTTTGGAATTTTAAATTTGTGTTGGTTCATAAACTCACAAATTTACGAGAAGAGATTAGGACTTACGATTATAATTTAACGTCCTTTACGACTAAACCGGAAACCTTAGGATTACGTATTTACGTTTTCGAACTCCGTTTTTGATGAGACAATTTTTATTAGATTGGTGTTGTGCCGTTGATTCATAATTTATAAAAACGTTTTTCGTAAAACGACCCGAGGGCACGCAAATCGAGGAAACTAGAATCGAGGAGTACCCGTAATTAAATGGGGATGAGGCAATAATAAACTTGCCCCACCCCCACATGGGATGGCCAAGTGTAAGCTACAACACACCATTATGTGTCAAAGCTTAGTAACAAAGCTAAGACACTTGTCTTAACTTTGCCACCAAACCACATGCACACAAAACCACTCAAGCCAAACTAGCAACTCATTATTCAACTCATGCAACACACACAACTCTTACTCTCTCCCCTTGAACATCCAACACCACCATTATATCACCATCATCATCAAATTTTGACCATAAACAAAAGATATAATCAACATATGTTGATAACTACACAAAAAGATGAAGATTGGAGGTGATTTTAACATATAAAAAGGAGTTTTCATGGAGGTCTTTGGGCTGATTTTAAAGAAGGAGTTTAGGGCTAATTTGTTGAAGGTGTCTTCATATCCTTGGTAATCTTGAAGGTGGTCTTGATATTTCATAAGATTGGTTACCAAAACCAAGCCTTGTTCATCCAAAATATCAACCTTTTCATCACTTTGGTGGTATAGAGATTGTTTCTTCCTATCTTCTTGTTATTTTGATTATGTAATCTTGTATTTTCTTTATTTATGTATATGTATATGATGACTAATGATGATTAAAAATATTATGTGGGGATTTGGTGTTGATAAACATGGGTAAAAAGATGAAAAACTATATGTAAAAATGGTTAAATCTTGCTTAATAAGATGGCTGTATAAAAACAGTAAGTAACCAAATGATAAACTGATAAAATGGTAAAGTGGAATCAATATACAGTAAGTATTAGGTGTTATACACATGTGAGAGTTGGCCATGCAATGGAATCATCAAAATAAGTGAGATATGATCAAAACAAGTTTAGAGTGCAAATTTGCCTACACTGTTTTGGACGAATTTATTAAAATATTTAGAAGTTGATTCATCGGTAGCTATAAAGGAATGAAATGAAGCACATATAATGTAGTTTCTGTGATAAAAATTTGAGGTCCTATCTCATTATAGAACTCTAGATATAGACATTTTAGTGAACTTAAAATTTAGGACTGATTTTGTGAAATTAAAGTTTAATATTATTATATAAGCACTCAAATAAATATCTCTACTATTTATAAAGGAAAAACCCTAAAACCTTGAATGTTGAAAAATGACTTAATTATGGAATTGTTGAAAAATTAAATACAGAGAAGTTGAATATTAATTATGGAATTGTTGAAAAATTAAATGCACATAAGTTTGAAAAAATAGGAAATGTGGAAAAATTAAACCATAAATAATTTTATAAGTTACCGGGTCACAGGTTCCACCACCGGATTAATTCGGTCGAGTAATTTGGTCACGGGTTCCACCAACGGGTCAACCCGGTGGAGTCATCGGGTCACAGATCGACCATCGGACCAACCCGACTGAGTCACCGGGTAAGCGGTTCGGCCAGCGGGCCAATCTTTTCGAGTCACGGGTTCGACCATCGGGTTAATCCAATCGAGTCACCGGGTCACGGGTTTGACAACCGGGTCAATCCTGTCAAGCCACAGGGTCACTAGCTTCGACCACCGGGTCAATCCTATCGAGTCACGAGTTCAACCACCGGGACACGGGTTCGACCACCGAGTCAACCCGATCGAGTCAATGGGAACGGGCTCGCCTATCGTTTCAACCCGGACGAGTCACTGGGTTACCGATTCGACCATCGGGTCAATTAATAAATCATTAACTATATCGCTAGGCAATTATTGGGTCACGAGTTCGACCATTGAATCAATTAACATATCATTAATTATATGTCTTTAGGTAATTCCGCTGCTATGCGCGGGTAATCGTCTATAGTATAAAATGTGAATTAAAACCCACTAACTTATATATTTCATTTATATAAATATGTATAAGGATAAATGAATGGACATTATATAAAAATTGTAGTTTGGTAAGTTTTATAAGTTATAAAAACTATAAACATGATTTTTACGTCTTTTCGGCTAAAACCGAAAGATTAACGTTTTTGTTAAATAAAACTTAGACGGTTGGACCCGTCTAATGTAAACTTTTATAAACTCACATAACGATGTATAAACATATATAACAAGTAAAAACCGATAAAACCCGAGCTTTACAACATATAGACATTAACGGGCCAAAGTAGCCTTAATGGACAATAAACCCGACTAATTTGGTAAAACACTTATAAACTTACTTATTGGGCTTAACCCACTTGGGACCAACATGAAAAGTATAATACTGATAATAAAAGTGTAAAATGGAGTAATATATAGTATTGGGCTTGTAATAGGGTTATTGGGCCTAAAACATGTAAACAAGTAAAACTAGTATAAAAATGTTACCAACACATAAACACTATAATGAATGAGTAAAAATGTATAAACCCACTTGATCATCATCATATGTATAAAATCATCATATGTATACATAATTGTTATTTTTATAAAGTCATTGGACAAGAGTCTAAGACAAGTATTATTTTTCTAGGTTTCCGTGATTGAAGCACGTACCGTACATCCGAATTGCCGATAACCCGCTTTCCCACACCAACGTGAGTTCATAGCCTCGCACTCTTTTAAATGTTTTTATGAAATGTTTTATAAACCCGCGAGGGAGATAACATGTTAGTTTTGATAAAATAGGACACCATTTGTCCCGATTGTTTGTTTATTGATTTGGACCCGATGATTGTATGACCTGATGAATGATTATATGACCCGATGTATGAAATAAAATGGATTATTAAAGTTAGGTTATGTCACTAAAAGTCCCATTAGCATGAATTGTGAACTACCGGGATTTGGTAGACGCTTATGCATATAATAGTACTATTTGGGGACGATCACCCCAGTTCGCGCCTTGACGGTTGATCCCCATCGTGCCACATTGATTGGTAAGCAAATTTATGTATGAGAAGATTTACACAAGCGTGATTATTGTGACGACACGCTAATTTAGATGGGCAAATGAGTTTCGGGTTAGCTACTCGTTGTTTGTTGTAGCAAGGTAACAATGTCATGCGGCTTATAATAATCCAAATAACGAAATACTGCTATACGCATGGAATTACGATGTATTGCCTGACTAGCAATACGGGGTCTTATGATTGATATTATGTTCGTGTTTTGGTTTTACATAACCATATTCATATAACGGTTTTTATTTAACTCTATACAACGTTATAAAACGTATTGTATTATGTTTTTAACAACAATGGTTCGTATAATGATTTTGAAGGCAAAAGCCTATATTATGATTTTTGATAAGGATTTGTATACAATGACTTTGGCTATTTTATGGCCTATTACAATGATTTGTACAAAACGATTTTCGGTAATAATTTTATACCGATGTTATATTAATGGTTTTATTAAACTCTATGAAATCACTCGGCGTGATCGCTGACCTTTTCTTTTAACATGTTTTATCTCAGTTACTTGAAGGTAATTCTCGGGAAGACAACAAGAATTCATGGCCCGCACTTAAATAATAATTTCCATTCAAATGCTTTGTAAAACTTGTATGAAATACAATGACTTGGGACCTATGTAAATTTGATATTTATGAATGGAAATGCTTTATTATTAAACGACGCGATTTTTAAGCGTTGTCTATGATGTGAGTAATGTGCTATCCCGTAACACCAACGAGTCTTCCGCTGTATTGAATTGTATAAATTTGGGGGTGTTACAGAAATGGTCTCAACATTGGGAGGAGAGGTGGGATTACTTTTGCAAGCATCTTTGAAGTGTTCTTCACAAGCCTCATCAAGAACGTCAATACAATTAACACTCTCGTATGAATAAGGCTGTTTAGAAAGCTTTCCCATGTTGAAGACGATTTTATCGTCACCCACTCTCATGATAAGCTCACCGGCTTCAACATCGATGAGAGTGCGACCGGTCCTCAAGAATGGACGTCCAACGATTAATGGCACACGAGGGTCCATATCGTAGTCGACCACGACGAAATCGGCAGGAAAAGTGAATTTGGCGACTCCTACGAAAACGTCTTCAGCTATCCCCACTGGATAAGCAACCGTACGGTTAGCTAATTCCAAAGTCATTTTGGTGGGGACTAGCTCAGGGAGAGATAATTGCTTCCAAACGCTTAAGGGCATTAAGTTAATACTGGCACCTAGATCGGCTAGGGCCATGCAATTCTCTACTCCCGGGAAGTTGCAAGGGATTAAGAAGCGACCCGGATCACCAAGTTTGGTTGGTAATTCCCTTAAGAGCACTGCAGAGCAATTCTCATTAAGTTGGGTATTAGCAATATCAAGAAGCTTCTCCTTGTCTCTAAGAAGATCTTTGAACATTTTCGCATATTTGGGCATGTGAGCGAGAGCCTCAGCGATGGAGATGTTGTAATTCAATTGTTTAACCATTTTGAGAAAGTTCGAAACTTGAATATCGTCCTTGCTTTTGAGCTTCTCTTTCCTCAACCTTGAGGGATAAGGTACATCGGAAGAAGATGAAGGCTTTGGAATAGTAGGATCACTCACATCCTTGGGTGGAGGAGGGGTAGAAGTAAGAGGTGAAGGAATTGGGGAAGTAGAAGGTTGAGGAATATGAGTAGGTGACTCGTTTTCCTTAGTCACAATCACCGGTGGAGGTATAGGAAGCTCTGGTTCCTTGGTACCTTTGCCACTGCGAGTGGTGATTTCTTTCATCTCCCCTCTTGGATTCGCAACGGTGTTACTCGGAAGAGTACCCGAAGAAGAGGATTGATTACCTTGGAAGAAACCAGCCATCATGTTCCTTAAGTCATTCGTTTGACTTGCCAACGTGTTACGCATATCAGCTCGAAGATCGTTCCCTTGTTTCACCATGTCTGCTTTCAAGTTGAGCACTTCCCGCTGGATATTTTCCACGATCACATCATTGGTCCTCATGTAGGTTTCAACATCTTGGTGTAATGCGGTGGGTTGGTTGGGAGGAGGAGCATGGTAGGCGGGTGGTTGATAAGCAGGTTGTTGGTAAACTTGGTTGTTTCTTTGAAGTGGATATGGTTGTCTTTGAGGTGGTTGGTAAGGTGTACGAGGTTGTTGTTGGTTGGGTCGGTTAAGGTTTTGTTGTTGGTTTTGATTGGGTGGGGGAAAACCGGGCGAGGAAAGAAAGTTGTTTGAGCGGTAGCTAAGCAAGTTGCGGTCTCCTTGAGGACGAGCTTGATAAGCGGCCGGAGGATAGGTACCGTATGCTGCATTCACATTCTCATAAGGTTAGTCTTGGGTGGTGGTACAAGTGGTGTAAGAGTGAGGACCCCCGCATATTTCACATGGTTGGCTTACAGCATTGACTTGAGCGTTTTTAGCGTTGATGCTGTTGGTGTTGCTAGCGGTTTGGGTAGCAAGCGATTCAAGAAGCGACGTAATTTTGTCAAGTCTCTTGTCGTTGTCACTAGTACTAGCACTAGCGGCATTGGTCCGAACACTCTTGGTTTGCACTCTAGACTTATTCTCAATAATATCCCAAGCGGCATTAGAGGTCTTAACCAAAATATTACCCCCCGAGGCACTATTTAGTGAATCTTGGTCATTCATGCTTAAACCATTATAAAAAGTATTAATTAGGTGCACTTTGGTAAAACCATGTTGTGGGCACTTTCGTAAAAGGTCTTTAAAACGGTCCCAAGATTCACTAAAAGTCTCATCGTACTTTTGTTCAAAATTAATGATTTCATTCCGCAAAGCGGTAGTACGAGAGGGTGGGAAAAAGTAGTTTATGAATTTGGTTTCCAAATCCGTCCACGTCAGAATACTTTGTGGCGGTTCCTTTGCAAGCCAATGCCGGGCTTGTCCCTCTAAGGAGAAAGGAAAGAGTTGTAAACGGATTACCTCTTGTGGAACACCATTGAATTTGACCGTATTCGTGAGTTGCAGGAACCGTTTGATGTGGTCATGAGGATCATCAATGGTACGCCCCAAGAATGGTTGAGCAGAGACCATCTGGATAAAACCAGATTTGAGTTCAAAGTTGTTGGATGCAATCGCGGGTATGACAATTGGATCATTGTTGCCCTCTACATGTGCTTGCAAAAGTTCAATCATAGGGCGATTGTCCGGTAGAGGTTCATTGTTGTTGTTATTATTGTTGTTTTGAGGTGGATTATTGTTGTTGTTGTGTACACCGGCCATGTCTAAGTCTTCGAGAGGCTCGGGCTCTTGATAAGACGTTGATCGTGTACGCATGCACCTACAAAAGAACTAACAAAGCAGAAATATTTTTGATTTTTATGGTTTTTAATTTTTTTGTATTTTTGAAAATTTTATATTTTTTAGGATTTTTGATAATTTTTGATGATGAAAAAGTAACGTTCACGGCGAACGGATCCCAAAATCCAAGTTCTCACAAAAAACTGTTAATCTTTACGAGAAGAGCCGGCAGCGGCGCCATTTGATAACTAGGTTTTTGCTTGGGGTTCAGATTAAGTCTCGGAATCTTCTCGAATTGATTACAGCTCAAAGTGGAATAGTTGTTCTTGGTGACAAATAGGGGGTTTGATTTTCTATTCTACTAAAAAGGTAAATGCGTGAAATAAATAAAAGTAAACTAGAAGCAATTAATTAATAAAAATAAAACTTGAATTAAAATTAAAATAAAACAGTAACTTGTGAATACCCTGAAAAATGCTTGATTCGGAATGTACCCTTTATTCGGAATATCTTACTCATGCGAAATAAACTGCTCATGCGAAATAAATGCTTATGCGAAATAATAGGCTCATGCGAAATAAATGCTCATGTGGAATAAATGCTCATGCGGAATAAACTGCTCATGCGGAATAAATGCTCATGCGGAATATAAGTTCTACTCGGAATAATTGTTGATGCGGAATAAATGGTGTGATCCGGAATAATTGATTATTCCGGATGAAATGAGTTGATCCGGAATATTAGATATTCTGGATGGAAAGGGTTGATACTGAATAATTAACTTGATCCGGAATAAAAATTGAAAGTGATTGATTCGGAATGTTGGGGACGAAGAACAGTAAGCAGACAAAAAACAGGGTAATACGATTTTAAGCCAAAATCAACCAAGAATTTTAACCAAAACTTAAACAAAACTAATCACCAATCATCTACTAACCATAAACATCAAATCCCAACAATAAAAACACAAAACCCAATAACTTTTGAAGATCAAATCAACCAAATAAGAACTTTAAACTTTTAAATAAAAAAGATGAAGATGAACAAGATTAATGGAAGGATTATATTGAAAGATTAATGTTAAACAAACAAAGGGAAAGATTAAAAACTTACAAGATTAAGGATTCAACAAAAATGAAAAATCACCAACACCTTAATGGTGTTGGCTTCCTACGAAAGAAAAGAAAATGACTGGGGAATGAAAACTAGCTCAAAAAGTGTGAGGGGAGGTCTTTATATAGCCTTGTCTTTGGTTGGTGAGTGGGCTTTCTCCCTTTCTTCTTGTCTTCTCGTCTTTTCAGAAAAGTTGACGTTTTCGATTCTGATTCGGGATTTGTCGACGATTAAATTCAACTCGTCTTTTAATTTCTTCGTTTAATAGACTTGAGTTCCTTCGACATACGTAAATCTTCCATCTTTGGTCCTTTTCTTCGATAAATCTTCAAATAGGCCCATTGACTTCAAATCTTTTGCATCTCTTGGACAATAGACTTCGTCTTGAGTCTTTTTCTTCGATAAAACCCGTGCAATCCCATGTTTTCTTTAATATTCATCCGGTTGACTCTGAAAACACAATAAACACAAAAACCACGCATAATTCCAAACAAATGATATTAAATACGCGTTTTGGTCTTGTTTTAGCAAGAAATAAGTGGTAAAAGGATGGGTGTTTTCACACCTATCAGTTGCCTTGTTGTGACACCCTTGTCTCTAAACATGTGAGAGGTCATCTTGTGAAAAGTTTTGTGTAATTTTTTTTTGATTTTAGTATTTCTCATAAAATATTACTACATGATGAAAGATGTAAAATTATACGGATGCAAACGAAATGAACCAGAAAACTCTCAACTTACTACACTGGCAGTTAACTCAATTTATAATCTTTTTAGTAAAATATGTTGTTCAAAAAATCTAAAAAAAATAATCTTCTTTATCTCCTAAATCATCTAATATTCTTCTTAACCTTCATTATCGTTTAATTCTTATGTCGAAATTTATCGGATGCATAAGGTGTGGAGAACCTTTATATGATTTTTCACCATGTCAATAAAAATATGTTGTTCGTTGAAATCGGTTCAATTCGAATTGATCTGGTTTAAGTGTGCGACTCAGTCGTTCTTTGGTGAAACAAAAGGTTGTGTCGTTGTAGTATATTAAAAGTGCAAAAACAATTAAGATAAATCTAAAATCTAATCTTACTCTAATTTAAAATAAATGACGGGAATTTAAAGCGAGACTAAAAGTAAATGGCACTTAATTAAATCTAAACTAATTAAATGTAAATGGCACAATATTTAAACTTTGAAAAGTAAATTAATTAAATGACTTAAAATAAAGTGAGGCGAAAATTAAATTTAACAAAGTATTAAAATGTAAACTTAAAAATAAATCAAGTAAAAAAGGGCGGGAAATCAAAATTTAAATTAAAAACAAAAAAAAAGAAAATGAGTCTGATCGTACTACGATCGCAACCAAGTAAGGTGGTTGGATCGCACCCGGATCGTAGCTTGATCGCAGTCTACATCACACTTGGTGATCGTAGCCCACGATCGTACTTCAATGCGATGGAAACAAAAGGATCGTACTCTATTGATCGTACTCTATGGATCGTACTCCACCACGATCGCAACAAAGTGGATCGTAGTGGGTGATCGTGACCAAGCTATCGCAACACGGATCGCACTCTAAGATCTTACCCACGATCGCAGTGAGTGATCGTGGTGGGGATTATGGAATGTGATCGTATTGTGATCCTAGTCCTTGATCGCAACAATGGATCGCAAGTAGAAACCCTAAGGGTTTATGCGATCGCACTTGTTGGATCGTACCAAGCAGAAACCTTACAGAACGGAACAAAGGAATCTAATAAGCAAATAAGCTAAACTAAATAAGCATTTTAACAATAAGAAAATTTCAAAAACTAAACCAAGAACAATAAGAAGACTAATACAATAAGCAAAACTTTAAATACCTTTTCAAAGCACGAATTAAACAAACTAAATAAGCAAACTTTTAGAAAGACTAAACTTTTTAGAAAACTTAAAAACAAATAAGCTAAGTATGAAACAAGCCAATAAGATTGTCAAACTTATAGCTTATCTCATACAAAAACTTAGATAAGAGTAAAAAGATAAACTTTTTAGTAAAATAAGCAAAGAGATTAAGCAAAAACTTGCTTAATCCGAAATTTGGATGAACCAAAAAGAAGAAAAGTAGAAGGAGAATGATGATAAGAAACTTGATCAAAGGTAAATGAAGATAAAAGCAACAAAATTAAAGAACACTTACTTGGAATTAAAAGGTATTAAAAGTGCAAGACAAGGTAATTAAAGGTGCAATAAAGTAAATGTGCAAGTAATTAAAAGGGTGGAAGAACTAGTGTCACTCTAGCCAACAAAGAAAAAATGAAACTAGATGATCCTATTTATAGTAGATAGGGAGATGGTTAGAGGAAGCTTCCTCTCCTCCTTCTTTCTTCTTAATTGCATGATCAAGTCCTTAAGCTTCTTTAATCTTCTTAAATCTTCTTAATACTTGGACTTTGTCTTGGGATTTCCTCAAACTCGTCTTATAATTCTTCAATAAATTAAACTTGAGTTTTTCGGATTTTGATAAACTTCCGTCTTTTGACTTGTTCTTCGATAAATCTTTAGAATTGGTCTTGGACTTCCGTTCTTTTTGCACTCTTGACTTCTTGACTTCGTCTTTTATCTTTTTCTTCAATAAAAGCCCGTGAATGCCCATGTTTTCTCCACTTTTCACCTTTTCGTCCTAAATCACAACAAAAACACAAACCACGCATAATTCCGACATAAAAGACATAAAATACACGTTTTGGCTCGGTTATATTGTAATTAAGTGGTAAAAAGGATGGCTGTTTACACACCTATCAAACCACCTTGAAGTGATTACACAAATCATCAATATTGACTTGGTCAATTCCTCCTTGTTTTCCTAAATGGATACCTCTATATCCATCTCTGCAGGCATGCTCTTAATAAACTTTGCATTTATGTCCTCCTGCTCAGCTTTTCCTTCTTGAGTGATAAGTTTGCTCACAACCTGTTAAAGTCTATTGTAAATAGAGTTAAGAGATTCTGAACCATCAACATTAAAATTTTCAAACATTGATTTTAAAAATGCTTTCTTAGCCTTCTTGATGGAGACATTCCCACCAAATCTTAGAACAAAGGCATCAAACATGGATTTAGCATCTTCATATTGTTGAAAAGCAAGGATATGCTCATTTGGTATTGCTAGCATAACAATACTTTGGGTAAAAGGTATAAAATATCATCCTACTTATTAAAATGTACCGACTTTAAGCACTTACTAATTAATCTCGTGATTTTACCATTGAACTTTCAAATTTGTTCCGAAGTCACCAATATAATAACTTGTTATCGACATGCTGACAAATATCCACATATTTTTTTATTTTATTTTTAATATATCCACGTCAAATTTCCATTTACAAAACAATTTTTTTACTAAAATTTACAAAACAATTGACTTTAAATAAAAGTAAAAAATACAGCCACCTAACCTCCATCACTCCATATCTCCTCACTCCATCAAATCTCCTATCCTCCATCACTCCATAAAATCTCCGATCAAACATCACCAAAATCTAATCCAATAACATTGCATATAATACTGAAGTCGTGCCATGCCATTGGTCTGATTGCCCAAAGTCCTTTTTCATATAATCTTTGGTTTTCATAAACATCAAAAGAAACAACTGAAAAGCATTAGAAGAAAATATTAATAATGTCACACAAGGATTTCTTATAAGATTACAAATACAAAAAACACTTACTCAATTAGATATAATTATTCATTTTAAATGGACTACTTCATATCGATTTGATTACCCATTGGTCAATATCAAACCAAGTTCTATTGAAAGACACATAGTTATTAGATGAGCAACACGGGAAAGGTACATTTAAACCGAGCACCTTCGCAGTCTGCTCTGCTCTCGATTGAATACCTTTTGTTAGCCGTATTTAAAGTGATGGTCAGATAATATACCTTTGCAAAGCTCGTGGAAAATGATATTCAACGGTGTCGAGAGTTCTATGTTATTGATCCTAGAGAGTTGTTTATCAAGGGAACTTTAAAATGCGAATTCTAAACTTGAAAGAGTCTAAGAGTTTGCAAGATCCTATAGATGACTCAGAAACCCAAAACTTTGATTTAATTGGCTCAGCATCCACGAGTCTCATTCTTTGAGATTTTAAATTGTGGAGAACGAGAGATGATAGAGTCAATTATAAGTTTGGTATTCTTTCGTGAATTTATGTGAGTTGATTATAAGCTTTTTCTCCCATCGCTTGCTAATAAAGTTATCTGCAATAAGTAAGGTTGTACGATTTGATAAGTTACTTAGCTTCTAGCCCAAGATCGTTTAAAATTTGCTCGGTATTAATTAGAGTTCATAGCCAAGGCATAACTTATTGAAGCGGGATACGAAGATTGACGAGTCCAAAAAGGCCCTAACAAGGCATGAGGGCTACATTTTGTTGCTAAAGATCTAAAAGTGATGTGAAGAATCATTTATCAAAGATCAATATGAAGGATCGAGACACACGACAAAAAGCAAATACTCCCCTAAAGATCATGGAGAAGTCTATCCAAAAAGACCCTAACAAGGTATGAGGATAAATAGATCCAAGTCCTAAAAGGAGGCGGATCGTTGTATATCAAAGTCCAAAATAAAGATTAGAGAAAAATGAAGAAGTCGTGGTCCAAAGATGAAGAATCTCTCAAAACTTCAAGTGAAGAAATTCCTATTATGAAGAGAAGACCATAATTTCAAGATCGTATCTCAAAGATTTGAAGTATGAATTTGCTGCCTAATAAGTGTGAAAACACTTATCCTTTTACCACTTAATTACAATAATAACCAGGCCAAAACGTGTATTTTATGTCGTAAATATCGGAATTATGTGTGGTTTGTGTTTTTGTTGTGATTTAGGACGAAAATGTGAAAAGGGAAGAAAACACGGGCTTTCACGGCCTTTATCATAGAAAAAGACAAAAGACGAAGTCAAAAGATCAAGAGTGCTAAAAGAACGGAAGTCCAAGGCCAATTCTGAAGATTTATCGAAGAAAAAGTCTAAAGACGGAAGTTTAATAAAAGCCGAAGAACTCAAGTCTAAATTAATGAAGAAATTACAAGACGAGTTTATTAATCCCGAGACAAAGTCGAAAAAGTCGAAGAATTAAGAAGACGAAAAGACGTGAAGAAGAAGAATGAACCAACACATGCTTAGTCTTTCCTAATTACCTATAAATAGACTCCTAATGTGTCATTAGGAGTTGTTAGCTATTTTGACACATTAGTCTTTCCACCTTATTTTCATGTCATTTTAATTAATTATCAATTTAAATACTTGTCTTGCACTTTAATTCCTTTAATTCCAAGTAAGTGTTTTTAATTTTGTTGTTTAATCTTTTCTTTAATCAAGTTTTTATTAATTTCTCATTCTACCTTTCTTGTTTTGCTTAATCTTTGTGCTTATTATCTTATTGTCATGCTTGTTCGATTACTTGTTATGTTTTTATGATTATCATTGTGTTAGCTTATTGATTTGATAGCTTATTGTGTTTTTCTTAAATTTGATTAAGTGCTTCTTAGTTAATTTTTATAAAAAGTTGATTTTAAACATTTTATTATTTAGTGTTTTTAAAAGTTTTTAAATTTTGGTTCAATAGCTTTTTCTTAAATTTGATTTGGTAAAAGTTTTAGTTAAGTGCTTATTTGTGTTTAGCTTAATTTTAGTTTATGGCTTATTTGAATTAATTGTTATTCGGGGTTTGGTAAACCCTCTTATTCCGAACAGGCCTCAAACCCTGTTATTCCGGATAAGGCTTCTAAGTTTATTCCGGATAGTGGTGACAGTTATTCCGGATAAAGGCCTGAAGTTGATTCCGGATAAGTATCCGGGATATATTCCGGATAAGCTCCTCGACAGATTATTCGAATAGTGGATTTTGACTTATTCCGGATAAGGTGACAATATTCCGGATAAGAAGATCTAGGTTATTCCGGATAAAGCGTTTGACTTTATTCCGGATAAGAGTTCAAGATTCATTCCGGATAAGCTTCGGAAGGTGATTCCGGATAAGCTTCTTGACAAGAGTTTTCCAGATAAGCACCCCGGAAGTTATTCCAGATAAGAAAGTTTGGTGGATTCCGGATAAGGAGCTGAGGATTATTCCGGATAAGCAATTATTCCGGATAAGAAGGATCGAGTATTCCGGATAAGTTTCCCAACTTTACATTCCGGATAAGGCTTCAAGGAAACTTATTCCGGATAAGGAGTTCGTTGTTTTATTCCGGATAAGCAGTATTTTGTTGTGAATTCCGGATAGTGACAGTATTTCGGGGTCCAACTCAGGTTCTGTTTACTTTATGTTTTATTTTCAAGCATTTACTTTTCCCGCTATTTATCTCTTAGTTTAATTTTAAAGTTCACATTTTTATTACATTGTCAATTTAATTTTCGTCACACTTTAATTTTAAGTCATTTAATCAATTTACTTTTCAAAGTTTTAATCTTGCACCATTTAAGTTTTAATTAGTTGTAGATTTATTTACCCGTCATTTACGTTAAAGTTTTGCACAATTTATTTTTCAACAACGACAAATATTCTGTTTCACCAAAAGACGACTGAGTCGCACGTTAATCCCTTTTTCAATTCGAAAAGATTGGACGATAAAATTTTCTTACTGGGCAAAAGCCTTGTATTAAATGGCGCTGCTGCCGGCTCTTTTCGTAAAGAATAACGGTTTTCTCTGAGAGACGCGTTGAATTTTGGGATCCGTTCACTTGTGAACGTTATTTTTCTTGCTTAAAAATTTCCAAAAATCCAAAAAAATTAAAAATTGTTAAAAATCCATAAAAAATTAAAAATTTTCAAAAATCCAAAAAGATTTTATTTTTATTTTTATAGTGTATATATATTGTCTATTTCTTTGGTATTGTTTTCTTTTGCTTTTGTAGGTGTATGCGTACTAGATCTTCAACTTATCCAGAGCCCGAGACTCGTGAATATTTAGCTATGGCAGGTGCGAACAACAACAATAACCCACCGCACCTCAACAATAACAACAACAATGTTCCCCCACCCGACCTTAGAACAATGGAGGAGCTTTGTCAACCCACAATGTATGGACGTGGAGGACCTATTGCGCTGATGCAAATCACGGCTCTGGAGTTTTCGTTGAAGCATCACATGATCCAACAAGTGCAAACTAATCCATTTCGCGGATTGTCGGATGATGATGCCAACAAGCACCTCGACAAATTCATTACTATTACTCAAAGCATGAAGTGGCCCGGTGTTACTATGGATGTCCTTCGCCTACAACTCTTTCCACATACTTTATCCCACCACGCCGAAAAATGGTTTGATCGTCTCCCGAAGAATTCCATTCATACTTGGGACGACATGACTCAACGATTTTTGTCGCGCTACTTTCCACCATCCATGGTCACGAGCCTTCGAAATCAAATTAGCAGTTTCATGCAAGAACCCGATGAATCTCTCTTTGATGCTTGGGAAAGATATAATGTTTTGATCGATCGATGTCCAAACCACAACATGCTCCCCGTTACGTTGATTGATACTTTCTACAATGGTTTAACTTTTCGTGACCGTGATACTATTAATGCAGCCGACGGTGGCACATTTATGAAAAGAAGACCCGAGGAGTGTAGAGAGCTTATTGAGAACATGACTACTCATCACAAAAATTGGGATTCCTCCGCATCTTCAAGGAATAACCCGAGAGTCAATGTTTCTTCTACTTCAGCAAACCCCGATATGACCGAATTCACCCGAAATGAACAAAAATATCTTGGTCATCGCTACAAACCAACAACAACAAGTTAAAGCTGTAGCAATTTCTTGCGAGACTTGCGGCGGTCCTCATTCATACACTGATTGTCCTTCTACTCAAGGCAATCCGGAAAACGTGTATGCGGCTTATGGTAACTATTCACCGGAAAATTACCAAGCCCGACCTCAAGGGGATCGAAATTTGCTAAGTTACAGGTCGAACAACTATCTTTCACCCGGTTTTTCTCCTCAAAACCACAACCCCAACAACTACAATCGAAGCAACCAAATCCCACCTCGAGCTTCAAATCCTTATCACCCACCCGCTCAACAAGCCCCACCCATTCATCAAGATGTTGAAACCTTAATGAGAACCCAAGGAGAGCAAATTAAGAATCTACAAAGCCAAATTATCAACTTGAAAGGGGATATCACTAAGCAAGGTAATGACATTAGATCCGAGCTTTAACATGATATAAAAACCTCCTTTAGCACTCAAACTAATGATTTGAAGAATATGCTGGCTAGTTTCTTACCAACCACTCAACCCTCCACTTCGGGCTCTCTACCTTCAAACACCGTCACCAATCCGAGAGCGAATGTGAGTGCTATTACTACACGCAGTGGAGCAACCTTAGTAGGACCATATATCCCTCCCTCAGTTACTCCATCTACACCTCCTCCACCACCATTTATCCCTCCTACTCCTACGCCTAGTATTAGTTCTCCATTACCGTCTCCTCCTCTTACTGAATTACCCAAGAAGAACCCTTCACCAACCCCACCTTCCACCTATAAACCAAATATTCCTTATCCTTCTCGCTTAGACAAGGCTAAATTGCAAACCAAGGATGACATTCAAGTGTCGAACTATTTGAAGATGATCTCTCAAATGAATTTCAACATTAGCCTTGTTGAAGCACTTGTCCATATGCCGAAATTTGTCAAAGCATTTAAGGAATTGCTTAATAAGAAGGAAAAGCTGGTTGAGCTTGTCAACACACGCTTAAATGAAAACTGTTCTGCAGTCATTCTTAAAGAACTTCCGGAGAAACTTGGAGATCCCGGTCGTTTTGTGTTGCCTTGCATTTTTAACAAAACCGAAGAATTTACTGCCCTAGCTGATCTCGGGGCAAGTATTAATTTGATGCCTTTAAGTGTTTGGACTGCACTATCATTACCCGATCTTACACCAACAAAGATGACTCTTGAGCTAGCAAATCGTACTCTCGCTTACCCCGTTGGTATTGCTGAAGACGTGTTTATTAAAGTTGGCACCTTCACTTTTCCGGTCGACTTTGTTGTTGTTGATTATGAAGTGGACCCTCGTATTCCTTTAATACTTGGTCGGCCATTTTTAAGAACCGGAAAAGCCTTAGTCGATGTTACCGAAGGTGAGTTAATTTTAAGGGTCGGGAATGATGCACAAGTGTTCAAAATGGGGAAGATCACAACCAAATCTAATGGAAGAGAATCAGCAAATATGATTAATGTGCTTGATGATTTTGTCGTCTACAACAATCCGCTATTCGATTCTTGATATGATAATCCACTGTTCCAAGATGATGTGGATGATTCTCTATCCAATTCCGATCCTCCACCAATTTATGATTCTCCACCGATCTTTGATGCTTATGATAACGATTCTAGTTCCAATGGAGATGATTATGATGATTTTACTTCTGAGTATCCAGACATGCCCACTTATGATGATTTTGATGAGGCTGATACTTTCTCGAGTGATTCTTCACATGATGAAGATCCTCCGCCAACAACACTTGATCCTACTTTGGATGACTAATCATTGGAGGAAGACTTTGCTACTTTTCACAACACTTACTTCCCAAATGAGAGTGATGCTCCTCCTTTGGACTTTGATGATTATGGTCTTTATCCTACTTTGGATATGAAGAAACCCGCTTCAAAAGAGAAAAAGCCGGCCGACACCGATATCCACAGCACTTATGTCTTGACACCTCTATATCCACCTTCTGAGGATGAGATTGCAAGATTTATGATCGGATCTTCTTCAAGATCTGCTGAGTCTGAGTGTTATTTTCCCCTAAAGGAAAAGGTGTTCGACCCCGGTATTGGAATCTTCAAGCCATCTTAGTATCCATCTGCCAAATATCGGTCCGAGAAAGGTCTCAAATCGTGAAGCGAGTTATGCCAAGATATGAACTTTATGAGGTCCCGAGAAGCAGTTTTAAAAGATTTTTTCCTTTAGCTAACTATTGATTAAATCGTCCCACTTTATTTTCGGCTAAATAACCATCGAAATAAGTCAACAATGCATCATCGTGATCATTCAAGACAACAATAAAATATAAGAGATACACCTAGGAATAAGGGAGTCTAAGTAAATAATTGGCCCACATGAGTTCGTGTTAGTTTGCTAACTTATAATAACAATGATCTTGTTTTTAAGCTTGGTTCGGGGAACGTGAAACTTGAGGATGATAATCATTCACGACATTTTAAAACCCTAAGGTAAGTTTTTGATCTTTTTACTTGTTTCCTTCTTTTAAATATTTTATCTCTTTAATAAAGGCCAATGTGGATTGATTATGATGGAAAATGTAAAAAACTCTCTTTGTAATTAAAGCATCGCATGAGGACATTGCAATGGTCAAGTGTAGGGGATTTAATAAGTGTGAAAACACTTATCCTTTTACCACTTAATTACAATAATAACCAGGCCAAAATGTGTATTTTATGTCGTAAATGTCGGAATTATGCGTGGTTTGTGTTTTTGTTGTGATTTAGGACGAAAATGTGAAAAGGGAAGAAAACACGGGCTTTCACGGGCTTTTATCGAAGAAAAAGACAAAAGACGAAGTCAAAAGATCAAGAGTGCTAAAAGAACGGAAGTCCAAGGCCAATTCTGAAGATTTATCGAAGAAAAAGTCTAAAGACGGAAGTTTAATAAAAGCCGAAGAACTCAAGTCTAAATTAATGAAGAAATTACAAGACGAGTTTATTAATCCCGAGACAAAGTCGAAAAAGTCGAAGAATTAAGAAGACGAAAAGACGTGAAGAAGAAGAATGAACCAACACATGCTTAGTCTTTCCTAATCACCTATAAATAGACTCCTAATGTGTCATTAGGAGTTGTTAGCTAATTTGACACATTAGTCTTTCCACCTTATTTTCTTGTCATTTTAATTAATTGTCAATTTAAATACTTGTCTTGCACTTTAATTCCTTTAATTCCAAGTAAGTATTTTTAATTTTGTTGTTTAATCTTTTCTTTAATCAAGTTTTTATTAATCTCTCATTCTAGATTTCTTGTTTTGCTCAATCTTTGTGCTTATTATCTTATTGTCATGCTTGTTTGATTACTTGTTATGTTTTTATGATTATCATTGTGTTAGCTTATTTATTTGATATCTTATTGTGTTTTTCTTAAATTTGATTAAGTGCTTCTTAGTTAATTTTTATAAAAAGTTGATTTTAAACATTTTATTATTTAGTGTTTTTAAAAGTTTTTAAATTTTGGTTCAATAGCTTTTTCTTAAATTTGATTTGGTAAAAGTTTTAGTTAAGTGCTTATTTGTGTTTAGCTTAATTTTAGTTTATAGCTTATTTGATTTAATTGTTATTCGGGGTTTGGTAAACCCTCTTATTCTGAACAAGCCTCAAACCCTGTTATTCCGGATAAGGCTTCTAAGTTTATTCCGGATAGTGGTGACAATTATTCCGGATAAAGGCCTGAAGTTGATTCCGGATAAGTATCCGGGATATATTCCGGATAAGCTCGTCGACAAATTATTCCGAATAGTGGATTTCGACTTATTCCGGATTAGGTGACAATATTCCGGATAAGAAGATCTAGGTTATTCCGGATAAAGCGTCTGACTTTATTCCGGATAAGAGTTCAAGATTCATTCTGGATAAGCTTCGGAAGGTGATTCCGGATAAGCTTCTTGACAAGATTTTTCCGGATAAGCACCCCAGAAGTTATTCCGGATAAGAAAGTTTGGTAGATTCCGGATAAGGAGCTGAGGATTATTCCGGATAAGAAGGATCGAGTATTTCGGATAAGTGTCCCAACTTTACATTCCGGATAAGGCTTCAAGGAAACTGATTCCGGATAAGGAGTTCGTTGTTTTATTCCGGATAAGCAGTATTTTGTTGTGAATTCCGGATAGTGACAGTATTTCGGGATCCAACTCAGGTTCTGTTTACTTTCTGTTTTATTTTCAAGCATTTACTTTTCCCGCTATTTATCTCTTAGTTTAATTTTAAAGTTCACATTTTTATTACATTGTCAATTTAATTTTCGGCACGCTTTAATTTTAAGTCAGTTAATCAATTTACTTTTCAAAGTTTTAATCTTGCACCATTTAACTTTTAATTAGTTGTAGATTTATTTACCCGTCATTTACGTTAAAGTTTTGCACAATTTATTTTTCAACAACGACAAATATTCTGTTTCACCAAAAGACGACTGAGTCGCACGTTAATCCCTTTTTCAATTCGAAAAGATTGGACGATAAAATTTTCTTACTGGGCAAAAGCCTTGTATTGGTTATTATTGTTTATGTAACGGGAATTAGTCCCAAACACACAAATGAG
Source organism: Glebionis coronaria (assembly GCA_025667525.1). NCBI lineage: Eukaryota > Viridiplantae > Streptophyta > Magnoliopsida > Asterales > Asteraceae > Glebionis > Glebionis coronaria. The sequence goes on from CM046880.1 coordinate 25,114,590, forward strand.
GAAGGCCTCCTACCCGTAAGAGGCATAGTATAAATATGATATTCATCCTCATTTGTGTGTGTGCTTTTTCCATTCTTCTAGTTTTAGATAGAGAAACTCTTTGTTTGTTTCCCTCATTAGGAAAATTTACCATCTTTGTTTTTCTTTCTTTCTTCTCCGTTAATCTAATCTTTCCTTTTTTGTTTTAATCTTGATTCTTCATATTGTTTAATTTTAGTTTCGTGTTCATCATCATCGCCATCACAAACGTCATCCATCTCGTCATAATATTCCTCACGTCATATTCATATATTTCGTGTTTGGATTCGTGTGTATTAGTCCTACAAGTGGTATCATTCGCCAAGGGATTCATCTTTAGCGTGTTATTCGTGTTTTCTTTGAGTTTTCGTGTGTTTAAAACATCCAAATTGCGAAAACAATGTCCAAATCGTGTTTATTGAGAAGTCAGTGGTTTTTGCGAACTCAAAAGCCCTAATTTTTACGAGTTTGGCATTTTCTGCGAACTCAAAGTTATTGCGAAATTGGGTTTATTGCGAACCCAGTTTTTGAAGAAATTATTGCGAACTCAGGTTCAAGGTTTATTGCGAACTCAGTTTTTGAAGAAATTATTACGAACTCAGGTTTAAGGTTTATTACGAACTCAGTTTTTGAAGAAATTATTGCGAACTCAGGTTTAAGCATTATTGTGAACTCACTTTTGAAGAAATTATTGTGAAGTAAGAGTTGGTAAATATTGCGAAGTCAGGGTTTGAAAATATTGCGAAGTGAGGGTTTAAAAATATTGCGAAGTGAGGGTTTGAAAATATTGCAAAATGAGGGTTTAAAAACATTGCGAACTCAGTTGCTTTCAATATTGCGAAGTCAAGTTTTTAAGGATTATTACGAATTGGGCATTGTGCACTAGTACCATTTTTTCTGAAATCGTGAAATTTTTGTTCTATGGATTTTTACACTTAGCCACTATCTAGACAAGTTTCATTGCATAGTTTACCAAAAAAAAAGTTTAAATTTTTACGTCTTCTTATATCAAATTTTTTCCATACTAGGTTTTGGCTATTTCTAACACGATTTCAAAATTTGGCAATTCGAAATTTTTTTGGTTTTTTTATATCGGACTGAAAAATTTCAGAACTCGACCTACGATTTGGAATTCCAAAGGCTTTCATCTCTTGCCGGCATAACTCTTTTGACTATCACAAGCCGCTTGCATACGACTCTTGATTTGAACGATTTTCTTTGTTGTTCCGTGGATAATCTCCGGGGCGGTAAGTTGTGCATCACCAACTTCCGCCCAACAAACGTGTGAACGAAACTTTCGACCATAAAGTGCTTCAAATGGCGCCGCTCTAACACTCGTATGATAACTATTCTTATACGATAATTCTATTAGCAGTAGATGTCGATCCCCTCCATTTCTAAAATCAATCACACATGCGCGAAGCATGTCTTCTAAAGTTTGGATGGTTCTCTCGCTTTGGCCATCCGTTTGAGTATGATAAGCCGTGCTCATATCCAATTACGTTCCTAACGCCTTTTGGAGTAATTTCCAAAATCATGAGCAAAAACGACTGTCTCTATCCAAAATGATGGATACCAGTACTCCGTGTTTGGCAACGATTTCTTTCAAGTACAATCGTGCTAACTTTTCCATGTGATCCTTTTCATTCATAAGAAGAAAGTGTTCTAAAATAAGATAAATAGAGAACAAAAACACAAAACCCATTGTTTTGTTATTAATGCAACACAAGGTATTGTAGTTGCGATAGCGAGTGGTAATGAAAGATTTCTCTTAGGAATAGATTGTGCACCTCATGATAGGGTTTAAGAAAGAACGTGCGTGAATGTGCTGGTCTGTTTTACGTGTATGTAGCATTCTTTACCTATGCTAAAGCTAAGATAATATCAGGTTGTAGTGTGAGTACTGTTTCCGCAATTTCACGTATGATCATTAGACCACCAAATAATAAGATGTAGTTCGAACTAAACCGACGGCAAATCTGTCTAAGTTTGCTTAGTTATGGCCACTTATAAAAGTTAAGGCCATACTGTTGGTGTTTACTTCGTCCCAACCAGGGTATAGATAATCAATCCTAGCTACGTACCAAAACAATGGTTACCGGATATCACTTGGAATCGTGTAATCACTTTCCAAAGTAAATTATTCGACCCTAATGCCTGGGTATCACGAATACCTACTTGGGATAAGACCAAATGTTGTTAGTGATTTAGGCATAAATCTCTAACCCTTTTGTTGTTATGTGTTTCTTGTTTCTGTTGTGTCTCTTTCATGCAAGATATGATCACCTATTTATAGGTGGAGTACTCAACCCTAGTCAATGGTATTAAGAGGAATTAACGACCAATTAATATCCTCTTCATGAGCTCCATAATACCAGGTCAAAGTGGTTACAAGACCAATTAAACGTGGTCTTTAATGTACTTGATTTAGTCAAAAGACTGTTACAAGCATACTTGTTCAGCTCCAGCGTCAGTCTATCCTTCAGTCCCACTGAAGCATCAGCAAACCCTGAAGGGTGTTCCTGCTGAAGCCTTCGTACTGAAGAAGACTTGCTGATGAGTAAATACTGAAGACATATCTTCAATGAAATACTCCCTGATGAATACCTTCAGTCCAGAGTTCGACTCACTAAAGATCATCAGCAATGCTGAACAACTCTAACCACAACAAGAGTCAGGGTGTTCAGGGACTTATGGGTGTACACTCCGTACCTTCTTACCTATTCACCAGTATGAACTGACCCACAATTGAACTATATTTCCAATAATCCTCCCCAATATAGTACAATTCCTTTTGCGTGAAAATTAATATTAAAAAAACAAGTGCATCAATGAAAATATCCTAAGGATTAAATTTCCATCTTAGTACAATACTTCAAACATTCGAGAATCAGGGTGTTCCAAGAATTGAACCCTTTAACTACTTTGAATACTTGAAGATAAGATATACACAAGTTTTCAAATCTATAACAACTCCTGACACTACAGGCCATGTGTCCATATCCAAATTCATAAATGTTGTAAGAGCTAAGTCCATGCTCCCTGAGGCGGCGAAACCTCAACATTTACATAGGTGGTTCCTCTTTAGTTCATGCTCTTGCTTCAACACTTTTTCAAAGACATTAACCATTGAGAAGTTTATAACTTCATCCCCCTTTAGCAAGTACAAGCACATCCTTGGGATGATATACATGTGCTTCAGTCCCCTGAATGTTTAGCTTTCCACATTGAACTCAGCTCCTAAGTTTCCTTAGGAGGGAGTTGGGTGTCCTAGCATTCAGTGACTAGAGTGGACTTTTAAGCCTATCCTTTCAGCAGACTTTATAACCAAGTCTCTAGCCAATCCATTCGTCAAGTGATCAGCTAAATTTTGTTGAGACCTCACAAACTCTATTAAATTATCACCTCATTCATGATTAGTTCACGTATGCCTTAGCCAATGTAGCTGCACTATCACAATGGATAGAAACGGGTGCCATAGGTTTGACCCACAATGGAATCTCAAGAAGAAAGTTTTTCAACCATTCAGCTTATTTTCCAGCAGTTGCTAGAGCCACAAACTCAGATTCCATGGTAGAACCAGTAATGCAAGTTTGCTTCTTGGATGCCCAAGAAATTGCACCACCACCAAGTAGGAATACCCAACCACTGGTGGATGGATTATCCTCAGTATTACTGATCCAACTTGCATTAGTGTAACCTTCTAACACTGAAGGATGTCTAGTATAAGACAAACAATAATCCATTGTTCCTTTCAAATACTTCTGTACCCTCTGAATTGCTTGCCAATGATGAGTACTAGGATTACTAGTATACCTACTCAGTTTACCCACAACAAATGCAATGTCAGGCCTGGTACTAGTCATGGCATACATCAAGCAACCAATCACCCTAGAATACTCAAGCTGGGAGACAGCCTGACCATTGTTAGGCATCAGTTTCTCACTTGTATCCATTGGTGTACTCACTGGACTACAATCAAAGTGATTGAATTTCTTCAGTACCTTCTCAATATAATGAGACTGAGAAATTACAATACCATCACTTTCATGTTTGATCCTTATGCCAAGGATAACATCAGCCTCCCCCATGTCTTCCATGGAGAACTTTGATGACAAAAAATCTTTTGTCTGATCAACCTTAGCTTGGTCAGTACCAAAGATTAACATGTCATCAACATATAGGCAAATGATGACTCCTTTACTAGATTCATCAAATTTGCTATATACACATTTGTCAGCTTGGTTAAGTGAATAACCATTAGACAAAACTACTTCATCAAATTTCTGGTGACATTGCTTAGGAGCCTGCTTCAGTCCATATAAGGACTTAATCAGTTTACACACCTTGCCTTTATGACCAGGCATGATGAAACCTTGAGGTTGGTTCATATAAACCTCCTCATCCAAATCACCATTCAAGAATGCTGTCTTCACATCCATCTGATGAATAATCAGATAATGAATACTCGCTAGAGCAATCAACATTCTTATGGTACTGATACGTGCTACTGGAGCATAAGTATCAAAATTGTAACATCCCATTTTGATAATGGAATGTCACGCGTAATTATGGTGTGTCATCAAAGCATACAAGGATAAATGTCTAAAACATTACATGACCATAGGGTAAACCGGAATCAAACATCGGTTCCCAAACAAAAGCCCAAAACATAATAAAGAAAAAGGAATGAATGAAAGACTAAACAAGCATAAGTGTATGAAGGAAAAAGGAAAAGAAGTCTATGACAGCTTCCATCCTATGCACGTCCTCCAAATGCTCGAGTCCTGGGTACCTGCCATTTTGGGAACATGAAAGGAAAACGGCTGAGCAATACGCTCAGTGCACGGATGTACAATAAAGCATGAATAGGATAAGCATATAACATATAACAGCGAAAGAAACTAAGTCCCGAGTAACCTGGTTAAGTCTTGATAAAACTGGTTTTATAGTTTGAAAAGCCTTATGTTTATCTTGTAAAAACTGTTTATCATATTTTACCATTAGCCAATATAGGTCATGAAAATCCACCGTGCATGAATACTTGGAGGGGTGACCTCATCATGCAAATTAGAGGGGCTGCCTCTAATTTAATATTCTGGTTTAGGTAGGAGGGATCAGCTCCTTGTGAAGGATGCAAGACACACACTACATTCACCATGAAATCCTGACTGAAAACATATAACTAGGATGCACCCATACGCCCCACATGATAAATATAAAAATATGGCCAAAAGCAGAAGGGACGCCACGAGCAATCACTCTGCCGTGGTGAAGTCATAACATCAGTGCCTCTAATGTTATGGTTATGGTACCTCCATAACTAGGTGAAACTGGTCATGCATGTATATGGCTATGGGTATTCTAAATTAAACATAAGCAAATCAAACACATAACTTATACTACGGGAAAACATTTGGCTGCATACGGGGAATCCTAATAAGGAAAGAATGTCCATACTGAAAGGACGGGAATCCGTACCTTATGTCCAGTGAACGAAGAAGACGAAATGAGAGGAATCCTACTTCCGTATCACTAATGCTACATAAATACATACATGAAGAAGTATCAGCTTACTAATACGTAACTGGTTTTATGTCATGTCTTAGCTTATTTTATATGTTCATATCATGTTTTACTGTTTTAAGCCTTAAACTGTGTTTATCTTTGTTAGCCGTATTTAAAGTGATGGTCATATAATATACCATTGTGAAGCTCGTGAAAAATACTATTCAACGGTGTTGAGAGTTCTTACTTATTAATGTTTATGTAACGGGAATTAGTCCCGAACACACAAATGAGGAAGGCCTCCTAAACACTTCCTACTTAGTATAAAAGGCCTCCTAAGCCTCATTTGTGTGTGTGTTTTCCATTCCATTGTTTGTAGAGAGAGAAACGTATGTGTTTCTCTCACTAGGATTTCACAACTTTTGTTTTTCTCTTTTCCTTCATATAATTTAATCTTTCCTTTTTGGATTAATCTTGTTCTTCATTTCTATATCCTAAATAGTCGTGTGAATCATTCCAACAAGTGGTATCATTCGCCAAGGGATTCGTATTTAAGCATTTCGTGTGATTTTAATTATTTTTCGCCAAAACATCAAAAAAAATTCGTGTTTGTTTGTGTTTCTCAGTCGTATACCTTCTTTAAATCGTGTAGTAGTGATTTGGGCATCTTGGTTTTGGCTAAAACACAAGTCTTTTGGATCAAAAGTTGATAAATTTCTTGTTTTTTCATCATTCCGAAATTCTTGCAAGTATCACCATCGGAAAGTACAAAGGGAGTGAGGCTAGATCGCAATAACCACTAGGTTCTACTTTGCGATCTAAGGATTTCGATACCTTATTCCGACGTGACATTCCGATCTTACATTGCGATCTGGGATTCCGACGGTCTTAAGGGATTTGTGAGTCGTTACTCTGTCCAATTTGTTTTAGCTATATTGCGATCTAGATATTCCGACGGGTACACATTCTGATAGGTCATCATTCCGACAGATCCCATATTCAGTTAGGGTGACATTCCGATCTATACATTCCGATACAAGCAACATTGCGACAGTTCAACATTCCGACAGATCCATCATTCCGATCGAAGGACATTCCGATAGAGGGACATTCCGATCGTAGGACATTCCGATCGTAGCACATTCCGATAGAATTTTACGATAGGCATTCCGATGGAAATTTTGTTTGAGTAATTTTTAGTCTTAGCCACCATCTAGACTAGTCTCGGAACATGGTTTACACGAAGTTAAAAAAAAGAGTTAAAATTTTTAGGTCAAGTAAAATCAAATTTTTTCCCTACTAGTTTTTGGCTATCTCGAACTCAATTTCAAAATTTGGCGATACACAATTTTTTCAGCTTACCGTTTTGTCGGACTGAGGAATTTATTGTTGGACTGAGAAAAAAATCAGAAGTTTCGGAATTTCAACAACAGCACACGCTTTCTACAAATTGAGATCCTATTTTTCACACGACTTCTACGATGACGTCTCAACAAGATATTTATGCTGCGGGTACTGAGAATCGTCCACCCATGCTTACCAAGGAGAACTACACTACATGGGCTAGTCGTCTCCTTCGTTATGCAAAATGTAAACCTCTGGGAAAGTTGATTGTCAACTCGATTCAAAAGGGTCCGTATGTTAGAAGAACAATTATTGTGCCTGGAGACCCTACGAATGCTAACCTAGTAGCTGACTCAAGTCATGAGCAAACAGATGAAGAATTAACTGAAGCTGAATCCAAACAACTCGACGCTGATGATCAAGCAATTCAAGTCATTCTTATGGGACTTCCTGAAGATGTTTATGCTGCTGTCGATAGTTGTGAAACCGCACACGAGATGTGGCTTAGGATTCAGAAAATGATGAAGGGCAGTGAAATCGGTTTACAAGAAAAGGAAACTAAGTTGCTTCGTGAATGGGAGAAATTTACGTCTACTGAAGGGGAACAAATTGAACCTTATTATCATCGGTTTTCAACCCTCATGAACCATCTTAGAAGAAACAAACATGAATCTACACAAATTGCTGCCAACATCAAATTTCTTGATAATCTTCCTTCTGAATGGTCACGATATGTCACTCTTGTCAATCAAACCTAGGATCTTCATGTCGTGGACTACACTCAAGTTTATGACTACTTGAAGATGAATCAAGATGAAGCTAACGAAGTTAGGGCAGAAAGACGTGCCAAGACACAAGATCCATTGGCTTTTACGGCAAACTCTCCATCATCTATGTCATATCCCATGGTACCCTACCATCAACCCTCATCAAGTAACTTCCTGCCACAACAACAACAACAACAACAACAACTCACCGCTTATGGATATCAACATCCTGCTGCTATGAATTACTTACAACAACCCATTGCCTATTTTGATGACATCACCAATCCTAATCATGATATTAATATTGGTCTTGCCCTACTTGCAAAGGCATTCAAATCACCATAAACCCCACCAACAACAATCAGAGAATCTCCTCGAACACTAGAAATAGGCAGATTACTCAACCGTTCATGAATGCGAATCAAGATCGCCAATTGGCAGTTACTGGAAACACGGGGACTCAGTTTCAACAATATGGTCAGAATGTTGGGCAGACCGTTGTCAATGCAGGAAATCGGTATGGTCAAAACCGTGGTCAAAATCCAGGTGTTCCGAATGTGGGTAATCAGAATGGGTTAATAGTTGTGCCAGCGGTTGGTAACCAGATGGGAAACATTGTGGCTGCAAGGGCTGAGAATACTGGTACGGGAAATGGAAACAACAATAGTCAGGTTCAGTGCTACAACTGCAGGGGATTTGGTCATTATGCTAGAGATTGCACAGCCAAAAAGAAGAATGATGCTGCTTATCTTCAGACTCAGCTTCTCATAGCACAAAAGGAAGAGGCAGGGATTCCACTTCAAGCTGAGGAATTTGATCTTATGGCTTCTGCTGCAGAATATGACGAGGAAGAAGAGGTGAATGCCAACTACATCTTGATGGCAAACTTACAGCAAGCATCAACCTCAGGAATGCATGATGACAGAGCTCCCGTCTATGATTCAGACGGTCCCTTTGAGGTACACCCAAGTTTTGATGATAATGATATATATAATATGTATAATCAGGAGGAAGAGTATACTGAGATGCTTGAGCCCTACATTGAGATACACGAGGATCAAACGAATAATAGTAATATCATTTCGAATGAGCCTAGTGTGGACCTTAGTGTGGATCAAGTTGCTCAGCCTACAACCCTTCCTGATGAGACACATGCGTATTATAAATCTCTATTTGATAAGCTTGCTAAGGATGTAGATCATACTACGGTGGTTAATAATAAGTTTAGAGAAACTAATGCCAAATTGACCACTGAGCTTGCGGGATATGAGGAACGGGAGAAAAGTTTTAAGATTCATCATGCTAAAATCAAGGAACTTGAACAAGCTCATGCTACATTGGTTTATCAAGAAAAATGCACCACTAAGAAATTAAATGCCTTACACTTAAGTAGTGCTAAAAAGATAAGCGAATTGAATGATGAAATCACTTCTCTTAATAAACAGCTTTCAACTGAAAAATCTATTATTTTGGATTTAAAAGAAGAACGAAAAAAGATGAAACATGATTTCAAAATTCGAGAAGATGGGCTTCTTGAAGATTTTTGCAAAGCTCAGGATAGGATTAGAGAATTAGACAACCTTTTAGTAAAACGTGGCCAAACTATGAAGACGATAAATATGCTCGCACCAAAAGTGAATGAGATAAATTACACTCGATACAAATTGGCTTTAGGTTGTCCTCTTCCCCCTAATCCCGGATACCTTAAGCAAGTTCATGCCACTAATGAAACTTTATATAATGGTAGTGTGCTATTATCTGATGAGCATGATCCTCCTAGTGTGCATGATTCCGAGGAAACTACTGAACTTGCTGTAGAGACTCGTTTAAGAATGAAAAAGCTTGATAAAGAAGTGATACCCGTTTATTATCCGAAAGTTAATCCTCCAACTGTTTTTGTTCGGTCTAAAACGAGTACTGAAATGCTTTTGCTACCAAGTGAGGAATTGTCTGATGACCCTCCTAAACCGAGTATCACTCACCGATTTCTAAACGAGCTTAAAGATAACTTTGTCATCCTTAAACGTGTTGTTAATTCAAAAATAACTGGAGGTAATTTTACATCACCTGTTCAGATTGAGGTTCTAAAAATTCTTCAAAACGATATTAATCCGATTATTAATCAAGTTGATGCTCGGTTAGGAAATTTGGAAAACGCATTTCTAAAAGAATTAGCCAACTTTGTTGAAGACTTTAAATCATTGACGAAGGAAGCTGATGAATCTCTTGATAAAATCAAAGTTTTGGAAAACGATCTTGAACGCCTCTCTAAAGCTCGTGATTGTATTGATAGTAGCCCTGTTGAGTTAGGTACCTCTATGTCGCATAATGAAAACCTCCAAACTGAGCTTGATCTTATGAAAGAGAAAATGGAATCTTATGTCATTAAAAAGGATAAAGAATTCACCGATCTTTGGAATAAATTTGTCAAAAAATGTGATGAATGCAAATATGACAAGATTTCGTATGAAAAAGCTTACAATGAAATGCAACAAACAATCGCACGGTTGCAGGCTCAGTTAGGAGGGGTTTCGGAAACGAATTTGGCCTCGTCAAGGTTAGAGAGTGCTAGTGGTGGTAATGTTCAGAAGCTTAAGGCTAAGATTGCAGATTTAGAATCTGTTGTTGTTTCATATAAGCGGGCTATTGAACAAAGTAAGTCTGTCTATCAGAAACTTATTGATAAAATCTGTGAGAACTGTAAGTTAAAGGCCTTGTTAAAAGATAATACTTCTGAACCTAGCTCGCTTGTGGATACGATGATCCAGAAACCAGCAACCTCGGGACCCACTCGTATTGCTGTGACACCTTTTCCCAAGGTTGCTGGAACGAAAACTGTTGTGATTGCCCCCAGGAATGTTTCGTGTTAGTTCACCCTCTGTGCCTAGCAAACAACGTAAAGCAAGCGTTAGGACAAAACCGATCACTGTAACTCAACCACAAGTTATTGATTTAAAAAGTGCTAATTCTAATAGACGCGTGTCTTCTTCTACAGGAATAAACAACTACACTAAGAGCAGAATGTCACAACCTACGAGCAATACAAGGAATGATAGGGTCCCTTTTGCCTCTGGAAGTAGTCGCCCCAAGATCAATAATGTGGAAGTATAAGAACACCCTAGGAATTTACCGCTTTTTAATCATAATCAGAAACCTAATTCTTCTGAATGTAATGACTTTAAGCTTGCTATTCGGAATGAAAAATCTGAAGTTATTTGTGCTAAATGTAAAATGTTTCTTTACTTTTAGTCATGATGCTTGTGGTTTGACTATGAATGGGTTGAATTATGGTGGTTACACTCGAATTGACAAGCTGTCAGTCAGTGAACAACAACGCACTCCTAAGGCTAAGGTGTATGTTCCAAAAAGTACGCATGTAGGGTCCACAGAAAGTCTTGCTAAGCCTAGTAGCCCTAGATTCACCTCTAAATGGCTGCCTACTTGTAGAAATTTTGACTGTAGTGGCAAAATTATCGACACTAGTAAATCTCATACTGACAGTGAAACGTCGGTATGTGAAACGGCTTAATTATCTTCTAACCCTACAGGAACCTATTTCATCGGTTGCCAAAATATTTTCTTCTCTTATCATTGGCAGGCTGTTGAAATTTGTCTCTGGTGCGTGGACTCGGGCTGTTCCAAACATATGACTGGGAATCGAAGTCTTCTCAAAAACTTTATATGGCGTTTCATGGGAACTGTTCGATTCAGAAATGATCATGTTGCGACAATTCTAGGCTATGGTGATCTTCATTGGGGAAATATAATCATCACCAGAGTCTCTTTTGTTGATGGCTTGGGACATAATTTGTTCTCGGTTGGGCAATTTTGTGACTCGGACTTGGAGGTTGCTTTCAGAAGTCATACATGTTTTGTAAGAGATCTTGAAGGGATTGATTTGTTGAAAGGAAATCGTACCACCAACCTTTACACCATTGATCTTTTTCAAATGTCTGCTGCTTCTCTAATTTGTCTCATGGCCCGAGCTACATCAACAAAGTCATGGTTATGGCATCAAAGGTTATCTCATCTCAATTTCGATGCCATCACCCAACTTGCGAAAGATGATCTTGTTACCGGTCTTCCAAAGTTTAAATATACAAAAGACCATCTTTGTCCTTCATGTGAGCAAGGTAAAAGTAAGAAGAAGCCTCACAAACCCAAACCTGTTCCCAACTCAACGAATAGGTTACATCTCCTACATATGGATTTGTGTGGCCCAATGAGAATCAAAAGTATTAATGGAAAGCGGTATGTCCTTGTCATTGTGGATGACTATTCTCGTTACACATGGGTTCATTTTCTTGCTTCGAAAGATGAAACCCCTGATGTAATTATTAATTTCCTGAAGAAAACATCAGTGCTACTTCAAGCCCCTGTTGTCATTGTAAGAATGGATAACGGTACATAATTCACCAATCAGAAACTGAAAGCTTATTTTGACGAAGTTTGGATTTCTCATCAAACTTCGGCTGTAAGAACTCCAGAGCAGAATGGAGTTGTGGAACGGAGGAATCGTACGTTAGTTGAAGCTGCTCGGACGATGCTTCTCTCCTCCAGTGCACCGTTATTCCTTTGGGCTGATGCTATAGCAACTGCATGTTATACTCAAAACAGCTCCATTATTCACACCCGCTTCAACAAAACACCTTATGAGATCATTAATGGAAGAAAACCGGATATTTCATTTTTACATGTCTTTGGTGCTTTATGTTATCCGAAGAATGATCGTGAAGATATCGGTAAACTTGAACCTAAAGGTGATATTGGCTTTTTCATTGGTTATTCTTCAACTGCTTGTGCTTACAGGGTTTATAATCGAAGGACAAGAAAGGTAATGGAGACTATGAACGTTACCTTTGATGAACTCTCGGGTATGGCCTCTCAGCATAGAAGTTCACATCCCGAGCTTCAAGGTCAGACTTCTGGACACGTAAGTTCAGGACTCGCACTTCAATTTGCACCGTCAGCAATCTCATCGTTACAACCATCGTAATGTGACTTGGAAGTTTTATTTGGGCCAATCTATGATGAATATATGGAGGGTCCTTCGTCATTTGGTGTTCCTCAAAATGCCCCGGCTGCACCTGCTACGGTAGTTCAAGAACCTCCGACTGCATCTACACCAACGGCATCTACTTCTGCACCATCTACGTCAACCTCAACCATATTGCCTCCAAATATTCCAACCACTTCTCTGACTGCTGACGCAACTCAACAACATTCTCAGCAAATTCCTAATCATATTCATCTTCAAAATGAAATAGTTGCTGAAAATGCAAACAATGCGATGCTCAACGAACATGAGTTTGTTAACCCATTTGCGGCTTCCACATGTACTACTCAGCCTTCAACATCATATGTGGATCCGTTGAGCTCACATCAAGTTTCTCATACACTTCCACATTAACACAAATGGACTAAGAATCACCCTTTGGTTCAAGTGATTGGCAATCTCTCACGACCGGTCTCAACACGAAATCAGATGCGTACCGATGGTGATATGTGTATCTATGCACTATCAGTCAGCACAATGGAACCAGCAAGTGTGAAAGAAGCCATGACTGATGCATCATAGATTGAGGCTATGCAAGAAGAACTCAATCAGTTCATCCGGCTTGATGTATGGGAGTTAGTACCTCGACCGGACAATATCGACCCCCTTACTCTGAAATGGTTATTCAAAAACAAGATGGATGAGGAGCAAACGGTCATTAGAAATAAGACTCGGTTAGTTGTGAGAGGTTATAAACAGAAGGAGGGAATTGACTTCGCAGAATCCTTTGCCCCGGTTGCTCGGATGGAAGCTATTAGGATTTTCTTGGCATACACTGCACACAAATCATTCACAGTGTATCAAATGGACGTGAAGACGGCTTTCTTGCATGGGCCGTTAAAAGAAGATGTGTATGTATGTCAACCTGAAGGTTTCATCAACACCGACCATCCAAGCCATGTCTACAAGTTGAAAAAGGCAATTTATGGTTTGAAACAAGCACCGAGGGCATGGTACGACGAATTATCATCATTTCTTCTCCAAAATCACTTCAGCAAAGGAACCATTGATCCAACGTTGTTTATCAAGCACTACGGCAACGACATCTTGGTGGCTCAGGTCTATGTAGATGATATTATATTTGGTTCTACTAACCCAAAATATTCCATATTATTCGCTGACCTTATGAAAAGTCGATTCAAAATGTCCATGATGGGGGAAATGACGTTCTTTCTTGGTCTCCAAGTTCACCAATCCCCCCGTGGTATTTTCATAAATTAGTCCAAGTATGTGCTTGAGATTCTAACGAAATTTGGTATGGATAACTGTGATCCTATTGGTACTCCAATGGACATAAAACACAAGCTTGATTTGGATAAGAAAGGGACATTTGTAGATGCTACAAAATACCAAAGTATGATCGGGTCCCTTATGTACTTAACCTCAAGCAGACCGGACATTGTGCATGCTACTTGTTTATGTGCTCGGTACCAGGCTAAGCCAACCGAGAAGCACCTCAAGGAGGTTAAAAGGATCTTTCGTTATCTCCGGGGAACCATTAACATGGGTCTCTGGTATACGAAGGATTCTGGTTTTAATCTCACTGGTTTTTCAGATGCCGACCATGCAGGGTGTCATGATACATTCAAGAGCACTTCCGGTGGGGCACAATTCTTAGGCGAGAAGCTAGTGAGCTGGTCATCAAGGAAACAAGACTGTACGGCATTGTCAACCGCGGAAGCAGAATATGTGTCTCTATCCATGTGTAGTGCTCAAGTCCTTTGGATGAGAACACAACTCATGGATTATGGCTTTCACTTTAACAAAGTTCCTATTTATTGTGATTCACAATCAGCCATAGCCATATCCTGCAACCCGGTCCAACACTCCAAGACCAAGCACATAGCTGTCCGATTCCATTTCATAAAGGAGCATGTGGAAAGAGGAACGATAGAACTGTTCTTTGTCAAGACGGACTACCAACTAGCCGACATCTTCACCAAAGCTCTTTCTCAAGACAGATTTGAATTCTTGGTTCGTCGACTTGGTATGCGTAGTTTCACCCCTGATGAACTTGAACGTCTTGCACATTCGCAGTAACCTTGTATATATCTATCAGAAAATCAAAATACAAAAATATAAAACCTATAAAAACAAAACAAAAAATGAGAAAATCTTTCAAAAATACCAAAAATATTCTTCTCCGACATGTCTCTCAGCATTGATAATATGGACGTACTTAGAAATGTTGTTCAATAATGACACGGGTACGTACATAAAGTTCGAATAAGAGTTCAAATGTTTTCAAAACATGTCTTTTCTATTTTTCTTCTCATAATGGCTTATAGTCACATGTCAGACTATAACCCGGTCCCCAAAGAAAGGAAAGTCTTTGACTTATCCTCAACAACGAGAAATTCGTTTTTCTCGGTCATGAGCTTATGTCAAAACATTCAAAGTTTTAAGCTCATGAACACAATTTTCACGAACTTTTGAGCATAATCTTTCAAGGTATTTCAAAACTGTGTGCTCATATACTCCCCTAATTTTAAATAGAACTTCTTTTCGAGGGGGAGTACAAACTTTCATGCAACATTATTCTCTCCTTGAATCATCACTAGTTTCACAAAAATTTCAATGTCATGCATATTTTGAGGGGGAGAATAGTGATTAAAATGTGTTATCTTGGATAAGATCTTTGATATAAGTGCTTTCTCTTCCTAATATGTGCAAAAACCTTTCCTTTTATGATGCACATATGTAGGGGGAGCGTTTTTGGTGATACAAAAAACCTTCAAGGTGTGAACACTGATTTCATCAACACCTTGATTGTTTTTTCAACAGGTTTTTCTGGTTACGATATCTATACCCTTCAACACAATTATTCACGACGATATTGGTGTCAAAAGGTGGTTAGGTATTCGTCCTATGATCCAATCAGAACCGGAGGGATCTTCCCAGGGGCAATCCATTAGAACTTAGAAGTCCTTAGGAAAGATGGAGTAGTTGAGTGTACGGGAATAATGCAGACTAATGACTTAAGCTAGCACTGGAACAATCACAACAAGGTGCTAGTTATGACGTCTTGGTAAGCATTGAAGGGGTTTAAGAATGAAAAAGAAATGTAAGGATAAAGGGTGTAAAGAAAGAAGCCCTCCATACAACTTAGGCAGAAACCGGGTCAATACATCTTTTATCAGAATCACTTTGATGATTTTTGATACTGAAGACAAAGCATCATGGACCCAGTGATGCAATGCACAACCCTTCCCAGCCTACTCAAGCTTCTCTCAAAAGAAGTTTGTTTTATTGTCACGAAGTTCAACTCATTTCTATCAACTTTCTCACTCCGAGATAGTAGATATTGAATAGGTGGCAGTTTGCTCCAGCCTCCGATCACCAAATAAACGTGCACTTATAGAGTCTAGAGCCAACGAGATTCATCAAAAATCTCATTAGGACACTTATTCCATATATCAATTGTTGTTCATCATAAGAACACATGCGATAATTTACAGCGTCCTACGCTCTATCCATATGATATTGCCAGAACATTCAGAGTGATACTCTTTAGTATTCACAGTGATGAATGGAAATCCTTCTAGTGTTAACATCAAACAGCACTACGGTAGGTCATATGTAAGATTCAATTGAATTAAACATATGTTAACTGGAAAGAAACAGTGGTTTGATTCTTAATTGATTCAAACTCGTTCCAGGTCTCGACGCAATATCTTTATGATCTTGCCAGAACATTCAGAGTAATACTTATTAGTACTTACAGTGACGAAGGGAAATCCTTCCAGTGTCATCATCAAACAGCACTGCGGTAGGTAACTTGTGAGATTCTATATGAATCAAACTTGTGTCAACTGGAAAGCAACAATGGTTTGATTCTTAATTGATTCAAACTTGTTCCAGGAAAGTGAATTGACGACTTAATCAGCAGAATGGAACTGCATGATTCACTCCTTACTTTGAATTATCTTTCGATATATTCAAGTATTGAGAACGGCTACCATAGCTGGAAATCCTGTCAAGGAAGTTCTTTGAACTTACCTGATCACAGGTACAGTAGTCGTACTGTATAACGTGAAACCGGTGAAATGCAAACGGTGACGTTATCTCAAGAGTCGCAATTCAAGGCCACATACTCATGTAATTGAAGAAAGCTTAAGGACATCTAAAGACAAAGACTTCCGCTACTCTGATGATAAAGGGAGATTGTTAACAAGATTTCAAGTCAACACAGAACATGAGTATGTGGGGAAAGACACAAGAACACAAGCTGGCAAAGTTTCAAGATCAAGTCAAGGCAAAGATCAAAGATCCAAGATCACAAGTCATGAAAGGAACTATGAAATAACTCACAAGACATCGAGCTACAAAGTCTGCAACATCAAAGAAGTGAAGTCACATATTACATGACTACCCCTTAGGGGGAGATTGATAGCCGTATTTAAAGTGATGGTCATATAATATACCGTTGTGAAGCTCATGAAAAATACTATTCAACGGTGTCGAGAGTTCTTACTTATTAATGTTTATCTAACGGGAATTAGTCCCGAACACACAAATGAGGAAGGCCTCCTAAACACTTCCTACTTAGTATAAAAGGTCTCCTAAGCCTCATTTGTGTGTGTGTTTTCCATTCCATTGTTTGTAGAGAGAGAAACGTATGTGTTTCTCTCACTAGGATTTCACAACTTTTGTTTTTCTCTTTTCCTTCATCTAATCTAATCTTTCCTTTTTGGTTTAATCTTGTTATTCATTTCTATATCCTAAATAGTCGTGTGAATCATTCCAACAATCTTATATTCTGTTTACTCTGATTAAGTATTTCTGGTATTTCTTGTATTATTATACATACTGTGTAATAATAAGTAACTTTCCAAAAATAGCAGGTTTCCTAAAATAAAAAGTTTCCAAAAATAGAAAGTTTCCAAAAATAGAAAGTTACCAAAAATAGAAAGTTTCCAAAAATAGAAAGTTTCCAAAAATAGAAAGTTTCCAAAAATAGAATTACTGCTTAAAATAGATAAGTTTCTAAAATAAGAAAGTTTCCGTAAATAGATCAGCTGCCTTAATTAAATAAGTTTCCAATAGATTAGTTGCCTGAAATAAATAAGTTTCTAAAAATAGAAAGTTTCCATAAATAGATTAGCCGCCTTATTTAAATAAGTTTCTAAAAATAGAAAGTTTCCATAATTAGATATAAGTTGGTTAAATAAGCTAAGTATATAAGCCTAAGTGTTTTCATAATTATTTTCTAAGTCATAATGATATAATGTATAGTTTATTAATTATTTCATGTAATTAAAATAAACTATAGGTTAAAATATTTAATTAAAGTATATCATGTTTTTAATTAAATAAAGTTAAATACTTAGGTTAATACATGTATTATTATTTATTAATAATATAACATAAGTCATGTTAATTAATTAATTATAACCATGGTTTTTAAATAATTAATTAATTATAAGTCTAAAAATATAAAATACTTAGGTTAATAATTTCATGATTTTAATAATTAATATAACCTAAGTCATGTTATTAAATTAATCATGTCATATTTATTAATTTAATTTTAACATATGATTATATAAAAAAATAATCTTAACATAAACCGTGAACCGGATCTTGACTAGAACCCTTGAACCGGACATGAAATCGACACCATACCCCGAACCACTTCGGGGTTCCCCTTGTCTTGCTACTGCCGTGGGACCCACACCAACCAACCGGGACCATATGGTCTCGGTGGTGGTCGAGTAGCCAAACCGAGACCCCCCTGGGGTTCGGTTTAGGCGCCGGCCAAAACAAACACCCCTAAAACACCCTTTTTGATTTATTCCAAAAACCATTTTCATGTTAGATCTATGTTTTTAATTAGGTTTTAAAAACATCTTGTTCTTAATTAATTATTAGATCAAATCAAAAAGAAAAAGGGTAAAAAAACATATACCGAATGCGTGGATCTAAACGAGGATGAACAAACATGAACACTTGCACCAAATCCAAGATCAAAAATCAAATAAACACCCTCCTTGGTGTGTTTATGTGTGGCGGCCAAAAAAGAAAAAGAAGGAGAAGGAGAAACTTTTTAGGTTTTTGTAAAAAAAAATTATGTAAAGTGAAAAATGAGTAGTAACTTTTCCCTTAACCCCTCTTTAGTGAATTTTGAGATGGGCTTGATGATAGGTGTGTAAACACCCATCCTTTTACCACTTAATTACAATAATAACCAAGCCAAAACGTGTATTTTGTGTCGTAAATGTCAGAATTGTGTGTGGTTTGTGTTTTTGTTGTGATTTAGGATCAAAATGTGAAAAGGAAGGAAAACACGGGCTTTCACGGGCTTTTATCGAAGAAAAAGACAAAAGACGAAGTCAAGAAATCAAGAGTGCAAAAAGAACGGAAGTCCAAGACCAATTTTGAAGATTTATCGAAGAAAAAGTCAAAAGACGGAAGTTTACTAAAAGCCGAAGAACTCAAGTCTAATTTATTGAAGAATTACAAGACGAGTTTGAAGAAATCCCGAGACAAAGTCATTAAAGTCAAAAGATTAAGAAGATTAAGGACTTAATGATGCAATTAGAGAAAGAAGAAAGAGAGAGGAAGATTCCACTAAGCACCTCCCTAATCCACTATAAATAGATCCATTTTCCTTCATTTGTTGTTGTTGGGTGGATTGACAACCCACCTCTTCCACCATTTTTATACCTTGCACAATTTAATTTCTCGCACTTTAATTTTCCTTGTATCGCACCTTTTAATTCCTTTTAATTCCAAGTAAGTTTTATTGAGTCTTTACTTTTCTTGGTTAATCTTTCATCTACCTTTCTTGTTTGATTTGTTTTTAATCTTTATTGTTCATGTTCTTGATTTTTTATGTTTTTAGATTAAGTGGGTTTTTGATTTCTTGGTGTTATTTGTTGATTTTATTGATTAGGATTGTTAGTTTATCATTAGCGGATGTTTATTGATTAGTTTTACTTAATCTTTTGGTTTATTTTGGTTTGATTTGGTTAGAATCGTACCCAGTTTTCATCCCCTGTTCTTCGTCATTTTTATCTTGCCCAGATTCCGGATCAGAATACTATTCTGAATCAAGCGTTTCGTTGTATTATTCCGAATCAGAGTCATTCATCCGGAATATCCAATATTCCAGATCAGTTATTTCATTCGGAATAATTTATTCCGGATCAAAGCATAACATTCCGGATCAAGAATTCCTTGCTACATTCCGAATCAACCTTTTCCATCCGGAATATCTAATATTCCGGAACAAGCTCCACATTCCGAATCAGGTTGTTTCATTCGGAATAATATTCCGAATCACCTTCTTCATCCGGAATATCCAATATTCCGGATCAATTGATTTATTCCGAATCAACCTGTTTTTCTTATTCTTTTATTTTTATTCCGGATCGACCTCTTTATTCCGAACCAACTTGTTTACTCCGGATAGGTGACATATTCCGGATGAACTGTTTTATTCCAAATGAATGTTTTCCACTTTTTAGTTTTAAGCTTTATTTTTCTCGCCTTTTTCTTTATTTGCACTTTTACTTGCCTTCCCTTCTAGTTTAAGTTTTAGTTTGCTTAATTTACTTTATTTGCCTTTTAATTTCCCGTCATTTACTTTTCGCCAAGCTTTAATCTTTTATTGTTTCTTTTTACCGTCTCTATTTTTATTGTTCCAAGTCTTTATTTTTCATTAGTGTAGACAATGACACCCATTCTATTTCTTTTCCACCAAGAACAACTGAGTCGCACTTTGAACCGTGATCAATTCGAGAAGATTCCGAGAAACGAACTTTCCAACCTAGTAAAATCTAAACATTAAAATGGCGCCGCTGCCGGGTCTTTTCGTGAAGATTAACGGTTTTTTGTGAGAGACGCGTTGGCTTTTGGGATCCGTTCACTTGTGAACGTTATTTTTCGTGTCAAAATTTTTCAAAAATCCCAAAAACATTTAAAAAAAATCATAAAAAGCATTTCTTTTTCAAAGTTTTGCACCAAAAATATTCTTCTTGCTTATCTATTTTTCTTTATGGATTCTTATGTCCATTGCGTCGGGTGTGGGAGCCGATTACACGGGAACGACTCATGTCAATGGTGTACATGTGAGCGGTGCGGAAACGATATCGACAATACACAATTCGGATTCGGATTTTGTCCATTGTACAACTCGACTAATTCGTCCTTTTTGAATCCACCTCATGTTCCCCCTTGCATCTATTGTGGAAGCGATTCTCATTGGCATGTTTCGTGCCCGTTTCGATACCCGTATGATCACGGGCAAGAACCGGGTTACAATTATGACAATGGTAATAGTTATCTACAAGAAGCACCGGATTTTTCTCCATACCCTTGTTGCCAAAATTGTGGGGGCCCTCACGATACTTCTTATTGTCAGCCAATGGATTATTATGAGCCAAATCCGTGTCCTCATTTTTCTTCACCGATGGATTATTATGAACCAACTCCGTGTTATAATTCTTCTCAACCGATGACTTACTATGAGCCACATCCTTTCTATAATTCTGGATTTCATAACTGTGAGCCCCCACATCCCACCCTCAATCATCAATCCTCTCAGGGAATTCGTATTGACCAACAACTCACTACTTTGAATGACGAAACACACGCCATTATTTTGAAACTTTAAGAAGCCGTTGTTCAGCTAAACGAAGCATGGGAGGAGGAAAAGCGACAGCAACAAGAGCAAGTATCTAATCTTAGTAATTATACCCCTCCTCTTGTGCGTCAATACTTTTATGATGATGATGACGATGAGCCTACTATTTCTTGGAATGATCTTGTTGCTCAATGTCCTAGTGCAATTGTCATCCCTTCTCTCGATACCCCAAACGTGTCTAAGGATTGTGATACATTGAGTGAGATTAGTGATTTTGGTCTCGCTAAATTCTTTGATGATGAGGCTTGTGCCATACCGACTGTTATGGATTTTGAGGATGACGCTGCTCTTACAGAAGAGGTCGATCCTAATGATGACGATTTTTCTCCACACTATGAGAATTTCACTTTTGAAATTTCTCAATCTCCACCGGGAGATGCGGGCGATGACGATTTATTCTCTCCGGCTTACGAGAAGTTCACCGAAGAACTTGCTCTTGAAGATGAGGTGGAAGACGTGATTCTCCGCGACAGATTACGGAAAGTGCATCTTCTTATTTCTCAAATCGAAGAGTTGACTTCTCCTCCTCTTTCCGAGTCTTTACCTCCATCTATTCCTCCCGTTGAAGATAATGACCCATTGCTGGAAGAAATCGACATTCACTCAATACCTCCGGGTATTGATGATGATGACACGGAAGGGGATATTATTTTTGATAATTTGCTGCAGGAAGGTATTGTACCAAGTCCCCCTCCCGAGCACCTTTCATCCTCCCCTTTAGCCACTATTACGGAGGATGAGTGCTTTGACCCGGGAAGTGACATTCACTATTTCATGATTGATAACATTACGGCTTTGCCGAGTGCTCAGCATCCATTGTCTTTGGGGGATGACAATGTGCTTACTTTACCCACACTACCTCCCGTGGATCTTGATTTCACATACTTTTCGTATGTTGAACGGACTTTTCTCCCATTTAAGACTTATCCTCCCGCCTATCCTTTGTTGATGTCAACCGGGAACGAGGACAAGGTGTTTGATCCCGGTATTACATTCGAGGCTTCCCCATGGACTATTTAATTCGGGTACGAGTCAGGCTCGTGACTCGGTTAATATAAACAAGCGCTTTTTGGGAGGCAACCCAATTATCTATCTATCTTTACATGTTTTCAGCATAAGTGTAGGGGGAGCCCCGTTGGTGTTTCTTGTTTTCTTTCTTATCATGTGCAGGGATTAGAGCTTCAAAGACACACTCTTGATGACTTTTGACGACCCGTGATTCCGTGTTCCCGTCTTCCCGGTTCTATCCTAAACTCTTTTGATTCTCTATTTTATATTTCTCAATATTAAAATAGGAATCTCTTTAGTTGTCTCTTTCTTAGCGAGATTTAAAAACGTGCACAATGTCCTAAGTGTAGGGGAGTTTACTTCCACATGCTTAAACATTGAGGATAATGTTTATATCAAGTGTAGGGGGGACTTCTATCGAAGTTAAGTGGTCTTTTCCTTGTATTTGTCCTCATTTTAACCGGAAAATCAATTTTTCGACATTTTTCAAAATTTTTGATCTATTTTGGCCTATTAGTTTTTACCTTTGTATAGTTATTTTATTTCTTTGCTAGTATAAATTTTTAATAAAGTGGTTTTAATTTTCAAACGTTGTGAATCTTTTGACTCAACCCGAGTTTACTTGTCTAAGTTTACTCTAGCTAGTATCCTTAACGTGTTTAAGTCAAGTTTTGCTAGGCTTTTATATAGGGATCTATAAAACGCGAAAGTATTAACTCTCACGGCTTAAGGACAAGAACTTTTCGCAAGTTCCTATAATTGATCCCAGAGATTCGTTTATCAAGGGAACTTTAAAATGCGATTTCTAAACTTGAAAGAGTCTAAGAATTTGCAAGATCCTATAGGTGACTCGAAAACCTAAAGCTTTGATTTAATAGGCTAAGCATCCACGAGTCTCATTCCTTGAGATTTTAAACTGTGGAGAACTAGAGATGATAGAGTCAATTATAAGTTTGGTATTCTTTCGTGAATTTATGTGAGTAAATTATAAGCCTATTCTTCCATCGCTTGCTAATAAATTTATCTTCAATAAATAAGGTTGTACGATTTGAAAAGTTACTTAGCTTCTAGCCCAAGATCGTTTAAAAGTTGCTCGGTATTAATTAGAGTTCATAACCAAGGCATAACTTATTGAAGCGGGATGCGAAGATTGGCGAGTCCGAAAAAGACCCTAACAAGGCATGAGGGCTACATTTTGTTGCTAAAGATCCAAAAGTGATGTGAAGAATCATTTATCGAAAATCAATATGAAGGATCGAGACACACGACGAAAAGCAAAAACTCCCCAAAAGATCATGGAGAAGTCTATCCAAAAAGACCCTAACAAGGTATGAGGAGAAATAGAACCAAGTCCTAAAAGGAGGCGGATCGTTGTATATCAAAGTCCAAAATAAAGATTGGAGAAAAATGAAGAAGTCGTGGTCCAAATATGAAGAATCTCTCAAAAAGTTCAAGTGAAGAAATTCCTATTATGAAGAGAAGACCATTATTTCATGAACGTCTCTCAAGATTCGTAGTATGAAGTCGCTGCCAAATATCGGTCCGAGAAAGGTCTCAAATCGGGAAGCGTGTTATGCCAAGATATGAACTTTATGAGGTCCCGAGAATCAGTTTTAAAAGATTTTGTCTTTTAGCTAACTATTGATTAAATCGTCCACTTTATTTTCAGCCTAAATAACTATTGAAATAAGTCAACAATGCATCCTCGTGATCATTCAAGACAATAATAAAATATAAGAGTTACACCTAGGAATAAGGGAGTCTAAGTGAATAATTGGCCCACATGAGTTCGTGTTAGTTTGCTAACTTATAATAACAATGATCTCGTTTTTAAGCTTGGTTTGGAGAAAGTGAAAACTTGAGGATGATGATCATTCATGACATTTTCAAAACCCTAAGGTATGTTTTTGATTTCTTTACTTTCTACCTTTGAATGTTTATGATTTTCTATCTCTTTAACAAAGGCCAATGTGGATTGATTATGATGAAAAGTGTAATCTTGCTTTGTAACTAATGCATTGCATGAGGACATTGCAATGGTCAAGTGTAGGGGATTTGATAGGTGTGTAAACACCCATCCTTTTACCACTTAATTACAATAATAACCAAGCCAAAACGTGTATTTTGTGTCATAAATGTCGGAATTATGCGTGGTTTGTGTTTTTGTTGTGATTTAGGATCAAAACGTGAAAAGGAAGGAAAACACGGGCTTTTATCGAAGAAAAAGACAAAAGACGAAGTCAAGAAATCAAGAGTGCAAAAAGAACGGAAGTCCAAGACCAATTCTGAAGATTTATCGAAGAAAAAGTCAAAAGACGAAAGTTTACTAAAAGCCGAAGAACTCAAGTCTAATTTATTGAAGAATTACAAGACGAGTTTGAATAAATCCCGAGACAAAGTCATTAAAGTCAAAAGATTAAGAAGATTAAGGACTTAATGATGCAATTAGAGAAAGAAGAAAGAGGGAGGAAGATTCCACTAAGCACTTCCCTAATCCACTATAAATAGATCAATTTTCCTTCATTTGTTGTTGTTGGGTGGATTGACAACCCACCTCTTCCACCATTTTCATACCTTGCACAATTTAATTTTTTGCACTTTAATTTTCCTTGTATCGCACCTTTTAATTCCTTTTAATTCCAAGTAAGTTTTATTGAATCTTTACTTTTCTTGTTTAATCTTTCATCTACCTTTCTTGTTTGATTTGTTCTTAATCTTTATTGTTCATGTTCTTGATTTTTTATGTTTTTAGATTAAGTGAGTTTTTGATTTCTTGGTGTTATTTGTTGATTTTATTGATTAGGATTGTTAGTTTATCATTAGTGGATGTTTATTGATTAGTTTTACTTAATCTTTTGGTTTATTTTGGTTTGATTTGGTTAGAATCGTACCCAGTTTTCATCCCCTGTTCTTCGTCATTTTTATCTTGCCCAGATTCCGGATCAGAATACTATTCCGGATCAAGCGTTTCGTTGTATTATTCCGAATCAGAGTCATTCATCCGCAATATCCAATATTCCGGATCAGTTATTTCATTCGGAATAATTTATTCCGGATCAAAGCATAACATTCCGGATCAAAAGTTCCTTGCTACATTCCGAATCAACCTTTTCCATCCGGAATATCTAATATTCCGGATCAAGCTCCACATTCCAAATCAGGTTGTTTCATTCGGAATAATATTCCGAATCACCTTCTTCATCCGGAATATCCAATATTCCGGATCAATTGATTTATTCCGAATCAACCTGTTTTTCTTATTCTTTTATTTTTATTCCGGATCGACCTCTTTATTCCGGATCAACTGGTTTATTCCGGATAAGTGACATATTCCGGATGAGCTTTGTTATTCCGGATGAGGGTGATATTCCGAATGAGTTTTTCAGTTTTTTTTTTGTAGTTTTATATTTTTAATTCTTAAGCTTTACTTTTCCCGCCTTTTTCCTTATTTGCATTTTTAATTGCCTTCCTTTTAGTTTAAGTTTAAGTTTGTGTCATTTACTTTATTTCCCTTTTAATTTCTCGTCATTTACTTTTCGTCAAGTTTTAATCTTTCATTGTTTCCTTTTACCGTCTTTATTTTTATTGTTTCAAGTCTTTATTTTTAATTAGTTTACAACGACAACCATTCTATTTCTTTTCTACCAAGAACAATTGAGTCGCACATTGAACCGGAAATCAATTCGAGAAGATACCGAGAAACGAAACTTTCAACCTAGCAAAAATCTAGATATTAAAATGGCGTCGCGGGTAGGGGCCCCACATGGGGTACCCGTACCGTTTTCCGTGTCTCGATGTTTAATTGTTCGTTCATGTTTATTTGTGTTCGCGTTTTGTGTGTTCTCGTTAATTAATTACCGTAACCTAATATATTTGTTTACGCTCGTAATAAATATATATATGTAATTAATAATAGTTCGTGATTTAATTACGTTCATGATTTCATGATCGCATGTTCGTGATTAATTATTGTTAAATAATTATTGCATGCTCGTGCGTAGTAAATACTTATCGTGTTCTAACACGTACGTAATACAAAATATCCTAACATGTAATCGTAATCATGCTATAATAGGAAATTTTTAATCTAGTACGTACGATCTTAAGGGTACTATTCATGGTAAAAGCATGCGGGTTTTACAACTCTTCCCCCTAAAAAGAATAATTTGTCCCCGAATTATAGGTAACGTACTGAAAGAGAAACATACTCGAATCAACTGAGAGGGTATGTAAGATAAATGAACGTGCATGTGAGCTGGCAGAAGGAACGCGGAACGTGACATGTCTTGAAAGGACATGGAACGTGACGTGACTGAAAGGACATATCTAGTTGCTAAAAGAAAAACAGATAAAAGTCCGGATGAACTTCTCCGTTTCCAAGTGGCCTCCCTCTTGGAACGGTTCCTTTAGAAGATCTTCACACTAATGATAAATCTCGTTCCTCCTGACCTTTACTTGGAATACGAAGAAATTCTTGGATATCAACGGAAGGTAGATCCCCTAAATTTGATCGAGGAAAACTAATTAACGTGTATGGGCAACTAAAACGTTACGATGCAAAACAATCTGACTTAACTGATAATTAGAAACGATGCGCGAGACATAAATAAACGTAGTACGTGAAAAATTTTGAACGTAATACGTGAAAATTTTGAACGTGATACGTTGAGATATGATGAGTGTAGTATGAGTAAACATATCGTGACCATGATACGTGTAACATATCTTGATCATGATATGAGGAACGTGGAGTGATCATGACATGTGAAACATATCGTGAACATAGAATATAATTGCGGTGACACCAAACGCTACAAGGTGAGACATAGTACATGACGAGAAACGTCTATCTGAGGATAGGGAGTTATACTAAACTTGGGTCTGGTCTCTCAAGTTCTTGCAAAACATCCTAGAATGAGGAAAATGAACGTAAAATCGTAAGCCGAGATACCATAGTGTCATGAACGCGAGCGCGAAAGCAAGTCATGGAATAGAATGAAGACGTGAAGTAAATAAGGAGCACAATTGTGAATCTTTGTCTGACCCGATAACTGAGGGATTGCCAAGTGATCGGATGAGCCTTGGTTGGAACATGTCCGATCAATCTGTTGGTTCTGAAATCCTTGCGGATGTAAGGATTCTGCAGACTTGATCAAACTGTTCGCAATAACCCAGATAGCATCATGCTTCTTCTGAGTTTGCGTTAATCTGGTAACCAAAATCCGTGGAGATCTTTATCCCATTTCAATTTACCATTTCGGATGATGAAAACATCCCAGACTGTTGGTGTCCTATCTTAACCTGTTGGTATGTCAGGTACATTGATATGAACGTAACTGTATCTTGCTTCGTAGAACTTGATACATAGGAGTTTGCGAAACTCTGAGTCTCTGAATCTAGACTTCTCCTAGCGTAGGATTTTCTAGAACACCTAATGTAGTGTAGGGTTATCTCCTTTACGCATAAGCTGAGTCATGGTAAGATTAACCGTAGAAACCCACGTGATTCAGCGTGTCACTATAATCAAACAGAATTGATATTGGAAAAAATTTCCGGGTAAAATTTATCTTGTCGTAGAATTTGCAACATAGAGCAGATAGTCTCCTGTTCTTCTCTAGGCTTAGAGGAAATCAGATTACCCTCAATGAAAACACTGATGAAATTGCTATGAGTTCATGGAAACTCATTCTTCTAATGCCGTTGGAGCATTGATGAGACTAATTCAAAATCATAAATCTAGCATGACCGAGTCGTGTACGAATAGCAGTCATGGACATGTCCTGCTCTTTCCCTCGTCACTGTTGGCAGCATGATCATGAATTCGATCTTGGAAAAGTGATTAACACTATAAGGTCGATTTGGACATGTTGTCAATACGTGAAGGAGAATAACGGTCATGAATGGTGATTTGTTTAAGTCGACGGTAGTCGACACATAATCTCATGGTACTGTCCTTCTCCTTAAAGGTTCTTTTGGAATATATGGGAACTTTTTGGAATAATCACTGGAATAATCACGTGTCTTACTGACAGCTAGAAAATTTTAGCGACCATGGCTAACAATGCACATGCTTGTAAGCATAGATAATTCGTACAGATTTTCCTGATGAAAAATCAAGCTGAATGTATTCAGGAGCCTGAACATTATTGTACATAATTATGAATCGTAGCATGGTGTGCTGTTCATAGTCCATAATTAGGATAAAATTCGTCTCGTGTCTGTCCGAGGAAATGCGTTAGCAGCTTGGATCTCATCATTGAGCTGAAGGAAAACCTTCGTATACGTGGGAATACGAAAGGCGTCCTCCATGGTCATGAATATATGAACAATGGTGAAAGAAATGAAAGTGACATCGGCAACGTGACAGTTCTCACTGATGCGCCGATAATGGTATTGAAATTCTTGTGGCCTGATTAATACATGGCACAACAAAATGGATATACCCTTGGGGGGTACCCTGAATTTCTTAGAAATGTTCCATAGTTGGACGTGAGTCATGTGTCTTGACTCGTTTCTTGGAACTATAAGCATGACATATGTCTTGACTGGTGTCTTGACATGTGTCTTCAGAAAGTATATGTGAGACATGTGTCTTGACTGATGTTTTGACATGTGTCTTCAGAAAGTATACGTGAGACATGTGTCTTAACTGATGTCTTGACATGTGTCTCGAGACATAAAACAATAGAACAACAATGTTAGGTTATTATGCCAGAATTGGCGGATCGGTTGGACTACTGATCATTTGTATGTCTGATCACGTCCGCGGTCGGAGCCTCGGTTGTGATTTCTAGGATAGTTTCTGTCATAGTATTAGTTACTATCGTCCTGTCTGTCAGTTCCATGACGGTCATTCTCATGACCGTGATTCATGTAACTATTCAGCTGAGTGGCCGGCTGATATCGGTTTGCACTCATATGGCTGAAAAATGACAACCGAATGACGTGTGACATGTAACTAAGAATTTGGGACAATGATTGATAAAATCGTCTGAAGGTGAAGTATCTTCCCGTCCAATAGCTTTGCTCTGACGCCTTTGTCTTCGTCTCGTATGATCTTCAGGTTGTGAACAGCATCCGCATCTCGTAGCGTCTCCGAACGTCAGCAGCATCAACCTTTAGTAACATCCCCGAGTTATGAGCGGCATCAGCAATTTTGTAGAATATCAGCAAATTGAAAATACGCCTGAGATGATTCAGAATCGACTAGCGAATACTCGTGAAGTCTTACAAGTGAAATACACATGGATTAAGGTACGTGTAATACACATGAAATACGGTACGTAGAGTACATGTGGAATGCACATGAAATGATCGGTATGGGGTCGATCATTTATCATGATTTAAGGAAAGTATAATGGTTAAACGGTTAGGAAAACCATCATGATAACCTGGCAATATTAGCATAGACATCATTATGGTTGTAACGGGAAACGTTAAAGTGTGGTTACACAAAATTTAACGATGATTTGCCTGACAGCATGATCAATGAAAACCAACCATGACTATCATGAAAGCAGGATTCAATGAAATCTAACAATGTCTTGTAGGACATCATAAATAACAAAAGAGGCGTAAGACATAATCAACATGAAGACGGAATTATCATGAAGAAACATGAAACCCTTATGAGGGGACATGGAAAAAAAATTTATGCCAATTTAAATCATGAGAAAAATTTTATGCATGAAAAACAGTGCATGAATGCGTAATGTAGTTTATAAAAACCTTTATATGTGCGAGGGGACGCCTATGGGTCGGTCCCAAAGTTAAAAGTTTCAATAAAAGCACATGCGACTAAATGGGGCCAGTCCTGTACCAACCATTACTTAGTCATAATCCCTGCAACAATGATACATGAACATAAATAAATGAAACTCATCCGTCAAAACTTATCAGAAAAAAATTTATGTGACTAATTATGAACTACTGGGGTTCAGTCCACATAGCCACAGTTCACGGAGAACATTATGCATGAAACAATGACACATAACTAATGTAGAATATTGATAATCAATGAATCTATGAAGGGGTTTGTTAATTTCTAGAGAGAGAAAGTTAGAGAGAGAAAGTGAGAGAAACTATGTGAATTTTATTAAGTGGAAATTAAGAAATGATAACAACCAACCCCTTTCCTTAGTGGAAAGGGGTATTTATAGTTCCAAGTCATAAGTGGACTTGGGCCGGTCCATGACAAACCCATGGACCGGTTCTTACTTAAGTTAATAAGCAAATAATAACTAAATACTAACTACGAGCTATTACAACATAAATCATATTGTGGAGTGACCGATACTTCTAATATACGTTAAAACGTATTTCTAACAATCTCCCCCTAAGGGAGGTCACTCCACGTTACAAAGTTCTAAACCTAGCATACTATACTAAGTCTTCGTTCTTTAGCTCGTAGTCTTTTCTTCTTTTCTTTCTTTTGTTGTGAATATGTTGATTTGATCTTTTTGGCTTTGACTTGAGAGCATTGTTCTTTGGCCTTTCACGTGCGATCTTTGCCTTTCTTGTGAACTTTGCCTCCTCGTGACTTCATGTTCCACACACTTATGTCTTTTTGTTGAATTCTCGAAAGCTTCAGAGTTTGGTACAGCGGAAGACTTCATCTTGTACTTTCTTGAATTTTTGTTGCAAAAGACATAAGCATGTGGGAACGACTTTTTCAGGTACACCGCAACACCACCGTCTTTACTGGTACTCAGCAACGCCACCGTCTTCAACAGGTACACAGCAACGCCACCGTCTTTAGCAGGTACACAGCAACGACACGAATAAAATGGCTTTGAACATTTTATTCTAATTCGGTAGCATTTTACCTCCGGTCGGTGAAGACCGTTGGACGATATTAGATATCGTACCCGTGACGGATAGTTTCAATTAAGTAACTTCCTGACAGGATTTCGCGGGTAAACCCGTTCTCTTTACTCGACCGTCCAAAGCTGACTGCGAACATAAAGAGTGAATCACTTGGATAAATTATCCTTGTGATTAAAAGCCGTCAATTCATGAAACCTGGAACAAGTGAATTTCAATTAAGATTTTCACCATCGTTGCTTTCCAGTTGTCACGAGCTCGATTCATAAAGAATCTTGCACGTTACCTACCAAGTGCTGTTTGATGTTGACACTAGAAGGATTTCCACTCGTCACTGTGGTCAATAAAGAGTCACTCTGAGTGTTCTGGCAAGATCATATGATAATGCGAAGAGGCCTGGAACGAGTTTAAGTTCAATTAAGAATTAAACCACTGTTACCTTCCAGTTTTTCACAAGATTGGTTCTAAAAGAACCGCACGTGTAACCTACCATGAGCTTGTTTGATGTTGGCTCAAGCAGGATTTCCATCTTCATTGTAATACTTGCGTATTACTCGGATGTTCTGGCAATATTACAGGAATATTGCGTAGGACTCATGAAAAATCTCTTACTTTTCACAGTGTGTGAGAAAGCAAGGAATAAATGGAAAGTGTCCTAATGAGACTTTTGATGATCTCTTGGCTCTAGACTTGATTGTGCGTTTTGATTTAGTGAGCGATGGCTGGAGAGGAGTGCCACCTTTTCAATACCAGTTTATTCGGAGTGAATAAACCAATAGATAACGTGTTGATCTCCGTGTGATTAAAACAAATACCTTTTGAGAGATATTTGAGTTAGCTGGGGAAGGGTTGTGCATTGCATCACTGGGTCCATGATGTCTTTCTTCAATACCGAGAATCATTAACAAAAATGACCTCAATAGCATATGTATTGACCCGGTTTCTGCCTAAAGTTGTAAGGAGGGCTTCTTTCTTTACACCCTTTATCTTTACATTTCTTTTTCATTCTTCAACCCCTTCAATGCTTACCAATACGTCATCACTAGCACCTTGTTGTGATTGTTCCAGTGCTAGCTTAAGTACTTGGTCGGCATTCAGCTACGTTCACATTCTTTCTCCATCTTTCCTAGGACTTCTAATTCTAACTAGGGAATTGTCCTTGGGAAGATTCCATCGGCTCTGATGAATCATTGGACTTAACCTATTCCTACCACCCTTTTGTCACCACATCCGTCGTGAATTAAGCGTGTTTTGGAAAGGAATTGCCACCATGAAAACATCATTGAAAATCACCTAAGGTACTTGTGATATTGAAATCAAAAGTTTTGTACCTTAGGTGTTTTGATCATCAAAAACGCTCCCCCTTAACACGTGCTTAACACATATTAAGTTGGATTATCATTAAGTCATTTTCATCTTTTAGCCAAGTAACACTTACGTCTCCTTAATCCCATTTTCTCCCCTTATCCAAAATGTTAACCATTAATATTTGGGATATTGAATGGATTAACCGGTCTTTGGGTAAAAATGAAATTAATGTTTGGCCGTAGAACAAGTTATTGCTCCCCCTTAAGTTAATAAGGGATAGTTGTAGTGCTTTGGTATGATATATTTTGAAAGATTTAGAATCTCGTGAGAAATTCTTGAAAAATTATCATACCTTAACACTACAACAAGCCATTCAAGCACATTATTCACAAATTTACATATTCACAATTGAAAACCAATATAAAGTGACCTGAGATGTACGACCCATCAGATGGATCGTTGCAGTAGCTTGTGGTGCACTAAATACGGTCTTCCACCCACGAATCTTTCCAAGCTCCTCATCAATCTACGTTCACGGAGCTTTTGATCGATCTTTTTGATCACATACTTTGCCATCTGCCGGTAACCCGGATGCCAATCCTCCGTCATCTCTGGCAAAGTCCCTCCCGAGTTCAGATGCTCCAACTTATCTCTGACTTGTATAAGAGTGCCATCGCTATACTTGTGGAGCTCCCCCACCCTCATAAACTTCATCAAACCTCGACTGTTCAAGTAGAAAATTCCAGAATTCGGGACAGAAATGCCGGTGTAGGGACATCTTTCTACATGTTGAGGTAGCACTTGATTCACAGGGCGAGTTAAATTGAGCCTCCTCTGATAGCTTTCGACTCCCAACTGAAGATCTTCCACTCTTGACTTGATGACAACGCTTCGTGTAAACATACGAAGTGCTGTATTTAGAGCAATCAGGTCTTCACGAGGAATGTGAGTAAGTTGATCTCGGGTCATTAGAAGCAGCATATCTTCGATATCCTCCAGGCGAATGATGGAAAAATCTCCTTGCTGGATTTTGTATTCCCGGTCATCCTCCCTTTTCAACCGAATCTCCGTCACATGATAATAGCCGTTCTTGGCTTCTGTTTTCAACCCTAAAATGCTGGAGATACGGATATCGGATCTAACATTGCTTCCAGATTTGACCAAGCAGCAACCCCTGTACGCCCTTCGGACTCTTTCGTCCCAATGAGATGCACCTATGACAGCATACATATCATAATTACGATTCATTTTAGGGACCCAGAGTCGATTTACCTTTTCCTCGATGAAGGGTATTGTCCCCCAGTTGGCAGCTTTCAGCAAAGTCAGGGATGTTGCATACTTTGATGATCCCTTCAGTAGATACTCAAGATCGTTGGTGACGAAGAAGTCAAGAGCAATCTGATTATCTTGAGCAGGATCCATTGGAGGTGGAGCTCTGTCTGATTCATGAAGTCCTGGCCTTTGAACGGTTTTCAAAGCCTTTATGATCTCATCGGCATAATACTCGAACTCCATTCGGGGTAATCGGGTTTTGGCACGCATTCTTTTATCTTTCATCGCTTTCTTGACCAAGGATGGAGTAACCGAAGTCTTATACTCATGAGCAAGAAATGCACATAAGTCAATCGGACTTCGGATACGCAGATACAGCACATCTTTGTCAGCATCTGTGATCGGATCATATTGAGCTGCTGCCGTGATCCAAGCTTGTGGTGGTGCAGACTCGTCTATCTCCAACGTGTCTTCCCAGGCACGAATGCTTGGTTCAGGAACCGTAGATTGTTGAACCTGTTGTTGAGGAGTGGAAGTGCGAACATCTACTGGTTCAGTTTCAGGCATTTCAGCAGTGTCTTGAACTGGAGAGTGTTGTGCAGCTTCGGGTTCTGTCACTGATTCTGCAATCACAGGAGGAACAACAGCAGAACTAATGGGGTTAGTTGTAATAGGTACAGACACAGCGATAGAGATACCAGGAGCCGAAGACGCTGTAGTGGCATTCACATCGTGGCGCCACTTAGTTCGTCTTGATTCCGAGGATGTCGATTTGTCCTTCGGTGCTGCATCTTTTGTGGTCTTGGTTCCAGTCTTTGTAGCAGTCTTCTTGGAGCTGGTAACCTTGTCCCCCTGTGGTTGTTCACCCCCATCATCATCCTGATTGTCGTCCCCGTTGCTACCCCTTGCACTCTCCTGATTCTCATCACCACCATCATCGCCATCATCATCATCTTCATCCTCGTCATCATCCTCATCATCCTCATCATCATCACCACCTTCTTCATCGTCTTTCTCCTTTTCACCTTCCTCTTCTTCTTCTTCCTCTTCTTCACCCGTACCCTCTTCTTCACTCTCTTCCCTTTCTTCCTCAGGTAAGATGTGATATGGTACCACACTTCCAAACATTTTGAATAATCTATCATCCTCCATGATAGCATCATTCAGGGATTTAAATAGAGCCCGTTGAATCCTCGATTTATCATGCGACCCAAGTTCCACCATTCGAGCCTTAAGGATTTTCTTCAATTCAAAATCCGTCAGGTCATAAGCAATCTTATAGGCGGCTTCGGAAGGGTTGGATGATTTGACCATCAAGTTGTCAGCAGCAAGTGTCTTCAACTCGTCACGAAGCTTAGGCATTAAGGATTCAACGGATTCTTGCACTCTTTCTTTCACAGATACTTCGAGTGCTTCTTTTTGTTCCTTATATTTATCCCTCATTGCTTGAAGTCTGGTAATGCGTGCAGCATGTTTATTAGCCTCAGCCTGCTTAACCTGAGCAATTTCCTCTGCATGAGCCTTTCGTGTAGCTTCCAAGTCTGCAGCGAACTTGGCAATCAACTCTTCTTGAGCTTTCCTTGATGCTTCTTCACTTTGAGCTCTTCTATTTAACTCTTGGCGAAGTTCATTCATTTCTCTCTTGTGAGCATCCGTATGTTTATCCAACATCTCGCCCAACACTATTGCTGCCATTGCAGAAGTTGCAGATGTTGCAGATGTTGATGGAATAGGCTCGGTTGTAACTGCTGTACTAAGAGTAGGGATTATGGGTGGTGGAAGAACTGGTGTGGAAGCCGGTCGGGTTGGTCGGGTTGTTAAGGGTTGGATTGGTGGTGGTAGAGTTGCCAAAGGTTGAGTTGTCACCATGATCGTAGAAGCAACAGGTTCCTTTTCCACACTTGTTGAAATAGGGATTGATGGCTCCTTCGAAGTGGAATAGTTTTCAGGTGACCCAAACTCATCAACATCATGCGGTTCCTCGTACTCATCCTCGATATCTACCCTCGCACCTGAACCACTACCGCCTGTATCTTTCCTACTCCTTTGAATAGCAATCTTCATCAGTTGTTGCTCGGTTTTACCAAGAGTAGGATCAACAATATCTGCTTCATCACGTAGACGCATCAAATCCTTACCCTTTCCCTTCTTACCCTCTGACTTCTTCTTCTTTGGTTCGGGTTCAGGTAACGCAGCTGGTTGTTTGCGTTTACCTTTACTCTTAACAGTTGTGGATGAGTCTTCTCCAGTTTGAAGGTTTGCTTTCAGCCTTTCGATTTCAAGCTGCAGTAGCTTGTAATCAGCAGAACCTTTGATTTTGTCTGACAGAAGGTAATCAGGAACAGGACCCGGAATCACACCAGTAGACGGTCCTTCATGCCTCAGATCTACAGTATCATCAGCTTCTTCAGTGTGATAGCGACCTCCTTCACGCCTATCAATAGTAGCATCAAGCTTCATAAAATAATTTATGATGAGCTTAATAAACCGAGGATAAGGAAAGAAGTTTGTCTTCAGCTTCTTGTTGTGGAAGAGTTGAAAGGTGAATTCTTCCCATATCAACAAAGCATAATCTGAATTCGCAGCTTTGTACATGCCATAGAAGAGGTTCATTATCGGACTTCGCAAAGCATCATGTCCACTCGTTTTTGGTGTAAGGCATTTACTGAGAATACCCATCAAAGCTCTCCAGGGTTGTCCCACCTTAGCAGTTGTAAACTCAGATGCAACTCGTATTTCCGGACATCCAAGTGCATCAAATAACTCCGCGAGTTCATCTTTAGTAGGATCCCTTGAGAAAGACATGCCCTTGGGTGTATCCCGTATACCAAGCATCTTACGGAAGTCTGAAACGGTGAGTGTCTGCTGCTTGTTGTCTATGGTGAAGGTGATTTTGTTCGAAGTGAAATCCTTGGTTGCCCAAAATTCAAACATATACTCATAAGGCACCGAGGCTGTACTCCTAAGGGCGTTCTTGAAATGGGAGTTATCAAGAATGGCTATGGCGACCTTAAAGCCATGGTGAGTGGATTTAGAAACTTGCTTTAGCCTATAGTTGTTGGGTATGAACTTAAGGGTTCGAGCTTTAGCAATATCGGCTTCCCTAGATTCTTGGATAGCTTGTACTGTTGGATTAGTCATTTTATCTGCTTAAGATAAGACATGAAAGGTTGATGCACACAAACAGATAGCTATCTATCATTCTTACTTCTAAGCATAACACATTTCATAAGATAAAACAACAAGTACATAGATAGCATGCAAACAAGAATAATCAAACTCTTCATCCGGAACTTTTCCTTATTCGGAACATATTCATCCGGAACTTCCTCATTCGGAACTTCTGTTCATTCGGAACTTCTTCATCCGGAAGTTCTTCATTCGGAACTTCCTTCATCCGGAAGTTCTTCATTCGGAACTTCCTTCATCCGGAAATTCTTCATTCGGAACTTCCTTCATTCGGAAGTTCTTCATTCGGAACTTCCTTAATTCGGAAGTTCTTCATTCGGAACTTCCTTCATCCGGAAGTTCTTCATTCGGAACTTCCTTCATTCGGAAGTTCTTCATTCGGAACTTCCTTCATTCGGAAGTTCTTCATTCGGAACTTCCTTCATTCGGAAGTTCTTCATTCGGAACTTCCTTCATTCGGAAGTTCTTCATTCGGAACTTCCTTCATTCGGAAGTTCTTCATTCGGAACTTCCTCATTCGGAAGTCCTTCATTCGGAACTTCCTCATTCGGAAGTTTTTCAGAAGAAATCCTTCATTCGGAAGTTCAAAACCATGTTCATCCGGAACTTTTTACAAACGAGGCTTATGATGATTAATCTAGCGCGTTTGTGAGTTTCTAAGGCAAACTAAGGCATATAAACATCATTTAATCTATTCCTAACAAAACCCACCATAAATCCCTTGGAAATTATCCCTAATTTAGGAATACCCCTAAATCTGATTAGATTGATTAATTGATCAGGATTATATGATGAATGGAATGAATTAGAAGTGTAAATGTTGATGGTTATACCTTAATTAGACGAATGAACAAGAAGAATCAGTAAGCGAATGATTTGTTTAGATCGTGTGTGTGAAGTTCAACAATGGCGGCAAAGTGTTTTTAGATAAACAGTGATTCAGAAATAATAGTGAGGGGCGGGGTGTTTGATTTTTGACTTAGGTCAATTTTGCCAAGTTTCATTAAATGTTACCTTTAGTCCCTCCATTTTCTCTTTCCTTTCCTTTTTAGTCTATTACCTTTTTTCATTTCACTTAACACTTGTTTAACTTACACAACTTAGCAAACGCATCTATTAGCATATCCTCAAGATCTAAAAGCCATGCCTAACACTTAGAACGAACACAAGTCGTTTTCTAAGGTAAAAACCACTCAATTACCATGAAGCCCTTAATTTTCACAATCACTTTGGAAAATCCATTTTAATGACGAAGATGATTTTACTATTTTCTCCCCCTTAAACAATGACCCGTTTTCTATTTAAAGAGCTGTAGTCATTGTTTAAAGAGTCAAATAGTGATGAAAGCATTTCCAATTTATCTCTTGAAAAATTTTGATTCGTGGTGTCAATAAGATTTCTCTTATTTTAACAAATTAATGCACTGAGACGTACACAAATTCGTGTCAGACCAAGTTATAAAGTAAACTTGATCCCTTTGCATGATTTGGCTTGTAAATCACGCCCGAGAAAATTAATTCCCGTTCTGAGCCAACGTTTTCCAAGGAAATACGTGACTTTAATATGAAAACCGGGTTGCAGTCTGAAATAACTACAAGCCATTAATGGGCATGTTTTAAAAATGTACAACTTTTATACGGACTCTATTTATGGCACCGTGTCAATATTGATTGACATTTCTAAGGCCGTAAATATTACCGTACTAAAAGACATGCCCGATTTAAAACGAAAAATATTTTTGGGTTTTTCTTGGTTTTATATTTTTTTATGGTTTTTCTTGGTTTTATATTTTTTATGGTTTTTCTTGGTTTTATATTTTTTATGGTTTTTCTTGGTTTTATATTTTTTTTTTTTTATGGTTTTTCTTGGTTTTATATTTTTGTATTTTCTTTTTGTGGTTTATATATTTACGATAATATACATGATCACAACCAAAGGATACTCTGAATAGTTTACCACGACTATTCAGCTGATTCTTCTGCCAACTCTTTGAGTGTCGCTGGAGTGAATGATTTCATGCCAAGCTTGTCGATCAAAAACTCGATTCGTCCTCGATCTAAGGCTTTGGTGAACATATCCGCCAGCTGGTACTCAGTAGTGACAAAATACAGCTCGATCACTCCGTTCTCCACCTGCTCCTTGATGAAATGGTAGCGAATGTCTATGTGCTTGGCCCGGGAGTGTTGAACATAGTTGCAGCAAAGGGCAATGGCGCTCTTGTTGTCACAATACATCGGGATTTTGTTAAATCCAAGACCGTAGTCAGTTAATTGTGATCTCATCCAAAGGACTTGAGCACAACAACCGGACATGGCGATGTATTCAGCCTCCGTGCTTGATATTGCAGCGCTTTTCTGCCTTTTTGAAGACCAACTGATCAATCTATCTCCAAGGAGTTGCACAGATCCAGAAGTGCTACGCCTCGTATCTTGACATCCAGCATGATCGGCATCTGCGTATGATATTAAAGCAATCGAGGAATCTTTCGGATACCATAGACCACGATGAAGTGTTCCTTTTAGATACCGAAAGATCCTTTTAACTACATGTAAGTGCTTTTCGGTAGGCCGAGCCTGATACCGGGCACACATGCATACAGCAAATTGCAAATCAGGCCTGCTAGCAGTCAGATAGAGAAGGGTGCCGATCATTCCACGGTAAAGTTTCGGATCGACAATAATCCCATCCCTATCTTCATCTAACTTGGTTTTCTCAACCATTGGAGTGTCTACGGGGTCACAATTCTCAAAATTATATTTCTTAAGTGATTCTAGAGCATATTTGGATTGATTTATAAAGATGCCTCTGGGATTCTGAGAAATCTGTAAACCTAAGAAAAATGATATTTTTCCCATCATCGACATCTGAAAGCGTGTGGACATTATCTTCTCAAATTGTTTAGACAATTCTATGTTAGTGGCAGCAAAAATTATATCATCAACATAAATTTGTACCAGAAGCATGTCGTTGCCGTCCTTGAGAGTGAATAGAGTGGGGTCCACTTTGCCTTTGGAGAAGCCTTCCGACATGAGATATGTTGATAGGAGATCATACCACGCGCGTGGAGCTTGTTTCAACCCATAGAGAGCCTTCTTAAGCT
Source organism: Glebionis coronaria (assembly GCA_025667525.1). Classification (NCBI taxonomy): domain Eukaryota; kingdom Viridiplantae; phylum Streptophyta; class Magnoliopsida; order Asterales; family Asteraceae; genus Glebionis; species Glebionis coronaria. The sequence goes on from CM046880.1 coordinate 25,154,630, forward strand.
TGTACACATGGTTAGGAGACTCCGTACTCACGAACCCATCCGGTTGGCTAACATAAACCTCTTCCCTTAGTTCACCGTTCAAAAATGCCGTCTTCACATCCATTTGATAGACGATCATGTTCATATGAGCAGCAAATGCAAGGAATAGTCTAATCGCCTCCAATCTAGCCACAGGAGCAAAAGATTCCTCAAAGTCTATACCCAAGGCTTGTTTATATCCTCTAGCGACCAATCTTGCTTTATTCTTTAATACCGAACCCATCTCATCAAGTTTAACCTTATAAACCCATAACAAAGTAAGGATGTTAACCTTGTCAGGGCGAGGAACCAATTCCCATACTTCAAGTCGTTTGAATTCATTGAGTTCCTCCTGCATAGCTTCAATCCAAGATGATTGGGTCATAGCCTGCTGCCAATTTTTGGGTTCAACTTCAGAGAGAAATGCATCAAAGTAACAATATAGTGCACTCTCTTGTAGTTGATGGCGTGTAGAGACTGGTCGGTCTAGATCTCCAATAACATTCCTAATTGGGTGATCTTTTGTCCATTTAGTGCTATGGTTTTCAATCCTAGGTGGTCTGGAGTGAACAATAGATGGAGCTTCTTCTGAGGTAGAGGCGGCTGAAGGGTTTTCAGGGATCGCAACACCAAAGAAAGGAAGCTCTTGCAAGTGAGCATATTCCAAGTCGTGATCAGTAGTATCCTCTTCTACATCATTAGGCACAAGTAGGGGTGATGATTCAGGTGTAGTTTGTGAATCACTTGGTGAAGGTGCATCAGGTTCAACTTGAATTGTAGATGCATTAGATAAAGGTTCATTAACTTGAGCAACCACTTCAGGTATTGGAGCAATTACTACAGGTACTGGAACTTCATCAGTCGGGGGATCGAAGAATTCATCAAACAACGGTTGAAACAGTTTATCCCACTCGGGCCTTGATGGTGGTAAAAATGATGTAGAAGTAGGATTGTTGGGAACTAATCCGGAACTTATAGCACCGGGTCCCATCTCATGAAGCGCGGGTTCAGAGCTGTGTTGCTCAGAAGCCATCGCTGTCAGCTCGTCGAAATCAGCGTCCATAGTTTCTACAATCTTGCCAAGACGACGGTTATAGATTCGGTATGCTCTTTTGGACGGTGAGTAACCAATGAAAATACCTATGTCGGCTTTTGGTTGAAGCTTACCCAAGTTCTCACTATTGATGTTTGGATAACACAGAGCACCAAACACATGGAAAAATGAAACATCGGGTTTGCGGTCGTGTAGAAGCTCATAAGGTGTTTTTCCATGGCGTTTCCGAATGATAGAACGGTTTTGGGTAAAACATGCAGTAGAAATAGCCTCTGCCCACAAGAACAATGGAGCGTTCGCATAAATAAGCATGGTCCTAGCAGCTTCCATAAGTGTGCGATTTCGTCTTTCAACGACACCGTTTTGTTGTGGAGTGCGTGCAGCGGATGTTTCATGTGATATACCAACTCCTTCATAATAATCACTAAGAGTCTGGTTGACGAACTCTGTACCATTGTCTGTACGGATACGGCGGACAGTGGTATTCAAACGTACCTGAATGAACTTCAGAAAAGTGATGATAGCCTTCGGAGCTTCATCCTTTGTACGTAGAAATCTAACCCATGTAAACCTTGAGAAATCATCCACAATGACGAGAATGAATTTCTTACCGCTCACACTTTCAGTTCTCATCGGTCCACAAAGATCCATATGCAAAAGATGAAGTTTTTCTTGATTAGTGTCTTCAGCTTTGGGTTTGTAAGATTTCTTGGTGCTTTTCCCCCTTGAACACGCGGAACATAAATGATCCTTGTGAAATTTAAGCTTGGGAAGACCACGAACTAACTCGTTCTTATCCAGATGATTAATAGCATCAAAATTAAGATGAGACAATCTTCGATGCCATAACCATGACTTGGTCTTCGAAGCTTTCGAGAGAAGACATACTGGAGAAGCGGCCATCATGTCTTGTAAGGACAAAGTGTAAAGATTTGCACCACGAGATCCCTTCAACAAATCTTTTCCTTCCAAGTTGCGGATGAAACAAGTGTGTTGTCGAAAAGCAACCTCAAGGTTGGAATCACAAAACTGTCCCACTGAGAATAAGTTATGACCAAGACCTTCAACATAGTAAACCCTAGAAATCGTCACGTTTCCAATCTGATATTCACCATATCCCATAATCTTTGCTATATGATCATTCCCAAATTTAACCGTACCAAGAAACTTGCTGACGAAATTTCGGAGCATCGAGCGATTTCCGGTCATATGTTTTGAACAACCGGAGTCCAAATACCACAGGATGATTTGGACCACCTGAAAATATCACCACACAAAGACAATGTAGAGGTATCGGAATCTGAGTGTTCCTTGTTATTAGCAGGTACAGATTTAGGAATCTTAGATTTGCTAACTCTAGGTTTCTTAGATTTCCTAGCCTTTTTCTTCTTAATTAGTGGTGTAGATTCTAATTGGCTCAAATCCTGAGGTATTTCTACACTGATAGGCACTAAAGTGGGGGCTGACCTAATTAAAGGGCGCTGTTTCCTTACTTGAGTGCGAGTGTTCCTAGCTAAAGGACGCTCAGACCTAACCTCAATGGATGCATTCCTAGTTAAAGGGCACATTTTACCATCGAGAGTAAAAGTCCTACCAGTGGGACGCCATTGCCAGCCAACTTGGGCACGAGTTCTACCCGTTGGCTTCCATTCAAGACCATTCTTAATTGCATTCATTTCATTAACGTGATCAATCAGACACAAATCATGACGCTGTGAAAACATACATTCATTACAATTCCAGCAATTTAAATCAGAATTCACGAATGGTTTAGGCTGCTGCACAGGCGCAGAGCTTTTAGTCTTAACATGATTCGTTTTATTTAAAACTGAACTAGCATTCCTAGTGTGGACTTCTACTTTCTTCTTTGTGGCACCACTAGTGGCGGGCTTGATCTTATCTTTCTTGAGTGACGATCCTTTAGCCTTAGTGGTTGCTTTTAATCCTGTAGAAGGCAAATTGGGAACATTAGCAGCAGATTTTAAAGATGTCTTACTTGATTGTGCCAATGACGGTTTCGCTCCTGGAGTCTTATTAAATGGAGTGACAGCAATGGGCCTATTATTAAGTAGTGCAGAACCTGGTGTACCTATGTATTGCAAATAGGCCAAGCAATATTGAACTCGCTTAACATATTCATTAGCCGAATAATAGTCGCTACTTGAGGGATCTAAGGCATAAAGATCGTCTAAAATATCCCTAAGAAGATCGACATGCTTAATGGCATTCCTCATATAATCATCGTATACAGCCGGGTTTCTCTTATGAAGCGGATTCTTATAAAGCACTACTTTCTTGGTTGTTGGAGCACTAGTGGACGGTGCAGAGTCGGTAGCTAAGTTATCAACTACTTCTTGTCGGGTGAGAAGAAGTGTCTCCTTTAACTCAGCCAAAATCATATTTTTGTCTATGAGCAGGATGTTCAAGTCAGAGATTTCTTCGCACTTTTGGTTCAGTTGTTCAATATAATATTGTTGCTGTGTCGCATTAAAAGCGAATCGATCTTCTAGTGAACCATAAAGAGCGGATAGTCCCTGCCTTGTCCGATCCATCTCCCCTAGAACAGTTGATAGTCTAATTTCTAAGACTTGGTTTTTAGACTCTGCGGCCTCTAGTTCCATTCTTAACGTTTCCTTTGATGATATCTCTCTCTTCAATCTCATGATTTCTTCCTCTAATGTCTTAACAATTGCAATCATCTTGTCACTTGTCTCAACACCGTTTTCACAAACATTTGATATCAAAAGATTTTCATTTTGAGCTTGTTGTTTTAATTCTAAAGATATACAATGTTGTTCTAGTTGATTAAAGCGTTGAGAAAGTAAATTATAAGAATCTTGTAGCTTTAAAAACTCAGCGTTAGATTCGTGACAAGAATGACTATTTACCTCATTTACATTTTCAGCAACATTTACAGAAATATCACAAACATCATCACAAATATCCTCACAAATATTCACAGCATCACAATTCATCATAGCGGATGTAAGCTCATTCGAATATTTAACATTTACAATAGTAAGCACATCACACGAGATTACTTCGGACAAGAATCGGTCATATTCGGTTGAAATCTTTTCCTTTTCAATTAGTTGCAGTTCGTAAGCGGTGTCCATTTCATAAAACACTTTTTGAACTTCCCCAATTTCAAACTGAAGATTTTCCTTAAGAGATGCAAAACTTCCTTTTAGACTTTCGACAAACGGATTGATCTTAGTTTTAAACACCTCGTTCATGTGTTCGAAAGCCCATTCTCCGGCATTTAAGCCATTTGAAGTCGTACATTCCAAAATGACCTTGTCAAAGTTAGTAAAGTATCGGTTAATCTCTTTCAAGTTTAACCATACAGTACTAACAGGTGGAAGATTCTTTGGAATTTCCTTAGGACCTTCCATGTTGACAAGTGTAGGAAATGTACTAGGGCGTTCTTCCTCTAACATGTAGGTTGGTGCTGTAATGAGATCTTTATCCATATGGAAGCGAACTCTAAAATCAGTTTTAGCAAGCTCCTTATTCATTTTAAAATAATCACATTCGGGATATTTTGCAGAATTGTATGACCGATCCTCATCAACTAGAGCCTTACTTGTTCTATCATTGGGAAAAACAATCGGGTCTAAAGCCAATCCTAATTGAGTTGCATTATAAAGTCTAGGACTATGTCTTAAAGCTTGTTTTGCATATCGTGGATTAGGGGGAAGGCCTTTTAGACGTGATAAGTTAAACTCTTTAAACGAAGCATCAAATAAGTGAACTAGTTGTGAAGCAGCGTATTGTCTTAATAGCAAGTAGTCTAGACTTCTAATCTTATTAGTAGCATTAATCTCCATTTCAGTCTTCTTAGATTCGAGTAATTCAAAATCAGTTTGAAGTTTTTGAAAATTAGTGACCACTAACTCCTTTTCTCTAAGTTCACTAGACAGATTTGCTCTTAAGTTCTCGATTTCTTGCAAGTGACCCATTTGTTTGTTTCTAAAGTGATCATATTCGAGATTTGTGAGAACACTAGACGAAGGCACTAATTCCAAAGTTTGTACTTTCTCATTGCTTAAGGCAAGCTCTTCAGACAAATTCTTATTCTTAGCTAAGGTTTCTAAGAGTGCAGCATTCATTTGGCTAAGTAGTGTAGCAGGAACCATGACCAAATCTTGTTGAGCAGGAGTAGGCGTATGCGAACTGGGTCCTGGTTGTGATTCACTCAAAGTCTGGGAACTCACATTGATATTGCTATCATTGTTTGTCTCCGCATTTGAAAGACTCACCACCGAAGATTCATTCGAATCAGCACTCTCTTGCCCAACTTGATGTGGTTGAATACTAGCATCAGTGGCATTATCAGTGTCATTAATATGTACCTCAGATTTCTTATCTGGCCCTAAGCTGGAAAAAGTTGCCATGAAAGCCGCCTTTGCAGTCTGAAAGTCATCACAATCGGAATCATACGCATCAAGATCATCGGCTTGGTAAGCTGCATTCTGCGTAGTGACAACGTCTTGTTCAGCAATCCCTGGGTCAGCGAGAAATGCAAGCTCCTCTTCATCAAGTTCCCTTCCTTGCGCCTGAGCATTCACCAGATAGATCTTTTCTGCAAACCACTGTCCATCCCTTTTCCTCTTAGGTTTCTTACAATCCCTGGACATATGACCCTCTTCTTTGCAGTTGTAGCAGGTGATCATTCTCAATTTGCCTGTATTAACCCGTGGAGGATTGTTGACCATTGGAGCAGGAGCAGGATTGGCGGTGCGAACATTGGTTGATGTGGAAGTTCTCCCCTGATATGGCTGAATTGGCTGAACCATTACTCTGCCATTCTCAATTGTAGCTTGTTGGCGAGAATTGGATGAATTCCTCAACTGATTGTTGGTAGGAGCTGATCCTCTGAATCCTCGTTTGCTTAAAGTTCTTGTGAGGTAAGCAGACATAGTAGTTAGCACTTCAACTGGGTCAGCTCCTTGTTGGAATACAGGAACTGGGACTTCCTCATCATCACAATATAGTGCTTGATCTGGATGAGCTGCATAATCAGTATAAGGAAGACTCATTTGATCAGGGTAGCTTGTTGGATATGCTGCATTCTCTTGATAAGACGAATATGATGGCTGAGCATAATGTGCAACATTTGCTGGATGAGGTTGTGAAGCATACTGTGGTGAGGGTGCATTGAACCGATATTGTTGCTGATGTGAGGTGGGTGGTTGTGGTAGAATCGAGTATTGGGGAAAGGCTGGTGTCATGTAAGGTGATTGATGATAAGCTTGATGTCCCAAGATATAGGGTGTGTTGTTGTGAGACAAGCTTGGTTGATTCGCCATCAATGCTAAAGAATCTGGGTGCATACCACGAGGAGAACGGTGCATAATCACATGCTTCTCATGCTGCTGAAGGAAGGCATAGATTTGATCTAAGTTGCACTTATGCAAATCCCGGGTTAACTTCACATCGGTAATATACTCACCCCATTCAGCTTGAGGTAGAGTATTCAAGAATTTGGTGTTAACCTGGAATGGTGCAATCACAAGATTGTAGACATTCAGATCATTCATGAGTGTGGTGAATCTGAAGTAATAATCGTGGAGTGTTTCCCCTGGGTTGTAGGTGAATCTATCAAACAAATCATACAGCTGACACTCCCTTTCTTGTTTGGTGAGAGACGTGCCTTGTAGCAACACCTTAAGACGTTCCCATAGATCCTTTGCCACCGTATACTGACTCACCATCCTATAGATGTCATGGGGAAGAGCTTGGAGAATTGTTTGAAGAGCTTTTTCATCTGCATCTGCAACAAGTTGTTGGGCTGGAGTGAGTTCTTCAAATTCTCGTGGTCTAGTCACGTTGTCAACCGTAATGGTACCATAATCGAGTGGACCATTCAAAATCGATTTGACCATAAGTCTTCCGTAGGTCGGTTTCCCCTTTAGATATTGCATCATTCGACCTTGCCATGCCTCAAACACCTCTTTAATGAGCATCGGTGGACGGCTATCAGTTCCCGTTATGATTGATATATCCGTAAGAGATGTCATCTGAGGCATTACTGAATTTGGATTCATTTTGTTTTTCTTCAAAGAAACAGAGATTATCGGTTGATCGAGCAGTGAAGTAAAGCTTGTGAATTGTGTTGTGTTTTTGTTGTATGAAACCAAGATTAAATCCTCTAATAAATCGTCGAAAAAACAAGCAAAATAACCCTTGATTCGGAACTTTTTGTTGATTCGGAAGTTTGATTCGGAAGATTACCTTGATTCGGAACTTTGTGTTGATTCGGAAGATTACCTTGATTCGGAACTTTTGGTTGATTCGGAAGATTACCTTGATTCGGAACTTTTTGGATTGAGTCGGAACTTCTTGGTTCGGAAGTTATTGATCCGGAACTTTGGCTTGATCCGGAACTTCTTGATTCGGAAGTTTCTTGGTTCGGAACTTTGGCTTGATCCGGAACTTCTTGACTCGGAAGTTCTTGGTTCGGAAGTTTTCTTGACTCGGAACTTCTTGGTTCGGAAGTTTCTTGATTCGGAACTTCTTGACTCGGAACTCCTTGGTTCGGAAGTTTCTTAATTCGGAACTTCTTGACTCGGAACTCCTTGATCCGGAACTCCTTGATCCGGAACTTCTTGATCCGGAACTCTTTGATCCGGAAGTTTCGCTGAGTTAATCAGAAACTCCTTAGATGAACAGTCGAACAGTAAAACTTACGATTAAGCCCAGATTTTGACCAAATAACCCAAAAAGTTTTGTGCTTTCGACTAAAATAAGTAACAACTAATACTTATCCACTAATCCCAATCACAAAAACACCAAAAATACCAAGAATCAAGATGATTTTTCTAAAAGGACACTAATACAATCAAAAACTAAAAAACCACACAAATCACCACCTTAAATCACCCCATAGCTCTTGATACCAAATGTAGAATATTGATAATCAATGAATCTATGAAGGGGTTTGTTAATTTCTAGAGAGAGAAAGTTAGAGAGAGAAAGTGAGAGAAACTATGTGAATTTTATTAAGTGGAAATTAAGAAATGATAACAACCAACCCCTTTCCTTAGTGGAAAGGGGTATTTATAGTTCCAAGTCATAAGTGGACTTGGGCCGGTCCATGACAAACCCATGGACCGGTTCTTACTTAAGTTAATAAGCAAATAATAACTAAATACTAACTACGAGCTATTACAACATAAATCATATTGTGGAGTGACCGATACTTCTAATATACGTTAAAACGTATTTCTAACAACTAAGTATGAATGACGGTTGTCCATCCATATTAGTAAAACAATATCGATAAAAACATCAAGGTTAAAACCTCAAGGTGCTGAAAACATCATGGTTAAAACAACAATACGCTGAAAACATCAATACGTAGAATAACGAACGTTGGCTTAGGAAGCTCCTGGTGACTACCCACTAGTCACAGGTCAAGTTTTAGAACCTCACTACTACAAAAAAGTTCATCAACACCGGTTAGAATAGCCCATGAAAACTGGTTTCAGAACCGGTCTAGGCGGGGGGGTATTTCTATAGCTAAAACGTATAGAAACTGGTCACACAACCGGTTTTTAATAGAAGCATCAAAATTGGTTTTTTCATAAGAGCACGTCTCTATTATAAAGTAAACAGACTAGCATTTAATCTAAAAACCACTCTTTCTGCCAACTAACATTAAAAAATACTATATTTTTATTTTTTCTATAAATCTGATACAGTAATATGCAAGGTATCAATATGTAAAGTCACAACTGAAGCTAATGTAAAATTTATGTCTTTTCTATTAATCAGCAACTACAACCATGTTTCATGTCACTTCTTTTTGTTACACAAACAACATAAAAGCTAAACAATTTACGCACTAGTGATATTCTAATATGTAGTCCTTTTCTCTACGTTACGAGTTCTGGCTGCTATCCTTTATCTTCCTTTTGAGTTTTAGCAGCACTTCAGCTCCATCGCTACTATGATAGTTTCCATTAATATGCTCTTAGTGGGCAAACTTGCCGAGTAGTACCTCAATCTAGTAAAAGCCATAACTCCACCTGATTATTAGAGAAAAACAAGTCATCTTTAAAATTTATATTTGAGTTGCCTAATCTTATTTATTTATAGAAGAGAAAAAATCACAAAACATAAAAACAACGAATGCCCCATATAAACCATCCCAGGAGAGTATGGATCAGGTTATATAACCCGGAACCATGCCTGGAATATATATATATAGGGAAAAAATCGCTAATGTCATTTAAAGTACGTAAGAATATAGATTAAACCTTCGACCCATAGTCTATCTTTTTCTACCAGAGGTGCGGGTTCGAATCCATTTTGTGACAAGATTTTAATGGGTCAATTCACAAAAATTTATTTTATCCCTAATGGGTCAAACAGGTTTAAGCATTAGCTTAAAATAATACTACCATTGAACAGGACAAAACGAGTTAAAGGATAAGTTAAGATTTCAATTAACTTACATATGGGTTCCTGTGATCAACGCGAGAAGCAAAACCATAATCCTCAGTATCCATTGGAAAATCTATTCCTACGCTACATTCTTCATGTGTCATGTCACCTGGTTAGAAGTTACACAACAATACCAAACAATGTTTAGCAGCTCATGAATTTTCAACGAGACACTATATATCGATTACACTGATCAAATCCTTTAAATGTCAACCCAACTTCTCAAACAAAAACTGAAGAATTCAAGTTACAATTTCATATTTATGTCAATGCTCATCACTATCAGAATTTGGCTTATACATTTTTTTGGAACAACGACTTTGGCTTATACAATACTAGTAAACCACACGCATCTTGAAGACAATTTCAACATCTAATTCCGCTTCTGAAAAATGTTCCAGGCCAGAACGAGTTAAAGGTTAAGATAAGATTTCAATTAACTTACACATGGGTTCCTGTGATCACCGCGAGAAGCAAAACCATAATCCTCGGTATCCATTGGAAAAGCTGTTCCTACGTTACATTCTTCATGTGTCATGTCACCTGGTTAGAAGTGCCACAACAACACCAAACAATGTTTATCAGCTAATGAATTTTCAACGAGACACTATATATCGATTACAGTAATCAAATCCTTTAAATGTCAACCCAAATTCTCAAACAAAAACTGAAGAATTCAAGTTACAGTTTCATATTTATGTCAATGATCATCACTATAAAAATTTGGCTAATAAATTTTTTTTTGGAACAACAACTTTAGCTTATACAATACTAGTAAACTACACGCATCTTGAAGACAGTTTCAACATCTAATTTCGCTTTTAAAAATGTTTTAGGCCATTTCTTAAACTAGGCATACAGGGCAAAATTGATGAAGTCAACAAATTAGAGTATGCAATATCTTAAAAGAAAAAATCTATAAAAAAATCTAACAATGTAACCAATATTTTAGTAATATAGTCATTGCGATCACATTTAACTAGCTACATATACATACAAATGACATACGAACACTTTATTCTCTTTTTCAAGATACTTGAAGTACTCTCAAAGAATGGACAATAACAATAGTAAATAGATCAACTTACCGTAGAATAAACCGAAAACTTGTTTTCGTCATTCGAGTAACTATCTCCAGCACTAGCAACATCGGGGTAAGAACAAGTAAATTGAGTTAATGAAGAATCCTGGTCACAAAAATGGAATTGAATACTTACTTTCTTCGTGTTTTAATGTCGTGCGATTGAAGTTCCCATCTTTAAACTTAGGTTGCTAGACAAAGTTGACTGCTCGACAGATAAATCAAGAGCAAAATCAGCTTATCAGTAAGTTTCCTGGACTCGGGGCTATCCTCAAGACTCTGTGTGTCAAGAGCAACAAACTTTAGTAGCATTCCATACAACAACATTAATAAAGGGGCCATGTCCTCCTACTCTAACATATATAATCAAATATCCAAATAAGTGTATCCAAATTTAAATAAGATCCAAAGCTTTAAATCAAAGAGATATATATCACTGAGACACTAACATCTGCTTGTTAGTTTCCAGAGATAGAAATTTTATTAGGGTCGCACAATGGGGGACAAGCGATATAGTAAGTCACCACATTGAACAACCTTTTTCAAACTTTTCAAGTCAACTATACATTTCACATAGATTCTTTTAACAACTCAAATCCAATACTTAATTCATTATTTTAATTATATCAAGTAAACTTTTGTTTCAATCAACAAGCAGTTCATAGATGGCATGTAACTCATAACTAACAGCCAACTCAAGTCCTTGGGCAAATAAGCTGCATGTACATGAAAACTAAAATCTTTATTTCAATCTCAAATAAAAGGCTCCCTCACTTTTTTAACAAAAGTGCATCTACGGTCAAAACATAAAGCATTCCCTTCAAGTAGAAGTCGCACTTAGCAAACAAACATATCTTGAAATAACACGAGAAACTACATGAAAAATAAACTACAGATCTACATTTTTTGCTTATAATTTAACCCAAACTTACACCAAAACACTCATTTTTTTCAAACATTCAATCGAATGGTTGGTGGGTATTGTAGATCCTATAAAATCCCTATAGAAGAAACAGACAGTGACGGATTTATGTTGTAATTATACATAAATCAGATGAAAATTGAAGCATAAAATAACCAATGATGGAAAATTAAGGCTTAAACCCAAATTTCAAATACCTTGTCACCGGTGGATCATGAAGAAACTCTAAAGGTAGACAAAAAAGAAACAAAGTATTTGGTGAAAGTGAAAAGAAAGGAGGTGAGAATAACAGGTTTGTGGTTTTGATTTTGGGGAAAACATGGGCGAGGGAGTTTTGATTTTAGTGGAAAACATGGGCGGCGAGTGTTGGAGGGTGACCCACACTTTTTCATAGGGACTTTTCTTTTGTAACCTAATATTGATTTTTATTTAATTTATTTTCTTTACAAAGCAACAAATGTATTCTACTGAATTTAGGGACTGGTTTTATAACAATTGAACAAGTTTCTATGCTTTTTGAATTATAAAGACCGGGTATCTAAAAAAAATGGTGTTTGTGCCTCTCATGCTCCTTAATTTTTAGCAATAGAAATCAGTTTTATTGAAACCGGTCTTTATTAAGAGGTGTTTATAGCCTTTTGTGTAGTAGTGCCTACAGGTCGAAGCCTTGGCTCTAATACCATAATTGTAACACCCCATTTTGATAATGGAATGTCACGCGTAATTATGGCGTGTCATCAAAGCATACAAGGATAAATGTCTAAAACATTACATGACCATAGGGTAAACCGGAATCAAACATCGGTTCCCAAACATAAGCCCAAAACATAATAAAGCAAAAGGAATGAATGAAAGACTAAACAAGCATAAGTGTATGAAGGAAAAAAGGAAAAGAAGTTTATGGCAGCTTCCATCCTATGTACGTCCTCCAAATGCTCGAGTCCTGGGTACCTGCCGTTTTGGGAACATGAAAGGAAAACGACTGAGCAATACGCTCAGTGCACAAAAGCATGAATAGGATAAGCATATAACATATAACAGCGGAAGAAACTAAGTTCCGAGTAACCTGGTTAAGTCTTGATAAAACTGATTTTATAGTTTGAAAAATGTTTATCTTGTAAAAACTGTTTATCATATTTTACCATTAGCCAATATAGGTCATGAAAATCCACCGTGCATGAATACTTGGAGGGGTGACCTCATCATGCAAATTAGAGGGGTTGCCTCTAATTTAATATTCTGGTTTGGGTATGAGGGATCAACTCCTTGTGAAGGATACAAGGCACACACCACATTCACCATGAAATCCTGACTGAAAACATGTAACTAGGATGCACCCATACGCCCCAAATGATAAATATAAAAATATGGCCAAAAGCTTAAGGGACGCCACGAGCAATCACTCCGCCGTGGTGAAGTCATAACATCAGTGCCTCTAATGTTATGGTTATGGTACCTCCATAACTAGGTGAAACAGGTCATGCATGTATATGGCTATGGGTATTCTAAATTAAACATAAGCAAATCAAACACATAACTTATACTACGGGAAAACATTTGGCTGCATACGGGGAATCCTAATAAGGAAAGAATGTCCATACTGAAAGGACGGGAATCCGTACCTTATGTCCAGTGAACGAAGAAGACGAACTGAGAGGAATCCTACTTCTGTATCACTAATGCTACATAAATACATACATGAATAAGTATCTGCTTACTAATACGTAACTGATTCTATGTCATGTCTTAGCTTATTTTATATGTTCATATCATGTTTTACTGTTTTAAGCCTTAAACTGTGTTTATCTTATATTCTGTTTACTCTGATTAAGTATTTCTGGTATTTCCTGTATTATTATACTTACTGTGTAATAATAAGTAACTGTCCAAAAATAGCAGGTTTCCTAAAATAGAAAGTTTCCAAAAATAGAAAGTTTCCAAAAATAGAAAGTTACCAAAAATAGAAAGTTTCCAAAAATAGAAAGTTTTCAAAAATAGAATTACTGCTTAAAATAGATAAGTTTCTAAAATAGAAAGTTTCCATAAATAGATCAGCTGCCTTAATTAAATAAGTTTCCATAAATAGATTAGCTGCCTGAAATAAATAAGTTTCTAAAAATAGAAAGTTTCCATAAATAGATTAGCTGCCTTATTTAAATAAGTTCCTAAAAATAGAAAGTTTCCATAATTAGATATAAGCTGGTTAAATAAGCTAAGTATATAAGCCTAAGTGTTTTCATGATTATTTTCTAAGTCATAATGATATAATGTATAGTTTATTAATTATTTCATGTAATTAAAATAAACTATAGGTTAAAATATTTAATTAAAGTATATCATGTTTTTAATTAAATAAAGTTAAATACTTAGGTTAAAACATGTATTATTATTTATTAATAATATAACCTAAGTCATGTTAATTATTTAATTATAACCATGGTTTTTAAATAATTAATTAATTATAAGTCTAAAAATATAAAATACTTAGGTTAATAATTTCATGATATTAATAATTAATATAACCTAAATCATGTTATTAAATTAATCATGTCATATTTATAAATTTAATTTTAACATATGATTATATAAAAAAAATAATCTTAACATAAACCGTGAACCGGATCTTGACTAGAACCCTTGAAACGGACATGAAATCGACACCATACCCCGAACCACTTCGGGGTTCCCCTTGTCTTGCTACTGCCGTGGGACCCACACCACCAACCGGGACCATATGGTCTCGGTGGTAGTCGAGTAGCCAAACCGAGACCCCCTTGGGGTTCGGTTTATGCGCCGGCCAAAACAAACACCCCTAAAACACCCTTTTTGATTTATTCCAAAAACCATTTTCATGTTAGATCTATGTTTTTAATTAGGTTTTAAAAACATCTTGTTCTTAATTAATTATTAGATCAAATCAAAAAGAAAAAGGGTAAAAAACATATACCGAATGCGTGGATCTAAACGAGGATGAACAAACACGAACACTTGCACCAAATCCAAGATCAAATATCAAATAAACACCCTCCTTGGTGTGTTTATGTGTGGCGGCCAAAAAAGAAAAAGAAGGAGAAGGAGAAACTTTTTAGGTTTTTGTAAAAAAAATCTTCTGTAAAGTGAAAAATGAGTAGTAACTTTTCCCTTAACCCCTCTTTAGTGAATTTTGAGATGGGCTTGGCCCATCTCTTCCTTGTTGCCGCGGGTAGGGGCCCCACATGGGGTACCCGTACCGTTTTCCGTGTCTCGATGTTTAATTGTTCGTTCATGTTTATTTGTGTTCGTGTTTTGTGTGTTCTGGTTAATTAATTACCGTGACCTAATATATTTATTTACGCTCGTAATAAATATATATACGTAATTAATAATAGTTCGTGATTTAATTACGTTCATGATTTCATGATCGCATGTTTGTGATTAATTATTGTTAAATAATTATTGCGTGCTCGTGCGTAGTAAATACTTATCGTGTTCTAACACGTACGTGATACATAATATCCTAACATGTAATCGTAATCATACTATAATACGAAAGTTTTAATCTAGTACGTACGATCTTAAGGGTACTATTCATGGTAAAAGCATGCGGGTTTTACAAAAATAGTCTATCCCAGACTTTTGTTTAAAGCCTTGAATGACTAGCCTTGCCTTGAACTTTTCAACAGTTCCATCTACCTTCATTTTCCTTTTGAAAATTCATTTGTTACCAAGTAGATTACAACCTGGAGGTTTCAACACCCAAGTGTTGTTGCATATGATGGAATCCATCTCATCATTTATTGCTTCTTTCCAGAAAGCAACATCTTGGGACTTCATTGCTTCAGCAAATGTTTTGGGATCATCCTCAACATTAAAGCAATATGAGTATTGGTCAGAGACCTCATCTCTTGTCCCTTCAACCAAGTATAGTTGAAACTCAGGCCCAAAATTCCTTGGAGTCCTATGCCTTGTGCTTCTTCTAAGCTCAGGCTCAGGTTGCTGAACTACAACCTTATCAGTAACCCTTTCAGGTTCCACTGAAGCACCAATGTCCTCAGCTCTAGCAGGAAACCTGAGGCTTGGTCTAGGGACTGATGAGAACCTAGTCTCATCAAAGTTTGCATCCCTTGATTCAAAGATTGAGTTTATAGAAACTGAATCATTAGGTTCAATAATATAAGCCTTGGAATGCTCAGCATATCCAACAAAGATGCATTCAATGGCTCTTTCACCCAAGGTTTTCACCTTTGGATAAGGGAGTCTTACAACAGCCCTACAACCCCAAACCTTGATGTAGTCCATGTTTGGTTTCCTTTTAGTCCAGAGTTCATAAGGGGTAATCTTGTTCCTTTTGTTGGGAACCCTATTTAATAAATAACAAGCTGTCAACATAGCTTCACCCCAAAACCCTTGACTCAGTCCAGAATAGGACAACATGGAATTAACTATTTCCTTAAGTACTATATTCTTCCTTTCAGATATACCATTTTGTTGTGGGGTATAGGGAGCAGTCGTTTCATGGATAATTCCAACAGACTGAAAATATTGAGCATCCATGTACTCACCTCCCCTATCAGTCCTTAATCTTTTGATTTAGACTCCTTGTTGTAATTCAACTTCAGTTTTAAATACTTTAAATTTATCTAATGCTTCATCCTTAGTATGTAACAAGTAAACATAGCAAAACCTAGAAGCATCATCAATAAATGTTACCAAGTATTTCTTATTCCCTAATGAAGGAGTAGAATGCAAATCACATAGGTCACTATGGATTCGCTCCAAGACTTTAGTTTCACGTTTTACATCTTGAAATGGTTTCTTAGTTATTTTGTTCAGTATGCAAGTCTGACACTTTTCAGTGTCCATGTCAAATGCTGGGATTAACCCATCTTTAGACATAGTTTGCATCCCGTTTAAAGTGGACATGGCCCAGTCTAGTATGCCATAGTGAAGAATCCTTTAGTTGACTGGTGGATACTGAGGCTGAACAAATATTTTCACTACCAGCACTAACTGAGTTAATACTGGTGGTTGTTTCAATATTAAGCCTAAACATTTGATTACTTAAATAACCAAAACCAATAAACACACCATGTTTGGATAAAACAAATTTATTTGATTCAATCACTTGTTTATAACCATAATTATTCAAAGCACTACTAGAAACCAAATTCTTCCTAATATTAGGAACATGCAAAACATTAAACAAGCTAACAATCTTTCCAGAACTAAACTTAAGATCTACACAACCACGTCCATGCACTAGGGCTGTTGACTCATTTCCCATGTGAAGAATAGATCCATCATTCAGTGACTCATAAGTCTTGAACTAGCATCTATCTTTACACACATGAACAGTTGCTCCAGAATCAACCCACCACGCAACATCATCATCCTGCACAAAATAAGCTTCAAATACATATGTAACATAATAAATTTAGAGAGATTCATTAAACATATTCTGACCTTTCAGTGTTGTGTTGTTAGAACCAATCACTAAACCTTTTGTGCCTGGTCCACTAGCTTTGCTGCCAGTATCAACACCTTTGCAATCCCTTTTGAAGTGTCTAGGTTTCCCACACTTCCAACAAGCCACTGAGGACTTCTTGTTAGGATTACTTTTGGTGTTATCCTGATGCTTACGTTTGCCCTTGTTGTCATTGTACCTGATGGAGTTGTTATGCTCCACCATATTGACAACTGATGAACCAGCAACATTGTTGCTCTTTGGCTTATCACTTTCATGCACCCTGAGGGATTCTTCAATGCGCAAATGACTGCTCAACTCAACAAGAGTTAACTCCTCCTTCTTATGTTTCAAGGTATGCTTGAAATCTTTCCAAGAAGGAGGGAGTTTGTCAATGACACAAGAGACCTGAATGGTCTCATCCATGTTCATTTTATGTTGTGTAAACCTACCAAGTATTCCAAGAAGTTCATTGTATTGTTCCATGACTGGTCTTGAATCAGTCATTTTGTAATTTGTGAAATCACTCACAAGGAACATCTTACTTGATGCATCCTCAACCATATATTTGGCTTCCAAGGAATCCCATAGTTCTTTACCAGATTCAGAATTTTGATAAATATCAAAGAAGGAATCAGACATACCATTGAGAATAATACCACGACACACATAGTCGTCATTCTCCCATTTGCTCATTTTCCTTAGTTCCTCCAAAGTAGCATCATCACCACCATCAGGAATAGGAGTTGTCAACACATACACCACACTTATGGTTGAAAAAAGAAAGTGCATCTTCTTTTGCCATCTTCTGAAATCCACCCCTTCAAACTTGTCCAGTTTGGAGAAGTTAGCCACCATATGCTTCATTGCAGCCGCCATTGATTATCACAAAATAATTTACTTTGATTGTTGGTGTTTACTTCATCCCAACCAGGGTATATATAATCAATCATAGCTACGTACCAAAACAATGGTTACCGGATATCACTTGGAATCGTGTAATCACATTCCAAAGTAAATTATTCGATCCTAATGCCTGGGTATCACGAATACCTACTTGGGATAAGACCAAATGCTGTTAGTGATTTAGGCACAAATCTCTAACCCTTTTGTTGTTATGTGTTTCTTGTTTCTGTTGTGTCTCTTTCATGCAAGCTATGATCACCTATTTATAGGTGGAGTACTCAACCCTAGTCAATGGTATTAAGAGGAATTAACAGCCAATTAATCTCCTCTTAACGAGCTCCATAATACCAGGTCAAAGTGATTACAAGACCAATTAGACGTGGTCTTTAATGTACTTGATTTAGTCAAAAGACCGTTACAAGCATACTTGTTCAGCTCTAGCGTTAGTCTATCCTTCAGTCCCACTGAAGCATCAGCAAATCCTGAAGGGTGTTCCTGCTGAAGCCTTCAGTACTGAAGAAGACTTGCTGATCAGTAAATATTGAAGACATATCTTTAGTGAAATACTCCCTGATGAATACCTTCAGTCCAGAGTTCGACTCACTAAAGAACATCAGCAATGCTGAACAACTCTAACCACAACAAGAGTCAGGGTGTTCAGGGACTTATGGGTGTACACTCCGTACCTCCTTACCCATTCACCAGTATGAACTGACCCACAATTGAACTATATTACCAACACATACATTATCTAAGGATGAGTTGTTTCTTCGGAGATTGGTTTTCTCTCATGTTCAACTATACATCCATGTCTCAAGGGTCAAGAGCATAAACGGTTTGAGGATTGCATGTTGTATAAAGATGGTAAATACACATATTCAACGACTAAAGCCGTTGTGTATAAGGAAAATTTGTTTTGCATTTGAAATAAAAACATATATTTTTATACATGCGGATACTTTTAAGTTCTATTTCATTTTATTGTATTATCATTCATTTCCTTTTGTTCTTTATTTCTTATTTCGCTTTATAAATAATTTACGATGTTCGTAATTTATTAATTGTTAATTAAATTATGCTTTGAATATTTATAAGGCTCGCCCGCACATTGGACATACTATACAACTAGTTAGTATATATAGATAGATAGATTTGAGTGACATGAAATAAAAACTCCTAAGATAAAATAAGTAAACTTACAAAAGAGCCGTGATTGGCGTGTTTAATTTTATGCTTAAAAAAGATCATCATGCATTTGATAAAATCAATGATAAATTTAAAGAGTAATAAATTATGCAATACATGTGCTCAACAATATTAGGCAAAATAGTTACACAATATGAGTTGGGGTGAGAATTCAAGTCGGGTTCGAGTTAACAAGTTTGGTTCAAATAATCAAGTCAACTATATTAACCCAACATGTTTATATATAACCCAGACATGACCCATTTAACATGTGTATGTACTTAGCTGAGAAGTTAAATTTGCACGAGTTAAACATTTTTAATGGGTCTTGGGTTGAACCATTTAACATTTTATGTACAAAATTGACATATTACACGAGGTAAGCAAGTATGTTAGTCGATACATTTAACCTAATTAACCCTATAATAAAGTATAATAATTATTTGTTTTAAAAAAAATCTAAACGAGTTAACGGGCTGACTCGCTAAATTTATTCTCAACCCAACTCGCATGTTTAATAAAGGTCAGAATATTATTTTTTTACTTATTCATTCAGCACTCTGCTGCATTTTAACAAACACTTGGCGTGCACCAATAATATCCCATCATTCTCAATTCCCTCCCGCCACCCACAAATATCTATGCTACGTTTTACGGGCTGTTTTGTTTTGGCTTATATTTCATAAACCCCATTTTTATGGCTTTTCTGGATGGATATTTATGGGCTTATGTAAGTTTATTATGATATGATAAACTTATATAATCCCATAAGTCTAATAGCAAAAATAAATGCTAAGTTAGACAAATCGTCAACGCTTAACCCGGGAATCCCGTGACTGTTTCCAACCCTTCGTGTGAGGCCTTACCATCAGGGGCGGATGCACACTTGTAGTGTACATACAAAAACCCGACATTTAACACTTTATAACTTTATAAATCATTCGGGGCTGTTTGTTTAAGCTTATCAAACATAACCCCATCTCGGCCATAAGACCCAAGTTTTGTGGCTTATTTAGAGACCTATGAGCCTATATATAAGTTTATTACAGTATATGCTATGGTAAGCTTATATAAGCCCATAAGTCTCCAAATAAGCCATAAATTTAGGGCTTATAAATTATAAACCGGAATTTGGCTTATTTTCGGCTATATTATAAGTTTTAATTTTGTGGCTTATCGTGAGACTTAGGAGCTTTTATAAGCTTATTATATCATATTATACAAATATAAGTCTCCAAATAAGCCACAAAATTTGAGGTCTTATGAAGTATAAGCCGAAATGGGCTTATGTTTCATCTCTAAGTAACAATATAGTTTTTTCTTTCGCATTTTGTGGCTAGTGTAAAAAAAATCTTTTATTGCCCCCAACCAATTTTCCTGGTTCCGTCACTAGGCCATTTGGTGATGGATGAGTATGCATGCATTACAATCAGAAGTTGCAGATGAATGCCTAGTTGCCGATGGCTAGTGGCATGTTCACTGGCTTTCTGAGTTTTGACTTCACAATGTTAGTGCAGTTTGCCATCCTCATGTTTAGTCTTCAAATGTGGGGCCCACATACCACTCGCCACTAAATTTAATGCTTCAAACTTTTTTCAACAAATTGCTCTAGTACAAACATAATTACACTTCTTTCCTTTTTATTCCATTCATATACTTACAAAAGACTCTAAATGGAATAATAGCTTCTACTTGAGTGTAGATATTACATGTCTCATAACTTCAATTAAGGTGTATCAACGTTTAGTTTTTAAGAGTATCTTCTTTTGGACATTATAATTATGCTATACCTCGCTCATTAGGGATTAGTTATTATTGTTGTTCATAAATTGTATTCCAGATTAAAATCTCGCGAGTTGGCTAGACAGTCAGTAAGACTAATAAGTTATGTATAAAATTTTGAAAGTCTGGTCTTCTGGTCTCTATTGTTTTAATACGTATGAAAAGATTTCCAGGTAGTTATGATGTGTCTTCTTAACTAAACATTGATGTTAATATTTTTAAGTTTTTTTTCTAAGATCTTTTATATCTGCGATGCACCACACATTTTTTTATCTAGTATTTGTGTTCTGTAGTTATATACTGATATCCCTGTTTGAACATGAGCTCAAAACTCGTGATGTAAATTGTTATCGTGGTATCATAAGTGCTGATTTTGATGCGTTAACTGAGACTTGAAAATTTAGTTGATTTTAATTGGCGAGCCTGTCTTAGGTTTATTGTTATAATAACATACAACAATGGTGTTGTATTTCTTGCATAATGAACAAAGATTTATTCGTAGTTTTGCACGTCTAATGCAATTGGATTCTGAACCTGATTTACATATGGTGCCTTACAGAGAGTCGATCCAATTGTCATGTTGCTAGACACATTTGTCAGCCTTACGTTCAAGTAGCATGTTCAAGAAAGGTGAGTCTTTAAGCACTTTTTTTTAAGATTCTAGTGTTTATATGGTTATGTTTCCGTTTAAACACGATTCAGTGCAGTACATTATTATTTGAATCTAGATGGAACAACTATAGGAGTTAGTAGTCACAACTTGTAGTAGATGTTGCATGTTCAATGTATTCACATATGAACGTCGATTTCGGGTTATTATTGAAAGTTTATAGACTTAAAAATTGATTGTCGTGTGATAGGATCGAACTCGAGATCACGGGATTGCACATATTACGTGAAGGGTTAATTTGTTTATTAAATATATTTATTATATTTATTAAATCAAACCGTAGCTAACGATCGTTAAGTAATTAAAAGTTAAGTATTAAACGACCATTATAGAAGGTTAAAGAAGCTAAAAGAAGGAGTCGGAAAAGTTCTAGAAACCTCTTTTGGAGGTGATGTATATCCGGCCTAAATGGGAGACAAAAGAAAAGGGGAAAAGATTTTGTGGCTTTATTTTGTTTAACCTTGGAAGAGAATTTTTCCAAGGTGTATATAAACAAACCAAAAGCCTCATATTTTTCACCTCATATCTCTCTTTATCTTGCTCTAAAAACCGGCCAAACAAACACCCTATTAGGGTTCTTCTTTATTTTTTATTAAGCTATTCTAGATCTAGTCTTAGCCCCTCTCTAGTGTTGTTGGGTAGATCTTCCATAGACTTGGAAGCTCGGTTTATTCGTGCTAGACTCATGATTAACTCGCCATATCACATGTGTACAAGATCGTGGTGTAATCTTGCTTTAGATTACATCCTAGTGGTGTTCGTGATCTATCTCTATCGGTGACCGTTCCGTCAACTTGTAGATCTTGCTAGGATAAAGGTATGTAACCCTAGCCTTGATTAATTATAATCGTGTTAATTAAAGATCTTGTTAATTTGCTTCCGCTGTGTGTTCTTTGATCCATATTAGGGTTTTTATAATTGTTATGATAAACATAAACCAAAAGTGGCATCGAGAGCCGTTTTAACATGATTTTAATTATCAAGATCTAAAGTTTTTAACTAATATTGATTGGTGTTAATAATTAAATGTTGTTTTTTAGGTTCTATAAAAATTAGGTTTTGTGTTTTTTGTTTTTTGTATTCGGATATGTCGAATTTTTATAAAAAAAAAATTGTTAGTAAACCCTAAAATTACATGGTAATTAAACTTTAGATATTTTGCATGAATTAATTGTTATGTCATGCGTGGTTACGATCCGTAGTTTTTTAATTGTTAAGAGAATGTGGGAGATCCGTAATAAACATGCATGTTTTTTACGGATCATATAATTTTGATTGCTATTTGCTTTATTTGATTCAAAATTTTAAAATTAGGGAAGACTTTTTATGTTCATAAAAACCCTAGATTTAATGTTCTTTGAATAAATTGTTATGCATGTGGCTATTTGATTTAGTTTTTTTTTTTGCACTACTTGTTTTCATGCGTTTTATTGTATGTTGTAAACAAGGGTAGTTTTATTAAGAAAAATAATATGGACTAAATCCTATCAAAATTAATGAATTGTTTTGAGATCTAACTTACATATGATTTGTATTAATTAGAATTGCAATAGCAACTTAACGGCCTACTCAATTTTGACAAACTATAAAGTGGGTATAACGCACCGCTGGTCAAGTACCCGGTTAAGGAAGGAGGTGTTATGCTTCAGCGCTGACCAAATTCCCGGCTTGCCTGTGCGTCAAAATTGGAATTACCTACGGTTGTTATTGGTATAATTCTTTAAGGTTGATTTTAACTACATTAATTCACATCCGAAACACAATGAATAAGGTTATTGCTTTGTGCTTTAGCTTCGTTCTAGAAAAAGTACGGTGTGAATTTAGTTGTGAGTAAAATCTTTAATTGGTTTAACCAATACCTCAATTTGCAAATATATGATGAACTTTTAGTCTCACCAAAAAGTTTACTAAACGTTTTATTAAACTTATGTTATGGAGATGTATGCATGCTTCTCCATACATGATTTTGACACCAAAATCTATACCCTAAAATTTAAGTCATATGCCCTCTAATTGACGAACACTTGAAGTTACAATTGTCGTCATATAAGATATCGGACGATGTTGTAATGGAGAGTAAACTTCATGACTGAATAAGATTACACATGAAGGTTTTACGTTCTTTAGATTAGTCGCCTTAATTGAGTTACTCAGTGAGAACTGGAAACTTAAGGCATAAAATAGGGATAAAACATGTTTACAATGCAAATGATTTTGGCAATGTAAATCCCTAACATATCTAGAAATTGCAAATTTGTTTGTCAATTATTGTTCGACAAGTTACTGTGTTGAATACATTTTTCACTAGCAGATCAACTGATGTGATAAATCTATGTCAATATGGATTCTAGTTTTTCAAGGAAAATACTATGGTTTTATTACCGGGGTAATTTTATTTTCTTGAATTATATTATCGAAAATACTAATGTTTGACCTTATTTTTGTAGAAATGGCTCAACCCGAAAACAATCTAACAATAAGCTCGGCGTTCAAAGCTTTTTTTGAACGGCCTGAACTTACTGGCCCTAATTTCAATGACTGGTACCGCTCACTAAGAATTGTTCTGAGAGCAGCGGGTACTATCAATATCTTGGAAACTCCTTTTCCGGAGGATCTTGCTAAAGGAGCAACTGATGCTGAAAGGCTTCAACACGCTGCTAACGTTAAGAAGCACCATGAGGTGGCTGCTGTAATGTTAGGGAGAATGGCTCCATCACTTCAAAGGAAGTATGAGCTAGCTTCACCTCAGCAAATGCTTGATGAATTCAAGGCAGTGTATGAAACGCCGCAAGCTGTAGAGATCTATGATCTAGTTGATGCTCTACATAGTTGCAAGCAAGCTCCTGGAAAGTCTGTAAGTGCTCATTATATGGAGATGAGGGGTTATATGGAACAACTTATAGCACTAGGACAACCCTTTGATCATAATATGGCTATTAACTTGATCAATAGGTCCCTTAATAAGGACTTCAATGATTTCGTTCGTAACTATAATATGCATTTCACGGGGAAGAAAGTTAATGATTTGCATGCAATGCTCATTGACTTTGAAAAGGGTTTGAAAGATAAGGCATCCACTGCTACTCCTCAAGTACTTCATGTACAAAAGGGTAGAGTGTCGAAACCAAAACCGCAAGTGAATAAGAAGCAGAAAGGCAAAGGCAAGGTTGATAAGAGCAAGCAAGTTGCGACTACATCAAAACCAAAGCAGAACTTTGCTAAGAAATCTCTGAAAGATGAGACTTGTCACTACTGCAAGATGACTGGACACTGGAAGAGGAATTGCTCTCTCTATCTCCATAAAATGGCAGAACATAAGAAGAAGGCTGAGCAAGCTGCTACAGCACCATCTTCTGGTAACTTTTTTATGATAGAGTTATTTAATCTTTCATATAAATCAAACTCCTGGGTATATGATACGGGATGTGGTATTAATATTTGTAATACCCTGCAGGGATTTGAGTTGAAAAGGAGGCTTACCTATGGGGAACAATTTCTGCAAATGGGCAATGGCGCACAAGCAGCGGTTGAAGCTATAGGAATATTTAAATTAGTTTTACCTTCAGGTTTAGTACTGTTTTTAAATAATTGTCATTATGCACCTACAATTGTTAAGGGTGTCATTTCCTTTTCTTGTATGTTGGATCTTGGATTTACTAACACGACTGATAATAATAGAATTTCTGTTTTCAAAGATGGTTTATTCTATTTTGATGCAATTTCTGTGAATGGTGTTTTTGAAATTAACATCCATGATAAAAATTCCAAGAGGAAAAATAATTCTGTTTTTAGCATGAATAAGAAGAGTAAGTTAGACAAGAACTCTTTTTATCTTTGGCATTGTAGGCTTGCCCATATTGGGAAGACTCGCATACAAAAGCTTCAACGTGATGGGCTTTGGAAAGTATCAATGATGAATCATTTGATAAATGTGAATCTTGTATCTCTGGAAAGATGACCAAGAAACCTTTTAATAGCAATATTGAAAGGGCTACTGAACTACTTGGTTTAATACATACTAATGTGTGTGGACCACTTAGACATGTGTCAAGGAAAGGTGCTAGCTACTTCTTGATGTTTACGGATGATTATAGTCGTTATGGTTATGTTTATTTACTTAAGCATAAACATGAGGTATTTTAAACATTCAAAACGTTTAAAGCCGAAGTAGAGTTACAACTAGGAAAGAAGATTAAAGCTCTTCGTTCTGATCGTGGTGGTGAATATTTAAGTCAAGAGTTTAAAGATTATTTAAGTGAGAATGGAATTGTTCAGAAACTTACTTCTCCGTATACTCCACAACAAAATGGTGTATCTGAAAGGAGAAATCGTACATTATTGGATATGGTACGATCTATGTTTAATCTTACAACTTTACCATTATCCTTTTGGGATTATGCTCTTGAATCTGTTGTTCGTATTCTAAATATGGTTCCCACAAAGAAGGTTGATAAGACACCATATGAACTATGGCATGGCAAGAAGCCATACTTGTCTTTTTTGAAAATCTGGGGTTGTGAGGTGTATGTGAAACGTGACTCTAGAGATAAACTCCAACAACGCTCAGTAAAATGTATCTTTGTAGGTTACCCTAAGGAAACTATGGGTTACTACTTTTATTATCCGGCTGAGAACAAAATAATTGTGGCTCGGTATGGAGACTTCCTCGAAAATGATCTTGTAAATCAAGAATTCAGTGGGAGAAATTATGAGCTTGAAGAAATTCAAGGAGATACATTGCCTTCTGAAAATACTAGCGAAGAAATTCCTGAAGAACCAGAAAGTCTGAGCGTTCCACCGGAATTAATTCCTCCACGTAGGTCTCAAAGGACCATACGCGCGCCGGACAAACTATGTCTTTACATAGAGGATGATGAGGAGGAAGTAGGGGATCTTGGTGAACCTGCTAACTATCGATCCGCAATGTCTGAGAAAGTTAAAATGGATAGTTGGATGAATGAGGAAATGAAATCCATGGAAATCAATGATGTTTGGATTTTGTTAGACGTACCTAAAAAGGCTAAAGTAGTGAAAAATAGGTGGATCTATAAGAAGAAAACTGACATGGATGGTGATGTACAATCCTATAAAGCGCGTTTAGTGGCTAAAGGTTTTACTCAAACTTTTGGCATAGACTACGAGGAGACATTTTCTCCTGTAGCAGACTTACGAGCTATTAGGATTCTCATAGCTATAGCAGCATACTATGACTATGAGATATGGCAAATGGATGTTAAAACTGCCTTCTTAAACGGTCGCTTAGATGAAGGCATCTATATGCAACAACCGGAAGGGTATGTTGATCCTAAATATCCAAAGCACGTGTGCAAACTTCAAAGATCTATTTATGGTTTGAAGCAAGCATCACGTCAATGGAATAAGCGATTTGATGAAGAAATCAAAAAGTTCAGATTTATTCAAAATCGTGATGAGCCATGTGTATACCGCAAAGCTAGTGGGAGTAATGTAGTGTTCCTAATTCTATATGTCGATGACATATCAATCATGGGAAGTAACATTCCAAGACTTAAGGAAGTTAAGGATTATCTTGGTAAATGTTTTTCTATGAAGGATTTAGGAGATGCTACGTATATTTTGGGAATTAAAATCTATCGAGATAGGAGTAGACGGTTAATTGGTCTTAGCCAAGATGCTTATATTGATAAGATATTGAAGAAGTATAACATGCATAACTCTAAGAAAGGTTTTCTACCGATGGAGGTTAAGCATGAGTTAAGTCATGAGAAAGATGCATCAACACCTGAAGAGGTGGCTTACATGAAGAAGGTGCCTTATGCTTCGGCTGTAGGATCTATTATGTATGTTGTAAGATGCACAAGGCCTGATGTGACGTTTGCTCAGAACTTGGTCAGTAGATACCAACAGAATCCAGGAAAGTTCCACTGGACTGCTGTTAAGCATATTCTAAGGTATTTGAGAAGTACGAAAGATATGTTTTTGGTATTCGGGGGTAAACCAGACACAGAATTGAATGTAACAGGATTCTGTGATGCGTCCTGGCAATGTGATAAAGACGATACGAAGTCTCAGACGGGTTACGTGTTTGTCATCAATGGAGGAGCAGTTGACTGGAAGAGCAGTAAGCAGAAAACCATTGCTATGCATGCGACTCAATCCGAGTACATGGCTGCTTCAGAAGCTGGATTGGAAGCTGTTTGGATTAGGAAGTTTATTGGAGATCTTGGAGTGATGCCTTCAATTAAAAAACCTATTAATATATATTGCGACAATTCTGCTGCAATAATATTCGCCAATGACCCTGGAGTTATGAAAGGCGCCAGACACTTTAAACGTAGATATCACTACGTTCGAGAACAAGTGGAAGCTCGAGAAATAAAATTGATAAAAGTTCACACGGATGATAACGTAGCTGATCCTTTTACTAAGGCTTTATCTAAGCCAAAAGTAGTTAAGCATGCCAAGGCAATTGGGCTGCAACTAGCTAGCGAATTCATGCAATAAATCTGTTAATTAGTATTTGGATAAAGGATGTAAGACATTATTAAATTGATGAAATAAAGATTAGATTTCGTTTATTTTATGTTATTTAATTTTGTATCCTATTTTACATGTTTTAATCCGTGAGCATTATGATGTTTCTAAATGTCCGTTGTCAATTAATAATATGGGAGTATTATTAAACTAAGACAATTCAAAATAGTGACAGAGTATACTTGAAAGTATATTGGTCAATTTTGGATGATATTTGATGGATCAAATATTGGACTTATCCCAACTATGTGATTTTACTTTATGGATCTTTGTCATTAAGTAAATCATAAATAGTTATCCTTAGACCTGAGATGCCAGAAAACTGCATTGAATATAGTGCATTTCTGTAAGGTAACCTAACGCTAAACGTAACTGGTAGTCATAAGGGTTATTTTCAGAAGTGTTGCAAAGTTCATATGTTTTGCTTGTAGTCGAAATGGGATTCGTTTCCTTCAAATTATTATTTGAAGTATAAATACAACTGGGCCCCTCGGGGAATAGTAAGATGTTTGTGTGGCCACACCCAAATTTGTTTTGGTAATCTTGCTATATCCGTAAACGAGAAACAGAATAGTTAATGAAGGAATGACTAAGATCCATATCCTTATTAACGATGTATTTGAAATGAAAGGATAATAATAAAGATATAATCATTAAAAGGTTCTTGTCCAGGAGGCCTTACTCGAGTTGTACTAGTGACATTGTTAGTGTAACTAGAGGCTAATCAATGTGATCACGATATTTGAATTTTGTCCAAGTGGGAGCTGAAAGTTTATGGACTTAAAAATCGATTGTCGTGTGATAGGATTGAACTCGAGATCACGGGATTGCACATATTACGTGAAGGGTTAATTTGTTTATTAAATATATTTATTATATTTATTAAATCAAACCGTAGCTAACGATCGTTAAGTAATTAAAAGTTAGTATTAAACGACCATTATAGAAGGTTAAAGAAGCTAAAAGAAGGAGTCGGAAAAGTTCCAGAAACCTCTTTTAGAGGTGATGTATATCCGGCCAAAATGGGAGACAAAAGAAAAGGGGAAAAGATTTTGTGGCTTTATTTTGTTTAATCTTGGAAGAGAATTTTTCCAAGGTGTATATAAACAAACCAAAAGCCTCATATTTTTCACCTCATATCTCTCTTTCTCTTGCTCTAAAAACCGGCCAAACAAACACCCTATTAGGGTTCTTCTTTAATTTTTATTAAGCTATTCTGGATCTAGTCCCAGCCCCTCTCTAGGGTTGTTGGGTAGATATTCCATAGACTTGGAAGCTCGGTTTGTTCGTGCTAGACTCACGATTAACTCGCTGTATCACGTGTGTACAAGATCGTGGTGTAATCTTGCTTTAGATTACATCCTAGTGGTGTTCGTGATCTATCTCTACCGGTGACCGTTCCGTCAACTTGTAGATCTTGCTAGGATAAAGGTATGTAACCCTAGCCTTGATTAACTATAATCGTGTTAATTAAAGATCTTGTTAATTTGCTTCCGTTGTGTGTTCTTTGATCTATATTAGGGTTTTTATAATTGTTATGATAAACATAAACCAACAGTTATATTATCTTAAACAGTTTAGATAAAAACAAAGCTAAAAGATGAACGACTAAGACGGCTGGGACAAGTCAAGGCCCCCCAAATTCTATTATTAACGAATAAGCTAAATCATTTTATTTAAATTTTTTGTCAATTTAGTGTTTGAACAGATAAAGAAATGGACAAAGAAGTGTTTTTGGGTCAACCTGTCCTGACCCGTTTCTAACTATAGTAAAAATGACCTGATTCAACCCTTAAACCAACCCACCCATATTTCCACCTGTTACAGGTAGTATGAATCACCCTTCTGTTAAAATTAAAATTTTAAGTTACTCATCTGCATATGTTTTCTTATAAATTCCTTCCTTTGATAGAGAAGTCAGATTTCAACAGAATAAAAGCTTCAAACAAGACGGGTTTTAAGATGAACTTGAATATCATGCCAAATTCCGACTCACGGTTCTTGAAAGTGAAGTTAACAGATTATCCTCAGGTGTGCATTATTTTGAAAACATCCATAAAAAGGGTCAATTATTCATTTGAACAGATAAATTAATTTCTTGCGCAGGTGCATCAGAAAAAGATCATGATGGCTGCAGTTGCATCTTGCGTGCTTATTAGATTGATACAACAAGATCATGGGAAAACATTGATCATAGCTTTGAAATATCTACTTTCTGGTGCAGTTCAATCTTTTAAAGCTAAAAGTTTGCCTTTTGCATGCATGTCTGATTCGCTAAATAAACCAACGCCTCTGCATTTGGATGTATCTTTGCCCTCATTGCAAGACATCAAATGGAACTTTTCACGCCTCGTGTATTTATTCAACATACAACTTGAGAGAAATGTGTCTACGTAAGTTCCAAATAGAGGCACTTCCTGAATTAATTTTCCTCTACTCGTGATATTTAACTTACAGTGATCATTTCAAAATGATATTCTGATTCTTATCTTTTAAGGTTATGGCGTATAGTATTATTATATGTTGTAATCAACAACCTGTTGGACTTATCTGATATATCTGTATTGATTAAGATACAGTAAAATGTTGAATAGTAAAATAGTTGGCTAAACAACTAAACCAAAAATTTTACCGAGGAAATACTTTTTAATAGAAAAATGGCATATTTTAACATTAATCTGCTCAACCGATGTTCTATATATATATGCTATTTGAATTGAGTTTTCTGATGAATTTGCATATGGATGCACACATATATCATTTCTTATTCTTTGAATTTGTTGTATCAAGTGGATTTTGTTGATGGATGTGTTGCAGGTTTTTGATTGTGCTCATGATAGCGTGCTTCTCGTTTGTCCTTATTGGTGGTCTTCTCTTCTATAAGTACAGGTACCTTCTATAATTTGGAGAATCATTCTTATGCAAGATAATCACGATACCTAACTGTAGGAGTAAAAAAAATAATCTTAACATAAACCGTGAACCGGATCTTGACTAGAAC
This sequence comes from Glebionis coronaria, assembly GCA_025667525.1. Lineage (NCBI taxonomy): Eukaryota > Viridiplantae > Streptophyta > Magnoliopsida > Asterales > Asteraceae > Glebionis > Glebionis coronaria. Next base: position 25,185,656 of record CM046880.1, read on the forward strand.
CCTTGAACCAGACATGAAATCGACACCATACCCCGAACCACTTCGGGGTTCCCCTTGTCTTGCTACTGCCGTGGGACCCACACCAACCAACCGGGACCATACGGTCTCGGTGGTGGTCGAGTAGCCAAACCGAGACCCCCTTGGGGTTCGGTTTAGGCGCCAGCCAAAACAAACACCCCTAAAACACCCTTTTTGATTTATTCCAAAAACCATTTTCATGTTAGATCTACGTTTTTAATTAGGTTTTAAAAACATCTTGTTCTTAATTAATTATTAGATCAAATCAAAAAAAGGGAAAAAAACATATACCGAATGCGTGGATCTAAACGAGGATGAACAAACACGAACACTTGCACCAAATCCAAGATAAAAAATCAAATAAACACCCTCCTTGGTGTGTTTATGTGTGGCGGCCAAAAAAGTAAAAGAAGGAGAAGGAGAAGCTTTTTAGGTTTTTGTAAAAAAAATCTTCTGTAAAGTGAAAAATAAGTAGTAACTTTTCCCTTAACCCCTCTTTAGTGAATTTTGAGATGGGCTTGGCCCATCTCTTCCTTGTTGCCGCGGGTGGGGGCCCCACATGGGCTACCCGTACCGTTTTCCGTGTCTCGATGTTTAATTGTTCATTCATGTTTATTTGTGTTCGCGTTTTGTGTGTTCTCGTTAATTAATTACCGTGACCTAATATATTTATTTACGCTCGTAATAAATATATATACGTAATTAATAATAGTTCGTGATTTAATTACGTTCATGATTTCATGATCGCATGTTCGTGATTAATTATTGTTAAATAATTATTGCGTGCTCGTGCGTAGTAAATACTTATCGTGTTCTAACACGTAATTAATACATAATATCCTAACATGTAATCGTAATCATGCTATAATAGGAAAGTTTTAATCTAGAACGTAAGATTTTAAGGGTACTATTCATGGTAAAAGCATGCGGGTTTTACAACTCTTCCCCCCTAAAAAGAATAATTCGTCCCCGTATTATAGGTAACGTACTGAAAGAGAAACATACCCGAATCAACTAAGAGGGTATGTAAGATAAATGAACGTGCATGTGAGCTGGCAGAAGGAACGCGGAACGTGACATGTCTTGAAAGGATATGGAACGTGACGTGACTGAAAGGACATATCTAGTTGCTAAAAGAAAAACGGATAAAAGTCCGGATGAACTTCTCCGTTTCCAAGTGGCCTCCCTCTTGGAACGGTTCCTTCAGAAGATCTTGACACTAATGATAAATCTCGGTTCTCCGGACCTTTACTTGGAATACGAAGAAATTCTTGGTTATCAACGGAAGGTAGATCCCCTAAATTTGATCGAGGAAAACTAATTAACGTGTATGGGCAACTAAAACGTTACGATGCAAAACAATCTGACTTAACTGATAATTAGAAACGATGCGCGAGACATAAATAAACGTAGTACGTGATAATTTTTGAACGTAATACGTGAAAAATTTTGAACGTGATACGTTGAGATATGATGAGTGTAGTATGAGTAAACATATCGTGACCATGATACCTGTTACATATCTTGATCATGATATGAGGAACGTGGAGTGATCATGACATGTGAAACATATCGTGAACATAGAATATAATGGCGGTGACGCCAAATGCTACAAGGTGAGACATAGTACATGACGAGAAACGTCTATCTGAGGATAGGGAGTTATACTAAACTTGGGTCTGGTCTCTCAAGTTCTTGCAAAACTTCCCAGAATGAGGAAAATGAACGTAAAATCGTAAGCCGATATACCATAGTGTCATGAACGCGAGCGCGAAAGCATGTGGTGGAATAGAATGAAGACGTGAAGTAAATAAGGAGCACAATTGCGAATCTTTGTCTGACCCGATAACTGAGGGATTGCCAAGTGATCGGATGAGCCTTGGTTGGAACATGTCCGATCAATCTGTTGGTTCTGAAATCCTTGCGGATGTAAGGATTCTGCAGACTTGATCAAACTGTTCGCAATAACCCAGATAGCATCATGCTTCTTCTGAGTTTGTGTTAATCTGGTAACCAAAATTCGTGGAGATCTTTATCCCATTTCAATTTACCATTTCGGATGATGAAAACATCCCAGTCTGTTGGTGTCCTATCTTAACCTGTTGGTATGTCAGGTACATTGATATGAACGTAACTGTATCTTGCTTCGTAGAACTTGATACATAGGAGTTTGCGAAACTCTGAGTCTCTGAATCTAGACTTCTCCTAGCGTATGATTTTCTAGAACACCTAATGTAGTGTAGGGTTCTCTCCTTTACGCATAAGCTGAGTCATGGTAAGATTAACCGTAGAAACCCATGTGATTCAGCGTGTCACTGTAATCAAACAGAATTGATATTGGAAAAAATTTCCAGGTAAAATTTCTCTTGTCGTAGAATTTGCAACATAGAGCAGATATGGTCTCCTGTTCTTCTCTAGGCTTAGAGGAAATCAGGTTACCCTCAATGAAAACACTAATGAATTTTCTATGAGTTCATGGAAACTCATTCTTCTAATGCCGTTGGAGCATTGATGAGACTAATTCAAAATCATAAATCTAGCATGACCGAGTCGTGTACGAATAGCAGTCATGGACATGTCCTGCTCTTTCCCTCGTCACTGTTGGCAGCATGATCATGAATTCGATCTTGGAAAAGTGATTAACACTATAAGGTTGAAGGTCTACGAAATTATTGGCCTATTCTACATGATGGATTTGATGGATTAAGTTGGTTGAATAGATGATAAATATAAAGTAGATGAAGAAAGGAGATGAGGGAGTAGAGAGACAAAGGAGAGAAGGGAGAAGAGTTAGAGAGAGAAAATAAAGATAGAAATGATTAATGTGTCAAATGAACAATCAACAACCCCTCCTAACATGCTAGGAGGGGATATATATAGCCCACCCTACATGTGGGCTATATGGACCATACATTAACTACATGGATCACGAGCCCATTACATAATTATCGTTGGAGCGACCGATCCTTCATAAATACGTAAAAACATATTTCTAACAATCTCCCCCTAAGGGAGGTCGCTCCAAGAGACAAAGTTCTAAACAGTCTATATCTCGTGATCTATGCTAACTAAGATGTGACCGAGACTTTATTGGAAAAAAACGTATTTCCAACAATCTCCCCCTAAGGGAGGTCACATCTTTTTACAAAATCTTAAACCTAGCATCTATGCTTGAGTCTTCGATCTTGTTCTTGTGAATATGCTTGATGTGATCTTTGACTTTAGTCTTGAGCATGTTTCCTTGCCTTGACCTTGTGCATTCTTCACTTGTGATATTTGCCTCTTCGTGACTTCATGTTCCACATACTTATACTTTTAACTTCTTGATAGCTTCAGAGTTTGATACAGCGGAAGACTTGACCTTCAGGCTTTCTTGAATTTGTTGAAGTACTAATTGTATGTAGTATAAGCATGGGGTGACGACTTCTTCTGGATTGTACACCGCAATGGCACCTTCTTGTTACGCTGCATAAGACAGTTAGCAACAAATAATATACACGGATGAAATGGCCTTGAACATTTCATTCTAATTCGGTAGCATTTTACCTCCGGTCGGTGAAGACCGTTGGACGATATTAAATATCGTACTTGTGGCAGGTAGTTTCAATAAAGAACCTCCTTGACAAGATTTCGCGGGTAAACCCGTTCTCTTTACTCGACCGTCCAAAGCTGACTGCGAACGTAAAGAGTGAATCATTTGGATAATATTATCCGCATGATTTGAAGCCGTCAATTCATGTTCCTGGAACAAGTGAAGTTCAATTAAGAACCGCACCATCGTTGCTTTCCAGTTGTCACTAGCTTGATTCATATAGAATCTTGCAAGTTACCTACCAAGTGCTGTTTGATGTTAACACTAGAAGGATTTCCATTCGTCACTGTAACTACTTAATAGTATTACTCTGAATGTTCTGGCAAGATCACTAAGATATTGCGTAGAGGCCTGGAACGTGTTTAAATTCATTTAAGAATTAAACCACTGTTGCTTTCCAGTTATCACAAGTTTGATTCATAAAGAATCGCACAAGTCACCTACCATGAGCTTTTTGATATTCGCTCAAGAAGGATTTCCATCTTCATTGTAAATACTTTCGTATTACTCGGATGTTCAGGCAAGATCATGAAGATTTTGCGTAGGACTCTTAAGATCTTTCTTACTTTTCACAGTGTGTGAAGAAGCAAGGAAATATGAAAGTGTGTCCTAATGAGATATTTGATGATCTCAAATGGCTCTAGACTCGATCGTGCATTTTGGATTTTAGTGATCGGAGGCTGGAGAGGAGTGCCACCTTTTCAATATCTATTTATTCGGAGTGAATAAATCAATAGATAACGTGTTGATCTCCGTGTTATTAAAACAAATACCTTTTGAGAGATATTTGAGTTAGCTAGGAAGGGTTGTGCATTGCATCACTGGGTCCATGATGTCTTTCTTCAATATCGAGAATCATTAACAAAAATGATCTCAATAGCATATGTATTGACCCGGTTTCTACCTAAAGTTGTAAGGAGGGCTTCTTTCTTTACACCCTTTATCTTTACAATTCTTTTTCATTCTTCAACCCCTTCAATGCTTACCAATACGTCATAACTAGCACCTTGTTGTGATTGTTCCAATGCTAACTTAAGTACTTGGTCGGCATTCAGCTACGTTCACAATCTTTCTCCATCTTTCCCAATGACTACTATTTCTAGCTATGGAATGTCCTTGGGAAGATTCCTCCGGTTCTAGAGAAATCATTGGACTTTAACCTATCCTACCATCCTTATGTCACCACAATCTTCACCGTCGTGAATAGAGATGTTTTGGGTAAGTGTATGTCACCATGAAATCCATTTTGAAGTGCAAATCCATTTTGCTCCCCCTTAACATATGCCACGATATCCGAAAACATTTTGCACATGTCGGGATGAGCTATCACGTTAAGTCAAACCATTTATGATTGATCATATCCCATATTAAATCACATTTTCTCCCCCATATTAAAAATATTAACCCAATCGATGTTTTTAATATCAATTGATTTAATAGCATTTTAAGAAAATTTGGGAAGAAAAATGCAAGTCCAATTATCTTCATGAATTACACAAGCTCCCCCTCAAATTAATGAGGGTGTGCTGAAACATAAATTAAATACCTTTTAAACACAAGTGTAAGGTATTTATTACGTGCAAAGATCATATATAATAATGAATTCACAAGATTAACAATTTACGAGGTAGGACCTGAATGATGGAGAACATCATATGAAAGATTCACATGGTTCTTGTTCACGAATGTTGGTCACCTCGTCACGTCCCCGAGAAAATTAATTCCCGTTGTTGAGTCAAAGCTTTCCGGTGAAATGCTTGACTTGATTATGAAAAGCGGGTTGCTATCTGAGATAATATCAAACCATTTTGAGCATGTTTTAAAAGTTTGAACTTCTGCTCGAACTTTATTTACAACCCCGTGTCATTATTGAATGACATTTCTAGTATCGTAAATATTATCGATTCCAGAAGACATGCTCTTTTTATCAAAACATTTTTGAACACACAATTTTGAAAGATTTAGAAAAAAACCTTTTGAGAAATTCTCGAAAAATTGTGTTCAAAGTTTTGAAAAACAATTACTTGAGCTTAAGATGTTGAATATCTTAAAAGCGAGCTCAAGTCCGAGAAGTTGTGAACTTCCCGTTGTTAAGGATAAGTTACCATCGGCGATAAACTTTCCTTTTATCTGAAGGACGAGTCCTAAGCTGACATTTACTTAGAAGTCGTTTTCATGAGCTTGAAAACTTTGACTGTTTTAACGGAAAGCTCATGATCGAGAAAGGTTAATTTCTCTTTATGAGGAAAAGTTCTCTTATTTAAAAGATACACTTTCCTTTCTGAGCTTAAAACTTCGAATGTTTTAATACAAGCTCATGACCGAGAAAGGTGAATTTCTCGTTAAGAGGATAAGTTATCATAAAAGATAATCTTTCCTTTATTTGAAGTTCGAGTTACAGTCTGACATTTAACTGTAAGTCATTGTGCATGAGCTTAAAAACCTCGAATGTTTTTAATTTTAGCTCATGCCCGAGAAAACTTAATTTCTCGTTGTTGGGATAAGTTTATCATCGGCGATAAACTTTCCTTTCTTTGATGCACGGGTTACCATCTGATATTTAATGATAAACCATATACACGAGCTTAAAACCTTTGAATGGTTTTAGGATAAGCTTGTGTCCAAGAAAACTTAATTTCTTGTTAAGAGGGTAAGTTATCGTTGCGTAGATAAACTTCCCTGTCTCTGAAGTCCGGGTCGTCGTCTGTCATTTAACGAGGAGCCATTGTGCATGAGCTTAAAAACTTGGAATGTTTTAATATAAGCTCATGCCCGAGAAAAATGAATTTCTCGTTGTTAGGATAAGTTTACCATCGGCGATAAACTTTCCTTTCTTTGAAGAGCGAGTTATAGTCTGTGATGTGACTATAAGTCCTTGTGCAAGCTTTAACCATGAATCCCCTGAGATACTAGTTTCTCTGATATCTGCTTCTTCAGCAACCAAACTCTGAGAGTGTCCTTAGTTGAACGATATACAATGATTGGACCGCTTCGTTCTTTTGGAACATCAACTTTGGTACCTGCATTCTCATTAGGAGTTTGTATACTTTTGCATGGGTTAGAGATATCTATTTTAGGAGCACGTGGGGGTTCACGGTTTTCATTTCTTGTGTCAGAGGTGGCCTGAGGGGATGATTCACTTGTCTTAGTTGGCAAACGTTTCCTTTTATAGAAAATCTTAAGTTCAGGCTTAAGTGATGTATCATCCTTTGCAATTTCCTCCCTAGTAGTCTTCGTAGAATCAGAGACTATCCTAGTTAAAGGGCACTCGTTTCCTACAAGAGTGAAAGTTCTACCAATGGGGCACCACATTGCCAACGGGTTTGATTTTAGCAACCCACTGGGATTTAAGTCTAGCACGGGAGTTCACCTCATTAAGCAATTTTTTGATACAAGAGTCATGATTTGTCGTAAAGACACATTTTCTACATGTTTTACAAGTAGCATATTTAATGTCCGAGTAATTCCTAGATGATTGATCGATGCTCCTAGGAGACGTCATGCTACGGTTAGCAGTATTGGGTAATCTAGAAGGCATCTGACTAGGTTGGACATTGCTATCTCTTACATGTGTCTTTTGAATAGCTTCCCTTTGACCAGAATCATGGCGCACATCAGTTGAACTAGTTCTAGACGTGTTCATTGAACTATTTTTAGAGAAACTAGGGGCAATCATGTGATGAGGTCTTGCTAAAACTGATTTAGTCACATTAGGCCTAGTTGGTGGAGTGACTGTTCTAGAAATATGACCCAAATCAACTTGGGAGGCAAACCGCGGTCTCGAGGATTGTGGTCGCTCGGATCTAAATGCAGTAGGTTGTCTGACAATCGGTTGTCTGACGAACTGATTTGTAGGCGGTTTCCCCAAGATTGATGGTTTTTCAAGCTTAGTGTCCACACTAGGTCCTCTATTTTTCCTTAACTCGTTTTTCAACGCATCTATAGCAAACACCTTTTCCTGTACTTGGGCCTTTAAAGTCTCATTCTCTTTGAGCAAGTTATCTTGGGATGCCAACTTAGATTCAAGCAGTTGAATTTGTTTCAAAAGATTATCCTTTTCAGCTTTAGAATCTAACACTTTTTGATCCAATTTTCTTTCAAGAACAACATTTGATTTTTCAAGTTTTTCAAAATATGTTTCAAATTTGTTCGTTTTCTTTGAAAATTCAATTTTGGCATCCTCAAGATCTTTTGATTGTTGAGCTACAATCGTTTCGAGCTCTCTAATCTTGGAATCAGAAGCAGTCAATGAAGCAGTTATAATACAATTATCATGATGTACTATAGCATTCTGAACAATCTCTCCCCCATTATGACTTACATCGGATGAATCAAAAGTGGTATTGCTATCACTCGTTTCCATCCCATGTTTGTCATAATTAGGTTCAGAATTCTCAATATGCGGCATATCATCAGCATATATATCATAAACAACATTACATTGTACCATGTTTGCAGGCTCTGCGTCATAAATGGGTAAGGTATCATCAAGAGAAATCTCGTGAACATTCCCTGACGTGCCACTGGCATCATGTTGTCCTCCTGATTCTGTGCTCGTGCCATCGTTAGGCTCCAAGTTTTCAACCGTATGACCATTCTCTTCTTGCATCTGCGTCATTGATTCTTGCACTCCATTATCATACGCTTGCTGAAGTTGTGATCTTTGATAAATCGAAGACGAGACCGATGTCATGAGTTTCAATATTGTATCACGGAAAACTCGAAGCTCGATATGTGTATCTCGAAGAAAAGATTGGCAAATCACTGAACTTTCAGACTTGATGATATTGTATTGGAGGAAAGGCGTAAGTTGTGTCACAAGAGTCTTATATGCAAGTGCCGATGCAGAGTGATTGAAGTTTTCATTGTTGATTTGCTCGGCGAGTTGGGTCAAAGTGGTGAAAATTGAGTCGATGAATATATGACGATCTTGTCCAAAGACTGTCACAAATTCGCTCCCTCCTTGAATCCCCGAAAGAGTGACAAGATGAGACTGAAGCATTCGAAATGAAGTGATGCCACTTTCTCTGACTTTGTCTTGCATTAAATGCGATTCTCCCTTTTGACATGTCGAATCGAACGAATCCATTAAATATCGATTAAGAATGACGGGGATGTTGTTGTTTTCGGGATTTTAGAGTTCGTGAAAAAAAACGAAAGACCCGTAAATAACACTTAAATTCCTCGATGGATGATATAAATGAAGCTCGTCACTTTGACTCGTCACTTTTTTCTGGAAATCTGGCCACAATAACGTTTATCCCGACAAATATTTTTCCACGTTAACTTTCAAAATAACCGCCTCAACAATCCGTCGGCTAAATAATCCTTGTCACTATATCACGTCACTTTGTCCCGACTATAATGGAATATCACAACATTTTTCTAAAATAAAAAGTAAAAAATAAAAAATTTGAATAAGAATATAAAAATAAAAGTTAATATCCAAAAATAAAAATTTTCAACATAAAAAAGGAAAAGAAATAAAAATAAAAAGATAATAATAAAAGGATAAAACTAGAAAAAAACTGATTTGATTTTGAAAATATAAAAAATCGGATATATTTTTGGAAATTAATTTTAAAATTTAGACAAAATCTGATAAATTTGCCTTAACTTAAAAAAATTACTTAATTTAAAAATAAAATCAGATAAATTTTTGAAAGAAACGAAAGAGAGAAACAATGTTGTTTTCTCCGTCACAATAAAAAAACGTGGCCCAATCAGAAACTTTCCACCGCCCAACCCACTTTCTTGTTTTGTCCGCCTAAATAAAAATATTTTCTTCTTGTTTGACTAAATCACACAAACCAAAGAAAACTCTTCTCTCCGTCTCTTATATTCTCTCAAAACTGAATCTCTCTCTCTTAAACACATATAACACACCCACAAAAAAACTAATCCACCTCTGTCTCTATCAAAACCAATCGCAAACAATGTAAAAGCCCAATCTAACCGAATCCAATCAAACACCCCTAATCACTCTCACAGTTAACCCTAAACTTACACCTTTATTTGAAGAAGGCTTCAAGATCTTTGAACAAAGATCTCAGGTAGGTATTTGTTGCATGTTGGTTAATTGAGTCCCTCTCTCATCTGTTCGAGTCTTTCTGTCGTGATGTTTTTCTTTGATTGATTGATGATGATTGTGTTCAAACAGTGATGATCTAAAAAGATCTAAGTTGACTTTGAACGAATCTGAGATGTGGGATGAGTCGAGTTTAGTGTTAAGGTATTTGTTTTTCTATGCTGGAGTGGTGTGGGTTTAGTGTTAAGGTGTCGAAAGTTTTTTGAAAATTGAGTGTTGAGTTGAGTTTTTGGTTTGTGACGAGGGTGTTGTGTTATGGGAGTTCGAGAGTTGGTGTGTTTGTTGAGAATGAGGGATGTTGGTTGCGACTTTGAGTTTTGGGTTATGTGAGGGTGAACGAGTGGTAGTCGAGGGGGTGAGTGTGAGGTCTTGGTCGTAGTCGATTGTGAGTGGGTGTCCGAGAGTTTGTTTTGGTTTTGAATCGAGACTTGTGTGTTAGGGTCGAGTGATGTGTGGGTCGAGATGAGTTGTCAGTCGAGTGTGGGTGGGTTTGTTTTTGGGGGGGTTGGTTTGGTGTCAGTTGGTCGAGAGATGAGGGTGAGGGTGTAACGGAGTTTGGTTGTGTCGAAAGAGGGAGTCGAGGGAGTCGAGGGATTTGAGAGTGTTGGTGTTTGTAAGTCGAGAGTGTGAGTTTTCGAGGGTGGGAGACTTTTGATTTTGGTTTATGGTTAGAGTCCCGTTATGTTTGAATAAACATGCTTCGTTCGGAACAGGTTCGTTCGGAACAGTTTTGTTCGGAACAGTTTCGTTCGGAACTTGTTCGTTCGGAACTTGTTCGTTCGGAACTTGTTCGTTCGGAACTTGTTCGTTCGGAACTTGTTCGTTCGGAACTTGTTCGTTCGGAACTTGTTCGTTCGGAACTTGTTCGTTCGGAACTTGTTCGTTCAGAACTTGTTCGTTCGGAACTTGTTCGTTCAGAACTTGTTCGTTCGGAACTTGTTCGTTCGGAACTTATTCGTTCGGAACTTGTTCGTTCGGAACTTTTGAGCACCCGAAAATTTTCTTCACCCGGAACTTTTGGGTTTATACGGAACTTTTGAGTTTGAAACGGAACTTTTGAGTTTGATTCAGAACTTTTGGGTTTGATTCGGAACTTTAGGATCAGTTTTGTTGGGACAAATTTTGGACAGTTATGACTTTGGACAGTTTGACAGTTGACCAACCCAAAAAAAAAAGTGATAAAACTGATAAACGAAAAGACTGATTAAAAAGTTATATAAAAAAACTGAACATATATAAAAAATAAAAATGGTTATATATATAAAAAACAGATTATAGAAAACCCAGTAAAAACAGTTAAAGGACAAAAACTTGACAGAAACGAGAAATTTATAAAACTGATAAAAATAAAATAAAAAAAATACGAACTTTAAAATAAAATAAAAAAATTGATAAAATTGATAAAAATTTAGAAATTGATAAAATTGATAGATTAAAAAAAACAAGAAAAAATACAAACTTTTTATAATTGATGATTAACCAAAAAATTTGTGATTTTTATATATAAAATAAGTAAATCAAACTTTTTATAGAAATTTGTGATTAAATTTGTGATTAAAAACAATAAAAAAAACATAACTTTTTATAAAAACACAAACTTTTTATGAAAAAATACAAACTTTTTATGATCTAAAACATAAAAAACACAAACTTTATATATAAAAAATACAAACTTTTTAATATAAAAGCTTGATTAAATCAAAACCCACCAAAATCAATAAAAGAAAAACAAGAATAAACCAAACTAACCAAGCTCTTGATACCAATTGAAGGTCTACGAAATTATTGGCCTATTCTACATGATGGATTTGATGGATTAAGTTGGTTGATTAGATGATAAATATAAAGTAGATGAAGAAAGGAGATGAGGGAGTAGAGAGAGAAAGGAGAGAAGGGAGAAGAGTTAGAGAGAGAAAATAAAGATAGAAATGATTAATGTGTCAAATGAACAATCAACAACCCCTCCTAACATGCTAGGAGGGGATATATATAGCCCACCCTACATGTGGGCTATATGGACCATACATTAACTACATGGATCACGAGCCCATTACATAATTATCGTTGGAGCGACCGATCCTTCATAAATACGTAAAAACGTATTTCTAACAATCTCCCCCTAAGGGAGGTCGCTCCAAGAGACAAAGTTCTAAACAGTCTATATCTCGTGATCTATACTAACTAAGATGTGACCGAGACTTTATTGGAAAAAAACGTATTTCCAACAAAGGTCGATTTGGACATGTTGTCAATACGTGAAGGAGAATAACGGTCATGAATGGTGATTTGTTTAAGTCGACGGTAGTCGACACATAATCTCATGGTACTGTCCTTCTCCTTAAAGGTTCTTTTGGAATGTATGGGAAGATTTTGGAATAATCACTGGAATAATCACGTGTCTTACTGACAGCTAGAAAATTTTAGCGACCATGGCTAACAATGCACATGCTTGTAAGCATAGATAATTCGTACAGATTTTCCTGATGGAAAATCAAGCTGAATGTATTCAGGAGCCTGAACATTACTGTACATAATTATGAATCGTAGCACGGTGTGCTGTTCATAGTCCATAATTAGGATAAAATTCGTCTCGTGTCTGTCCGAGGAAATGCGTTAGCAGCTTGGATCTCATCATTGAGCTGAAGGAAAACCTTCGTATACGTGGGAATACGAAAGGCGTCCTCCATGGTCATGAATATATGAACAATGGTGAAAGAAATTGAAGTGACATCGGCAACGTGACAGTTCTCACTGATGCGCCGATAATGGTATTGAAATTCTTGTGGCCTGATTAATACATGGCACAACAAAATGGATATACCCTTGGGGGGTACCCTGAATTTCTTAGAAATGTTCCATAGTTGGACGTGAGTCATGTGTCTTGACTCGTTTCTTGGAACTATAAGCATGACATATGTCATGACTGGTGTCTTGACATGTGTCTTCAGAAAGTATACGTGAGACATGTGTCTTGACTGATGTTTTGACATGTGTCTTCAGAAAGTATACGTGAGACATGTGTCTTGACTGATGTCTTGACATGTGTCTCGAGACATAAAACAATAGAACTACAATGTTAGGTTATAATGCCAGAATTGGCGGATCGGTTGGACTACTGATCATTTGTATGTCTGATCACGTCCGCGGCCGGAGCCTCGGTTGCGATTTCTAGGATAGTTTATGTCATAGTATTAGTTACTATCGTCCTGTCTGTCAGTTCCATGACGGTCATTCTCATGACCATGATTCATGTAACTATTCAGCTGAGTGGCTGGCTGATACCGGTTTGCACTCATATGGCTGAAATGACAGCCGAATGACGTGTGACATGTAACTAAGAATTTGGGACAATGATTGATAAAATCGTCTGAAGGTGAAGTATCTTACCGTCCAATAGCTTTGCTCTGACGCCTTTGTCTTCGTCTCGTAGGATCTTCATGTTGTGAACAACATCCGCATCTCGTAGCATCTCCGAACGTCAGCAGCATCAACCTTTAGTAACATCCCCGAGTTATGAGCGGCATCAGCAATTTTGTAGAATATCAGCAAATTGAAAATATGCCTGAGATGATTCAGAATCGACTAGCGAATACTCGTGAAGTCTTGCAAGTGAAATACACATGGATTAAGGTAGATGTAATACACATGAAATACGGTACGTGGAGTACACGTGGAATGCACATGAAATGATCGGTATGGGGTCGATCATTTATCATGATTTAAGGAAAGTATAACGGTTAAACGGTTAGGAAAACCATCATGATAACCTGGCAGTATTAGCATAGACATCATTCTGGTTGTAACGGGAAACGTTAAAGTGTGGTTACACAAAATTTAACGATGATTTTCCTGACAGCATGATCAATGAAAACCAACCATGACTATCATGAAAGCAGGATTCAATGAAATCTAACAATCTCTTGTAGGACAACATAAATAACAAAAGAGGCGTAAGACATAATCAACATGAAGACGGAATTATCATGAAGAAACATGAAACCATCTATCATGAAGAAGTGTATACCATAATCAGCATGAAACTGAAGTTAACCATGACAGTATGAAACATACTTGACATAAAACATAGTAACTTATGAGGGGACATGGAAATTTTTTTTATGCCAATTTAAATCATGAGAAAAATTTTATGCATGAAAAACAGTGCATGAATGCGTAATGTAGTTTATAAAAACCTTTATATGTGCGAGGGGACGCCTATGGGTCGGTCCCAAAACAAAAGACATGGCGAGGGGACGCCTATGGGTCGGTCCCAAAGGTAAAAGTTTTGATCCTATGCACGTCCTCCAAATGCTCGAGTCTTGGGTACCTGCCGTTTTGGGAACATGAAAGGAAAACGACTGAGCAATACGCTCAGTGCACGGATGTACAATAAAGCATGAATAGGATAAGCATATAACATATAACAGCGGAAGAAACTAAGTCTCGAGTAACCTGGTTAAGTCTTGATAAAACTGGTTTTATAGTTTGAAAAGCCTTATGTTTATCTTGTAAAAACTGTTTATCATATTTTACCATTAGCCAATATAGGTCATGAAAATCCACCGTGCATGAATACTTGGAGGGGTGACCTCATCATGCAAATTAGAGGGGCTGCCTCTAATTTAATATTCTGGTTTGGGTAGGAGGGATCAGCTCCTTGTGAAGGATGTAAGGCACACACCACATTCACCATGAAATCCTGACTGAAAACATGTAACTAGGATGCACCCATGCGCCCCACATGATAAATATAAAAATATGGCCAAAAGCTTAAGGGACGCCACGAGTAATCACTCCGCCGTGGTGAAGTCATAACATCAGTGCCTCTAATGTTATGGTTATGGTACCTCCATAACTAGGTGAAACAGGTCATGCATGTATATGGCTCTGGGTATTCTAAATTAAACATAAGCAAATCAAACACATAACTTATACTACGGGAAAACATTTGGCTGCATACAGGGAATCCTAATAAGGAAAGAATATACTGAAAGGACGGGAATCCGTACCTTATGTCCAGTGAACGAAGAAGACGAACTGAGAGGAATCCTACTTCCGTATCACTAATGATACATAAATACATACATGAATAAGTATCTGCTTACTAATACGTAACTGATTTTATGTCATGTCTTAGCTTATTTTATATGTTCATATCATGTTTTACTGTTTTAAGCCTTAAACTGTGTTTATCTTATATTCAGTTTACTCTGATTAAGTATTTCTGGTATTTCCTGTATTATTATACTTACTGTGTAATAATAAGTAACTTTCCAAAAATAGCAGGTTTCCTAAAATAGAAAGTTTCCAAAAATAGAAAGTTTCAAAAAATAGAATTACTGCTTAAAATAGATAAGTTTCTAAAAATATAAAGTTTCCATAAATAGATCAGCTGCCTTAATTAAATAAGTTTCCATAAATAGATTAGCTGCCTGAAATAAATAAGTTTCTAAAAATAAAAAGTTTCCATAAATAAATTAGCCGCCTTATTTAAATAAGTTTCTAAAAATAGAAAGTTTCCATAATTAGATATAAGCTGGTTAAATAAGCTAAGTATATAAGCCTAAGTGTTTTAATGATTATTTTCTAAGTCATAATGATATAATGTATAGTTTATTAATTATTTCATGTAATTAAAATAAACTATAGGTTAAAATATTTAATTAAAGTATATCATGTTTTTAATTAAATAAAGTTAAATACTTAGGTTAAAACATGTATTATTATTTATTAATAATATAACCTAAGTCATGTTAATTAATTAATTATAACCATGGTTTTGAAATAGTTAATTAATTATAAGTCTAAAAATATAAAATACTTAGGTTAATAATTTCATGATTTTAATAATTAATATAACCTAAGTTATGTTATTAAATTAATCATGTCATATTTATTAATTTAATTTTAACATATGGTTATATAAAAAAAATAATCTTAACATAAACTGTGAACCGGATCTTGACTAGAACCCTTGAACCGGACATGAAATCGACACCATACCCCGAACCACTTCGGGGTTCCCCTTGTCTTGATACTGCCGTGGGACCCACACCAACCAACCGGGACCATATGGTCTCGGTGGTGGTCGAGTAGCCAAACCGAGACCCCCTTGGGGTTCGGTTTAGGCGCCGGCCAAAACAAACACCCCTAAAACACCCTTTTTAATTTATTCCAAAAACCATTTTCATGTTAGATCTATGTTTTTAATTAGGTTTTAAAAGCATCTTGTTCTTAATTAATTATTAGATCAAATCAAAAAGAAAAAGGGTAAAAAACATATACCGAATGCGTGGATCAAAACGAGGATGAACAAACACGAACACTTGCACCAAATCCAAGATCAAAAATCAAATAAACACCCTCCTTGGTGTGTTTATGTGTGGCAGCCAAAAAAGAAAAAGAAGGAGAAGGAGAAACTTTTTAGGTTTTTGTAAAAAAAATCTTCTGTAAAGTGAAAAATGAGTAGTAACTTTTCCCTTAACCCCTCTTTAGTGAATTTTGAGATGGGCTTGGCCCATCTCTTCCTTGTTGTCGCGGGTAGGGGCCCCACATGGGGTACCCGTACTGTTTTTCGTGTCTCGATGTTTAATTGTTCGTTCATGTTTATTTGTGTTCGCGTTTTGTGTGTTCTCGTTAATTAATTACCGTGACCTAATATATTTATTTACGCTCGTAATAAATATATATACGTAATTAATAATAGTTCGTGATTTAATTACGTTCATGATTTCATGATCGCATGTTCGTGATTAATTATTGTTAAATAATCATTGCGTGCTCGTGCGTAGTAAATACTTATCGTGTTCTAACACATACGTAATACATAATATCCTAACATGTAATCGTAATCATGCTATAATAGGAAAGTTTTAATCTAGTATGTACGATATTAAGGGTACTATTCATGGTAAAAGCATGCGGGTTTTACAAAAATAGTCTATCCCAGACTTTTGTTTAAAGCCTTGAATGACTAGCCTTGCCTTGAACTTTTCAACAGTTCCATCTACCTTTATTTTCCTTTTGAAAATCCATTTGTTACCAAGTAGATTACAACCTGGAGGTAGATCAACCAACACCCAAGTGTTGTTGCCCATGATGGAATCCATCTCATCATTTATTGCTTCTTTCCAGAAAGCAACATCTTGGGACTTCATTGCTTCAACAAATGTTTTGGGATCATCCTCAACATTAAAGCAATAGGAGTATTGGTCAGAGACCTCATCTCTTGTCCCTTCAACCAAGTATAGTTGAAACTCAGGCCCAAAATTCCTTGGATTCCTATGCCTTGTGCTTCTTCTAAGCTCAGGCTCAGGTTGCTGAACTACAACCTCATCAGTGACCCTTTCAGGTTCCACTGAAGCACCAATGTCCTCAGCTCTAGCAAGAGTCCTGAGGCTTGGTCTAGGGACTGATGAGAACCTAGTCTCATCAAAGTTTGCATCCCTTGATTCAAAGATTGAGTTTATAGAAACTGAATCATTAGGTTCAATAACATAGAACCTATAAGCCTTGGAATGCTCAGCATATCCAACAAAGATGCATTCAATGCCTCTTTCACCCAAGGTTTTCACCTTTGGATCAGGGAGTCTTACAACAGCCCTACAACCCTAAACCTTGAGGTAGTTCAGGTTTGTTTCCTTTTAGTCCAGAGTTCATAAGGGGTAATCTTGTTCCTTTTGTTGGGAACCTTATTTAATAAATAGCAAGCTGTCAACATAGCTTCACCCTAAAACCCTTGACTCAGTCCAGAATTGGACAACATGGAATTAACCATTTCCTTAAGTACTATATTCTTCTTTTCAGATATACCATTTTGTTGTGGGGTATAGGGAGCAGTCGTTTCATGGATAATTCCAACAGACTGAAAATACTGAGCATCCATGTACTCACCTCCCCAATCAGTCCTTAATCTTTTGATTTAGACTCCTTGTTGTAATTCAACTTCAGTTTTAAATACTTTAAATTTATCTAATGCTTCATCTTTAGTATGTAACAAGTAAACATAGCAAAACCTAGAAGCATCATCAATAAATGTTACCAAGTATTTCTTATTCCCTAATGAAGGAGTAGAATGCAAATCACATAGGTCACTATGGATTAGCTCCAAGACTTTAGTTTCACGTTTTACATCTTGAAATGGTTTCTTAGTTATTTTGTTCAGTATGCAAGTCTGACACTTTTCAGTGTCCATGTCAAATGCTGGGATTAACCCATCTTTAGACATAGTTTGCATCCATTTAAAGTAGACATGGCCCAGTCTAGCATGCCATAGTGAAGAATCCTTCAGTTTACTGGTGGATACTGTGACAACCCTGGTTTTGAGGTTCGTCACTTAGTTTTATTATGTGCTAGTTACGTGTCTTTATGTGTTTATGTGCTTATTGGTGTGTATAGATTGTGGTTTGGATATCGTTTCTGGTACGGGGTACCTTGTGAGTGAAACGATGTGTGATGATTTCATGTTCATGAGATCACATGGTAGTGACTATGAAGTGAGATTGTGTTATTTAGTGGTTTTACGTATACGTATATGTATTATAGAAAATCGTATTTTTACGATTTACGGTTTAGCATTTAGAGGTCTCGGATGAGGTGTTTAGTCATATGAATATTTTTCGGGATGGTTTTAAGTCATTTAGGACTTAGTTATAAAGTTTATTTCAAAATTTGAGATTTTTTATAAAAGTGTATATTTTACGACTTTTACGGTAAAACGCGTAAATTTGACTAGTTTTACGGTTTTGAGGTTTTGGAGGCTTTAGGAGCTGAAATAAATTAAGGAAAATTAAGGTGATATTATTAATACATATATTAATAATAAAAATAAAAAAACGAATTTAAGGGGTGTTTGGGTCGGTTTAGACGCACCAAAGAAGGGAAAAAGGAAAAAAAGGAAAGTGGGCTTATACTTGGACTAGGATTTTATGTACACCCTATATATTATATTATTCACTACCAAAATTCATAAAAATCCCTGGAGAAAAATTATAGTCGTGGGTTTTGGGAGAGTTTTTAGGGTTCTTCACAAAAAAATTAGGTTTTCTTCATCTTCCATTGATCTAAAGGTAAAACCTTCAAAACCCTTTTTAATTTAATTATTTTTAATGTTTATATGATCATCTTATGATGGATTTAGGTTAGGGTTTTAATAAAAATCTGTATTTTAATGAGTTCATAATGATTGGATGGTTTAGGGCTTGTAATTAGTGGGATTAGGGTTAATTAATGAGGTTAATTTAGTTAAACCCGTTTTTAAAAACTGGGCAGAATTTTGAGTCTGTTATTTTGATCATATCTGGAGTTCTAGGAACATTCAAGATGCAATCAAACTAGCCCTGGATAGGTAATTTAGTTGGCTTTCTAAATCAAGAAACGATAGCTGAATTGGAGGTCGGGAAGTGGGTCAAAAACAGGTTACAACAGTCGGAGGTCAAAACAGTTTTGAATTCAGCCTGTTTTCTTTTTAAGTTTTGAGTTGTTTGGGGTACTTAGGGTTGTATTGGGATCTTCTCACGAACATGAGAGACGGTTTATATATTGTATTAAGTATCTGCACTTGGGCTAAGGTTGTGGTTTAGGGTAAGACCCCTTAATTTTAACAAACCTTTAGTATGTTTAAAATCAGGAAATCTGGAATGACAAAAGTATATATATATATATATATATATCGGGGCCTTAAAAGTAGCTTTAAGGTTAGGGAAAGTGGGAGGTGTTAGCTAACATCTGGAAGGGTATGAATATTCCTTTTACAGAAACCATGGGTATGTTTAAGTGGGCGTTTGACTTAAAGTTTTGAGACCTAAAAACTGGGACTGTTTTGTGTAAAATATGAACGGGATAATTATTAAACTTAACCAAGTTAAGGACTTGTTAGGGAAGGGTAATGGGGTGATTAGAGCTTATCAATGAGGTATTTATATGGGAATAGGCTAGATGTCCATTATAGGTTGATGAGCCATCTTGGTGATTGGTTCATGTATTGATTATGTGTTTTTGGTTTGTTAGCTTTTGCTAGTGCGCGGACTTTTGGAGAAGCTCAATCAGGTGAGTTTCATAGTCCCATGTTTACTATTGATTTTGACTTCCAGATGGGATGGAAGAGACACTGTGTTGAGTTATTTATAAATTGATGATGTGAATGTTTTTAAGGTTTGAGATGGACTTGTGTGTACATTATGTGATTAACTGCTATGTGATTCTTGTTTGTGTATGATTTGAAATTGGAAATTATGGTTGTTGGTAAGGCGTGATGCCTTGGAAATTATGGTTGTTGGTAAGGCGTGATGCCTTGGAAATTATGGTTGTTGGTAAGGCGTGATGCCTTGGGAATTGTGGTTGTTGGTATGGCGTGATGCCTTGGAATTGTGATGATTGATTGAACTTGAATGCTAGTTGTTAATACATAATTGTAGCGCATTGTCCATACGTTATTGTGTTGATGGTTGTTATTCACAGCTTATAACTCATTTAGCGTTGGAGTCTAAACCTATGACTCTCACCAACTTTATGTTGACGTGTTTTAGTGTCTCTTTCAGGTGATGCTATGTGTAGGCATGAGAACTTAAGTGGCTAGGATTTGGAGAGCGTAGGAATGCATATAGAAGGATATCCCCGTTTCCTTCTTAGTTTTTATTTGTTCATTTAATAAGTGTTACAGTGGCACATATATGTTTGTTTTGGTTATGTTACTTGTTTGTCTTGGGTAAGAGGTAGGACTGTTACCTACTTACCTAGACTCCTGCATTTGATGAGATATTGTCATGACTTTTGTGTCACCATTTTATGACATTTCTTATTTCATATATTTATCTCTATAGACACGCCATGTTGTGATGATATCCATACGTCGCGCCCCATATGACGTCATGGTGGGGTGTGACAGATACTGAGGCTGAACAAATATTTTCACTACCAGCACTAACTGAGTTAATACTGGTGGTTGTTTCAATATTAAGCCTGAACATTTGATTACTCAAATAACCAAAACCAATAAACACACCATGTTTGGATAAAACAAATTTATTTGATTCAATCACTTGTTTATAACCACAATTATTCAAAACACTACTAGAAACCAAATTCTTCCTAATATTAGGAACATGCAAAACATTAAACAAGCTAACAATCTTTCCAGAACTAAACTTAAGATCTACACAACCACGTCCATGCACTAGGGCTGTTGACTCATTTCCCATGTGAAGAATAGATCCATCATTCAGTGACTCATAAGTCTTGAACCAGCATCTATCTTTACACACATGAACAGTTGCTCCAGAATCAACCCACCACGCAACATCATCATCCTGCACAAAATAAGCTTCAAATACATATGTAACATAATAAATCAGGAGAGATTCATTAAACATATTCTGACCTTGTGTTGTTAGAACCAATCACTGAACCTTTTGTGCCTGATCCACTAGCTTTGCTGCCAGTATCAACACCTTTGTAATCCCTTTTGAAGTGTCCAGGTTTCCCACACTTCCAACAAGCCACTAAGGACTCCTTGTTAGGATTAATTTTGGTGTTATCCTGATGCTTACGTTTGCCCTTGTTGTCATTGTACCTGATGGAGTTGTTATGCTCCACCATATTGACAATTGATGAACCAGCAACATTGTTGCTCTTTGGCTTATCACTTTCATGCACCCTGAGGGATTCTTCAATGCGCAAATGACTGCCCAACTCAACAAGAGTTAACTCCTCCTTCTTATGTTTCAAGGTATGCTTGAAATCTTTCCAAGAAGGAGGCAGTTTGTCAATGACACAAGAGACCTGAATGGTCTCATCCATGTTCATATTATGTTGTGTAAACCTACCAAGTATTCCAAGAAGTTCATTGTATTGTTCCATGACTGGTCTTGAATCAGTCATTTTGTAATTTGTGAAATCACTCACAAGGAAATTCTTACTTGATGCATCCTCAACCATATATTTGGCTTCCAAGGAATCCCATAGTTCTTTACCAGATTCAGAATTTTGGTAAATATCAAAGAAGGAATCAGACATACCATTGAGAATAATACCACGACACACATAGTCGTCATTCTCCCATTTGCTCATTTTCCTTAGTTCCTCCAAAGTAGCATCATCACCACCATCAGGAATAGGAGTTGTCAGCACATACACCACACTTATGGTTGAAAGAAGAAAGTGCATCTTCTTTTGCCATCTCCTGAAATCCACCCCTTCAAACTTGTCCAGTTTGGAGAAGTTAGCCACCATATGCTTCATTGCAGCCGCCACTTGATTATCACAAAATTAATTTACTTTGATTGTTGGTGTTTACTTCGTCCCAACCAGGGTATAGATAATCAATCATAGCTACGTACCAAAACAATGGTTACCGGATATCACTTAGAATCGTGTAATCACTTTCCAAAGTAAATTATTCTATCCTAATGCCTGGGTATCACGAATACCTACTTGGGATAAGACCAAATGTTGTTAGTGATTTAGGCACAAATCTCTAACCCTTTTGTTGTTATGTGTTTCTTGTTTCTGTTGTGTCTCTTTCATGCAGGATATGATCACCTATTTATAGGTGGAGTACTCAACCCTAGTCAATGGTATTAAGAGGAATTAACAGCCAATTAATCTCCTCTTAACGAGCTCCATAATACCAGGTCAAAGTGATTACAAGACCAATTAGACGTGGTCTTTAATGTACTTGATTTAGTCAAAAGACCGTTACAAGCATACTTGTTCAGCTCCAGCGTTAGTCTATCCTTCAGTCCCACTGAAGCATCAGCAAATCCTGAAGGGTGTTCCTGCTGAAGCCTTCAGTACTGAAGAAGACTTGCTGATGAGTAAATATTGAAGACATTTCTTCAGTGAAATACTCCCTGATGAATACCTTCAGTCCAGAGTTCGACTCACTAAAGAACATCAGCAATGCTGAACAACTCTAACCACAACAAGAGTCAGGGTGTTCAGGGACTTATGGGTGTACACTCCGTACCTCCTTACCCATTCACCAGTATGAACTGACCCACAATTGAACTATATTTCCAACACATATATTATCTAAGGATGAGTTGTTTCTTCGGAGATTGGTTTTCTCTCATGTTCAACTATACATCCATGTCTCAAGGGTCAAGAGCATAAACGGTTTGAGGGTTCCATGTTGTATAAAGATGGTAAATACACATATTCAACGACTAAATCCGTTGTGTATAAGGAAACTTTGTTTTGCATTTGAAATAAAAACATATATTTTTATACATGCGAATACTTTTAAGTTCTATTTCATTTTATTGTATTATCATTCATTTCCTTTTGTTCTTTATTTCTTATTTCGCTTTATAAATAATTTACGATGTTCATAATTTATTAATTGTTAATTAAATTATGCTTTGAATATTTATAAGGCTCGCCCGCACATTGGACATACTATACAACTAGTTAGTATATATAGATAGATAGATTTGAGTGACATGAAATAAAAACTCCTAAGATAAAATAAGTAAACTTACAAAAGAGCCGTGATTGGCGTGTTTAATTTTATGCTTAAAAAAGATCATCATGCATTTGATAAAACCAATGATAAATTTAAAGAGTAATAAATTATGCAATACATGTGCTCAACAATATTAGGCAAAATAGTTACACAATATGAGTTGGGATGAGAATTCAAGTCGGGTTCGAGTTAAAAAGTTTGGTTCAAATAATCAAGTCAACTATATTAACCCAACATGTTTATATATAACCCGGACATGACCCATTTAACATGTGTATGTACTTAGCTGAGAAGTTAAATTTGCACGAGTTAAACATGTTTAATGGGTCTTGGGTTGAACCATTTAACATTTTATGTACAAAATTGACATATTACACGAGGTAAGCAAGTATGTTAGTCGATACATTTAACCGAATTAACCCATATAATAAAGTATAATAATTATTTGTTTTAAAAAAAATCTAAATGAGTTAACGGGCTGACTCGCTAAATTTATTCTCAACCCAACTCACATGTTTAATAAACGGGTTAAACGACTCAAGTTTGATCCGGAATTTACTTACACTTATTCCAAACTTCTATTAATTTTCGTGTATGTTTTAAGTAGAGTTTTATGTCACGTCAGAAATTGTCACCCAAAAATAAATAGTAAAACAGATGAATTAAGCATCAAAATCACTCTCGTTGAAAAACCTAAATTCATACTCCCGTCTCAAAATAAATGTTCACTTTAACTTTTTGCGATCTTTCTTGTTTAACCGTAAATATTAGTTATTGTGTTATATAATACTTGATGAAGTTTATACCAATGAAATTTGATTTAAAAAACTCAATTTATTTGTATAAGTTGTATCGAGTATTATATAACACAAATATAAATATTTACGGTCAAAATTGAACAAAATAGACCGAAAAAAATCAATATAAACATTTATTTAAGGATGGAGAGATCATTAACCTTTATATAAAGGAGGAGAATCACGCATCCATAGGAGCAGTAATTCTCCTCACAAACCGCTTTTTATAATACTATTCTCCCATCTGACAACCAAAAAACTCTCTCACAACCAAAACACACACTAGCACCTACACCTTTCCGTTATTTGATTTTACGGACCCCCTTATGCATTCATTGATCCCCGTTGTTGGTTTGTGAGGTGTTAATTTGGCCTTTGGCCGATAAATAATTGGGGGTTAATTGGATGTTTTCCCCCTCCCATTAATTGCGGTTGTCCGGTTGTTGGTTTAATTGAGGGTTAATTGGCCTTTCGCTGGGGTTAATTGGATGTTTTCCCCTCCCATTAATTGCAACTGTCCAGTTGTTGGTTTAATTGAGGGTTAATTGGCCTTTCGCCAATTAAATATTAGGGTTAATTGGATGTCCATTGCAAGTTTGCCCCTTGCCATTAATTGCGATTGTCCGTTGTGTAGTGGCTACAAGAATCGTAGTGGCTACAGAAACCCAATCTTAACCGTCGCAATATATACCACCATCACCACATAGTTGCATCTGGGTTTCCATTATTTGTGTTGTTGCTACAGTCGTTCTGGATCTTCTCTTCGTTTCTGGTGATCCGGTCTGCAAAGGTTTGTAATATTTACCCTTTTTTCCCCTCTTTGTAACGGGGTCAGTAAAATCAAATTCCCAAAAGGTCTAAGGGCCAGTGTGTGTTTTCGCTGTAAAAATGAAATTTTGGTTGTCGGCAGAGGAACCCTCCTTCATATAAAGGTTAATTTCTGGTTTTTTAAAAAATTGTCGCTTTATATAAGCTGCGTGGTTCATAGAGTTGGTTCCGGATGTTTTTTTAAAATTTATGCCCGTTTATATAGAATGGTTACTTAAAGCGGTCTATTGTTCATTTGTGCATTTTAGTGATCTGGTTATTTAAAGTGATTTTTTAATTCGTAGGGATGGAAGGCTTGGAATGAATATGTCCGTTCACTGGCCATTGTGTTACCCGCACACCTTTGTTTCACATGTGTGTGTGTCCTTTGCACATGTCTGATGCTGATAAGCTTACTGTCCCTGCACTTGCTTTTGCCCGTTTTGTTGTTTTGGAAATGTACACTGGTTGAGGTCTTATATATGGGGCAGTGATGATATTGATGAATGAATTTTGTGTTGATTAATTTGAACAAACTTTCAGATTGGTCGTACCTTGGTGGGGTAATTCACTGTTGGTGTTTTGCAGCCATGGCGGTCTTATCGTGTTTGTTTAATACTTTTTTCTCTTCCAGATCTGAGCCTCTGAAAATCTGCTTTCCGACATTGTTTGTAACGGAAAGGGCTAGGTCCCGATGTGTTTTTTGTTTATTAAGAACTAGCAAAATAAATTTTTGGTTGTCGGGGAGGGATACTCCTTTATATAAAGGTTAATTTCTGGGTTTTTTTTATTATTTGTAGCTTTATATAAGATGCTTAGTTCATACAGTTGGGTGCGGTCCTAATTTTTCCATTTATGCCCGTTTATCTAACATGGTTAGTTAAATTGGTCTATTGTTCATTTGTGCATTCTGTTGGTATGGTTATTTAAAATGATTGTTTGGGTTCGTGGGGATACAAAGGTTGGAATGTATATGTCTTAGCCGAGAATGCAATGGGTTAACTAATTGTTTCTGCCTGTTGACTAGGTTAGTCTGTGTATGGGCAATGATGAAAAGTCTATGGATGGACATTTTTACAAGGGTTCTCAGCGTCCGTATCTTGGCAGGGCGACGATTCGGTCGCAGCCATGGCGGGTTTCTGGGTTCGCCGTCCATACCTCCAGATCTGAGCCTCAAACGCAATAACTCATTGTATCTACCTACTGACCTGATCTAATTCATTGGACGAGGGTCATTATTTATGGATAAGACCACATCTGCTGCACTTAAGACATTTAGCATGCACTTGCCGGCTATGTGAACCCCAGATTATGGTGTTGTCTTTTTTGTTGTCGTTCCTCACTGCTGCTTCTAAGGAAGTTGTTGTTTGTGAAAAAGGGGAATAGTATTAAAAAAAGGTTTGTGAGGACAATGACTGCTCCTGTGGATGCGTGTTCCTCCGTTTCTATAAAAAAGGTTGCTTTAGGGCTGTGATGAGGGTAAGAGGGTGCGGGTAAAGATACCACATCTCGGATGCTTGCCGTGGCGACCTTGCGAGGTCGCAGCCATCACGGGTCGTGGCTGTTTTCCCCGAATAGCGCCTTATCTGAGCCTATGCTATACCCTGGGGAAAAACAACAAACTTTTGGTTGGCTCGCTTCCCAAGACCTGGCCCTTGCGATCGTGACCATGTGATCGCGGGCATAACGATTGTCAGATGTGGACAATGATTCTTATGTCGGGTATTTCCGCCTCTATGGTGGTTGACTGTTGTGATGCCCGCTGCCTTTGGATTTGTGATACCTCAGGCCTTACGCATTGGAAAAACAGAAAAAATGGTACACTCTTATGGATCCGTGCATCTCCTCCTGTATGTAAAGGTTGCCACATCTCGGATCTTGGCGTGGCGGCCTTGCTAGGCCGCAGCCATACCGGGTTATGAGTGTTTTTCCCATATAGCGCTTTATCTGAGCCTACGATATACCCCGAAGAAACTGGAAACCTTTTGTTAAACGCGCTTTACAGAACCCATGACTTGCCATGCTGACCCTTTGATCACAGACGTAACGGTTACGAACTGTGGTTAATGCTTTCTGCCGGGTCTTCTCGCATTTATTCTGGTTAGTTACTGTCATGGTAGTTGCCTTTGGATACGTGGCCTGTTTGCCAGCACGCGGATCTTGCCAGGACGCCTGTTTGGTCGCACCCATGTCGGGTTTGTCGGTTCGCCTTCCATACATCCAGCTTTGAACCTCAAACACAATGGCTCATCATTTGAACATGCCGATCTCCTACAATTCATTAGCCGATGCCCTTTGTTTATGGATGCGTTCACGGCTGCTTCACGAATTCCCTAAAACTGTTCTTTGCCTCTCGCAAAAGGTAACGTTCATTCTCTACGGTTATAGTGTTATTTTAACGAATAGTACCGCCACATATATTTTCAGGTTTCAGCTGGCCATTTGGTATTTGTCGCTGTATGGTATTTTTTTTTTATTTTATCAGTCTAACTAAATGTGGCTATTCTGCAACAGTCTGCCAAGGATTTGGAGAATACGATGGCAAGTGAATTAGACCAGATGCAGACGATGAGCTTCCAACCCCAGACATACATGTAAGTTGTCTTATACCTGATGTCAATGTGTCTCATCATCCAAATATAGTTATACTTGATTTGAGTTTTGAGTCTTTTTTCTTCCTTATTTAAAAAAGAAGATGTTGGTTCGTATAAAACAGAAAAGAAACACAACAGTACCGAGATGTGGGCGATAACGATACTCACGATGGTGTCTTTCGTTAGCGAAAGGCCAATTAACCCTCGATTAAACCAACAACCGGACAATCGCAATTAATGGGAGGGGGAAAACATCCAATTAACCCCCAATTATTTAATTGGCGAAAGGCCAAATTAAGATCCACGATGGTGTCTTTCGTTGCCACTATTGATGAGGGCCGACGCTATCCTTTTGTAGGATATGCTGGCGATTATGTGGGTGTGATAAGTTTAAACCGGCCACGAGCAAAAACAAGGTGTCCTGGACCTTGGCGGGGTGACATTCAAAGGTTGCACCCATGTCGGGTTATGACTCTTTGCCTCAAAGAGCACCCTCTCTAGGCCAACACTTAACCCTGAATCATAGTTGTGCTGCCTTTAGATGTTGCAGCCATCACGGGTGATGTCTCTTTTGACCCAGATCAAGGCTTATCTGATTCCAAAAAAGGCATGTTACATCAGTCGGTCTTGCCAATTCTTGGGTAATCAACTTTTGGCTGCTAATAGCCTTTGCTTTCAACCTCTTTATTGTTGCTGACGAAAAACTACAATTACCTTATGTATGGAAAACTAATAGCCTAAAGTGTTATAGTACCTTTTGTGTGTCATAATGATGTTTGTGAATTATAGGCAATGATGATATTTCATTTATGTTTTACTACTGATCATGGTGAGTGAAAGCGACACCGTATCTTGGCGGGGCAGCACCACGAACATGGTGTTTGCAGCCATGGCGGGTTGACTCCTCTTTTATCCGTGACAGCACCCCCAAGTCTGAGCCTGTACATGACAACATTACTTTCATACTGTATTTTCATACCCGTGTCCATTCCAAGGATGCCCCTACCATTAGTTGCGCTGGTCCGTTTTGTGGCGGCTGCATGAATAGGAGTATATACACGGTTTCTGCAGGTCTGTAGTAGCCTTATTTTTCTTCCGTTCAAGCGTTTGATAGCCCCATTTGCTTATTCTCTTTGTTAACTACAGGAACGACACCTTTTGTGCTTAACAGCCAGGCGCACACACACCCATCTCAGACACCCCCGTATGACGAATTGTACAGACCTGCTGTTAGACGGCGACTCTTTTTTTGAACACCCTTCGGGGGTACCCGCTCTGTGGTTGGAATACAGGGAAGATTGCACACGGTAACACTTTAATACCAAACTTTAACTGCTGATAAGACTCTGCTTTTTTTCCCGTCTTGGCTGCTTTAGAATTTGTAACCATCCAACAAAAATAGAAAAATAAATAACTTCACATATGCAAATACGTTAAACCAAACACATAAACGCATCCTGCCAATGACCAAGCGTCGTTGGCAGTACTTAAACCAAATACAAAAAAGGCCCTGCCAATGACCCAACGTCCTTGGTAGTATCAAAATAACAAAGACTCAGGCACACATGCCTGGTACATTCTTGGTAGACACACAAATTGATTCATCCCAGGGAAGATGATGATTTATTCAACACACACAAAGCTACCACCTTCAGGCACATTCAAATTATCGCTTCAGCCCGACATGTTCCCTCGCAGCTGCTCAATGAATCTTTCCATCCTACCAATACGGTCGCCTGTTGCTACTGCTTCTGCTCCGAGTTGTTCTCTAAAGGAACAGTCTTCACGTGTCGGGGTCCCTAAAAATGCCACCATCTGGTTAACTACCGGTTCCCCAACCACGGTCCTTAGCTCATAAACAAGATGCGTCCTATCAATTATACCACTATTGACCTCCTCCCACATCTGTTCCATCCTAGCTTTCCAGGCTGTTTCGCCTAGAATCTCATCCTCCAGGCGACAGATAAACATGTCCGCCCAATCATCGGTCCCTGCTTCCTTCTCCAATGCATCGCACTTTAGAGGGTGCTCCATTAGTTATCTCTTAGTCAAGCTTACCTATAGATGTGTGTGAAGATGTGTCACCTACACCCTTATAACACTCCTTTATATAGCAATGCCTCCTGGCTTAAAACCTATAGTGTCCTCCACTGACACTCAACTGTAGCGCCAAAAACAGTAGCCGGCTCCCAAATTGCATGCTTATCAAGTTAGGCTCCCAAAAGTGTATTTAAAAAAAAACACTATCCTCATCCACACACTGTTGCATCAGCTGTTGTTCTACTTTTTCTGTTACTTTTTTGCCATATTTACATAATATAGGAAAACCCATTATGGGCAGATACAGAAAAGTATAAATAATGCTGGTATGGGGTAATGCATATCTTTACCGTAAGTGGTGAAAAAACGAACCACCAACAACAGTGCCATACTGTTTTTTTATAATGCAGCCTTTTTTTCTACTATTATACAACATGTTATGCCTCACAAGCACAACATTTTATACGGATCCATTAGAACCTAATGAAACAGCATAGGAACATAATGAAAAAACAGATTTCGCACATAAACCACAATTTCCATAAATAGGACACGGTATCTTTTTTTTGTGGTTGCCTATTTAACCCTGTTTATTGCCCACAATGTGCCATACCCGAATAGAATGACACACTTAGATATACAATCTCCATCCCACTGTTGCCATGTGACTTTGGGTTTCAGCCTTTTTTTTATCACTTGCTAGCCAAGTAGGCACTACAGTTTGCAACAGTTAGATTCTCACTAGCACGTTGCAGGCTAAATGAGTGATACACGTTCCAAGCAGAATCCCAGGCACATGTTTATAAGAAAAGTGTCATAGTACAATAACAAAAAGGCAGAAATGATACTTGGTGTGTTACATTAGTTCATGATGGGAAATAAAACATTAGCGAGGTACATTAAAAGTAACAGTTGTTCTGAAATTCAAGCTGATCAACGATAACATAAACATATGGCGACATACACAAGCCGTTACAGCCGCATGGGCTACGACAAATACACATCAAGCTAAAACAACAAACACCAGACATACTCTTCCTACATACGCCTAGGAACACCACTTTATTGAAAACATAGTAACACACAGGCAGTCGCTAGGTGCGACCTACAAACACATTCGATGGTCACATATTACGGATGAAAAACTCCATATCGGTCACGCGATTGTCGGACGCACCCATTAGTTCTTGCAGCCTCCGAAGCTCCGCCTCGGCTCTGTCTTGCATGTCCAGTAGCAAAGAAACCATGCAGCTCACGAGCGGTTCTGGGTTAATGCTAGATAACTCGCTTATCAAACCATCCCTATCAGCAATTGCAGCCCTTTTACGGGCATACATAGCTTCAAGACTCCCCCTCCAGTCCATCTCATCAGCCACATGTTCACGCATGTAGAACGAAAAACAGTCGCGGTCTTCCTCCGAACCACACGCCGTCTGCAAAGCACGCAGCCTCCTCAACCAAGACATTATTTCGTCGCTGATTATCGGTTGGTCTATGCGTGATGATATATTGCAAATGCATGCCATGACATCCTTATATACAACTGCCACAGACCCACTGTTACACCATACCATTGGGAGTTTAATTTACGTTAAAACATACACCTAACCAAAACTTGCAGCCCTTTCATGAACAGGTTGCTCCTCATGATACAGCATTCTGTCCAACCTGTGACACAACCTCCAACACAATTCCATGTACATGCGTAGTTACAAGAATACAAACTAATAGCCCTTTTGACTAAATCCTAACCACACATGAAGACTGGCACCAACATAGGCCCTGAAAATAACTATTACATACATGCCAATACACATACGCCTTTTGATTTGAATTAACTAGACACAAACAGTTAAATTGATGTAACTATATGTGAATGACCTTGGTCAAACAATAAGGATTTTTACATTAGCCGATGGTAACAACGTATAACGATCGTTAACGTTTTTGTTAATCCATGTGATACAGCCGTCCGTTTTGAACAAGGCGTTAGTGATGGGGTGATTCTCGCCGGATGGAACAAGGCGTTTTGAACCATATATTACTGTTGTTGGAATTCGAAGATCTTTACGTGTCTATGTCTCTAAAAAAACACTATCAAATGCATTTCTATATTTTCTTGAAGTTGGTTTTATCTTTATAATATGAATACTTCCTCTTATACATTTTCCCGGAAAATGTTTCGTTGGTATGCTACATTTCTTTCGTAATCAAACATATGCGCTGCGTGTATCCTACTTTAGGCGTTTATGTCATAACTCAACAATCACTAAAAACATTAAAAAAAAAACAACCTACCTGTATCCTACTTTATGCGTTTATGTCATAACTCACCAACCAGTAAAAACATTAACAAAAAAAATCCGCTCTTCCCGACACCGAATACAACGTCCTCACATCGCCCGTGCTCCCCGCAGCGGAGCGCGGGCACAGCACCTAGTATAGCTAATAGGGAAGAAAAAGAAAATTGAAAAAGTCTATAAAAGGGAACTGGGTGAAGGAAAGGTGATTTACAGATTTAACAGTAGTAATATAAAAGGGAGGGGACTAGTACATGTAACTCCAACCACATCACTTTCCGGCAATTAATGTAATTTGAAATACCTCCAAACAACTCCCCTTCCTTCCTTCCTTTCTTTCCATCACAACAACTTCACAAGTGAGTGAGTGACTTTATAATAATGTGTCTCTGTTGTTGTTATATCTAAAAAAATCCTACTCTACTAGTTGTGTCTCTGATAAGAAGACTGAGCAGATGGTGATTGTTCACAACTCCCGCCCCCCCTACTTATGGACAAAAGCTCACCATTTCTCTCATCGTAGTCGTATCAAAAGGTCAGAAGAATATTTTACTTATCCATTTCACCACTCTGCTGCATTTTAACAAACACTTGGCGTGCACCAATATTATCCCATCATTTTCAATTCCCTCCCTCCCTCCCTCCCGCCACCCACAAATATCTATGTCAAGTTTCAGGGGAGGTTTTGTTTTTGGCATATATTTCATAAACCTCATTTTCATGGCTTTTCTGGAAATTTATGGGCTTATATAAGTTTATTATGATATGATTAACCAGGGAATCCCTGTGACTGTTTCCGACCCTTCGTTGGAGGCCTTACCACCAGGGGCGGATGCACACTTGCAGTATACATGACATTCAACACTTTATAACTTTATAAATCATTCGGGGCTGTTTCTTTAAGCTTATCAAACATGACCCCATCTCGGCCATAAGACCCAAGTTTTGTGGCTTTTTGGGAGACTTATGAGCATGTATATAAGCTTATATAAGTCTCCAAATAAGCCATAAATTTCAGACTTATATATTATAAACAGGAATTTAGCTTATTTTCGGCTTATATTTCATAAGTTCTAATTTCGTGGCTTATTTTGAGACTTAGGGGCTTTTATAAGCTTATTATATCATACTATACTTATATAAGCCCATAAGTTTCCAAATAAGCTACAAATTTGAGGCTTATGAAATATAACTTTTATTGCTCCCCACAAGCTATTTTCCTGGTTCCGCCACTAGCCCATTTGGTGGTGGATGAGTATGCATGCACTACAATAACAAGTTACAGATGGCTAGTGGCATGTGCATTGGCTTTCTGAGTTTTGACTTCACAACGTTAGTGCAGTTATCAATCCTCATGTTCAGTCTTCAAATGTTGGGGACCACATACCACTCGCCACTAAATATGATGCTTCAAACTTTTTGAAACAAATAGCTCTAGTACAAACATAATTACACTCCTTTCCTTTTTGTTCCACTCATATACTGTACATACAAGAGACTCTAAATGGAATAATAGCTTCTACTTTCGGCCGAGGTTGAGTGTAGATATTACATGTCTCATAACTTCAAATAAGGCGTATCAGCGTTTAGTTTTTAAGTGTATCTTCTTTTGGACATTATTATTATGCTATACCTTGCTCATACGGGATTAGGATTGTTGTTGTTCATAAATTGTATTCCAGATTAAAATCTCGCGAGTTGGCTAGACAGTCAGTAAGACTAATAAGTTATGTGTAAAATTTCAAAAGTCTGGTCTTCTGGTCTTTATTGTTTTAATGCGTATGAAAAAATTTCCAGGTAGTTATGTTGAACTTGGGTTTGGAATATGTCGTATGTGATTTTTGTTGACATATTGTGAAAGTAATAATTGTCTTATTGTAAAACAAAGTAACACTACCAAATAACTTGCTGCTCAACAATAAATCAATCTGTTATTATATTTTTTTTCTTTTCGAACGGCCGTTTTGGTGCATCGGAGTATCTTGCGTGCCACCGAGGCACCAAGTCTCTCGACCGAGTTCGAATCATCTCACGAAGAGAATATGAACCCCCATGCTAGCCATCCAGTTTCCCATTAAGGGGCTTCAAGGCATTGCGCTGGGATTCGAACCCGGCTGTCAATTCTGGGAAAATCCTCCACATGGGGAATTGCAGGAGTCGAACTCCTGACCTCCCACACATGGAGACTATAACCGGATGCATCCATCCAACTAAGCTGGACTTCATTTGCAATCAATCTGTTATTATTACATCCTCAAGTTAGCAACTAGGTGTCTTCTTAATTAAATATTTATGTCCCTAATTTATTTTATAAATTTCCAAGATTTTTTACATCTGTGATGCACCACACATTTTTCGTTCTGGTATTCGTGTTCTGTAGTTATATCCCTGTTTAAACATGAGCTCGAAGCTCATAATGTAAATTGTTATCGTGATATCATAAGTGCTGGTTTTGATGCGTTAACTGAGAATTGAAAATAAATTTCGTTGATATTAATTGACGAGCTTGTATTTCTTGCATTATGGACAAAGATTTATTCATAGTTTTGCACGTCTAATGCAATTGGAGTCTGAACCTGATTTACATATGGTGCTTTCAGAGAGTCGATCCAATTGTCATGTTGCTGGATACATTCTTCAGCCTTACGTTCGAGTAACAAGTTCAAGAAAGGTGAGTCTTTAAGCACTGTATTTTAAGATTCTAACATTTTCATGATTATGTTTCCGTTTAAACACGATTCAGTGCAGTACATTATTATTTGAATCTACACGGAACAACTGGAGTTAGTAGTCACAACTTATGAACATAATTTCGGGTTGTATATTATCTTAAACGAGTCAGATAAAAATAAAGCTAAAAGATGAACGAGTAAAACGGCTCAGACAAGTCAAGGCCTCCCATAGTCTATTATTAAAGCATAAGCTAAATCATTTTTTTAATAATTTTATCGATTTAGTGTTTGAACAGATTAAGAAATGGACAAAGAAGTGTTTTTGGGTCAACCTGTCCTGACCCGTTTCAAACTATAGTAAAAATGACCTGGTTCAACCCATAAGCCAACCCGCCCATATTTCCACCTGTTACAAGTAGTATGAATCATCCTTCTGTTAAAAGTAATTAAAAGTTACTCATCTGCATGTTTTCTGTTAAATTCATTTCTTTGACAGAGAAGTCAGATTTCAACAAAATAAAAGCTTCAAACAAGAGGGATTTTAAGATGAACTTGAACATCATGCCAAATTCCGACTCACGGTTCTTGAAAGTGAAGTTAACAGATTATCCTCAGGTGTGCATTATTTTGAAAATATCCATAAAAAAGGGTCAATTATTCATTTGAACAGATGAATTAATTACTTGTGCAGGTGCATCAAAAAAAGATCGTGATGGCTGCAGTTGCATCTTGCGTACTTGTCAGATTGATACAACAAGATCATGGGAAAACATTGATCATAGCTTTGAAATATCTACTTTCTGGTGCAGTTCAATCTTTTGCAGCTAAAAGTTTGCCTTTTGCATGCATGTCTGATTCGCTGAATAAACCAACGCCTCTGCATTTGGATGTATCTTTGCCCTCATTGCAAGACATCAAATGGAACTTTTCACGCCTCGTGTATTTATTCAACATACAACTTGAGAGAAATGTGTCTACGTAAGTTCCAAATAGAGGCACTTCCTGAATTAATTTTTCTCTACTCGTGATATTTAACTTAGAGTGATCATTTCAAAATGATATTCTGATTCTTATCTTTTAAAGTTATGGCGTATAGCACATTATATGTTGTAATCAACAACCTGTTGGACTTATCTGATATATCTGTATTGATTAAGATACAGTAAAATGTTGAATAGTAAAATAGTTGGCTAAACAACTAAACCAAAAAATTTACCCAGGAAATACTTTTTAATAGAAAAACGGCATATTTTAACATTAATCTGTTCAACCGATGTTCTATATATATATATGCTATTTGAATTGAGTTTTCTGATGAATTTGCATATGGATGCACACATTTATCATTTCTTATTCTTTGAATTTGCTGTATCAAGTGGATTTTGTTGATGGATGTGTTGCAGGTTTTTGATTGTGCTCATGATAGCGTGCTTCTCGTTTGTCCTTATTGGTGGTCTTCTCTTCTATAAGTACAGGTACCTTCTATAATTTGGAGAATCATTCTGATGCAAGATAATCATGATACCTAACTGTAGGAGTAAAATCTTTCTGTGACATCACAAAATATGGCAGGCAACTGTTACCAGAAAACATTTTACAGTAGTCGCGGCTTTAATCTTCAATCGTACCTCCCTTATCGTACCTTCTAGTTACAACTTTGCTGCTCTAACTGTAGCAGATATCTGACAGATGATATGGTTGTAGTTTTCTCTGTGGTAGTACAACCGCAGATGCTCTTAACACATTTAGAGTTAATTTCTTAAATGGTCTCTGTGTTTTCCGCGCAATTTCACCGTTGATCCCTATTATTTTTTTTTTATTTTTTTTTTTTATTATTAATTTTTTTTTAGAACGGCACCTCAATCTCACTGAAATCCGACCCCCGAGTTATACCATCCATAACGGGCAGGCCCCGGGACCCGAACCACCAGGGGAAACCCCTAGAACTCACGGCTTCGCACTAAGGAGGAAAATCATGGATTCTTGTCCTTTGCAAGACTTGAACCCATGACCAAACCCCCTCCCCAAGCTCCAGGAAGAGCCCAGGTGGCCAACTGCTCTAGAGTAGTTGGTTCCTATTATTGTTTTGTTACACTGGTGATCCCTGTTTCAATACTAGTTGCATCAAAGGTGCTTATTACCAACTGGTGTTAAAAAATCCCGTTAAGCTGGCTGCACGAATAGTCCGTATTACTGACGAAATTCCTGACGAACGTTAGCAATATGGATTACGGGTGCAAGAGGGTAATAAAAAGTAATAGGGACCAACGATGAACTTCCGCGTTAACCAAAGTGACCATTTAGATCATTAACTCTATAAGTTCGTTAGCCTTTATTACTCCGCATGCAATACTCTTTTTAACTGTGTTGTCTCAGAAAGTGAAACTTATTCTTTTTATAAAAGTTTTCACACAAGCTTACGGCTACCTGTCTGTTCATTATCAGTCGCTGCACGAAATTAGTAACAAGTGTTAGTTTCCCAGTTTTGTCTGATTAGGGGTATTTAGTTGTTTGTTCATTATTCAAAGACTTCTATTTCCATCATGAGTGATGCAGGCGTACTACACAATCATTCGAGGACTGTCTTTGGGAGGCTTGGGCATGTTTGTGCTCTTCATCAACTCATTTGAAAGTGAGCTCAGTTTCAAATTCCCAGTTGTTAAATGAAACAAACTCTTCATAGTTTGTCAGTCGTGCAATAATAATGTCTGATATATTTGACCATGTTATGCAGCAAAGAACAAGGGTCGAACGTGTTATTGGATTTGTTCTTGCCATATGGGGCATATTATTTTATTCTCGCTTGTTAGGTACAATGACGGAACAGTTCAGAGTAAGTTATTGAAGTGTTCAAATGAATAAATTCACAAGAACTTAACACTGGTAGCTAAATGCTATGCCCATTTGTACAGCATAACATGCAAAAGCTTAGAGAAGGAGCACAAATGCAAGTACTAGAGGCTGATCATATTATTATATGCGGAGTAAATAGCCATTTGAGCTTCATATTGAAGCAATTAAACAAGTATCATGAGTTTTCTGTACGATTAGGTACAGCTACAACTAGGTAATGCCTTACATATCTTAACTTTTATACATTGTTTATCAAAAAATAGTGTAACACATCTTGAACGTGTCTTATTAGGAGGCAGAGAATTCTTCTTTTATCTGATATTCCAAGGAAGCAAATTGACAAAACTGTTGATTATATAGCAAAAGACCTTAACCATATTGACGTGCTAACAAAAAGGTATCATGTTTTGTATTACAGAAAGGGTATATATGCTTCCCTGAATTATGTGTTAGACTTATTCCATATATGCTTTCTTTATATTTTATCTTAAGTTTCTATTCATTTTGTCTCGCAGTTGCAGTCTAAGCCTAACAAAATCATTCCAAAGGGCTGCAGCCAATAAGGCACGTGCCATAATAATATTGCCAACCAAGAGTGATAGGTAAGTCTTTTTTAACTTTGTTTCTTTGCCCCGTTTCTTTTCGTGGTGCACCTTAATAAGTTTTCCGTTAGAAAAAAGGAGAATAATATTATGTAGTTCCTGGCCCTATTTATTAACTTACTGTTAAGTGGCATGTGCTAAAAGTTACTATTTAGGAGATTATGTTTATTGGATGCTTTAGCAATCTAGTTTTGGGGCTGTTAGGTATGGAGTTGATACGGATGCATTTCTATCAGTTCTTGCTCTCCAACCTATCCCGGACATGGAATCTGTTCCAGCAATTGTTGAGGTTTCAAGCTCCAATACATGTGAGCTCTTAAAGTCAATATCAGGGTTAAGAGTTGCACCTGTAGAAAATGTCACATCCAAATTATTTGTTCAATGCTCTCGGCAGAAGGGGCTTGTAAAGATTTATAAACATTTGCTGAATTACCAAAGTAAGCTCCAATTACTCTATAAAATTCTAAATACTAAGCTAGTTGATTTGGATGAACGTCATAACCACTGTTTCATAATGTATTAGACTTTTTAACATATGAAGAATTGTTTTCGTCCTTAAATATTAATTAATCACTATGGTGTTACAATAGAGTGGAAGTCTAAACGGGTAAATGGGTGAGGTTTTCCTTACTAGGTTACGTCCGGGAAGAACTAGTCTTTGACTCAGTGAAAGTCTATAGCTAATTTTCCTTATAATCCAAGAAAATTTGTATCCTTCTGGCAATTGAAATGGGTGTGTTGTTGTTGGAAACTGTAATGGGGAATTACCTTTTGGATCGTACGGTAGATGTATCATATATTACTTAAAAGAATAAAATCTTATTCTGCTAGAAAACCTTTCAGAGTGTATCAAATGTTTTATGATGTCATATCTTACAGGCTTACTGCTAAATCCTAACAATACTGATGACGATCCTGCCTTGCAGAAAATGTTTTCAATGTTTGCAGTTTTCCTCATCTAACAGGATTGAAGTATGGGCAGCTTAGAACTGGATTTCAAGAGGTAAATTTTGGTAATTCAAAATCTGTGGACAGACTTCAAAGTGAGGCAACTTCTGATATAACAATCATTTGTAGTAACTTCTGTTTTTATAAATATAGGTAAATTCAAACGTTCAAAAACAACACTTCAAGCATTTGTAATGTAATTTTACAAAGAAAATGGCGTAATATCTATTGCACCTTCGTGTAGATATGATGGATTGTTTTACGATCTTCAGTCTGAGCTAGAAAAGATGAATTAACACCTTCAATCCTATGTCTACAAAATTGAATAATTAATGTCTCGCATGTATGGTTAATTGCACACCATAATCACAACCTTCCATAACAAAATTTGACAATGTATTTAAATAAGTTATCCTCATTTTTATAATCACTAATACATAGCATTTCTCCTTTAAATGCTAACATGACATGTGACTATTTTGCTTCAAACATTTTCATGTTTATCTATATTTGTCAATATTATTACAGGCTGTTGTATGCGGTCTTTTTAAGAATGGAAAGATAAACTTCCATCCTATGGACGACGAAGTTCTAGATGAAGATGACAAAGTATGTATGGGCGATGATATAGTTGGTAGTATGTTTATTTTATTTTAAACTGATTTAACACTGCTATTAACTCTTGTCATTTTAGGTATTGTTCGTTGGACCTGTTAACGGGAATAAGAAGACACAAATATCATATATTGATTCAATTAGAGAACAAGAAATTGATCCTCATAATCTTGAAGTTCTAAGAGAGATTGGTGAAACTCCACATAATGCACTTCAGATGGCAAAAGCACGGTTGGAGAAAATCGTCAAACGTCCAGCAAAACCTGGTTCCAAGGTATACATTCTGATGGGCAAACCTTTTCTCATTTGAGTTAACTTTACTCAGTCACATTAGAAAGATTTTAAATAACTTAAACTCATATATGCAGGCATCCGACTGGAGTATGGGACCTAAAGAATGTATATTAATGCTTGGATGGCGTTCTGATGTGGTGGAAATGATTGAAGAATATGATAATTATTTAGGACCTGGAAGTGTTGTTGTACGTTTAGATCTCAATTAAACGTTAATACATTCTGGTCATCCTTGTGTCATAAGCATAAGTTGATTTGTGCAGGAAATTTTGTCTGATGTGCCCATTGTGGACAGAGAAAAAACATACAAATATTCTGGTCAGCGCAAGTTGAAAAACGTTCAAGTGGTTCACAGGGTACCCTCTCGAAACTATCGATATTCTTCTCTGCATTGAGTTCCATAAATTTTTCTTCGTGTTCATCCTACAGTGGTGTTTGGATGTGTGTTTGAGAAACCAAATTTCTGATTCTGAGTGTCTGGATATAAAGGGTTGAATAATTTTTTACGGTGACGAATTTCATACTATTGACAAGAAAAACTCATTTAAAGGGTATAATAAAGTTATGCCTATTTATCCATAATTGTTAAGCTAATAATAGATTTACTCCTAAGTGGCAAACATTTTCTCATTTTTCACAGTAAATACCTATTTGGTCATTTTATTTTTTTGTTTTCTATACTTTCGAATTTGAAAAATGATCAAACTACCTATAATCATTGTGCAAAACTTAAAAGGCATCCAAACACCACCTCTAGCAACCCATATTATATAGCTGATTAAACTGATTCTGATTATTCAATATAACTTGATCAGTTTAGGACCACACATGCAAACACGCTCTAAATTATGTATGCACGACAGGTTGGAAACCCAAGGAATCATGATGCCTTGAAAGATACTATTCTCCACACTCAAAAGTCTCTCAAGAAAGGGGAAGATGTTCCGTTCTCTGTAGTTGTAATATCCGATAGAGAGTGGTTGCTTGAAGGTACGAGTTATCTTTTTGTGAGTTTTGGCCGAAAGACAGCATGAAACTAACTCTAGCCTCATTGGTTATTACAGATCCATTAGGGGCTGATAAACAGTCTGCGTATTCTCTCCTTCTCGCCGAAAGCATTTGTCAGAAGCTTGGTGTGAAGGTCTACTTGTTTACATAGTTTTCATTTACTATTTGGAAAATTGCAACAAGGCACAAATATGTTTTGCAAATTTATGTTGCACGTATTGGTTCAAAAAGCA
This sequence comes from Glebionis coronaria, assembly GCA_025667525.1. NCBI lineage: Eukaryota > Viridiplantae > Streptophyta > Magnoliopsida > Asterales > Asteraceae > Glebionis > Glebionis coronaria. The sequence goes on from CM046880.1 coordinate 25,226,579, forward strand.
ATGTCTACACGTCTATTGCTTAAGACTAAGTTTATGACATAAAATGAACTGTAAAGCGATTAATCATGAAGTCAGATGAAAAATAATATCATTTTTTGTGGCTGATGTGGAAAATGGAGAAAGTAGGGATGAGCACGGTACCGGTCCCGTCCCGAACCCGTCCCGAATTAGTGGTACCGATTATTTCCCGAGCATAAATTTATGGTACCGGTACCGTACCGAACGGGATTCGGGTATCGGTACCGGTACGGGAATCGGTACCGGTACCGGGAAATCGGGATTTTCCCGTTCTTTTTCGGGAATTTCCCGATTTGGTACCGGTCCCGTCCCGAATTAGTGGTCCCGAATTTTTTTCCACCTTATTTCGTAGTCCCGGTACCGTACCGAACGGGATTCGGGTATCGGGAATCGGTACGGTTCCGGGAACGGTTCGGGATCTATTCGGGATTCGGTTCGAAATGCTCATCCCTAGGAGAAAGTAATATTACTGTTCTCTTTTCTCTTTTGGCTCGTTATTTTGGGGACTAAAATATTTGTTTTTCAAACTCCTTTATTTTGGGGTTGGTTGAGTAACAATCTAGGCAAAGCTGTTAAAGATCTATTTGGTGATTAGTTGGTAAATTGCATTTTAAGTAACCACTGAAAGCGTCTTACTGTAAACACAGGTTCAAAATCTGGTTGCTGAAATTGTTGACTCCAAATTGGGCAAACAGGTAATCTATGATATGGTTTACAAATTTATTTATGTTGATGACATATTTGTGTATGTGCTGAAAATGGATGCTTTGCCCTTTAGATTACAAGAATCAAGCCATCGTTAACTTACATAGCAGCTGAGGAAATAATGTGCCTCGTGACAGCTCAAGGTACTTTGTGTTTCTTTTTTTATGTTTTCTTTTCCTGTGTTTGTATTTATGCTTATTCGACTGATTAGAATTTATCTCTGTTTTGAACACCAGTGGCTGAAAACAGTGAACTGAATGCAGTCTGGAAAGACATCTTGGATGCAGATGGAGATGAAATTTATGTGAAGGTAAAGTCATTTGTCAATTTTCATTGTCCGCAAAGCGTCAAACGTCTGATTTTAACTAGAATATGGATTTTATATTGCATCTTTAAAATGTATTTTTTGTAAGAAACCTTCCAGCACAAGACAAAATATTGGCCTGTTTAATCGTGAGTGAAGTAATAGCAAACCTATATCCGAGTAATTGATTAGCGCATTGTCTGCCACAGGACATTGGCCTTTACATGAAGGAGGACGAGCATTTATCATTTTCCGAGCTATCTGAAAGAGCGCGACTGAGGAGAGAAGTCGCCATTGGCTATGTGAAAAACAACAAGAAGGTGCTAAACTATTTAACGTACTAATTTCCACATCACGCTAAATGACTAAAAGAGTTCATTTCCTAGTAGCGAAAGTTGTGATCCCTTTATCAGTGAAAGGGTCCATTCAGGCTCTAAGGTGTCAAATGGATAATTTTTAAAAAACAATAACCATAGGGAAATGGGTTGAACGTGAGAAATTGGTCAAAAGCTAATGCAAAGGCCTCCTAATCCTTCTATTTTTGAAAGTGTTTCCAGAGGGTAGGTTCAACGAGGTGTAACCTGTTTTCAAATGTACTAAAAATCACAACTTTTGACTCGTTCCCGACTCGCCTTACACAATCATTTTCCACCTCTAATGTTTTTAGTTGTGATTCTTGCAGGTTATTAACCCAATTCCCAAGTCAGAACCTCTTTCCCTTGAATCCACGGACTCTCTTATCGTTATATCAGAACTTGAAGGCGAACAACCCGTCCTCTTTTAAATGTGACTTGTTCTTTAACAAATTTTAATGGCTCCGTGCTCGTTTTAGTCCCTGCATGGTGCCTCTTGTTTTACATACATACCTCACTGATTATCATACAAAAGTATATTGAGCTAGAAACAGAGATCATGGAAAGTTTTCCTTGCTTTCAAGAATGTTGTAAAATGCGGAATGATTAGAAGTTGAGTGCAAAAGAAAATGAGACCTCAGAAAATGTAAAACGAACGAATGATAACTTCTTATAAGTTTTACTCGTGGCAAATGCATATATAGAAGTCATTTGATGGCCACCTAGTTCCTTTTTTTTCTTTTCCTGCTTAGAAATATACAACTGCTAAAAAGGTGCCTAAAAGTGAGTACTTTGAGATATAGTGTTTGAGTTTGCTTATGCTGTAACAGTAATTAGTCCCAAAGGTCAGGGCGGAATGTGGAATCCAAACGACAACTTTTATAAAAAGAAACTAACAAGGAGCTAGAAAAAGATTACAAAGTAACAAGATACAGGTGTTGAAGCCAACGATCCCAACTAAAAGAACATTTACATCTAGAATGACACCAATTAAAAGAACGCGAAACAATATCATCAAAAATAACATCCTTACAGGGGATTGTGACGAAAACAAACGCTGGTTACGAAACACCCAAACACTCCACCAAGCGACATAATTAATTCCCTCCAATAAATCTTTAGTCAAAGAATTAAGCCTTATGGACTTAAACCACTCGAGCTAATCAGAATACGAACCCAAAGGAGTCCACGAAAAATTCCACCGGCGACAAATGAGCCTAACAACGTCCGTGATCAAACCACAATGAAAGAAAAGATGCGAAGAATTTTCCAAAGCAATGGAGCAAATCGAACAACTAGAATCGGAAACAAAAATACCACGAAGAAGTAGATTGGATCTCGTAGGGAGCCGAGCCAGAATAAGTTTCCAAGCAATGATATTAAGTTTAATCGGGACATACTTGATCCATCTAGTAGCTATGGGCACTTTAGGAAGGAAACGTTCGTCGAGGAGATTACGCACATTCTTCGCCCTAAAAACTCCGTCCCCATTCAAATCCCAAGACCACCTATCCTCTATGTTGGACAAAATAACAGATCCAATGGTCTCATGAAAAAGAGAAAGCTGCGTTTCTTCCTCTCCTCCTCTAACAGATCGACGAAGGGAACGAGTGATCGAATCACCAATTTTGGAGGCTACCGAACAATCTTTAGCAGTATCAAGTGTATAAATACGAGGGAATCTATCGCGAAGAGGAGAGTCCGCAAGCCAAGTCTCATTACGCAGCCCATTACCAATCCGAAAACGGCAGTGAGACACAAGATCAACTCCACAAGCTTTCAGTTTGGAAATTTCTTTGAGAATGGAAATCCAATTCGAAGACCTGTGCATGGGAACATAAGAAATCGAATTACTATGCAAAGACTTAATAATACGGCACCATAAAGAGTTGTCATTCGATAAGAATCTCCACACCCACTTATAAAAAGTGCTCTTTTTAAAGCATAAAAGCTAGAAACCCCCAAACCGCCATATTTCTTAGCTGCCAGAACCTTCGTCCAAACAATCCATGTAATTTTCCTCCCGTCATCCTTCAAACCATAGAAGAACTTCCAACGAATGGACTCCAAAACTTGAAGAACCTTTTTTGAAACTTTATAAATAGACATGGCGTACATGGGCATCGACCCAAGAATCGACTTAAGTAAAGTGAACCGACCTCCAATAGAAAGCGATTTAAGATTCCAATTAGATAACCGAGCCTTAACCTTCATGATTGTCTCGTCCCATGTGCGCACAACCGATAAATTACCCCCAACCGTAACTCCTAAATATTTGAAAGGAGTTTCATCGATGAACAACCAAGAAACGTGGAAGCAATATTAAGCAACTCAAAAGGAATCCCAACTGCTAAAAGGTTACTCTTTGAAAGTTTATATTAAGGCCAAACACAAGAGAGAAATACCGAAGAATTTAATTAATCCCCCAAAAATTAGCAAGTGACCATTTACCAATAAAAACAACATCACCTGCATAAAAAAGATGTGATATATGAAGATCCGTACTAATGTTAATACCCTGAAAAATCCCCGCATTAACAACCTTTAAGACTGAGAGATGAAAAGCTTCCATAACAAGGATGAAGAGGTATGAAGCCAATGGATCAACTTGCTTAAGACCACAATGAAATTCGAATTCTGAAGACGGGCTACCATTAATAAGAATCCAAGCCATACCAGAATGAAGACAACCACGTATCCATAGACGCCATTTAGAACCAAAACCAAAAGCCGTGAGAACGTCATCAAGAAAATCTCACCTAACCGAATCATAAGCTTTAACAAAATCAACCTTGAAAATCGTAGCTTGTTGTTTTTTATACTTACACCAACTTAAGAGCTCATTGATAATGAATGTTTAACACCACACTTTGATAAGTGTACCGTTACATGATAATTATGGCGTGTCATCAAAGCATGTAAGGTAAATTTCTTAAACACATAAATGACCATAAAGGGGAAAACCGGAATCAAACATCGGTTCCCAACATAAGCCCAAAATATAAATAAAGTAAATCAAATAGGAAGGACAAAATAAGTGTCTAAGCAAGCATAAGTATACGAAGGCATAAGGAGAAGAAGTCTAAGGTAGCTTTCATCATATGCGCGTCCTCCAAATGCTTAAGTATGTCCTTGGGTACCTGTCGTTTTGGGACATGGAAGAAAATACGGCTGAGCAATACGCTCGGTGAACGGATATAATGACAAGATAAGAATGACTGAAACATAAGTAAAGTATGGAAAGTAGCGGTGTTGGACCAATGAAAGTTCTAACTATATGGCCCAGTCTAGATTTGAAGTTAAATTAGACTAAGTGTTATGTAGAATCTTGATAACCTATGAATCTATGAAGTGGGTTGAAGATTTCTAGAGAGAGAAACTAGAGAGAGAAAGTGAGAGAGAAACTATGTGTCTTTTTATTCAAATGAGAAAAGTGAAAATCAACAACCAACCCCTTTCCATGGTGGAAAGGGGTATTTATATCCAAGGCCTTATTTGGACTTGGGCCGGCCCATGACAAGCCCATGGGCCGGTTTCTTACTTAACTTAATAAGTAACACTAACTACGAGCTATTACAACATAAATAATATTGTGGAGTGACCGATACTTCTAATATACGTTAAAACGTATTTCTAACAATCTCCCCCTAAGGGAGGTCACTCCACGTTACAAAGTTCTAAACCTAGCATACTATACTAAGTCTTCGTTCTTTAGCTCGTAGTCTTTTCTTCTTTTCTTTTTGTTGTGAATATGTTGGTTTGATCTTTTAGGCTTTGGCTTGAGAGCATTGTTCTTTTGGCCTTTCACGTGCGATCTTTGCCTTTCTGTGAATCTTGCCTCCTCGTGACTCCATGTTCCACACACTTATGTCTTTTTGTTGAATTCTCGAAAGCTTCAGAGTTTGGTACAGCGGAAGACTTCATCTTGTACTTTCTTGAATTTTTGCTGAACTTTGATGCAGAAAAACATAAGTATGTGGGAACGACTTCTACAGGTACACCGCAACACCACCGTCTTTAACTGGTACACAGCAACGCCACCGTCTTCAACAGGTACACAGCAACGCCACCGTCTTTAACAGGTACACAACAACGACACGAATAAAATGGCTTTGACATTTTATTCTAATTCGGTAGCATTTTACCTCCGGTCGGTGAAGACCGTTGGACGATATTAGATATCGTACCCGTGACGGATAGTTTCAATTAAGTAACTTCCTGACAGGATTTCGCGGGTAAACCCGTTCTCTTTATTCGACCGTCCAAAGCTGACTGCGCACATAAAGAGTGAATCACTTGGATAAATTATCCTTGTGATTTGAAGCCGTCAATTCATGAAACCTGGAACAAGTGAATTTCAATTAAGATTTTCACCATCGTTGCTTTCCAGTTATCACGAGCTCAATTCATAAAGAATCTTGCACGTCACCTACCAAGTGCTGTTTGATGTTAACACTAGAAGGATTTCCACTCGTCACTGTGATCAATAAAGAGTCACTCTGAGTGTTCTGGCAAGATCATATGATAATGCGTAGAGGCCTGGAACGAGTTTAAGTTCAATTAAGAATTAAACCACTGTTTCTTTCCAGTTTTTCACAAGATTGGTTCTAAAAGAACCGCACGTGTAACCTACCATGAGCTTGTTTGATGTTGGCTCAAGCAGGATTTCCATCTTCATTGTAGTACTTGCGTATTACTCGGATGTTCTGGCAATATTACAGGAATACTGCGTAGGACTCATGAAAATCTCTTGCTTTTCACAGTGTGTGAGAAAGCAAGGAATAAATGGAAAGTGTCCTAATGAGACTTTTGATGATCTCTTGGCTCTAGACTCGATAGTGCGTTTCGATTTAGTGAGCGATGGCTGGAGAGGAGTGCCACCTTTTCAATATCAGTCTATTCGGAGTGAATAAACCAATAGATAACGTGTTGATCTCCGTGTGATTAAAACAAATACCTTTTGAGAGATATTTGAGTTAGCTGGGAAGGGTTGTACATTGCATCACTGGGTCCATGATGTCTTTCTTCAATATCGAGAATCATTAACAAAAATGATCTCAATAGCATATGTATTGACCCGGTTTCTGCCTAAAGTTGTAAGGAGGGCTTCTTTCTTTACACCCTTTATCTTTACATTTCTTTTTCATTCTTCAACCCCTTCAGTGCTTACCAATACATCATCACTAGCACCTTGTTGTGATTGTTCCAGTGCTAGCATCAGTAATTAGTCGGTACTCAGCTACGTTCACAATCTTTCTCCATCTTTCCTAGGACTTCTAATTCTATCTAGGGAATTGTCCTTAGGAAGATTCCATCGGCTCTGATGAATCATTGGACTAAACCTATTCCTACCACCATTTTGTCACCACATCCGTCGTGAATTAAGCGTGTTTTGGGAAGGTATAGCCATCATGAAAAATCCTTGAAAATCACTTAAGGTACTTGTGATATTGAAATCAAAAGTTTTGTACCTTAGGTGTTTTGTTCATCAAAAACGCTCCCCCTTAACACGTGCTTTACACATATTAAGTTGGATTATCGTTAGGTCTTTTCATATTTTAGCCAAGTATCATTTAGGTCTCCTTAATCCCATTTTCTCCCCTTATCCAAAATGTTAACCATTAATATTTGGGATATTAAATGGATTAACCAGTCTTTGGGTAAAAATGAAATCGATGTATGGCCATAGAACATGTTAATGCTCCCCCTTAAATTAATAAGGGATAGTTGTAGTGCTTTAGTATGATATATTTTGAAAGATTTAGAATCTCGTGATAAATTCTTGAAAAATTATCATACCGTAACACTACATCAAGCCGTAAAAGCACAATATTCACAAATTTACATATTCACAATTAAAAACCAATATAAAGTGGACCTGAAATGTACGACCCATTAGATGGATCGTTGCAGTAACTTGTGGTGCACTCCATATGGTCTACCACCAACGAATCTTTCTAAACTCCTCATCAATCTACGTTCACGGAGCTTTTGATCAATCTTCTTGATCACATACTTCGCCATTTGCCGATAACCTTGATGCCAATCCTCAGTCATCTCTGGTAAAGTCCCACCCGAATTAAGATGCTCCAACTTTCCTCTGACGTATAGGAGAGTCCCATCACTGTACTTATAAAGCTCACCCACCCTCATAAACTTCATTAACCCTCGACTGTTCAAGTAGAAAATGTCGTAATTCGGGACAGAAATGCCGGTATAGGGACATCTATCTACATGTTGAGGTAGAACTTGATTCATTGGACGGGTGAGGTTAAGCTTCCTTTGGTAGCTTTCGACTCCCAATTGAAGATCTTCAACTCGTTTCTTGATAACAACGCTTCGTGTGAACATACGAAGTGCTGTATTCAAAGCAATGATGTCTTCACGAGCAATATGGGTGAGTTGATCCCGGGTCATCATAAGCAACATGTCTTCGATATCCTCAAGGCGAATGATAGAAAAATCTCCCTGCTGGATTTTGTATTCTCTGTCATCCTCCCTTTTCAGATGAATCTCCGTCACATGATAATAGCCATTCTTGGCTTCAGTTTTCAGTCCCAAAATGCTGGAGATGCGAATATCAGATCTAACGTTGCTTCCTGAATTGGCTAAGCAGCAACCCCTGTACGCCCTTCGGACTCGTTCGTCCCAATGAGATGCACCTATAACAACATACATATCATAATTACGAGTTACCCTTGGGACCCAGAGTCGGTTTACCTTTTCCTCGATCCAGGGTATTGTCCCCCAGTTGGCAGCTTTCAACAAGGTCAGGGAGGTTGCGTACTTTGATGAACCCTTCAGAAGATACTCAAGATCATAGGTGACGAAGAAGTCGAGAGCAATTTGATTATCTTGAGAAGGATCAAGTGGAGGTGGAGCTCTTTCTGATTCATGGAGGCCTGGCCGTTGAACGGTGTTAAGAGCTTTCAGGACCTCGTCAGCATAATACTCGAACTCCATTCGGGTTAACCGGGTTTTGGCACGAATTCTCTTATCCTTTAGCGCTCTCTTCACCAAAGACGGAGTAACCGAAGTCTTATACTCATGAGCCAGAAATGCACACAAGTCTATTGGACTACGGATACGGAGATATAGAACATCTCTGTCAGCGTCTGTGATTGGATCATATTGAGCCGCTGCCGTGATCCAAGCTTGTGGCGGTGCAGTCTCGTCAATCTCCAATGTGTCTGCCCAGTCCCGTGTGCTTGACTCAGGAACAGTAGATTGTGGTTCTTGTTGTAGAGGAGTAGAAATGTGAACATCTGCTGGTTCTAATTCAGGCATCTCGGCGGTGTCATGAATGGGCGAGTGTTGTGCAGCTTCAGGTTCAGTTACTGACTCTGCAATCACAGGAGCAACAACAGAACTAACAGGGTTAGTGGTAACAGGTATAGACACAGGAAAAGATGTACCGGGAATCGATGACGCTGTAGTAGCATTCACATCGTGGCGCCACTTGGATCGTCTTGATTCCGTTGAGGTGGATTGTTCCTTCTGCGCAACATCTTTCTTAGACTTGGTTCCAGACTTAGAAGGTTTCTTTGTGCTGGCAACCTTATCCCCTATTTCCGGCTGTTTATCACCATCATCCTTATCGCTATCCTCGTTGCTTCCCTTAGCACTCTCCTCATTTCCATCACCACCATCATCACCATCATCATCATCATCATCATCCTCATCATCATCACCATCATCATCCTCTTCTTCTTCTTCTTCTTCTTCTTCTCCTTCTTCTTCCTCTTCTTCTTCACCAGTACCCTCTTCCTATTCACTTTCTTCCCTTTCTTCCTCAGGCAGAATGTGGTAAGGTACCACACTTCCAAACATCTTGAACAACCGATCATCCTCCATGATAGCGTCATTCAGGGATTTGTAGAGTGTCCGTTGAATCTTAGATTTATCAAAAGATCCAAGTTCCCTCATGCGAGCTTTGAGGATCTTCTTTAATTCAAAATCCGTTAACTCATAGGCAATTTTGTAGGCGGATTCAGAAGGATTGGATGACTTGCTCATCAAGTTCTCAGCCGCGAGTGTCTTCAACTCATCACGCAGTTTTGGCATAATAGACTCAACGGATGCTTTCACTCTCTCTTCAACAGAAGCTTCAAGTGTTTCTTTCTGTTCCTTGTATTTATCCCTCATAGCTTGAAGTCTCGTGATTCGTGCAACATGCTTATCAGCTTCAGCCTGCTTAACCTGAGCTAGTTCTTCTGCATGAGCTTTACGTGTCAACTCCATCTCTGCAGCGAACTTAGCAAGCATCTCTTCTTGGGCTTTCTTAGATGCTTCTTCACTTTGAACTCGTCTATGTAGCTCTTGGCGAAGTTCATCCATCTCTCTTTTTTGATTATCCGTATGTTTATCCAACATTTCTGCCATTACAAATGCAGCCATTGCAGATGATGCAGAGCTGCTCTGGGTTGGTTGAAGAGGCTCGGTTGTGACCACAGTACTGAGAATGGGAGTTATTGGAGGTGGAAGGAATGGTGTTGAAACCGGTCGGGTTGGTAAGGGCTGTATTGGTGGAGGTTGAGTTACTAAAGGCTGAGTAGGTACCATGATTGTAGGAGCACCGGACTCCTTTTCAACACTTGCTGAAACAGGGATGGATGTCTCCTTCGAAGTAGAATACCTTTCAGGTGATCCAAACTCATAAACATCCTCTGGCTCCTCGTACTCTTCTTCAATATTCATCTGTGCACCCGAACCACTACCGCCCGTATCTATCCTACTCCTTTCAATAGCTATCTTCATTGATTTTCTCTCAGCCTTTTTAAGAGTAGGATCATCAACATCTTCTTCGTCGCGGAGAACTAACTCATCAGCCGTACCCTTTCCCTTCTTAACCTCAGTCTTCTTCTTCTTGGTTTCGGGTTCAGGTAAAGCAGCTGGTTGCTTGCGTTTACCTTTACTCTTGACCGTAGTAGACGAGTCTTCTACTGTCTGAAGGCTTGCTTTTAGCTTCTTGATTTCTAGCAGCAGTAGTTTGTAATCAGCAGAACCTTTAATTTTATCCGTCAGAAGATAATCGGGAATAGGACCAGGAATAACACCACCAGATGGTCCTTCATGCCTTAGATCCACAGTGTGATCAGCCTCTTCAGTGTGATGACGACTTGCTGCACGCCTATCAATAGTAACATCATTCTTCATAAAATAATTAATGATAAGCTTGATAAACCGAGGGTAAGGAAAGAAATTAGTCTTCAGCTTCTTGTTTTGGAAGAGTTGAAAGGTGAATTCTTCCCACATCAATAATGCATAATCTGCATTTGAGCCTTTGTACATGCCATAGAAGAGGTTCATTATTGGACTACACAAAGCATCATGCCCAGATGTTTTCGGTGTAAGACATCGACTAAGAATACCCAAGATTGCTCTCCAAGGTTGACCTACTTTAGCGGTGGTAAACTCAGACACTACTCGTATGTCAGGACATCCAAGAGCATCGAACATATCCATGAGTTCGTCTTTGGTAGGATCCCTCGAAAATGCCATACCTTTGGGTGTATCCCGAATGCCAAATATCTTACGGAAGTCTGAAACAGTAAGTGTCTGCTGCTTGTTGTCGAGAGTGAAGGTAATCTTGTTTGAAGTGCTTTCCTTGGTAGCCCAGAACTCATACATGTAATCATAAGGCACCGAGGCAGTACTCCTTAAAGCATTCTTGAAATGAGAGTGATCAAGGATTGCTATGGCTACTTTAAATCCATGGTGAGTGGATTTTGAGACTTGCTTCAGCCGGTAATTGTTTGGTATGAACTTGAGGGTACGTGCTTCGGCAATTGCTGCTGCTCTAGAGTCTTGGATTGCTTGTACTGTTGGATTAGTCATCGTATCTGCTTAAGATAATACATGAAAGGTTGATGCACAAAAATATATAGATATGTATCATTATTACTTCTAATCATAACACATTTCAACAAGTAATTATAATATGCAAACAACTATTAATCCAACAACTATTCATCCGGAAATTTCCTTCATTCGGAACTCTTCATTCGGAACTTTTCATTCGGAAGTCCTTCATTCGGAAGTCCTTCATTCGGAAGTCCTTCATTCGGAAGTTCATCCGGAACTTCTTCATTCGGAAGTTCATTCGGAACTTCTTCATTCGGAAGTTCACTCGGAACTTCTTCATTCGGAAGTTCATCCGGAACTTCTTCATTCGGAAGTTCATCCGGAACTTCTTCATTCGGAAGTTCATTCGGAACTTCTTCATTCGGAAGTTCATTCGGAAGTTCATTCGGAACTTCTTCATTCGGAATTTCACTCGGAACTTCTTCATTCGGAAGTTCATCCGGAACTTCTTCATTCGGAAGTTCATCCGGAAGTTCTTCATTCGGAAGTTCACTCGGAACTTCTTCATTCGGAAGTTCACTCGGAACTTCTTCATCCGGAAGTTCACTCGGAACTTCTTCATTCGGAAGTTCATCCGGAACTTCTTCATTCGGAAGTTCATCCGGAACTTACTTCATTCGGAAGTTCGTTCGGAACTTCCTTCATTCGGAAGTTTGTTCAGAACTTCCTTCATTCGGAAGTTTGTTCAGAACTTCCTTCATTCGGAAGTTTGTTCAGAACTTCCTTCATTCGGAAGTTTGTTCACCATGTTCACCCGGAACTTCTAAACGCAACCTATTAAAGATTAATCTAGTCGCGTTTGTGAGTTCTAAGGCAATCTAAGGTAACCTAACACAATCTAATGATATTTCGAGCAAAACCCATCAAAAACCCTAAGCAATTAAACCCTAATTAGGCAAACGATCCCTAATTTTGATAAAGTTGATTATCCGAATCAATTAACAGGATTTAAATGATGAATTAGGCGAATTATAAGTTAAAGATTGATGTTATTACCTTTTAAATCGAATGAACTGAGTTGAGTGATTGAAAACGAAAGTTTTTGGGAGCTTGTGTGTGTGTTAATGGCGGAGGGAAATGAGAAAGAAGATAAACAGTGAAGATGAAAACCTAAGGGGACGGGTTGTTTTGGTTTTGACTTAGGTCAACCTTTAACAAATTTCACAAATTGTTACCTTTGACCCTTCACTTTTCTTTCCTTTTCCCTTTTTATTCTTTGTCTTTTTAATTTTCTTTTCTAATCTCCCTAACCATGTTAAATTTCGCCAACTTAACCTACACACAACTTAAGCATCTCAACCTATTAGCATATCTCCAAGATCTTAAAGCAATGCCTATCACATTGAACGAGCACAAGTCGTATTCTAAAGCAAGACCACTCATAAACCATTTAGCCAATTAATTTTCCACAAACACTTTTGAAAATCGTTTTGATGACGAAGATAAATTAATATTTTCTCCCCCTTAAACGATGACCCGTTTTCTATTTAAATAGCTGTAGTCATTGTTTAAAGAGTCAAATATTGATGAAAGCATTTCCAATTAGTATCTTGAAAAAGATTGATTCGTGGTGGCAATAAGATTTCTCTTATTTTGACAAATTAATGCACTGAGACGTACATTAACTCGTGTTAGACCAAGTTGTAAAGTAAACTTGATCCCTTTGCATGATTTGGCTTGTAAATCATGCCCGAGAAAATTAATTCCCGTTGTGAGCCAACGTTTTCCAAGGAAATACGTGACTTTAATATGAAAACCGGGTTGCAGTCTGAAATAACTACAAGCCATAATGGGCATGTTTTAAAAATGTACAACTTTTATACGGACTCTATTTATGGCACCGTGTCAATATTGATCGACATTTCTAAGGCCGTAAAGATTACCGTACTAAAAGACATGCCCGATTTAAAAAACGAAAAATATTTTTGGTTTTTCTTGATTTTATAATTTTTATGGTTTTTGTAGGTTTTATATTTTTTATGGTTTTTCTTGGTTTTATATTTTTGTATTTTTCTTTTTGTGGTTTATATATATACGATAATATACATGATCACGAACAAAGGATACGCATGAATAGTTTACCACCACTATTCAGCTGATTCTTCTGCCAATTCTTTGAGAGTCGCTGGAGTGAATGATTTCATGCCAAGCTTGTCGATCAAAAACTCGATTCGTCCTCGATCTAAGGCTTTGGTGAACATATCTGCCATCTGATACTCAGTAGTGACAAAATACAGCTCGATCACTCCGTTCTCCACCTGCTCTTTAATGAAATGGTAGCGAATGTCTATGTGCTTGGCCCGGGAGTGTTGAACATAGTTGCAGCAAAGGGCAATGGCGCTCTTGTTGTCACAATACATCGGGATTTTGTTGAATCCCAAACCGTAGTCAGTTAATTGTGATCTCATCCAAAGGACTTGAGCACAACAACCGGACATGGCGATGTATTCAGCCTCCGTGCTAGAAATTGCAGCGCTTTTCTGCCTTTTTGAAGACCAACTGATCAATCTATCTCCAAGGAGTTGCACAGATCCAGAAGTGCTACGCCTCGTGTCTTGACACCCAGCATGATCGGCATCTGCGTATGATATTAAAGCAATAGAGGAATCTTTCGGATACCATAGACCACGATGAAGTGTTCCTTTGAGATACCGAAAGATCCTTTTAACAACATGTAGGTGCTTTTCGGTAGGCCGAGCCTGATACCGGGCACACATGCATACGGCAAATTGCAAATCAGGCCTGCTAACAGTCAGATATAGAAGGGTGACGATCATCCCACGGTAAAGTTTTGGATCGACAATAGTCCCATTCCTATCTTCATCTAACTTGGATTTCTCCACCATTGGAGTGTCCACGGGGTCACAATTTTCAAAGTTATATTTCTTTAAAGATTCTAGAGCATATTTGGATTGATTAATAAAGATGCCTCTGGGATTCTGAGAAATCTGTAATCCTAAGAAAAATGAAATTTTTCCCATCATTGACATCTGAAAGCGTGTGGACATTATCTTCTCAAAGCGTTTGGACAATTCTATGTTAGAGGCAGCAAATATTATATCATCAACATAAATTTGTACCAGAATCATGTCGTTGTCCTCCTTGAGAGTAAATAGAGTGGGGTCCACCTTGCCTTTGGAGAAGCCTTCCGAAATGAGATATGTTGAAAGGAGATCATACCACGCGCGTGGAGCTTGTTTCAACCCATAGAGAGCCTTCTTAAGCTTGTACACATGATTAGGAAACTCCGTGCTAACGAACCCATCCGGCTGACTAACATAGACTTCTTCCCTTAGTTCACCGTTCAAAAATGCCGTCTTCACATCCATTTGATAGACGATCATGTTCATATGAGCAGCATACGCAAGGAATAGTCTAATAGCCTCCAATCTTGCAACAGGAGCAAAAGATTCTTCAAAGTCTATACCCAAGGCTTGTTTATATCCTCTAGCAACCAATCTAGCCTTATTCTTCAATACTACACCCATCTCATCGAGTTTAACCTTATAAACCCACAACAAAGTAAGGATGTTAACCTTGTCAGGGAGAGGAACTAATTCCCATACTTCAAGTCTTTGGAATTCATTTAGTTCCTCCTGCATGGCTTCAATCCAAGATGATTGAGTCATAGCCTGTTGCCAATTTTTAGGTTCAACTTCGGAGAGAAATGCATCAAAGTAGCAATAGAGTGCACTCTCTTGTAATTGATGGCGTGTAGAGACTGGTCGGTCAAGATTACCAATGACATTCCTAATAGGGTGATCTTTTGTCCATTTGGTGCTATGTTTTTCAATCCTAGGTGGTCTGGAGTGAACAATAGAAGGAGCTTCTTCTGAGGTAGACGCGGCTGAAGGGTTTTCAGGTATCGGTACACCAAAGAAAGGAAGCTCTCGTAGATGAGCATATTCCAAATCGTGATCAATAGAATCCTCTTCAACATCATTAGGCACAAGTAAGGGTGATGATTCAGGTGTAGTTTGAGAATCACTTGGTAAAGGTGCATCCGGTTCAATGTTAATTGAAGATGCATTAGATGAAGCTTCATTAGCTTGAGCAATAACTTCAGGGATTGGAGCTATCACTACGGGTGCTGGAACTTCATCATTTGGGGGATCAAAGAATTCATCAAACAACGGTTGAAACAGTTTATCCCACTCGGGCCTTGTAGGTGGTAAAAATGATGTAGAAGTAGGATTATTGGGAACTAATCCGGAACTAATAGCCCCGGTTCCCATCTCATGTGTTGGGAATAAATTAAGGCCAGATCACTTGAGCGCTGACAAGAACAAAACAAGCGTTGACAGGAACAAAGCAAGCGCTGACAGCTCAAGCGTTGACAAGTTAAAGTCAAGCGCTGATAGATTGAAGACAAGCACTGATGGAAGATATAAGCTACACGTTTATTATATTCTAGAATACTTCTAGTAAGGATAGAAACGACAATGTATTTTCTATGTTTATCTTTACCTAGAATAGTTGATACGTAGCTTATTGTACAAGGCTTCTTAGTCTATAAAAGAAGGCCTTTAGGTTAATGTTTAGTATCAAGTTTTATATAAGTTTTCATTCGTAAACATCTTTCATTGTAAGCAAGTTCGACATTCATAATCAAAGTGAAAGTTTTGTTTACATCTTGTGTTCTTGTTTAAGTGTTAAATTCCGCATAACACTTAGATCTACAAAGCATATACAAAGGTTTCTCTACGTGTTATACTTGATCTAATCTCATATACACAAAGCTAATCGATCTAAGTTTGGGATCAACAAGTGGTATCAGAGCTTGTTGAGGAACTTTTGATCTTTGAAGAACACCAGAACGATACACGAACACCAAAACCCTAATTTTCTCAGAAACCCTAAAAACACCAAAACCCTAACAACATCATGTCTGAAGTAATAACCACCTCCAATTCACCCTTACCAAACATCAGGATTCCCATGCTTGATGCAACCAACTTTGACTTATGGAAGTTCAACTTTGAACAATATCTGGGGATCTATGACTACACACTCTGGGAGATTATTGAATATGGAAACTCATTCAATAAGGCTCAAAAGATTCTTGATGCCATTAGTCAAAGAACATCTGTTGAAGGATGCCCAGAAGAGGATAAGAAAGAAAAACCTAGAGATGGTAGAGCTGTAGGTGCTGAAGATATTGCAAAGAAAAGGGTTGACATGAAAGCCCTAAATATTCTAAAAGTCTCTTTGGGACAAGAAAACCAGCACAAGTATAGAGGCTATGAATCTGCTAAAGATCTTTGGGAAGCTCTTGAAGTTGCATATGGTGGCAATGCAGACACTAAGGAAGAAAAGAAAAAGCAACTTCTGCATGATTATGCTGTCTTTAAAGCTCAGCCCAATGAGAAACTGAGTAGTGTGAGAAGCAGATTGCTTGACATCACAAGCAAGTTGTCCTTCATGGGGACACAAGTTGGTGATGTTGACACCAATGCTACTTTTCTGAAAAGTCTTGGTGAGGCATGGAAGATTGAGGCAAGATCTATTCTTGCCAATAATACTTACAAGAGCTCCTCGTTTGATGACATCTACAACAAACTAAGACTGTTGGAGGATGAAACTCTTTCAGCACATGGAAGCAAACCTAGCACCAGCAACATGGCCTTCTTCTCTCATAGTGAAGGTCAATTCAATCAGAAGGACTCTTTTATGCATCCAGTTACTGGATCATCATTTGTCAGCGCTGGAACAAGTCCTTTCAACGTCTCCTTTTCAGACGCTGACACATTCATGAATGACTCCCCAAGAGTTAAACCTGCTGGTTTGGATTTGGATACTGTGTGTGCTTACATTGCTTCTTTGCCCAATGGTTCAGTGATTACATATGAGGACCTTGAGCAGATAAGTGATGAGCACTTGGAAGAGATGGACATCAAGTGGAACATGGCTCTTGCTAGTATAAGAGCAAATAGGTGGAATAGAAGGTTCAAGAAGAAGATGACCTTCAATGCTAAAGACACAGCTGGATTTGATAAATCCAAAGTTGAATGCTACAACTGTCATCGTATGGGGCACTTCATGAGGGAATGCAGATCTCCTAGAAGATCTGATGCTGGTAAACCCTCAAGTCAGGTCGTTAAAGCTCAAGATTCCAAAGCCATGGTTGCAGTTCAAGGAATTGATGGTACTGGATGGGATTGGAGCTATCTGGCTAAGAATGCTGAAGAGGACAAAGCTTTGGTTGCTGATATTGAAGAAGAAGAGCATGTTGAATATGCTCTCATGGCACACTCCTCCTCTTCATCTGATAATAAGGTATATGATGATGCTTTCTGTAGCAAAGGTTGTAGGTTAAACACTGATAGACTTAACAAAGAGGTGTTAAAACTAAAAGATGATATGAGCACTGAAAGGTGTAAATTGTCCAATTACCAACTAGCTCTTACTGAAACTGAGAAAACCGTTTCTGAATATAAGAAAATGGAATTTGATTTAAAAGATAAGATAAATATCTTAAAACATGAGCTAGAGGGTAGTATGGATATTAGAAATATCATGACAAAGGTCAATAGAGACCTGCAGGCTAAGTTAGATGAGGCCATTAAGAATAAAGATAATGTTGACCTCAAGATTCAAAGATTTGATAGAGCCACCCAAACCCTAGGAGACTGTGTAGCTAAACAAAGGGATCCTAAGGACATGACTGGGATTGGGATGAATGATTACTCTGTGGTTCCACCACCAGCTGGTGACTTCTATGGTGTCCTTAGAAAGGATTTAGCTTGGACTGGTATACCAGAATGCCAAGAAGAGGAATTCATTCCTCCACCAAGAGTTGTCACTCCAGTGGAAGAGTATCAACAAAAACTGACTGACCTAAATGAGTGGAAGAAAGCTAACCCTACTTTATTTGTTAAGGGAGGTTTGCTATGTGAAAGTCCCAATGAATCACCACCCATTAAGGTTACTCACCCAGTCACTGGTAAAGCTGTTGACCTAGGCTCAAACACTGTTAGAAGACCTACCATTAAATATACAGAGATGTATAGGAATAATAGGTCACCCAAGAGCCAAGTTAACAATCATGGAACAGGTTTCTTCTCTTCTAGACCTAAGAGTGTGTCTAAGAAAGCCTGTTACACTTGTGGTAGCTTTTCACATTTGGCATACAAGTGTGTCAACGCTCCCAAAGCCAGCACTGATAGGAACAATCTCAGCGCTGATAGGAAGAAAGTCAACGTTGTTAGGAAGTCAAACGTTGTCAGACCCAAACCTTGTGTGCAGCAAAGTCCACAAGTGATTAGACCTGCCCCATTCTTCTCTAGAAGGTCTAACACTCATGGACAAAGACCTTTTCAAAAGACAAACACCTGGTCAAATAGGCAATGGGTTCCTGTAGCAAACCCTAGGTTCAACGCTGATAAGGGTAATTTCAGCATTGACAGGACAAAATCCAACGCTGACAGAAACGTGACCAGACCTAAATATTTGCAGCCACAAGGTAGGGGGTCTAAAGCTTCTTCAAGCTTAACATGGAGACCCAAGAAAGATCAAAACCCTAATAATAATGGAATTTCAATGACTTGCAATAGATTTAATTACATTTCAAAGGTCATTACAAAACCAATTGGGGTTAACTGGGTATTTCATCCTAAAAAGGATGAGAATGGGGTTGTTGTGAGAACTAAGTCTGTTCTTATTGAACAACCAGACGAAGACTTGGGTTCCCAAAGAAAACTAATTTGTTTTCTTTATGTGCAGGGCATTCAAAGACAGATCAATGACTATGGATATTGGGATAGTGGATGCTCAAGGCACATGACAGGGAAGGAAGACTATCTGACGAACTTCACTCCTATTAAAGATGGTGATAAGGTATACTTTGGAGGGGGCTACGGCACCATTACAGGCAAAGGAACCCTTCTCACCAATAATCTGCGTTTTGAGAACGTCTTCCTGGTAAAAGAACTGGATTATAATATGTTTAGTGTATCACAAGTTTGTGATAACAAAAATAAGGTTCTTTTCACTGATATTGAGTGTTTGGTGTTAAGCAAGGATTTTAAGATCCCTGATGAGAAGTATATTGAGTATAGAACACCTAGGCATAAGGACATATATAATGTGAATTTAAATGGGATTAAAGTGAATACAAATATGTCTTGTTTTTATGCTAAGGCCTCAGTAGATGAAAGTAATTTGTGGCACAGGAGACTAGGGCACATAAATTTTAAAAATATAAATAGACTTGTGAGGCTTGGTTTGGTTGATGGTTTGCCTGAGAAGGCCTTCCACAATGACCACTCTTGTGTTGCATGTCTTAAAGGCAAGCAGTACAATGTCTCATTCAAGTCCAAGCAGGTGCATACTAGTTCCAGACCTCTTCATATGCTTCACATGGACCTCTTTGGTCCAACTAATATAGAAAGTTTGAATGGTAAGTCATATTGTTTTGTTGTCACTGATGACTTTTCTAGGTTTACTTGGACATTCTTTTTAGCTATGAAGAGTGACACAGCTGATGTTCTTATTGACTTTATCACTCAAATTGAGAAAAGGTCTGGCAATGAGGTTAAGATGCTTAGGAGTGATAATGGTGGAGAATTTAGGAACAAGAAGCTAGATGATTTCTGTGCCGGGAAGGGAATTACTAGGCAATTTAGTATTGCTAGAACCCCACAACAAAATGGGGATGATGAAAGGAAAAATAGAACCCTAATTGAAGCAGCTAGAACAATGTTGGCTGATGCTCATTTTCCTATAGCCTTTTGGGCTGAAGCTGTTAATACAACATGCTATGTGCAAAATAGAGCATTGGTTAACAAAATTCAGAACAAAACACCTTATGAGTTACTTTGGGGAAGAAAACCTAATATTGGTTTTCTCAGACCTTTTGGATGTCATGTAGTAGTATTGGACACTAGTGATGCCTTAGGGAAATTTAGTGCAAAAGGTGATGAAGGTTACTTCATGGGGTATTCAGTGCAGAGCAAGGGTTATAGGGTTTATCTTAAAGAGGACAAACGTATTGTTGAGAGAGTACATGTTAGGTTCTTAGAGAATAAACCTAGTGATCCTGAAAGTGGTCCAAATTGGTTGTTTGATTTGGAACCCTTATCTAGAACTTTAAATTATATGCCTGTCACTAATCCAGACATTGTGAAGGTAACTTCAAATGTTGTGGAGGAACAAGTTGTTGATGTTTCAGGTACACAGGTTGATGAGAGGGTTGGATCACAAGCAGAAAAGGCATCTCCTACATTTGAATATGTCACAATTCCCATTTGGACAGATACTTTTGCTGCTGCTGCTGCTGGACAAGATAATGGTGGTCTCCAAATACCACCAGATACAAACATGCATGGTTCTTCAGGCGCTGACAAAGGCAAATCTAGCGCTGACAAGACCAATTCAGACGTTGACAACAACATTTCAAGCGCTGTTCGCCCAGACGCTGACAACCAAGATTCAAACGTTGACAACACTTATGGGCATCTTTTCTCTTCCAGTTTTGAACAAGGTGGACCTTCCAATGTTCATGAAGAGATTCCTGTTGCTCAAAGAGAGTTTGATGAAGAAGATATTGGCAACATGGAGCATGAGGTTGAGGACACCAGACTTTTTGAAGGAGGGGTTCTCACCTCCACAATGAAGAATCACCCACATCTCAGATCATTGGTGATGTTATGACTCCAGTTCAGACAAGAAGATCTCATCAAGGACTTGGTGGATTTATTGCCAATATACACAAGAAGGTTGATACCCCTCTTGTGCAAGCATGTTTGTTTGCATGTTTTCTGTCACAAGAAGAACCCAAGAAGATATTTGATGCTCTCAAAGAACCAAGTTGGGTGGAAGCAATGCAGGATGAGCTTCACCAATTTGCAATTCAGGATGTTTGGGAGCTGGTTGATTGTCCTAGATATGTCAGACCTATAGGGACAAGATGGGTTCTCAGGAACAAAAGAGATGAAAGAGGTATTGTGGTCAGAAACAAGGCAAGGTTAGTGGCTCAAGGTTATACACAAGAAGAGGGGATAAACTATGAGGAGGTCTTTGCACCAGTTGCAAGGATTGAAGCTATTAGAATTTTTCTAGCCTATGCTTCATGCATGGGCTTCACAGTCTATCAAATGGATGTCAAAAGTGCATTCTTGTATGGCACCATTGTTGAGGAAGTTTATGTCATGCAACCTCCTGGTTTTGAGGATCCAGAGCATCCAGATAAAGTGTATAGAGTCAAAAAGGCTATGTATGGCCTTCATCAAGCCCCTAGAGCATGGTATGTTACTCTGTCTACCTATTTGGTGGACAATGGATTCAAGAGAGGCACCACAGATCAGACATTATTTACAAAGAAGAAAGGCAAAGATGTGTTGCTTGTGCAGGTCTATGTTGATGATATCATTTTTGGGTCTACTGATCCAAAGATGAGTGAGGATTTCTCCAAGCTTATGACAGACAAATTCAAGATGAGTGCTATGGGGGAGATGAACTTCTTTCTTGGTTTACAAGTTCAGCAGAAAGAAGATGGTATCTTCATCTCCCAGGACAAATATGTTGCTGAAATCTTGAAGAAGTTTGGCTTTTCTCCACATGAAAAGAGGGCTACTACTCCTATGGATAGAGAACACCCTTGGGGAAAGATTGGAGATGGGAAAGATGTTGATGTCAGGCATTATAGATCCATGATTGGATCCTTGATGTATCTTACTGCTTCCAGACCTGATATCATGTTTGTTGTGTGTGCTTGTGCACGCCATCAAGTGACTCCCAAAGAATGTCATCTTTATGCTGTGAAGAGGATCTTTAGGTACCTAAGATGCTTTCCCAGTCTTGGTGTGGTACCCAAAGGATTCACCATTGGAGCTGATTGCATATTCAGATAGTGATTATGGAGGTGATAAGTTTGATAGGAAATCCACAACTGGTGGATGTCAGTTTCTTGGGAGCAGATTAATATCTTGGCAATGCAAGAAACAAACAGTGGTGGCTAATTCTACAACTGAAGCAGAGTATGTGGCTGCAGCAGCATGTTGTGGTCAAGTGTTGTGGATTCAGAACCAGTTGTTGGACTATGGGTATAATTTCATGCATACTAAGATATTTGTTGACAATAATAGTACTTTATGCATCATTAAGAATCCTGTACATCATTCTAAAACTAAACACATCGAAATTAGACACCATTTTATAAGAGATTGCTTTGAGAAAGGTTTAATACAACCAGATAGGGTTGACACTGAGGAAAATGTGTCAGATTTATTAACTAAACCTTTTGATACTAGAAGATTTCAATACTTGGTAACAAGTATTGGAATGGTTAATCTCTCTTAATATGTGTTTTGGATTCTTTTTGTAAAAGTATGTACAGGATGATGCATTATTATTATTGGTCTTATTGATGATTTAGATTTTCCACTATATTTTTCTAACACTGACAAAGGTTGTTTGAACACTGATAAGTGTTTTTGCAACATTGTCAGCAATATAATTGTCTAACACTGACAAAGCTTCCTTCAACGCTGTTGTGTGTTATCGGGGCGTTGTCAGCAACAATGTTAGTTTTGTGGTTTTCAATCTAAATGTGCAGATGGTGTTAGCAGTATACCATTGGATACAGAGTTGCTTATGGATCAATGGAAAAGCATTTGGACAAGTTTTTATTTATGGATGATGGTTGGAATGTTTCATTCCTATCTTGACATAAATTTTTTATGTTCATGCATGGTTTTAGCAAACTTTTTGTATCATAGTTTAAGGGGAGGTTTTAGGAACCTTTAGGATTTTTGGGTATCCATATGATACTCTTATCACAATTCTAGATTGTGTCCACAGGTGAGTATGGGTTAGTTTTACTAAACCATGAGGCACTGTAGCATGCATAGTATATCAACTTTGCATGCTGCCAAGACATTTTTGGCCTAGAATTGGTTGTGGTCTGTTAGGAGACTTGGGAATGATTTTTATATGGGATTTACCTGGGAGTAACAAGGATTTTATAAGGTAACTTGGTTGTTAAGAATTTTGGTTAGCAAGGGACACTAGAGGACTGTTATGTCTATCTTGCTTATGCAAGTGTGCATAACTGGACAGTGCTTGCCGACCTATAATAATTATCAGCTTTTGGTTATCTTCTCTAGGATAAATTACTTGTTAAGGTCATTTTTCACTTTTTAAAACAATTTTATTTTTGGACGCTGACAAGATTTTTCCAAGCGTTGTTGTGACCAAATTGGACGCTGACATGGCTTTAGGCGAACGTTCACAAGGTTATAGCCGTTGGGCGTTGATGGGTTATCTTTGACCGTTGACACTCAATGGGACCTACCCAGTTGTTACTTTTTGACATATTTTCAAGCCGTAATTTTAGGAGTTGTTACTTTCATTAAATGCATGAGATAACTTATAACTTTTTCAATATTTTCATGATTAGTTTTTGAAAATGTTTGCCTATTTTTGGGCCAATCACATGCATTCTTTATCTCCTATAAATTTGGCTCCTATTTTTAAACAGGGTATCTATAATTCTTGTCTAACACTTTTCTCTTAT
Source organism: Glebionis coronaria (assembly GCA_025667525.1). Classification (NCBI taxonomy): domain Eukaryota; kingdom Viridiplantae; phylum Streptophyta; class Magnoliopsida; order Asterales; family Asteraceae; genus Glebionis; species Glebionis coronaria. The sequence continues at coordinate 25,250,337 of CM046880.1, forward strand.
CAACTTCATCTTCTACACTTCAAATTAACAGCTTTCATCAATGGCACCAAAGTTTAACTCATCAGAATTGGATTTGGGGTTCAAGTCTCAACACAACATGATTGCTTATCTTGTTGCTGATAATGATTTGTTTCCTCAATACACACAAATGGTGGCGTATTTGAACGCATCCCCATTAAGGTATGCTCTTTCTCATGCACCACTCATTCTAGTCACACACATTAAGCAGTTTTGGAACACTGTCAGTTCCTCAACAGTTAATGGAGTGACCACATTGACTTCTATTGTTCATGGGAGATCTTGGGTGGTTACTGAGGCCTTGGTACGCCAGGCCTTGCATCTTGATGATGCTGATGGTGTAGCCATCCTTACCATAAATGAAATAGAACAAGGGCTTAGGGCTTTGGGATATCCTTTTCCTGATGAAGGTACTCTTAACAAGTACCATAAACAGGAATTTCCCCCAGCCTGGAAGTACCTCGTCCACATTCTCCTTCAATGTTTGAGTCCCAAATGCACTGCACACAATGAGATCAATAGATCCATTGCAAGTGCTATTGTGTGCATTGCAACAGGGCAAAAATATAACTATTCTAAAATGATTTTTGAAGGGATGTGTAAAAACAAGGGGACAAAAATGACTTTAGCTTATCCCCGTTTTCTGCAAATGATTTTTGATGATCAAGGTTATTGTTCAAGGGATCACAATGATTTTTATAAGATCCCTGAACAAAAGAAAGCTATTTTTACAAAGATGAATTCACCACCTCATAGAGACTTACCTTTAACCCCAACCATGCTTGCTGTTATTGCAGTAGCACAACCCCAACCAAACCCTCAACCTCAAATTGATCCTCAACCACAACTTGAACCCATTCCTGAACCTTTACCCTCACCTGAACAAATGCAAATTGACCAAGAACCCTTCGACGCTGACACATCAAATGTTGGCGTTGATGTGCCTATTTCCAACGCTGACACACAACCTTTACAATCCCAAACACCCCTTAACCAACCCACATCTACCCATTCTTCCACACCATCTTCCACACCACCTGAATATAGGTTGATCAAACGCCAAAGGACTACTGGAGTGTTCTCCTCTGGTGGTCCTAGCCATGAAGCAGAGAGAACCACCACCACACGTGTGGCTGGTGACCTGGATGAGGCTGGGACTATTGGTTCTGGCTTAGATGCTGGCCAAGGCAGTCCCACCATCATTAAGTCCTCATCCATGCCCAATGAACCTGACTTGGGAGGTCAAATCCCCATTTCAGAAGAGGGCAGACTGGAACCAATGACTCTTTTGGAATTGACGGCAGTCTGCATTAGCTTGCAAAAGCAAAATGCAGACTTAGTACACATTGTCAGCTCACAAGGCCTTGAACTCAAGCAATTGAGGAGGAGGATTGTTGTTTTGGAGAGTGATCATGCTAGGAGGGGTATGGAGGAGTCTTCCAAAGGGGAGGAAGATCAAAGAAATCTGAGTGATAAGGGCAGCCAAGATGGTCAATCAATGGATGTTGCTGAAGCCCTTACAACTTTGAAGGAACAAACAGGTTTTGATACGTCCTTAATCTCTCCAACCAATCTAAATTTATCATTTACAGCTATGTTGAGAGAGGTTACACAAGGCGCTGAGGGAAAATATTTGAGCGTTGACAAGACAAATTTGGACGCTGATAGAAGTATTTTGGGCGCTGATAGAGGAAATTTGGGCGTTGACAGACCTGCATATGAAGGTGATGTATTCCAGTCATCATCTATCATCAAAGAAGTTTCTACTCAGGTATTACCATCTACCTTACCAACCATTGCACCATCAGATAAGGGTAAGGGTAAATTGGTAGAAGAAATTGTTCCATAGAATGCAGCCCAAGTTGAATTTGATAGAAGATTGGCTGAACAAATGATGGAACAAGGTGAAAAGGAAAAGTCACCATTTGTTGTGACTTCTGAAGAAGAAAGTGATGGAGCTAGCTCAGACTCAAGTGTGATGATTATAGAACCAGAAAGGCTTGAGTATGGTGATGAGCTTGCTAGGGAAAAGTTGAGAGATTTAAAATTGCAGGTTGACTTTGATATGCCAGAGGTGGTTCAGATGTACAATTCTTGGGAAGAAAGCTGCATGGATAATCCAGACTTGACCATTTCAGATCAAATATGGGGTTTGGAGCTTCTTCTTAGAGTTCAGAAGGATTGTAAGGTGATTTTGAAGCACAAGGCAAGCAATATTCTCTCAGAATTGAAAAGGGATAGAAGAGAGCTCTACTTTATGTTGCTCAGATGTCATGGAGTTGGATGGACACATTAGAAGTTGAAGGCTTTGACATTTGATGAGTTGGAACATAGGGCTTATCCTATTTGGGTGAAAGTGCAGGAAGAAAACACTTTCAGACTTCTTTCAGATGAAAGAAAGGAGCAACTTGTAGAAGAGATGGAAATCAAGAAAGCTATGATAATTCCCAGGCCAGTGAAGAAGGGATTTAAACTTGAGTTTCCAAAAGATATGAATCCACTATATCCAAGTGAAGCAGTTATAAGAAAGAGCCTCAAGCTCTCCCCATTAGAAGCTTCAGATATGGTGCAAGTGTTACCATTAGATTCCAGGAATCCAATTGTGAGTTATGATGAGGATGAATGTGGATTCTGGAAGATTGGAAGATTTGGCAAGGAGGTACACACTTTTACCACTCTCATATCTTTATTTGCAAGTTGTGATAGAGAAGACTTGGTGGACCTTTGGAGGTTGCTGGAGACCAAGTATGAGGCTGAAGCACCAACTTCAGCTAATGGAATAAAACTTTGGACCACATTCAAAAGAATGTCTGGGACAAATGAGGAAGATCCTGAAATATGGAAGGATCTTGAAGATGACCTCAGTGGTCTTCAATGGAGGTTATATTCAGCTGCTGGTGTATACCATTTGAGTTCTACAAAGTTTGCTGAGTATCTACTTGTGGATGCTCAATATTTCATATCCAAGGTTGTTTTGGAAAAGATGAAGGACACTCAGCTGGAGATAGATTATTCAAGTGACGTGGCAAAGAATTTGATCAGATTTATTCATTACCAATATGAGAAGGTTTGTCAGACTCCTCCAAGTTCTTAATGCTTATTCAGAAACTTGATCATAAGAGTGGATATCAAGTTTAGGGGAGGATTGTTGGGAATAAATTAAGGCCAGATCACTTGAGCGCTGACAAGAACAAAACAAGCGTTGACAGGAACAAAGCAAGCGCTGACAGCTCAAGCGTTGACAAGTTAAAGTCAAGCGCTGATAGATTGAAGAGAAGCACTGATGGAAGATATAAGCTACACGTTTGTTATATTCTAGAATACTTCTAGTAAGAATAGAAACGACAATGTATTTTCTATGTTTATCTTTACCTAGAATAGTTGATACGTAGCTTATTGTACAAGGCTTCTTAGTCTATAAAAGAAGGCCTTTAGGTTAATGTTTAGTATCAAGTTTTATATAAGTTTTCATTCGTAAACATCTTTCATTGTAAGCAAGTTCGACATTCATAATCAAAGTGAAAGTTTTGTTTACATCTTGTGTTCTTGTTTAAGTGTTAAATTCCGCATAACACTTAGATCTACAAAGCATATACAAAGGTTTCTCTACGTGTTATACTTTATCTAATCTCATATACACAAAGCTAATCGATCTAAGTTTGGGATCAACATCATGAAGTGCGGGTTCAGAGCTGCGTTGCTCAGAAGCCATCGCTGTCAGCTCATCGAAATCTGCGTCCATAGTTTCTACTATCTTACCAAGACGACGGTTGTAAATTCGGTATGCTTTCTTGGAGGGTGAGTAACCAATGAAAATACCTATATCGGCTTTCGGTTGAAGCTTGCCCAAGTTCTCACTATTAATGTTTGGATAACAAAGAGCACCAAACACATGAAAGAATGAAACACTGGGTTTACGATCATGTAGAAGCTCGTAAGGTGTTTTTCCATGGCGTTTCCGAATGATAGAACGGTTTTGGGTGAAACATGCAGTAGATATAGCTTCTGCCCACAAGAACAATGGAGCGTTCGCATAAATCAGCATAGTCCTAGCAGCTTCCATAAGCGTACGATTCCGTCTTTCAACGACACAGTTTTGTTGTGGAGTGCGTGCAGCGGATGTTTCATGTGAGATACCAACTTCTTCATAGTAATCACGATGAGTCTGGTTGACGAACTCTGTTCCGTTGTCTGTACGAATACGGCGGACAGTAGTATTTAAACGTACCTGAATGAATTTCAAAAAAGTGATGATAGCCTTCGGTGCTTCATCCTTTGTACGTAGAAATCTAACCCATGTAAACCTGGAGAAATCATCCACAATAATAAGAATGAATTTCTTACCGCTCACACTTTCAGTTCTCATTGGCCCACAAAGATCCATATGCAAAAGATGAAGTTTTTCTTGATTGGTGTCTTCAGCTTTTGGCTTGTATGATTTCTTGGTACTTTTCCCCCTTGAACACGTGGAACATAAATGGTCCTTGTGAAATTTGAGCTTTGGAAGACCACGAACTAATTCGTTTTTAGCCAGATGATTAATAGCATCAAAGTTGAGATGAGATAATCTGCGATGCCATAACCATGACTTGGTTTTAGATGCTTTAGAGAGAAGACATACTGGAGAGGCGGCCATCATGCCTTGTAGGGACAACGTATAAAGATTTGCACCACGAGATCCCTTCAACAAGTCTTTTCCTTCCAAGTTGCGGATGAAACAAGTGTGTTGTCGAAAAGCAACCTCTAGGTTGGAATCACAAAACTGTCCTACTGAAAATAAATTATGACCAAGACCTTCTATATAGTATACCCTTGAAATCGTAACGTTTCCAATCTGATATTCACCATACCCCATTATCTTTGCAATATGATCATTACCGAATTTAACCGTTCCAAGAAACTTGCTGACGAAATTTCAGAGCATCGAGCGATCTCCGGTCATATGCTTTGAACAACCGGAGTCCAAGTACCAGAGGATGATTTGGACCACCTGAAAATATCACCAGACGAGGACAATGTAGAGGTATCAGAATCTGAATGTTCCTTGTTATTAGCAGGTACAGATTTTATAATCTTAGATTTGCTAACTTTAGGTTTCTTAGATTTCCTAGCCTTCTTCTTCCTAGTTGGTGGTGTAGATTCTAGTTGGCTTAAATCCTGAGGTATTTCTTCACTGATAAGCACTATAGTGGGGGCTGACCTAATTAAAGGGTGCTGTTTCCATACTTTAGTGCTAGTGTGCCTAACTAAAGGACGCTCAGACCTAACCTCAATGGATGCATTCCTAGTTAAAGGGCACATTTTTCCATCTAATGTAAAGGTCCTACCAGTGGGACGCCATTGCCAGCCAACTTGGACACGAGTTCTACCAGTTGGCTTCCATTCAAGATCATTCCTAATGGAATTCATTTCATTCACATGATCAATAAGACACAAATCATGACGTTGGGAAAACATACATTCATTACAATTCCAACATTTCAAATCAGAATTCACAAATGGTTTAGGCTTCTGCATAGGCGCAGAGCGTTTAGTCTTAACATGATTCTTTTTATTTAAATCTGAACTAACATTCCTATGGTGAGCTTCTACTTTCTTCTTGTTGGTACTACTAGTGGAGGGCTTGATCTTATCTTTCTTGAGTGGCGATCCTTTAGCCTTAGTAGACTCTTTTACTCCTGTAGAAGGCAAAGTGGGAACATTAGCAACAGATTTTAAAGGTGCCTTACTTGATGGTGCCAATGACGGTTTTGCTCCTGGGATCTTGTTGAATGGAGTTACAGCAATGGGTCTATTAGTGAGTAGTGCAGAACCTGGTTTACCTATGTATTGCAAATATGCTAAGCAATATTGAACTCGCTTAATATATTAATGAGCTGAGTAATAGTAGCTACTTGAGGGATCTAAGGCATAAAGATCGTCTAAAATATCCCTAACAAGATCTACATGCTTAACTGCATTCCTCTTATAATCATCGTAGGTAACCGGGTTGTTCTTATGGAGCGGGTTCTTATAAAGCACTACTGACTTGGTTGTTGGAGCACTAGAGGACGGTGCAGAGTTGGTAGCTAAGTTATTAACAGCTTCTTGTCGGGTGAGAAGAAGTGTCTCCTTTAACTCGGCCAAAACCATGTTTTTGTCAATGAGTAGGATGTTTAAGTCAGAGATTTCCTCACATTTTTGGTTCAATTGTTCAACATAAGATTGTTGTTGTGCCGCATTAAAAGCGAAGCGTTCTTCTAGTGAACCATAAAGTTTGGACATTCCCTGTCTTGCACGATCCATCTCCCCTAGAATAGACGAAAGTCTAATTTCTAAGTCCTGGTTTTTGGACTCTGCAGCCTCTAGTTCCAATTTTAGTATTTCATTTGATGACACATCTCTCTTCAATCTCATAATCTCTTCCTCTAATGCCTTAACTATTGCAATCATCTTGTCACTCGTCTCAACACCATTTTCACAACCATTTGTTATCAAAAGATCCTCATGTTGAGTTTGTTGTTTTAATTCTAAAGATATACAATGTTGTTCAAGTTGATTAAAGCGTTTTGAAAGTAAATTGTAAGAATCTTGTAGCTTTAAAAAATCAGCGTTAGATTCGTGACAAGAATGATTATCTACCTCATTTACAGTATCAGCAACATTTACAGAGAGATCACACATATCATCACATATATTCACAGCATCACATTTAATCATAGAGGATGTAAGCTCATTCGAATAATCAACATTTACAGTAGTAAGCACATCACACGAAATTACTTGGGACAAGAATCGGTCATATTCGGATAAAATCTTTTCCTTTTCAATTAACTGTAGTTCGTAAGCGGTGTCCATTTCATAAAACACTTTTTGAACTTCTGCAATTTCAAATTCAAGATTTTCCTTAAGAGATGCAAAACTTCCTTTTAGACTTTCGACAAACGGATTGATCTCATTCTTAAACACCTCGTTCATGTGTTCGAAAGCCCTTTCTCCGGCGTTTAGGCCATTTGAAGTCGTACATTCCAAAATGACCTTGTCAAAATTAGTAAAGTATTGATAAAACTCTTACAAGTTTAACCATACAGTGCTAACAGGTGGAAGATCCTTTGGAATTTCCTTAGAACCTTCCATTTTGACAAGTGTAGGAAGTGTACTAGGGTTTTCTTCATTTAACATGTAGGTTGGTGCTGTAATGAGATCTTTGTCCATATGGAAGCGAATTCTAAAATCCGTTTTAGCAAGCTCCTGATTCATTTTAAAATAATCACAATCGGGATATTTTGCAAAGTTATATGACCGATTCTCATCAACTAAATCCTTATTGGTGCGATCATCGAAAATAACAATCGGGTCTAAGAGCAATCCTAATTGGGTTGCATTATAAAGTCTTGGACTATGGTTAAAAGCTTGTTTTGCATACCGTGGGATAGGGGGAAGTCCTTTTTGACGTGATAAGTTAAATTCTCTAAACGAAGCATCAAATAAGTGCACTAGTTGAGAGGCAACGTATTGTCTTAAAAGAAAATAATCTAGACTTCTAATCTTATTAGCCGCATTAATTTCCATTTCATTCTTCTTAGACTCGAGTAATTCAAAATCCGTTTGAAGTTTTTGAAAATTAGTAACCACTAATTCTTTTTCTTTAAGTTCGTTTGAAAGATCTGCTCTTAAGGTTTCAATTTCTTGCAAGTGACCCATTTGTTTGTTTCGAAAATGATCATATTCGGGATTTGTTAGAACACTAGACGAAGGAACTAATTCCAAAGTTTGAACTTTCTCGTTGCTTAAGGCAAGCTCATCAGACAAATTCTTATTCTTAGCTAAGGTTTCTAAGAGTGCAGCATTCATTTGGCTAAGTAATGTAGCAGGAACCATGACCAAATCTTGTTGAGCAGGAGTATGCGTATGCGAAATAACTCCCGGTTGTGTTTCACTCAACGTCTGGGGACTCACAATGATATTACTATCATTGATCGTCTCCTCATTTGAAAGACTCACCACCGAAGACTCATTCGAATCAGCACTCTATTGCACAACTTGATGTGGTTGAATACTAGTATCAATGGTATTAATAAGTACCTCAGATCTCTTTTCTGGCCCTAGGCTAGAAATAGTTGCCATAAGAGCTGCCTGTGCAGATTGAAGTTCATCGCAGTCTGAATCATAAGCATCAAGATCATCTGCTTGATATGCTGCATTCTGTATAGTGACAATGTCTTGTTCAGCAATCCCTGGATCAGCAAGAAATGCAAGCTCCTCTTCATCCAGTTCCCTTCCTTGTGCCTGAGCATTCACCAGATAAATCTTCTCTGCAAACCATTGACCATCCCTTCTCCTCTTGGGTTTCTTGCAATCCCTGGACATGTGACCTTCTTCCTTGCAGTTGTAGCATGTAATCATTCGCAACTTGCCTATGGAATTAGCCCGTGGAGGAGTGTTGACCATTGGAGCAGGATTGACCGTGCGAGCATTGGTAGTTGATGTAGTAGGTCTCCCCTGATAAGGTTGAATAGGTTGAACCATTACCCTGCCATTCTTAATAGTAGATTGTTGGCGAGAATTGGATGAATTCCTCAGCTGATTGTTAGTAGAAGCTGGTCCTCTAAATCCTCGTTTGCTTAATGTCCTTGTGAGATAAGCAGACATAGTGGTTAACACTTCAACTGGGTCAGTTCCTTGTTTGAAAACAGGAATGGGGACTTCCTCATCATCACAATACATTGCTTGGTCTTGTTGAGCTGCATAATCACTAGAAGGAATACTCATGTGATCAGAGTAGCTTGATGGATATGCTGCATTATCTTGATAAGAAGAATATGAAGGCTGAGCATAAGGTGTAATGCTTGCTGGGTGAGGTTGTGAAGCATATTGTGATGAAGGTGCATTAAACCGATATTGTTGCTGATGTGAGGTGGGTGGTTGCGGTAGAATCGAATATTGGGGGAAGGTTGGTGTCATGTAAGGTGATGGATGATAGGCTTGATGTCCCAAGATATAAGGAGTGTTGTTGTGTGATAAGCCTGGTTGATTCGCCATCAAAGCTAAGGAATCAGGGTACATACCTCGAGGCGAACGGTGCATGATCACATGTTTCTCATGCTGCTGAAGAAATGCATATAGTTGATCCAAATTGCACTTATGCAAATCCCTGGTTAACTTAACATCGGTAATATACTCACCCCATTCAGCTTGAGGTAAAGTATTCAAAAACTTGGTGTTAACCTGGAATGGAGCAATCACGAGATTGTATACATTCAGATCATTCATGAGAGTAGTGAATCTGAAGTAATAGTCGTGAAGCGTTTCCCCTGGGCTGTACGTGAATCTATCAAACAGATCATACAACTGACATTCCCTTTCTTGTTTGGTAAGAGACGTACCTTGTAGCAACACCTTTAAACGTTCCCATAAATCCTTTGCCACCGTATACTGACTTACCATTCGATAGATATCATGTGGAAGAGCTTGGAGAATGGTTTGAAGAGCCTTTTCGTCTGCACCGGCAACGAGTTGTTGAGCTGGTGTAAGTTCTTCAAATTCTCGTGGTCGAGTCACATTGTTAACCATGATGGTACCATAATCAAGTGGACCATTAAGAATTGACTTGACCATAAGCCTCCCATATACCGGTTTTCCCTTAAGGTATGACATCATACGGCCTTGCCATGCTTCTAAGACTTCTTTAATGAGCATTGGAGGGCGATTATCCGTTCCCGTAATGACGGAAATGTCCGTAGTGATGTCATCTGAGGCATTAATGAATTCGGATTCATTTTGTTCACTTCAAAGAGACAAAGATTATCGGTTGATCGAGCAGTGAAGTAAAGCTTGTGAATTGTGTTGAGTTTTTGTTGTAAGAAACCAAGATTAAATCCTCTAAAAAATCTTCGAAAAAACAAGTAAAATATCCCTTGATCCGGAACTTTTGTTGATTCGGAAGATTTTGGCTTGGAACTCCTTGATCCGGAACTTTTGGTTCGGAACTTTTTGATTCGGAACTTTCCTTGATCCGGAAATTTCCCTTGATCCGGAACTTTCCCTTGATCCGGAACTTTACCTTGATCCGGAACTTTCCTTGATCCGGAACTTTTCCCTTGATCCGGAACTTTACCTTGATCCGGAACTTTCCTTGATCCGGAACTTTTCCCTTGATCCGGAACTTTACCTTGATCCGGAACTTTCCTTTGATCCGGAACTTTTCCCTGATCCGGAACTTTCCTTGATCCGGAACTTTTGGTTTGGAACTTTTTGATCCGGAACTTTGGTTGATCCGGAACTTTTTGATCCGGAACTTTTTGGTTCAGAACTTTTGCTGGGTAACAGAAACCTTGTTCGAAGTAACAGTCGATCAAAAAAAGATGAAACAAACCCAGATTTTTACCAAATAACCCAAAAAGTTTTGTGATTTCAACTAAAATAAGTAAAAACTAATACTTATCTACTAATCCCAATCACAAAAACACCAAAAACTCCAAGAATCAAGATGGATCTTCTTAAAGAACACTAATACAATCAAAAACTAAATAACACAAATCATTACCTTAAATCACCCCACAGCTCTTGATACCAAATGTAGAATCTTGATAACCTATGAATCTATGAAGTGGGTTGAAGATTTCTAGAGAGAGAAACTAGAGAGAGAAAGTGAGAGAGAAATTATGTGTCTTTTTATTCAAATGGGAAAAGTGAAAATCAACAACCAACCCCTTTCCATGGTGGAAAGGGGTATTTATATCCAAGGCCTTATTTGGACTTGGACCGGCCCATGACAAGCCCATGGGCCGGTTTCTTACTTAACTTAATAAGTAACACTAACTACGAGCTATTACAACATAAATAATATTGTGGAGTGACCGATACTTCTAATATACGTTAAAACGTATTTCTAACATGTTATTTATGTCGTTGATGAAGACGAGTGACATAGAAGAGACCAGCTGAAGGCAAAGCCTCAACTGGCACACTAGAGACATTCATGTCAAAGACAATGTCGGAGAAGTCGAAGATTATCTGAAGTCATACTCATCAACTGCTATGGAACAACTGAGACGTATAAGGAATGTCACTGGTGTTTGAGGACCTCTGAGCTGACAATACTCAGAAGTCACTCCACGCCCTTGAACATTCAGCAAGCAGAGACTTGCCTTATCTTTTATCGCTTAGGCGGGAGAATCTCCAAAGCAATTTGGGCGAGACAAAGTGAAGATTCAAGATAATGCTGCCTAGTACGAGTTGGTGTACAAAGTGAACAGTTGTATAGAAAGTTGGTTAAATGATGTCTAAATATAGATATACCTTTTGTAGAGTGTACCTTCTCCACTAGAAGTGTGACACATATCAACTGCTCCCACTAAGGTGGTCACTTCGTACCACTATAAATAGGAGAGAAAAACAAAGCATAAATCAACCCTTGTGCTTACTTAGATTATCTTTGTTTTTACTCCTATTGAACCTCAGAAGTCCTCATATGCATATTAGTAACTTCTAGGTTCACTTGCAAACTTGTGTCTAGAACCAAGTTTGCTTGTTCAAAGGTTCCTTTCTTATTGTCATTCAACGGGTGGTTCCATAACACTTTGTAATACTTTGTTTATAGTTAATAAAGCATTACGCGTTTGAGAAGTTAATATTTGTGTTATTGGTTTCGAGTTATAGAGTTACAATAGTTGCATTTTGGGACTTTCAATTGGTATCAGAGCGGTTTGATTTATAAAACTTTTTATAAACTGTTATTTGTTTTTAAAATCAAGATCCAAATATGACTGATTCTATGCCTCATATCCCACCACAATTTGTCCAAACTAGTCAACCTAATACTGGTCCGGCCACCACAACAACCAATTCCATACACCAACTTGTTACAAGTATTGGAAATAATGACGACGACCTACCTCAACTTATGGATAATCGAGGTGGGTCACATGTTTCAAACGTCATAGCCTTTGATGAGGAAGATTTTTCTAGTTGGAAAAGCGAATTTCTCATAAACCTAGAAGGTCTAGAACCCTTTCTCATGGAGATCTTAGAAGATGGTCCATATGTTCCCATGGTCATTTCTTTGACCTTAGAAAGACCTGTTAAGAAAGCTGTTGAACAGTGGTCTCCAGCTGATAGACGTCTGGCTAACCAAGATAAGAGACTTAAGATTATCATTGTCTCTAGTCTACCCAAAAACATAATGAAGTCCATCATTAAGTGCAACTCTGCTAAAGAGATGTGGACTGAATTGGTTCTTAGGTATGAAGGTCTAGAGGAAACTAATGAAACTAAGATTCAAGCCCTTAGACTTAAGTTCAATGATTTTAAAGCTCTGGATACTGAAAATGTTGCTCAAGCCTACACTAGACTTAAGATTCTTCTGAATGATCTAGGATACAATGGAGTTGTTCTGGATAAAGCTGAAGTGAATGCCACCTTTGTCAATAGCTTACCTAGAAAATGGCTGAGTCTAAATCAGACCTTAAGAGCCAACAATGCCATTAAGAATGACACTCTAACACATCTCTTTGGTAGATACAACTATGAAAAAAGATTAATCGATTCTATCTATAAGTCTGAGACTGATAGGTTTACCACTCAGATAACTGGATCAAAAGCTCTTGTTGCTAATCATTCTTTTCAGGACAGTGAATCTGATGTAGAAGAAGCAAATACGAGTTCCTTGATGAGCTCAGTGCAGAATTCAGTGACAGAGCTCTTCTTGTTGGTCAAAAAAGGTTCTTCAAAAGATCTGGGAGAGTTGGGAAGCCAAAAATAATTAGTCCAAGGTTGTCTGTTTCACATGTGGGAAGACCGGTCACTTCCAAAAATATTGATGGTCAAACAAGACTTCTGCTCCAAGCTTTCCCTCTTCCAGCAGGTTCATCTGGTAAAAACAAGTACTCATCATCATCCTTCAAACACTCCTCTCACTCTGACTCGGAGGGAAAGAAGGACTACAAGATCAAATACAAGGCACTTAAAGCTGAGCTTCAAAAGCTAAATCAAAAGCTGATGAAGCTAGAAAAAGGATAGTAAGAAGACTGAGAAAGGTCTGATTGCTGCTTCATTTGATTGAGATGATGAACCTCTTACCTCAAAGGATGAAACCACTACCATTGTGAGGGCATTCATGGTTGTCTCTGAAGATGAACCAGATGTTGGTAAAAGTGAGGTCAGATCAGGACAATGGGTTGACATCACCATGAAAAAGGTACAACGCTTGCTTACTATGTCTGAAGGTCAGGACAGGGACCATGTCTTTGACTTACCATTGTTGATCTTCACTTTGTGGAAGAGCAAAGAAAAAATTTGTTAAATAAATTTCATAATGTCAAACAGGAATTAAGCTTGTGTCAATCTGAAGTAACAGATCTCAAACCTTTTGTTGGCCTAGCTAATCAACTTCAAAATGATGTTAGAAAACTCTCCTCTGAAATTGAGTCCTTAACTGATGAAAACGCTGAACTTAAAAGAACTATTGAAAAATGGAACATGGGTCAATACACTGTAGAGGAAATTGTCTCTGAGTGCATCCCTAGTGATGTGGTTCAAGCTATTGGGGAGAAATGGAGGTTCAAAAATCACATTCCTGTTACTAATGTAACATTTATGGCCTCTGAGGATACACCTGATGCCTCCCATGTGACTAAGGTGTCTAGCCCTGCTCTATCTTTGCCCACACTAGCTGGTGCTATTCCATTAGTCTCTGTACTTGAAGCCACCTCTGCCACCAAAACCTCTGGTACCAACAGTAACATAAAAACTCCAATAAGAGGTTCTGGAAAACGTTACAAACAAGTGTTTGTGGCCAAAGAACCCAAGGATGTCAATCTTGCTGTTACCTCAAAGGCTCTGTCACCCACTAAGAAACTTCTCCTTACCATCATGGAAGAAGTCAAGGGACTGAAAGAGCACATCAAACCTCAATCTGATGGCTCCGGTTCTCATGGAGAAGGTAACAACAACAACTCCTCTAGAAGCAAAAGTGTGTTCAGACCTTGTAAACACTGTGGGCTAAGAAATCATATTTCAACTAATTTCTCTAAAAGACCAAAATGTATCACATGTGAATCCAGTAAACACACCTCTAGTAAACATGAGGAGATCATATCCGTCCAAAAAACCAGGCTCAAGGTCAGATCTCAAACTCATCACAAGTATTCTAGAAGGCCTGAAACTAGACCTAGAGGTTCCTCACAGCGATCTAGATCCTATCCTCCCTGCAAATATTGCGGGTTTCGTGACCATCACTCTAAAGAGTTTGAAGACTACACTGGATGTGACATCTGTGGTAGTATGATTCATGAAACCAGAGACCGCAACCAAAGAGGGGGAGATAAGACCCAAAGAAGGCCCAGAGTCGCTAATTAGCGACATAATAGACCCGCTGGAAGGTGGGTTCATCACCGAAACTAATTAGTTTCACTACATCTATGCAGGAACATCTGAAGAAAGCTGTTTGGTATTTGGATAGTGGTTTCTCTAAACACATGACAGGGGTCAAACAATATATGCATAGATATAAAAAGGAGCCTGGTCCCAAGGTAGTCTTTGGAGATGATTCCTCAGGGTCTACTAAAGTGTTAATGCAAGTGATGCCTAAAACATTATTAGTGTTAACTAATCTTTCTTAGTTTTGATCACAACAAACTATACAACACATTTAGTGTAAAACACAAAATGAATTATTTAACTAACATTATCATCAAGGTAATAATCATATCACTAACTTTTCTTAATCATACCTAGTGATCATCAAAGTGATTATCCTTAAAACTCACTTTTGTTAATATGACAAAAGATTTTTTAATAAACTTTCTTTTTAAGAAAATGTTTTATTAAAATGGAAAATGTAAATTTGAAAATGGCATATTCCATATGCCATAAGAATATCCTTTAAAGGTTTAAAAAACCTCAGATAATCCTACCCCACTGAAAGACAAAATCAGAGCGTAGTCTACTAGGCGGTCCCTTAAATAGGTAGGCGGTTCTCTAGCGATATGGAACCACCGGGCTAGATAAAGAACCGCGCCCAGCTAGCCGTTGCACTTTGTCTCCTATAAATAGTGGATCAAATCTCATTTTCCAACAACCCTTTTTGGACGTTTTTCTCAGCCCCCTTTCTGTTTTCTATAGCATAATCATTAGTAAATGATCACTTAATGTGTTAAGTATGTTTACATATGATTATCCTCTTGATCCCCTCCTTTACCTTGTCCAAAGAGAAGATCACTCACTCACTAGTGTTGTGATAAAGATGAATCCATGAATTAGTCATGTTCATCATGTTAGCCTTTTTGTTTTATGTTAATCCATTTGTATTTATGAATACTTGGACTAGTTATGTTTATCCAAGCTATTTGTGAATACTTGGATTTGTTGTGTACATCCATTGCATATGTGTTTGCTTGGATTTATGTTGTGTAGATCCAAGCTACATGTGTGTACTTGGATATGTCTAGTTGAGTTGTAATAGATTGTGTAGTAGTTCTCACTAAACTATAAAGTGATGTGGTTGTGTCTTGTGAGTTCTCACTAAACTTAAAAGTGATTAGTAGTTGTGTTGTGTGAAGTTCTCACTTAGCTTCAAAGTAAAGAGTCGTGTAGATTGGTTCTAGCTTTGGATTAGAACTCGACATCTAGCCTTGTGTCGTAAAATGGTGAAGTAGGCAACGTCGTGAAGATTGGTTCTACCTTGAGATTAGAACTCGACATCTAGCCTTGTGTCGTTAAATTGTGAAGTAGGCAACGTTGTGTAGATTGGTCCTAGATAAAGATTAGGTCTCGACATTTAGCTTAGTGTCGGAAAATAATGTAAGCGACGATGTAAGGTTTTCTCCGCCAAGAATGGAGCTTGTGGATATAGTGGAAACCTCGAGTAGGTGTACTCGAGGAGTGGAGTAGAAACGAGGATAGAGCCTCGTTGTCGAACCACTATAAATCTTGGTGTCTTCTCATTAGGTTGTCTCTTTCCTTACTCTTTAATTATTTCATTGTCATTACACTTACCTATTACCATTGCTAATGCATTTGAATTGAACCTAATCATTATGCAACTTAATTTGGATACAAACCTAATTGAAAGTAATTTTAATTAGGTGACTAATCAAAGAAAACCATTCAACCCCCCCTTCTAGTTTCTACAATTGGTATCAGAGGATGGTCACTCAAGATCTTTGAAATTGTACTTTAAAACTTGGATCGATCCATTGTCTCTTCAAATTAGAAGGTCAAGTTGTACTAAAGTTTCTCTTTGGTCAAAACTAATTTTTTTTGGGAAATAGGTCTTTTAATTGGTAATATTGCATCCCTCTTAGATTAGTAGCTTTTATGCATTTTAGATCTACTCTTGAAATGTATCTACTAGTTTGCATCTTGCTTTGTGTAGGTACTCATGGAGATCAATCATTTAATTGGTTATGGATTGAGTTACTTGCACTTGTAGAAGACTCATCTTCATTGATCTTCAACATCTTTGAATGATGATATCAAGATGATTGGGAATGATACTAGTCCTTGAAGACTTAGTACTCATCATAGTCATTGTTGGGCTTTCCATTGATTTCTTGATGGATTGAAATGCTCTTTGTGGCCAAGGTACGCTTTTGTTCTTCCACACGCCCTTTGATCATTCTTTTGATCATTACTTGACTATGTGCTTGTTCTTGGTATCCTTACCTTGAAATTTGTTTGTAGTTTGTGATTCTTTTATTTTATCCTCTCAAACCTTCATTGCTTGGATACTTGACTCACTATGGTGATGTAGAGTGAGTTAGTAGTAGCTTAAAGTATCAAGCATGATATCCATGGTTTGCACCCATACGGTTAGTAGGCCCTTTGTGGGAGAGAAAGTGAATTAATACCTTGCTCATATTTTGGTTTAGACTAAGACTATTATTGAAAGTGATCTTAGTCTATGCATCAATATTTGCTTTGTGTTTATTCATTACCAAAGCCGTTTAACACTTCGCCGAAAAGGCACATCTTAAACCACTATATATGACACAAGCTCTTCGTCTCCATGATTTGAAGATTCTCATTAATCCCTTGAGCATTGGTCTTAGTCTTGATTCACTTCCTTTGACTTCTCTCCACTTTGCTTTTTCGCTACGAGTAGTCGTTTGTCCGTTTTGGTTCTTTTCGATCTCGATTCACCTCGTAATCCTTCATTAAGGCATATTGCTTAGTGTTATGATGATACAATGATATTCTAAAAGGTTTAAGATATATTTTTAAGTAATTTAGAAAACTTGGTTTTCAAAAATTTGGCGTATTTCATTGATAAAAACCTGCCTCTGTAGGCGGTTCTTTATCTCTGGCGGTTCAAACCCGAGGTTCTCTATCAATAAGGAACCACGGGCAGTAAAACTTGTCAGAGCGCCAGTTTTATTAATTTAATATTTTTCAAACAAAACCCTCTCTCTCCCAAAAACACACAGCCGCCGGGTTCCTCTTTTTCCACCATTGTTGAAGCTTCAAAAACCTTCAATCACTCAAATGAATTGATTCCAAGTTGTGAGTTTCACTCATCCTCCATCAAACATCAATTAATTGTAAGTATTTTCTTTCAATTTCATCTATTTTGTTCTAGGGTTCATCCTTTCATAACTGGAGATTTTTAAAATTGAAATTGAATTAGATCCTTAATAGGAATATGGGTTGACATGGTTATTTTACTATGATTCCTTATGTTCATATTCATTGAGATTTCACTAAAACCCACTTGTAGAACAAATCCGAATTTTGGCTAAATGATTTTGGTTAAAAGATGGAATTGAGATGAACCCATGAACACATAGGTAATTGCATTGTTAATACTTACCTAAAAACCTTGTTTTGAAAAACCAATGTTCTAGTCCATTGTTGATCCAACATAGTTCATATATTCTTGGTTAATAATGAAATAGATACATTGTGAACATGAGAATGATATGGATTCAATCCTTTGTTTGTCAAGAAATTGATATAACACATTCTCATATTTTGATTTTTAATTTTATTTTTCATATGAGTGATTGGAAATATATTTTCTTGTGTTAAATTTAGGTACTAATCATGCCTTCACAATACCAAAAGGATCATTAACTCACTAAACAATATATGCCAAACATTTCCCAAACCTTTGCATCCGCTCAACTTTGAAACTCCTTTTCATCACTTTCAACTCGAAATTTCCATGAGGGTAGAGTTATTGATGAGGGAATAACGGGTTATATCTATATCAAATCTATGTTTGAGCTTACGGGGTTTGATTGCTTGCTCTACATTAAAGAATATATATACCCCATGTTTCTTCTAGAATTCTTTAGCACTTACTCTATGTTTGAATACAATGGCGAAATCTTCATTCGAAGATTTTGGTGAAATTCTTGGTGTGCCATATGAGGGCACTTGTCGTTTCACGGACAAATGGAGACTTGATGCTCTCTTGGAATCCAACGACAAACCTCCAAATGACCACGCCGAAATTGATCCGAAATTTATCCTTGATATCATTTCGAAAGAGCGTGATGGAAACGTTGTGAGAAGCCTTCATTCTAATGTGCGGAATGTGAATCGCTATGAAGTGCTCTCAAGCGATCTTAAGGATTTTATGGTCCAATGGGCAAATATCCTTAGGGAGAATGTATTTTGTCTTGGTGGAAACCGAGATCATATCCCGGCTTGTATGGTGCATTTGTTATGTTGCATCTTTGCATCAACCAACTACAATTTGGCATACTATATCGCTCGACGAATAAATTATGCTATTTCAAAGCCCAAAACAAACCTTCCCTACGCTATGCTTCTTAATCGCCTTTTCCAAAGGGTTGTTCGTGACTTTCCCCACCTCGACCTTTCTTGCTTTCACCCGGTTCATCGGGTTATGTTGCCTATTCAAGAGGTATATGAAAGAAAGCCTAGAAGTGATCGAGGTTCGCGAAAATCCGATCATCAAGAGCCGGATGATGAGGACACCTATATGCCAACAAGTGATGGTGATGGCATAGGTTCTAGTTCTCATTTCAACTCTCGAGTAATTCCCACCCATCCTCAAACTCATTCGTGGATGGACTTGAAGACTTAGCTCCTCCACCTCATTATTCCTCTAGTGAAGTACCAGAAGATCTCAATATGGAGCATCTCTACCGTGAAAATCTTAGGACTCGAGGTGAATTACATGAACATCGGGTTGAGTCAAGAAAGGGATTCAAGTACTTGGGAAACATGATCAAGGGATTGGGCAAGAAAAGAAGGTGAAGACTTTGAATTGTTTCAAAGTATACGTGTTGGTAAACATGTAATGTGATGTTGAACATTTGCTTCTTTTTACTTTATTTTGGTTGTGTATTAACTAATACTACTTGTTTGGATTACTTATTATTTTAATCCTAGTGTTGTCTATGCCATCGTGTTTACGATTTGCATAGCTTTGTGCATCCTATGTGTTAGTTAGCTTCCTAGATTTTGGTCAGTAGTTAACTTTGGCTTGTTAATCATTTGGTAAAAATCTGGGCTAACAAAAGTTTGAGAAAGTGCGATTTTTGAACACCTCTGGTTGCGGTTCCATATTGACCAGCGGTTCCTTATCGATAAGGAACCGCCCATCCTAGATAGGGAACCGCCGGCTACTGTGTCCTACAGAATCTTTGCTTTACACTATTTTCCTTAATCTGTGTAAACCTTGCTTGATTCTTTGCAAAAACCTGCACATTTCCTAAACTAGGTTACCTAAATTCATTATTCACATAAAATGTTTTTAACCCATTACTAGTTTGGATCATCCCCTCATCCTTTTAAACCCACCTTGTTAGCCATGTTCTTCATACATCAAACCATTCATCCTTAACCCTTAAACCACTCATTACAACCATGGTTTCTACAAGAACCTCAAACTCATCCAAAAACTCCACTTCATAGAAAAACCTTAAGATTAAGATGAAGTTATCCAAACTTAACTCTTCACCCTTTCACACACCCAAGAATGAGATTGTTCCAATTCTCATCTCTTCATCACTCTCACCACCTCTTGCTCCATGCAAGACTACCTCAACCCATGGTACCAACCATTCTCATGGTTCTACCTCCTCTTCATTTCGATCTAGAATGAATGAGCTAACCTCACCCTTCACTCCAAGTAATCTCTTGGACGTGACTACCCAACCTCAACCCATCCAAAGCATTCCCATTGTGAATGACTTTGTTGATACCTTGGTGACTTCACCTTTTACCCCTCCAAACTCACCCACATCACCCATTTCACCCTTGGAGAACATACCTTCACACTCACCCACATCACCCTTGGAGAACATACCTCCTCCACCTCCATCTCCCTCAAACACTCCCATTTTGGGTGTCCCACTTCCTGTCACACCCCACCATGGCAGAATATGGGGCACGACGTATGGATATCATCACAACATGGCATGTCTATAGAGATAACTATATCAAATAATAAATGTAATAAAATGGCGACACAATAGTCATGACAATATCTCAACAATGCAGGAGTCTAGGTAAGTAGGTAACAGTCCCACCTCTTACCCAAGACAACAAATAACAAAACCAAAACAAACATATAGGTGCCAACAGTATCACTTATTAAATAATCAAAAGAAACTAAGAAGGAACGAGGATCTCCTTCTAAATGCAATCCTACGCTCTCCAAATCCTAGCCACTTATATTCTCATGCTTAACCATAGTATCACCTGAAAGAGACACTAAAATACGTCAACATAAAGTTGGTGAGAGTCATAGGTTTAGACTCCAACGCCAAAACCAAACTATATGCTGTGAGTAACAACCAAAAGTTAAAACATATGGACAATGTGATACAAACATGTATTAACAATCAACATTCAAGATTTAACTAATCAAACCAAAACCAAGGCTCCCAGCCTTACCATACACCATACCCCCATAAGCGTCCAAACACCTATGAACCAATCCCAAGGCCCCGCCTTGCCAATATCCCCTTGATACCAAGTCAAAACATAAACAATCAAGAATCAATTAGCAGTTAATCACATAAGTATGCACACACAAGTCCATTACCAACGCAAAACATTCACAGCATAATTTATAAATAACAAAACAATGTCTCTTCCATCCCATCTGGAAGTCAAAATCATTAGTAAACATGGAACTATGAAACTCACCTGATTGAGCTTCTCCAAAAGTCCGCGCACTAGCAAAAAGCTAACAAACCAAAAACACATAATCAAAACATGAACCAATCACTAAAACGGCTCATCAACCTATGATGGACATCTAACCTCCTCCTATATAAATACCTCATTTATATGCTCTAAGCATCTCATTACACTCCTCTATAAAGCCCTTAACTCATTTTACTTCATAACCCGTCCCGTTAACATTTTACCCAAAACAGTCCCGGTTTTAGGTCTCCAAACTATAAGCCAAACGCCCACTTAAACATACCCATGATCTCTGTAAAGGGAATACTTATGCCCTTACATATGTTAGCTAACACCTCCCATTTGCCCCAACCTTAAAGCTACTGTTAAGGCCCCGATATATATATATATATATATATATATATATATATATATATATATATATATATATATATATATATATATATATATATATATATATATATATATATATATATATATATACTTTTGTCTATCCAGATTTTACTGATTTTAAACGTATGAAAAGTTTGTTATGATTAGAGGGTCTTACCCTAACCCATTTTCTTCCATTTTCTTAGCCCCGATTCAGATACTTCCTATAATATATAAACCATCTCCCACGTTCGTTTGAAGGTCCCAATGCAACCCTAAGTACCCCAAACAACCCAAAACTTAAAAAGAAAACAGGCTGACTTCAAAACTGTTTTGACCTCTGACTGTTGTAACCTGTTTTTGACCCACTTCACGACCTCCAATTTAGTTCTCGTTTATTGAGTTGGAAAGCCACTTCAATTACCTTTTCAGGGATACTTGGATCGCAAAATAAGAGTTTGTAGAACTCCCTATACGATCAAAACAATTGACTCTAAATTCTGCCCAGTTTTTAAAAACGGGTTTAATTAAATTAACCTCATTAATCACCCATAACCCCACTAATTACAAGCCCTAAACCATCTAATCATTATGATTTCATTAAAATACAGATTTTTATTTAAACCCTAACCTAAGTCCATCATAAGATGATTATATAAACATTAAAAACAATTAAATTAAAAATGGATTATGAAGGTTTTACCTTAAGATTTATGGAAGATGAAAAAAATACTGAAACCCTAAAAACCCTCTACAAACCGTCGACTTTTTTTATTATCTCCAGGGATTTATGATTTTTGGTTTAATATAAAACATTATATAGTGTACACAAGAATCCTAGTCCAAATATAAAACTTGTTTCCTTTTTTTCTTTTCTTTTTTTTCCTTTTTCTCTTCCTTTTCTTGCGTCCAAAACCGACCAACACCCCCCCTAATTTCGTTTTTTTTAATTTTATTATTAATTAATATCTTATTAATATTACCTTAATTTTCCTTAATTTATTTCAGCTCCTAAAGCCTCCAAAACCTCAAAACCGTAAAACTAGTCGGTTTTTACGCGTTTACCGTAAAAGACGTAAAATATACACTTTTATAAAAAATCTCAAATTTTGAAATAAACTTTATAACTAAGTCCTAAATGACTTAAAACCATCCCGAAAAATACTCACATGACTAAACACCTCATCCGAGACCTCTAAATGCTAAACCGTAAATCGTAAAAATACGATTTTCTATAATACATATACGTATACGTAAAACCACTAAATAACACCATCTCACTTCATAGTCACTACCATGTGAACTCATGAACATGAAATCATCACACATCGTTTCACTCACAAGGTACCCCGTACCGGAAACTATATCCAAACCACAATCTATACACACCTATTAGCACATAAACACGTAAAGACACGTAACTAGCACGAAATAAATTAAGTGACGAACCTCAAAACCGCGGTTGTCACATCACTCCCTCGTAATAGAAATCTCGTCCCGAGATTTACTCCTTAGGATCAAACATACCATTAGCAAACAACTGAGGATACTTGTTCTAAATGAACTCCTCTCATTTCCACGTGAATTTTTGTTCAAGTCTCAAATTACCACATATACTAACCAAGAATATTTAAATTCATTGCCAAACTCTTGACCTCACAGTCAATAAATCTCACAAATGACTCTTTGATAACACAAACCCTTATTAACACAAATCCCGAATAACCGTACATGCAAATATGCATTCTCAAACAACATTTACCAATCTTAATACACGAAATATAACATGTATACCACCCATTTCCCCCAGGTAATTCTATGCTCATAAGCTACTGGTCCGATCTTTCCAAAGATCATAAATGGACCTACAAAACTCTACATCAACTCTTCCATTTTACCAAAACATACCACCCGTTACTATGGGTGAAACTTCCTACATAACTTTGTCAGTAAACTCTAGTGGTTTCCTCCTTTTCAACATAGCATCCCTTGTTGCTCTCATTCTTTCCAAATCACCATTACCACATTAGTAGCCTCTTTTACCAATTCTAGTCCACAATGGGGACAACTCACCCTATCCTTTCATATAGTGCCTCAAATGGCATTTATTGACTTCTAGTATGATAACTATCATTATATGAAAACTCAACCATCGCTAAAGAGTTTCCTAACTCCCTCTAAATCAATCACTCATGCCCTCAGTGTAACCCCTAAGGTTGTATAAATATCTCAATTGCCCATCCTTTTCCAGTTAGCTGGATATACTCATATCCAATCATGTTCATCAACTCCCTTTAGTCTGTACTCCAAACTACTTAAAAATTCTAATTTCCTTACAAAGTGACCTATGACGGTCTTTCACATATCCATTAGTTCTTCCGATCCAAATCAACTTATGATCTATACACATCATCAAAAGGACGGTTATCTCAGTTAGTCTATCAACTGCCATCCAAACCCATGCTACAACTACTTCCATTAAATTTGGATAGCTCATTAGTAGCACCTATACACTTCTTTCTCACTTTTCTTTCATGACTTTTTTTTATATCCAACACTTCCTTTATACCTACACAATGTCCTACCTTCAAGGTCATATTGCTCCTCATCTTGTCTCAGTTAGACCAAGCCCTTCGTCCCTATGGCACATCACACCTATAACTCCTCATTAGTACTAGGTATTTACCTTGTAAGAAAATATTATCGTCCGAGTCTTTTCGAATTGACTATTGGTAGAAAGTGCGACTCAATTGTTCTTGGTGGAAGATAATTTTGGATTGTTTTATCTATTTTAAACTAAAAGAAAGTATGAAAGTTGTCGTTGAGTAAAATAAGAACTTTAAAGATTAAACTAAAAATAACGAGTTAAAAATAAATGATTGAAAACTTAAAGAAAAGATTAGGAAAATACTTGAAAACTTAATGAAACTAACACTTGAAAACTTTGCAAACACAAGAAATTAAGTCCGTCGGAATCCCCGGTCGGAATCCCGTCGGAATATGTTGATCGGAATCTGTAACAAGAAGCAATCGGAATATACCCTAATCGGAACTGCAATCGAAATATTACTGGAAACTTGCTGTCGGAATGAGTCAAAACCACCCCAATCGGAATATCAATGTTATTACCCAGATCGGAATACAGAAAAAATGGCACAATCGGAATACACTAAAGGAATACAGATCGGAATATGTAAAGAGATTCTCACGTCGGAATGCCAAAGAATACCCACAATCGGAATATTAATTCCCTAATCCGATCAAGGGATCAGAATATTAAGACTGCCAATCGGAAAGCACAAACCCTAATCCGATCTTAATGATCGGAATACTAGGGGGACTAATCGGAATGTTGCGATCGGAAAAGGGTTTAAACCTTTTCCGATGACCTATTGATTCGAAAATAACCTAGGCTATAAGCTATTAGGAATAAGCTAACACCAAAACTTAAACGAATCTATAGTGAGAAGGACTAAATAAGCACGAATAACAACTTATCCAAACTTAAAATAAGCAATCTTCTAAATCAAACTATAAAAGATGAACTTTTTAAGAAAACTTTTTAAAAAGTAAATAAGCTAAACATATAAATAAGCCAATAAGCATAAAGATCTTAAAGCTTATTCGTATGAAAACTTAAGTAGGTATAAAAAGATTAACTTTTTAAGCACGAAAACATCAAGATCAACACGGATCAAAAGTATTTCGTACCAAAAGTAACTAAAAATAAAGAAAGGTAGAAAGAGATGAAAGATTAAAAGCTTAACTTGAACTTGATTAATGAAATCCAAATACAAAAGGTTTAATCTTGAAAGATTAAAAGAAAGAAAAGATAAAAACTTAGTGAGAGAAAGTTGAGAACTTTCTCTCTCTAAAACTAGAAAGAAAAATGAAAAATGAAACTAACTACAAAAAACTAACCAACCCTCCTAATGTGTATTAGGAGGGTATTTATAGGGAAAATGGGAAGGTGTGCATGTGTTGCCTCTTCTTTCTTTCTTCTCGACTCGATTTAAATCTTTTGTCTTCCTCGACGTCGTCTCGGGATTTGTCGATATATATTGAACTTGTCTTGTAATTTTCTTCTTCTATTAGACTTGAGTTCTTCGACTTCATTAAACTTCCGTCTTTAGACTTTTTCTTCGGTAAATATTCAGAATAGGCCTTGGACTTCCGTTCTTTTTGCACTCTTGATCTTTTGACTTCGTCTTTTCTCGTTTTCTTCGATAAAAGCCCGTGAAAGCCCGTGTTTTCTTCCTTTTTCATCTTTTGGTCCTAAAATACAATAAAAACACAAGCCACGCATAATTCCGACTTTTACGACATAAATTACACGTTTTGGTCTTGTTATTATTGGAAATAAGTGGTAAAAAGATAAGTGTTTCCACACTTATTAAATCCCCTACACTTGACCATTGCAATGCCCTCATGCAATGCATTAATTTTAAAGCACAGTTTACATTTTCCATCATAAATAACCCACCTTGGCCTTTATTAAATACTAAACATTTAAGGAAAATAAGAAGATAGAAAACAAATAAAGAAATCAAAGACTTACATTGGGCTTTGGCTGCCATGAACGTTTATCATCCTCAAGTTTCATGTTCCCCATACCAAGCTTAAAAACGAGATCATTGTTATTATAAGTTAGCAAACTAATACGAATTCATGTGGGCCAATTATTTACTTAGACTCCCTTATTCCTAGGTGTATCTCTTATATTTTATTTTTGTCTTGAATGATCACGAGGATGCATTGTTTGACTTATTTCGATAGTTATTTAGGCCGAAAATAAAGTGGACGATTTAATCAATAGTTAGCTAAAGGACAAAATCTTTTAAAGCTGCTTCTCGGGACCTCATAAAGTTCATATCTTGGCATAACTCGCTTCACGATTTGAGACCTTTCTCGGACCGATATTTGGCAGCGACTTCATACTTCGAATCTTTGAGAGACGTTCTTGAAATTATGGTCTTCTCTTCATAATAGGAATTTCTTCACTTGAAGTTTTGAGAGATTCTTCATATTTGGACCACGACTTCTTCATTTTTCTCCAATCTATATTTTGGACTTTGATATACAACGATCCGCCTCCTTTTAGGACTTGGATCTATTTATCCTCATACCTTGTTAGGGCCTTTTTGGATAGACTTCTCCATGACTTTTGGGGAGTTTTTTCTTTTCGTCGTGTGTCTCGATCCTTCATATTGATCTTTGATAAATGATTCTTCACATCACTTGGGATCTTTAGCAACAAAATATAGCCCTCATGCCTTGTTAGGGCCTTTTCGGACTCGCCAATCTTCGCATCCCGCTTCAATAAGTTATGCCTTGGCTATGAACTCTAATTAATACCGAGCAACTTTTAAACGATCTTGGGCTAGAAGCTAAGTAACTTTTCAAATCGTACAACCTTATTTATTACAGATAAATTTATTAACAAGCGATGGGCGAATAGGCTTAAAATTAACTCACATAAATTCACGAAAGAATACCAAACTTATAATTGACTCTATCATCTCTCGTCCTCCACAGTTTAAAATCTCAAGGAATGAGACTCGTGGATGCTTAGCCTATTAAATCAAAGTTTTGGGTTTTCGAGTCATCTATAGGATCTTGCAAACTCTTAGACTTTTTCAAGTTTAGAAATCGCATTTTAAAGTTCCCTTGATAAACAACTCTCTAGGATCAATTATAGGAACTTGCGAAAAGTTCTTGTTCTTAACCCGTGAGAGTTAAGACTTTCGCGTTTTAAAGCTCCCGATATAAAAGCCTAGCAAAACTTGACTTAAACACGTTAAGGATACTAGCTAGAGTAAACTTAGATAAGTAAACTCGGGTTGAGTCAAAATATTCACGACTTTGAAAAATTTAAAAACCACTTTATTGAAAATTTATTCTAGCAAGGAAAGAAAATAACCATAACAAAAGAAAATACAACTATACAACTAGGCCAAAATAGATTAAAATTTTTGAAAAACGTCGAAAAATCAAGTTTTCTAGTTAAGATGAGGACAAATTCATGGAAAAGACCACTTACTTCGACAGAAGTCCCCCCTACACTTAATATAAACATTATCCTCAATGTTTAAGCATGTGGGAGTAAACTCCCCTACACTTATGACATTGTGCACTTTGTTTAAATCTTGCTAAGGAAAGGACAACTATAGTGAATTCAATTGTGAACATATAAGATATGAAATATTGAATCACAAGAGTTTAGAATAGAACTGGGAAGATGGGAACACGGTATCACGGTTTGTCAAAAGTCATCAAGGTGCTCTTTGAAGCTTGAATCCCTGCACAAGATAATAAATAAGACAACAAACACATACGAGGCTCCCCCTACACTTATTATGAAAGTAGTAAAGGATAGATCACGGGTTGCCTCCCGAGAAGCGCTTGTTTTTGTTCACCGAGTCACGAGCCTGACTCGACCCAAATTCAGTTCATGGGAAACGTGGTGAGGGATGGAATCATCTCATGCGAGATGTCCTCACCAAAGTACAGCTTCAAACGCTGGCCATTCACCTTGAAATTGGGCCCATTTGGCTGAGAAAGCTCAATGGTCCCATATGGAAAGACTTTGGCGACGGTGAATGGACCAGACCAGCGGCTCTTCAACTTGCCAGAGAAGATCTTCAACCGAGAGTTAAAAAGTAATACTTGATCACCAATGTGGAACTCTCGGTTCTTAATTCTAGCATCGTGGATGATCTTGGTCTTCTCCTTGTAGATCAGCGAGTTCTCCTAAGCTTCATTCCTCAGTTCATTTAGCTCGTTGAGTTGAATCTTGCGATGATCACTGGCTTTGTTGATGTCGAAGTTAGCCCACTTTAAGGCCCAGTACGCCTTGTGTTCCAGCTCGATAGGGAGGTGGCATGCTTTCCCGTACACAAGACGATAAGGTGTACAACCGATTGGGGTCTTATAAGCAGTACGGAAAGCCCACAAAGCATCATCTAACTTATCGGCCCACGCGACACGATGCTCTCCCACAGTACGCTCCAGAATTCTCTTCAGTCCGCGGTTGGAAATCTCGGCTTGACCATTGGTTTGGGGATGATAGGCGGTGGAAAGATGATGATTAACACCGTACTTAGCCATGACTCTTGCAAATTGATCATTGCAAAAATGAGTCCCGCGGTCACTGATGATAGCACGATGAACACCAAATCGAGCAAACAGCTGCTTCAAAAAGTTCACAACCACCCTCGCATCGTTCGTAGGGAGAGCCTTAGCTTCAACCCATTTAGAAACGTAGTCAACGGCTACGAGGATGTACTTGTTCCCTTTAGATGATGGAAATGGCCCCATAAAGTCGATACCCCAGACATCAAAGATTTCACATTCTTGTATGAAATTTTGAGGCATCTCATCTTTATGTGTGATCTTGCCTTGTCGTTGGCAAGCATCACAATGTTAACCATATCGTGAGCGTCACGATAATGGTGGGCCAATAGAATCCAAAGTCGAATACTTTCTTCGCGGTGTAATTGGGACCATAGTGACCACCAGTGGGTCCTTTATGGCAAGCGTCAAGGATTTGTACCGCTGCCGGCCCGTCAACACATCGACGAATAACAAGATCCGCACATTGTTTGAAAAGGTAAGGGTCGTCCCAAAAATAATGTTCAATATCTTTAAAGAACTTTTTATTTTGTTGGGACGTGAGCCCTTCCTTGAGAATTCCCCCCGCTAAGTAGTTTGCAATGTCCGCAAACCACGGGGTGTCATCGAGATTAGGATTGATAGACATTAAGTCCTCAAGGGGAAAAGAGTCATTGATCTCTTTGTTCGGATGATCCCCTTGATAAGGATCCTCAAGTCTACTGAGATGATCCGCGGCTAGGTTTTCAGCTCCCTTTTTGTCACGAATTTCATTGTTGAATTCTTGAAGGAGCAAAACCCAACGAAGAAGTCTTGGCTTAGAATCTTGTTTAGTCATCAAGTACTTCAACGCGGAATGATCGGTATACACGATGGAGGTAGAAAGGACAAGATAGGGGCGAAATTTTTCAAAAGCATAGACAACAACAAAAAGCTCTTTTTCGGTTTTCGTATAATGCAATTGAGCCCCCGTCATTGTCTTGCTAGCATAATGGATTGGTTGGAAGTGTTTATTCACTCTTTGGCCCAAAACCTCTCCAATAGCAAAGTCGCTAGCATCACACATCAACTCAAAAGGTAGCTCCCAATTAGGGGTAACCAAGACCGGTGCCTAAGTTAGCTTATCCTTAAGAAGATTGAAGGATTCAAGACACTCTTTGGAAAAGATGAAAGGAGTATCTTTTTCCAAGAGGTGGGTCATCGGGCGAGCGATTTTAGAAAAATCCTGAATAAAACGACGATAGAAGCCCGCATGACCGAGGAAACTTCTCACACCCTTCACGGTTGAAGGCGGAGGCAATTTAGCAATAACATCGACTTTAGCACGGTCCACTTCAAGACCGGCTTTGGAGATTTTGTGTCCTAGCACGGTGCCCTCTTTTACCATGAAATGGCATTTTTCCCAATTTAGAACAAGGCGAGTGTCTTCACACCGCTTAAGCATACGTTCTAAATTGGCAAGGCAAGTAGAGAAAGAATCGCCATAAACCGAGAAATCATCCATGAAGACTTCCATAGTTTCTTCAACCATGTCATGGAAGATAGCGATCATACACCTTTGGAAAGTCCCAGGAGCATTGCATAAGCCGAAAAGCATTATTTTGTAGGCAAATGTTCCGTAAGGACAAGTGAATGTGGTTTTCTCTTTGTCTTTGGAATCGATGGGAATTTGAAAATACCCGGAGAAACCGTCTAAAAAGCAGTAATAGTCATTACCCGCTAGACGTTCAAGCATTTGGTCCATGAAAGGAAGGGGAAAATGATCCTTTCTCGTAGCATCATTGAGTTTGCGATAGTCTATACAAACTCTCCACCCTGTAATGAGACGAGTAGGAATCAACTCGTTGTTTTCATTGGGAACAACGGTGATTCCACCTTTCTTAGGCACACAATGGACGGGACTAACCTACGGTGAATCCGAGATAGGATAGATCATGCCCGCATCAAGAAGTTTGATAACCTATTTTTGATTACGTCATGGATCTTAGGATTCACCCTTCGTTGGCTTTGAATAGTGGGTTTAAAGTCGTCCTCCATGAGAATTTTGTGTGTGCAGAAGTGAGGATCAATTCCACGAATATCGGAGATTTTCCATGCAATAGCTTTCTTGTGATTCTTCAGCACGGCGATAAGTCGGGATTTTTCTTCTTCTTTCAGGTCCTTAGCGATGATGACCGGTAACGTCTTGTTGTCTTCAAGGAAAACGTACTCGAGATGAGACGGAAGATCCTTAAGCTCTAAATCCGGAGGATTTTCGATGGACGGCGTAGTCAACTTCGGATCATCGGTAGAGATATCCTTAGGAGATGGTGGAGAAGTTTGGTCCTCATTGAGAAGTTTCTCAATGGTACGAATGTCTTTATCCCAATCGGTGGGAGAATTATCATACTTAAGATCGAGAGGACCCAAGCTAGCTTCAAAATCATCCAAGTCACTTTCTCCAAAAGGAGTCAATGACGGAGCAATTGAGGCAACGGTCTCAACAATGGGTAGAGAAGAAGAACCACTTTTACAAGCGTCTTTGAAATGTTCTTCACAAGCCTCATCAAGAACATCAATGAAATTAACACTCTCGTTTTCCGAAGGCTGCTTAGAAAGTTTACCCATGTTGAAGGCGATTTTATCGTCACCAACTCTCATGATTAATTTGCCAGCGGCTACATCAATGAGAGTGAGACCGGTCCTCAGGAATGGACGTCCAACGATTAATGGAACACGGGGGTCCATCTCGTAGTCAACGCCAACAAAATCCGCCGGGAAGGTGAATTTGTCGACACCAACGAAGACGTCTTCGGCTATCCCCACTGGATAAGCAACCGTACGATTAGCTAATTCCAAAGTCATTCGTGTGGGGACTAGCTCGGGGAGAGATAAATTCTTCCAAACACTTAATGGCATTAAGTTAACACTAGCACCTAGATCGGCTAGGGCCATGTAATTCTCTACTCCCGGGAAGTTGCAAGGAATCAAGAAACGACCCGGATCACCAAGTTTGGTGGGCAATTTCCTTAAGAGCACTGCGGAGCAATTCTCATTAAGTTGGGTCTGAGCAATATCGAGAAGTTTCTCCTTATCACTGAGAAGATCTTTAAACATTTTAGCGTATTTGGGCATGTGAGCGAGAGCCTCAGCAAAGGAGATATTGAAATTCAGTTGTTTGAACATTTTAAGGAAGTTCGAAACCTGAATATCATCCTTGTTCTTCAATTTCTCTTTCCTCAACCTCGAAGGATAAGGTATATTGGGTTGAGATGAAGGCTTTGGGATAGAATTCGCACTCACATCCTGGGGTGGTGGAGGGGTAGAAGTAGAAGGTGGTGGAATTGGAGAAGTAGAAGTTGGAGGAATAGAAGATGGAGGATTCGGAGAATGAGACTCGTTTTCCTTTGTCACAATCACCGGTGTAGGTGTAGGAAGCTCGGGTTCCTTTAAACCTTTTCCACTACAAGTGGTGATTGCTTTCATCTCCCCTCTTGGATTAGCAACGATGTTACTCGGAAGAGAACCCGATCCAGAGGCTTGATTACTAGGGAAGAAACTAGCCATCTTGTTCCTCAAGTCATTCGTTTGACTTGCCAAAGTGTTTCGCATATCAGCTCGAAGATCATTCCCTTGCTTCACCATATCTGCTTTCATGTTGGCCATTTCCCGCTGAAGATTTTGCACGATCACATCGTTAGTCCTCATGTAGGTTTTAACATCTTGGTGTAAGGCTGTGGGTTGGTTGAGAGGAGGAGCATGGTAGGCGGGTGGTTGATAAGCAGGTTGTTGGTAAACTTGGTTGTTTCTTCGAGGTGGATATGGGTTTCTTTGGTTTGGATATTGATTTGGAGCACGAGGTTGAGTTTGATTGTTGCGATTGAGGTTGTTTGGGTTTTGTGGGGGAAAACCGGGTGGTGAAAGAAAGTTGTTTGAGCGATAGCTGAGCAAGTTGAGGTCACCTTGAGGACGTGCTTGATAGCTTCCTATAGCATAGGTACCGTTGGCGGCATACACATTTTCCATATTGTCGTGAGTCGAAGGACAATCGGTGTATGAGTGAGATCCCCCGCATATATCACATGATTGGCTTAAAACATTAGCTTGGGCATTGAATTGTTTGGCATTGTTGGCAGTTTGTAAAGCAATCGATTCCACCAGCGAAGTAATCTTATCAATTCTTTTGTCGGCATCACTAGTACTAGCACTTGCTACATTAGTTCTAACACTCTTGGTTTGAACTCTAGATTTGTTCTCAATAATATCCCAAGCAGCATTAGAAGATTTAACCAAAATATTACCCCCCGAGGCACTGTTTAGTGAATCTTGGTCATTCATGCTTAAACCATTGTAAAAAGTATTGATTTGATGTACTTTTGTTAAACCATGTTGTGGACACTTTCTTAAAAGTTCTTTAAAACGGTCCCAAGATTCACTAAAAGACTCACCGTACTTTTGTTCAAAGGTAATAATTTCATTCCGCAAAGCGGTAGTACATGAGGGTGGGAAAAAGTAGTTGATAAACTTGGTCTCTAAATCCGTCCACGTAAGAATACTTTGTGGCGGTTCCTTATCAAGCCAATTCCGGGCTTGTCCCTCTAAAGAGAAAGGAAAAAGTTGCAAGCGAATCACTTCTTGTGATACCCCATTATACTTAACCGTATTGGTAAGCTGAAGAAACCTTTTAATGTGGTCATGAGGATCATCAAGTGAGCGGCCCAAGAAGGGTTGAGCAGAGACCATTTGTATAAAGCCAGATTTGAGTTCAAAGTTGTTGGCTCCAATCTCAGGGATGACAATTGCATCGGTGTTGCCTTCTACGTGCGATTGCAAAAGCTCGATCATTGGTTGATTGTCCATGGTGACAATTGGTTGAGTAATGACTTAGGCTTGAGCTACTCTATTCTTACGAGCACGAGTACGCATGCACACCTGCAAAAGAACTAACAAAGAAAGAAATATTTTTGGTTTTTTATGTTTTTTAATTTTTTTGTATTTTTGAAAATTTTATATTTTTTAGGATTTTTGAAAATTTTAAAGCAAGGAAAATAACGTTCAACGATGAACGGATCCCAAAATCCAACGCGTCTCTCACTTAAAACCTTTAATCTTAACAAAAAGAGCCGGCAGCGGTGCCATTTAATACTAGGCTTTTACACCAAGTAGAAAATGTTATCGCCCGAATCTCTTCGAATTGACTATTGGTAGAACGTGCGACTCAATTGTTCTTGGTGGAAGATAATTTTGGATTGTTTTATCTTTTTAAACTAAAAGCAAGTATGAAAGTTGTCGTTGAGTAAAATAAGAACTTTAAAGATTAAACTAAAAATAATGAGTTAAAAATAAATGATTGAAAACTTAAAGAAAAGATTAGAAAAATACTTGAAAACTTAATGAAAGTAACACTTGAAAACTTTACAAAAACAAGAAATTAAGTCCGTCGGAATCCCGTCGAAATATGCTGATCGGAATGTGTAACAAGAAGCAATCGGAATATACCCTAATCGGAACTGCAATCGGAATATTACTGGAAACTTGCTGTCGGAATGAGTCAAAACCACCCCAATCGGAATATCAATGTTAATACCCAGATCAGAATACAAAAAAAATGGCACAATCGGAATACACTAAAGGAATACAGATCGGAATATGTAAAGAGATTCTCACGTCGGAATGCAAAAGAATACCCACAATCGGAATATTAATTCCCTAATCCGATCAAGGGATCGGAATATTAAGACTGCCAATCGGAAAGCACAAACCCTAATCCGATCTTAATGATCGGAATACTAGGGGGACTAATCGGAATGTTGCGATCGGAAAAGGGTTTAAACCTTTTCCGATGACCTATTGATTCGAAAATAAGCTAGGCTATAAGTTATTAGGAATAAGCTAACACCAAAACTTGAACGAATCTATAGTGAGAAGGACTAAATAAGCACGAATAACAACTTATCCAAACTTAAAATAAGCCATCTTCTAAATCAAACTATAAAAAGATGAAATTTTTAAGAAAACTTTTTAAAAAGTAAATAAGCTAAACATATAAATAAGCCAATAAGCATAAAGATCTTAAAGCTTATTCGTATGAAAACTTAAGTAGGTATAAAAAGATTAACTTTTTAAGCACGAAAACATCAAGATCAACACGGATCAAAAGTATTTCGTACCAAAAGTAACTAAAAATAAAGAAAGGTAGAAAGAGATGAAAGATTAAAAGCTTAACTTGAACTTGATTGATGAAATCCAAATACAAAAGGTTTAATCTTGAAAGATTAAAAGAAAGAAAAGATAAAAACTCAGTGAGAGAAAGTTGAGAACTTTTTCTCTCTAAAACTAGAAAGAAAAATGAAAAATGAAAAATGAAACTAAC
This sequence comes from Glebionis coronaria, assembly GCA_025667525.1. Taxonomy (NCBI): domain Eukaryota; kingdom Viridiplantae; phylum Streptophyta; class Magnoliopsida; order Asterales; family Asteraceae; genus Glebionis; species Glebionis coronaria. The sequence continues at coordinate 25,285,294 of CM046880.1, forward strand.
TACTAAAAACTAACCAACCCTCCTAATGTGTATTAGGAGGGTATTTATAGGGAAAATGGGAAGGTGTGCATGTGTTGCCTCTTCTTTCTTTCTTCTCGACTCGATTTAAATATTTTGTCTTCCTCGACGTCGTCTCGTGATTTGTCGATATATACTGAACTTGTCTTGTAATATTCTTCTTCTATTAGACTTGAGTTCTTCGACTTCATTAAACTTCTGTCTTTAGACTTTTTCTTCGGTAAATCTTCAGAATAGGCCTTGGACTTCCGTTCTTTTTGCACTCTTGATCTTTTGACTTCGTCTTTTCTCGTTTTCTTCGATAAAAGCCCGTGAAAGCCCGTGTTTTCTTCCTTTTTCATCTTTTGGTCCTAAAACACAATAAAAACACAAGCCACGCATAATTCCGACTTTTACGACATAAATTTAACGTTTTGGTCTTGTTATTATTGGAAATAAGTGGTAAAAGGATAAGTGTTTTCACACTTATTACTCATCCATTCGATTATCGATACTAAGCCTTCCCAACAATCAGTATAGGTCAGTGCCATTTCCTTTTCCACGCTACGACAGTATTAGCATGCGTTGTGCTTTATTCTACTCATTAAGCTCTACCAAAGTTTTACCTTCGGTTCCTATCTCGACCTATTTTATTCATGCTCCGCTTCTATACACACTTCCTTCTTCTTCCTCAACTCCTACCATACATCACGATGTGATGCTTCCCATCGTTTCTTCCCTTGCCATAATCCTTCATAAGGCATTCCATACATATTAGGATAACTTTTACGCAAAACCCTCTATTCCATCACATCCGTACCGTTTTTGACCAGATACGATAAATAAAGACGAAAACGTCCAAAAAACGCAATCCTTCCAACTTCTCAACTACGTGACTTCTCATTCCTCTTGAAATATGGAATGAATTAGTCAGTCTATCGACTATCACCCAACTCTCGTCACTTTCACCAATTTCGTCCTTACATCGCCCTTTCTAAGCTACTCCTATCTATGGAGGAAGTATAGTCTACGTCCCTTTTCTCCATATGATTGTCCAAGCCACGCAACATACATGTTGACGCGTTCTCTGCTTTAGACAACTCAACTCGTGCAACCTACATCCTTCATGCCAAACCACCCTAATACGTCATCCATATAGTTCAAGTTCATCCAGCTTCACTTCATTCTTCTTATTCCATGTCTCATCAACTATGCTTGCCTTTCCCAGATGGTACTTGGCCTTGCAATTTTTCTTTCATCTCTTAACTCCACCCATCACCTTTTCCAAATGTTCAATCAAGATGATTAAATATATGTTAGAGACATTCATGATCTGTATAGATCATTCTTTACGTCTCGTACCCCAAATGCCTCTAGCATTCTAGGCATATATAATAATCCAGCTCCACTAACTAAGTCTATCTAGTCATCTATACGCCAAAATTTTCCAAGTAGCTTCACTTGTTTTTCTCACAACCAGTTCTCCTACTCCATCCTAATAGGGACAGACTAGAGTTTCATGTGATTCCATGCGGATCACACTCTCATCTTATACCTACATTACTTTCCATTTGTCTACTAAGCCATATTTTGAATTCTTATTCAAATCTCATACTTCTACTTTGATCTTGCACCCAACATGAGGTACTTTCAATCATCATCTTTTAGGAATACTTGGTTCTCTTCTTCCATGGTCCTCCCTTATTCCTACACTATCCCGTCCAACAGAAATTCCATACTTCATTCATCAAATCTATGGAAATCACTAGTGCATTGGATAATGCATAGCTGTCTCTTCCAAAGATCTTTCATAACACCTTCACAAAAACCGACTCTCTAATCACTTCTTCACGAAACTTATTCAGCTCAGCTTCACTCCTCATCCCTCGATATTGATTGCCACAAAATTCTATCCGCTTAGTCACTCGACTCCCCTTGTTACTTCCACGAGTTCTTAATCTCCCATGTCATGTATTCATTTCATCATGATTCACCGGTTCAGCTCTTTGTAGCTCCACTCCGATACTCGATCTGCCCTTCTTCATCACGAACCATACGTAAATTTCCCATCATAGTGCTTGTCACCTTTCCAGTCCTCGCAACTTTTGTGACTCCTTCGAAATCTCTTGCATCCTTCTTGCAGCCGATACGTAGTCCTTTCAGCTCCTTGCTTCACGATGTAGCTCTTTACGCACTCCTTCTCGTCTCCATGATGTTACCTAGGAACTTCACACTACGTAGTAGCTCCTAACTTTAACTCATCAACCACAATATTTCTAAAAGTACTTCAACCAACTTCTCATAGCATGACATCTCGTTCCCATGACCACTCAACTAACTTTACTTACTCCTTTATTCCCGTAACTAATCTAAGTTTCAAAACTCCACAACTCTTAATCATTCCTTCAACACAACTTTTAAACCAAAACACCTCTCTCCATTATAGTATCTAACTATAAGTAATACTACCCAACTCTATCCTCTCATCCTAACGTTCCCACAATCGTATAAATAAATCAACCATGACGTGTAACAAAAGAATTCCAAACAATCATGTCCCAATAAAATATAGGGTAAAACGAACCCTAGCTAAAATAACTGAAAACAAAACAATGTAATCCGAAAGATCAATGGAGTGTGCCAACAACGAAAAATTAGACTCGTCACGATTAGTATTACTAAATTTCGATACATTAGAAAATTTAAAACTTCCATCACAATTAGTTACTTCTCATAAGAACCAAACTCCAACACTACGAAAATCAATCATACTCATTTTTAACCAATAACTCATCCTTTATCTTCATCATTTTATTCAGATATCGGCTAGTTAATATACTACAATCTTATTCTAACCATTATCTTGTTTACCCATATTAAACTTATTTCACTTGTTATTATGAAACCAATACATGTTTATAAAATACAGTGTTTTTTTATTATTTTATAAAATCCATTTAGGCTAGTTATAACTAAACTACTACACGTTTACAAGGTGTGGTGTTATTATTATCATTACTATAATAAAATCTCCCCTTTTTACTCTTGCCGTCTAGTTAAATACCTCTAAAATTTTAACTACACTTAAGAAAATTTTTGTAAAATTTCTTTACCCCTTTAAAATGTATTATCACATGTTACATAAAAAACTAATCCAATTATTTTCAAGACAAAATTTTTATAGCTTACTACCACAAACTTAAAAAAAATATGTAAGTCACGATATCATACCATACACTTACAAATTATTTTCAAAACCGTTTTCCTATAATCAGCCACACTTATTTGCAAGAAATTTAGTAGTTCTCATTAGTTAAATGCATACCCGAATGTAGACACACATCAAAAGACTCAAAACGTGGTTGGAACTCCATTAAACTCCAACACCATAAAACACAAGCAAACACAAGGTACGTTCAAGTTATAATAAGTTAATAACTACTGAACGACCATATATTATAACTTAACACATACTAGTATATATACATCCGCATATATACCTATTAAATCACCCAAAACATACTCGTTACCATACATGTCAGATCAATCAATCGCGTCATACACTCGTTTTTCCATACGAGTAATCCCCATCTCACCATCTCACCATGCCACAACAAGGCACAAAACCCATCACCAAAACCAACCCATATCGTGTGACCCCATAATCACACAACACGACTATAACTCACAACATATAACACACAAAAAATAGCCATATCGTAGGAAGCCGTTACATAAACCCATATATTATATATATACCCAAAGTCCACATCTCATCACATACAGGCATGTACTAACCTTCTTTCATGCAATCATACTTAGGAACCCATTAAAGTTGCGATACTTGTATAACTATGTTGGCCACCATACTTATACAATTACCCTTTCCCCAAGGCACTCCCTCCTATGATGACACTTATAAGAATCAATACAACACATAACACATAAATCCATCAACTTACCTAAGCACATAACCACATAAACAATAAGGTCAAAAACTCCAACTAAGGAAATTAGATAGTCAAACTCTTGGAATACAGAAATCTATAGTCTAGCTAAAACAACATAGACAAAATCTAAAACGGAAACATAATCAATTATAAGTCATGTCGCCCATCTGAATGGAAACACCTTAAAATCCTTCCTACCCATGTACTCCTAGTAACTCGAACCACCACACGATTCATAGGGAACGTGACTTAAACATCAAAAGAAAAATAACATACCTCAGGTGAGCACAGGTGGATTACCGTTGCCACCTTGTTCCAAACGAATTTGATTAGCAGTTGCAATGTTGATGTTGTTGTTAGACATGGTGAATACTTGTGAATGAATTGCATATCTTAGTGGATTTGTTGTGATCATGTGTGGTTAAAATTGAAATTCCGAAAATTCAAAAAAAAATTTCTTAGTCCGACAATAAATTCCTCAGTCTGACAAAACGGTAAGCCGAAAAATTATGTATCGCCAAATTTTGAATTTGAGTTAGAAATAGCCAAAAACTAGTAGGAAAAAATTTGATTTTACCTGACCTAAAAATTTTAATTCTTTATTTTATTTTATTATTATTTTTTTTAATCTTCGTGTAAACTATGTTCCGAAACTAGTCTAGATAGTGGCTAAGTCTAAAAATTACTCAAAGAAAATATCCATCAGAATGTCCATCGGAATACATGTCGGAATGTCCATCGGAATACCTGTCGGAATGTCCATCGGAATACCTGTCGGAATGTCTGTCGGAATGTTCTATCGGAATACCCGTCGGAATGTACTATCGGAATACCTGTCGGAATGTCTGTCGGAATGTTCTATCGGAATATGTGATCGCAATACCTATCGCAATGTTACATGTCGGAATGTTTAGATCGCAATGCACTGTCGGAATGTTTAGATAAGAATATAGCTAAAACAAATTGGACAGAGTAACGACTCAAAAATCCCTTGAAACCGTCGGAATCACAGATCGCAATGCACGATCAGAATGTCTCGTCGGAATAAGGTATCTAAATCCTGTGATCGCAAAGTAGAACCAAAAGGTTATTGCGATCTGGCTTCACTTCCTTTGTACTTTCCGATGGTGATACTTGCTGGAATTTCGGAATGAAGAAAAACAAGACAGTTTTGAACGTTTGATCCAAGAAAGGTTGTGTTTTAACCAAAACCAAGATACCAAAATCACTATAACTAGTATGTACTCCCTCCGTCCCTAAATAAATGTCCACTGTTGACTTTCAAAGTCAATCGTTTTTAACTTTGACCTTAAATTATCGTGTATGTGTTATATAATACTTGATAGAAATCATACGAATGGACCGAGTTTTAAAATATATTTTCATTAATATAACTTCCATCAAGTATTATATAACACAAACAAAATAATTTACGGTTAAAGTTTACAAAAATATGACTCCGAAAATCAAACATGGACATTTAATTAGGGACGAAGGGAGTAGATGATTTCTATCAAAAATATGTCACAAAAAACACAAAAATAAATTTTGGGACGTGAGATATAGATCAAAATAGCCACGAAAAATCAAGAACACAACACACGAATCTTCAATCACCTATCCACTATAGGCTCTTGATACCAAATGATAAACCCATATTAATCCATAACACAAGATTTAGTTGATATTTAGAGAGAGAAAGAGAAGAAAGTAGAGAGAGAAAAAAGAGAGAATTGGAAGGTTTAAACTTTTACTAGAGAGAGAAACTAAAAGTAAACCAACACCCTCTTCCACACATGGAAGAAGGTTTATATACCCTTGGCATATGGGCCGTGGGTTTAAGTGACTTGGGCCGGGCTTGGCTTTATCTTGGGCTTACGCCCCTAACTTATATAATATTAGCTTAGAGGTCTTGCGATTTTCACAAAGTCTTTGATAAATCGTCGGTAAAAAGCGGCATGACCTAAAAAACTTCTAATGCCTTTATCATTAGTAGGTGGTGGGAGTTTTAAGATTACGTTTATTTTTGCTTTGTCAACTTTAAGGCCGGCTCCAGACACTTTGTGTCCTAGCACAATTCCTTCTTTAACCATAAAGTGACATTTTTCCCAGTTAAGCACAAGATTTGCTTCCTTGCATCGTGCTAACATTTTATCGAGATTGTTTAGACATGTGTCGAAAGAATTTCCAAAGACGGAAAAATTGTCCATGAAGACTTCGACTGATTCTTCAATCATATCGTGAAAGATTGCAATCATACACCTCTGAAAAGTAGTAGGTGCATTGCATAGATCAAAAGGCATGCGCCTATACGCGTAAGTTCCAAATGGACAAGTAAACGTGGTTTTTTCTTGATCCATAGGGTCGATTGGGATTTGAAAGTATCCAAAAAACCATCAAGGAAACAAAAGTATTCATTTCCTACGAGTCTTTCTAACATTTGATCCATAAAGGGTAAAGGAAAATGATCTTTCGCGGTTGCGTCATTTAGTTTTCGATAATCAATACAAACTCTCCATCCGGTGATGGTTTGTGTTGGTACTAATTTGTTGCTTTGGTTAGTCACTACAGTGATACCTCCCTTTTCAGGTACACAATGGATAGGACTAACCCATGGGCTATCGTCGATTGGGTAGATTATCCCAGAGTCTAAGAGTTTAAGGATTTCTTTTTAACAATGTCCTTCATGTTAGGATTTAATCTTCGTTGTTTTTCAACAATAGGTTTCTTGTTATCCAAAAGTTGGATTTTGTGTTTGCAAAATGATGGACATATGTCAGGAATGTCAGAAGTTTTCCAAGAAAAAGCTTGTTTATGCTTCTTAAGAACATCAATTAAATTGTTTTTGTGTTCTTCCGAAAGTTTGGATGAAATAATTACAGGGAGTAATTTTTCTTCGTGAAGAAACGCATATTCCAAATGTTCAAGAAGAGGTTTGAGTTCTAAATCTGTAGGTGGTTCTTCAACAGATTTCTTAATTTTGAAATCGGTTTCGAAATTCATAGTTTCAAATGGTGTTTCGATTTCTTCTTCGATTGTTTCAATTGGTTCATCTGTGTGGACGGCTATGAAGGCGTAAAATTCAGCAAAAAGTTCTTATTCGAGGATGGTTCCTTCGATAGAATATAAAATTTCGCTTCCTTCATCAAGAAGAGCGTCGAAATCGGCTTCAACGATTTCTTCAATGACATCGATACTAAAACAAGTATCGTCATTAGAGTAAGAGTGTTTCATTGCGTCGTCGATAGAAAACGAAATTAAGAAGTGTGAAAACACTTATCCTTTTACCACTTAATTATAATAATAACCAAGCCAAAACGTGTATTTTATGTCGTAAATGTCGGAATTATGCGTGGTTTGTGTTTTTGTTGTGATTTAGGATCAAAATGTGAAAAGGGAAGAAAACACGGGCTTTCACGGGCTTTTATTGAAGAAAAAGACAAAAGACGAAGTCAAAAGATCAAGAGTGCAAAAAAGAACAGAAGTCCAAGGCCTATTCTGAAGATTTATCGAAGAAAAAGTCTAAAGACGGAAGTTAATGAAGTCGAAGAACTCAAGTCTAATAAATGAAGAAATTATAAGACGAGTTCAAATAATCCCGAGACAAAGTCGAAGAATTTATAAAGATGAAAAGACGAGAAAAGGAAGAAAGCATCAAGACATACTAATCCTCCTATAAATACCCTCCTAATGTCACATTAGGAGTGGTTGACTATCTTGACAAAATAGTTCTCCCACATTTAATTTCATGTTATTTACTTAATTGTCATTTAATTTCCTTGTCTTGCACCTTTAATTTGTAAGTTCTTTAATTCTTGCTTTTACTTTTAATTGTTGAATCTTATTTTTAATCAAGTTTTTATTAACCTCTCATTCTACCTTTCTTATTTTGCTTAATCTTGATATTTATGTGATCAAAAAGTTTATCTTTTTGTTCATATCTAAGTTTTTATATGATTTGAGCTTTGAGCTTATCGGCTTATTTTGTATTTAGCTTATTTACTATTAAGTTTTCTTAAAAGATTTCGTCTTTTTAAAGTTTGCTTTAAAAATTGCTTATTTAGAATCTTGAAAGTTCTTATTTGTGCTTATTTAATCCCTTTCATTATTCATTTAGTCAAGTTTCGGTTAGTGCTTATTAGACATAGCTTATTCGGTTTTGCTTATTTCCATTTTACCTTCATTGGAAAAGGGCTTACGTTTCTTACTATTATTCCAATCACCCGTCGGAAAAGGGTTTTGCTTTCCGACGGATATCCCGATACTCCTATCGGAAAAGGGTTTAGGGATTCCGACCGAGATTCCGATCGGTATTCCGATAGGGTTGGGTGTCCTTCACTCCGACAGGTGATTCCGACGAACATTCCGATAGGTATCAAGGTTTGTTATTCCGGTACTTTGTTAGTTATTCCGACAGGGTTCTCTATAATATTCCGATAGGTGTATTCCGATTGTATTCCGACGAGACATTCCGATAGGTTATTCCGATTGGATTCCGACAGGATTCCGATGGTAGGTGTTTTTTATTTTGACTTAGTTTTATTTTTAAGTTTGCATTATTTGAAGTTTTCGAATTTTCATTTTTATTAAATTGTCAAATTTACTTTCGTCAAGCTTTAATTTCTCGTCATTTAATTAATTTACTTTTAAAAGTTTTAATTTTGCACCATTTACTTTTTAATCAGTTTTAGCTTTAATCACCCGTCATTTACTTTAAAGTTTTGAAATTTAATTTTAAACAACGACCAAAATATTTCTTTTCACCAAAAGACGAAACTAGAGATCAATTCGATTAGACATACACACAAAGAACAAATTTTTCTAATTAATATCAAATTATTAGAAATTCTATCTTCTCCAACTCTAAGGTTGAGTTGTTTTTGCTTTACTCTAATTTATAGCATCTGCTGTGTGCAAGAAGGGTCTACCAGGATAAGTGGTACCTTGCTATCTTCTTCCATTTCTAAGATTACAAAGTCAACGGGAAAAATAAATTTTCCGACTTCTACGAGCATGTTTTCGGCTATCCCCATTGGTATTGGAAAGAACGGTCCGCCAGGCGAACGCTCATTTTTGTGGGTTTTAAAACGTCTTTAGAGAGTTTAGCATACAAGGAGTATGGCATGAGTTTGATACTTGCACCAAGATCGGCCAAGGTGTTACAAGAGTATGAGTGATGGAAAGTACATGAGATTAGGAAACTTCCAGGATCTCCCAGTTTAGGTGGTACTTTGTTTTGGACAATGGCAGAATATTCATCGTTTAGAAAAGTTGAAGTGACTTCTTCAAACTTATGCTTGCTTTTGATAAGTTCTTTGATAAATTTGCCATAATTTGGCATTCCAGCCAGAACATCGACTAAAGGCATGTTGATTTGAACTTCTTGGATTAAGTCGAGGAATTTACCATACTTAGCTTGCATCTTTTGCTTGTGTAAGCGTTGTGGATATGGAACTTTTGGTTTGTATGGTTTGGGTGTTGAGGTTTCAGTTTGTTTGGTAGGGATTGGTTGAGCTTCATCCTCATTGTCACTATCGCGTGGAATTTCGATTGGTGTATCTTGAGTAGGTTTTTTGGGTGATTCGTAAGATAAACCACTCCGCGTGAATACGGCATTCACATGCTCGTTACGAGCTTGTGGTGGTTGGTATTTGCTATTGTTTTTGGGGTTTGGTATTGTGTTGCTTGGCAAAGAACCAGAAGCGTGATTCGATTGTTTATCGGCTAAACGATCAAACTTAGCTTCAAGGTTTTGGATGGAAACTTGGTGGTTTTTGTTCGTAGTCTCGAAATTTGTTTTCAAATCGGTGAATGTTTCTCGAACAAAAAGGTTGGTTTTTCTTTGAGATTCGATGAATTTGTCGAGCTTGGTCTCAAGGTTGGTTTTGTCTTTGGTTTGGTTGGGTTTCTTTTCGTCTCGATCGTAACCTGGTTTATCATTCGATCTCCAATTATCGCGGTCGCGATTACGATAATCTTTATAAAATCGAGTTCGACGAAAGGTGTTCATGAAGTTGGCTTCTTCTTCCTTTGTCATGGGTGTGTCATCATCGTCACATTCACTAGAAGGATGGTTTCCTCCATAGTGCTTGCAAGTTTCACGACTTTTGTTTTTCATCTCTTTATATTTGTTAGAAATAATGGAATTAGAAGTTACTCCTGGTAATATGCAGTTCCTACTGGAGTACTTTGTTACTCCTGGTGTTACAGTTCCTACTGTAGTACTTCGTTACTCCTGGTGTTATAGTTCCTATTGGTAGTATTATTCGTTCCTCCTGGTGGTACAGTTCCTCCTGGTCGTATTATAAAGTTTATAGAAGATTGTAGAGGATAAAATCAAGGAAGATTATAGAAGATAAGATCATATATTTAGTCTTCCTATTCTTATGGAAAGTATTAAATATATTGATTATGATGAGGAGGTTACAAGATCATTTTAGGAAATAATTAAATGATATTAATGTATAATACTTAGGAAAGTATTAATTATAACCACCTAGGACCCCTTACACTATAAAAGGAGGTCCTGGGGTGTAGAGATAGATACACTTCTTTACGCACATATTCTCTACACATTTCTCTCATTGTTTGTTATATCTTCAAGGTTGTAAACCCTATCACTAATTAGAGTGATCATATTAATATATTGAGGCTTGAACGTTTGGTTATTTATATTGTTCTTCTTATATAAAGATTGGTTTCCGCACACTCTTTGTATTGTGGTCAAGGCTTCAAAGATCCTTCAAGAAATAGACTCAACAATTGGCATCAGAGACTCGTTGAGAAGCTTTGATTGAGAAGAACAAGATTTCTACATTCGCGTTGCTGTGAAGTGAAGCTGTTGTTCAGAATTCGCGATAGTTTAGCAACAGATTAGTGACGGCTTGCCAGACCTGTGACAGATCTATTACAGTTCTGGGACAGAATTAGTGTCGCTAAAGAGTCTGATTTTAAGGTTTTTCATGAAACTTCAAATTAAGGTGTTGTTGAAGAAGACATGGCGTGCAGAACTTCAATTCCAGACGATGAGGTAATCTATATGACTGAATCTGAAGTTAGAGAATATAATTCTAGATTAAAGAATAAAATGCATGTTTATAATAACCCTGACTTAGTAAGTAGTTGTGTAGAAACACGTGAACATAAATATTTAGAACTTCAAAAACAATGTTCTGAGCTAGAGGCCCAAAATAACGAATACTACCTAGAAGTTCAGGCATTTCAAAGTGTTTTGAAAACCTTAGAACAACAAAAGAAGTGGTTTCAAAATGTTCAAGTTGAGTATGAGTATAGGATTAGAGTCTTAAGCATTGATTTAGAAAACACTACAAATATGCTTAAATACACAGAGAAGTTAAATGAAGCCAATATTAAGGAAAAACATGAAATGAAGACAAATTCGATGTTGTTGTGTTAAGGTTTGATAAATGTCTAGAAGCACCTAAAAGTCTTTTCAAATTAATAGATAGCAGCATGTCAGCGAGGACTAAAAGGGGGTTAGGTTTTTCAAATTACATTGGTCCTGATGATGTCTTTGATAAATCTTTTTCTAGTGTGTTTGATCCTGATGAGGACCAGGAGGATAAACCTTGTTACAATAGGTTTAAACCAGCTGCAGAGATGCATGATGTTCCTCCACCTCTCACAGGGACATTCATGCCTACCTCAAATCACTCTGACTTTGATGAATCACAAATGACCTATGGCGACAGGTCCACTAGCTCTATTGAAACAATTTATGTGTCTAATGACTTTTTTTCTTGTAACTCTAGTGATAAGTCTTTAGAACCTAAGACCGGTGACCTTGACTCTAGTGAGTCTAACTCTAGTGTTGAATCACTTGAGTCTGTGTCTGAACCTGTTATAATTGATCCCATGACAAGTAACTGTGCCTCAAGTAAGTCTAACTTAAGTGCTAAATCACCTAAGTTCTATCCTCAATCTATTTGTGCTAAAAATGAAAGTAATAGGAAAGCAGATAACGCTAGGACAAACAATAAGAGTCCTAAAGGTAATCAAAGAGGTTGGAATGGCATGATGACTCAGAAATTAGGTGATAACTTTGTGTTCAAAAGTAAGGCTTGCTATGTGTGTGGTAGTTTTGATCACTTACAATATACTTGTAAATACAACAAAAAGATTGTTGTTCCCATTTAATCCATAACACAAGATTTAGAAGATATATTTAGAGAGAGAAAGAGAAGAAAATAGAGAGAGAAACAAGAGAGAATTTGGAAGGTTAAACACTTTTAGAGAGAGAAAATTAAAATGAACCAACACCCTCTTTCACATGTGAAAGAGGGTTATATACCCCACGGCTCTAAGGCCTTTGTGGGCTTCATCTTGGGCCGGGCTTGGCTTTGTTTTGGGCTTACGCCCCTAACTTATACAATATTAGCTTAAAGTCCAAGCCCGGTTTTCCCGACTAACCTATTACAATACAAGACCATTTAACGACTGAGATGACCTATTACATTCTTGTTCGACTATATAAAATATAGGGCTAACAATCTCCCCCAATGTATCGGTCATCTTAAAATGCTTAAAAAGCATAAGATGATTGAGTGAATACATTCTTGTAGAGGAGATCTTCCTACTTTGGTCTTGTATCTTGGTCTTGATCTTGTTTGTAACAGCTTTGTTCCTTTATGCTTTCGTGATCTTTATCTTGAGCCTTTGTCATTTGACTTTGAGTGCTTGAGATATTCATCTGTACTCCTTGTGACTAAGATGACCTATTACATTCTTAAATTCTTAGGTATCTTGATTATCGCCATCTTGTGCTCTTGTGACTTCTGAATCGACATCGGTTGCACAGCTACGCCACCTTCTTGATATGCAGCAACATATATAGACACGGATGAAATGGCTTTGAACATTTCACCCTAACTCGGTAGCGTTTTACCTCCGGTCGGTGAAGACCGATAAACGGTATTAAATACCGTACCTGTGATCAGGTAGATTCGATTAAGAACCTCCTTGACAGGGTTTCCCGGCGGTAGTAGCCAGTTCTCTTTACTCGACCGTCTCAAAGCAGACTGCGAACGTAAAGAGTGAATCATAAGGATAAATTATCCGTCTGATTAGAGTCGTCAATTCAGATTTCCTGGAACAAGTTTGATTCTAAAAGAATCACACCATTGTTGCTTTCCAGTTTGTCACAAGCTTGATTCATAGAGAATCTTGCGAGTTACCTACCGCAGTACTGTTTGATGTTGACACTGGAAGGATTTCCATTCGTCACTGTGAACACTAATGAGTGTCACTCTGAATGTTCTGGCAAGATCACATGGATTTTGTGAAGAAACCTGGAATCAAGTTTGAATCAGTTAAGAATCCAAACTTAGTTGCTTTCCAGTTCTCACAAGTTTGATTCGTGTAGAATCGCACAAGTTACCTACCATGAGCTTGTTTGATGCTGGCTCAAGCAGGATTTCCATCTTCATTGTGAATCGTATCACTCAGATTTTCTGGCAATATCACAAGGATAATGCGTAGGACTCGTTTGGCTCTAGACTCAATAAGTGCATTTTTGGTAATCGGAGGCTGGAGCAGACTGCTACCTTTTCAATATTAACTGACTCGGAGTGAGAAAGTCAATAGATACGTGTTGATCTCGTGACAATAAGACAAGTTTCTTTTGAGAGAAACTCGAATGGCTGGGGAAGGGTTGTGCATCGCATCACTGGGTCCATGACACTTGTCTTCAAAAGATGTGTTAACCCGGTTTCTACCTAAGTTGCACAGAATATTCAACTCCTTCAATGCTTACCAATACATCATCATTAGCACCTTGTTGTGATTGTTCTAGTGCTAACTTAAGTAATTGGTCCGCATTCAGCTTCATTTCACTCCATCTTTCCTAAGGACAACTATTTCTAGCTATGGAATGTCCTTGGGTAGATCCCTCCGGTTCTGGTTGGATCATAGGACTTAGTTTCCTATCCTAAACCACCTTTTGACTCCATCGATATGTCGTGGATAGTAGGTTGTTTTGGGTAAAGATCGTAACCATAAAACCATTGAAAACCATTCAAAGTGCTTGATAAAAATCAAAACTTTTAACACTTTGAAAGTTTTATCTTTTCGAAAAGCTCCCCCTACACACATGCATCGATATACGAAATAGTTTGGCATGTGAAGGAAAGAGTTGCACTTGAGTCTTTAAGATCACATGTTGCGATATATTACATTTTAATCACATTTTTCCCCCTATCTCTAATATAAAAACATCATATTAGAGATACTAATTGATTAAAATATGACAATTTCTGAAAACCGATTGGGAGAGAAACATATGTGCACGTATGAAGCATGGAACATTTTCAGTCGGGTCGCTCCCCCTCAACAATATATGTGTGTCTTGAGACAAAATTTGACAAAATTTTAGAAAAACGAAACCACAAAATATGTTGAGGTACGGAGTTGAGATGCCTTTTCTGATATAATATATTATATTTGACAATTTCATATCATTTTCGGAATGTGTTGGATACATAAAATGTGACAATTTTAGAGATGTACCCAACAACATTAAAAGGCTTGATTTTAAAACGCCCCCCTCAAAAATTGATCAAAATAACATATGACAATTTTGAGATATAAAAACCACTTATGAGGAAGGGAGTGTTGAACACACAATTTTGAAAGATTTAGAAAAACCTTTTGAGAAATTCTTGAAAAATTGTGTTCAACGGTTTTAAAATAATCAGGATAGAAGACTTCTCTTCTATTGATTAGGGAAAGCGCACTGAAACGTACACTTCCCTTTCGGGTCCGTTTTTCATGAGCTCAAAACTTTGATTGTTTTGTGACTAGCTCATGACCGAGAAAAATAAATTTCCCGTTGTGAAGGATAAGTTATCATCCGTGATAAACTTTCCTTAAGTTGAAGTTCGAGTTCTAAGATGACATTTACTTAGAAATCGTTTTTCATGAACTTAAAAACTTTGAATGTTTTTATGAGAAGCTCATGACCGAGAAATATGAATTTCTCGTTGAGGAGGATAAGTTATCATCCGAGATAAACTTTCCTTAGTTGAGGTTCGAGTCCTAAGCTGTGATGTGCTTAGAAGTCATAGTGAGAGAATATCAAGCAGCTTCATTTGCCAAAACCTCCAAGTCTTCTGGAGTCATATACTTCATACCAAGACGGCCAACGAGATACGCAAACCTATCTTTCGATAGAGCTTTTGTAAACAAGTCTGCCAGCTGGTACTCAGTTCTGACAAAGTATAATTCCACGATGCCGCGTTCCACTTGTTCCTTGATGAAGTGATATCTGACATCGATGTGCTTGGTGCGGGAGTTCTGAACCGGATTGCAAGATATGGCTATGGTCGACTTTGAGTCACAATACATAGGTATTTTATCCAAGTGGAAGCCATAATCCGTGAGTTGAGTTCTCATCCAGAGGACTTGAGCACAACACGCGGATAGAGCCACATATTCTGCTTCAACTGATGAGAGCGAAGTGCAATCCTGCTTCTTTGACGACCAACTGACAAGCTTGTCTTCCCCTAGAAATTGTATGCTACCAGAAGTGCTTTTTCGACTATCAAGACAACCTGCGTGATCAGAATCTGAAAAAGCTGTTAGATGAAAACCGGTTTCCCTCGGATACCAGAGTCCCATGTGAATGGTATTCTTAAGGTATCGAACGATCCGTTTAACCTCTTTGAGGTGCTTTTGAGTAGGTCTGGCTTGATATCGTGCACAATAGCATGTGGCGTGATGAATATCAGGCCTGCTGGCTGTAAGGTACATAAGTGACCCGATCATACTACGATATCGCGTTTGATCTACGGGATATGAGTACAAGTCAGCGTCTAGGGATGTGGTCGATAATGGTGTACCAACGCGAGCACATGAGGTCATACCATGCTTTTTAAGTATCTCTTGAGCATACTTAGCTTGGTTAATGAAGATACCACGTGGGGATTGATGAATCTGGAGGCCTAAAAAGAATTTTAGCTCCCCCATCATTGACATTTCAAATCTGCTGTGCATTAATTTTTCAAAACGTTTTGAAAGTTTTGGGTTCGTAGAACCAAAAATAATGTCATCAACATAAACTTGCACCAGTATTATGTCATCCCCATATTTATTAGTAAAGAGAGTAGGATCAATAGAACCTTTGGAGAATCCTTTGGACACCAAGAAGTTTGAAAGTTCTTCGTACCATGCCCTTGGAGCTTGTTTAAGTCCATATATAGCCTTTTTGAGACGATAGACTTTGTCAGGATGATGAGGATCGATGAATCCTTCCGGCTGATTCACATACACTTCTTCCTTCAAATGACCGTTGAGAAAAGCAGTTTTAACGTCCATCTGAAAAACCGTGAAGCCCTTATGTGCAGCATAAGCAAGGAATATCCTGACTGCTTCCAAACGAGCAACTGGAGCGAATGATTCATCGAAATCTATCCCTTCTTGTTGACGATACCCCTTAACCACAAGACGAGATTTGTTTTTGATGATGGGTTGTTCTTCATCCAGTTTGTTTTTCCAGATCCATTTGAAATCTAAAATTAACATTCCATAGGGCCGGTCAACAAGTTCCCAAACATTTAGGCGTTCAAACTGATGAATTTCGTCTTGCATTGATTCAATCCACGCATGATCAGTCATGGCTTGTTTGATGTTTGTTGGTACAGTTGAACTCACGGTGAGTGCATACATACACACATCGCCATCGGTTTCGAGTTGTCTGCGTGTTCGAACCGGTTGTGAAGGATTTCCAATGACTTGCTCCAATGGATGATCACGTGTCCAATGGTGAGTGGATGGATATGGTTGGTAGAATGTATGCATGTTGGACGGATCAACATGTTGAGTAGAAGACTCTCCGACTTCGTGTACCGGTGTACCGAACGGATTGATAAATTCTTCATCGTCAGGTGGTGCATCAACTGCTTGATTGTCGTTTCCTCCTTCAACCAACTCATTCATATGTGTCGTATCCGTCGATTCTGCTGTAGGAGTACTTTGTTGACATTCTTGCACGGGACGTACACTGTTGTGTAGGTGCCATCGCTGGACATTGAGGTACGGGACTTGAGCTGTTGTGATCAAGTACCATTTGCGGCAATTCGTCAAAGTTCACATGAATTGTTTCGAAATAATCTTTGTTCTCTTGTTATAGACCCGATATCCTTTCGACAATGTAGCATACCCCACAAAAATACATGCATCACCTTTTTCTTTCATCTTGTCGAGATTTTCACCTTTTTTAAGGATGTAGCATAAAGATCCAAATACGTGAAAGAATCTGACAGTAGGTTTCCTGCCATTGATGATGTGGTAAGGTGTCTTTTCATGTCTAGGGATGACGAGAGAACGATTCTGAGTATAACAGGCAGTTGCAATTGCTTCAGCCCAGAAGAATAGCGGTAATTTTGAAGCAGAAAGCATTGTTCGAGCAGCCTCAACCAAAGTACGGTTCCGTCTTTCGACAACGCCGTTTTGTTCAGGAGTTCGAGCAATAGACGTTTGATGTTCGATGCCTTCTTCTTGAAAGTGAGATTGCAAGTTCTTGTTCAAAAACTCAGTACCCCTATCCGTTATTACGGTTAAGACTTGAGCTTGAAGATTACGTTGTATCATCTTGAGAAAGTTTTTGAGAACCTCTGGTGTTTCATCTTTGGACCTTAAGAAGAAAGTCCATGTGTATCTAGAGTAATCATCAACAATCACGAGAATATACTTTTTTCCCGTTAATACTCTCTACACGCATGGGACCACATAAATCCATGTGTAGAAGTTCCAATCGTCCTTTTGAGCTTGGGATAGTCTTTGTTTTGAAAGACTTCCGTTTTGCTTTCCCCAACTCACAAGAAGAACAAAGATGGTCTTTGACGAATTTCAACTTAGGAAGACCGGTCACAATATCATTCTTCGAAAGCAAGTTGATGGTGTCAAAGTTGAGATGTGACCATCGTTGATGCCATTACCATGCTTGAGATGATGAAGCTTTAGCCATTAAGCAAATTGGATTTGTTGAAGATGTGTCTTGAAGAGTTACTGTGTAGAGATCAGAACCACGAGAACCTGTAAGAAGGTCATTCCCATCGTAGTCTCTAACATAGCAAGTAGATTTCCGAAAAGCCACTTCCAAATCCGCATCACAAAATTGACCAACCGAGAATAAATTATGATTCAGTCCCTCGACGTAATAAACCCGTTTTATAGTGATATTCCCTTGAACCAAGTCTCCATATCCGAGTATCGGTGCAAATTGATCATTTCCAAACCGTACCGTACCCAGAAACTTCTCCACGAAGTTAATGAGAAGCTTGAGATTGCCCGTCATGTGCTTTGTGCACCCGGAGTCCATTATGAATAGGATGAGTTCGACGAGCTGCAGAAGAATTAGAAGACAATGTAGCATTTGACAAATGGGAGCCCTTGATAGAAACGGGTTCCAAAATAGTAGTGGACCTAGATTCTAAAGGCAAGCTAACATTCATAGACCCAATTAGAATGGGGGTTGTCTTAGGTACCCATTTGTATCCGGGTGGTGTAAATCTTGAATACCCCCGTGTACATGTCCTAATCATGTTCTCCTAAAGCTTCTTTAACCTGCTTTGTTTACGTGGAGTAGTGGATTCTAACGCACTTAGTTTCTTAAGTGGTTGCTCAGTGGATTGGTTCAAAGTTCTTGTGGGTTTACTAGTACTAGTGGGCATACAAATAGGCTTCCTAGTTCTAGTATTCACGCCATTATAATTAAGAGCACAAGCATCATGATTGAAAGTACGAACACATTTTCCACATTCAACACAAACAAATTCAACATTCGAGGTCTTAACATTTAAACTGTCATTACAAGCAGTTACAGACGTTTTATTCTTAGAAAACTTAAAATTCCTACGGTGATCTTCTACTTCATTCTTCTTCCCTTGACTATTGTTAGGCATGACTCTATCTTCAATTCTAGTGCTCTTAAGCTGTGGTCCGCTAACGCTAGTGGTGGGATTTACTTCTGTAGAAGAAGACACACGTTGATTAGTTTTTCTAGTATTCTGAGGTAACTGCGTTGTTCCAGTTTGAGTGGACCTAGTGTTCATCTTATACATTCCAGGTGCTATCACATTTGTACTCTTATCATTTCCTATCTTAGGCAAAGTCTGTGAGGATTGTCCCAAAATAGATGATTTAGGGCATTTAACCGCATTCGGTTGACGAATGGCGGATGGTTTACCCAAAACAGACTTTCCTTTCATTTTCTCAATGAGTTTCTGTAACTCACTTATGGCTATGTCCCTTTCTTTTAGTTGAGCTTTCAAATCATTTATTTCGAAATCTTTTTCATTTAGAAGACGAAACGAAGAAGCTGACATTTCTTGACACTTTTTATGATTATGAGATTTTTCACCTTTTTGTAAAGCAACTTCAAGAGAAATGGAGTGTTTCTCAAGTTGAGAAAAACTTTTCGAAAGTTTGTTATATGACTGAATTTGTTTCGAAAGCTCTACTTCAAGATTGCGAAATTTCGCGTCCGATTCTGACACTAGACATGCTACATGACAATATTGATCCAGATCGGTATACACACCAAGTATAGCATTCATATGGTCAGCATAAAAATATTCTTTAGAAAGTCGATCAATTTCGTTAGAAAGTTGGTGTTCTTGTGTCTTTAATTTAATTTGAAGAAAATCAACTTCATTTTCAAGAGATTTGACATAGCTTAAATCAGTTAACATTTCCTCAGTGAGAGCATTATAAAACATTTCCACATTTTTTGAAAGATCATCAATGGTTGGAACAATGCATTGTTGAATGACGACTTCTACTTGTGGGTTAGGTTTAATACTCCAAATGGTATCCCTAGAAACTTTTTCATAGTCGACGACACCTTTGTACAAATTTAAAACCCCTTGTTTTATAAACTCAAATTGCTGAACACTTTTGCTTTTCTCATCCCATTTACGTTTTTCATCCAAAATTCGCTTTTCTAACAAAATTGATTGCTTTTTGAAACTCCTTATTAAAGAAACTTTCTTTTGTGGTTCATCACTTGGTGGTGGAACACTATTATACATCTTTTGTTCTTTTGAAAGTTCTTTTTGAGGGAAAAACTTAATATGATTGTTAGAATCAGAAAGGTTTATTAAATCACTTAAGTTTGATCGACTTTCTTCTTGTTGACGAATGATTTCGTCGCACTCAGGGGAAAGCATAAGAGCAAGATTATCAACATAGCAACCGATACCATAAAGAGCAGGCTTGGTACTTTGAACTTTCTTGAGATATTCAGGCTTGACAAAACTCGTTTTCATATTTCTATTGAGCATATTCATAGTTTGAATAGACTGACCTGTTTTGTAAACAATGTTGTTTAACGTGTCGACTCTCTTTTCCAAAGCAAGAATTTTTTCAATATCCTTTTCTTCACGAGTTTTATAAAGCTCAGTTTGTTCTTTGTTAACCGACTCTAATTCAGTAATTTGGAGTTTATGTAGCAGCAGTTGTTCTTCAAGTTCCGATATCTTCTGTTTTGACATATGAATTTCGTGTGTTACTTCAGAACAATATTGTTCGTTGAGCACCTTACGTTCATATACCAAACCATTAGCTATTGCAACCCGTCGATCAGCTTCTTTTACATAATCACACTCTTTAAGCCTGTCTATCTCCTCGGCTAAGGATGTGTTTGCTTGCTTCAAACGTTTATTAGCTTCTTTGTTTTCATCAATTTCACGTTTTAAAGAATTAATAATAGACGCAAGCAAATCACGGTCCTCATCCGAGTCAGTATCCTGAACAGCTTTTCCGTCATCATTACACATATGTTGTGAATCTGTAGAGATATTGCTATCCTCCGTGTCCATTACATATGTGTCATTGATGCTTTCGGGTTGCTCAGGATGCCGTCGTTCATTAGCAAACACATTATAGTTATCATGTGATGGTACCTTTTCAAGTGGCTCAGAATCATAGATGGGTCCAGAAGTATCATCAGTCTCTGGGATCACTTCTTGAATCTTTGCCATGTACACATAATGTGCCTCCAACTCTTGATCATCGGCTTCATCATCAGTGTCATCACGCCAGTCAACTTCATCTGCTGTGAGTGGAATTCCTGCTTCTTCTTTCTTACACAGCAACATCTTTTCCTTGTGATACCCTGAGTCCTTAACCCGTTTTGGCTTCTTGCATTCCCTAGCCATGTGCCCAAATCCCTTACAGTTGAAGCATTGAATCCCAGTCTTCTGCACAACCGGAGTGCCTACAGTATCTCTAGCCCCAACTTGATTCAGCATCCTCTGATTATCATACCTAGCATCACGATCATACCTAGGTGCATGATCAACTTCCTTATATCTAGCATTGGATGATGATCTGAGGTTGTTGTTGGTAGGTTTGTAGATCTTCTTATAAGTTGTGGTGAGTAAAGACATGAGTTCTTCAATCTTCTTGTCCCTTGAAGTTTGTTCATCATCACTGTCTCCATCTGACTCGGTGTCATACTTTGGAGGTGGAGTGGGGACAATTGCTTTTGCTTTGTGTTTAGCAGCAACTAGAGGTTTGGTGGATGAGCTTGATGACTTTGAGGAATGAGTAGGTGGTTGTTGACGGGGAACGGGTTTTGTTGAAGTAGCAGCCACAAAAGCAATAGAATTAGCAGACCGTTCTGCCTTTTCAGCCCTTAGTTCATTCACTTCATTCTGATGTTGTTTCAAGATATCATAAAGTTTGTGGTAAGATATAGTCTTGATATCCTCCCTTTGTTTGACCAAAGTCACAAACCTTTGCCATTCTGGTTTGAGTTGAAGTAAGAACTGAACATTGGCATGATGATTGGAGATGGTGCACTGATTTCTGACAAGCTCATTCATCATTTTGTAGAATCTCGAGTAATATGAGTCAATGGATTCACCATCTTCAGATGTGAATTTTCCAAACTCCCAAAGTAGATTAGTCTCGAGATCTTGAACATTGATCGACTCACCTTGCTTCAATCGATGAATTGCATTCCACATTTCCATAGCATTAGGACATGCATCAACTGTGGAATAGATATCGTTATCAATTCCAGTGAGTATGAAGTTTACAGCATCAGCTTCAGCTTGGAGGAGTTCCTTTTTCTCAGCAGAACATGTGTCAAAATCCTCCATAGCTCGTATAGTTGATGAAGTACCATCCTCTGCCTGTGTGGTAATTGGTCTGAATTCAAAAACTGGAGGTGGATTCTCAAGGCAGTGACGAAGAGCAGTTCGGTTTTCTTTTTCGTCGAGAAATCTGAGAAAACGAGATCTCCATTGAACGTAGCAATCGGCAGTGAGCACAGGTGGATTACCGTTGCCACCTTGTTCCAAACGAATTTGATTAGCAGTTGCAATATTGATGTTGTTGTTAGACATGGTGAATACTTGTGAATGAATTGTAGATCTTAGTGGATTTGTTGTGATGAGGTGTGGTTAAAATTGAAATTTCGAAAATTCCAAAAAAAAAAATTTTCTCAGTCCGACAATAAATTCCTCAGTCTGACAAAACGGTTAGCCGAAAAATTTTGTATCGCCAAATTTTGAATTTGAGTTAGAAATAGCCAAAAACTAATAGGGAAAAAAAATTGATTTTACTTGACCTAAAAATTTTAACTCTTTTTTTTTTCTTTTTTTTTTTCTTTTTTTTTAAATCTTCGTGTAAACGATGTTCCTAAACTAGTCTAGATAGTGGCTAAGTCTAAAAATTACTCAAACAAAATATCCATCGGAATGTCCATCGGAATAACCTTGTCGGAATGTCTTGTCAGAATGCCAAATCGGAATGTCAAATCGGAATACCCAATCGGAATGTCAAATCGGAATGACCAATCGGAATGTCAAATCGGAATACCCAATCGGAATGTCAAATCGGAATGACCAATCGGAATGTCAAATCGGAATGACCAATCGGAATGTCCAAACCGGAATACTCAAATCGGAATACCTAATCGGAATACCTAATCGGAATACCTAATCAGAATGTACTCAAAATCGGAATCCCTAAACC
Source organism: Glebionis coronaria (assembly GCA_025667525.1). NCBI lineage: Eukaryota > Viridiplantae > Streptophyta > Magnoliopsida > Asterales > Asteraceae > Glebionis > Glebionis coronaria. Next base: position 25,308,240 of record CM046880.1, read on the forward strand.
CTATTCCGATGACACTGATCGGAATGTCCTATAAACCCTTTTCCGATGACCTGATCGGAATAATTTCCACTTTTCTCGGACAAAACTCAACCAATTCGTGATTTTAAGCCAAAAAATGATCAAAACACCCAAAAATTTTGTATTTTTAGCCAAAGTAAATATACCAAATCTCTACCACAACTATGTAGAAGATTTGTATCGAGAAAAAAACATAAAAAACATAAGAAAAATTTTGGGACGTGATATATAGATCAAGATGACCACGAAAAATCAAGAACACACCACACGAATCTTCAATCACCTATCCACTATAGGCTCTTGATACCAAATGTTAATCCCATTTAATCCATAACACAATATTTAGAAGATATATTTCGAGAGAGAAAGAGAAGAAAGTAGAGAGAGAAACAAGAGAGAATTTGGAAGGTTAAACACTTTTAGAGAGAGAAAATTAAAATGAACCAACACCCTCTTTCACATGTGAAAGAGGGTTATATACCCCACGGCTATAAGGCCTTTGTGGGCTTCATCTTGGGCCGGGCTTGGCTTTGTTTTGGGCTTACGCCCCTAACTTATACAATATTAGCTTAAAGTCCAAGCCCGGTTTTCCCGACTAACCTATTACAATACAAGACCATTTAACGACTGAGATGACCTATTACATTCTTGTTCGACTATATAAAATATAGGGCTAACAAAGATTAATGATCAACAAGTAGTTAAACCAGTGTGGAATAACTCAAGACGGGTGAATCACAAGAACTTTGGTATAATTTTTCACCCAAATCCAAAAAGTAACATAATTCCACAACCAAGATGTTTTAACAATATTAAGGGTACAAGGTTTGAGTCTACACGATAAAAAACAAAGCTTAATATTGTTAATGCTTTAGCTAGGTGGGTTTGGAAACCTAAACAAGATGTTTTACACCATGTCTCCAAATCAAATAGTGCATCAAAGACCTTAACAAGATATGACTATGTTGATGTCTTTGGAAGATTCAAGTCTGTTTTGGCTTGGAACTTTCATAAGCACTGATCTTTGTTTGGTTTGTGTTCATGTTTTAGCGAGTGTGATTGTAAATTTCTATGCTTTATATATTCTGTATATTTGTGATCTAACTTTTTGCAGGAAAAGAGAAGTCTTTAAAAAAATTAAAAAAAAATCAAAAAAAAACAAAAAAAGGGTAAAGGGATTTTCTTGATGGTGGATACTTATCTCTGTTTGAGGGGAGGTTTTTGCCTAAGGGAAGGCTTGTTTTATGTATTCTTATGTTCATTATGTGTTTTTCGTCTAACCAAATTATAAAGGATGACGTTGCTGCTACTGGATATAGTTCCTCCTAATAGAAATAAGTTGCTCCTAGTCGCACATGGTTCCTCCTAGTTGCACTAATCGTGCTTCTGGTGGACCATTGTTTCCTGGTGCATCCTACGTTCCTTCTGGATGACTCATAGTCTTTGACTCGATTGGTTAAAAAAAAATTAAAAAAACCTTTGTTAATATTTCACTTTTTGGGCTATTTTGTTTGGTACTATGGTGTTGGTTAGCCTCCACACAACAAATGGTTCTCAACTCACCATGTCTAACCGACAAGAAATAGTTGATTCACCATGAGGGTACGGCTCTTGTGTGATTATCAAATCCGTTGATGGTTGCCATTTTACCCAAAAGTGGAAGGTCTTCACTTGCCTTGGTCCTAGACTGAAGAGTGGCTAGTCCAAGGGGGTATGGCTCTTGGTAAAGAACATTTCAAATCCGTTGATAGCTATAATAGCTTGCTCAAAGCTATAGGGTAATCAACTCACTGATGCTTCATTGCTAACAGTTGGCTAGTCCAGAAGGGTACGGCTTCTGGTAAAGAACACATCAAATCCGTTGACGGTTGTGATGGTTTGCCCAAAATCATCAGGGTTTTCCAACTCACCATTGATTCACGTTCTAAGAGTTGGACTGGGTATTAGTCTCCCAGGGTGAATCCATGATTCAACCAAAAGACTAGCTAGCCTAAGAGTGCGCAACTACTTGGTAAAGGCTCATCAAATCTGCTCATGTTGCTGTGAAGATTCAACATGTGCAGAAGTTTTCAAGCTTTAAAGAAGTTCAACATTTAAGTACAGAGCATCACTTTGTGTTTCTTCTAGTGTCATCAAGTGAGGGTGTTGCTGCTGTGGTTCATATTTCAATCCTCAATCTTTTTCGTAACAGATCCATTTGGAAACTAGAACTCAACAAAGTTAAATTCAAGTTTAGGAGAGGATTGTTAGGAATAATGTAATTAGAAGTTACTCCTGGTAATATTCAGTTCCTACTGGAGTACTTTGTTACTCCTGGTGTTACAGTTCCTACTGTAGTACTTCGTTACTCCTGGTGTTACAGTTCCTACTAGTAGTATTATTCGTTCCTCCTGGTGGTACAGTTCTTCCTGGTCGTATTATAAAGTTGATAGAAGATTGTAGAGGATAAGATCAAGGAAGATTATAGAAGATAAGATCATATATTTAGTCTTCCTATTATTATGGAAAGTATTAAATATATTGATTATGATAAGGAGGTTACAAGATCATTTTAGGAAATAATTAAATGATATTAATGTATAATACTTAGGAAAGTATTAATTATATTGTAACAACCTAGGACCCCTTACAGTATAAAAGAAGGTCCTAGGTTGTAGAGATAGATACACTTCTTCACACACATATTCTCTACACATTTCTCTCATTGTTTCTTATAGCTTCAAGGTTGTAAACCCTATCACTATTTAGAGTGATCCTATTAATATATTGAGGCTTGAACGTTTGGTTATTTATATTGTTCTTCTTATATAAAGATTGGTTTCCGCACACTCTTTGTATTGTGATCAAGGCTCAAAGATCCTTCAAGAAATAGACTCGACAATATTGAGTATCAATTTTAAGAGACATGGCATCCATTCGAGCCATAATTTTTCAGTGTCGGTGGGTTTGTTGCTGTCTTCAGCAAAAGCTACGGTTTTCCGTGGGTTTTTCTTTTTGTGGTTTTTGGACCAGTCAAGTTTGAGTAGGACCTTGTCGTCCAATAATTGGTAGGCTTGGTTGGGGGTTTTGTAAAGGAAAATTCCGCCCGTTGCGGCATTCAATTCATCTTGGGTAGCATCGTCAAGACCATGATAGAAGATCATGAGTATTCCTTCTTTCTTGAGTCCATGACCATGGCAGTTTCTGAGTAGTTATTTCATTCTTAACCATGCGTCAGTGAGAGTTTCTCGATCTTGTTGAGAAAAGCTTCGGATTTCTCTGAGGAGTTTTTCAAATAGGGCAGGAGGAAAGAATCGGCTAATGAAAGCGATTCTAAGACCTTCCCATGTTCTAATGGTTGTTCCTTCGTTTAGTTCATCGAGCCATGACTTGGCTTCTCTAGGAAGAGATGATGGAAACATCATGAGTTGAACGACTTCGGCTTGTCCTTCTCCATAGATAAACATTTTACAAATTCCGATGAATTCGTGGATGTGTTTGTGAGGATCGATTTTGATTCGACCATCAAATTGGTGATTTTTGACAAGGGTTAAGTGGTTCCCTTTGATTGCAAAGTCGTTTGCAATTTCAGGTAAAGCGATTGCGGAGCCAGGAGTTGGTGCTACAACTCTATCGGCTGACCACATTGGTTCATCATCGGTGTCCGACATTGGATCGTAACGGTTGATGAGTTTGGTGAGAAATAGGATTTGAGAAAGGTTTTCGAAAGGTTGGTTGATTATTCGAGGTTGAGTTGGCTCGTGTCTCCTAGCTAAAGGTACACGGCGATGAAGTCTACATAGCCTTCGGTTAAGGGTACGTTCAGGTTCTGGTAATGGTGATGTCGGTGGTGTTCCGGATGAACGGGTGTGCATCCAACAAGGTTTTTGTGTTTTCAGTAGGAAATGTGCGGCGCACTTTTTGGTTTGTGCGGCACACTTGGGTTAGATACAGGAAGTGCGGCGCACTTTTTGGTTTGTGCGGCGTACTTTCTGTACTGCAGAAAAAATTTGGTTTGAAAATGAGTGGTAAATAGTTCAATTCTTCAAGGATTACGCAAATTTGGTTACAAAACAGGATTATAAGTCCCCGGCAGCGGCGCCAAAAACTTGATATTCGTTTGCAAGTCTTAAATTTTTATTACAAGGATTAGACAAACAATGGACAAGAAGACTGGTTGTAGGTAAATTACACCTTTTAGGAAAAAGGCGTAAAAGCGGAAAGTATTAAACAAATGATTTAGGAAAATCAAGTGTTAATGACCCAATTAAGTTCGTTTCCCAAGTAGGTATATATGTGTGATTTAAATGTAAAGATATTTGAGATTAATATTTGAGAAAGAAGGGGATGAGAAAATAGAATGACGGATACGTGAATATTACTACGACGACTAAATTAAAAACCGTAAAAAGTGCTAAAATAAAAATAAATTCTAAAAATTCCCAAAAAATTACCAAAAATCAAATTAAATAAACTAAGAGTTTACAAATGATCAAACTTTTTCAAACCTTTTAATTAATTAAATATTAATTTTTAAATGCTAATTAAAGCCCTAAAAATCAAAATAAATATTAAAAAGCCCAAATAAAGATTTTTCACTTTGTAAACCTCTAAAATGACTAAATAAGAATAAAAACTATTTTTATGAATTTTTAAACTAATTAAAACTATTTAAATGATTAAAAACTATTAAAAACTCAAAATAATTCTAGAAATTAGAAAAATGATGATAAAATTAATCTAAGAGTTGCAATAATCCTATTTTAATATATTTAACCTAAGAAAAATAAAAATGGTGAAAATTGAAATTTAATAATTAAATAATATTAAAATAATATAAAATCCAAAAATTATAAAAAATTATAAAAACTTGCAAACTAGTTTATTTTAACCTAAATAAACAGAAAATGAAAGTAAAATTACCAAAATACCCCAAATGGGCTAAAAACAAAAACAGTCCAACAAAATGGGCTTAATGGGCGCAATAAAATCAAACTTAACCAAATGGACTGAAAATCACCAGTCTGACTTAAAATTTGATTTTAAGCACAAAAGTCTAAAGGCCTAAAAGCTGAAAATGTGCTTATCACAACTTAAATGGTCAACAACTTATTCTTAATGGGCCAATAAGCCCATTAAGCCATAAGCTAATGCCATAAGCTCTAATTGAACACACAACATCATATTGAAATTCTAAACCAATCTGCAAAACGAAATTTTGAAAAAGCTCAAGTAATAAGCCAGAACTTTGAAAAGAATTTTTAAACTAAACGACAAAATAGTCGGGTTAGAGTTCTAGGACGTTTCAGAAGATGATTCTTTTTGCAAAAGCTCACAATTAGCTTAACTAAGAATAATCAACAATAAAATTCACAAAAAGCCAAGTAGAATAAGCTGTAGAAGCAAATAAGCTGGCTAAAAAAGCAAAATAAGCTAGTTTCCTAGCAAAAGCTTAACCAAAAGACTTGTAACTTCTCAAAGATGATATTAAGCTCAGGAAAATGACACCTATCACAAAAACCAAGTTGTTGCATGTACCAATAAGCAGTTCTAAAAAAAAGCCAAATTGTGCTTATTTGACCAAAAGTAAAAGTCCACCAAATTTCACCAAATTAACAGGGATTGTTTATAAGCTTGTTTTAAGCAATTTTTGTGAAGAACTCAAGGTTGAGCCCTTGTGAATCAATTGGTAAGTTGACCAAACCTTGACAGATTTTGGCAAAATAAGGCCAATAAGCCAGCTAGCTTATAAGCCAGCAAATAAGCAGATCAAATAGCAAATAGCATTCACAAGAAATACAATAACAAGTTCCAAGCAGTTAAACAACTAGGCATACACTAGATTAACAAATGCAAGCCCAAATTGAGGTGGTCACTTTGCTGATGCAAATGACCACTTCAGCCAACTTTGATAAGCTCTAGCACCCACAATAAGCCCCCAAATTCAACAAACATATATTGCATAGATAGCTTATCATCTAAACTCTTCCCAAGCCAAATTTCAGACCTTAGATCCAACAAACAAAGATTTTATTGGATCTGATGTGTTTGACCAATTTCAAACTATTTTTATCAAATTTTTCCAAAACTTTGAAATACTTATCCAAACCACTTGAGACTTAACCAATGACCAAAACCAGTTGAATATGACTTGTTTAGACTACCCAAGCCCTAAGAACCCAGGGCACAAGGCCACAAGGCCTTATGATCCCAAAATCCAAACAACCTTGTTTTAGTCATTTTTCAAACAAACTTTTGATTCAATCACACAACCTACTGATTTTATGGTTCAAATACCTTACCTAGGTGACAACTAACAGATACCAACAATAAAACACAAAGCACAAACACAAGAACACCAAATCACATGGCAAAATCCATAACAAACATAAACATGAAACTTTTTAGAGGAAACTTAACAAGAGCTTATACCTATCCCCCACAACTTCCTAGAGGGATCAGCTATGCTCCTTGGACCACTCTCAACAACTAGAGAGTGACCAAGGTCCTTGAACAAAGAAGATGGTATGTGCCTTGGCTAATGGTTCAAAGCAGAACCTCTAGGACTTGATTTCTTCAACACAAGCAACAAACAGCCTATCCAAAGGTTGATAAACCTTCACTAGCTTGGTGTCAACAAGCTTGCAAGGGCTTATAGATTTTGGATAAGGGTTAGTACAAGAAAAATAGCAAAAACAGATGACTGAATTCAAGCTTTTTTCAAACTTGAAAACCTTACCAAACATAAACGTGCTTTAACCACAAGATCAAAGCACCTTTATAACATCAAATGGAACTCAGAATCACTCTTAAACAACACCAACTTTCAAAAACATAAAAAGGAATAACAATTTTCTCAAAATACCAACTTTTATAAACTTTAAAAAGGAATTACAATGTTTAAAGAGTAAAACTAGAACAAAAGCTCTCTCACATGTTGAGGAGTCTTTATATAGGCCACAAGGGCTGAGATTACAATGAAAACCCTAGCTACAAAGTCCCTAAAATGCCCTTAAATCCTTCTAGACGTTTATTGTTGTTGAGCTGTCCAAATGCATCTAAGTCTTTCATTTATGCTTTGGGTCCAAGTAATGAGCCTAAAGCGTTGATCTTGACACGTCATTTTGCTTGGATAGGAAGTTGTGTTTTGATTGGTTAACGGGTTGAACGGTGGGGTCATATGGTCAGTGGGATTGAGAGTTTTTGGTGTGGGATGGGTTTCTGGGCATGTGAATCAAGCATGTGCCTGGGTAATTTATTTTTACCCTTTGTTTTAAGTGGTATAGTAACTGGGTTCATCAGGGTAACAGTAACATGTTTGATCCGTTTTTGTGGGATGGGATTGTGTTTGGCGCAATTTTGATTTGAAAGTTTCACTTGCACACTTTTGGTCCTTGTGTTTTGGGAAAAATGGCAAAACGTGTTTTTCAGCTTACTTAACTCATTTCCTTTGTTATTTAAGTTCCAAACTTCACACTTTTGCCCCAAAACTTTGGCAAACGGATTTCAAGGGTTATTTTTGCCATTTCTGCATAGTTTAAGGACCAATTTTGGACATTTCCCATCTTTGAAGGTCTTCATTGGATCTTTGACTTTATGAGGGACCATTGTTGACAATTTAGAATTGTTAAGGGACTAAACTTGCCAAATCTTCAAAGTTAAAGGACCTTTTCGTAATTTTAACAAACTTAAGGGACCAAACTTGTAATTTTGAATATACAAGGGTAGTAAGTGTCATTCCTTCCTAAATGAGGGATCAATCTTATACATCTTCAAATATTCAAGGGTTTTTCTTTGAGAAATCATGAACCAGGGCCCGGTTCTTTGTACGGCTTCGTTTCTCGTGTTCGTTTTTCCTTGTTTCTTGTGATCTTTTGTCTTTTTCACGATATCCATACCTAAAATACACAAGTAAAAGAATACAATCATATATATGGTATTTTGATGGCATTTTATTCATTTAAAGCCCGAAAAGAACGATGAGATCATGTATAAATGCCATCTCATCACTCCCCCATACTAAGCCATTGTCGTGCCCTCACGTAATGCTAGAGTAAAGTATCTAAGCATCTTCGAAATTCAGTTTTATTACCCTTTATTGAAAAGTAGAAGACTTGCAACAATACTACTAAGATGTGTAGAGACATAATGTATGATTTTCATCACGTGTGTGACTTTTAGGGTCAATGAAAAGAAACAAGTAAATGTTCCATAGAGTAAATTTCGTCATCCTTGATTGTCATACATTCCATTCTAAGTGCAAAAACGAGATCATTGTTGGTATAAGTCACAATGCTAACACTACTCATATGTTCAAATTGTGTAATACTTTTTCTCCCCGCAATCCTAGTTAATATGAAAGGAAATGGGTTTCTAGAATTTTTTAACTATTTGTCATGGATCACAAGTGATTCATATTGACTTATTTGAGTATTTATTAGTCCGAAAGTAAAGTAGCACGATTTAATCGATAGTTAGCCGAAGGACAAAATCTTTTAAAACGGCTTCTCGAGTATCTCCTTAAGTTCATATCTTGACATAACTCGTTTCACGATTTGAGACCTCTCTCGGACCGATATTTGGCATGTACTTCATACTTCAAATCTTGGGAAGACGTTCTTGAAATAGTGGTCTTCTCTTCATATTTTGGAATTTCTTCACTTGACGTTTTTGAGAGATTCTTAATACTTGGACCACGACTTCATCATTTTTCTTCAATCTTTATTTTGGATTTTGATATACAACGATCCGCCTCCTTTTCGGACTTGAATATATTTATCCTCATACCTTGTTAGGGTCTTTTTGAATAGACTTTCTCCATGATCTTTAGGGGAGTAATTGCTTTTCGTCATGTGTCTCGATCCTTCATATTGATTTAGGAATAATTATACTTCACATCATCTTGGATCTTTAGCAACAAAATAGAGCTCCTCGTGCCTTGTTAGGGCCTTTTTGGATCCTCACCAATCTTCGCATCCCGCTTCAATAAGTTATGCCTCGTTATGAACTCTATTCAACCCTGAGCAACTTTTAAACGATCTTGTGCTAGAAGCTAAGTAACCTTTTAAATCGTATGATCTTACTTATTGCAATTATTTTTATTCCTAATGCATTGATCTTATGGGAGAAAAAGCCACAATTAAAAACATATGAGTTTTTGAAAGAATATTTTCATGTTCTACGTTTAGCATAATCACTTGTCTAACTCTATCATCTCTCGTTCTTCACTATTTAAAGACCTCTAATTAAAGAGACTCGTGAATACTTAGCCATGCAAGTCAAAATTAAGCCAAATTTGGATTAGCTTTCATTAAGACTATATCAAATCGAAGTTTTGGGTTTTCAAGCCACCTATAGGATCTTGCACTTTCTAGGACTTTATAAAGTTTAGAGATTGCATTTTATAGTTCCCTTGATAAGTGACTTTCTAGGATCAATTATAGGAACTTGCGAAAAGTTCTTGTTCTTAACCCGTATGAGCTAAGACTTTCGCGTTTTAAAGTTCCCTATATAAAAGTCTAGCAAAACTTGAATTGAGCGGGTTAAGGAATGTAAAGGGATCCAAATGCCCATCAAGTAAAAAATTAGCTCTTATTCTACCCATCGTAAAATATACATTCGTGTCTTAAAAACACTTATTAAAACTAAGAAAAATTTTAAAATTTAGCCATTTTTAGCCTTATTAGCAACAAAAGAAAACGAAACGTTGAAAGTTGGAGAACGTGAGGGCGTAGCAAAGCAAGTATCTATTCACCCCCATACTAAAATTAAGCATTGTCCTCAATGTTTCGAGTCTAAAGGTGGAGCACCCCCATACTAGAGACGAAGAATCGAATGCTTAGGATCTAGCATGGAAAGGATGATCAACGATATATCTAAATCCGTTTATTAAGTATGCTAAAAAATAATTGTTATAACAATAAAGGATATGTCATGGATTCGTGAAAAACTCTTCAAGAAGACGATCGAGGCTCACGTAAACGAACACGAGAGTCTTCAATCGTTGTAATGATGATGATCTAGATAACACATTCTCAAACAACCACGAGACAACGAGTTGGAAGGGTAAAAATCCCCTCTCATTATTTATTAGAAAGCATAAAAAGGATAAGAATGGGATCTCCCCCACGAGGTACCTCGTTTTTTATTACCGAGTCATGAGCTCGACTCGATCCCCTCAATGCTAATTATCATTGGGTAAGGTGACTTGGTCGAGGTTGTCCAATGAAGGAAGTTCCCCACCAAAGTAGTGCTTAAGCCTATGTCCATTCACCTAAAAGTTAGGACCATCATTTTGAGCTAGCTCGATGGTTCCATAAGGAAACACTTGTGTTATGGTGAAAGGACCCGACCAACGAGATTTCAATTTCCCGGAAAATATCTTTAATCGAGAGTTAAAAAGTAACACTTGATCACCAACGTTAAAAACCCGGTTTTTAATCTTTGCATCATGAAACTTTTTAGTCTTTTCTTTAAAAATCAATGAATTTTCATAAGCATTATCTCTTAGTTCATCCAATTCATTCAATTGTATTTTCCGGTGATCTCTCGCGGTCTTCAAGTCATAATTTACATGCTTAAGAGCCCAATATGCCTTATGCTCCAATTCAATGGGCAAATGACAATTCTTTCCATAAACTAACTTATAAGGAGTACAACCGATAGGTGTCTTATAAGCGGTCCTAAAGGCCCATAAAGCGTCATCGCGTTTGTCGGACCATGAAGCACGGTTTTCTCCAATCAACCTCTCTAAAATCCTCTTCAAAGCTCAGTTTGAAACCTAGACTTGCCCACTCGTTTGCCGGTAATAAGCCGTAGAAAGACGATGAGTAACTCCATATTTCTTTAAGACCTTCTCGAATTAGTCATTACAAAAATGGGTTCCACGATCGCTTATAATAGCACGAGGGGTTCCGAACCGAGAGAATAGTTGCTTCAAAAACTTCACTACCACACGAGCATTATTAGTAGGTAAGGCCTTAGCTTCCAACCACTTAGAAAGGTAGTCGACGGCGACGAGGATATACTTGTTACCATGAGATGATGGGAACGACCCCATAAAGTCTATGCCCCAAATGTCGAAAATCTCACACACTTGAATTATGTTTTGCGGCATTTCATCACGTTGAGACGATTTTCCTTGACGTTGGCAAGAATCACACGACTTCACAAGTGCGTGTGCATCACGATAGATCGTAGGTCAAAAGAAGCCAGCATCGAACACTTTCTTAGCCGTGAGATTAGCACCGTGGTGACCTCCCGTGGATCCCTCGTGACAAGCTCTAAGGATGTTAGAAGCTTTGGCACCAAAAACACAACGTCGAACGAGTTGATCCGCACAAAGTCGAAAGAGATAAGGGTCGTCCCGAAAATAGAACTTGACGTCACGAAAGAATTTTCTCTTTTGTTGTGTCGTCATACCCTTGATTATGAAGTTGCCCGCATGGTAATTTGCAATGTCAGCAAACCATGGTGTGGTATCTTTAGAATTCACTACACCGAGAGTCTCGAGAGGAAATGTTTCGGTGATTTCCTTGTTCTCGAAAACATCTTTGTGAGGATCTTCTAGACGAGAGAGATGATCGGCTGCTAGATTCTCGGCTCCTTTTTTGTCAAGCACAGTGACATCAAATTCTTGGAGGAGGAGCATCCAACGAAGCAATCTTGGCTTAGCATCTTGGTTAGCTAAGAGATACTTGATAGCCGAGTGGTCGGTATACACGATGCTTTTAGTCAAGACGGTGTACTTTAATTGAGCGTCGGTCATCGTCTTACTAGCATAATAGATGGGACGGAAATGCTTTTCATAACGTTGCCCTAAGACGACCCCTATAGCATAATCACTTGCATCGCACATGATTTCAAAGGGTAATTCCCAATTAGGAGCAACAAGAATGGGAGCTTCGGTTAGTTTCCTTTTAAGAGTTTCGAAAGCTCTAACACAATCCTCATAGAAATTAAAAGGAGCATCCTTCTCGAGAAGGTGTGTCATAGGTCGAGAGATTTTTGAAAAGTCTTTGATGAAATGACGATAAAAGCCCGCGTGGCCTAGGAAACTCCTAACTCCCTTAACGGTTTTGGGATGAGGTAACTTGGCGATGACGTCTACCTTAGCTTTATCGACCTCAATCCCCGCTTTCGAGACCTTATGTCCTAAGATGATTCATTGTTTACACATAAAATGACATTTTTCCCAATTAAGCACAAGGTTGGTTTCCTCACAACGTTTTAACATTTGCTCGAGATTAGATAAACATGACGTGAACGAATTTCCAAACACCAAAAAGTCATCCATAAACACTTCCATCGACTTCTCGATCATATCATGAAAAATAGCCATCATACACCGTTGAAACATACCAGGTGCATTACAAAGTCTGAAAGGCATCCTACGATAAGCAAACGTTCCATAAGGACACGTAAACGTAGTTTTCTCTTGATCACGAGGGTCGATAGGGATTTGAAAGTAACCGAAAAACCATCTAAAAAGCAATAGAATTCATTTCCCGCGAGTCGCTCCAACATTTGATCCATGAAGGGCAAAGGAAAGTGGTCTTTACCAGTGGCGTCATTTAACTTTCGGTAGTCAATACACACCCTCCAACCGGTCACAACACGAGTGGGAATTAACTCGTTGTTTTCATTAGGCACAACGGTCATTCCTCCCTTTTTAGGGACACGATGGATTGGGCTCACCCATGGGCTATCAGAGATAGGATAAATCATTCCTGCGTCAAGGAGTTTTAGAACTTCCTTTTTTATGACATCATGAATTTTGGGGTTTACCCTTCTTTGCCTTTGAATTGCGGGTTTGTAGTCCTCCTCCATTAAAATCTTGTGAGTACAAAATTTTGGGTCAATACCCTAAATGTCAGAAATTTTCCACGCAATTGCCCCTTTATGAGCTTCAAGAACTTTCAAGAGCGCGGTTTTTTCATCATTAGCAAGACCTTTTGCAATAATAACCAGCAACTTGTCATCACCTTCCAAGAATGCGTATTCAAGGTGAGATGGAAGATCTTTCAATTCAAGGATAGGCGGTTCCTCGATCGAAGATTTTTGCTCAACACTCATAACTTCCATCGGCGGAAGAAATGGTGGAAAATATCATTACCAATAATCACCTCATCTTCATTGTCGATTTCATTTGAAGTAAAATCTCCTCCTTGGAATGGAGTGAGATTTGGTGTAGAATTAATAAGAATCGGATCCAAAATAGTGGGATTGCCACTTGACGAGCTATCAGAAAAACCTAACACTTCTTGTGAAAACTCATCGCAAACCACATCAACTAAGTCGATGTGATTAATGGTAGTGATTGCATAAACATGAGAAGGTGTCGAGTTTTGAGTAGCGTTTATAACAAGTTCCTCTTCGTTGAATCTCAAAGTAATAGTTCTTGCATGAACATCGATAAGCGATCTCGAGGTGTCTAAAAATGGACGACCTAAAATTAGAGGAACTTGAGGATCCGCGGGGATGTAAACTACTATAAAATCAACGGGATAGTAGAACTTCCCCACTTTCACGAAGACATCCTCGGCTACTCCACATGCTAAAATCGTAGAATGATCGGCCATCTCGATAGACATGTTCAAAGGAGTAAGAGCCGGAAGCGAAAGCGATTTCTAAATGAAAAATGGCATCAAATTAATCGTCGCACCAAGATCGACCAAGGCGAGGCATTCTTTCATATCTTGTATATCACAAGGAATGAGAAACTTCCCGCGGTCACCAACTTTTTCCGGTATGCGGTTAAGATAAACCGAAGAACAATTAGCAAGCTTTGAAAGCTTTTCCTTATCGTTCATCATACTTTTAAAAGTGGAAGCGAAACGAGGCATGTATAACAACGCGTCGGCTAAACTTACATCAAAATGAACTTGTTGAAACATTTTTATAAAAAGCTCGATTTGTTGTTTATTACGCTCTTGCAATTTCTCTTTGTTTCGTCTCGAAGGGTAAGGTAAGGGTGGTGTGGGTTGGGCATTAGGCAACGTCCTTGGAATCTCGGGTTCCATGATTGGTATTGGTTCAACCGTAGGTGTGGTATGAGCGGTACTTCGTGGGCTCGTGATATGCTCCTTTTTGACCATCACCTCGGGCACTTTCTCGATTTCCTTCTCCGTAGAAGTACTTGGACGAGAGATTGGTTCCTTGAAAGTTTTACCACTACGTGTAGTAATAACCTTCATTTCTCCCTTCGGGTTTGCAATGGTATTACTAGGAAGACCACCCGAGGAAGAGGGTTTACACATGATTGCTTCAAACATTTTTGCCATTCGGTCTTCAAATTTTGATTGCCTAGCATCCGCTTTTAACAATTCTTGCTTAATCTCATGTTGTCCTTGTTCCATATTTTGTTGATTTTGTTGAAGACGTTGAACGTTTCCTTCCATTTTATTAGCATGAGTCTTAAGTTCATTAGCAAGTTCATTTTTAAGCTCGTTTTTAACTCGGATCTTAAGCTAATCATTTCACGTTGCATATTATCAAACTTAGCATCGTTTGCTTTAGCATAATTCAAAAATTCTCTTTGAATATTTTTGGTGTGATCATTTTGAAAACCTTGTGTAGTAGTTTGAAAAACACGGTTTTGGTTTTGATTTGCAACTTGTCCATTCCCACTTTTATAATTCCCTTTGTTGTAATTACGTGAATTACCTTGATAACCACCATTTTGATTGTTGTTTCGATAGTTGTTAGCATTTTGATTTGGTGGAGCTTGATTTGGGTAGGAACCTTGGCCGTTTTGGTTGTAAGTTCCCGTTGCTACGTAAGCACTCGAAGTGTTACCACCGGCGGTAATGCACTCGGAAAGATCATGAGCTCCACCGCAAGATAAACAACTCTTATCAACCGCTTTAACCGATGTGGAATTCAAAGCATCTTGTGCTTTCCAATGAGTCATAAGATTCGCAAACCTATCGAAAAACCGATTTTCCTCATTTGCTTCATCATGTAAGGCACTCATGTTACGAGACGATGACGACGATGACGAACCCATATTGGCAACACTCGGTGTGTTACGAGGGTTATAAACATTAGATCTATTCTCGATAATCTTTAAAGCTTCATCGGTCGTTTTGCACAAAAAATTACCACCCGCGGCGGCATTCAAATAATCTCGTTCATGATCATTAAGCCCATTATAGAAAGTATCTATTTGATGCAATTCCAAAAAATCATGGTGTGGACATTCATGTAACATTTCCTTAAATCATTCCCATGCCATTGAAAAACTTTCATTACTACGTTGTGTAAACCTTAAAATTTCATTTTTCAAATGTGTTGTTTTAGATGGTGGAAAAAATTGGTTCACAAACTTAGAGACGAGATCACCCCATGTCAAAATTGAATTTGGCGGTTTTTTCTCGAGCCAAATGTTTGCGGGTCCATCTAACGAGTATGGAAACAACATCATCTTAATGGCGTCATGTGGAACATCCTTAAACTTGCTTGTTGCGGTGAGAAGATTAAAATTCCTTATGTGGTAATGCGGGTTGTCTTTCTCATGACCTCTAAACTTGTTTTCTTGCAACATCGACATTAAACCCGTCTTAATTTTGAAATTCTCCGCAAGGATGGTGGGAATCACAATAGCTTCTCAAAAACCCTCGGTGGGTGCTTGAAGCAACTCCATCATAGTACGATTAGCCATGGCGACTATTGGTTCTACAACGGTTTCGTCAATTGGAGTTTGTTCTTCAATCAAAGGACTTTGGTTTCCTTGACTTTGATGACGTTTACGAGCTCGTTTTTCTTGATTACGATTTAGCATAAACTTGACGAAGAATGGGAGGTGAGCATAGAAGATTCTTTTTTGGTGTTTTGTGGATTTTTAATTTTTTTGTGTTTTTGATTGTTTTTTTTTTGGATTTTGTGTATCTTTGTAGACAACAATCTACCAAATCTCTCCTCGAATCAAACTCTTGATTAAAGAAGCCTCAAAAGAATGAAAACGATCACATGGAGTGAACGCCTTCGAATGACTTTAGAACTTTGGTGAAAACCAAATTGTTCAAGAGGGTTTAATCACAAATAAAACCAAGCAAATATATATGATATGTAATAATACTTTGGGCGGCAAAACCCTCGATTAGCCTTCAATCTCAAAATACTCACAAGCAAGCGGGGAAACGAGGCGGCGCGAAACACTTAAGATCCTTTTTCCTTAGGGTATATTTTATAATACCCGCCTTATACCCACCTTATAGTTTGTATTTTTCATAATCGAGCTTCACGAAAGTATTTATCTATTTTTGCATTTTTCTTTTTGTTTGAGATTCGAATACAATAATTAGGAGATCAAATCCCAATTAAGGTTGTGTTTGCACACTTTTGGAGATATTTTGATTTTGTTGTGATACTTAATACAATATAGTAATATAATTTCACAAGAAAAACGAAAAATCGATAATACGTATTAGTAGAGTTTTACTAATACAAATACTATTTATGGCTAATATTAAAAACAAAATGACAAATTAATCACGACACACCTCCCCGGCAGCGGCGCTAAAATGGTTGTAGGTAAATTACACCTTTTAGGAAAAAGACGTAAAAGCGAAAAGTATTAAACAAATGATTTAGGAAAATCAAGTGTTAATGACCCAATTAAGTTCGTTTCCCAAGGAGGTATATGTGTGTGATTAAAATGTAAAGATATTTGAGATTAATATTTGAGAAAGAAGGGGATGAGAAAATAGAATGACGGATACGTTAAAATTATTATTACGACGACTAAATTAAAAACCGTAAAAACTGCTAAAATAAAAACAAATTCTAAAAATTCCCAAAACATTACCAAAAATCAAATTAAATAAACTAAGAGTTTACAAATGATCAAAACTTTTTCAAACCTTTTAATTAATTAAATATTAATTTTTAAATGCTAATTAAAGCGCTATAAATCAAAATAACTATTAAAAAGCCCAAATAAAGATTTTTCACTTTGTAAACCTCTAAAATAACTAAATAAGAATAAAAACTATTTTTATGAATTTTTAAACTAATTAAAACTATTTAAAATGATTAAAAACTTAAAATAGTTCTAGAAATTAGAAAAATGATGATAAAATTAATCTAAGAGTTGCAAAAATCCTATTTTAATGTATTTAAAATAAGAAAAATAAAAATGTGAAAATTGAAATTTAATAATAAAATAATATTAAAATAATATTAAAAATCCAAAAATAATAAAAAAAATCTAAAAACTTGCAAACGAGTTTATTTTAACCTAAATAAACAGAAAATGAAAGTAAAATTACCAATATACCCCTAATGGGCCCTCAAATGGGCTAAAAATAAAAAAAGTCCAACAAAATGGGCTTAATGGGCCCAATAAAATCAAACTTAACCAAATGGGCTAAAAATCACCAGTCTGACTCAATATTTGATTTTAAGCACAAATATCTAACGCCCAAAAGCTGAAAATGTACTTATCATAGCGTAAATGGTCAACAACTTATTCTTAATGGGCCAATTAGCCCATTAAGCCATAAACTAATGTCATAAGCTCTAATTGAACACACAACATCTTATTAAAATTCTAAACCAATCTGCAAAAAGAAATTTTGAAAAAGCTCAAGTAATAAGCCAGAACTTTGAAAAGAATTTCTTCACTAAACGACAAAATAGTCGGGTTAGAGTTCTAGGACGTTTCAGAAGCTGATTCTTTTTGCAAAAGCTCCAAAATAGCTTAAATAAGAATAATCAACAAGAAAATTCACAAAAAGCCAAGTAGAATAAGCTGTAGAAGCAAATAAGCTGGCTGAAAAAGCAAAATAAGCTAGTTTCCTAGCAAAAGCTTAACCAAAAGACTTGTAACTTCTCAAAGATGATATTAAGTTGAGAAAAATGACACCTATCACAAAAACCAAGTTGTTGCATGTACCAATAAGCAGTTATGAAAAATAAGCCAAATTGTGCTTATTTGACCAAAAGTCAAAGTCTACCAAATTTCACCAAATTAACACTGATTGTTTATAATCTTGTTTTAAGCAATTTTTGTGAAGAACTCAAGGTTGAGCCCTTGTGAATCAAGTGGTCAGTTGACCAAACCTTGACAGATTTTGGCAAAATAAGGCCAATAAGCCAGCTAGTTTATAAGCCAGCAAATAAGCAGACAAAATAGCAAATAGCACTCACAAGCAACACAATAACAAGTTCCAAGCAGTTAAACAACTAGGCATACACTAGATTAACAAATGCAAGCCTAAATTGAGGTGGTCACTTTGCTGATGCAAATGACCACTTCAACCAACTTTGATAAGCTCTAGCACCCACAATAAGCCACCAAATTCAACACATAGATGTTGCACAGATAGCTTATCACCTAAACTCTTCCCAAACCAAATTTCAGACCTTAGATCCAACAAACAAAAATTTTATTGGATCTGATGTGTTTGACCAATTTCAAACCAATTTTATTAGATTTTTCCAAAACTTTGAAATACTTATCCAAACCACTTGAGACTTAACCAATGACCAAAACAAGTTGAATATGACTTGTTTAGACTACCCAACCCTAAGAACCAAGGGCACGAGGCCACAAGGCCTTACGATCCCAAAATCCAAACAACCTTGTTTTAGTCCTTTTTCAAACAAACTTTTGATTCAATCATACAACCTACTGATTTTATGGTTCAAATACCTTACCTAAGTGACAACTAACAGATACCAACAATAAAACACAAAGCACAAACACAAGAACACCAAATCACATGGAAAAATCCATAACAGACATGAACATGAAACTTTTTAGAGGTAACTTAACAAGAGCTTATACCTATCCCCCATAACTTCCTAGAGGGATCAGCTATGTTCCTTTGGACCACTCTCAACAACTAGAGAGTGACCAAGGTCCTTGAACAAAGAAGATGGTATGTGCTTTGGCTGATGGTTCAAAGCAGAACCTCAAGGACTTGATTTCTTCAACACAAGCAACAAACAGCCTATCCAAAGGTTGATAAACCTTCACTAGCTTGATGTCAACAAGCTTGCCAAGGCTTATAGATTTTGGATAAGGGTTAGTACAAGAAAAATAGCAAAAACAAATGACTGAATTCAAGCTTTTTTCAAACTTGAAAACCTTACCAAACATAAACGTGCTTTAACCACAAGATCAAAGCACCTTTATAACATCAAATGGAACTCAGAATCACTCTTAAACAACACCAACTTTCAAAAACATAATAAGGAATTACAATTTTCTCAAAATACCAACTTTTATAAATTTTAAAAAGGAATTACAATGTTTAAAGAGTAAAAATGGAACAAACGCTCTCTCACATGTTGAGGAGTCTTTATATAGGCCACAAGGGCTGAGATTAAAATGAAAACCCTAGCTACAAAGTCCCTAAAATGCCCTTGAATCCTTCTAGATGTTTGTTGTTGTTGAGCTGTCCAAATGCATCCAAGTCATTCATTTATGCTTTGGGGCCAAGTAATGAGCCTAAAGCGTTGATCTTGACACGTCATTTTGCTTGGAGAGGAAGTTGTGTTTTGATTGGGTAACGGGTTGAATGGTGGGGTCACATGGTGAGTGGGATTGAGTGTTTTTAGTGCGGGATGGGTTTCTGGGCATTTGAATCAAGCATGTGCCTGGGTAATTGATTTTTACCCTTTGTTTTAAGTGGGATAGTAACTGGGTTCATCAGGGTAACAGTAACAAGTTTGATCCGTTTTTGTGGGATGGGATTGTGTTTGGCGCAATTTTGATTTGAAAGTTTCACTTGTACACTTTTGGTCCTTGTGTTTTGGGAAAAATGGTAAAACGTGTTTTTCAGCTTACTCAACTCATTTCCTTTGTTATTTAAGTTCCAAACTTCACACTTTTGCCCCTAAACTTTGGCAAAAGGATTTCAAGGGTTATTTTTGCCATTTTTGCATAGTTCAAGGACTGATTTTGGACATTTCCCATTTTTGAAGGTATTCATTGGATCTTGACTTCATGAGGGACCATTGTTGACAATTTAGAATTGTTGAGGGACTAAACTTGCCAAATCTTCAAAGTTGAAGGACCTTTTGTAATTTTGACAAACTTAAGGGACCAAACTTATAGTTATGAATATACAAAGGTATTAAGTGTCATTTCTTCATAAATGAGGGATCAATCTTTTACATCTTCAAATCTTTAAGGGTTTTTCTTTGAGAAATCATGAACTAGGGCCCGGTTCTTTGTACGACTTCGTTTCTCATGTTCGTTTTTCCTTGTTTCTTATGATCTTTTGTCTTTTTCACGATATCCATACCTAAAATACACAAGTAAACAAACATAAGCATATATATGCTATTTTTTTTTGACAATTTATGCATTTAAATCCCGAAAAGAACGATGAGATCATGTATAAATGACATCTCATCAAAGACAAACACGGGCAAGTATACCCTTTTGTTTGTAATATAGATTTGTTGTGGTAAGCCAGGATCGTTCACTGAAACTTAATTTCGTTTTGGTAATCAAGATAATAATTTAAGAAAGAAATAGTTGAAATAATATCAATAGTAACAAATATGACTAATATGGGATAGTTTGTATAAGTTCGTGATGATGATAATAATGATCAAGATATGTTTAGGTAGGTAAAGAGTGATAATCCTTTTTCGTCAAAATGACGTTTACACAATTTACTTGGGTTTAATTCAATACTTACGTTTATTCGAGCGACTAAGCCCAAAACAAGTTGCCAACGAGTTCAATATTTTATCAAGTTTCTAAGCGGATTTCTCGAACCAAAGATTTATGACCATAGACAAGTTCTTAAAAACTTATTATAATAATTTGCGTTTCTCAACGCCAAACTATCAAAACAAATCAACTTAGATAAAATATGATTTATAGAACGAGATGGTAAAATGGTTCTACAACATTAGCTTGAAATCAATTATAAAGGATCATATCATAGCATCATCACTAGTTATAGTCACATACCCATATAGTCACAAATAGCTTAGCCTAACATAGTGATCAAAGTAACAATTAGAAAAGAGTAAGAGAACATCATACTTGGATTGGATTGAATGAACGGGTACACAAGTGTCACGATTGTATCGTTCCTCCAAGAATCAAAGAGTGGAATACTCTCGTTACAAGTATTTCCCTAAAGTGGATAATACTGAAAATCTACTAGAAATGCTAAAATACTCGAGCTATAGAGTATAGAACGAGAGAGGTGTGTGTAAAATGAGTAGAAGTGACCTCTATTTATAGTGTTGTCTAGGATAAAATGTGCGGCGCACTTCTCCGAAAGTGCGCCGCACTTTGGAGTCGGGAAAGTGCGCCGCACTTTTGAGATTGTGCACCGCACTTCTGGGAAGTCCAGAGTCTTCTATCAACAACTTTGGCTTATTTGCATATTAAGGCCCCTTCTTTGTATATCTTCAGTTTACTTCTTCAAACTTTATATCTGCGTACAAAACACAATATATTAAGTATCGGAAGCTCTTATTTCTATTACAAAGTGGCATTATAATGATAGATTCGATATGTATAATTAGGTCGTTATCACTAACGTTTTATCGAGATTGTTTAGACATGTGGCGAAAGAATTTCCAAAGACGGAAAAATCGTCCATGAAGACTTCGACTGATTCTTCAATCATATCGTGAAAGATTGCAATCATACAACTCCAAAAAGTAGCTGGTGCATTGCATAGACCAAAAGGCATGCGCCTATATGCGTAAGTTCCAAATGGACAAGTAAACGTGGTTTTTTCTTGATCCATAGGGTCGATTGGGATTTGAAAGTATCCATAAAAACCATCGATAAAACAAAATTATTCATTTCCTGTGAGTCTTTCTAACATTTGATCCATAGAGGGTAAAGGAAAATGATCGTTCGCGGTTGCTTCATTTAGTTTTCGATAATCAATACAAACTCTCCATCCGGTGATGGTTCGTGTTGATACTAATTCGTTGTTTTCGTTAGTCACTATAGCGATACCTCTCTTTTTAGGTACACAATGGATAGGACTAACCCATGGGATATCGTTGATTGGGTAGATTACCCTAGAGTCTAAGAGTTTAAGGATTTCTTTTTTGACAACATCCTTCATGTTAGGATTCAATCTTCGTTGTTTTTCAACAATCGGCTTCTTGTTATCCAAAAGTTGGATTTTGTGTTTGCAAAATGATGGACATATGCCAGGAATGTCAGAAGTTTTCCAAGCAAAAGCTTGTTTATGCTTCTTGAAAACATCAATTAAATCGTTTTTGTGTTCTTCCGAGAGTTGGGATGAAATAATTACAGGGAGTAATTTTTCTTCATGAAGAAACGCATATTCCAAGTGTTCAGGAAGAGGTTTGAGTTCTAAATTTGTAGAAGGTTCTTCAACAGATTTCTTAACTTTGAAATCGATTTCGAAAGTTATATTTTCAAATGGTGTTTTGATTCCTTCTTCGATTGTTTTGATTGGTTCATCGGTATGAACGGCTATGAAGGCGTCAAGTTCAGCAAAAAGTTCTTCTTCGAGGATGGTTCCTTCGATGGAATATAAAATTTCGCTTCCTTCATCAAGAAGAGCATCAAAATCGGCTTCAACGATTTCTTCAATGACATCGATACTAAAACAAGTATCGTCATTAGAGTAAGAGTGTTTCATTGCTTCGTCGATAAAAAATGAAATTCTATCTTCTCTAACTCCAAGGTTGAGTTGTTTTTGCTTCACTCTAATCACAACGTCTGCGGTGTGTAAGAAAGGTCTACCAAGGATAACTGGTACCTTGCTATCTTCTTCCATTTCTAAGATTACAAAGTCAACAGGAAAAATAAATTTTCTGACTTCTATGAGCATGTTTTCGGCTATCCCCATTGGGTAGTGGAAAGAACGGTCCGCGAGGCGAACGCTCATTTTTGTGGGTTTTAAAACGTCTTTAGAGAGTTTAGCATACAAGGATTATGGCATGAGGTTGATACTTGCGCCAAGATCGGCCAAGGCGTTACAAGAGTATGAGTTATGGAAAGTAAATGGGATTAGGAAACTTCCAGGATCTCCCAGTTTAGGTGGTACTTTGTTTTGGACAATGGCAGAACATTCATAATTTAGAAAAGTTGAAGAGACTTCTTCAAACTTATGCTTGCTCTTAATAAGCTCTTTGATAAATTTTCCATAATTTGGCATTCCAGCTAGAACATCGAGTAAAGGCATGTTGATTCAAACTTCTTGGATTAATTCGAGGAATTTACCATACTTAGCGTGCATCTTTTGCTTGCGTAAGCGTTGTGGGCATGGTACTTTTGGTTTGTATGGTTTGGGTGTTGGGTGTTCAGTGGGTTTTGTAGGTGTTGGTTGAGCTTCATCCTCATTGTCACTATCGAGTGAAATTTCGATTGGTGTATCTTGAGTAGGTTTGGTGGGTGATTCGTAAGATAAACCACTCCGCGTGAATACGGCATTCACATCCTCGTTACGAGCTTGTGGTGGTTGCTATTTGCTATTGTTCTTGGGATTTGGGTTGGTGTTTCTTGGTAAAGAACCAGAAGCGCGATTCGATTGTTTATCGGCTAAACGATCAAATTGAGCTTCAAGGTTTTGGATGGAAGCTTGGTGGTTTTTGGTCGTGGTTTCGAACTTTTTTTGAAATCGGTGAATGTTTGTCGAACAAAAATGTTGGTTTTCCTTTGAGATTCTAAAAATTTGTCGAGCTTTGTTTCGAGGTTAGTTTTGTCTTTGGTTTGGTTGGGTTTCTTTTCGTCGCGATCGTAACTCGGTTTATCATTTGATCTCCAATTATCGCGGTCGCGGTTACGATAATCGTTATAAAATCAAGTTCGACGAAAGGTGTTCATGAAGTTGGCTTCTTCTTCCTTTGACATGGGTGTGTCATCGTCGTCACATTCACTAGAAGGATGGTTTCCTTCATAGTGTTTGCAAGTTTCTCGTTTCTTGTTTTTCATCTCTTTATATTGAGTATCAATTTTAAGAGACATGGCATCCATTCGAGCCATAATTTTTCGGTGTCAGTGGGGTTATTGCTTTCTTCGGCAAAAGCTACGGTTTTCCGTGGGTTTTTGTTTTATGGTTTTTGGACCAATCAAGTTTGAGTAGGAATTTGTCATCCAATAATTGGTAGGCTTGGTTGGGGGTTTTGTAGAGGAAAATTCCACCCGTTGCGGCATTCAATGCATCTTGGGTAGCATCGTCAAGACCATGATAGAATATCTTGATTATTCCTTCTTTTTTAAGTCCATGACCATGGAAGATCTGAGTAGTTCTTTCATTCTTAACCATGCGTCAGTGAGAGTTTCTCGATCTTGTTGAGAAAAGCTTCGGATTTCTCCGAGGAGTTTTTCAAATAGGGCAGGAGGAAAGAATCAGAGAATGAAAGCGGTTCTAAGACCTTCCCATGTTCTAATGGTTCCTTCGTTTAGTTCGTCGAGCCATGACTTGGCTTCTCCAGTGAGAGATGATGGAAATATCATGAGTTGAACGGCTTCAGCTTGTTCTTCTCTGTAGTTAAACATTTTACAAATTCCGTTGAATTTGTGGATGTGTTTATGAGGATCAGTTTTGATTCGACCATCAAATTGGTGATTTTTGACAAGGGTTAAGTGGTTCCCTTTGATTGCAAAGTCGTTTGCAATTTCCGGTAAAACGATTGTGGAGCCAGGAGTTGGTGCTACAACTCTGTCGGCTGACTACATTGGTTCATCATCGGTGTCCGACGTTGGATCGTAACGGTTGATGAGTTTTGTGAGAAACAGGATTTGAGAAAGGTTGTCGAAAGGTTGGTTGATTATTCGAGGTTTAGTTTGCTCGTGTCTCCTAGCTAAAGGTACATGGCGATGAAGTCTATGTAGCCTTCGGTTAAGGGTACGTTCAGGTTCTGGTAAAGGTGATGTTGGTGGTCTTCCTGATGAACGGGTGTGCATCCAACAAGGTTTTTGTGTTTACAGTAGAAAATGTGTGGCGCACTTTTGGGATTGTGCGGCGCACTTGTGTCCGATACAGGAAGTGCGGCGCACTTTTTGGTTTGTGCGGCGTACTTTTTATACTGCGGAAAAATTTTGGATTGAAAATGAGTGGCAAATGGTTCAATTCTTCAAGGATTACGCAAATTTGGTTACAAAACAGGATTATAAGTCCCCGGCAGTGGCGCCAAAAATTGATGTTCGGTTGCAAGTCTTAAATTTTTATTATAAGGATTAGACAAACAAGGGACTAGAAGACAAACACGGGCAAGTATACCCTTTCGTTCGTAATATAGCTTTTTTTGGTAAGACAGGATCGTTCGTTGAGACATAATTTCGTTTTGGTAATCAAGATAATAATTGAAGAAAGAAATAGCTGAAATAATATCAATAGTAACAAATATGACTAATATGGGATAGTTCGTATAAGTTCGTGATGATGATAATAATGATCGACATATGTTTGGGTAGGTAAAGAGTGATAATCCTTTTTCGTCAAAACGGCGTTTGAACAATTTACTTGGGTTTGATTCAAGACTTACGTTTATTCGAGCGACTAAGCTCAAAACAAGTTGCCAACGTGTTCAATATTTTATCAAGTTTCTAAGCGGATTTCTCCAACCAAAGATTTATGACCATAGACAAGTTCTTAAAAACTTATTATAACAATTTGCGCTTCTCAACGCCAAACTATCGTAACAAATCAACTTAGATAAAATATGGTTTATAGAACGAGATGGTAAAATGGTTCTACAACATTAGCTTGAAATCAATTATAAAGGATCATATCATAGCATCATCACTTAATTATAGTCACATACCTATATAGTCACAAATAGCTTAGCCTAACATAGTGATCAAAGTAACAATTGGAAAAGAGTAAGAGAACATCATACTTAGATTGGATTGAATGAACGAGTACACAAGTGTCACGATTGTATCGTTCCTCCAAGAATCAAAGAGTGGAATACTCTCATTACAAGTTGTTCCAAAAGGTGGATAATACTAAAAATCTACTAAGAATGCTAAAATACTCGAGCTACGGAGTATAGAATGAGAGAGGTGTGTGTAAATTGAGTAGAAGTGGCCTCTATTTATAGTGTTGTCTGGGTCAAATGTGCGCTGCACTTCTCCGAAAGTGCGCCGCACTTTCGAGTCGGGAATGTGCGCCGCAATTCTGAGATTTTGCGCCGCAATTCTGGTCGTTCCAGAATCTTCTATCAACAAATTTGGCTTATTTTCATATTAAGGCCCCTTCTTTGTATATCTTCACTTTGCTTCTTCAAACTTTATATCTGCATACAAAACACAATATATTAAGTATCAGAAGCTCTTATTTATAAAACAAAGTGGCATTATAATGATAGATTGAATATGTATATTTAGGTCTTTATCAGCTGCCCACATGGATTGATCGTCGGCCGTTGGGAATGGTAGATCGTTGAATGGGTTATAGACGACAAATATCTCTAAGAGATTATCAAACGGTAGGTTTTTGGTTTTTGGTTTTGGTTTTTGGAATTCGGTTTTCAAAATAAAAAAAGGTTGCTTCATACGGTTTTTCTTTCGGGATTGGTGAATATAACATTCTGGATCGGTATATGGACTAAGTAATTCCTGACCGGAAGAACGTGTGTTCATTCAAGTCTTGAAGAACTTTTGAAAAAGATTACAAGTAATAAGAATAAAAACAAACAAAATATAACTAATAGGAAAATAAGTAAATAAGAGATTAAATAAACCAAATAAATAAAAAACATAAAAAATTCTTTTTTTTAGGTTTCAGGAAGCTTGCCGGCGGCAAACAAGGGTTGTCGGGCGGTAAATCAGCTTCTGTGGAAGTTTGTCAGCTGCAGAACTACCTTGTCGGGCGGTAAGTGTGGTTCTGTGGAGGGTTACCGGCGGCAGGAGTACCTTGCCGGGCGGCAAAGGTGCTTCTGTGGTGGTGTTGCCGGCGGCAGAAGGGTATTGCCGGGCGGCAAATGCTCTGCTGTCCGATTTTTTTTTTACTTTTTGATTTTTGGGATTTTTGCAACAAGAATACTATAACGGGTTTGATTATAGGATGATTTTGGAACTAAGAACACAATCAAATCCCCGACAGCGGCGCCAAAAACTTGAAGCGTCTCCGGTGTGTGGGATTGGAAACAAGTTTTAAATTTATAAACATGAATTACCGGATTGACTAAAAACGCACGGGCAAGTATAACCCTTTCATTTGTGTATAGATTTTATGAGGTAATACCGAGATCATTCACGGGGATTTGGAAAACCTATGATTATTCTAAAATGAAACTATAATCGTTGATTGTAGCAATTGTAAGCAAGCAAATAACAAGTAAAATTGATGAGAAGATAATATGATTAAAAACAACACTTGGTAAAGACTAGTTTGAGCATCCGTAGTGGTATGATTGTGATGACACGTTTAACAAATATGATTATGATAATTAGATGGATAATCCAATCTATTGTTTTCAAAAGCTTTAATCTTCGTCAAGACTTTGGTTAAAGAAAACAAGCATTAGACTCAATCACTCAATTCAAGACTTAATCCAATTTTAACACATTCGATTCACGGTCGTTTCACGAATTTGCTAACACTTATAATTATGTTTCTTGATAATCAAAACCTCTTATGAAATGATCAATACAAAATATAGCCAATCATAGACAAACCGGCTATGACTTGTTGATAGAAAAAACCCTTTCGACCTATGAAATTTTTACTAACAAATTAAGTTTTGATAACAATTGTCACATGAAACATAAGTACCAATGGTTCAAAAGAAAGCTTGACATTGAAATAAACATAAATCACAATCACAACCACCACTTCATACTACAAACATCAACCTACCAAGTGTAGAATGAAACTTAGCTACTCATGACAAACAATGAAATAAACTCAGAAATAAAAGTCTTATAAGTCATAATCAAGAGTCTTACAAAGTGGAAATATGTTGTTAATGATTAGGGTAATGATCCCTAAGAGTTTCGTGATGTTAACTTTGCTTGTTGGACTCCAAAAGTGACTTTTCTAGCACCACCTTGCTCAAATCCGGGAATGGGAGTTTGGACAAGGCTGAGAGAGTTTATTTGGTGGTTATGAAAGAGTAATGAGATTATATGAAAAGATATATGAGTTGATTGAAAGATATGATGTTACATGACCCCAGGGTCTTATTTATAGGAAAATTTAAGGCCTAGACTTCAATGATTGGCTTGGAGCCAAATGCAAATTCTTGGAGCCAAAGGAATTCTAGAATGTTCTTGCATGGTGTCCCTTGAGCTTGCATGAATGTGGACACAAATCTGTCTATACAAATGTAGGTGGCGACTTGGACTATGATGGTGGCAAATCAGCTCGGCAACTTCATTTTTGCAAGTGGCAAGTTGGATGTGTTTTGATGGTGGCAAACTTCATGCTGAGTGATTTATTTGCTCCTTGGATACACTTGTTCTTGCACCCAAAATTGAACTTCAAAGGCTTGTAACTTGTACACGGGTCTTGAACTTGACTAGGATTCTTTGTACTCGTACTAATCTTCACTTTTACGTTGTTTTATACCCTATTCCTACAATTGGCTACACAAAGACTTGCAAACACAATTGGGCACAATATACATAAAAGTATCATAGATATAACCAATATACATGTACAAAAGTACGGATAATGCTCCTAAAAACATGTTGGATTTAGGCGTTATCAATGATCAAGCTAAATCACGACCTAGAAGTAAAACTCCAACACCTAGAAGAAACAACAATAATTCTAGATCTAGATCAAAGACACCTAGGAGAAATAATGGACAACAAAATGGCCATATGAACTAGAACAATTATCAACAACAACATTTTTCTCTATGGGTAATGTCTCCTCCATTCATGCATCCCAACCAAATGCAATGGATTTTTAGAACTGACAACTTTGGACCCATGAGATATTGGGGACCAAATGTTTGATCTTTTGTATTTTTACCTAGATATGCTTGGGAATCGATTTAGAGCCCAAAGAGTAGATTAAGGATAGTGGATGTTCTAAACACATGACGGGTAATCGAAGTTTGTTCTCGCACTACGAAGCATATGATGGAGGTAACGTTAGTTTCGCTAGTAATCGACATGGAAATATCATTGGCAAAGGTACGGTTTCTCTTGACTCCATGACCATTGAAAATGTAGAGCACGTAGATAACTTAGGTTTTAACCTTCTAAGTATAGGTCAAATTTCTGACAATAAGTGTAAGGTCATCTTTTCGAAATATGACACTGAAATCGTAAAAGATGGAAAGGTCATTGGAAAAGGTGTTAGAATGCATGGGCTCCTTTATTCTCTAACAAATGTAAATGTTTTTTAATGACAAAACCCTCCATATCTGACGTCATATTCAACATCATAAATCAAACATGCCACATATCATATCTTATCAACTTCTTCTCTCTCTCTTTGTTCAAAACAAAAAAAACCTGCTCCTTCATCTCCATGATTTTCTACCTTCAAAATAGGGATTGTCTAACTGTTTTCTAAACCGTTTCCATTCACATTCATTATATTTTGAGATTTTGAGATTAAACATTTTTCTCTTCCATCATTGCATCAAGATCCATTGTTCATGTATGTTTATTATTGAATTTATTATATTAATTTGTTTTTCTAACCTTAATATTATTTGAATTGCGGATTTTTATTTGCTAAACCTTATAATCATTGATTTCATTTGTATTCGATTTTTTATTTGATAATAGTTTTTAATAATCATTCTAACAACTGATTAAGTGAATTATGATTTTTCTTTATTAGAGTTATGTTCAGGATCCTTGATAGAACTTTAATTGGATCAATTTTGCCTATTCATATTAGTTCATCATATTAATAACATTACCAAATTCTTGATACAACCTAAAGTGTTTGCTTTAATGCTAGAGTGTCTTTGTTTTCAGTTTTTTAGAATGACATGATTAAGACTAGAGTAAATTAATGGCGGGTGATAAAACCGTCAAATCTAACCGCTCGCCCGAACTGAAGAGAGTAAGCTAGTTTTGTTAATTTACACAACTAAATCCAACCAGCGAATTTTAATTATACGAAATCGTGAAGATTTGGTTCAGCCGATAATTTTAAAGATTGAATCTTTTGTTAAGAAGTGAGACAAGCATTTTAAAACCGATACTTACGTTATATATGAGACAATCATTTTACATACATATTGCTAGATCAGTTGCTTTAGGCATAAACCATCTAATTCATTAAACCAAAGTTCGATTTAGAAAATTATTTGGATATAAGTAGTTTGGTTTGAAGCTTTTTAAAACCGATACTTACGGTTCAACTCAAATATAGCCAAAAATCTGGCTGAACCAATTGATGTACACCCTTAAACGCGGGTATGTTGTTTCGTGTATGTGAAGCATAATATCTTTTTTCGTTAGCGGAATGGAAAAAGTAAGACAAAATTGTGAAGTTGCTTCTTTTTTTAAGAGATTGTTAGTTTTATTCATGATCTGATTGAGGCTTTCTTGCAGACAACATTTGAAAATTGATGAATTAATTAAGAAATTTGTTCATTTAGAGATGACATGTTTCAGCTATGCGGGATGACCGGATACTAAATTATCTTTTGAATCTATCCCTGAAACAGGCTCATGTGACGAACCACAACCATGTAGATAACATTTTAACAATACTCAAGAGGTACTCAAAATTTTACCTTAATGTATACTAAAAGACACCCACTTTGTGGTGGTCTTATATATAGCAGCATACTCTTAATCAAACTTCATGTTCACTCGATGTTTACCATTGCGCTCAAGTTATGTTTGAATGTTTGATGATTAGTTAATGACATTAAAGCCTTAACATGGAATTTTTTATACGAATAGTCGAAAGTGTTGCTATTGTTGAAGGTTCTTGGCATTCAACATTTGATAATGATATTAGCATATCTTTCTCAGCTAAAATTTTTAGTTATAGCTTTTTATTTTTATGGAAAAGGTTATAAATATTTGGTGAGCCACTCTCGAGGTGTTTAGTTGTATGTTGCAATAAGCCAATAATGGTTCTTTGATTTGAAAATGTTTAGAAAGATTTTAGATGTTTATGAGTTTGTATATATTCAGGTTTAAAGCTATTTTACTTAAGAAATGACATATTGTATAAAGTTGAACTTAGTAATGATATTTCTCTGATTTGAAACGTGCAGGAGTCTCGTGCAGTCCGACAAGCGTATTCGAAGGCCTAAATAAATTTGTTAAGAAAACTACTTTCTCACCGGGTTGTGTAGATTCGGCTTGCACTTACAATTGAAGTAAGCAGTTTCTATCTCCTTCAAGTCGTAAGTTATGTTGAAACGCTACACATCAGTTATGACTATAGAGTTTCACATATGATTTCAAAAAAAACCTACTTCAGTAACAAGTAAGCTTTCAAAGATAACGTGGGACACTTCAAGCAAATACAAAATTAGTTTGAATTGTTCCCTTTTAAGCTATTTTTTATATCACTTATTTGGTCCATTACGAATAAATAATCATGATTCTAATGTGATGACAGTTCGTGAAAAAGTTGGGGTTTGTTCTGCAACATTATCAAGGATAGGCAAATAATTCATATTGAGTTTCATACTCGAATAAGTATTAAAGCTAGAAAAAAACGGATGATCTTTTTACTGACACGCGTATTATTATGTTTGCAGATTGGTGTCTTTGTGGCACAATAGGAGCTTTTGTCATGTTGAATTGTGCTTACGCAGCTTGTCTTTGTGGTATAAAAGCAGATTTTTTCATGTTGAAGTATGCTTACGCAAATGGACATGGATATCAACAAAACGCTCAATAGTTAAAATTATAGATGTGATTTGTATGCCTCAAATTAGTTTGTGGCACAATGGGGTGCTACCATTTAGTTACAGGTTGTATATGACTTTCACACAACAATAGCAATACAAATTACTTACTTATGCCATACTTGTATAAGTTATTTCTATCTGTTATTTTTTATAACCACCCGCGAAACCCACGGGTCTATAGTCTAGTTATGTCATGAAGGTCAATAGGAAGTCAAAGGACAACTTATGTCTAGCGACTTTAGATGATAGTTCTACTCTTTGGCATAGGATTTTGGTCACGCTAATATGCGTTTAATTCAATATTTAGTCTCTAAGGAGTTAGTAAGACATCTCCCCAAGATGAAGTTTGATAGTCACTTTTGTGATGCTTGCAAAGTTGGGAAGCAAGTTCACTCAAGTCACAAAGCCAAAAATTTGGTTTAGACCTCTCGGTGCTTGGAGCTCCTACATATGGATCTCTTTGAACCTTCCGTTATACGGAGTTATGGAGGTAACCTTTATACCCTAGTTGTAGTTGACGACTATTATAGATTCACTTGGACTAGATTTTTGGCGTCTAAGAATGAAGCTTTCGATCACTTTGAAATCTTTTGTAGAAGAATCCAAAATCGACTAAGATGTTCAATTGTCTCTATTAGGACGGATCATGGTAGGGAATTTGATAATGAAGTGCATATCGGTGCCGTTTATGAAGCTCATGGTATTGCCCATAACTTCTCGGCTCCTCGCACTCCACAATTAAATGGGGTAGTTGAAAGGATGAATAGGACCATCCAAGAGATGAGTAGGACGATGTTAAACGAGCAATCTTTGCTTCAAAAATTTTGGTGCAATGCCGTGGACACATCGACCTATATTCTCAACCGAATTCTTATTCGACCTTTCCTAGAAATGACCCCCTATGAGATTCTTTAAGGTAAGAAGCCCTCATTGGAATATTTAGGGTGTTTGGAAGCAAGTGCTTTATTCTCAACAGCAAAGATTACCTTACTAAGTTCGACCCAAAGTCGTACGACGGTATCATTTTAGGTTATTCCCAAACTAGCAAAGCCTACATAATCCTCAATAGAACCACGTATGTAATTGAAGAATCACTTAACGTGACATTTGATGAAACCCCTCCTTCATCCAAGACACCACCTTTGGTAGATGATTACTCGGATGAATTAGACATTTTTAAAGCCAAAGATGTAGGAAACATAGGAGTTGAAGACCTTAATGTTGAAAAGGGAGTAAACATTAAGGAGTCAAAGGATCATGATCTTGACAAAGTCATAGGGGAATTAAATCAAAGGACCCTAAGATCTCAAGTCCAAAATCAAAGTAACTTCTTTTGTTTCGTCTCCTTGATTGAAACAAAGAATGTTAAAGAAGCTTTGATGGATGAGAGTTGGGTCATCGCTATGCAAGAAGAATTGAATCAATTCATTGCTAATGACGTTTGGGAATTTGTTCCTCCACCTAGAAGTTCTACCATTATAGGAACCAAATGGGTATATAGGAATTAGTTAGACGAGGATGGTGTTGTGTCTCGTAACAAGGCTAGACTTGTAGCTCAAGGCTATAATCAACAAGAAGGTATTGATTATGATGAGACATATGCATCAATAGCAAGATTAGAATACATTAGAATCCTTTTAGCCTACATTTTTTAACATCCCCAAATTAACACGCAACGGAATATATCTTTTGGTGCTAAAAAATGGTACAGTAACACATAATTTATAAAGAACGACTCGAAAAGAGACGTTTCAAATTTATCGTTTCTAAAACATTTATCA
Organism: Glebionis coronaria; assembly: GCA_025667525.1. Taxonomy (NCBI): domain Eukaryota; kingdom Viridiplantae; phylum Streptophyta; class Magnoliopsida; order Asterales; family Asteraceae; genus Glebionis; species Glebionis coronaria. Next base: position 25,341,779 of record CM046880.1, read on the forward strand.
GAGTAGCGTAGTCCCAAGTCATCGAAACCAAAGTATAAATGAAAACAAAATGTTGATCCCAAACTTAGATCGATTAGCTTTGTGTATACGAGATTAGATCAAGTATAGCACGTAGAGAAACCTTTGTATATGCTTTGTGAATCTAAGTGTTATGCAGAATTTAACACTTAAACAAGAACACACAAGATATAAACAAACTTTCACTTTGATTATCAATGTCGAACTTGCTTACAAGAAAGATGTTTATGAACGAATACTTATGTAAAACTTGATGTTGAACATTAACCTAAAGGCCTTCTTTTATAGACTAAGAAGCCTTGTACAATAAGCTACGTATCAACTATTCTAGGTAAAGATAAACATAGAAAATACATTGTCGTTTCTATCCTTACTAGAAGTATTCTAGAATATAATAAACGTGTAGCTTATATCTTTCATCAGTGCTTGTCTTCAAGCTGTCAACGCTTGACTTTAACTTGTCAACGCTTGAGCTGTCAGCGCTTGCTTTGTTCCTGTCAACGCTTGTTTTGTTCTTGTCAGCGCTCAAGTGATCTGGCCTTAATTTATTCCCAACAATCCTCCCCTAAACTTGATATCCACTCTTATGATCAAGTTTCTGAATAAGCATTAAGAACTTGGAGGAGTCTGACAAACCTTCTCATATTGGTAATGAATAAATCTGATCAAATTCTTTGCCACGTCACTTGAATAATCTATCTCCAGCTGAGTGTCCTTTATCTTTTCCAAAACAGCCTTGGATATGAAATACTGAGCATCCACAAGTAGATACTCAGCAAACTTTGTAGAACTCAAATGATATACACCAGCAGCTGAATATAACCTCCATTGAAGACCACTGAGGTCATCTTCAAGATCCTTCCATATTTCAGGATCTTCCTCATTTGTCCCACACATTCTTTTGAATGTGGTCCAAAGTTTTATTCCATTAGCTGAAGTTGGTGCTTCAGCCTCATACTTGGTCTCTAGTAACCTCCAAAGGTCCACCAAGTCTTCTATATCACAACTTGCAAATAAAGATATGAGAGTGGTAAAAGTGTGTACCTCCTTGCCAAATCTGCCAATCTTCCAGAATCCACATTCATCCTCATCATAACTCACAATTGGATTCCTGGAATCTAATGGTAACACCTGCACCATATCTGAAGCTTCTAATGGGGAGAGCTTGAGGCTCTTTTTTATAACTGCTTCACTTGGATATAGTGGATTCATATCTTTTGGAAACTCAAGTTTAAATCCCTTCTTCACTGGCCTGGGAACTATCATAGCTTTCTTGATTTCCATTTCTTCTGCAAGTTGCTCCTTTCTTTCATCTGAAAGAAGTCTTAGAGTGTTTGCTTCCTGCACTCTCACCCAAATAGGATAAGCCCTATGTTCCAACTCATCAAATGTCAAAGCCTTTAACTTCTGATGTGTCCATCCAACTCCATGACATCTGAGCAACATAAAGTAGAGCTCTCTTCTATCCCTTTTCAATTCTGAGAGAATATTGCTTGCCTTGTGCTTCAAAATCACCTTACAATCCTTCTGAACTCTAAGAAGAAGCTCCAAACCCCATATTTGATCTGAAATGGTCAAGTCTGGATTATCCATGCAGCTTTCTTCCCAAGAATTGTACATTTGAACCACCTCTGGCATGTCAAAGTCAACCTGCAATTTTAAATCTCTCAACTTTTCCCTAGCAAGCTCATCACCATACTCAAGCCTTTCTGGTTCTATAACCATCACACTTGAGTCTGAGCTAGCTCCATCACTTTCTTCTTCAGAAGTCACAACAAACGGTGACTTTTCCTTTTCACCTTGTTCCATCATTTGTTCAGCCAATCTTCTATCAAATTCAACTTGGGCTGCATCCTTTGGAACAATTTCTTCTACCAATTTACCCTTACCCTTATCTGATGGTGCAATGGTTGGTAAGGTAGATGGTAATACCTGAGTAGAAACTTCCTTGATGATAAATGATGACTGGAATACATCACCTTCATGTGCAGGTCTGTCAACGCCAAAATTTCCTCTATCAGCGCTCAAAATACTTCTATCAGCGTCCAAATTTGCCTTGTCAACGCTCAAATACTTTCCCTCATCGCCTTGTGTAACCTCTCTCAACATAGCTGTAAATGATAAATTTAGATTGGTTGGAGAGATTAAGGACGTATCAAAACCTGTTTGTTCCTTCAAAGTTGTAAGGGCTTCAGCAACATCCATTGATTGACCATCTTGGCTGCCCTTATCACTCAGATTTCTTTGATCTTCCTCCCCTTTGGAAGACTCCTCCATACCCCTCCTAGCATTATCACTCTCCAAAACAACAATCCTCTCCCTCAATTGCTTGAGTTCAAGGCCTTGAGAGGTGACAATTTGTACTAAGTCTGCATTTTGCTTTTGCAAGCTAATGCAGACTACCGTCAATTCCAAAAGAGTCATTGGTTCCAGTCTGCCCTCTTCTGAAATGGGGATTTGACCTCCCAAGTCAGGTTCATTGGGCAAAGATGAGGACTTAATTATGGTGGGACTGCCTTGGCCAGCATCTAAGCCAGAACCAATAGTCCCAGCCTCATCCAGGTCACCAGCCACACTTGTGGTGGTGGTTCTCTCTGCTTCATGGCTAGGACCACCAGAGGAGAACACTCCAGTAGTCCTTTGGCGTTTTATCAACCTATATTCAGGTGGTGTGGAAGATGGTGTGGAGAATGGGTAGATGTGGGTTGGTTAAGGGGTGTTTGGGATTGTGATGGTTGTGTGTCAGCGTTGGAAATAGGCACATCAACGCCAACATTTGATGTGTCAGCGTCAAAGGGTGCTTGGTCAATTTGCATTTGTTCAGGTGAGGGTAAAGGTTCAGGAATGGGTTCAAGTTGTGGTTGAGGTTCAATTTGAGGTTGGGGTCTGGTTGGGGTTGTGCTGCTGCAATAACAGCAAGCATGGCTGGGGTTAAAGGTAAGTCTCTATGGGGTGGTGAATTCATCTTTGTAAAAATAGCTTTATTTTGTTCAGGGATCTTATAAAAATCATTGTGATCCCTTGAACAATAACCTTGATCATCAAAAATCATTTGCAGAAAACGGGGATAAGCTAAAGTCATTTTTGTCCCCTTGTTTTTACACATCCCTTCAAAAATCATTTTAGAATAGTTATATTTTTGCCCTGTTGTAATGCACACAATAGCACTGGTAATGGATCTATTGATCTCATTGTGTGCAGTACATTTGGGACTCAAACATTGAAGGAGGATGTGGATGAGGTACTTCCAGGCTGGGGGAAATTCCTGCTTATGATACTTGTTTAGAGTACCTTCATCAGGAAAAGGATATCCCAAAGCCCTAAGCCCTTGTTCTATTTCATTTATGGGAAGGATGACTACACCATCAGCATCATCAAGATGCAAGGCCTGGCGTACCAAGGCCTCAGTAACCACCCAAGACCTCCTATGAACAATAGAAGTTAATATGGTCACTCCATTAACTGTTGAGGAACTAACAGTGTTCCAAAACTGCTTAATGTGTGTGACTGGAATGAGTGGTGCATGAGAAAGAGCATACCTTAGTGGGGATGCGTTCAAATACGCCACCATTTGTGTGTATTGAGGAAACAAAACATTATCAGCAACAAGATAAGCAATCATGTTGTGTTGAGACTTGAACCCCAATTCCAATTCTGCTGAGTTAAACTTTGGTGCCATTGATGAAAGCTGTTATTAAGTATAGAAGATGAAGTTGATAAGAGAAAAGTGTTAGACAAGAATTATAGATACCCTGTTTAAAAATAGGAGCCAAATTTATAGGAGAGAAAGAATGCATGTGATTAGCCCAAAAATAGGCAAAGATTTTAAAAAACTAATCATGAAAATATTGAAAAAGTTATAAGTTATCTCATGCATTTAATGAAAGTAACAACTCCTAAAATTACGGCTTGAAAATATGTCAAAAAGTAACAACTGGGTAGGTCCCATTGAGTGTCAACGGTCAAAAATAACCTATCAACGCCCAACGGCTATAATCCTGTCAACGTTCGCCTAAAGCCATGTCAGCGTCCAATTTGGTCACAACAACGCTTGGAAAAATCTTGTCAGCGTCCAAAAATAAAATTGTTTTAAAAAGTGAAAAATGACCTTAACAAGTAATTTATCCTAGAGAAGATAACCAAAAGCTGATAATTATTATAGGGCGGCAAGCATTGTCCAGTTATGCACACTTGCATAAGCAAGATAGACATAACAGTCCTCTAGTGTCCCTTGCTAACCAAAATTCTTAACAACAAAGTTACCTTATAAAATCCTTGTTACTCCCAGGTAAATCCCATATCAAAATCATTCCCAAGTCTCCCAACAGACCACAACCAATTCTAGGCCAAAAATGTCTTGGCAGCATGCAAAGTTGATATACTATGCATGCTACAGTGCCTCATGGTTTAGTAAAACTAACCCATACTCACCTGTGGACACAATCTAGAATTGTGATAAGAGTATCATATGGATACCCAAACATCCTAAAGGTTCCTAAAACCTCCCTTAAACGATGATACAAAAAGTTTGCTAAAATCATGCATGAACATAAAAAAATTTATGTCAAGATAGGAATGAAACATTCCAACCATCATCCATAAATAAAAACTTGTCCAAATGCTTCTCCATTGATCCATAAGCAACTCTGTATCCAATGGTATACTGCTAACACCATCTGCACATTTAGATTGAAAACCACAAAACTAACATTGTTGCTGACAACGCCCCGATAACACATGTCAGCGTTGAAGGAAGCTTTGTCAGCGTTAGACAATTATATTGCTGACAACGTTGCAAAAACACTTATCAGTGTTCAAGCAACCGTTGTCAGTGTTAGAAAAATATAGTGGAAAATCTAAATCATCAATAAGACCAATAATAATAAGGCATCATCCTGTACATACTTTTACAAAAAGAATCCAAAACACATATTAAGTGAGATTAACCATTCCAATACTTGTTACCAAGTATTGAAATCTTCTAGTATCAAAAGGTTTAGTTAATAAATCTGACACATTTTCCTCAGTGTCAACCCTATCTGGTTGTATTAAACCTTTCTCAAAGCAATCTCTTATAAAATGGTGTCTAATTTCTATGTGTTTAGTTTTAGAATGATGTACAGGATTCTTAATGATGCATAAAGTACTATTATTGTCAACAAATATCTTAGTATGCATGAAATTATACCCATAATCCAACAGTTGGTTCTGAATCCACAACACTTGACCACAACATGCTGCTGCAGCCACATACTCTGCTTCAGTTGTAGAATTAACCACCACTGTTTGTTTCTTGCATTGCCAAGATATTAACCTGCTCCCAAGAAACTGACATCCACCAGTTGTGGATTTCCTATCAAACTTATCACCTCCATAATCACTATCTGAATATGCAATCAGCTCCAATGGTGAATCCTTTGGGTACCACAAACCAAGATTAGGATAGCATCTTAGGTACCTAAAGATCCTCTTCACAGCATAAAGGTGACATTCTTTGGGAGTCACTTGATGGCGTGCACAAGCACACACAGCAAACATAATGTCAGGTCTGGAGGCAGTAAGATACATCAAGGATCCAATCATGGATCTATAATGCCTGACATCAACATCTTTCCTATCTCCAATCTTTCCCCAAGGGTGTTCTCTATCCATAGGAGTAGTAGCCCTCTTTTCATGTGTAGAAAAGCCAAACTTCTTCAAGATTTCAGCAACATATTTGTCCTGGGAGATGAAGATACCATCCTCTTTCTGCTGAACTTGTAAACCAAGAAAGAAGTTCATCTCCCCCATAGCACTCATCTTGAATTTGTCTGTCATGAGCTTGGAGAAATCCTCACTCATCTTTGGATCAGTAGACCCAAAAATGATATCATCAACATAGACCTGCACAAGCAACACATCCTTGCCTTTCTTCTTTGTAAACATTGTCTGATCTATGGTGCCCCTCTTGAATCCATTGTCCACCAAATAGGTAGACAAAGTACCATACAATGCTCTAGGGGCTTGATGAAGGCCATACATAGCCTTTTTGACTCTATACACTTTATCTGGATGCTCTGGATCCTCAAAACCAGGAGGTTGCATGATATATACTTCCTCAACAATGGTGCTATACAAGAAAGCACTCTTGACATCCATTTGATAGACTGTGAAGCCCATGCAGGAAGCATAGGCTAGAAAAATCCTAATAGCTTCAATCCTTGCAACTGGTGCAAAGACCTCCTCATAGTCTATCCCTTCCTCTTGTGTATAACCTTGAGCCACTAACCTTGCCTTGTTTCTGACCACAATACCTCTTTCATCTCTTTTGTTCCTGAGAATCCATCTTGTCCCAATAGGTCTGACATGTCTAGGACAATCAACCAGCTCCCAAACATCCTGAATTGCAAATTGGTGAAGCTCATCCTGCATTGCTTCCACCCAACTTGGTTCTTTGAGAGCATCAAATATTTTCTTGGGTTCTTCTTGTGACAGAAAACATGCAAACAAACATGCTTGCACAAGAGGGGTATCAACCTTCTTGTGTATATTGGCAATAAATCCACCAAGACCTTGATGGGATCTTCTTGTCTGAACTGGAGTCATGATATCACCAATGATCTGAGATGGGGGGTGATTCTTCATTGTGGAGGTGAGAACCCCTCCTTCAAAAAGTCTGGAGTCCTCAACTTCACGCTCCATGTTGCCAATATCTTCTTCATCAGACTCTCGTTGATCAACAGGAATCTCTTCATGAACATTGGAAGGTTCTCCTTGTTCAAAAGTGGAAGAGAAAAGATGTGCAAAGGTGTTGTCAACGTTTGAACCTTGTTTGGCAGCGTTTGGGCTAACAACGCTTGAACTGTTGTTGTCAACGTATGATTCATCAACGTCTGAATTGGTCTTGTCAGCGCTAGGTTTGCCTTTGTCAGCGCCTGAAGAACCATGCATGTTTGTATCTGGTGGTATTTGGAGACCACCATTATCTTGTCCAGCAGCAGCAGCAGCAGCAAAAGCATCTGTCCAAATGGGGATTGTGACATATTCAAATGTAGGAGATGCCTTTTCTGCTTGTGATCCAACCCTCTCATTAACCTGTGTACCTGAAACATCAACAACTTGTTTCTCCACAACATTTGAAGTTACCTTCATAATGTCTGGATTAGTGACAGGCATATAGTTTAAAGTTCTAGATAAGGGTACCAAATCAAACAACCAATTAGGACCACTTTCAGGATCACTAGGTTTATTCTCTAAGAACCTAACATGTACTCTCTCAACAATACGTGTGTCCTCTTTAAGATAAACCCTATAACCCTTGCTCTGGACTGAATACCCCATGAAGTAACCTTCATCACCTTTTGCACTAAATTTCCCTAAGGCATCACTAGTATCCAAGACTACTACATGACATCCAAAAGGTCTGAGAAAACCAATATTAGGTTTTCTTCCCCAAAGTAACTCATAAGGTGTTTTGTTCTGAATTTTGTTGACCAATGCTCTATTTTGCACATAGCATGCTGTATTAACAGCTTCAGCCCAAAAGGATATAGGAAAGTTAGCATCAGCCAACATTGTTCTGGCTGCTTCAATTAGGGTTCTATTTTTCCTTTCAGCAACCCCATTTTGTTGTGGGGTTCTAGCAATACTGAATTGCCTAGTAATTCCTTTCCTGGCACAAAAATCATCTAGCTTCTTGTTCCTAAATTCTCCACCATTATCTATCCTAAGCATTTTAACCTCATTTCCAGACCTTTTCTCAATCTGAGTGATAAAATCAATAAGAACATCAGCTGTGTCACTCTTCATAGCTAGAAAGAATGTGCAAGTAAACCTAGAAAAGTCATCTGTGACAACAAAACAATATGACTTGCCATTCAAACTCTCTATATTTGTTGGACCAAAGAGGTCCATGTGAAGCATATGAAGAGGTCTGGAACTAGTATGCACCTGCTTGGACTTGAATGAGACCTTGTGATGCTTGCCTTTAAGACATGCAACACAAGAGTGGTCATTGTGGAAGGCCTTCTCAGGCAAACCATCAACTAAACCAAGCCTCACAAGTCTATTTATATTTTTAAAATTTATGTGCCCTAGTCTCATGTGCCACAAATTACTTTCATCTATTGAGGCCTTAGCATAAAAACAAGACATATTTGTAGTCACCTTAATTCCATTTAAATTCACATTATATATGTCCTTATGCCTAGGTGTTCTATACTCAATATATTTCTCATCAGGGATCTTAAAATCCTCGCTTAACACCAAAAACTCAGTATCAGTGAAAAGAACCTTATTTTTGTTATCACAAACTTGTGATACACTAAACAGATTATAATCCAGTTCTTTTACCAGGAAGACGTTCTCAAAACGCAGATTATTGGTGAGAAGGGTTCCTTTGCCTGTAATGGTGCCATAGCCCCCTCCAAAGTATACCTTATCACCATCTTTAATAGGAGTGAAGTTCGTCAGATAGTCTTCCTTTCCTGTCATGTGCCTTGAGCATCCACTATCCCAATATCCATAATCATTGATCTGCCTTTGAATGCCCTGCACATAAAGAAAACAAATTAGTTTTCTTTGGGAACCCAAGTCTCAGAAGACTTGGATTCATCTGGTTGTTCAATAAGAACAGACTTAGTTCTCACAACAACCCCATTCTCATCCTTTTTAGGATGAAAAACCCAGTTAACCCCAATAGGTTTTGTAATGACCTTTGAAATGTAATTAAATCTATTGCAAGTCATTGAAATCCCATTATCATTAGGGTTTTGATCTTTCTTGGGTCTCCATGTTAAGCTTGAAGAAGCTTTAGACCTCTTACCTTGTGGCTGCAAATATTTAGGTCTGGTCACGTTTCTGTCAGCGTTGGATTTTGTCCTGTCAACGCTGAAATTACCCTTGTCAGCGTTGAACCTAGGGTTTGCTACAGGAACCCATTGCCTATTTGACCAGGTGTTTGTCTTTTGAAAAGGTCTTTGTCCATGAGTGTTAGACCTTCTAGAAAATAATAGGGCAGGTCTAATCACTTGTGGACTTTGCTGCACACAAGGTTTGGGTCTGACAACGTTTGACTTCCTAACAACGTTGACTTTCTTCCTATCAGCGTTGAAATTTTTCCTATCAGCGCTGGTTTTGGGAGCGTTGACACACTTGTATGCCAAATGTGAAAAGCTGCCACAAGTGTAACAGGCTTTCTTAGACACAACCTTAGGTCTAGTAGAGAAGAAACATGTTCCATGATTGCTAACTTGGCTCTTGGGAGACCTATTATTTCTATACATCTCTGCATATTTAATGGTAGGTCTTCTAACAGTGTTTGAGCCTAGGTCAACAGCTTTACCAGTGATTGGATGAGTAACCTTAATGGGTGGTGATTCATTGGGACTTTCACATAGCAAACCTCCCTTAACAAATAAAGTAGGGTTAGCTTTCTTCCACTCATTTAGGTCAGTCAGTTTTTGTTGATACTCTTCCACTGGAGTGACAACTCTTGGTGGAGGAATAAAATCCTCTTCTTGGCATTCTGGTATACCAGTCCAAGACAAATCCTTTCTAAGGACACCATAGAAGTCACCAGCTGGTGGTGGAACCAGAGAGTAATCATTCATCCCAATCCCAGTCATGTCCTTAGGATCCCTTTGTTTAGCTACACAGTCTCCTAGGGTTTGGGTGGCTCTATCAAATCTTTGAATCTTGAGGTCAACATTATCTTTATTCTTAATGGCCTCATCTAACTTAGCCTGTAGGTCTCTATTGACCTTTGTCATGATATTTCTGATATCCATACTACCCTCTAGCTCATGTTTTAAGATATTTATCTTATCTTTTAAGTCAAATTCCATTTTCTTGTATTCAGAAACGGTTTTCTCAGTTTCAGTAAGAGCTAGTTGGTAATTAGACAATTTACACCTTTCAGTGCTCATATCATCTTTTAGTTTTAACACCTCTTTGTTAAGTTTATCAGTGTTTAACCTACAACCTTTGCTACAAAAAGCATCATCATATACCTCATTATCAGATGAAGAGGAGGAGTGTGCCATGAGAGCATATTCAACATGCTCTTCTTCTTCAATATCAGCAACCAAAGCTTTGTCCTCTTCAGCATTCTTAGCTAGATAGCTCCAATCCCATCCTGTACCATCAATTCCTTGAACTGCAACCATGGCTTTGGAATCTTGAGCTTTAACAACCTGACTTGAGGGTTTACCAGCATCAGATCTTCTAGGAGATCTGCATTCCCTCATGAAGTGCCCCATACGATGACAGTTGTAGCATTCGACTTTGGATTTATCAAATCCAGCTGTGTCTTTAGCATTGAAGGTCATCTTCTTCTTGAACCTTCTATTCCACCTATTTGCTCTTATACTAGCAAGAGCCATGTTCCACTTGATGTCCATCTCTTCCAAGTGCTCATCACTTATCTGCTCAAGGTCCTCATATGTAATCACTGAACCATTGGGCAAAGAAGCAATGTAAGCACAAACAATATCCAAATCCAAACCAGCAGGTTTAACTCTTGGAGAGTCATTCTTGAATGTGTCAGCGTCTGAAAAAGAGACGTTGACAGGACTTGTTCCAGCGCTGACATATGATGATCCAGTAACTGGATGCATATAAGATTCCTTCTGATTGAATTGACCTTCACTATGAGAGAAGAAGGCCATGTTGCTGGTGGAAGATTTGCTTCCGTGATCTGAAAGAGTTTCATCTTCCAACAGTCTTAATTTGTTGTAGATGTCATCAAACGAGGAGCTCTTGTAAGTATTATTGGCAAGAATAGATCTTGCCTCAATCTTCCATGCCTCACCAATACTTTTCGAAAGGTAGCATTGGTGTCAACATCACCAACTTGTGTCCCCATGAAGGACAACTTGCTTGTGATGTCAAGCAATCTGCTTCTCACACTACTCAGTTTCTCATTGGGCTGAGCTTTGAAGACATCATAATCATGCAGAAGTTGCTTTTTCTTTTCTTCCTTAGTGTCTGCATTGCCACCATATGCAACTTCAAGTGCTTCCCAAAGATCCTTAGCAGATTCATAGCCTCTATATTTGTGATGATTTTCTTGTCCCAAAGAGACTTTCAGAATGTTTAGGGCTTTCATTTCAACCCTTTTCTTTGCAATATCTTCAGCACCTACAGCTCTACCATCTCCAGGTTTTTCTTTCTTATCATCATCAGGGCATCCTTCAACAGCTGATCTTTGAGTAATGGCATCAAGAATCTTTTGAGCCTTATTGAATGAGTTTCCATATTCAATAATCTCCCAGAGTGTGTAGTCATAGATCCCCAGATATTGTTCAAAGTTGAATTTCCATAGGTCAAAGTGGGTTGCATCAAGCATGGGAATCTTGATGTTAGGTAAGGCTGAGGAGGAGGAGGTTATTGCTTCAGACATGATGTTGTTAGGGTTTTGGTGTTTTTAGGGTTTCTGAGAAAATTAGGGTTTTGGTGTTCGTGTATGGTTCTGGTGTTCTTCAAAGATCAAAAGTTCCTCAACAAGCTCTGATACCACTTGTTGATCCCAAACTTAGATCGATTAGCTTTGTGTATACGAGATTAGATCAAGTATAGCACGTAGAGAAACCTTTGTATATGCTTTGTGAATCTAAGTGTTATGCGGAATTTAACACTTAAACAAGAACACACAAGATATAAACAAACTTTCACTTTGATTATCAATGTCGAACTTGCTTACAATGAAAGATGTTTATGAACGAATACTTGTGTAAAACTTGATGTTGAACATTAACCTAAAGGCCTTCTTTTATATACTAAGAAGCCTTGTACAATAAGCTACGTATCAACTATTCTAGGTAAAGATAAACATAGAAAATACATTGTCGTTTCTATCCTTACTAGAAGTATTCTAGAATATAATAAACGTGTAGCTTATATCTTTCATCAGTGCTTGTCTTCAATCTGTCAACGCTTGAATTTAACTTGTCAACGCTTGAGCTGTCAGCGCTTGCTTTGTTCCTGTCAACGCTTGTTTTGTTCTTGTCAGCGCTCAAGTGATCTGGCCTTAATTTATTCCCAACACAAAAGATTTAATTTGTTTCAAGAAGGAACGATAAATATTCAAAGAGTTTTAACTACAAAAGCAGTGCACAACTTCATTCCCGTGACCTCCAAGCTTCACACTTCTTGATTACCTGAAATACATGTGAGTAAAATCATCAGCAAAAACGCTGAGTGAAATCTATAGGTTTATGTAATCATTTTAAACACAAGCAAAGGTTATAATTTAGTGGTATACTTGAAATCAACAAGCATCGAATAATTTGAATCAACAATAATAATTGTATATAGCATAAATTGCATTAAGCTCATGGAACCGAACCCTTAGACACTCCCTTTAGGTCTAATAAGACAGGAGATTTATTAATTGTCATTTACCTCTAAACTGTTGGTACATTTCCGTATACCTGACTTCTCAATACAATATGTCCGAACTGTGGGCGTCCAGGCATAACTTCAGGGACACCGGTATGCTCGAGGGACATCACCCACTAACCGAACCGAGGAGGCTTCCCTCATAGATCTATTAATTGTACTAGCAGCTAGCCCATCATAAGCTAGTTAACGGTCCATAATTGAGGATTTAACAGGGGCAATTACTTAATGCAATCAAAGGCAGCCACGGGTCCATTCATATAGGGACAAGCGTACCAAAACAACTTGTGTTCTAAGTTTATAAAATCATGTATTCCCCCTCGCGGGTTTTTAAAATATTTGAATGAGCTCAATCAAGGCTATAGACTCACCTTAGTAATTAGAGGTAGAGATGACGATCGTCGACGATGGTAAATGCCCAGTAAACACGACAACCGCAACCTAACAAATAAGGCGCGTACTTTTAATAATATATCAAAGTATAAAATTATACTTATATAACTAAAATCAAGAAGGTAAAACAACAACAATTTCACAAGGGTAATCCATACAAGTGATTTACTAGACACTTTTACAAAGTCTACTTTATTAGACAACACCTCCAAAACATTCTGCCAGAACATACCGAATGTTCAGGCTAATTTCCCATACTTAGACACATCTAAAATTTATGATACTACCTGGAGAACTTGCTTACAACCTGTAGAAATCCCTAATACAATTTTATCAAAAGATTTTACTCTTTAGACCCACTGCTCAACACATCTTTGACTTACTAAATTCGGACAAAATTACGCCTTTAACTTGTAAGACTATTTTGACCATAATAATCATTTCCGTTTGCAAAATTAATACTTGGGTTTAAAATAGACTCAAAATGCTATGTTTAGGGCCTGAGATCAGCCTCGAAGACATTTTAGAACTCTACTTATAGTCCCCGAGATTTGATCCAAATATCGACAACAATTTCGTATTGCCTCGATACTCATCTCCCGGTACACGAATAATCAAACTAGCATAACTTCCTCCTCGTTTTGAATTAGAAGGGATACTTTATATCAAATCGAAGCTTAGGAAAATCTATATAACAATATCCCATCATACTAAAATATACTTAGACTTTAGACCATGGAACATACCTCTAAACCCACTGATATAAAATACACTTTTAAAAGTCACCTTAAATCATCAAATTGACCCATTTTGACAATTCCTATACTCCTAATATGGACTATATATCACTCTAATCAATTCCTATCAATCCTAATCACTTGCATGCCCACTTTTAATAAAAATCCAAATCAAAATCTTACACGTAATGATATAAATTTAATATAAATAACAATAACAACAAATGCATTTCATAACAATGGATCAAACATGGTAGAAATTTTCTTGAAAAATAAATGTTAATGCATGTTGATATAAATAGGATCAAAAGACTTACAAAAATATTTCAAGGATGGGTCTTAACTTAATTTCTCTTGAATCAAACTAAAAAATTGATGATGGATTTTTGTTAGTGATGTTGGACGGTAAACACAAGGAGAAGGAGAGGATTTTTGTTGAATTTTAACATGAAGAAAATAAAGAAATGGTTAGTGGAAGATTTACTTATAGTTTAGGTAGGGTGTAATATGCAAATATATTGAATAGTTTTGGACTAAAATATAACATTTAAGTTAAAAAGCGGGAAATGACTAGTACTCGACTTTTCAAAAATTCCCGGGAGTCGGGTTTCGTAAAAATAATTTTTAAAAATTTAAACACTCACGAAAAAGTAATAATATATTTTTGACACGACTTAATACGTAATTAAAACGAAATCGCCAAAAATATTAAATATCAAAACGATCGATAATAAAATGTAAATTTTTGGGCATCCGTCAGTATCGCGATCACTAGTAGTCCTCGTTACTCGTCAAAACATAAAAATAAAATGTTCATTATCTGTTTCAACTTAAAACGTCAAATGTAATAGTAATTAATGTCATTAAATATTTGAAAAATACAATTAAATTATGAGCTTATTTTTACGGGTTTTACAGTTTATGCTTTACACTTTAAGATTCAACAAATGGATGTAAATAGTGCATTTCTTAAAGGTTTGATCAATGAGGAGGTATATGTGGCTCAACCTCCCGGCTTCATTGATTTTGAGAAACCGGATCATGTTTACAAGCTTAAGAAGGCTCTTTATGGTCTTAAACAAGCACCCAAAGCTTGGTATGATAGATTTAAAGCGTTTCTTGTTAAACATGAGTATACCATGGGAATGCTAAACAATAGTCTCTTTACAAAGATGAAAGTTTCTCACCTCATTATCGTACAAATATATGTTGATGACATTATATTTGGGTCAACTTGTCAATCATTGTGTGATGACTTTGCCAAAATCATGCAAGTCGAGTTTGAAATGAGCATGATGGGAGAACTTTAGGACTCCAAATTAAACAAATGGACGATGGTATTTTCTTTAATCAATCCAAGTATGTTAAAGAAATGCTAAAGAAATTTGTATTAGAAGACTCTAGACCAATGAAGACCCCTATGGCCTCGGATTCTAAACTTACCGTAGATGATGATTGTGAGTCGGTAGAAAACACCAAATATAGAGGTATGATTGGTAGTTTGTTGTACCTAACGGCAAGTCTAACGGATATCATGTTTAGTGTTGGCCTTTGTGCTCGCTTCCAAGAGGCTCCCAAAACCTCTCACCTTGAAGCGGTTAAGCGTATCTTCCGGTATATTAAGGGCACTATACATTTAGGATTGTGGTATCCTAAAGGGACCGGCGTAGAAACCATTGTCTACACGGACTCGGATCATGCGGGAGACTATGTGGACCGAGAAATCACTAGTGAAGTTTGTACCTTCATGGGTTGTTGTTTAACTTCTTGGTTCTCCATGAAACAAACCGCTCTTGCAATATCCACCACGGAATCCGAGTATGTGAGTGCCGGTAAAGCTAGTCAACAAGCTCTATGGATGAAGAAATCGCTTGTTGATTACGGGATTTCTCTTGATGATGTTCTCATCATGTGCGACAATAACAGTGCAACATTCACGAACTAAGCACATAGAGATTCGCCACCATTTCCTTAGGGATAATGTTCAAAAGGAGAACATTTCAATTGAGAAGGTACCCTCGGTAGAAAACTTAGCCGATATCTTCACTAAGCCACTTAAGATGGAACCTTTTAATTACTTGCGTCTAGTTTAGGTTTAATGGAACATATTCCTTACTTGCGCATTTTATTAATCGGGTCTCTTTTGAGTCTTTTCTTTCTTTGAGTCATTGAGTATTGCAAACTCTTTTTTGAAAACCTCTCTTCTCTTTTTCAAAATTCTCAAAGTTCTTTCGAAAATAGTCGAGAAATGTTTTTGCATTGTTAATTCAATCTAAAAATGTTTTTCATGGCTTCTTGCTATTAATAATGAGCTTACATAATTCATATGTATGTGTCTCTCAAATATAGCAAGAACAAAAGTGAGCTATGGAGGATCATTGTGTCATGACTTTTTCTCTAGTTCAACACACCTCCAACATCGATTTTCTTTAAAAATCTATGTATTTTTGGTCAAAACCTTGTTTGGTGAGCTCTTGTGTGTTTTCTTTGTCTATCTTTGCTTTTTAGCATATCTCTATGATTAGTTAGACTAGAAAAATAGGATTTGCTGAAGTAGAAATTCCTCCTTCATCACTAAAATCAACCCTGTAACACCCTATTTTTGGAAATGGAATATTACGCATAATCATGGCGTGTCATCAAAGCATACAAGGATAAATGTCTAAGCATTATTCAACCATAAAAGGGAAATACCGGAATCAAACATCGGTACCCCAAAGTAAAGCTCATCACACACAAACATAAATACTGTAAATGGAAAGGACGAAACAATGTCCATAGCAACTGTATCAAAGTAAAGGAAATGCATAAAGTAAAGAAAGACAGTAAAGCTTCCAGTCCATATGCACCTACGTTTGAGATCTACGAGCGTCCCTGAGTACCTGCCGTTTTGGGAACATGAAAAGGAAAACGGCTGAGCAAGACGCTCAGTGCACGGATGTACAATATAGCATGAAATAGGATAAGCATGTAACATATAACAGCGGAAGACTAAGTACTGAGTAAACTGGTTAAGTATCAAGAAAACTGGTTTTATAGTTTGAAAAGCCTTATGTTTATCTTGTGAAAACTGTTTTAACATATATATACCATAGCCCATATAGGTCATGAAAAGGTCACGTGCATGAATACTTGGAGGGGTGACCTCATCATGCTGATTAGAGGGGATGCCTCTAATCAATATACTGGTTTGGGTAGGAGGGATCAACTCCTTGTGAAGGGTGCAAGGCACACACCACATTCACCATGATAAACTGAATAAAACATGTAACTAGGATGCACCCATACGCCCCACCTGATATAATAATATGGCCAAAACTGAAAAGGGACGCCACGAACAATCACTCCGCCGTGGGGAAGTCATAACATCGGTGCCTCCAATGCTATGGTTATGGTACCTCCATAACTAGGTGAAACTGGTCATGCTTGTATATGGCTATAGATTATGCTAATTAAACATAAGCAGTTCAAAACAATAAAACAAATGCTGGGGAAAACAGTTGGCTGCATACGGGGAAATCCTAATAAGGAAAGAATGTCCATACTGAAAGGACGGGAATCCGTACCTCAAGTCCAGTGAATGAACGGAAGAAAGACTCCTACTTCTGGATCACTAACGCTACATGAATACACACGTGTATAAGTATCGATTCACTGATTACGTACTGGGTTTTGTGTCTCATTATAGCTGATTTGGTATGTTTTAGGTCATGGTTCACTGTTTAAAGCCTTAAACTGTGTTTATCTTGTATTCTGATTTATCTGATTAAGTATTACTGGTGTTTCATGTATTAATATACTTACTGTGTAATAATAAGTAACTTTCCAAAAATAGCAGGTTTCCAAAAATAGAAAGTTTCCAAAAATAGAAAGTTTCCAAAAATAGAAAGTTTCCAAAAATAGAAAGTTACCAAAAATAGAAAGTTTCCAAAAATAGAAAGTTTCCAAAAATAGAAAGTTTCCAAAAATAGAAAGTTTCCAAAAATGGAAAGTTTCCTAAAATAGAATTTACTGCTTAAAATAGATTAGTTTCTAAAAATAGAAAGTTTCCAAAAATAGATCAGCTGCCTTAATTAAATAAGTTTCCATATATAGAAGGTTTCCATGATTAGGTTAGCTGCCTGAAATAGATATATTTCCATATATAGAAGGTTTCCATTAATAGATTAGTTGCCTTATTTAATTAAGTTTCTATAAATAGAAGTTTCCATATTTAGAATTAAGCTGGTTACATAAGCTAACATATAAGTCTAAGTGTTTATAAGCTTGTTTCTTAAGTCATATGATATAGTATATAGTTTAATTATTATTTCATGTATTTTAATTAAACTATAGGTTAAGCATTTTAATTAAATTATAACATGTTTTAATTAAAATGAAATGAATTACTTAGGTTAAAATGTGTATTATTATTATTAATAATATAACCTAAGTCATGTCTAAATTAATTAATTATAGGCATGTTTTAATAATTAATTAATTATAACTTATAACATAAAATACTTAGGTTAAATTAATGTCATGTTAAACTAATAATTAAAATAACCTAAGTCATGATTTAATTAATATTTCATGTTATTAATTAATTATATCCTAAGTTCATAATTCATAAAATTAACATGTAGCATAAATCATGATTTAACCAACGAACCATGAATCGGGCATGAATTCGACACCGTACCCCGAGCCAAACTCGGGGCACGTGTGCCTCCTTGCTGCCGTGGGTCCCACATGAGCCAACCAAGACCAAAAATGGTCTTGGTGGTGGCGGCAATAGCAAACCAAACCCCCCTCGGGTTTGTTTTGCTAGGCGGCTAAAAACAAACACCCCTTTAAATCAATCTTTGATTTTAATTAACCCCAAAACATGTTAGATCAATGATTAATTACCATGTTTTAATAAGAAAATAATAACATGTTCATGAAAATAATCAAAGATTAAAAGAATTAAAAAGAAGGGTTAGAAAGGTATACCACTATGTAGCTTGGAAAAAGGATGAACAAACACTGATTATAACAATAGTTTTTGTGATCAAAATCAACCAATCACCCTCCTATGGTGATGTTCAAGTGGCGGCACAAAGAGGAGAAAAGGAGGAGGAGAAAACTCTTTTTAGGGTTTTTTGTTTATTTCTTGAAAGTGAAAAATGAAAACATGTTTTTACCATAACCCCCCCTTTACTTGTAAAAGTCCATGGGCTAAGCCCATCTTGTATATGTGCCGTGGGTATGGGGGCCCCACATGGGGTACCCGTACCTTTCTCGTGTCCCGATGTTTCGTGTTCGTTCGTGGTTAAACGTGTTCGTGTCTGAAGCGTTTCTGTTTATTTTATCATGTCGTTTATCGTAATCTTAACGTTCGTAATTATATTATATGTATTTACGTAAGTATTCTAATTGTATTTTAAATGGTGATCATGATTTAATTATGTTCACGTGATATATTTATTAACTGTTTATCATGAGTTCGTACGTAATCGATACTTGTCATGTCATACACGTATGCACTTGCTTGATTATTAGCACATGAATGTGATCAATACTAAGTGATGTACGTTTTAATCTAGGACGTACGATCTTAAGGGCACTATTCATGGTAAAAGCATGCGGGTTTTACAATTCTTCCCCCCTAAAAAGAATAATTCGTCCCCGAATTATAGATAAAGTAAGCTGAAAAGAAGTAACATACCCGAACTCAAAATATGAAGTGAGGGTAAGAAGCCCGGATAGACTCCTCTGTTTCCCAAGTGGCTTCCCGCTCGGTATGGTCCCTCCAAAGGATTTTGACGAATGGAATCGTCTTCCTTCTCATGACTCGTTCTTGCCTGTCGAGTACTCGTTCGGGTTCTTCTATAAAGGTGAGATCTTCACGTATCTGTTCCAGTGGATACTGAACCATGTGAAGGGGATGATAATTGTACCCTCTGAGTAAGGACACATGGAACACGTTATGCACGTGCGAAAGCTGAGGAGGTAACGCCAATCGGTAAGATACTTCGCCGATTCGTTCAACGATATCAAATGGTCCGATGAACCGAGGACTGAGTTTCCCTTTGATCCCGAAGCGTTTAACACCACGTGCCGGCGAAACCTTGAGGAAGACGTGATCTCCCACATTAAAATGTATGTCCCTACGATGCTTATCGGCGTAACTCTTCTGACGTGATCGTGCTTCCTGCAGTTTCTGCTTAGCTACTTCGATCTTCTCGTTGGTCATTTCTATAATCTCTGGTCCTTCGAGTGTTCGCTCTCCCACTTGATCCCAGCAAGTTGGAGCGCGACGCTTTCTGCCATACAACATTTCGAAAGGAGCACATTTGATACTTGCGTGCCAGCTGTTGTTGTATGCAAACTCGACTAAACAGATGTAATCGTCCCAATCACCTGTCCATTCCAACGCACACGACCTTAACATATCTTCCAATGTCTGAATTGTTCGCTCTGACTGTTCGTCCGTTTGAGGATGAAAGGCTGTGCTCAGCTTAAGTTGTGTACCCCAAGCTTTTTGCAGACCTTTCCAGAATCGCGACGTGAAACGAGGATCTCGGTCTGAGACGATGCTGGAGGGAGTTCCGTGGAGTCTCATGATCTCCCTTCTGTAAGTATCTGCGAGTTTACTTACCGGATCTTCCTTGCGTATCGGTAAGAAATGAGCTGATTTGGTGAGTCGATCAACAATGACCCAAATAGCATCGTGCTTCTTCTTGGTAGGCGGAAGACCGGTAACAAAATCCATGGTGATTTTGTCCCACTTCCACTCTGGAATATCTAACGGTTGAAGGAGACCGCCCGATCGCTGATGTTCAATCTTAACCTGCTGGCAGGTAAGACATTTGGAGACATACGTGGCTACATCCTGTTTCATACCACTCCACCAAAAGTGCTGTCTGATGTCATGGTACATTTTTGTCGACCCAGGATGTATAGAAAATGGGGAGCTGTGAGCTTCAGCTAACAATGCTTCCCGGAGTTCTGGATTGTCAGGAACACAAAGTCTCGTGCCCTGCCAAACGATACCGTCTGCGTCCATTCTGAATTCTGTCTGCTTCTCCAAATTCTGAATTATCGCCCAAATCTCTCCATCATCCTTCTGCGCTTCCTTAATCCTAGTCAGTAACTCAGGTTCTACTCTAAGATTCGCCCAGTATCCGTGCTGCCCACGTACCATGATTTCGATGTCTAGCCGCTCCAAGTCTCTTATGTTTTGTTCCTTGATCTCAATGCCGTTGATCATTCCGGACTTTCTGCTGAGTGCATCTGCTACTACATTAGCTTTCCCGGGATGATACTGTAGGTTAATATCGTAATCCTTCAACAGTTCCAACCATCTCCTTTGTCTCATGTTCAATTCTCGATGTGTGAAGATATACTTCAAGCTCTTGTGATCCGTGAAAATGTCGCATGATTCTCCGTATAAGTAATGCCTCCATATCTTCAATGCGAACACCACTGCAGCAAGTTCCAGGTCATGCGTAGGGTAGTTTTCTTCATAGGGCTTAAGCTGCCGTGAAGCATACGCGATCACTTTCCCATGTTGCATGAGAACACAGCCCAGTCCCTTCCCCGATGCATCGCTAAAGATCTGAAATCCACCTGTACCAGATGGGAGAGTAAGAATAGGTGCATATACTAACTTCTGCTTTAGGTCTTCGAAGCTCTTCTCTCGTTCTTCCGTCCAGACGAATTTCTCTCCTTTTCGCATCAGTTTGGTTAGAGGTAGTGCCAAACGGGAAAAGTTCTCCACGAATCTTCGATAATATCCAGCTAAGCCTAAGAAACTGCGGACTTCTGTCGCTGATGTTGGTCTTGGCCATTTAGTGATAGCCTCAACCTTCGCTGGGTCCATAGTGATCCCTTCTGCTGATACAATGTGACCTAAGAATGCCACCTTGTTTAACCAGAACTCACACTTGGAGAATTTCGCATACAGCTGCTTCTGACGAAGAATCTGTAGTACAGTACGGAGATGATCTTCGTGTTCCTCCGTGGATTTTGAGAAAATCAAGATATCATCGATGAATACAATGACAAATTTATCAAGGAATTCATGAAAGATTCTGTTCATCAGATCCATGAATACTGCTGGAGCGTTAGTCAGGCCGAATGGCATGACCACAAACTCATAATGGCCATAGCGGGTACGAAAAGCAGTCTTGGTGTAGATTTGTAAATCTATGCTTATGATTTTAGAGAGAGAAAGAGATAGAAAGATGGTAGATTTCACACTTCTAGAGAGAGAAAGTTAAGAACAACTATGTGTAAATTATGAAAAAACCACACCCTCTCCATCAAAGGAGAGGGTTTATATACCAAGCCCATATGATGGGCTTGGGCTTGCATTGGGCCGCCGGCCTACACATGTTGTAGGCTTGGCTTGGCCTTGTTTGTTTAATATTAAGCTAACTAAACTACGAGCTATTACAAATACTATTGTTGGAGTGACCGATCCTTCTTAATACGTAAAACGTATTTCCAACAATCTCCCCCTAAGGGAGGTCACTCCAAACAAGGGCGTTACCCGAGTTACAATAATGAAATAAACCTAGCATACTATGCTTGTCTTGAGCTCGTAGTCTTCGTCTTTCCTTTTCTTTTTCTTTTCTGGTGAACATGCTGATGTGATCTTTGATATCAATCTTGAGCATTAATCTCTTGCCTTGATCTTGTGCATCCATCACTTGTGATCTTCGCCTCTTCGTGACCTCACGTCCCACATACTTATACCTTTGTAATTCTTGAAAGCTTCAGAGTTCGATACAGCGGAAGACTTAACTTTTAGGCTTTCTTGAATTAGATGAGGTATTAAGTGCATAAAGTATAAGCATGCGGGGATGACTTCTTCTGGGATTCCGCAACGCCACCGTCTTCAAATGCCGCAACATAAGTAGACACGAACGAAATGGCTTTGAACATTTCATTCTAATTCGGTAGCATTTTACCTCCGGTCGGTGAAGACCGTTGGACGATATTAGATATCGTACCCGTGACGGATAGTTTCAATTAAGTAACTTCCTGACAGGATTTCGCGGGTAAACCCGTTCTCTTTATTCGACCGTCCAAAGCTGACTGCGAACATAAAGAGTGAATCATTTGGATAATAATATCCGCATGATTTGAAGCCGTCAATTCATGTTCCTGGAACAAGTGAAATTCAATTAAGAACCGCACCATCGTTGCTTTCCAGTTGTCATAAGCTTGATTCGTATAGAATCTTGCAAGTTACCTACCAAGTGCTGTTTGAGGTTAACACTAGAAGGATTTCCACTCATCACCGTGAACACAACGGTATCACTCTGAGTGTTCTGGCAAGATCACTGAGATATTGCGTAGAGGCCTGGAACGTGTTTAAATTCATTTAAGAGATAAACAGCTGTTGCTTTCCAGTTATCACAAGTTTGATTCATAAAGAATCGCACAAGTCACCTACCATGAGCTTTTTGATATTCGCTCAAGAAGGATTTCCATCTTCATTGTAAATACTTTCGTATTACTCGGATGTTCAGGCAAGATCATGAAGATTTTGCGTAGGACTCTTAAAATCTTTCTTACTTTTCACAGTGTGTGAAGAAGCAAGGAAATATGAAAGTGTGTCCTAGTGAGATATTTGATGATCTCAAATGGCTCTAGACTCGATCGTGCACTTTGGATTTTAGTGATCGGAGGCTGGAGAGGAGTGCCACCTTTTCAATACCAATTTATTCGGAGTGAATAAATCAATAGATAACGTGTTGTCTCCGTGTGATTAAAACAAATATCTTTTAAGAGATATCTGAGTTAGCTGGGATGGGTTGTGCTTTGCATCACTGGGTCCATGATGTCTGTCTTCAATATCAAGAATCATTAAACAATGATCTTAATAGCATATGTGTTGACCCGGTTTCTGCCTAAGTTGTAAGGAGGGCTTCTTTCTTTACACCCTTTATCTTTACAATTCTTTTTCATTCTTCAACCCCTTCAATGCTTACCAATACGTCATCACTAGCACCTTGTTGTGATTGTTCCAGTGCTAACTTAAGTACTTGGTCAGCATTCAGCTACGTTCACAATCTTTCTCCATCTTTCCTAAGGACTACTATTTCTAGCTATGGAATGTCCTTGGGAAGATTCCTCCGGTTCTGGAAGAATCATAGGACTTAACCTATCCTACCATCCTTATGTCACCACAATCTTCATCGTCGTGAAATAAATGGGTTTCGGGTAAGTACATGTCACCATGAAAATCCATTTTGATATACAAATCCGTTTTGCTCCCCCTTAACATATGCCACGATATTCGAAAACCTTTCGCATATGTCGGGATGAGCCAGCACATTAAGTCAAACCATTTGTGATAATATCCCATATTAAATCACATTTTCTCCCCCATATTAAAAATATTAACCCAATCGATGTTTTTAATATCAATTGATTTAATGTAGTTTTAACAAAGGTTTTGGGAAGAAAAATGCGAGTCTGTTTTATCTTCATGATATCAAACACATGAGATATGATACCGATTTGTAACATGATCACATATTCACCATATTAGTAAAGAATTGACAAGGTTGGACCTGATTGATGAGAACATCATATGATAAGATCAAATGGTTCTTGTCAGCCTATGTTGGTCGCCTCGTCACGTCTGAAGTCATCTCTTGACACCACATGTACGATGGGTATTGTTGTCTTGACACCAACTTGTGAACTTGGCACGTTCGGCATCGAAGATTCTGAATGCTTGACAGTTGCTCCCCCTCAATTGTTGACCCGTGTTCTATCGAAAGAGCTGTAGTCGTCAGTTGAGTAGTCGCATCGTCGAGTATGTAGATACCAATTGTAGATAGCAATGGTTGTAGAGATGATAGCTTCATAAAAACAAGACTTCTCTTGTTTTAACAAATAAATGCACTGAAACGTACATAGATTTGTGTTAGACCAAGTTATAAAGTAAACTTGATCCCTTACAAGGTTTTAAAGTAAACCTTGCCCGAGAAAATTAATTCCCGTTGTTGAGCCAAAGCTTTCATAAGAAATACTTGACTTTAATGTGAAAACCGGGTTGCAGTCTGAAATAACTACAAGCCATAAGGGCATGTTTTATGAAATATTTACAACTTTTGTACGAACTCTATTTATGGCGCCGTGTCGATATTAATCAACATTTCTAAGGCCGTAAATATTATCGTACCAAAAGACATGCCTTTGAAAAATAAAGTAAAAATATTTTTGGATTTTTTTCTGAATTTTTCAATTTTTATGGTTTTTATATGGTTTTATATTTTTGTATTTTGCTTTAGAGGATAAAAATATAAACAATATATACAAATGATCACCAAGGATACGGAGAATAGTTTTACCACCACTATTCTTTCGCTTCGTCTGCTAGTTCCTTAAGAGTCTCAGGCGAGAAGGTTCTCATTCCTAGCTTGTCGGCCAAAAATTCAATTCGAGCGCGATCTAAAGCCTTCGTGAAAATATCCGCCAATTGATACTCAGATCGGACAAAGTAAAGCTCGATTACTCCATTTTCCACTTGCTCCTTGATGAAATGGTAGCGAATGTCAATATGCTTTGACCGGGAGAATTGAACGTTGTTGCAGCATAAGGCAATTGCACTCTTGTTGTCACAGTACATCGGAATTTTGTTGAAACCTAGACCATAGTCGGTTAATTGCGATCTCATCCAAAGAATTTGAGCACAGCAACCGGACATAGCTATGTATTCTGCTTCCGTACTTGAAATTTCAGCGCTTTTCTGCCTTTTCGATACCCAACTGATTAGTCGATCTCCTAGTAGTTGCAAAGTTCCACTCGTGCTACGCCTTGTATCTTGACAACCCGCGTGATCCGCATCTGCATATGCCATTAGTGCAACAGAAGAGTCCTTCGAATACCAAAGTCCCCGATTAATGGTTCCTTTAAGATATCGAAATATCCTTTTAACAGTAGCTAAGTGTAACTCAGTAGGCCTAGTTTGATACCTGGCACACATACATATAGCAAACTGAAGATCAGGTCGACTGGCTGTGATATACAGAAGAGTACCGATCATTCCACGATAAAGTGTCGGATCAACGGCAACTCCATGTGGATCTGCATCTAGCTTAGTTTTCTCCACCATTGGAGTGTCCACGGGGTCGCAAGATTCCATCTTATATTTCTTAAGCGATTCAAGGGCATATTTGGATTGATTAATAAAGATGCCTCTGGGACTCTGAGATATCTGAAGACCTAAGAAGAATGATACCTTGCCCATCATTGACATCTTAAACTTGGAAGACATGAGTGTCCCAAACTCATCCGATAAGGTTTGGGTCGAGGCTGCAAATATAATATCATCAACATATATTTGTACCATAATCATATCTTTACCTCGTTTCTGAATGAACAGCGTGGGATCCACCTTGCCTTTTGCGAAGCCTTGTGTAATGAGGAATTGTGACAATAGATCGTACCATGCGCGAGGAGCTTGCTTCAACCCATAGAGAGCCTTCTTAAGCTTGTACACATGATTAGGATAATTAGGATTCACAAAACCATCCGGTTGTTGAACATAGACCTCTTCCTTGAGTTCACCATTAAGAAATGCCGTCTTCACATCCATCTGATAGACGATCATATTCATATGGGCTGCATAAGCGAGGAATAGTCTAATAGCTTCCAAACGGGCAACAGGTGCAAAGGATTCCATAAAGTCGACGCCCAATAATTGCTTGTATCCACGAGCTACTAGTCGAGCTTTGTTTTTCAATATTCCGCCTAACTCATCGAGTTTCACCTTGTAAACCCATTTCAAAGTGAGTAACTGCACTTGATCCGGGCATGGGACAAGTTCCCATACTTCAAGACGTATAAACTCATTAAGTTCTTCTTGCATAGCTTCTATCCAACAGGATTGAGTAAAAGCTTCTTTCCATGTCTTAGGTTCAACTTCAGTGAGAAAAGCATCAAAGTGACAAAACATTGCACTTTCTTGTAACTGACTTCGTGTGGATACCGGACGATTAGGGTCACCAATAATAGAATCTATAGGATGATCCTTTGTCCACTTGCTGTCATGTTCACGAACCCGTGGATTGGAGTAAACTGTAGAAGGAGCTTCCTCTGAGGTGGACGACCCGACTTGATTAGGGTCGGGAATAGATACACCAAAGAATGGAAGTTCACGCATTTGAGCGAATTCCAAATCGTGATCATCATCATCCTCTTCATCATCAATAGGCATGACATGGGTAGTTGAAACATGTGTTGGTTGAGAATTACTTGTTGAAGGTATATCTTGACCAATTGTTGGTGCAGATGTATCTGATTGTGCAACGGTTGTTGGAGCGACAACTTCGGTTACCGGAGCTATTACTTCAGGTTCTGGAGCAACAATACTTGGAGGAGTAAAGAATTCATCAAAGAACGGTTGAAACAACGTATCCCATTCCTTCCTAGTAGGTGGTGTAAATGATGATGAAGTAGGGTTGTTTGGGACAAGACCAGAACTAATATTACTGGGTCCCATTTCATGAAGTGCGGGTTCAGAGCTGCTTTGCTCAGAAGCCATTGCTGTCAGCTCATCAAAATCAACATTCATAGTTTCGAGGATCTTGCGAGAGTTACGGTTGTAGATTCGGTATGCCTTCTTTGCGGGTGCGTAACCAATGAAAATACCAATATCAGCCTTTGGTTGAAGTTTTCCCAAATTGTCACCATCATTATTTGGATAGCAAAGAGAACCAAATACATGAAGATATGATAAATCTGGTATTTTTCCATGGAGAAGCTCATAAGGTGTTTTACCATGGCGTTTACGAATTAGTGACCGGTTTTGGGTGTACATTGCTGTGGATACTGCTTCTGCCCATAAAAACAATGGAGCCTTTGCGTAAATTAACATCGTTCGAGCAGCTTCCATAAGTGTGCGATTTCGCCTTTCAACGACACCGTTTTGCTGTGGAGTGCGAGCAACGGATGTTTCATGAGAAATGCCAACTTCTTCATAATAATCACGCAAAATTTGATTCACAAATTCGGTTCCATTATCTGTACGAATGCGTCGGACAGTAGTGTTGAGACGCACTTGAATCATCTTGAGAAATCTGATGATGAATTTAGGTGCCTCATTTTTTGCTTTAAGAAATTTCACCCATGTAAACCGAGAGTAATCATCCACAATAACGAGGATGTACTTTTTGCCACTAAGACTTTCAACACGCATTGGCCCACAAAGATCCATATGCAACAGATAAAGTTTCTCTTGGTTGGTGTCTTCAGTCTTGGGTTTGTAAGACTTCTTAGTGCTTTTCCCCATTATACACGCGGAACACAAATGATCCTTGTGAAATGATAGTTTAGGAAGACCACGAACAAGTTCGTTTTTCGCCAAGTGATTAATAGCGTCAAAGTTAAGATGAGATAACCGTCGATGCCATAACCATGACTTAGTCTTCGATGCTTTGGAGAGAAGACATACGGGAGAAGCGGCCATCATGTCTTGTAGAGACAAAGTATACAAATTATTCCCTCGAGTACCTTTCAATAAATCAACCCCTTCCAAATTACGAATGAAGCAGGTATGCTCTCGAAAAGCGACTTCTAGGTTTGCATCACAAAACTGTCCCACAGAAAATAAGTTGTGACCGAGACCTTCCACATAATACACTCTTGAAATTATAACATTCCCAATATGATATTCACCATAGCCCATTATCTTTGCAATATGATCATTTCCAAATCGAACCGTACCAAGAAACTTGCTGACGAAATTTCTGAGCTGAGAGCGATCTCCGGTCATATGCTTGGAGCAACCAGAGTCCAAATACCAGAGAACAATTTGGACCACCTGTTTTCAACAACAACAGTAGACAATGCATTGGAAACTATTGGTTCCGGAGTGTTAGCAGATACATATATAGTATTATCAGAATTGCTAACATTTTTGATATCCTTAGATTTCCTGCATTTTCTAATGTGAGTTTTAGCATTTACAGGTTTTGCTGTTCTAATTTTCTGAGGTTTTGGAGTATTAGCGGGCACTATAGTGGGAGTAGACCTATTTAAAGGGCACTTTGTTCCTACAGTAGTGTTGGTGTTCCTAGTTAAAGGACACGCTTGTGTTTTAGTAGCCTTTGTACTCCTAGTTAAAGGGCACTCTTTCTTCGCTGTAGTGGGAGTGATCCTAGTCAAAGGGCACATATTTCCTACTATAGTGAAAGTTCTACCAGTGGGGCGCCACATCCAGCCAACTTGGGTTAACACCTTCCCAGTCGGTTTCCATTCTAATCCATTTTTCCGGGCATGCATCTCATTCACATGGTCAATAAGGCAAGAATCATGACGACTAGAAAACATACATTCATTGCAATTCCAACATTTTAAATTAGAATTCACAGTAGGCTTAGAACGCTGCACAACCGCAGAGCCTTTACGTTTAGCTACATGATTCTTTTTATTCAAAACAGAAATAACATTCCTAGGATGGGCTTCTACTTTCTTCTTCACTTGACTACTAGATGGGGGCAAGATCCTATCATTCTTCTTGTTTCTTTTAAGCTTAGATCTTTGAGCCTTAGTAGTGGTGCTTACTCCTATAGAAGGCAACACGGGAATATTAGAAGCTGGTTTTGATTCCGCCTTATCTTTAGTGACCAAAGTTTGAGATGATTTAGTCCTAGGGCCCTTGTTAAGTGGTGTGACGGCTATAAGGGGTCTTTTGATTGCACTAGAGGACGATGCTGAGATAGTGGCTGCATTATCCACAACATTCTTACCTTTTAGAGTTCGAAGTGTTTCCTTTAACTCAGCCAAGACCAGATTCTTATCACAAATTTGTTCCCTCAAATCAGATATTTCCACCGACTTTCGATTCAATTGTTCAATCAACGATTGATTCTGTGCAGTGGTATCGACACATGCGGGCTGTACTGAATCGAAGAGTCGTGTATTTTTCTGTTTTAAGTTATCAACTTTGGACAAAATCTTGGAAACTTGATTGTCTAGATCAAGTCTAAAACTCTCAGCGGCCTCAAGTACGTTCACACAGTAAGCTCCTTAGATTTCTCTAATTCTATCGGCAAAGAGTTAGCAACTTTGTCACTTGGCTGACGCTGTTTTGATTGTAAATTCAATCGAAAATTCTTTTCAAAATTTGCATCATCGATATTTACACCTTCGAATGACGTTTCAAAGATTTCTTGAATAAATTGTTGCTTGCATTCAAGCGAAATACAATGTGTTTGAATCTCATCAAAACGTTTTGAAAGCGAAGAATATGAATCTTGAAGCTTTAAAAATTCAGCGTCAAATTCGTGACAAGTACTATCTACCACAGTATCCACAGATTCAACATTATGCACAATAGAATCATTATCAACACTTGTATTCACACAGACAGAAACTATATCATGAGACATCACTTGATTCAGAAGAAGATCATTATGGCGTGAAACTCGTTCTATTTCAAGTAAACTGTTTTCATAAGCATCTTCCATTTCATTGAAAACACGTCTAACTTCTTCTATTTCCAAAAACAAATCTTGATCAATATTACGAAGACAAGCTTTAACATTCTTTACAAACGGAACAATTTCATCTCGAAACGCAGCTCTAGTGTGCTCAAAGTTCCATTCACCTTCCGTTATGGCCGTGGCCGTCGTACGTTCCAAAATGACCTTGTCAAAATCGGCTAAGTGTTGGTGAACCGTATTTAAGTTAACGGACGCCTTACTTACCGGTGGAATTAACTTCGTTAAATCCTTTTTGACGAGTGTAGGAGACGTACTAGGAAGGTTTTCATTTGACAAACTTTGGGGCACAAGAACTGTTAATTCTGCTAATTCCTTTTGTAAGCGAATGCGTGTCTTTTTCGAAAATTGATCTTTGTTATGTTGATCATAATCAATTGTATGGAATTTTGAAAGCATTTTAGAATGAGTTTCATCCCCAAGTGATTGTGTCTCTGCAGTACTACGAACAAAAGGTGCTTCTTTCGATTTTCCAATTATGGTCATGTCATAAAGACCGGGAATATATTCCTGAGCTTGTTTTGCATAACCGGGATTAGGTGGTAAATCTTGAAGACGCTTAAGTTCGAATTCTTTAAATGATTTAGTTAAAAGATGAACCTTTTCTGTGGAAGCGTATTGTTTTAAAAGCTGTTGTTCTTTGAATTTAAGAAGTTTGGTAGCATTAATTTCCGATTCAACCTTTTTAGACTCGAGAGTTTCGAAATCCATTTTAAGTTTCTGAAAATCATTGACAACCGACTCTTTTTCTTTTAATTCATTGGAAAGATTAGCTTTTAATGATTCTATTTCTTTCAAGTGTTCAATCTTTTCAAAACGAAATTGGTCAAATTCAGAACATGTTATTTTCTCTTCTTGAGGGACCATTTCAAAAGTTTTGACCTTTTCTTTATGCAACGCAAGCTCAGCAGTTAGGGTGGAATTGGTATCTACGGATTGTTTGAGGGCCATATGCATTTGATCAATAATATGTTTAGGTACCATTACCAAATCATGTTGAGCATAAGATTCCATACCCGTCGTAGCATTTGGTTGAGGTTCACTCAAATGTGTACAATTGGATACTACAGCATTTGAGTTACTAGTTCCCGAATGCTGTTCGAGGTTGTCATTTTCATGCCCAACTTGATGTTGGTTATCATCAATATTATTAGATGTGGTTGGTACCTCACTGATGACATCTGAACCGTAGTGAGAGAGATTAGCAACAAGAGCAGCTTGGGCAGAGTGAATGTCATCACAATCCGAATCGTATGCATCAAGATCATCCGCTTGATAAGCTGCATTAGAAGTAGAAACGACCGCAATGCCTTCAGTATCTGCTGCCCCTGGGTCTGCCAGAAATGCCAACTCCTCTGAATCCAAAATCTTCCCCTTAGACTGAGCATCAACCAAATACATCTTCTCACGAAACCATGCATCATCCCTTCTCCTTTTCGGCTGAGTGCATTCCCTAGCCATATGACCTTGTCCTCGGCAATTGTAGCAAGTCACAACCTTTTTAGGACCAATTGGACTCCCATTTCCACTAGCTTGAGCATTCACAGCTTGATTGTTCCCAGTCCTTGTAGGAGGTCCATATGAATTTTGCCTTCCCTGAATAGGTTGCACCGTCACTTGACCATCTTGAACAGTGGCTTGTTGTCGAGGATTTGAAGAGGTGCGGAGCTGATTGTTTGTTGGTGGAAATCCTCTAGTATCAACAAGTTTTGACAAGTAAGCAGTGAGATGGTTTAGAACATCAGCTGGCGTATCATTTGGAGTAAAGACCGGTGCTTGGATTGGTGGAAGTTCATTAGAGTAAAGAGCCTGTGCTGATTGTGCTTCTATTGGAAAATATCCTTGCTGAGGAGTATAGCCCATTGGAGAAGTGTTGGCTTGTGATGGTGATGTCTGATATTGTGGTTGCTGTGGAAAAGATTGTTGATGAACACTTTGTTGATATTCTTGCTGTGGCATCATTGGTGGTTGATAAGATGGTTGCTGTGGTTGCTGATAGATGTGTGGTGGTGGTTGCTGCAAGTATGATGGTTGTTGATAAGTATAAGCCATGTTTTGTTGAGAAGCATACATTGCAAGTGGATCATGAACTTGAGGTGTAGACAACCGAGCCTCGATCACATGGCATTCATGTTGTTGAAGAAAAGCTTGCAGTTGATCCACATTGGTGTTATGCAAATCCTTAGCCAATTTAACATCCGTCACGTATTTTTTCCATTCTGGAGGAAGAGTGTTCAAATACTTGGTGTTCAATTGAAAGGTAGGAATTGCCATGCCATAGATATTCAGCTCATTCAACAATAGGGTAAATCTCAGATAGTAGTCATTGAGAGTCTCCCCTGGCACATAGGCGAACTTATCAAAAGTATCATAAAGCTTACACTCTCGTTCTTGTTTAGTTAACGAGGTGCCTTGCATTAGAACACGAATTCTATCCCATAACTCTTTGGCAACTTTATGTTTGCTGACGAGTTTGTAGACATCTGGAGGAAGAGCTTGGAGAATGATGTTTGTAGCATACTTATCACATTTATCTTGAATCTTCATATCTCCAGTCAACTCACCCGTTGTGCGAGGACGAGTGGTCGTACCTTCCGTCACAGTACCATAATCTAATGGTCCATTGAGCACCGATGCCCAAATTAGATGTCCATTCTCCTTGTTCAACATATAAAGTTCCATTCGGGAAGCCCATTCCTCATACATAGTCTTCACCAACATTGGTGGACGATTATCCGTACCCGAGAGGATGGACTTATCCGTAAGAGATGTATACTCCATTTCAATAAGTTAAGATTTACAAAGTTGATCGAACAATGAAATAAGGTTAAGTATTTTTGTGTTGTTGTGAGTTAAAACCGAGAAACAATGTTAAACTCCCCTAAAATATGTTCTCGATAAACCAAAAATTCCAAGTCAAAATAATTTTTTATGGAAAAAATTGTGATTATCGGAATGCCAGATCGAAATGTCAGATCGTAATACTAGATCGGAATGTCAGATCGTAAAACCAGATCGGAATGTCAGATCGTAACACCAGATCGGAATGTAGCCCTGTCGAAATGTTGTTGGTATCGGAATGTTCAGATCGCAAAGCCCTATCGGAATGTTCAGATCGCAAAGTGGCTGACAAAATTCGAGCAGAGTAACGACTTAAAATACTTCCTTATACCCGTCGGAATCTCAGATCGCAATAGCTATCGGAATGATTCAGATCGGAATAAGTGATAAAAATCCCACGATCGCAATGTAGAAACCAAACCCTTTCCGATGGAAGGTTATTGCGATGGAAGCCCAAGTACAAATTGTACTTTCCGATGGATGTTTCTGCTTAAATTTCGGAATGATAGAACACAACCTTTTTGCACTTTTGATCCAAAAAATTGAAGTTTTAATGAAAAACCAAGATACCAAGAACACTTTTAAGCACAAAATCCTATGTTGCACTACTTGATACTACGATCAAAGCAAAAAATTTTGAAGATTTCGGCAAAACACACTTATACTATACGAATTGTTTAGAAAACAATACGCAACACAAACACAAACCTATATTTCATCCCAAGCTCTTGATACCATTTGTAGATTTGTAAATCTATGCTTATGATTTTAGAGAGAGAAAGAGATAGAAAGATGGTAGATTTCACACTTCTAGAGAGAGAAAGTTAAGAACAACTATGTGTAAATTATGAAAAAACCACACCCTCTCCATCAAAGGAGAGGGTTTATATACCAAGCCCATATGATGGGCTTGGGCTTGCATTGGGCCGCCGGCCTACACATGTTGTAGGCTTGGCTTGGCCTTGTTTGTTTAATATTAAGCTAACTAAACTACGAGCTATTACAAATACTATTGTTGGAGTGACCGATCCTTCTTAATACGTAAAACGTATTTCCAACACTTGGCAATATCCTGCTCTTTAACCCTTAGCTGATGGTAGCCTGACCTTAGATCGATCTTTGAGAAGTGTTTGGCTCCTTGAAGTTGGTCAAACAGATCGTCTATACGTGGCAGTGGATATCTATTGCGGATGGTAATCTTATTAAGTTCACGGTAGTCAATGCAAAGTCGCATGCTGCCGTCCTTCTTCTTAACGAACAAGACCGGTGCGCCCCATGGAGATGCGCTTGGTCTAATGAACCCTCGTTCAAGAAGTTCCTGCAGTTGGTCCTTCAGTTCTTTTAGCTATGTGGGAGCCATACGATACGGAGCCTTAGAGATTGGCTCAGCTCCTGGAACAAGGTCGATGTTGAACTCCACTTCTCTTGTAGGTGGTATGCCTGGAAGTTCATCTGGGAAGACGTCTTGGAATTCCGAAACTACTGGTTGATCCTGAATCGATGGGGATTCAGCATCCATGTCATGAACCGTAGCTAGATAACCTTCGCAGCCATGTGACAGTAATGCACGTGCTTGCAAGGTAGATATGACCTGTACAGACCGTCCGGGTATGAACCCGTTATGAATGTACTCTGGTGCATTAATGTCGCCGAAGATCACCCGATATGAGTGGCAGTCTATGGTAGCATGGTGCCTGGATAGCCAGTCCATGCCAAGAATCATATCAAACTCAATCATGTCCAGGGGAAGTGCATCTACTGCACGAACTCTATCGTCAAACTCTAGAGGAAGACTCTTGTATACATGAGTTATTAATACAGAGTCCCTCAGAGGCGTGGAAATGGTAAGCTTATTTTCTAATGGCAAGGGAAGTGTCCTGATGTTCTTAGCATAAGTAGTGGAAACAACTGAATGAGTGGCACCCGTGTCGAAAAGAACACATGCAGCCTGGCCGTACATATACAAAATTCCAGTAATGGTACCTGTAGATTTGTTTGCCTGATCGCGCGATGTCGTGTAGACGCGCCCAGTGGTAGGAGGCGGTTTAGTATCAGCATGACCCGAAGTACCCTCCATTTCACCCTTACGGCAATCTCTCATACGATGGCCAGGGAGGCCGCACTTGTAGCACGCGTCGGAATCACGACGACATGGGCCAGGGTGTCTGCGATGGCAAGTGCTGCATAGAGGATGAGTGAATCCTCCAGCAGGAGTCCTTGCTTGCTGAGGGCCTGCTGATGACAAAACGTGTTAAGAATAAAGTATATGCACGAGTATAGGACATAAGCGTCATAAGATGCTTACCAGTGTTAGCTGAACGGTTAGGCTGAGAACCCCTGTGGTTCTGGTCCCTTCCGTTACCGTGGTTCCTGGTAGAGATGATATAGTGTCAGCATGGGAAATATAACATGAAATCATAAGAAGATGCGTAAATAGTAGGACCTGCTGTTGTTGGAGTGTCCCGCATTGTTACGGTAATTATCATTACCGTTGCGCCTTTCCACAACAGAACGGTCGTTATTGTGACCGTTTCCTTTGGGCTGATTAGGCTGCTGCTGAGTAGCCGGCTGAGACCGGTCCCCAGTTTTCTGCCTGGAAGATACAGTTTAAGAGATGATTATAGAACATATAATGATAGGATGCGATCTGGTTATCGATAGAACACGAAATGTTTTACCTCTTGTCGGGTCTTTCAGCTTCCCCGAACTCATCGCGTTCCTGCAACATCTCAAGCTTCCTTGCTGCGTCGGCCACTTGTGCTACTGTATTGAACGTAGCACATACCAGATTGTTCGCGACCGAGGTGCGAAGTGCCCACCTAAAATGGTGTGCCTGCTCCTCAGGAGTACCAGCCGCTGCTCCCAGAAAACCTGCCAAGCGAAGAAAGCGCTGCATGAATTCGTTGCTATTCTCGCCCGCTCTCTGACGTATCCCATGGTATTCTCGCTTGAGTTTGTCCTGCTCCGCCTTAGGAAAGAACTGCTCCATCACTCTCTCCTTGAATTGGGCCCATGTCAAACCAGCGACCCATTCATCACCTCCTTCTGACTGCGTCAAAGCTAGCCACCAGTTGAGTACATCGCCTTCAAACCGGTAGCATGCCAATCTTGCCTTGAAGGCGGGGTCACATCCCATAGCATTGAAGGTTTTCTCAATGTGAGTCAGCCAGCTTTCAGCAACACTGGGGCTATCAGTCTTTTCGAAAGCTCTAGGACGGAGCTTGTTAAATCTTTCCAACCATACCGCTAGTGTCACTGGGGAAGGAGGAGGAGGAGGTGCCTGATTCTGCTGCTGCTGATTGTTGGCAGCCTGGACTTCAGCACGAATGTCATTCCTCAGTTGAGGAAGTAAGGCTTGCATGGCAGCCTGAATTGCAGCATTGAGCTGCTCTTGCTCGCGTGTGAGAACCATCTGACAGTATAACATAAACATATGATTAACAGTTCCAACATAAAATATAAAAAAAAAAAATTTATACCAAAAATTTCATGAGAAAAATTTTATGCAAGAAAATCTTTGTATGAATGCATGATGCAGTTTTATGAAAACTTTTGATGCTCGAGAGTGAACGCCTCCGGTCAGTTCACTCAAAATAAAAGACATATTGAGGGGACGCCTATGGGTCGGTCCCAAATCTAAAAGTTTCGATAAAACACATGCGACTAAATAGGGCCAGTCCTGTACCAACCGTTACTTAGTCAAAAACCCTGTAACAATGACATGTATATGTATGCTTAAAAATGATGAATGCATGAAAACAACTGTCAGTTCTAGGAAGACCGTAGTGACTACCCACTAATCACAGGTCATATTTGAGAGCCTACAGGTCGAAACCTTGGCTCTGATACCATAATTGTAACACCCCATTTTTGGAAATGGAATATTACGCATAATCATGGCGTGTCATCAAAGCATACAAGGATAAATGTCTAAGCATTATTCAACCATAAAAGGGAAATACCGGAATCAAACATCGGTACCCCAAAGTAAAGCTCATCACACACAAACATAAATACTGTAAATGGAAAGGACGAAACAATGTCCATAGCAACTGTATCAAAGTAAAGGAAATGCATAAAGTAAAGAAAGACAGTAAAGCTTCCAGTCCATATGCACCTACGTTTGAGATCTACGAGCGTCCCTGAGTACCTGCCGTTTTGGGAACATGAAAAGGAAAACGGCTGAGCAAGACGCTCAGTGCACGGATGTACAATATAGCATGAAATAGGATAAGCATGTAACATATAACAGCGGAAGACTAAGTACTGAGTAAACTGGTTAAGTATCAAGAAAACTGGTTTTATAGTTTGAAAAGCCTTATGTTTATCTTGTGAAAACTGTTTTAACATATATATACCATAGCCCATATAGGTCATGAAAAGGTCACGTGCATGAATACTTGGAGGGGTGACCTCATCATGCTGATTAGAGGGGATGCCTCTAATCAATATACTGGTTTGGGTAGGAGGGATCAACTCCTTGTGAAGGGTGCAAGGCACACACCACATTCACCATGATAAACTGAATAAAACATGTAACTAGGATGCACCCATACGCCCCACCTGATATAATAATATGGCCAAAACTGAAAAGGGACGCCACGAGCAATCACTCCACCGTGGGGAAGTCATAACATCGGTGCCTCCAATGCTATGGTTATGGTACCTCCATAACTAGGTGAAACTGGTCATGCTTGTATATGGCTATAGATTATGCTAATTAAACATAAGCAGTTCAAAACAATAAAACAAATGCTGGGGAAAACAGTTGGCTGCATACGGGGAAATCCTAATAAGGAAAGAATGTCCATACTGAAAGGACGGGAATCTGTACCTCAAGTCCAGTGAATGAACGGAAGAAAGACTCCTACTTCTGGATCACTAACGCTACATGAATACACACGTGTATAATTATCGATTCACTGATTACGTACTGGGTTTTGTGTCTCATTATAGCTGATTTGGTATGTTTTAGGTCATGGTTCACTGTTTAAAGCCTTAAACTGTGTTTATCTTGTATTCTGATTTATCTGATTAAGTATTACTGGTGTTTCATGTATTAATATACTTACTGTGTAATAATAAGTAACTTTCCAAAAATAGCAGGTTTCCAAAAATAGAAAGTTTCCAAAAATAGAAAGTTTCCAAAAATAGAAAGTTTCCAAAAATAGAAAGTTACCAAAAATAGAAAGTTTCCAAAAATAGAAAGTTTCCAAAAATAGAAAGTTTCCAAAAATAGAAAGTTTCCTAAAATAGAATTTACTGCTTAAAATAGATTAGTTTCTAAAAATAGAAAGTTTCCAAAAATAGATCAGCTGCCTTAATTAAATAAGTTTCCATATATAGAAGGTTTCCATGATTAGGTTAGCTGCCTGAAATAGATAGATTTCCATATATAGAAGGTTTCCATTAATAGATTAGTTGCCTTATTTAATTAAGTTTCTATAAATAGAAGTTTCCATATTTAGAATTAAGTTGGTTACATAAGCTAACATATAAGTCTAAGTGTTTATAAGCTTGTTTCTTAAGTCATATGATATAGTATATAGTTTAATTATTATTTCATGTATTTTAATTAAACTATAGGTTAAGCATTTTAATTAAATTATAACATGTTTTAATTAAAATGAAATGAATTACTTAGGTTAAAATGTGTATTATTATTATTAATAATATAACCTAAGTCATGTCTAAATTAATTAATTATAGGCATGTTTTAATAATTAATTAATTATAACTTATAACATAAAATACTTAGGTTAAATTAATGTCATGTTAAACTAATAATTAAAATAACCTAAGTCATGATTTAATTAATATTTCATGTTATTAATTAATTATATCCTAAGTTCATAATTCATAAAATTAACATGTAGCATAAATCATGATTTAACCAACGAACCATGAATCGGGCATGAATTCGACACCGTACCCCGAGCCAAACTCGGGGCACGTGTGCCTCCTTGCTGCCGTGGGTCCCACATGAGCCAACCAAGACCAAAAATGGTCTTGGTGGTGGCGGCAATAGCAAACCAAACCCCCCTCGGGTTTGTTTTGCTAGGCGGCTAAAAACAAACACCCCTTTAAATCAATCTTTGATTTTAATTAACCCCAAAACATGTTAGATCAATGATTAATTACCATGTTTTAATAAGAAAATAATAACATGTTCATGAAAATAATCAAAGATTAAAAGAATTAAAAAGAATTTAAAAAGAAGGGTTAGAAAGGTATACCACTATGTAGCTTGGAAAAAGGATGAACAAACACTGATTATAACAATAGTTTTTGTGATCAAAATCAACCAATCACCCTCCTATGGTGATGTTCAAGTGGCGGCACAAAGAGGAGAAAAGGAGGAGGAGAAAACTCTTTTTAGGGTTTTTTGTTTATTTCTTGAAAGTGAAAAATGAAAACATGTTTTTACCATAACCCCCCCTTTACTTGTAAAAGTCCATGGGCTAAGCCCATCTTGTATATGTGCCGTGGGTATGGGGATCCCACATGGGGTACCCGTACCTTTCTCGTGTCCCGATGTTTCGTGTTCGTTCGTGGTTAAACGTGTTCGTGTCTGAAGCATTTCTGTTTATTTTATCATGTCGCTTATCGTAATCTTAACGTTCGTAATTATATTATATGTATTTACGTAAGTATTCTAATTGTATTTTAAATGGTGATCATGATTTAATTATGTTCACGTGATATATTTATTAACTGTTTATCATGAGTTCGTATGTAATCGATACTTGTCATGTCATACACGTATGCACTTGCCTGATTATTAGCACATGAATGTGATCAATACTAAGTGATGTACGTTTTAATCTAGGACGTACGATCTTAAGGGCACTATTCATGGTAAAAGCATGCGGGTTTTACAAACCCACTGTGGGCGGTTCGTTAAAGAGACCGCGACTCCATATCGATATGGAACCATCGGTGGAGAAAAGGAACAGCATACAATGCTTCCTATTTCGATTATTTCTGAAACTCCAAATTTGTTCCAACTCTTTTTGGAATCTTTATTTCAACCCTTTGACCACCCTCAAAATATCTTGATCTTTCTCTATTTAACCCTAAGCATTTTGTATCCTTTCTCAAATCAAAATGTCTTATTCTCCAAATGAAAGCCTTGATTCTCCTCCATTTTCTCCAATTGCTTTCAATCTCAATTCTCTTAAGAACACTCAAAATCACATCTCTTCTCCTTTTAAGAATGTTGATTATGGAACTTCTTATTTTCCACCAATAGCCTTTAGTGTTCTTCCTCCTTCACATGATAATGTCATGCATCATGGAACATATTGTCATTGTTGTCAATATCAACAAATTGCTATGGCTCATATTTATGAGGAGTTTAATTACATCAAGAGTCTCTTAGTCAAATCTCCTCTTCACTATGACTATGAGATTACTACCAAGCCACCACCACCTCCTTCCGCCACTACCTTGTCTTTTATCTAAGAATTGGTTGC
Source organism: Glebionis coronaria (assembly GCA_025667525.1). Lineage (NCBI taxonomy): Eukaryota > Viridiplantae > Streptophyta > Magnoliopsida > Asterales > Asteraceae > Glebionis > Glebionis coronaria. Next base: position 25,382,111 of record CM046880.1, read on the forward strand.
TTATCTTCAAGACATCTAGTTCAAGCAAATCTTAGAGTTCTAGTTTAAATAAGATTAGATCCATGCTTTTATTTTGGCTTGTTTTAATTTTCATACATCTTTTGTATGCTTTGTTTCCTTGTATCTTTTCTCATGTTTTCCTTTTAACATGACTTATCTTGGATCTTGATTATTTCTCTTTTATTTTTCTTGTGTGACCTTTGCTATATCTAGTTAGGTGTCTCTTATCTACTAAACCTTCCATGTAGCTTGTCACCATACCTCGATTCCTTGGTGCCCCAAGCAAGGGGTAGTAAGCACAAAGGGGGAGCATTTGCAAAGTCCGTTTATTTTCTTCTTCAAATACTTTTGCAACCTTTTTACTTCGACAAAGGGGAGAAATGAAAATAAACTCATCTTCTAAAATCTTGTTTTTATGTGATTGAGTTTATGTATTGACGGAATCAAAAAGAGGGATATTGTTAGTGTAATGATGCCTAAAAACGTTACTTGAATTTTTCGGTCTCGCTTTGTTTTGATTATGACAATATGTTAAAACAAGCATTTACGAAAATAACAAAAAACGAATTCTTGAGTTCAAGTATTTTTCATTTCAACCATTATCACTTAAGGTATGTACAAACAAGTACTCATCCTAATTAAGTGATCAAGGATTTAATCTTTTCATAAAACTCACTTTTTATTAAGTGTGACAAGTTTTTATTAAACTTTCTTTTTGAGAAAATGTTTTATTAAATTAGTTATTTAAAAATTTGAAAATGGCATATTCTATCTTGGTTTGGAATATCCTTTCAGGATATTTTAATCACCAGATTCGAACCATACCACTAAAATACAAAAAGGACCGGAGTCTACTCTGGCGGTTCCTTAAGTGGCTATGCGGATCCTTATCAATAAGGAACCACGGGCTACAATAAAGAACCGCGGGCAAATATAGCTGTTCGATCCTTGTCTTATAAATAGTGGACCATTCTAAGATTTTCTCTTCACCTCTTTTGCACATACATTTCCAGATTCTTTAATACTTCTTAAATCGCTCAAATCCTTGGTCATTTGGTTGATTACTACTTGTTTATAAGTGAATCTTTCTCCTCCCATCTCTTCCTCTCAAAGTGCAAAGAGAAGAACACTTTCACCCTTGAAGTGTTGTGTCTACCTCAAAGATCTATTGAAGATCTAAACTTATTTATTCATTGTTGTGTCATTTTTGTGAAGATCCAAGTAGTTGTGTCTATCTGGAAGTTTTGTATGTATTAAGGTTAATACTTGGTCCTTGAAGTATATCGGTGTAGATTGGTCCTAGCTAAGATTAGGGCTCGACTTTTAGCTTAGAGTCGGAAATTGGATAAGCAACGTTGTGTACGGTTTCTCCACCTTAAGGAGCTTGTTGATTAGTGAACTCTCGAGTAAGGAGTACCTGAGGAGTGGAGTAAGAACGAGGAGTGAGCTTCATTGTTGAACCACTATAAATCCTTGGTGGTTGGTTTGATCTTTCGTTTCCTTATCTCTTTACATTCATTATTTTTTACATATACATACTTGTGATTATTAGTCTAGTTGCAATATCCTTTGTTCATATTGTGTATAAGAAGATTTTACATAATTACTCAAGCCTAAGTTTTTGAAAAGAATTTTTTAAACCATCTTTTAACAAGTAAATTTAAGAAACTATTCAACCCCCCTTCTAGTTTCTACACATCCGTTGCTCGCACTCCACAAAAAAACGGTGTCGTTGAAAGGCGAAATCGCACACTTATGGAAGCTGCTTGAACGATGTTAATTTACGCAAAGGCTCCATTGTTTTTATGGGCAGAAGTAGTATCTACAGCAGTATACACTCAGAACCGATCCCTAATTCGAAAACGCCATGGTAAAACACCTTATGAGCTTTTACATGGAAAAGTACCAAATTTGTCATATCTTCATGTATTTGGTTCCCTTAGTTATCCAAATAATGACGCTGACAATTTGGGAAAAATTCAACCAAAGGCTGATATTGGTAATTTCATTGGTTATGAACCTACGAAGAAGGCTTACCGAATCTATAATCAAACTTCTCGTAAGATCCTTGAAACTTTGAATGTTGATTTTGATGAGCTGACGGCAATGGCTTCTGAGCAAAGCAGATCTGAACCCGCACTTCATGAAATGGTACCCAGTTACATTGGTTCTGGTCTTGTCCCAAACAACCCTACTTCATCATTTACACCACCTACTAGGAAAGACCGGGATACGTTGTTTCAACCATTTTTTGATGAATTATTTATTCCTCCAAATATTTTTGCTCTAGAGTCTGAAGTAATAGTTCCAGTCAACGAAGTTGTTGCTGCAGCAACTGAAGCACAAGTAGACGTGTTCCCAACTACAATTGGTCAAGATGCACCTTCAACGAGTAATTCTCAACCAACACCTTCATCAACTACCCATGTTATCCCTATTGATAATGAAGAGGATAATGATGATCACGACATGGAATTCGTTCAAATGCATGAAATTCCATTCTTTGGTGTACCTATTCCCGACCCTAATCAAGTCGGGTCGTCCACCTCAGAGGAAGCTCCTACTACGGTCTACTCCAATTCACGGATTCATGAACATGACAGCAAATGGGCAAAGGATCATCTTATAGCTTCTATTATTGGTGACCCTAATCGTCTAGTATCCAATCGAAGTTAGTTACAAGAAAGTGCATTGTTATGTCATTTTGATGCCTTTCTCTCTAAAGTTGAACCTAAGACGTGGCAACAAGCTTTTACACAATCTCGTTGGATAGAAGCTATACAGGAAGAACTTATTGAATTTGAACGTCTTGATTTATGGGAACTTGTTCCATGCCCGGATAAAGTGATGTTCCTCACTTTGAAATGGGTGTACAAGGTAAAACTCGACGAGTTAGGTGGAATATTAAAGAACAAAGCACGGCTAGTAGCTCCTGGATACAAACAATTATTAGGCATCGACTTTATGTAATCCTTTGCACCCATTGCCCGTTTGGAAGCTATTAGACTATTCCTTGTTGATCCCAAACTTAGATCGATTAGCTTTGTGTTAACGAGATAAAATCAAGTATAACACGTAGAGAAACTTTGTGTATTGAACAATCTAAGTATTATGCGAAATGTAACACTTAGAACAAAGAACACAAACAAAATAACGAATGTTGAACTCTCACTTTGATTGATTTGATAACTTAATCGTACAATGAAAGTAAAACTTATGAAAACGTATATCAATCAATCTACCTACGACCTCCTTTTATAGATTAAGGAGACGTGTACAATAATCTACGAATAACCTATTCTAAGTAAAGATAATTATAGAAAATACGATATACTGCATATCTTTACTAAGAATACAAAACATATAAAACTTGTAGATTAAGTAAATCTTCATTAATCTTCATCAGCGTTGAGACTTTACTTGTCAGCGCTCCAATATCTCTTGTCAGCTTTACTTCTGTTAGCGCCTCTTTTACTCTTGTCATCGTCTCTTTTCTTCTTGTCAGCGCCTAGTGACTTAGCCTATTTTTATTCCCAACAATCCTCCCCTAAACTTGAGATCTATTCTAATATCAAGTTTCTGAATAAAAACTAAGTTTACAGGGGATTTTTACGAAGTACAACTTAATTAACAATCTGAGAATAAATAAATCTAACAAAATCACTACTAATGTCACTAGTAAAATCAACTTCCAGTTGTGTGGAGACCATCTTCTTCAAAACCTCTTGTGATAAAGGATACTTAACATCCACACAAAGATACTCTCCAAACTTTGTAGTACTTAAGTAAATACACCATAAGATGAATATAAGCACCATCTCAGATCACTAAGATCATCCAGATCCAACCAAAGTGGATCTTCTGCATCTACATCAACCATCCTTTTAAAGGTTGACCAAATCTTTATTCCATTGGCTGAAGTTGGTTCTTCAGCTCCATACTTAGCTTTGAGCAGCTCCCACAAAACTATCATATCTTCTTTGTCCAAACTAGCAAACAGGGATACCAAAGAGGTAAAAGTATGTACCTTGTCACCTGCTCTTGTGATCACCTAGAAACCACACTCATCTTCCTCATACTTAATGATGGGGTTTCTGAAATACAAAGGTACAACTTGTGCAATGTCTGAAGCTTCCAAGGGTGACAACTTCATAATCTTCTTAGTAGCAGCTTCACTTGGATTCCAAGGATCAATACCTGGAAATATAATCCCAAAGCCTGTCTTTACTGATCTTGGAGTGATTGAAGCCTTCTTGATCAACATTTGTTCTTCTAGCTCCTCTTGCCTTTCTTTTTATAACAAGGGAAAAGTGGTTTCCTTACAAACTCTTTCCCAAATTGGAAAGGCATAATACTCCAATTTTTCAAAGGAAAATTTCTTCAAATTGGCATAGGTCCATCCACCTTGATGACACCTAATCAGCCTGTAATACAACTCTCTTCTTGGTCGTTTTCTTTTAGCCAGTACCTTGTCTGCTTTATACTTGTAAATAATCTTTGTATCCTTCTGAATTCTCAGCAAAAGCTCCAAAGACCATATCCTTTGTGTATATGTCATCTCAGGATGATCTTCACATGTCTGCTCCCATTTGAAATACATATCAGATATATGGGGAACATCAAAATCAGTTTGTAGTTTCATGTGAGTAAGCTTCTCTTTGGAAATCCCATCTTCTCCATATTCTAACTTTTCTGGATCTTCTTCCAGAACCACACAATCACTATCATTAGAATCACCTTCTTCATTATCTCCAATCTCATCAGATTCAGTTTCTGATGAAGAGCTCACAACCTGTGAGTCAATAGCAGTCTTCTCCATAGACTTGCTAAACTCCCTTTTCTTGCAAAACTGTAGTTACCTTAGCATCATGTGCTATCCGTGCTGCATCCTTAGCTACAGGTTCTTCTACCATAATCCCTTTACCTTTATCCAAAATATCAATAGTAGGTAATTGTATAGCAGATACCTGTGTAGAAACATCTTTGAAGATAACTGGTTGTTGGGATAAACCAATCTCCTCTGTAGATCTATTAGCGTTGGATTTCTGAACATCAGCATCCAATTTGTTCCTGTCAGCGGCTGACTCTGTCACTTCCTTCATCATTTCAACAAATGATAATCTCCTAGGTGTAACATGTGAACTAACACCTGTTGTTGTCTTCAATTGTGTTAACACCTGTGCAATACCAACATCTCTTTCAACTTAACCACCTTCAACTGAACCTTTATCACTTAAATTCAAAGGTTCTGTAGGTGCATCCTCCCCTTTGAAAGAATCCTCCCCTAAAGACATGATTGTATACTGTCTCCTCCTCTTCTGAGCATTCTCCAAAACATCCAACCTCTCCCTCATAGAATTGAGTTCAAGGCCCTGCAACTTGAAAAGCTTTACTAGATCTGCATTCTGCTTTTGCAAATCAATACATATATCCGTCAATTCAATCAATGATTTAGGTTCCATACTGCCCTCATCAGCCATAGAAGTTTCACCTCCTACTTGTGAATCATGGGGCATAGCTGTTATGCCCTCTGCTGCATGACTAGTACCACCAATGGAAAAAGAACCAGTGGTTCTCATCCTTTTAACCATTTAGAAATCCATCTCCTCGGATTCAGAACTGGTTTGGGTGGAAAATTGGGTTTGGGGTGAAGTGATAGGGGTTGTTTAGGTTTGGGGGCAGATGTGGTGTGGGGGCAGATGTGGTTGGGGGGCATTTCTGTCAACGTCCAAAATGGACGTGTCAGCGTTGGTTTCTAGGATGTCAGCGTCATGTTGTGGTGAAGGAATGGGGTCTGGTTGTGGTGATGGTGGTTGTTCTTGGGTAAGGTTAGCAGCTGCTTCAATTACAGCCACCATGGATGGTGTCAAGGGTAGTTCTCTATAAGGTACAGTATTCATATTATTCAAAACGGTTTTCTTTTGTTCTGGGGCCTGGTAAAAATGTTCATGGTCCCTTTCACACCAATTTTTCTCATCACAAATCATTTGTAAAAACCTAGGATAAGCAAGAGTCATCTTGCTACCCTTGTTATGATACATGCCATCAAAAATTAGTTTTGAAAAATTATATTTTTGCCCAATTGCAAGACATACAAGAGCACTCCCGAATGAACGGTTGACTTCATTGAATGAAGAGCATGTGGGACTCAAACATTGTAGCAAAACATGTATCAAAAATTTCCAGGCTGGGGGAAATTGTTGTTTTGAATATTTTTTTTAAATGTCCAGTTGTCTTGAGAACCCAAACTTCTTCAAGATTTCTGCAACATACTTGTCTTGAGAGATAAAGACACCATCTTCTTTCTGTTGAACTTGTAAACCTAGAAAGAAGTTCATCTATCCCATAGCACTCATCTTGAATTTATCTGTCATAAGCTTGGAAAAGTCTTCACTCATCTTTGGATTTGATGATCCAAAAATAATATCATCCACATAGACCTGAACAAGAAGAAAATCTTTCCCCTTCTTCTTGAAAAACAAAGTCTGATCTATGGTGCCCCTCTTGAATCCATTTTCCACAAGATAAGTGGATAATGTACCATACCAGGCTCTAGGAGCTTGATGAAGTCCATACATTTCCTTCTTCACTCTATACACCTTGTTTGGATGTTGTGAATCTTCAAAACCAGGAGGTTGCATTACATACACTTCCTCTTCAATAGTGCCATATAGAAAAGCACTCTTCACATCCATCTGATAAACAATGAAACCCATGGAGGAGGCATAGGCTAGGAAAATACTTATTGCTTCTATTCTTGCAACAGGTGCAAAAACCTCTTCATAGTCTATTCCTTCTTCCTGTGTATACCCTTGGGCAACTAACCTTGCTTTGTTTCTAATCACAATTCCCCTTTCATCCTTCTTATTTCTAAGAACCCAACGTGTCCTAATAGGTCTTACATGGTCTGGGCAATCAACTAGCTCCCAAACTTCTTGTATAGCAAACTGGTGAAGCTCATCTTGCATTGCTTCAACCCAACTTGGTTCTGTAAGTGCTTCAAAGATCTTCTTGGTTCCTTTTGTGATAGAAAACAAGCAAACAAACATTCTTGCACATAAGGGGTATCTTCCTTCTTGTGAATGTTTGCAATGAACCCTCCATGAGAGTTCTTCTCTTTCTGGCGTCTTGTTTGAACTGGTGTATTAATATCTCCAATAATTAGAGATGTGGCATGAGATTTTGCAATTTGAGTAGAGGTCCCTTCACCAAACAGTATGGGATGTGCATCATTTGGATGAAGAAATCCGAAATTCATCTCATCATCAGTACCATATCTACTTGAGGCATCATCATTGTTTGAGTTGTTGCCACTCAAATCTTCATTGATAATGATACCATCACCTTTTTCTTTACGCCTTGATTTGGAAGAGGATGCCAGTGAACTGTCAGTGGCTGTTTTCCCTTTGTCAGCGTTGGAATCAGATATGTCAGCGTCATCATGTAAGTTGTCAACGTCGGATTCTGGCTTGTCAGCGTCTGATTCTAGCTTGTCAACGTCATTGCTGTACTGCTCTTTTTCAAGCTCTCTTTCCTCTTCCCTTGCAGCAGCAGATGCCTGGATGAATTCATCACTCCGTATAGGAATATTCGAATACTTGAATAAGGGAGTAGAGTCATCCTCATGTGATCCTTGATTATCTTGAATTTTTGTACCAGGAAGACTTCATCAAACCTCAAGTTATTGGTGATTAGAGTGCCTTTTCCAGATATAATTCCATGTCCTCCTCCAAAATGCACCTTATCACCATTAAGAATTGGAGTAAAGTTGGTAAGATAGTCTTCATTCCTTGTCATGTGCCTTGAGCATCCACTGTCCCAATATCCTTTGTCATTGAACTGTTTATGAATGCCCTGCACATAAAGAAAACAAATTAGTTTTCTTTGGGAACCCAAGTCTTGGTAGAGTTGGGTCCTTCTGGTTGTTCAACAAGAACAGACTTGTTTCTTGTAACAACCCCCTATTCATCCCTTTTAACCCTCATTGTCCAATTTGACCCAACATTATGTTCAAGATATTTAAATATGTTGCAAGTCATGGAGATTCCAACAAAATCAGTTGTTTCTTGTGCTTTTGGTCTCCAAGTCAAATTAGATGTGGCCTTAGACTCTTTCCCTTTAGGTTGCAAATATTTAACACGAGGTGGTCTAACAACGGGTCTCACAGTAGCTAATTGTGGCATTTTCATGCCAAACCTAAATCTGTCAGCGACAAATTTGTGCTTGTCAGCGCCTGTGTCAGCGATGAAATTGTACCTGTCAGCGTTGGGTCTATGCCTGTTAGCGCCCAAATTAGGGTTTGCTATAGGAACCAATTTCCTGTTAGATCAAGTGTTGGTCTTTTGAAAGGGTCTCTGTCCTTGGGTTGTAGCTCCATTAGAGAAGTAAGGAGCTGTTCTAGTGGCCTTAGGGCTAACATGGGTGTTAGGCTTGTGATGATTATGGGATGCCCTATTGCCAACGTTATGTTTGGGGCTGCTGACACATTTATATGCCAAATGTGAGAAACTCCCTGATAGGTGTGAAAACACCCATCCTTTTTACCACTTAATTGCAATAATAACCGAGCCAAAACGTGTATTTTATGTCATTTATGTCGGAATTATGCGTGCTTTGTGTTTTTGTTGTGATTTAGGACGAAAAGGTGAAAAGTGGAGAAAACACGGCATTCACAGGCTTTTTCGAAGAAAAAGACGAAAGATGAAGTCGAAAGATCAAGAGTGGAAAAAGAACGGAAGTCCAAGACCAATTCTGAAGATTTATCGAAGAAAAAGTCAAAGGACGGAAGTTTACTAAAAATCCGAAGAACTCGAGTCTTATTTATAAAGAAAAATCAAGACGAGTTAAAGAAATCACAAGACAAAGTCCAAGATTAACAAAAGATAAAGAAGAAAAGGACTTAAGTGTGCAATTAAGGCAAAGAGGAAAGAGGGAGGAAGCTTCCTAAGCTCCTCCCTAATCACCCCTATATATAGTTTTATCTAGTTTCATTTTCATGTTGTTGGTGGCTTGACAAGCCACACTTCCACCGTTTTCATTTCTTGTCATTTAATTTCTTGCAATTTAATTTCATGTTATGCACTTTTAATTTCTTCAATTCAAGTAAGTCTTTTTATTTTGGAATCTTTTCTTTTAATCAAGTTCTTATCTTTGATCATCTTCTTCTCCCTTTCTTACTTTGCTTCTCTTTGATTCATGTTCATCCTTGATTTGTTTTCATCTTAATGCTTATTTGATCTAAAGTTTTCTTAAAAAGTTCATCTTTTTAAAAGTTTGATTTGAAAGTTTGCTTATTTTTAAGTTTGATAAGTTGTTATTCATGCTTATTAAGTCAATTTCGATTTAGATTCGTGCAAGTTTTAGTTTGAGCTTATTAACCATAGCTTATTGCTTTTGCTTAATTTTCGGATCAAAAAGTTAGATCGGAAAGGGTAACCCCCTTTCCAATCACGTATTCCAATCACCTTGATTGGAAAAGGGTTTTACATTCCAATCAGCATTCCAATCAGCATTCCAATCAACATTCCAATCAGCATTCCAATCAACATTCCAATCAGCATTCCTTTCGCATTCCTTTTACATTCCTATTAGCATTCCAATCAGCATTCCAATCAGCATTCCAATCAACATTCCAATCAACATTCCAATTAGCATTCCTATTAGCATTCCAATCAACATTCCAATCAGCATTCCAATCAGCATTCCAATCAGCATTCCAATCAACATTCCAATCAGCATTCCAATCAACATTCCAATCAGCATTCCAATCAACATTCCAATCAGCATTCCAATCAACATTCCAATCAGCATTCCTTTCGCATTCCTTTTACATTCCTATTAGCATTCCAATCAGCATTCCAATCAGCATTCCAATCAGCATTCCAATCAACATTCCAATCAGCATTCCAATCAACATTCCAATCAGCATTCCAATCAACATTCCAATCAGCATTCCAATCAACATTCCAATTAGCATTCCTATTAGCATTCCAATCAGCATTCCTATCAGCATTCCTATCAGCATTCCTTTTAGCATTCCTTTCAGCATTCCTTTTACTTATCGTAATTTACATTTTCATTTTACTTAGTAATAGATAACCAAACCATTTTCATTTCCACCAAGAACAATTGAGTCGCACTTTGAACCGGAAATCAATTCGAGAAGATACCGAGAACACGAACTTTTTCAACTAGCAAAATCTCTTACACTACTCCCACACGTATAACAAGCCTTCTTAGACATAGCCTTAGGTCTTGAAAGAAAGAAACATGTCCCTTTAATACTAGCTTGACTCTGAGGTGATCTAGGTTTTCTATACATTTTAGTATATCTAACACTAGATTTACTTTTAGGGTTTGAGCCAAGGTCAACCATTTTTCCAATTTTAGGGATTGTGACAACAATGGGTTTAACTTTGTTTTCCTCATCACTAAGAAGCTCTCCCTTAACAAATACATAGGATTAGCCTTTTTCCATTGTTCTATATCAGTTACTTTCTTCCTATACTTCTCAACAGGAGTAATGACTTGGTCTGGCACTCTAGGTGGGGGATTAAACTCTTGTTCTTAGAACTCTGGTAATTGAGTACAAGATAAGTGTAGTTTGTATACACCATAGAAGTTGCCAACTGGTGGAGGAACAGCTGCATATTCTTTCATCCTAATTCCCGACATATCTCTAGGGTTTCTATGTTTACTACAGACCTTTTCAAGGGTTTGACTAGCTTTTTCAAATCTGTCAATTTTAAGCCCTACATTCTCTTTATCCTTAATGGCTGCTTCTAGCTTAAGATCCATCTCAACACCATATTTCATAAGAGACTCCCTAGCTTCATTACTGACTCTTAAATCCCTAGTTAAAATAGTGATTTGATCTTTTAGGTCAAATTCCATTTTCTTATATTCCTCTATCATAGCATCAGAATTTGCAAGTCCCCTTTTGTAGTTTGTAAGTTTAATTTGTTCCTCAAAAACATCTGATTTTAACTTAGAAATTTCTTTGTTAAGTTTTTCAATGTTTAACCTACAACCTTTACTACAAAAAGCATCATCATATACCTCATTATCTGATGAAGACGAGGAGTTGGCCATGAAATCATATTGCACATGCTTTTCTCCTTCTTTCTCAGCAACCAAGGCATGATTCTCTTCATTCCCATTCTTTGCCATAAAGTTCCAATCCCATCCAATGCCATTAATAGCTTGCATGGCAACCATAGCTTTAGGCTCAGCATCTCCACTCTTGACCATCTCCCTAGAAGAATTTCCAGCATTATCTCTTCTTGGAGATCTACATTCCCTCATGAAGTGACCCATTCTATGACAGTTGTAGCATTCCACCTTGGATTTATCAAATCCAGCAGTATCCTTTTCATTGATGGTCATCTATCTTCCAAATCTCTTGCTCCATCTGTTGGCTCTAATACTTGCAAGGGCCATGTTCCACTTGATGTCCATCTCTTCCAAACAATCATCATTGATTTGATCAAGATCCTCAAAAGTGATTTGAGAACCATTGGGTATAGCAGCAATATATGCACAAACCGTATTCAAGTCAATTCCAGCAGGTTTAAGACTTGATGAACCAACATGAAAGTTGTCAGCATCAAAAGTTGAGCCGCTAACAAAACTTGTTGATCCAGTAGCAGGGTGCATATTCATTCCATGAGCATATGTACTTCTGTCAAAGCTTTGAGGTTCATGATGTGAGATAAAAGCCATGTTTCCAGATGTTGACTTCTTTCCATGTTCAGAAGAGGTCTCATCCTCAATAATCCTAAGTTTATTGAAGATGTCATCAACGGAAGAAGTCTTATGAACATTGGCAGCAATAATTGACCTAGCTTCAATCTTACATGCATCACCAAGACCTTTAAGAAAGGTGGCAGAGATATCTTCATCATCAAGGACAGTACCAAGAAACGCTACCTTGCTAGTAATGTCTTGAAGTCGACTCCTTGCTTCACTTAGTTTTTCATTAGGATGAGCTTTAAAAGCAACATACTCACTTAGATTTGCTTTTTCCTTTCTTTGTTAGTATCTTCATTGCCACCATAAGTAGCAATGAGAGTTTCCCAAAGTTCTTTGGCAGATATGAACTCCTTATGCTTGTGTTGGTTCTTTGATCCCAAAGAGATCTTTAGGATATTCAAAGTCCTCATATTATTCTTTCTTGCAAGAATCTCCTGTGCTCCAACTGGCCTTCCATCCTCAGGCCTTTCAACAGTATCTTGCTTAGCCTCTCTTCGTTTTTCAATGGCTTCAGCAATCTTTGCAGCTTTGTCAAAGCCATTACCAAACTCAATCACTTCCCAAAGAGCGTAGTCAGTGATTTGAAGGTATTGTTCAAAGTTAAATTTCCATAGCTCTAAGTTGTTGGTGTCGAGCATGGGAACTTTAAGATTGTGGTTTGTTGTGGACGATGATGATTCGGTAGTGGCCATCGTTTTAGGGTTTTTAGGGTTTTCAGTGATCTAGGGTTTTGGACGATTTAGGGTTTGTTTAGGGTTTTGTGCTCTTCAGATCAAAGTTCCTCAACAAGCTCTGATACCACTTGTTGATCCCAAACTTAGATCGATTAGCTTTGTGTAGACGAGATAAAATCAAGTATAACACGTAGAGAAACTTTATGTATTGAACAATCTAAGTATTATGCCGAATGTAACACTTAGACCAAAGAACACAAACAAAATAACGAACGTTGAACTTTCACTTTGATTGATTTGATAACTTAATCGTACAATGAAAGTAAAACTTATGAAAACGTATATCAATCAATCTACCTACGACCTCCTTTTATAGATTAAGGAGACGTGTACAATAATCTACGAATAACCTATTCTAAGTAAAGATAATTATAGAACATACAATATACTGCATATCTTTACTAAGAATACAAAACTTATAAATCTTGTAGATTAAGTAAATCTTCATCAATCTTCATCAGCGTTGAGACTTTACTTGTCAGTGCTCCAATATCTCTTGTCAGCGTTACTTCTATCAGCGCCTCTTTTACTCTTGTCAGCGTCTCTTTTCTTCTTGTCAGCGTCTAGTGACTTAGCCTATTTTTATTCCCCACATTCCTCGCTTATGCAGCTCATATGAATATCATCATCTATCAAATGGATGTGAAGAAGGCATTCCTCAATGGAGAAATCAAGGAAGAGGTCTATGTTCAACAACCAGATGGTTTTGTGAATTCTAAATATCCTAATAACGTGTACAAGCTTAAGAAGGCTCTTTATGGGTTGAAACAAGCTCCACGCGCGTGGTATGATCTATTGTCACAATTCCTCATTACGCAAGGCTTCGCGAAAGGCAAGGTGGATCCAACGATTTTATTCAGAAACGAGCTAAAGATATGATTATGCTACAAATATATGTTGATGATATTATATTTTCTGCCTCAACCCAAGCTCTATCGGATGAATTTAGGGTACTCATGTCTTCCAAGTTTAAGATGTCAATGATGGGCAAGGTATCATTTTTCTTAGGACTTTAGATATCTCAGAGTCCTAGAGGCATCTTCATTAATCAATCCAAGTATGCCCTGGAATCGCTTAAGAAGTATAAGATGGAATCTTGCGGCCCCGTGGACACTATAATGGTGGAAAGAACTAAGCTAGATGCAGATCCAGATGGGTTTGCTATTGATCCGACACTTTATCATGGCATGATCGATACCCTTCTGTATATTACAACTAGTAGACCTGACCTTCAATTTTCTATCTGTATGTGTGCTCGGTATCAAACTAGGCCTACTGAGTTACATTTAGCTGATGTTAAAAGGATATTTCGAAATATTAAAGGAACCGTTAATCAGGGACTACGGTATTCGAAAGACTCCTCTATTGCACTAATGGCATATGCAGATGCGGATCACGCAGGATGTTAAGATACACGGCGTAGCACGAGTGGAACTTTGCAATTGCGAGGAGATCAACTTATCAGTTGGGCATCGAAAAGGCAGAAAAGCGCTGTAATTTCAAGTATAGAAGTAGAATACATAGCTATGTCTGGTTGTTGTGCTCAAATTCTTTTGATCAGATCACAATTAACCGACTATGGTCTAGGTTTCAACCAAATTCTAATGTACTGCGATAACAAAAATGCCATTGCCCTAGTATGCAACAATGTCCAATTCTCTCGGTTAAAGCATATCGACATTCGCTACCATTTTATCAAGGAGCAAGTGGATAACGGAGTGATTGAGCTGTACTTTGTCAAATCGGAGTATCAATTAGTGGATATATTCACTAAAGCTTTAGATCGCGCTCGAATTGAATTTTTGGCCGACAGGCTAGGAATGAGAACCTTCTCGCCGGAGACTCTAAAGGCATTGGCATATGAAGCAAAAGAATAGTGGTTGTAAACTATTCTTTGCAACCTTGGTGATCTTGTGTATATATTGTTTATATTTTACTCACAAAAGCAAAATACAAAAATATAAACCCATACAAAAGACCATAAAAATTGAAAAATTCAGAAAAATCCAAAAATATTTTTACTTTATTTTTTAAAGGCATGTCTTTTGATACGATAATATTTACATCTTTAGAAATGACGATTAATATTGACACAACGCTATAAATAGAGTTCGTACAAAAGTTGTAAATTTTTAAAAACATACAGATTCAGACTGCAACCCGCTTTTCATATTAAAGTCTTCTTATGAAAGCTTTGGCTCAACAACAGGAATTAATTTTCTCGGGCATGGTTTACTTTATAACCATGTAAGGGATTGTGTTCACGTTATAACACAATCTAACACGGATATATGTATGCATCAGTGCATTTATTTGTTAAAACGAGAGAAATCTTGTTTTTATGAAGTTATCATCTCAACAAACCGTAGCTGTTTATGATTGGTATCTACATACTCGACAATGCGACTACTCAAACGACAACTACAACTCTTTCGATAAAACATGGGTCAACAATTGAGGGGGAGCAATTGTCAAGCATTCAGAATCTTCGATGCCGCAAGTGCCAAGTTCACAAATTGGTGTCAAGACAACAATACCAGGCGTACATGTGGTGTCAAGAGATGACTTTAGATGTGCTGAGGCGACCAACATTTTCCGACAAGAACCATGTGATTTTATCATATGATGTTCTCATCAATCAGGTCCAACCTTGTCTATTTATTCTAATATGGTGAATATGTGATCGTTTTACTAATCGGTATCATATCTCACAAATTGATACCATGAAGATAAAACAGACTTCCATGTTTCTTCCTAAAAACTTTGTTAAAACTTCATTAAATCAAATGATATCAAAAATATCGGTTGGGTTAATATTTTTAATATAGGGGAGAAAATGTGATTTAATATGGGAAATGATTTATCACAAATGGTTTGACTGAACGTGATAGCTCATCCTGACATGTGTGAAATGTTTTAGAATATCGTGGGATATGTTAAGGGGGAGCAAAACAGATTTGGTATATCAAAACTGGATTTCATGGTGACGTTTACTTACCCTCAACTCATTTATTTCACGATGTGGTGACATAAGGATGGTAGGATAGGTTAAGTCCAATGATTCTTATAGAACCGGAGGAATCTTCCCAAGGACATTTCATAGCTAGAAATAGTAGTCCTTAGTAAAGATGGGGAAAGATTGTGAATGTAGCTGAATGCCGACCAAGTACTTAAGTTAGCACTAGAACAATCACAACAAGGTGCTAGTTATGACGTATTGGTAAGCATTGAAGGGGTTGAAGAATGAAAAATAATTGTAAAGATAAAGGTATAAAAAAAGAAGCCCTCCTTACAACCTTAGGCAGAAACTGGGTCAACTCATATGTTATTGAAGATACACATCATGGACCCAGTGATGTAATGCACAACCCATCCCATCTAGCTCGGGTATCTCTCAAAAGGTATTTGTTTTAATCATACGGAGAAAACGCATTATCTATCGATTTATTCACTCTGAATAAATTGGTATTGAAATGGTGGCACTCCTCTCCAGCCTCCGATCACTAAAAATAAAAAGTGAACGATCGAGTCTAGAGCCATTTGAAATCATCAAATATCTCATTAGGACACATTTCATAGTTTCTTGCTTCTTCACACTCTGTGAAAAGTAAGAAACATTTTAAGAGTCCTACGCAAAATCTTCATGATCTTGCCTGAACATCCGAGTAATACGAAAGTATTTACAATGAAGATGGAAATCCTTCTTAAGAAAACATTAAAAAATACACGGTAGGTGACTTGTGCGATTCTTTATGAATCAAACTTGTGATAACTGGAAAGCAACAGTGGTTTAATTCTTAACAGAATTTAAACACGCTCTAGGACTCTATGCAATATCTCAGTGATCTTTCCAGAACACTTAGAGTGACACTCTTTAGTGTTCATAGTGATGAGTGGAAATCCTTCTAGTGTTAACCTCAAACAGCACTTGGTAGGTAAGTTGCAAGATTCAATTTGAATCAAGCTCGTGACAACTGGAAAGAAACGATGGTGCGATTATTTAATGAATCAAACTTGTTCCAGGAATCGGAATTGACGGCTTCAATCATACGGATATTATCCAAATGATTCACTCTTTGCGGTTGCAATCAGCTTTGGAGGTCGAGTAAAGAGAACGGGTTTACCCGCGAGATCTTTTCAAGGAGATTTTTAATTAAATCTACCTGTCACAGGTATGATCTTTTATATATCGTCCAACGGTCTTCACCGACTGGAGGAAAAATGCGACCGAATTAGAATGAAATGTTCAAAGCCATTTCGTTCGTGTCTACTTATGTTGCGTCATTTGAAGACGGTGGCGTTGCGGAGTCCGATGTGAAGTCGTCCACGCATGCTTATACTTTTTGCACTCAATACTTCAACAAATTTAAGAAAGCCTAAACGTCAAGTCTTTCGCTGTATCAAACTATGATGCTTTCAAGAATTACAATGGTATGAGTATGTGGGACAAGAAGTCACGAAGAGGCGAATATCACAAGTGATGGGTGCACAAGATCAAGGCAAGAGATTAATACTCAAGATTGATATCAAAGATCACTTCAACATATTCACCAGAAAAGAAAAAGAAAAAAAAGACGAAGACTACGAGCTCAATACAAGAATAGTATGCTAGGTTTATTTCATTATTTTAACTCGGGTAACACCCTTGTTTGGAGTGACCTCCTTTAGGGGGAGATTGTTAGAAATACGTTTTTACGTATTTAGAAAGATTTAGTCACTCCGAAAATATATTAGTTAGTAGCTCGTAGTTAATGTATCTTTACTTTATTTAATTAAGTCTAAGCCCGGTCCATGCATGTATGGCCGACCCAACAGTGTAAGCCCAAGCCCATCTCATGGGATTGGTATATAAACCCTCTCCTTCATTGGAGAGGGTGTGGTTCACATAAAATTTCACACATAGTAAAAGTATGTTTTCAATATACTTTCTCTCTCTAAAAGTGTGTGTTCTACCTACTCTTTCTCTCTCTATACTCTCTCTAGAATAAGCAAGATTTACAATATCCTACATCGTGCAAACTTGATTGAGACGAGGCCATAAATTCCCGTTATTGCATTGTTTTCGATCATTTGTACATGCAAGATAAAATAAGACATATAAAACATATTTTCAATACAATTAAGCATATCCGTTAGTTAGTTGTTTATTTAGTAAGGGTTACTGGTATTAAAAGATTGTGTATATTAGCACACACCACAAGTCATAATATATAAAAATAATAATATTTTTTAATTTAAGATGCATATATATCTTGTTAAAAAGTATTCTAGATATATACTCCATATATAGAGTATTACATTACCTTGGAACAAATTTAGACTACCTACAACAGTGACTAGGTCACGACTCTGATTTTTCAGCTTTCTCTCTCCTGCGATCTATTTGCCCCAACAAGGCGACCTAGTTCAATTTTTCAATATAAATATATTTTTTTCAAATAATTATTTAAATAAAATAAAAAACATTAAAATAATATTTATTTTTAAATATATACTCCATCTATAGAGTATTAAATTACCTTGGAACCATCGCCCCATATGTCACGTAAACCTATTCTAGTAATACAAACACCAACAATCTCTTTCATACCCAACAATTTCTTCCATACTGCAATTCTTTTGGAATTCAAACCTAACATATGACAATACGATAAGCTCATATTTGCTCCAACTTGAACTTGTCTCAACTTCTCTCCCATTTTGCAGTAAGTTCCTTTATGTTATCTACAACAGCATCATTCTACGAATTCACAGTAACCATTTCTTGAAGAAACTTCTCCACTTCATCAATCGACAACTTACTTTGATCAAATAAATCGTACTCATGTTTGATCAAATTTTCTCGGGCCAACTCTTTTTCACGCAGTTCTGCTTTTAACCGAAGGATATCAGCATCCGTTGTTCCTATTTTTGACTTGATTTCCATGTCTTGTTCTTGCCAGTCTTTCAACACCCCGAGATTTTCTTCTTGCCTCACCTCGAATGTAATACATGATTGGTGAATTGTATAGAATATGTTCCAGTTTTGGCAGGCAGAGTCAAATTCGACGTTGAGGGTTTTGATAACTTAGCCTTGGAACCTTAGAAGTTTGTAAAGGTTTTTGTCAAGAGATTGATGCAAGATTTGACCTTTTCTTCATCGGGTGATCCGACTATGGTTTCAAAGTTTATATCTACTAGTTCGATAAAGGTTTGCTTTGCCTTTCCAACTTCTTCATCAAGAGGTTCGCCTAGAGGAGGAGATAACTTCGAAAGTAAACATGAAACCTTCTTTAGTTCTACATATATGTCTCTTCTAGATGCCTGTAGAAAAATACAATTTAACACCCCCAACTTACATTGCGCAGCGGAAAATACACAATTGGGTGTTATTCACAAACTTCATTTTTCAACTTTTTAAATAACCCAAAGTATATTTAAGAATAAATATGGAAATATTTTGAATCAATGTCTAAAACCGTCAATCCCAAGTAAAATCAGTTAAAAATATATCAGGGTAGCGTACAGGTTTCCCTAGGATCTTAATCAAAACAACAAACCTTATACCAAAATATTTGACCATTTACTATATGTTTACGACAATAGGGAAAGAAATATGTTTTAGACCGAATTACTAGAAAAGCAATCCCGTAATCCTTCTCCAGCAAGCTCCGCAATCAACAACTTCAAGTACCTGAAATACATGCTTAAAATCATCAACACAAAGGTTGAGCAAGTCTATAGGTTTTACAAAATCATAACTGAACACATCGTAAAAAATCATTCACAATTGTTAAAAGAATTGTGGCCATACAATCTATCAATCAGGTATAATATATAATATAGCAAAAGCTATTGAATTGTATTAAGCTCATGACACCGACCCCTTAACTTAGTCACCCACGCCAAATGCCAGCATGACTAGAAAAATTACCAGTGCCCCTACTAGGGTATTAATTGCAATAATACCAATTCTCATTCACGTAAAATTATCCTTCCCAGCGGGTTACTCAGCGTAAAGCCCTGGTCTCAGATAGGGTTGTCAGCCCAATAGTACTATTATTAGAATAAGCGGCTATTCCCAACTCGCAACATCAAGTCAGAAGATAGTTAACGGCTCATGAATTTAGGGTCTTATGCAATTAGGTACTTATACAATTCATTTCATCAAAGGCAACATCGGGTCCAACAATTACTTATGACATGTGTTCATTTTACTTCAAATAGCATGTATCCCCCTCGCGGGTTTTAAAATCATTAAAACAAGTAGAAAGCGAGGCTATAGACTCACCTGTAGTAATAGCAGTAGTATGACGATCTTCGACGATAGTTGATGCCCGGTAAACACAAAAACCGCAACCTATCAAATAAGGCGCGTTCATCAATAATAACTCGAGTAAAATCCATACTTAGTGATGTCAAATTCAAAATCATAAAATCAAAACCAATCCAAAATAAAAATAATACAAGTGCCCTTTTTACTCCATTCTATATGTTTATTTTATTAGTTAATTCTTTCGATAAAAAATATGCCGGTACACACCAAATGTACAAGCTCATTTATCCCACTTAAACACGTCAAATTTTTATGATACTAATCAGAAACTTCACTTACTATATGTAGAAAGCCCTGTTAAAAACTCATCAAAAGATTTTAATTTTAAAGTTCCCTGCCCGACTCATCTTTGAACTACAAAAACCGGACAGTTTTACGTCAACAACACTTATAGTCTTTTAACACATTTATTTTTCTCCGTTTATGAAACCGACATTCAACTTTGAAAATAACTCGACATCCTCCTACTTAACCTTAAAAATCAGTCCATGAGTTATTCAAAAATCCATTTTATAGTCCCCGAGATTCGATCCAAATATCGATAACAATTATATATTGTGTCGGTACTCGTCTCCCGGTACACGAAATAATCAAACTAACGTAACTTTTCGCTCGTTTGGAGCTACAAGTCCTACCTTATACCAAAACGAAGGTAAAAACATCCTCTACAACAATATCTAACTAGTTCATCTCAAACTCAAACTCATATTTTCAGAAAATTACTTTTAATAATCTGCTATAAAATATATTTTTAAATATCACTCAAAATTAATTTTTCACCATATTTTAACCTCATTTTTACCACTATAGGCATTCCTACATTACTAGTTCATATCATAACACCTTAAATCATCCTAGATGATCAAATCATAAAAACCCAACTCAAAAATAATAACATGCAACCATAAAAACATATATATATGAACATAAACACCTACATACAACAACAATATAAGATCAAAACACATGATTTTCATCCAAAAATGGGTTTTATAAAAATGTTAATGCATGTGGCTAAATTTCATACCAATGTGTAGAGAATCAAAAATTAGGAATGGGTCTTTGATTAGATTTAAGATATTCAAGCTTGAAATCAAAATTGTGGGTGTTTGTTCTTGTTGGGGTGGACGGCAAAGAGAGGAAACGAGGGAGAGAGAGAAAAATTTGCATGTGTTGTGATTGTGTGTGTGTTTGGTTGTTTAATTTTCCTTTTATATGGAAAACGTTTAGGGTAGTTTTTGCCAATTGTGATTCTTTTGGACCAAAGTGCAAATACTTTGTTAAAAAGCGGGAAATGACTATTAGTCACTTTTGAAAAATTTTGCGGGTCTCGGGTTTCATAAAAATGCTTCTCAAAACTTAAAACGCACATAAAATAATATATTATATAGCCCCGGCACGACTTAATATGACATAAAAATAAAAACGTCAAAATATTAAACATCGACATGTTTAAAATAAAATGTAAAATTTCTCGGGCATCCGTCGATATCGTCATCACTAATAATCCTCGCAATTCGTATAAACGTAAAAATAAAATTTCAACATCATCCAAATCAAATTACCAATCATCATGAAAATCAACCTCGTCAAAAATTTCAAAAATATACTTAAAAATATAATTAAATAATAACCACGGTTTTTGGGTTGTTACATCCTACCCTCCTAAAAGAGAGCGACGTCCCGGCGCTCAACCCGCCTCACATTCGCGCTTCCTCACTTCTAGAGTCAACGTGACCTCTTATCCTCAAGAGATACTCACGTATTCACCCCAGTCCAACTCAATTCTTATGATATCACCATATCCACGACTATTATTACACTTCAACTTTCAATTTCACCTTCTATTATGCTAATATTCCTTCATCATTCATACTTCTTTTGCATCACTTTCTCAGTTTCATTCCTGCCCCAATACTCTGACAACATACCCCACAATTCAGACAACATACATATACCACAACTATGTATGTTCTCAAATTAGACCTCTTAATTACTGATATGACAATTATCATCGCAATAAGATTCCATCTTCACAAATTTCCATTAGTCCTCATAGTGATATATTAGATATCATCATTCCAAGTTTCTATTATATGTTGATGTGATTGATACCAAATTCAATTCCCATCGTTCAGTTCATCTTTTCACTCTGTCCATTGCTTTCCGAAAATACGCAATATTCCTTTTTAACTCAATTCTTCGCACTTTCTGTAGAAATCTCTAATATCCAAAAGTCAATCTCAATCTCAATCTCTGGGTTACACATATAATATGTTCAAACCTTAATCAATACTCATACGTTATCACCACGAATTCCAGTATTATAAAATTTTACTCTGCCTCTATGTCATGAGGTTACACTCAAACTAAATTCAATGAGATTATCCATAATTCTAACCAGTCACTTAGATACTTCCCATACTCATTTTCCACTTTCATTATTTCTAACAATCTCTATGTTGAATTACTGTACCTTTCATAGTACATTATTACATCTTTCTCATATCATATTACTGTTTACATAACTCCGTTAGTATCATACATTCAAATCTGAAATTTATAATGGTCAAATCACTTCCTGATATCGTAATACATTTTATTCCAACCATTATGTACCAATACTTCAATTTGTAAAATCCCTTCAATACTACATAAGACACTCTCAGGACTCTAAGAATAATTAAATTCTATTTTTAATATGAACAATTCATTCACCACTGGTCCTTGCCTTCTTAATACACTCTCTGATCTAATAAAAGAAAAATTAATAATCACAATAACCGTTTTTGTTTTTGTGGAACAAAAACATACATTTCTACTTTATCATTTCTATTACCATTCTATTTCAAATTTTCCAACAACTTGTTGATCTTCTTTCTTTGATATTCCTTTTTCCATTAGTTTATTACCTTGATTCTAAGTTTCTTTCCATTCCATCCATTCTGCTTGTTGTTACTAATATTCCAATTATCTCAAAACTCAAGAGTCAATTCTCAATTACTTCAGAAACTTTATAAGCTCTTTTTCCTTTTCCTCCTTACTAAATACTCACTAGTTGATAGTGAAAGTCTCCACACTTATCCTTCACAATCTGAAACATACTTCATAATACAGACCCATAATATATCCCATCTAAAATATACCGATTGTTATTTCTCAGTCATCATTTTGTAATCCTTAATTCCTCTTCCTTAAAATCCCCGAATGGCATTTATACACAAGTCCTTCTTATTTTTATTTTCTTCATACTTGATTCCATACAAGTAATACTTTTCAATCCCAAAACAATTACCACAATGTCGAAACTCACGATCATATAAACCCCGTTACACTTCTTTATTCAATCAACACACTACTATTGCTTTCCTTTCCACTTGATATTATCCAAATATCATCATCGCAGCTCTATAATTCCTTCAGATTCCTCCAATACTAACTATACAGGCACAGAACTTCAATCTATCCTCATCATTCATAAACAACTTCTTCATCTACAAAATCAGATCTCACAACCACAACTTAAATATATTTTCCATTCATACATCTACCTCCATTCATATAATTAAGTTCTTCTTTGTCAGCTTCATCCTTGGTTCAACAATCAGTGAAAACCTCCTGATAAACCTCCGATAATACTCAACACACAAAAAAATTTTTACAAGCTTTAGTCGGTTTCGTCAGTATTGACAAAGCCTCAATCGTTTCAATCTAGTCAGATTTTCACGATCACTTCAGCCATAGATTGCACCTTCTAAAACATCTACAATACTCCAACTTAAATTCTTATCCAAAGAATTTTACACACCATTCTTTTTTTTAAAAAAACAATTTTCCTATTGTTAGAGAATACTTTTCTTTCCTTCAATCATCTATTCATCACACCAAACATTCCCAATCAATAATGGACACCGATATCTGGTGCTCAGTCTGTTCAACCCCACAGCAATCATCTTATTCACAAAACATCCAGCTTCTTTACTTTCTTCCGTTATTACTTCTCTGATGACTTATCCTTCCAGTCAAATCAAATTATCGTTATTGTCTCATCTGCCAATCCTTACAATCAAACATATTACCATCCTCAACTTCCTGACAATGCCATATAATAAAATATACAATCAGATTACATATCTCCTATCACCAAGTTACCGCAAAACTTCCTTTTTCCCAAGACGACAGTGAATTCTACGATTCCGCAGAACAATCACATAGTATCCTCAAGTACTAACTCATCTTCTCATTCTTTTCCGACTACTACTAGTAAAGCGCACAGAAAATTCGACTTATTGTAGTTTCCTACTACATACCTTTTCATCATTGACCAATAAAATTGTCAAATAGAAATTCCACTGATTACTCCCAAAAATCAGTACTCAATGTTCAACAACATTCCAATTTAATTCTTTCCACCTTTATTTATCATATCCTATGATATTCATCCTTATCCTAGTTAACTTTCTCACAACTCTACTTCAATTGATCGCGCTATACTTCTTAATTTCATAAACTCAGAAAATATTTCCTTAATATATATATATATTATTCTTCCGTCGGTGAATTTCTCATTTCAACCAATCGCAAATTCTCGTCGATTTTTCGTCCCCAGGTCTGCTAAAATCTAACATATTCAAATCTCAATATATCCTCAATAACACCTTCAGAATTTAATACTCCGTCAGTAACACTTTCAGTATTTCAATAAAATTCTAACTCAATGATTACCAGATAAGAATACACAAATTACTACATCTAAATCTCAAATCTTATCAGCATTTCCAAAATATAGGCTGTAATAACAGCAACATTCCCTTCATATTGATCTTCCATTATCTGAATAATTCCTTTATTCAATCTCCTTTACCGAAATGAAAACATTTCATTACCACAGAAATACCAATTTTTTATACCGCATTCCTTTTTATTCCTTTAGCAGCTCGACCTCCAGCTAGTCCGTACTTACATCAAGTAATTAGATAATTACTTAAGTGGTATAAAATATATGTGATCTACACATCATACTTCCTCCTGCTTACCCAATTATAGCAACTGCTTGAATACCATCTCTTCTTATCTTAGACTATTAAATTCCAAGTTTACCTTCTCTTAGAGGAAATAAATTCCTATTCCTTATTGTCATTCGCAACAATGCCATTCCTTTTCCCTTTTCTGTCACACTTAATGTCGAATCAGAATCAATCTTTAAATTACCATCTCTTTTCGTCTTGTCGAACATTCCCAAATGATTATCGATATATTAAACATCCATCAGTTACTCAAACTTATCCATATAGTTGCACCTTCCCAATTACCATCAATATTCGTACGGCACTCTTCATCGCATCTCTCCTCATTCCTAATAATCCAATACACAGACATCCTTTTAAAATCTTGCAGAATAACAGCAGCATCTCTAACTGGAACAGCAGCATCTTCAGTCTCAACAGCATCTTCAATCTCAGCATCATCTTCAGTTTCAGCAGCATCTTCAATTTCAGCAGCATCTTCAACTAAAACAGCAGGATTTCGTCTCCTCAGCGCTATCAGCTTCAAACAATCTAACAACTATTCCCACAATCATATAATCTACCCTAATGGTTGGCAACCTTTGGAGACATATTTCAAGATACTCAGTCACACGCACAGGAATCCCTGTTAATGACAGAAACATATCTCACTCAACTCTTTCCATTGTTATCACATACGAAAGAGACTTAATAAGTATACACATCTAGATAGAAAGAATAGGATATTTTCATCAAGATATAACATGAATACTACCTACGCCAACAACACAATACTACCTGAATTCCACAATCATCTCAAAAGAAAAGATACAAGGACACATCAAAATACTTAAGGGTAATAGTAGATATCATCCATAAATCCGAGAAAATCGCAACAAAACCTTGTCGCTAATGTCACTTACCCTTACCATCCTAAACAACTACAATAATAATAATCCATCACAATACTACCTCACAACATCTAAATAATCCAAATACAACACAATAATAAATAAACTGAAATACAACAACAATCCATCACTACATCACTCCATCGGATGTGGTCCATCACTTTCTCCAACTTGGCTCGTTCCTGCTTCATCTTCATCTGGTCCTAACTTGCAGCACCTCCCTTTTGGATCTAAACACGGTGGATTCCTAAATCCATACTTCAAAATTCCTCCTTGGCACGGCGGATCTAGCATATAATGAGTATTATCATACACCTCACTATCCTGAAACTTCCAATGTGGCTCGAGATACGGCCCAACATGATCTACATATTCACTTAACCTGCGAAGCCTATCTATCTCTTTCTGATACTTCTCAAAATCAGTCCCATAAATTCTCACTTCTGCTATAACCTCAGTTCTTCCAACCTCACTCTCAGTCAAATAATTATCACTATCAGACTCTACAACATTTTTCTTATCATTCGTATCATCCTCGTAATCTAACCATCCACCTGAAATCTTATGATCACCTACATACTGATTCTGCAAACTCCATTGACCTACAGCAAATCCCCCATTCTTGACGTAATATGGTATGTCAGACATTTTCTGAAATCACAAAAAATTCAAAAATACATAAGGTCATTATTCGAAAATATATATGCAATGCATAATCATGCAAATGCAAATGAATTACGTATGCCAAATATATATGTATGCGATGCAATGATGCAATGCAAATGATAATTATACAATATTCATAAAAATGAAATTATGATGAAATTATGATGAAAGCACTCCACGTCCTTTCATTAATACCAATACCTCATTGCAGTATTTACTTAATAAATACTTAAGAATTCACAACAATTATAAGGGATACATCTATAATAACAAAGCATAACAAAAATAAATAATCTTACCGGAGCCTTGCAGAGAAGTTGCGTTTCTTTTATAAAATACTTTCGACACCAAAGTTATAGTTTAGGACATTTTCAAAAAATCGACCTAATTCGCTATAACTAAAAAGCTCTGGTTACCAATCTTTAACACCCCCAATTTACATTGCGCAGCGGAAAATACACAATTGGGTGTTATTCACAAACTTCATTTTTCAACTCTTTAAATAACCCAAAAATAGTATATTTAAGAATAAATATGGAAATATTTTAAATCAATGTCTAAAATCTTCAATCCCAAGTAAAATCAGTTAAAAATATATTAGAGTAGCGTACAGGTTTCCCTAGGATCTTAATCAAAACAACAAACCTTATACCAAAATATTTGACCATTTACTATATGTTTACGACAATAGAGAAAGAAATCTGTTTTAGACCAAATTACTACAAAAGCAATCCCGCAATCCTTCTCCAGCAAGCTCCGCAATCAACAACTTCAAGTACCTGAAATACATGCTTAAAATCATCAACACAAAGGTTGAGCAAGTCTATAGGTTTTACAAAATCATAATTGAACACATCATAAAAAATCATTCACAATTGTTAATAGAATTGTGGCCATACAATCTATCAATCAGGTATAATATATAATATAGCAAAAGCTATTGAATTGTATTAAGCTCATGACACCGACCCCTTAACTTAGTCACCCACGCCAAATGCCAGCATGACTAGAAAAATTACCAGTGCCCCTACTAGGGTATTAATTGCAATAATACCAATTCTCATTCACGTAAAATTATCCTTCCCAGCGGGTTACTCAGCGTAAATCCCTGGTCTCAGATAGGGTTGTCAGCCCAATAGTACTATTATTAGAATAAGCGGTTATTCCCAACTCGCAACATCAAGTCAGAAGATAGTTAACGGCTCATGAATTTAGGGTCTTATGCAATTAGGTACTTATACAATTCATTTCATCAAAGGCAACATCGGGTCCAACAATTACTTATGACATGTGTTCATTTTACTTCAAATAGCATGTATCCCCCTCGCGGGTTTTAAAATCATTAAAACAAGTAGAAAGCGAGGCTATAGACTCACCTGTAGTAATAGCAGTAGTATGACGATCTTTGACGATAGTTGATGCCCGGTAAACACAAAAACCGCAACCTATCAAATAAGGCGCGTTAATCAATAATAACTCGAGTAAAATCCATACTTAGTAATGTCAAATTCAAAATCATAAAATCAAAACCAATCCAAAATAAAAATAACACAGGTTCCCTTTTTACTCCATTCTATATGTTTATTTTATTAGTTAATTCTTTCGATAAAAAATATGCCGGTACACACCAAATGTACAAGCTCATTTACCCCACTTAAACACGTCAAATTTTTATGATACTAATCAGAAACTTCACTTACTATATGTAGAAAGCCCTGTTAAAAACTCATCAAAAGATTTTACTTTTAAAGTTCCCTGCCCGACTCATCTTTGAACTACAAAAACCGGACAGTTTTACGTCAACAACACTTATAGTCTTTTAACACATTTATTTTTCTCCGTTTATGAAAACGACATTCAACTTTGAAAATAACTCGACATCCTCCTACTTAACCTTAAAAATCAGTCCATGAATATTCAAAAATCCATTTTATAGTCCCCGAGATTCGATCCAAATATCGACAACAATTATATATTGTGTCGGTACTCGTCTCCCGGTACACGAAATAATCAAACTAACGTAACTTTTCGCTCGTTTGGAGCTACAAGTCCTACCTTATACTAAAACGAAGGTAAAAACATCTTCTACAACAATATCTAACTAGTTCATCTCAAACTCAAACTCATATTTTCAGAAAATTACTTTTAATAATCTGCTATAAAATATATTTTTAAATATCACTCAAAATTAATTTTTCACCATATTTTAACCTCATTTTTACCACTATAAGCATTCTTACATTACTAGTTCATATCATAACACCTTAAATCATCCTAGATGATCAAATCATAAAAACCCAACTCAAAAATAATAACATGCAACCATAAAAACATATACATATATATATATATATATATATATATACATATATATATATATATATATATATATATATATATATATATATATATATATATATATATATATATATATATATATATATATATATATATATATATATATATATATATATATATATATATATGAACATAAACACCTACATACAACAACAATATAAGATCAAAACACATGATTTTCATCCAAAAATGGGTTTTATAAAAATGTTAATGCATGTGGCTAAATTTCATACCAATGTGTAGAGAATCAAAAACTAGGAATGGGTCTTTGATTAGATTTAAGAGATTCAAGCTTGAAAACAAAATTTGTGGGTGTTTGTTCTTGTTGGGGTGGACGGCAAAGAGAGGAAAAGAGGGAGAGAGAGAGAAATCTGCATGTGTTGTGATTGTGTGTGTGTTTGGTTGTTTAATTTTCCTTTTATATGGAAAACGTTTAGGGTAGTTTTTGCCAATTGTGATTCTTTTGGACCAAAGTGCAAATACTTTGTTAAAAAGCGGGAAATGACTATTAGTCACTTTTGAAAACTTTTACGGGTCTCGGGTTTCATAAAATGCTTCTCAAAACTTAAAACGCACACAAAATAGTATATTATATAGTCCCGGCACGACTTAATACGACATAAAAATAAAAATGTCAAAATATTAAACATCGACATGTTTAAAATAAAATGTAAAATTTCTCGGGCATCCAAAATCGATATCGTCATCACTAATAATCCTCGCAATTCGTCAAAACGTACAAATAAAGTTTCAACATCATCCAAATCAAATTACCAATCATCATGAAAATCAACCTCGTCAAAAATTTCAAAAATATACGTAAAAATATAATTAAATAATGACCACAGTTTTTGGGTTGTTACATACAAAAACACAAAAGATATCAAATCACAATGAATTAGAAGTAAAACACTGGAAAAAAGATCGAAACATGCTCAAATTAAAAAATAAACGCCCGTCGCTTTTCCAAATCAAGTAGTCCAACTTCTTTAGTCATTTTATGCACTAATCATGAGAATGGATGGAACCATCTAACAGAAAATCATTATTACGTGTTTCATACAACCTTAGGAATAAAATTACATGTTAAGAAAAGTATCATATTATCTTTTCTTTTGAATACTTTGTTTTCATCATTGGTAACAATTTGTTTTTGTTACATACTAGGAAATGGAGACAAAATCACATTGCAACTATCTATAACAATACTTTGACAGTTGTTGCTTCATTATAGGAAGACATGAAACCCCACTTGGCTTGTCAAGTTTGATTTGTTAGAAGCTCCATTAAAGATTAAACAGCACAAAGGAGATCTCTTTTTTGGGTAACCATGGTTTCCAAACTTTTAGCCGACTACTCCACGGGGTATGAACCCACCGCCACACATATTCAAACTGGGTAAACCCATCTCTTTTTGGGAGGTTCGCGTGACGAATTCAGGGTTGTTTGTTTGCACCTAGCAGGTATTGAACCTAAGACCTCACGCATTTTTAGCGGGATTAGTCACAACTATACCGTTCTTACAAGGGGTAAACAATTTTTTTATTAAAGTGATGTTCCATACAAAAATGATAAAGTCAACAAAACATATAGATTTGAAAATTATATATAATATTAATTCCATTTTGTGGTTATGTACATACACTGATCTCCAATCCAAGTATCTAATATTGCAAAAATATTACCCCTAAACACAATCAAACATGCCTGACGAGTCGTATGGAACTTACCAACTGACTGACCAGCTTTTGGGTGGGGAAGGATTACACTGATCCCGGCTCCTATAGAGGCAAAAATTATTTATGCCCCATATTTAACCGTAACATCACACACTTCTACCAAGAACTTTGGCTCGTTTTGTATTGTTAACAACAATATCAACATCTTCCCCTTCATTCTCAGATATTAAAATATCACAAGCACAACAATAAAATTCAATCCCAACTTGAACCAGCTATATCGATGAGACCACTAGAAACTTGCCTGGGAAAGCCATTAGTAGAATCTTCATCAATGGTTTCATCTTGAAAGCTGAAATTAATGGTTTAAGTTGAATGGGATATTCTTTGTTAATATGGATCAAAGGATTGTGACAGACGGTGGTTTCAGCAATGGTTCTCCTGCCAGGGATGACGATCATGATATCTTCAAAAGCAGTATCACAAGAAGCAACCATATTTCATTGACATTATGTAGCATTAGTACCTTGATAAAGTTGTGACTGGTTTTCATCAAAAGACTTAATAAAATGAAATTGCATATAATTAGTATTAATTGTAACATAATTTGACCTTTTTTATTGTATCTAATAAACGGTTTTCCCAGTATACGTGAAATAGTTGCATCAGAATGTAACATGATTTCCGCCTTTCCCCTGTTTTGTCATTGTATCCAATATTTTTTATCTTCCTGTTCTTCTTTTGCTGTATGTAATCTACTTACAATGTACCTCCGTCCCCAAATAATGTCTACTATTAACTTTCGAACCTAAAATTATTTTGTATATGTTATATAATAGTTTATTTAAATTGTATCAATGAAAATACATTTAAAACTCAATATTCATATATTTTTCATTAAGTATTATACACATACAAAAATATTTAAGGTTAAAGTTGCAAAAGATTGACTTCAAAAGTCAATGTGGACATTTATTGGTATTTCTGTCTATTTGAGTCACGTTGGTTGATTCAAGCTGATCAATAACTAGTTATTCCTAGTTATTTCTGTCTATTTCCATGTATCTAAAAGATTTGACTCAATAACCCAGAATGGTATGTTAAAGCTCAATGTAATAGTTTTTAAGAATGCGATCAATGAAATTAATTCTTCTGCTTACTTGATTGGGTCTTCTAATGTGTGGCATGGTCGTCTTAGACATGTTAATGTTAACTCAATGCGTCGTTTGATTATGTTTAATAGCATACCAAATTTTCATATTGATTCAAATTATAAGTGTGAAACTTGTGTTGAAGCCAAACTTACTAGATCATCTTTCAAATCGGTTGAACAAAAAACCGAACCACTTGATATGATACACACAAACATGTTATTTGAAATCACTACCCACAAAAGGTGGAAATAAGTACTTCATCATGTTTATTGATGATTGCATAAAGTACTGTTACGTTTACTTGTTGAAAAGTAAAGATGAAGCTATAAAAAAGTTTGTTCTATACAAAACCAAAGTAGAGAATCAACTTGGTAGGAAAATCAAGGTTGTACGAAGTGATAGAGGAGGTGAATATGTGTCTCATTTTGTTGATCTATGTGCGAAACATGGAATTAGACACGAGTTTACTGCTCCTTATTCACCTCAATAAAACGGTATTGCTGAAAGGATGAACCGTACCTTGAAAGAAATGGTTAATGCCATGTTGTTAAGTTCTGGTTTGAGCCGGGACATGTGGGGGGAAGCCATTCTAACGGATACTTATATTTTAAACAAGATACCTCGTAAATATAAAGAGGAAATCCCATATGAACTTTAGATAGGAAAAAAACCACCATACCATATGAGTGTAGGGGTGTCTAGCAAAGGTAGTTGTGCTGACACCTAAGGCCCAAAAGATTGGACCTAAATTTTTGGATTATATATTTATTAGATATGCTAAGAATAGTAGTGCTTATCATTTCATTGTAAGTGATTCGAAAAATCCAGATATACAAAAGAACATAATAATGGAATCAAGGAATGCTTCCTTCTTTGAAAACATATTTCCTTATTTTAAGAAGGAAACTGGAAGCACATCTAGAATAGATTATGCGGTTGTCCAAGATAAGAGACAACTAGATGATAATGATCTCCAAAATGAGATGCAAGATCAACCCGAGGAAGAAGTGGTTGAACCTAAAAGAAGCAAACGGGCGAGAACTGATAAATCATTTGGACCTGATTTTGTTTCTTTTATAGTAGAAAATGAACCCACTTCTTATCAAGAAGCGGTATATTCCTCGGAAGGGCCTCGATGGAAACAAGCGATTAATAGTGAAATAGATTCTATTTTACAAAATCATACTTAGGAGCTCGTGGATTTACCTCCTGGTTGTAAACCACTAGCTTATAAATAGATCTTCAAGAAGAAGATGAAAGCTGATGGCACCACTGACAAGTACAAAGAAAGATTAGTAATCAAAGGATTTAGACAACACGAAGGTATAGATTACTTTGATACTTATTCTCCTGTTACGCGTATAACTTCAATTAGAATGATTCTTGCTATTGTCGCATTAACAAATTTAGAAGTTCACCAAATGAATGTGAAAACGGATTTTCTAAACAGAGATTTAGAAGAAGAAATATACATGAACAAACCCGAGGGTTTCATGGCTCCTGGACAAGAGAGAAATGTTTGTAGGCTTGTTACATCATTATATGGCTTAAAGCAAGCTTCCAAACAATGGCATCAAAAGTTTGATCATGCCATGCTAGAGGGTGGATTCAAAATTAATGAATGCGACAAGTGTGTTTATGTCAAACACAAAAATAATGGATATGTAATCTCGTGTCTTTATGTTGATGATATGCTTATCGTTGGCAGTAATGATAAGATGATCAAGTCTACTAAAGACATGTTGAAATCAAAGTTTGACATGAAATATATGGGTTTGGTGGATGTGATCCTTGGAATAAAGATCATAAGAACTCGGAGTGGACTAGCATTAAGTCAAGCACATTATGTGGATAAAATTCTTAATACTCATAATGCGAGGGATTCTGGCCTAGCTAGAACTCCACTTGACACCATCTTGCATCTATCTAAAAATAGAGGCGAGGGTGTTGCCTAGTTAGAGTATTTAAGAGTTATTGGCATGTTAATGTATTTGATGACAGGTACCCGACCTGACTTAGCATATGCTGTTAGTAGACTAAGTAGGTACACTAGTAGTCCAAGTGATGCACATTGGAAAGCTATGACTAGGGTACTTCATTATTTGAGATACACTCGTGATTATGGACTGAATTATGCTAGATATCCAGCTGTTATTGAAGGATACAATGATGGAAATTAGATACCTGACATAAAGGATTCTAGATCGACTAGCTGATATGTATTTACACTAAGAGGGGCCACTATATCTTGGAAGTCTTCCAAGCAAACTGTAATAGCTAAGTCCACGATGGAATCATAATTTATCGCGTTAGATAAATGCGGAGAAGAGGCGGAATGGCTACGTCAATTCATAGAGACATAACCAGGTGGCCTAAACCGGTAACGGCCATTAGTATACATTATGATATTCAATCGGTAATTGGCAAAGCTCATAGCACAATGTATAATGGAAAGTCTAGACATATCCATCATCGACATAATTCGGTACGACAACTACTCTCAACAAGAGTTATCTCAATTGACTATGTGAAGTCAAAGGATAATATCGCAGATCCGCTTACGAAAGGCTTAAGCAGAGAGTTAGTTAGTAAGTCGTCTAAAGGAATGGGATTAAATCCCTTGAAGGAATGAGTTTTTGTGAAGGAAAACCTAACCCATTTGACTGGAGATCCCAAGATATGGGTTAAATTGGGCAACCTAATCATAGAAGTGTAGGGGAAGTCATGTCAATGTAGGGGAGTTAATTAATACAGTAACTTTCCTAGTCTATTCCAGGATAATGCGACTTTTTGAGAGGTTAAACATATGGCTTAATGATTCAGGATGAAATCATAAAGCATAATGATTCAACATGAAATCATAAAACATATGTTTTTAATGATTTAAGATGAAATCACCTATGTGAGAGAGAATTGGGGTCGCTTTGAAGAAAATTGTGGGGGAACAATTTCTAAGAGCTCTTGTAGAACCAGGCGAGTGTTCATGACCATAACGAGCACGAATATGAGGACTTGACAAGGTCAGGGAGAATCTTGTGTGAGTGTGTATTGTCGTCTACGTAAATAGAGGATGAGTTCAAGGACATCGCGTCTACTAAAATCTAGGAAACTAAGTGCATCTCATAAGGGAAGGTTAAAAGGGTTACAACTACCTATCCTATGCAAGACTTAACCGCATAAATTTTGTCGAAACTTTCGTGTGTCTTCGACCGACTCCCATTCATGTGGGGGATTGTTGGAAAATGTTATTGCAAACTAAGATTTTTCAATACTTTGGACATAGTTTTATATATGTATATATTATATATATTTGTATTACTCAATAGCTTTGCGTTCTCCTCGTAGAGAGCTTCGCAATGAGCTAAAGTATGTCCAATATGAGTTAATGTGAATGAGATATCGTGTCTTAAAGTGAGTCACGTGAAACATAAACTTTGGAAAATATTTGTCTCACATCGCCAAAAACATGAAGTGAAATCATGTTTATAAACAAATCTTGGTTTATATACTTCAATATTCATTTCTAGGATTTCACTCCCACGCCTACGCGCTTGCGAGGGGGGGGGGGAGGTGTGCAGAGAGTGAGATTTCTAGGCAAAAACAGGTTCGAATCCACTGAACTTGTGCATGAGTGCGCTACCTGCGGATA
Source organism: Glebionis coronaria (assembly GCA_025667525.1). Classification (NCBI taxonomy): domain Eukaryota; kingdom Viridiplantae; phylum Streptophyta; class Magnoliopsida; order Asterales; family Asteraceae; genus Glebionis; species Glebionis coronaria. The sequence goes on from CM046880.1 coordinate 25,417,334, forward strand.
GGAATGTAACTCCAAAATTCGCCTGGATGCGGGCATATTTCGGTATCTTTTTTGCTGCGAATTTGAATTTCTTCAGAAAATTTTGTACATCTATTTAAGGAATAGATATTAACTTAATACAGAAGTTATTCACAGAATATGTTTGTGTGTTAAAAAAAGACAGGAAATCTATTTTAGATATAACAGATTTTCCTGACTATGGTATATATTTTTCTTTGAGAACAAGTCATGTTTTCAGTATAAATATAACCTCTTCTCATTCAGTTAAGACATAGAAAAAAACGCATCCTTTTTCCAGCTCCATTACCAAAAGGGTTTTCCAGTAGTTTTTGATTAGAAACACGGAAGGTTTCCATGATCTTTTAGGCAAGTTTTTCTAGTGCGGTTGTACAAGAGCTTGGACGTTTTACCCTGGGAAAAAAACGGAGAATCTGTCTTAAGGGAAGCGTGTTAAACACGTGCCTCGTCTCTAGATTTTTACTGCTTTCAGTTAGTATTTATTATTTAATTTTGTTCTTTGTTTTCTGTTAATTTTATTATTGTTATTTAATAAATGTATACACCGTTTCCTATAGTGACGTGACGGCAAGCTCAAGCCCCAAGCTCTTGCGGTTAAGGCGAAGCTTTTGCGTCTTGAAGGCGTGACTTAAGGCAGCACAAAAGTATGATTTTATTTTTATATTATATAGTTTTTTATAGTATATGGGTTACTTAGCTTGTTCCGTTACAGTATTTCTACTTCAAGTTACTACAAAGATGAGTCATTATGGAGTAAAGACTTGAAGTCAAAGGCCTTAGAAGACTTCATCAGCATTGGACGCTTCATGGAAGCTTTTATTCTGAATCATTATGTACTTGTTAGGAAAAATGTTGTAAGGAATTCTACACATCGTCCCATGGGGGAAGATTGTTGGAAATTCACTTTATGTGATGATATTTAAGAATTCTCGTTAGTTATCATAGTCACTCACGAAAAGACTAGACTAGGAAACTGTGTATAGTATAGGTGCGTGAGTGACTATAAATACCCCTCCAAGGCTTCCAAGGAGGGGTTGTTGTTTGTGTTTTTCTCTTTTCATTTTATAAATTGTCTTTCTCTCTCTAGAAATGTAGATTAGTGATAATCTTATGAACCTATGAAGTGAGGTTGATGTTTCTAGAGAGAGAAAGTAGAGAGAGAAAGTGGAGAACTATGTGTTTTATTAATATGAATATTGAAACAACCAACACCCTCTCCATCTAAGGAGAGGGTTTATATACCCAAGTCCTTAATGGACTTGGGCCTCCAACCCATGACAAGCCCATGGGTGGTTTACATTAATAAAATAATTTAACATTTAACTACGAGCTAAATAACGTTTAATAATATTGTTGGAGTGACCGATACTTCTAATATACGTTAAAAACGTATTTCCAACAATCTCCCCCTAAGAGAGATCACTCCAAATTACAAAGTCCTAAACCTAGCATACTACATTAAGTCTTCGTTCTTGAACTCGTAGTTGTTTCTCTTTTCTTTTTTTATTTCTTTTTGTTGTGAATATGTTTTGTTGATCTTTAGGCTTTGGCTTTGAGCATGTTCTTTTGACCCTTCGCGTGCGATCTTTGCCTTCTTGTGATTCTTGCCTCTTTGTGACTCCATGTTCCACACACTTATGTTTTTGTTGAATTCTTGAAAGTTTCATATTTTGGTACAGCGGAAGACTTCATGTTGAACTTTCTTGACTTTTGCTGAATTATTGATGTAGAAAACATAAGCATGTGGAGACGACTTCTTCTGGTACACCGTAACGCCACCGTCTTCAAATGCAGCAACATAATAAGACACGAATAAAATGGATTTGAACACTTTATTCTAATTCGGTAGCATTTTACCTCTGTTCGGTGAAGACTGTTGGACGATATCAGAAATATCGTACTTGTGACAGGTAGATTTAATTAAAAATCTCCTTGACGATATTTCACGGGTAAACCCGTTCTCTTTATTCGACCGTCCAAAGTTGACTGTGAACATAAAAAGTGAATCATTTGGATGTAAACATCCTCATGATTGAAGCCGTCAATTCATAAACCTGGAAAAAGTGAATTTCAATTAAGATTTTCACCATTGTTGCTTTCCAGTTGTCATGAGCTTGATTCATATAGAATCTTGCACGTTACCTACAAAGTGTTGTTTGATGTTAACACTAAAAAGATTTCCACTCGTCACTGTGAACACTAAAGAGTGTCACTCTAAGTGTTCTATCAAGATCATAAGATAATGCGTAGAGGCCTGGAACGTGTTTAAGTTCAGTTAAGAATTAAACCACTGTTTCTTTCCAGTTATCACAAGATTGGTTCTTAAAGAACCGCACGTGTCACCTACCATGAGCTTGTTTGATGTTGGCTCAAGCAGGATTTCCATCTTCATTGTAATACTTACGTATCACTCGGATGTTCTGGAAATATTACAGGAATACTGTGTAGGACTCATAAAGATCTCTTACCTTTGACAGTGTGTGAAGAAGCAAGAAATAATAGGAAAGTATCTTAAAGAGACTTTTGATGATCTCGTGGCTCTAGAACCAATAGTGTGTTTTGATTTAGTGAGCGATGGCTGGAGAGGATTGCCACCTATTGAATATCAGTCTATTCGGAGTGAATAAACCAATAGATAGCATGTTGAACTCCGTGAGATTAGAACAAACATCTTTTGAGAGATATTTGAGTTAGTTGGGAGGGGTTGTGCATGACATCACTGGGTCCATGATGTCTTGTCTTCAATATTGAGAATCATTTAAAAATGATCCCAATAATAGATGTGTTGACCCGGTTTCTGTCCTAAGTTGTAAGGAGGGCTTATTTCTTTACACCCTTTATCATTACATTTCTTTTTCATTCTTCAACCCCTTCAATACTTACCAATACATCATCACTAGTACCTTGTTGTGATTGTTCCAGTTCTAGCATCAATAGTTAGTCGGTACTCTGCTACGTTCACAATCATCTCCAACTTTCCTAAGGACTTCTAATTCTAACTAGGGAGTTGTCCTTGGGAAGATTTCTTCGGTTCTGATGAATCATTGGACTAATACCTAATCATACCACCCTTTTGTCACCACATCCATCGTAAATTAAGTGTGTTTTGGGTAAGTATTTCTCACCATGAGAAATCCTTGAAAAATAACTTAAGGCACTTGTGATATTAAAATCAAAGTTTTTGTGCCTTAAGTGTTTTTATTCATCAAAAACGCTCCCCCTTAACATGTGCATTACACATATTAAGTTGGTTTACACTTTAAGTCTTTTTCATCTTTTAGCCAAATATCATTAAGTCTTCTTAATCCCATTTTCTTCCCTTATCCAAAATGTTAACCATTAATATTTGGGATATTGAAAGGATTAGTCGGTCTTTGGGTAAAAATGAAATCAATTTATGGCCATAGAACATATTAATGCTCCCCCTCAAGTTAATGAGGGTTAGTTGTAGTGTTGAAGTATGATATATTTGAAAGATTTAGAATCTTGTGAGAAATTCTTGAAAATTTTCATACTTAAACACTACATCTTGCCACAAAAACATATTCACAATATATACATATTCATAAAGAAAGTAAAGTGTGGAGTTGACCTTAGTGGACCCATATTAAATGGATCGATCCATAAGTCTGAAGTGCCTTCTATACGGTCTACCACCAACGAATCTTTCTAAGCTTCTCATCAACCGACGTTCCCTTAGCTTTTGGTCAATCTTTTTGATCACATATCTAGCCATCCTCTGAAGTTCCTCGTGCCAATCTTCAATAACCTCTGGAAGTTTCCCGCTAGAATTAAGGTGCTCCAATTTTCCTTTGACGTGTGTGAGAGTCCCATCACTGTATATGTGAAGCTCGTCTATCCTCATAAACTTCATCACCCCACGACTGTTCAAGTAGAAAACCTCGTGCATCGGATAGGTTGTAGGGGTATAGGGACATCTGTCGACATGCTGACGCTCAATGCAATTGTTTGGACGAGTCATGTTAAGCTTTCTGTAGAAACTAGAAGGGGGGGTTGAATAGTTTCTCTTCGATTGGTGACCAAATTAAAATTACTTTCAATTTGGTTTGTATCAAAACTATCTTTTACTTGAGGCTAAGTTGCATAATGATTAGGTTCAATTCAAATGCACTAGCAAAGATAATAGGTAAGTTTAATGATAATGAAATAAGTAAAGAGTAAGGAAGGAGACAACCTAGTGGGAAGACACAAAGATTTATAGTGGTTCGACAATGAGGCTCTATCCTCGTTTCTACTCCACTCCTCGAGTACACCTACTCGAGATTTCCACTATATCCACAAGCTCCCTTCTCGGCGGAGAAAACCTTACATCGTTGCTTACATTATTTTCCGACACTAAGCTAAATGTCGAGACCTAATCTTTAGCTAGGACCAATCTACACGACGTTGCCTACTTCACAATTTAACGACACAAGGCTAGATGTCGGGTTCTAATCTTAAGTTAGAACCAATCTTCACGACGTTGCCTACTTCACCATTTTACGACACAAGGCTAGATGCCGAGTTCTAATCGAAAGCTAGAACCAATCTTCACGACTCTTCACTTTGAAGCTAAGTGAGAACTTCACACAACACAACTACTAATCACTTTTAAGTTTAGTGAGAACTCACAAGACACAACTACATCACTTTATAGTTTAGTGAGAACTCCTAATCAAATCTATTACAACTCAACTAGACTTATCCAAGTACACACATGTAGCTTGGATTTACACAACACAAATCCAAGCAAACACATATGCAATAGATGTACACAACAAATCCAAGTATCCACAAATAACTTGGATGAACACAACTAGTCCAAGTATTCATAAATACATTGGATTGACCTAAAACAAAAAGGGTATCATGATGAATATGACTAGCTCATAGATTCATCTTTATCACAACACTAGTGAGTGAGTGATCTTCTCATTGGACAAGGTAAAGGAGGGGATCAAGAGGATAATCATATGTAAACATCCTTAACAATTTAAGTGATCATTTACTAATGATTATGCTATAGAAAATAGAAAGAGGGCTGAGAAAAACATCCAAGAGGCTTACTGGAAAATGAGATTTGACCCACTATTTAAAGGAGACAAACTATAACGTATCTATAACGGCTAGCTGTGCGCGGTACCTTATCTCACCCCGTGGTACCTTATCGCTAAGGAACCGCGTAGGTACTTAAGGTACCGCCACTAGACTCCGCTCCGTTTTTTGTCTTTTAGTGGGGTGGGAATATCTGAGGTATTTGAAACCTTCAAAGGATATTCTAACAGCATTTGGAATATGCTATTTTCAAATTTTCATTTTCCATTTTAATAAAACATTTTTAAAAAAGAAAGTTTATTAAAAAGTCTTTTGTCATATTAACAAAAGTGAGTTTTAAGGATAATCATTTTGATGATCACTAAGTATGATTAAGAAAGGTTAGTAATATGATTATTACCTTGATGATAGTGTTAGTTAAATAATTCATTTTGTGTTTTACACTAAATGTGTTGTATGGTTTGTTGTGATCAAAACTAAGAAAGATTAGTTAACACTAATAATGTTTTTAGGAATCACTTGCATTAACAATCTCCCCCTTTTTGATTACGACAAACGGTAAACTCATTTACGTAGAAACACAAAATATGGAATTATTAACTAGTTTATCACTATCATTTCTCCCCCTTTGTCGGAGCAAAAAGGTTAGCACAAGTCTTTGAAGAACATCGAACTTTGCTAGTAGCTCCCCCTTGGTGGTTGCTCCCCCTTGCTTGGGGCACCAAGTTTGTGAGCTAAGGTGACATGCTACACAAAGGTTAGTAGAAAGGAAAGAAACACCAATGTATATATGATCACTACCTACTAAGTAACTTGAGAGGGAGAAAGAGAAGAAATCTCAAATTAGAAGCAAGTATTTTGCTAAGTATGTCCAAAGAGGTAATTGACAAAATCAACCTTCAATCCAATGAAGATGATAAGCTTGTCAATGGGTTAAAGCTTAGAATTGATGGAATCACCAATAAGCAATTGTAAAAATTAACCATGATCAACTCAAAATAGAACTAATGAAATAGCACATAAACAACACAAAGGTTACATAAAAGAAAAAAAAGAGACACAACAAAGAAGATAGTCATACACACAATATGAGTATCTAAAAGCAATAGATATGGAAAATAAACCACTAAGCATAAGCTAGTCTAATAGTGATATTTTCCAAGATTGCAAAAAGAAATAAAAGACTAAAAAGACGACGATGCATCATTCGAAGTTTTGTCCACCGGAACGAAAACTTGAATAGGAGGTCGAGTGAGGAGGAATTCAAGAAAATTTAACTTCTCATACACATGAGCAAGTTCAATTTGTTGAAATCGGCAACAATCACACGAGGATCCATGATGCAACACAAAATCGTTTGATGGGGGGTATGGCATCAAACTTAGGGTTTGGTGGTGGTGGGTTAATGGGTTTGGGAATGTTTTCACAATGCCTTGTGAGGTTTGGGAAGGTTGAAAGGTCATTGAGTTGAGGGGTATTGAAGGATTGTGGTGGTGGGGGAACATTTTCTTTTGCTCCGGTGATGGGGTTTATGGTATAAGTCTCATTCCAATACTTGATTGGAGAGAAGGTAGGGTTTTTGGGTGTTTTGGACGAAGATGGTTCATTCTTCTTAACCCAAATAGGTCGAACCGAGATTTTCGGTTTCTTTGAAAGCTTGGATGAGGAAGCTTTGGGTGAGTGGGGTTGTGACAAAGAAATTTCAAGGTTAGGAATGTAGGAGTTAGGCATTGTGAGAGTGTGAGAATGATATCTCAAGGTTATGTGAGAATAAATTCTCAAGGTTGGGAAGGTGTGAGAATGAAATCTCAAGGTTGAGTAAGAATGAATTCTCAAGGTTGGGAAGGTGTGAGAATGAAATCTCAAGGTTGGGGAATAAGTAAAATGTAAACAAGGTAAGAGTTTGAATACAAAATGTGTAGTGTCAAGGAATGTTTAGTCAATTTGAGTAAACAAGGAATCTTGACAGGGTATTGGGTTTTAAAAGTTTTGACCAAAAAATTCGTCAAATGCCACTTACTGTCCGCGGTACCTTATAGGGACCGACCGTTCCATATCGCTAAGGAACCACGGGACCTTAAGGAACCGCGTCCAGTGGACTTGAAACCATGTTTTTCCTGGGTTTCGGGAAAAACTAAGACTTTTTCAAAAAATTGCAAATCTTGGAATTTTACCTCTATTAGCACCAAAATATGCTAGGGTTGCATAAAGCAACACATTCACAAAGAATGTCTTGACAAAGGGTGACAAAATAATTTAGATATCATTTTGAACCAATTTTAGTCAAGTTTAGAGGTTGTGATAGATTTAGGTTCAATTTTAATTTCAAATTAAAGTTGATTAGTGTGCACAAAAGGATAGAAACACACAAAGCTAAATCCATAGATCAACAACATGAAACATTCATTAAGGAGGAAAGTACAAAGACAAATAAAAACTAACTAATACATAGCTAGCTTAACATTAAATCTAGATAAGTAGTTTTCTTTGGCTTGGTTTTGTTGAAAACTCTTATTAAGAAAACTCCATCATTCATCTCCTAGGAGGAAGCATGGAGAACAAGGCAAGAAAGAACTCTTGCAACCTCCTATGTAATCCATACATATCCATCCTAAGGTTATGGATGATGTAGTGGTTGTAAAGACAACATGGACAACTAGGACCATGAGTTTGTTGAAACCCATAGTATGGATCACCCAAAAGGAGGGAAAGTGGAACACCCAAAATTGGAATGTTTGAGTTGGGTGGAGGTGGAGGAGGCATGTTCTCTAAAGGTGATGTGGGTGAAAGTGGAGGCATGTTCCCTAAAGGGGAAATGGGTGAGTGTGGAGGTAAATTCTCCAAGGTTGGTGAAATGGGTGAGTTGTGAGGGGTAAATGGTGAAGTCACCAAAGTGTCATCAAAGTCATTCACAAAAGGAATGCTTTGGATTGGTTGGGGTTGAGTGGTCATATCTAAGGGTGCACTTTGAGTGAAGGGTGAAGAGAGCTCATTCATTCTTGAGTTGAATTAAGAGGAGGTAGAACCAATGGAGTGGTTAGTACCATGGGTGGATGATGTCTTGCATGGTGCAAGAGGTGGGGAAGGTGATGAAGAAATGAGGATAGGAGCCATCTCATTCTTAGGTGTGTGGAAAGGTGAGGAGTTAGGCTTAGCTACCTTAATCCTTATTTTGAGTGTTTTCCTTGGGGTGGAGGTCTTGGAAGTGTTTGAGGTTTTGGTACACACCATGGTTGATTAGGGTGGTTTAAGGTTTAGGGAAGTATGTTTGATGTGTGAAGAACATGGCAAACAAGGTGGGTTTAAATGGGTGAGGGGATGATCCAAACTACTAATGGGTTAAAATCATTTTAGGTGAATAATGAATTTAGTTAACCTAGTTTAGGAAATGTGCAGTTTATTACTGAAAATCATGCAAGGTTTACATAAATTTAAGAAAATAGTGTAAAGCAAAGATGCTGTCGTGCACAGTGACCGACGGTTCCTTATCTAAAACCGGCGGTACCTTATCGATAAGGAACCACGGGTCGATATGGAACCGCGACCAGAGGATTTTCAAAAATTTCCCATCCCAGTTTTTGATAAACCCAGATTTTTCCCAAACAATTCACAAGCCAAAGTTAACTACAGATCATAATCTAATAAGCTAACTATCATAAGGCATGCACAAAGCTATGTAAATCACAAACATGATGGCATAAGTAACATTTAGGATCAAAATAGATAATAATTCAAGCATGCAACCAAAGTTAATAAACAACTAAACCAAAGTGTTAATAACCAAATGTTTAACCATCAAATCCAAACTTTGACACAACTTCAAAGTCTTCACCTCCTTTTCTTTCCTAAACCCTTGATCATCTTTCCCAAATACTTGAATCCTTTTCTTGACTCCACTCGGTGTTCATGTAATTCTCCCCGAGTTCTAAGATTCTCATGATAAAGATGCTCCATATTGAGATCTTCCGGAACATCACTAGAAGGGTGAGGAGGAGGAGCTAAGTCTTCAAAATCATCCTCGAATTGATTTGAGGATGGATGGTGTTGATCCCAAACTTAGATCGATTTAGCTTTATGTATACGAGATTAGATCAAGTAATACACTTAGAGAAACCTTTGTATATGCTTATGATAATCCAAGTGTTATGCGGAATTAACACTTAAACAAGAACACACAATGATATAAACAAACTTTCACTTTGATTAATGATATCAAACTTGCTTACAATGAAAGTAGTTTACGAATGAAAACTTATATGAAACATTAACCTAAAGGTCTTCTTTTATAGACATAAGAAGCCTTGTACAATAATCTACGTATCAGCTATTCTAGGTAAAGATGAATATAGAAAATACATTGTTGTTCCTATCTTTACTAGAAGTAATCTAGAATACAATAAACGCGTAGAGTATATCTTTCCATCAGTGCTTGTCTTCAATGTATCAACGCTTGACTTTGTCTTGTCAACGGTTGAGCTGTCAACGCTTGTTTTGCTCTTGTCAACGCTTGTTTTACTCTTGTCAGCGCTCAAGTGATCTGGCCTTAATTTATTCCCAACAATCTTCCCCTAAACTTGATATCCACTCTTACGATCAAGTTTCTGAATAAGCATTAAGGACTAGGAGGAATCTTACAAACCATCTCATATTGGTAATGAATAAATCTGATCAAGTCTTTAGCCACGTCACTTGAATAATCTATTTCCAGCTGAGTGTCCTTCATCTTCTCCAAGATAGCCTTGGATATGAAATACTGACCATCCACAAGTAGATACTCAGCAAACTTTGTAGAACTCAAATGGTAAACACCAGCAGCTGAATATAATCTCCATTGAAGACCACTGAGGTCATCTTTAAGATCCTTCCAAATAGCAGGATCCTCATCTTTTGGTCCACACATTCTTTTAAATGTGGACCATAGTTTTATTCCATTAGCTGAAGTTGGTGCTTCAGCCTCATACTTGGTCTCCAGCAACCTCCAAAGGTCCACCAAGTCTTCTCTATCACAACTTGCAAACAAAGATATGAGAGTGGTAAAAGTGTGTACCTCTTTGCCATATCTGCCAATCTTCCAAAACCTACATTCATCTTCTTCATAGCTCACAATTGGGTTTCTGGAATCTAATGGTAACACTTGCACCATATCTGAAGCTTCTAATGGTGAGAGCTTGAGACTCTTTCTTATAACAGCTTCACTTGGATATAGTGGATCTATATCTTTAGTAAACTCAAGATAAATTCCCTTTTTCACTGGTCTGGGAACAAACATAGCTTTCTTGAGCTCCATTTCTTCTGCAAGTTCTTCCTTTCTTTCATCAGAAAGAAGTCTGAGAGTGTTTACTTCCTGCACTCTCACCCAAATGGGATAAGCCTTGCATTCCAACTCATCAAATGTCAATCCCCTCAATTTCTGATAAGTCCATCCTACTCCATGACATCTGAGCAACATGCAGTATAGCTCCCTTCTATCCCTTTTCAACTCTGAGAGAATATTGCTTGCCTTGTGTTTCAAAATTACCTGGCAATCCTTTTGAACTCTGAGGAGAATCTCCAATCCCCATATTTGATCTGAAACAGTCAAGTGTGGATTCTCCATACATCTTTCTTCCCAAGCATGATACATTTGAACCACCTCTGGCATGTCAAAGTCAACCTGCAATTTCAATTCTCTCAATTTCTCCTTAGCCAACTCATCACCATACTCAAGTCTTTCTGGTTCTATAATCATAACACTTGAGTCTGAGCTAGCTCCATCACTTCCTTCTTCTGAAGTAACCACAAATGGTGATTCTTTCACCTCCTTTCTGTCTTGTTCCATGATTTGTGCAGCCAATCTTCTATCAAACTCAACTTGAGCTGCATCCTTTGGAACACTCTCTTCTACCATAATACCCTTACCCTTATCTAATGGTGCAATTGTTGGTAAGGTAGATGGTGATACCTGTGTAGAAACCTCCTTGATGATGGATGATGACTGGGATACATCACCTTCATGTGCAGGTCTGTCAACGCCCAATTTTGTTCTATCAGCGCCCAAAATATTTCTGTCAGCGTCCAAATTCTCCTTGTCAACGCCCAAATTTCCTGCCTCAGCGCCTTTTGTAATCTCTTCCAACATGGCTGTAAATGATAAATTCAAGTTGGTAGGAGAAACTAAGGACGTATCAAAACCTGTTTGTTTCTTCAAAGTTGTAAGGGCCTCAGCAACATCCAAAGATTGACCATCATGGCTGCCCTTATCACTCAGATTTATTGGATCTTCCTCCCCTTTGGAAGATTCCTCCATACCTCTCCTTGCACTTGTAGTCTCCAAAACAACAATCCTCTCCCTCAATTGCTTGAGTTCAAGGCCTTGTGAGCTGACAACTTGTACTAAGTCTGCATTTTGCTTTTGCAAGCTCATGCAGACTGCCGTCAATTCCATAAGAGTCATTGGTTGCAGTATGCCCTCTTCTAAAATGGGGATTTGACCTCCCAAGTCAGATTCATTGGGCATGGATGAGGACTTAATGATGGTGGGACTGCCTTGGCCAGCATCTAAGCCAGAACCAATAGTCCCAGCCTCATCCATATCACCAGCCACACTTGTGGTGGTGGTTCTCTCTACTACATGGCTAGGACCACCAGAGGAGAACACTCCAGTAGTCCTTTGGCGTTTCATCAACCTATATTCAGGGGGTGTAGAAGATGGTGTGGAAGAATGGGTGGATGTGGGTTGGTTAAGGGGTGTTTGGGTTTGGGAAGGTTGGGTGTCAACGTTGGAAATAGGCACATCAACGCCAACATTTAATGTGTCAGCGTTGAAGGGATCTTGGTCAATTTGCATATGTTCAGGTGAAGGTAATGGTTCAGATATTGGGTCAATTTGTGGTTGAGGGTCTGGTTGGGGTTGTGCTGCTGCAATAACAGCAAGCATAGCTTGGGTTAAGGGTAGGTCACGATGGGGTGGTGAGTTCATCTTCATAAAAATAGCTTTCTTTTGCACAGGGATCTCATAAAAATCATTATGATCCCTTGTGCAGTATCCTTGAACATCAAAACCATTTGCAAAAATCGGGGATAAGCTAAAGTCATTTTGTTCCCCTTATTTTTACAAATGCCCTCAAAAATCATTTTAGAATAATTAAATTTTTGCCCTGTTGCAATACGCACAATAGCACTAGCAATAGATCTATTGATCTCATTGTGTGCAGTGCATTTGGGACTCAAACATTGAAGGAGGACATGTATGAGGTACTTCCAGGCTGGGGGAAATTCCTGTTTATGATACTTTTTTAAGGTACCTTCATCAGGAAAAGGATATCCCAAAGCCCTTAGCCCTTGTTCTATTTCATTAATGGGAAGGGTGGCTATACCATCAGCATCATCAAGATGCAAGGCTTGGCGTACCAAAGCCTCAGTAACCACCCAAGGTCTCCCATGAACAATAGAAGTCAATGTAGTCACTCTATTAACTGTTGAGGAACTAACAGTGTTCCAAAACTGTTTAATATGTGTGACTGGAATGAGTGGTGCATGAGAAAGAGCATACCTTAAAGGGGATGCGTTCAAATACGCCACCATTTGAGTGTATTAGGGAAACAGAGTATCATCAGCTTCAAGATACGCGATCATGTTGTGTTGAGTTCTGAACCCCAATTCAAAATCTGATGGTCTAAACTTTGGTGCCATTGATGAAAGCTGTTAAAAATGTTTGATGAAGATGAAGTTGATAAGAGAAAATTGTGTTAGACAAGAATTATAGATACCCTGTTTAAAAATAGGATCCAAATTTATAGGAGAAGAAAATGCATGTGATTGGCCCAAAAATAGGCAAGTATTTTCAAAAAGTAATCATGAAAATATTGAAAAATTATAAGTTTATCTCATGCATTAAATGAAAAGTAACAACTCCCAAAATTACGGCCTAAAAATATGTCAAAAAGTAACAACTGGGTAGGTCCCATTGAGTGTCAACGGTCAAAAATAACCTATCAACGCCCAACGGCTATAATCTTGTCAACGTTTGCCTATAGCCATGTCAGCGTCTAATTTGGTCACAACAACGCTTGGAAAAATACTTGTCAGCGTCCAAAAATAAAAGTGTTTAAAAATGAAAAATGACCTTAACAAAGTAATTTATCCTAGAGAAGATAACCAAAAAGCTGATAATTATTATAGGGCGGCAAACACTGTCCAGTTATGCACACTTGCTTAAGCAAGATAGACATAACAGTCCTCTAGTATCCCTTGCTAACCAAAACTCTTAACAACCAAGTTACCTTATAAAATTCCTTGTTACTCCCAGGTAAATTCCATAACAAACTTATTCTCAAGTCTCCAAACAGACCACAACCAATTCTAGGCCAAAAATGTCTTGGCAGCATGCATAGTATATCAACTTTGCATGCTACAGTGCCTCATGATTTAGTAAAACTAACTCATACTCACCTGTGGACACAATCTAAAATTGTGATAAGAGTATCATATGGATACCCAAACATCCTAAAGGTTCCTAAAACCTCCCCTTAAACTATGATACATAAGTTGCCAAAAATATGCATGAACATAAAAATGTATGTCAAGATAGGAATTTAAAATTCCAACCATCATCCATAAATAAAAACTTGTCCAAATGCTTCTCCAATGATCCATAAGCAACTCTGTATCCAATGGTATACAGCTAACACCATCTACACATTCAGATTGAAAACCACAAAACTAACATTGTTGCTGACAACGCCCCGATAACACATGACAGCATTGAGGGAAGCTTTGTCAGCGTTAGACAATTATATTGCTGACAACGTTGCAAAAACACTTATCAGCGTTCAAGCAACCTTTGTCAGTGTTAGAAAAATATAGTGGAAAATCTAAATCATAAGACCAATAACAATGCATCATCCTGTACATACTTTTACAAAAAGACTCCAAAACATATATTATGTGAGATTGACAATTCTAATACTTGTTACCAAGTATTGAAACCTCCCAGCATCAAAAAGTTTAGTTAGTAAATCTGACACATTTTCCTCAGTGTCAACCTTATCTGGTTGTATTAAACCTTTTTCAAAGCAATCTCTTATAAAATGGTGTCTAATTTCTATGTGTTTAGTTTTAGAATGATGTACAAGATTCTTAATGATGCATAAAGTGCTGTTATTGTCAACAAATATCTTGGTATGCATGAAATTATACCCATAGTCCAACAGCTGGTTCTGAATCCACAAAACTTGTCCACAACAAGCAGCTGCAGCCACGTACTCAGCTTCAGTTGTAGAATTAGCCACCACTGTTTGTTTCTTGCATTGCCAAGATATCAACCTGCTCCCAAGAAACTGACATCCACCAGTTGTGGATTTCCTATCAAATTTATCACCTCCATAATCACTATCTAAATATGCAATCAGCTCCAATGGTGAATCCTTTGGGTACCACAAACCAAGACTAGGATAGCATCTTAGGTACCTAAAGATCCTCTTCACAGCATAAAGGTGACATTCTTTGGGAGTCACTTGATGGCGTGCACAAGCACACACAGCAAACATGATGTCAGGTCTGGAGGCAGTAAGATACATCAAGGATCCAATCATGGATCTATAGTGCCTGACATCAACATATTTCCCATCTCCAATCTTTCCCCAAGGGTGTTCTCTATCCATAGGAGTAGTAGCCCTCTTTTCATGTGGAGAAAAGCCAAACTTCTTCAAGATCTCAGCCACATATTTATCCTGGGAGATGAAGATACCATCTTCTTTCTGCTGAACTTGTAAACCAAGAAAGAAGTTCATCTCCCCCATAGCACTCATCTTGAATTTGTCTGTCATAAGCTTGGAGAAATCCTCACTCATCTTTGGATCAGTAGACCCAAAAATGATATCATCAACATAGACCTGGACAAGCAACACATCCTTGCCTTTCTTCTTTGTAAACAGTGTCTGATCTATGGTGCCCCTCTTGAATCCATTATCCACCAAATAGGTAGACAGAGTACCATACCATGCTCTAGGGGCTTGATGAAGGCCATACATAGCCTTTTTGACTCTATACACTTTATTTGGATTCTCTAGATCCTCAAAACCAGGAGGCTGCATCACATATACCTCCTCAACAATAGTTCCATAGAGGAAGGCACTCTTGACATCCATTTGATAGACAGTGAAGCCCATGCAGGATGCATAGGCTAAAAAGATCCTTATAGATTCAATCCTTGCAACTGGTGCAAAGACTTCCTCATAGTCTATCCCCTCCTCTTGTGTATATCCCTGAGCCACTAACCTTGCCTTGTTTCTGACCACAATGCCTCTTTCATCTCTCTTGTTCCTTAGAACCCATCTTGTCCCTATAGGTCTGACATATCTGGGACAATCAACCAGCTCCCAAACATCCTGAATTGCGAATTGGTGAAGCTCATCCTGCATTGCTTCCACCCAACTTGGTTCTTTGAGAGCATCAAATATTTTCTTGGGTTCCTGTTGTGACAGAAAACAGGCAAACAAACATGCTTACACAAGAGGGGTATCAACCTTCTTGTGTATATTGGCAATAAACCCACCAAGACCTTGATGAGATCTTCTAGTCTGAACTGGAGTATCAACATTACCAATGATTTGAGAAGGAGGATGATTCTTCATGACTGAAGTAATTACTCCTCCCTCAAAAAGTCTGGCATCTTCAACTTCATTCTCCATGTTGCCAATATCTTCTTCATCAGACTCTCTTTCATCAACATGAGGATGAACCTCTTCATATATATTAGACGGTTCACCTTGTTCAAAAATGGAAGAGAAAATATGTGCAGAAGTGTTGTGAACGCCTGAACCTTGTTTGTCAGCGCTTAGGCTAACAACGCTTGAACTGTTGTTGTCAACGTCTGAGCCATCAACGTCTGAATTGGTCTTGTCAGCGCTAGATTTGCCTTTGTCAGCGCCTGAAGGACCATGCATGTTTGTATCTGGTGGTACTTGGAAACCACCATTATCTTTTCTAGCAACAGCAGCAGCAGCAAAAGCATCTGTCCAAATGGGAATTGTAACATATTCTTGGATAGGAGATGTCTTTGCTGCTTGTGATCCAACCTTTTCATGAACCTGAGTACCTGAAACATCAACAACTTGTTCTTCCATAACATTTGAAGTTACCTTCACAATGTCTGGATTAGTGACAGGCATATAATTTAAAGTTCTAGATAAAGGTTCCAAGTCAAACAACCAATTAGGACCACTTTCAGGATCACTAGGTTTATTTTCTAAAAACCTAACATGTACTCTTTCAAGTATACGTTTTTCTTCTTTAAGATAAACCCTATATCCCTTGCTCTGCACTGAATACCCCATGAAGTAGCCTTCATCACCTTTTGCACTAAATTTCCCTAAGGCATCACTAGTATCTAAAACTACTACATGACAACCAAAAGGTCTGAGAAAACCAATATTAGGTTTTCTTCCCCAAAGTAACTCATAAGGTGTTTTGTTCTGAATTTTGTTAACCAATGCTCTATTTTGAACATAACAAGCTATATTGACAGCCTCAGCCCATAAGGCTATAGGAAAATGAGCATCAGCCAACATTGTTCTGGCTGTTTCAATTAGGGTTCTGTTTTTCCTCTCAGCAACCCCATTTTGTTGTGGTGTTCTTGCAATACTAAATTGCCTAGTAATTCCTTTCCTGGCACAGAAATCATCTAGCTTCTTATTCCTAAATTCACCACCATTATCACTCCTAAGCATTTTAACCTTATTGCCAGACCTCTTCTCAATCTGAGTGATAAAATCAATTAGAATATCAGTTGTGTCACTCTTCATAGCTAGAAAGAATGTCCAAGTAAACCTAGAAAAGTCATCTGTGATGACAAAGCAATATGACTTACCATTCAAACTTTCTATATTAGTTGGACCAAAGAGGTCCATGTGTAGCATATGAAGAGGTCTAGAACTAGTATGCACATGTTTGGACTTGAATGAGACCTTGTGCTGCTTGCCTTTAAGACATGCAACACAAGAGTGGTCATTGTGGAAGGCCTTCTCAGGCAAACCATCAACCAAGCCAAGTCTTACAAGCCTATTTATATTTTTAAAATTTATGTGCCCTAGTCTCCTGTGCCACAAATTAATCTCATCTACTGAAGCTTTAGCATAAAAACAAGACATATTATTATTCATTCTAATCCCATTTAGATTCACATTGTATATGTCTTTATGCCTAGGTGTTCTATACTCAATATATTTCTCATCAGGGATTTTATAATCCTTGCTTAACACCAAACACTCAGTATTAGTAAACAGAACTTTATTTTTGTTATCACAAACTTGTGATACACTAAAAAGGTTGTAATCAAGTTCTTTTACCAGAAAGACGTTCTCAAAACGTAAATTCTTGGTGAGAAGGGTTCCTTTGCCTGTGATAGTACCATATCCGCCTCCAAAGTATACCTTATCACCATCCTTAATGGGAGTGAAGTTGGTCAAATAGTCTTCCTTCCCTGTCATGTGCCTTGAGCATCCACTATCCCAATATCCATAATCATTGACCTGTCTTTGAATGCCCTGCACATAAAGAAAACAAATTAGTTCTCTTGGGGAACCCAAGTCTTAAAAGACTTGGATTCATCTGGTTGTTCAATAAGAACAGACTTAGTTCTCACAACAACCCCATTCTCATCCTTCTTAGGATGAAATACCCAGTTAACCCCAATAGGTTTTGTAATGACCTTTGAAATGTAATTAAGTCTGTTGCAGGTCATTGAAAACCCATTATCATTAGGGTTTTGATCTTTCTTGGGTCTCCATGTTAAGCTTAAAGAAGCTTTGGACCCCTTACCCTGTGGTTGCAAATATTTAGGTCTGGACACGTTTCTGTCAGCGTTGGAATTTGTCCTGTCAACGCTGAAATTTCCCTTGTCAGCGTTGAACCTAGGGTTTGCTACAGAAACCCATTGCCTATTAGACTAAGTATTTGTCTTTTGAAATGGTCTTTGTCCATGAGTGTTAGACCCACTAGTAAAGAATGGGGCAGGTCTAATCACTTGTGGACTTTGCTGCACACAAGGTTTGGGTCTGACAACGTTTGACTTCCTAACAACGTTGACTTTGTTCCTGTCAGCGCTGAAATTGTTCCTGTCAGCGTTGGCTTTGGGAGCGTTGACACACTTGTATGCCAAGTGTGAAAAGCTACCACAAGTGTAACAAGCTTTTCTAGACACAACCTTAGGTCTAGAAGAGAAGAAGCCTGTTCTATTATTGCTAACCTGGCTCTTGGGTGACCTAGTATTCCTATACATCTCTGCATACTTAATGCTAGGTTTTTTATCAATGTTTGAACCAAGATTAACAACTTTACCAGTGAGTGGGTTAGTAACCTTAATGGGTGTTGACTCATTGGGACTTTCACATAGTAAGCCATCCTTAACAAATAAAGTAGGGTTAGCTTTCTTCCATTCATTCAAGTCAGTCAACTTTTGTTGATACTCTTCAACTGGGGTGACAACTCTTGGTGGAGGAATGAATTCCTCCTCTTGGAGTTCTGGCAAACCAGTCCAAGATAAGTCCTTTTGTTGGACACCATAGAAGTCACCAGCTGGTGGTGGAACCACAGAGTAATCATTCATCCCAATCCCAGTCATGTCCTTAGGATCTCTTTGTTTACTCACACAGTCTCCTAGGGTTTGTGTGGCTCTATCAAATCTTTGATTTTTAAGGCCAACATTATCTTTGTTTTTAATGGCTTCATCTAATTTAGCTTGTAACTCACCATTAACCCTTTCCATGATATTTCTAATATCCATACTAGCATTTAACTCATGTTTTAAAATATTGATTTTATCTTTTAAGTCAAATTCCATTTTCTTGTATTCAGAAACTGTCTTCTCAGTTTCAGTGAGAGCTAGTTGGTAATTAGACAGTTTACATCTTTCAGTACTCATATCATCTAATAATCTTAACACGTCTTTGCCAAGTCTTTCAGTATTTAACCTACAACCTTTGCTACAAAAAGCGTCATATTATACCTCATTATTAGATGAAGAGGAGGAGTGTGCCATGAGAGCATATTCAACATGCTCTTCTTCTTCAATTTCAGCAACCAAAGCTTTATACTCTTCAACATTTTTAGCCAGATAGCTCCAATCCCATCCCATACCATCAATTCCTTGAACTGCAACCATGGCTTTGGAATCCTGAGCTTTAACAACTTGACTTGAGGGTTTACCAGCATCAGATCTTCTAGGAGATCTGCATTCCCTCATGAAGTGCCCCATACGATGACTGTAGAATCTTGATAACCTATGAATCTATGAAGTGGGTTGATGATTTCTAGAGAGAGAAACTAGAGAGAGAAAGTGAGAGAAAACTATGTGTTATTTTATTCAAATGGAAATAAGAAATGTTCAACAACCAACCCCTTTCCAAGGAGGAAAGGGGTATTTATACTTCCAAGTCATATGTGGACTTGGGCCGGCCCATGACAAGCCCATGGACCGGTTCTTACTTAACTTAATAAGCAACTATAAACTACGAGCTATTACAACATTAATAATATTGTGGAGTGACCGATACTTCTAATATACGTAAAAACGTATTTCTAACAATCTCCCCCTAAGGGAGGTCACTCCACGTTACAAAGTTCTAAACCTAGCATACTATACTAAGTCTTCGTTCTTTAGCTCGTAGTCTTTTCTTCTTTTCTTTCTTTTGTTGTGAATATGTTGGTTTGATCTTTTAGGCTTTGGCTTGAGAGCATTGTTCTTTTGGCCTTTCACGTGCGATCTTTGCCTTCTTGTGAAACTTGCCTCCTCGTGACTCCATGTTCCACACACTTATGTGTTTTTGTTGAATTCTCGAAAGCTTCAGAGTTTGGTACAGCGGAAGACTTTATCTTGTACTTTCTTGAATTTTTGCTGAACTTTGATGCAGAAAAACATAAGTATGTGGGAACGACTTCTACAGGTACACCGCAACACCACCGTCTTCACTGGTACACAGCAACGCCACCGTCTTCAACAGGTACACAGCAACGCCACCGTCTTTAACAGGTACACAGCAACGACACGAATAAAATGGCTTTGAACATTTTATTCTAATTCGGTAGCATTTTACCTCCGGTCGGTGAAGACCGTTGGACGATATTAGATATCGTACCCGTGACGGATAGTTTCAATTAAGTAACTTCCTGACAGGATTTCGCGGGTAAACCCGTTCTCTTTATTCGACCGTCCAAAGCTGACTGCGAACAGAAAGAGTGAATCACTTGGATAAATTATCCTTGTGATTTGAAGCCGTCAATTCATGAAACCTGGAACAAGTGAATTTCAATTAAGATTTTCACCATCGTTGCTTTCCAGTTGTCACGAGCTCAATTCATAAAGAATCTTGCACGTCACCTACCAAGTGCTGTTTGATGTTAACACTAGAAGGATTTCCACTCGTCACTGTGATCCATAAAGAGTCACTCTGAGTGTTCTGGCAAGATCATATGATAATGCGTAGAGGCCTGGAACGAGTTTAAGTTCAATTAAGAATTAAACCACTGTTTCCTTCCAGTTTTTCACAAGATTGGTTCTAAAAGAACCGCACGTGTAACCTACCATGAGCTTGTTTGATGTTGGCTCAAGCAGGATTTCCATCTTCATTGTAATACTTACGTATTACTCGGATGTTCTGGCAATATTACAGGAATATTGCGTAGGACTCATGAAAATCTCTTACTTTTCACAGTGTGTGAGAAAGCAAGGAATAAATGGAAAGTGTCCTAATGAGACTTTTGATGATCTCTTGGCTCTAGACTCGATAGTGCGTTTTGATTTAGTGATCGATGGCTAGAGAGGAGTGCCACCTTTTCAATACCAGTCTATTCGGAGTGAATAAACCAATAGATAACGTGTTGATCTCCGTGTGATTAAAACAAATACCTTTTGAGAGATATTTGAGTTAGCTGGGAAGGGTTGTGCATTGCATCACTGGGTCCATGATGTCTTTCTTCAATACCGAGAATCATTAACAAAAATGATCTCAATAGCATATGTATTGACCCGGTTTCTGCCTTAAGTTGTAAGGAGGGCTTCTTTCTTTACACCCTTTATCTTTACAATTCTTTTTCATTCTTCAACCCCTTCAATGCTTACCAATACGTCATCACTAGCACCTTGTTGTGATTGTTCCAGTGCTAGCTTAAGTACTTGGTCGGCATTCAGCTACGTTCACAATCTTTCTCCAACTTTCCTAGGACTTCTAATTCTATCTAGGGAATTGTCCTTGGGAAGATTCCATCGGTTCTGATGAATCATTGGACTAAACCTATTCCTACCACCCTTTTGTCACCACATTCGTCGTGAATTAAGCGTGTTTTGGGAAGGAATTGCCACCATGAAAAATCATTGAAAATCACCTAAAGTACTTGTGATATTGAAATCAAAAGTTTCGTACCTTAGGTGTTTTTGATCATCAAAAACGCTCCCCCTTAATACGTGCTTTACACATATTAAGTTGGATAATCGTTAAGTCTTTTTCATCTTTTAGCCAAGTATCATTTAAATCTCCTTAATCCCATTTTCTCCCCTTATCCAAAATGTTAACCATTAATATTTGGGATATTGAATGGATTAACCGGTCTTTGGGTAAAAATGAAATCGATGTTTGGCCATAGAACATGTTCATGCTCCCCCTTAAATTAATAAGGGATAGTTGTAGTGCTTTAGTATGATATATTTTGAAAGATTTAGAATCTCGTGAGAAATTCTTGAAAAATTATCATACCTTAACACTACATCAAGCCGTACAAGCACAATATTCACAAATATACATATTCACAATTGAAAACCAATATAAAGTGGACCTGAAATGTACGACCCATTAGATGGATCGTTGCAGTAGCTTGTGGTGCACTAAATATGGTCTACCACCAACGAATCTTTCCAAGCTCCTCATCAATCTATGTTCACGGAGCTTTTGATCAATCTTCTTGATCACGTACTTCGCCATTTGCCGATAACCCGGATGCCAATCCTCCGTCATCTCTGGCAAAGTCCCACCCGAGTTAAGATGCTCCAACTTTCCTCTGACTTGTAGAAGAGTCCCATCACTGTACTTATAAAGCTCACCCACCCTCATAAACTTCATTAAACCTCGACTGTTCAAGTAGAAAATGCCGCAATTCGGAACAGAAATGCCGGTATAGGGACATCTATCTACATGTTGAGGTAGAACTTGATTCACTGGACGGGTTAAGTTGAGCTTCCTTTGGTAGCTTTCGAATCCCAACTGCAGATCTTCAACTCGTTTCTTGATAACAACGCTTCGTGTGAACATACGAAGTGCCGTATTCAAGGCAATGAGGTCTTCACGAGGAATATGTGTGAGTTGATCGCGGGTCATCAGGAGCAACATATCTTCGATATCCTCAAGGCGAATGATAGAAAAATCTCCCTGCTGGATTTTGTATTCTCTGTCATCCTCCCTTTTCAAACGAATCTCCGTCACATGATAATAGCCATTCTTGGCTTCAGTTTTCAGCCCTAAAATACTGGAGATGCGGATATCGGATCTAACGTTACTTCCTGAATTGACTAGACAGCAACCCCTGTACGCCCTTCGGACTCGTTCGTCCCAATGAGATGCACCTATAACAGCATACATATCATAATTACGAGTTACCCTTGGGACCCAGAGTCGGTTTACCTTTTCCTCGATCCAGGGTATTGTCCCCCAGTTGGCAGCTTTCAGCAAGGTCAAGGATGTTGCGTACTTTGATGAACCCTTCAGAAGATACTCAAGATCATAGGTGACGAAGAAGTCGAGAGCTATCTGATTATCTTGAGTAGGATCAATTGGAGGTGGAGCTCTTTCTGATTCATGAAGGCCTGGCCTTTGAACGGTATTCAGAGCTTTCAGGATCTCATCGGCATAATACTCGAACTCCATTCGGGTTAACCGGGTTTTGGCGCGAAGTCTCTTATCCTTCAGCGCTTTCTTCACCAAAGATGGAGTAACCGAAGTCTTATACTCATGAGCAAGAAATGCACATAAGTCAATCGGACTGCGGATACGGAGATACAAAACATCTTTGTCAGCGTCTGTGATCGGATCATATTGCGCTGCTGCCGTGATCCAAGCCTGTGGCGGTGCAGTCTCGTCAATCTCCAACGTGTCTGCCCAGTCTCGTGTGCTTGGTTCAGGAACCGTAGATTGTTGTGCTTGTTGTAGAGGAGTAGAAACGCGAACATCTGCTGGTTCTGATTCAGGCATCTCGGCGGTGTCATGAACGGGTGAGTGTTGTGCAGCTTCGGGTTCCGTTACTGATTCTGCAATCACAGGAGCAACAACAACAGGACTAATAGGGTTAGTGGTAACAGGTATAGATACAGCAATAGAGGTACCGGGAATCGATGACGCTGTAGTAGCATTCACATCGTGGCACCACTTAGATCGTCTTGATTCCGATGATGTTGATTTGTCCTTCTGTGCTGCATCTTTCTTGGATTTGGTTCCAGACTTAGCAGGTTTCTTGGAGCTGGTAACCTTATCTCCCTCTTTAGGCTGTTCACCCCCATCATCATCCTCATTGTTATCCCCGTTGCTCCCCCTAGCACTCTCCTCATTACCATCACCACCATCATCATCATCATCATCATCATCTTCATCCTCATCATCACCATTATCGTCATCTTCATCATCCTTTTCTTCTTCTTCTTCTTCTCCACCTTCATCTTCACCAGTACCCTCGTCTTCTTCACTTTCTTCCATTTCTTCCTCAGGTAGAATGTGGTATGGTACCACACTTCCAAACGTTTTAAATAACCTATCATCCTCCATGATAGCGTCATTCAGGGATTTGTAGAGAGCCCGTTGAATCCTAGATTTATCAAACGATCCAAGTTCCCGCATTTGAGCTTTCAGGATCTTCTTCAATTCAAAATCCGTCAAGTCATAAGCAATTTTGTAGGTGGATTCAGAAGGATTGGATGACTTGATCATCAAATTATCAGCCGCGATTGTCTTCAACTCATCACGCAGTTTTGGCATAATAGATTCAACGGATTCTTTTACTCTCTTCAACAGAAGCTTCAAGTGCTTCTTTCTGCTCCTTGTATCTATCCCTCATTGCTTGAAGTCTAGTGATACGTGCAGCATGCTTATCAGCCTCAGCCTGTTTAACCTGAGCTAGTTCTTCTGCATGAGCTTTTTGCGTCAATTCCATATCTGCAGCGAACTTAGCAAGCATCTCCTCTTGGGCTTTCCTAGATGCTTCTTCACTTTGAGCTCGTCTATGTAGCTCTTGACGAAGTTCATCCATTTCTCTTTTGTGATTATCCGTATGTTTATCCAACATTTCGGCCATCATCAATGCAGCCATTGTAGATGTTGCAGAGCTGCTCTGGGTTGATGGAAGAGGCTCGGTTGTTACTACGGTACTAAGGATGGGAGTTATTGGTGGTGGAAGGAATGGTGTTGAAGCCGGTCTGGTTGGTAAGGGTTGGATTGGTGGAGGTTGAGTTGCTAAAGGTTGAGTAGACACCATGATAGTAGGAGCAACGGACTCCTTTTCAACACTTGCTGAAACCGGAATGGATGTCTCCTTCAAAGTAGAATACCGTTCAGGTGATCCAAACTCATCAATATCATCTGGTTCCTCGTACTCTTCTTCAACATTTATCCTTGCACCTGAACCACTATCGCCCGTATCTTTCCTACTCCTTTGAATAGCTATTTTCATCATTTTTCTCTCTGTCTTGTCAAGAGTAGGATCAACAACATCTTCTTCATCGCGTAGAACCATCTCATCAGCCTTACCCTTTCCCTTCTTAACCTCAGTCTTCTTCTTCTTGGTTTCGGGTTCAGGTAACGCATTTGGTTGCTTGCGTTTACCTTTACTCTTGACCGTAGTAGACGAGTCTTCTCCAGTCTGAAGGTTTGCTTTCAGCTTCTTGATTTCTAGCTGCAGTAGCTTGTAATCAGCAGAACCCTTAATTCTTTCCGTCAGAAGGTAATCGGGATTAGGACCAGGAATCACACCACCAGATGGTCCTTCATGCCTTAAGTCTACAATATGATCAGCCTCTTCAGTGTGATGACGACTTGCTGCACGCCTGTCAATTGTAACATCATTCTTCATACAATAGTTAATGATAAGCTTGATAAACCGAGGGTAAGCAAAGAAATTAGTCTTCAGCTTCTTGTTATGGAAGAGTTGAAAGGTGAATTCTTCCCATAATAATAAAGCATAATCTGCATTTGCGCCTTTGTACATCCCATAGAAGATGTTCATTATTGGACTGCGCAAAGCATCATGCCCACTTGTTTTCGGTGTAAGACATCTACTGAGAATACCCAACAATGCTCTCCAAGGTTGTCCTACTTTAGCAGTGGTAAATTCAGACGCAACTCGTATGTCAGGACATCCAATAGCATCGAATAACTCCATGAGTTCGTCTTTAGTAGGATCCCTCGAAAATACCATACCTTTGGGTGAATCCTGAATCCCAAATATCTTACGGAAGTCTGAAACCTTAAGTGTTTGCTGCTTGTTGTCGAGAGTGAAGGTGATCTTGTTTGAAGTGATTTCCTTGGTGGCCCAAAACTCATACATATAATCATAAGGCACCGAGGCAGTACTCCTTAAAGCATTCTTGAAATGAGATTGATCAAGAATGGCTATGGCGACTTTGAAACCATGGTGAGTGGATTTTGAGACTGGTTTTAGCCGGTGGTTGTTTGGTATGAACTTGAGTGTTTGTGCTTCGGCAATTGCGGCTTCTCTAGAGTCTTGGATTGCTTGTACTGTTGGATTAGTCATTGTATCTGCTTAAGATAAGACATGAAAGGTTGATGCACAAAAACATATATAGATATGTATCATTCTTATATCTAAGCATAACATATTTCAACAACATAATTCAACAAGTACTTATAGCATGCAAATACTATCAATCAAACAACACTTCATCCAGAACTTTCCTTCATTCGGAACTTCTTCATCCGGAACATTCCTTCATTCGGAACTTCTTCATTCGGAAGTTCTTCATTCGGAACTTCTTCATTCGGAAGTTCTTCATTCGGAACTTCTTCATTTGGAAGTTCTTCATTCGGAACTTCTTCATTCGGAAGTCCTTCATTCGGAACTTCTTTCATTCGGAGGTTCTTCATTCGGAACTTCTTCATTCGGAAGTTCTTTATTCGGAACTTCTTCATTCGGAAGTCCTTCATTCGGAACTTCTTTCATTCGGAAGTTCTTCATTCGGAACTTCTTCATTCGGAAGTCCTTCATTCGGAACTTCTTCATTCGGAAGTTCTTCATTCGGAACTTCTTCATTCGGAAGTCCTTCATTCCGAACTTCTTGCATTCGGAAGTTCTTCATTCGGAACTTCTTCATTAGGAAGCCCTTCATTCGGAACTTCTTTCATTCGGAAGTCCTTCATTCGGAACTTCCTTCATTCGGAAGTTCTTCATTCGGAACTTCCTTCATTCGGAAGTTCGTTCGGAACATTCCTTCATTCGGAAGTTTTTCAGAAAATTCCTTCATTCGGAAGTTTATATCCATGTTCATCCGGAACTTAACAAACGTAGCTATGATGATTTAATCTAAGCGCGTTTGTGAGTTCTAAGGCAATCTAAGGTAACCAACCATAATCTAATGATATTCCGAGCATAACCCATCTAAAACCCTAAGCAATTAACCCTTAAATTAACACAAACCCTAATTGGATTAAATCTGCTTAAAGTGGATTAATTCAGTTGATTAGGAACGAATTCAAGCAAGATAATACATGGGTATTTACCTTTTAGATTGAATGGAACAGGATGGATGATTAACACGGAAGTTCTTGGAAGCTTAAGTGTGTTTTAATGGCGGCAAGGGACAAAATGAAACAGTGATGGAGAAAGAGAGGGACGGGGGGTTTTGTTTGACTTAGGTCAAGTTTTTTACAACTTTCACACATTTTCACTTTATACCCTACACTCCTTATTCTTTTCCTTTTTGTTTATAACTTATCTATTCATTTTTTCTTAAGCATAGTTAAATTTCGCCAACACAACTTAAGCATCTCAACCTATTAGCATATCTCCAAGATCTAAAAGCAATGCCTATCACATAGAACGAACACAAGTCGTATTCTAAAGCAAAACCACTCAACTATCATTTAGCCATTAATTTTCCACAATCACTTTTGAAAAATCAATTTGATGACGAAGATGATTTAATATTTTCTCCCCCTTAAACGATGACCCGTTTTCTATTTAAAGAGCTGTAGTCATTGTTTAAAGAGTCAAATATTGATGAAAGCGTTTCCAATTAATATCTTGAAAAAGATTGATTCGTGGTGTCAATAAGATTTCTCTTATTTTAACAAATTAATGCACTGAGACGTACATAAATTCGTGTTAGACCAAGTTATAAAGTAAACTTGATCCCTTTGCATGATTTGGCTTGTAAATCATGCCCGAGAAAATTAATTCCCGTTCTGAGCCAACGTTTTCCAAGGAAATACGTGACTTTAATCTGAAAACCGGGTTGCAGTCTGAAATAACTACAAGCCATAATGGGCATGTTTTAAAAATGTACAACTTTTATACGGACTCTATTTATGGCACCGTGTCAATATTGATTGACATTTCTAAGGCCGTAAATATTACCGTACAAAAAGATATGCCCGATTTAAAAAAACGAAAAATATTTTTGGTTTTTCTGGATTTTATAATTTTTATGGTTTTTCTAGGTTTTATATTTTTTATGGTTTTTCTTGGTTTTATATTTTTGTATTTTTCTTTTGTGGTTTATATATTTACAATAATATACATGATCACGAACAAAGGATACTCTGAATAGTTTACCACCACTATTCAGCTGATTCTTCTGCCAACTCTTTGAGAGTCGCTGGAGTGAATGATTTCATGCCAAGCTTGTCGATCAAAAACTCGATTCGTCCTCGATCTAAGGCTTTGGTGAACATATCTGCCAGCTGGTACTCAGTAGTGACAAAATACAGCTCGATCACTCCGTTCTCCACCTGCTCCTTAATGAAATGGTAGCGAATGTCTATGTGCTTGGCCCGGGAGTGTTGAACATAGTTGCAGCAAAGGGAAATGGCGCTCTTGTTGTCACAATACATCGGGATTTTGTTAAATCCAAGACCGTAGTCAGTTAATTGTGATCTCATCCAAAGGACTTGAGCACAACAACCGGACATGGCGATGTATTCAGCCTCCGTGCTAGAAATTGCAGCGCTTTTCTGCCTTTTTGAAGACCAACTGATCAATCTATCTCCAAGGAGTTGCACAGATCCAGAAGTGCTACACCTCGTGTCTTGACATCCAGCATGATCGGCATCTGCGTATGATATTAAAGCAATAGAGGAATCTTTCGGATACCATAGACCACGATGAAGTGTTCCTTTTAGATACCGAAAGATCCTTTTCACAACATGTAGGTGCTTTTCGGTAGGCCGAGCCTGATACCGGGCACACATGCATACAGCAAATTGCAAATCAGGCCTGCTAGCAGTCAGATATAGAAGGGTGCCGATCATCCCACGGTAAAGTTTTGGATCGACAGTAGTCCCATTCCTATCTTCATCTAACTTGGATTTCTCCACCATTGGAGTGTCCACGGGGTCACAATTATCAAAGTTATATTTCTTTAATGATTCTAGAGCATATTTGGATTGATTAATAAAGATGCCTCTGGGATTTTGAGAAATCTGTAATCCTAAGAAAAATGAGATTTTTCCCATCATTGACATCTGAAAGCGTGTGGACATTATCTTCTCAAATCGATTTGACAATTCTATGTTAGTGGCAGCAAATATTATATCATCAACATAAATTTGTACCAGTATCATGTCGTTGCCCTCCGTGAGAGTGAATAGAGTGGGGTCCACCTTGCCTTTGGAGAAGCCTTCCGAAATGAGATATGTGGACAGGAGATCATACCACGCGCGTGGAGCTTGTTTCAACCCATAGAGAGCCTTCTTAAGCTTGTACACATGATTAGGAAACTCCGTGCTAACGAACCCATCCGGCTGACTAACATAGACTTCTTCCCTTAGTTCACCGTTCAAAAATGCCGTCTTCACATCCATTTGATAGACGATCATGTTCATATGAGCAGCATACGCAAGGAATAGTCTAATCGCCTCCAATCTTGCCACAGGAGCAAAAGATTCTTCAAAGTCTATACCCAAGGCTTGTTTATATCCTCTAGCAACCAATCTAGCCTTATTCTTCAATACCACACCCATCTCATCAAGTTTAACCTTATAAACCCATAACAAGGTAAGGATGTTAACCTTGTCAGGGAGAGGAACTAATTCCCATACTTCAAGTCGTTGGAATTCATTTAGTTCCTCCTGCATGGCTTCAATCCAAGATGATTGAGTCATAGCCTGCTGCCAATTTTTAGGTTCAACTTCAGAGAGAAATGCATCAAAGTAGCAATAGAGTGCACTCTCTTGTAATTGATGGCGTGTTGAGACTGGTCGATCGAGATCTCCAATGACATTCCTAATTGGGTGATCTTTTGTCCATTTAGTGCTATGGTTTTCAATCCTAGGTGGTCAGGAGTGAACAATAGAAGGAGCTTCTTCTGAGGTAGACGCGACTGAAGGGTTTTCAGGTATCGCTACACCAAAGAAAGGAAGCTCTTGCAGGTGAGCATATTCCAAATCGTGATCAATAGAATCCTCTTCCACATCATTAGGCACAAGTAGGGGTGACGATTCAGGTGTAGTTTGAGAATCACTTGGTGAAGGTGCATCCGGTTCAATGTGAATTGAAGATGCATTAGATAAAGCTTCATTGGCTGGAGCAACAACTTCAGGAATTGGAGCTATCACTACGGGTGCTGGAACTTCATCATTTGGGGGATCAAAGAATTCGTCAAACAACGGTTGAAACAGTTTATCCCACTCGGGCCTTGATGGTGGTAAAAATGATGTAGAAGTAGGATTATTGGGAACTAATCCGGAACTAATAGCACCGGTTCCCATCTCATGAAGCGCGGGTTCAGAGCTGTGTTGCTCAGAAGCCATCGCTGTCAGCTCATCGAAATCTGCGTCCATAGTTTCTACAATCTTGCCAAGACGACGGTTGTAAATTCGGTATGCTTTCTTGGACGGTGAGTAACCAATGAAAATACCTATATCGGCTTTCGGTTGAAGCTTACCCAAGTTCTCACTATTAATGTTTGGATAACAAAGAGCACCAAACACATGAAAAAATGAAACATCGGGTTTACGGTCATGTAGAAGCTCATAAGGTGTTTTTCCATGGCGTTTCCGAATGATAGAACGGTTTTGGGTGAAACATGCAGTAGATATTGCTTCTGCCCACAAGAACAATGGAGCGTTCGCATAAATAAGCATAGTCCTAGCAGCTTCCATAAGCGTACGATTCCGTCTTTCAACGACACTGTTTTGTTGTGGAGTGCGTGCAGCGGATGTTTCATGTGAAATACCAACTCCTTCATAGTAATCACGAAGAGTCTGGTTGACGAACTCTGTTCCATTGTCTGTACGAATACGGCGGACAGTAGTGTTCAAACGTACCTGAATGAATTTCAGAAAAGTGATGATAGCCTTCGGTGCTTCATCCTTTGTACGTAGAAATCTAACCCATGTAAACCTGGAGAAATCATCCACAATAACCAGAATGAATTTCTTACCGCTCACACTTTCAGTTCTCATTGGCCCACAAAGATCCATATGCAAAAGATGAAGTTTTTCTTGATTGGTGTCTTCAGCTTTGGGCTTATATGATTTCTTGGTACTTTTCCCCCGTGAAAACGCGGAACATAAATGGTCTTTGTGAAATTTGAGCTTTGGAAGACCACGAACTAATTCGTTTTTAGCCAGATGATTAATAGCATCAAAGTTAAGATGAGATAATCTGCGATGCCATAACCATGACTTGGTCTTAGATGCTTTAGAGAGAAGACATACTGGAGAGGTGGCCATCATGTCTTGTAGAGACAAGGTATAAAGATTTGCACCACGAGATCCCTTCAACAAATCTTTTCCTTCCAAGTTGCGGATGAAACAAGTGTGTTGTCGAAAAGCAACCTCTAGATTGGAATCACAAAACTGTCCTACTGAGAATAAATTATGACCAAGACCTTCTACATAGTATACCCTTGAAATCGTAACGTTTCCAATCTGATATTCACCATACCCCATTATCTTTGCAATATGATCATTCCCGAATTTAGCCGTACCAAGAAACTTGCTGACGAAATTTCGGAGCATCGAGCGATCTCCGGTCATATGTTTTGAACAACCGGAGTCCAAATACCAGAGGATGATTTGGACCACCTGAAAATATCACCACACGAAGACAATGTAGAGGTATCGAAATATGAGTGTTCCTTGTTATTAGCAGGTACAGATTTAATAATCTTAGATTTGCTAACTCTAGGTTTCTTAGATTTCCTAGCCTTCTTCTTCCTAGTTGGTGGTGTAGATTCTAGTTGGCTTAAATCCTGTGGTATTTCTTCACTGATAGGCACTATAGTGGGAGCTGACCTAATTAAAGGGCGTTGTTTCCATACTTGAGTGCGAGTGTGCCTAACTAAAGGACGCTCAGACCTAACCTCAATGGATGCATTCCTAGTTAAAGGGCACATTTTTCCATCTAATGTAAAGGTCCTACCAGTGGGACGCCATTGCCAGCCAACCTGGGCACGAGTTCTACCCATTGGCTTCCATTCAAGACCATTCCTAATGGCATTCATTTCATTCACATGATCAATAAGACACAAATCATGACGCTGGGAAAACATACATTCATTACAATTCCAACAATTCAAATTAGAATTCACGAATGGTTTAGGCTTCTGCACAGGCGCAGAGCTTTTAGTCTTAACATGATTCTTCTTATTCAAAACTGAACTAACATTCCTATGGTGAGCTTCTACTTTCTTCTTTTTGGCACTACTAGAGGAGGGCTTGATCTTATCTTTCTTGAGTGGCGATCCTTTAGCCTTAGTAGTCTCTTTTAATCCTATAGAAGGCAAAGTGGGAATATTAGCAACAGATTTTAAAGGTGCCTTACTTGATGGTGCCAGTGACGGTTTTGCTCCTAGAGTCTTATTGAATGGAGTTACAGCAATGGGCCTATTAGTAAGTAGTGCAGAGCCTGGTTTACCTATGTATTGCAAATATGCTAAGCAATATTGAACTCGCTTAATATATTTATGAGCCGAATAATAGTAGCTACTTGAGGGATCTAAGGCATAAAGATCGTCTAAAATATCCCTAACAAGATCTACATGCTTAATGGCATTCCTCATATAATCATCGTAGGTAACCGGGTTTCTCTTATGAAGCGGGTTCTTATAAAGCACTACTGACTTGGTTGTTGGAGCACTAGTGGACGGTGCAGAGTCGGTAGCTAAGTTATCAACAACTTCTTGTCGGGTGAGAAGAAGTGTCTCCTTTAACTCGGCCAAAACCATGTTTTTGTCAATGAGCAGGATGTTTAAGTCAGAGATTTCCTCACACTTTTGGTTCAGTTGTTCAACATAAGATTGTTGCTGTGCCGCATTAAAAGCGAAGCGTTCTTCTAGTGAACCATAAAGAGCGGATAGTCCCTGTCTTGTCCGATCTATCTCCCCTAGAACAGACGAAAGTCTAATTTCTAAGACCTGGTTTTTAGACTCTGCAGCCTCTAGTTCCAATTTGAGTGTTTCATTTGATGACACATCTCTCTTCAA
This sequence comes from Glebionis coronaria, assembly GCA_025667525.1. Lineage (NCBI taxonomy): Eukaryota > Viridiplantae > Streptophyta > Magnoliopsida > Asterales > Asteraceae > Glebionis > Glebionis coronaria. The sequence goes on from CM046880.1 coordinate 25,450,080, forward strand.
TCTCATAATCTCTTCCTCTAATGCCTTAACAATTGCAATCATCTTGTCACTCGTCTCAACACCGTTTTCACAACCATTTGATATCAAAAGATCCCCATTTTGAGTTTGTTGTTTTAATTCTAAAGATATACAATGTTGTTCTAGTTGATTAAAACGTTTTGAAAGTAAATTGTAAGAATCTTGTAGCTTTAAAAACTCAGCGTTAGATTCGTGACAAGAATGATTATCTACCTCATTTACAGTATCAGCAACATTTACAGAGAGATCACAAACATCATCACATATATTCACAGCATCACAATTAATCATAGCGGATGTAAGCTCATTCGAATAATTAACATTTACAGTAGTAAGCACATCACACGAGATTACTGCAGACAAGAATCGGTCATATTCGGTTAAAATCTTTTCTTTTTCAATTAGTTGTAGTTAGTAAGCGGTGTCCATTTCATAAAACACTTTTTGAACTTCACCAATTTCAAACACAAGATTTTCCTTAAGAGATGCAAAACTTCCTTTTAGACTTTCGACAAACGGATTGATCTCATTTTTAAACACCTCGTTCATGTGTTCGAAAGCCCATTCTCCGGCGTTTAAGCCATTTCAAGTCGTACATTCCAAAATGACCTTGTCAAAATTAGTAAAGTATTGATTAATCTCTTGCAAGTTTAACCATACCGTGCTAACAGGTGGAAGATTCTTTGGAATTTCCTTAGGACCTTCCATGTTGACAAGTGTAGGAAATGTACTAGGGTTTTCTTCCTCTAACATGTAGGTTGGTGCTGTGATGAGATCTTTGTCCATATGGAAGCGAATTCTAAAATCCATTTTTGCAAGCTCCTTATTCATTTTAAAATAATCACACTCGGGATATTTTGCAGAATTGTATGACCGATCCTCATCAACTAGATCCTTACTTGTTCGATCATCAAAAAAACCAATCGGGTCTAAGGCCAATCCTAATTGAGTTGCATTATAAAGTCTTGGACTATGTCTTAAAGCTTGTTTTGCATACCTTGGGTTAGGGGGAAGGCCTTTTTGACGTGATAAGTTAAATTCTCTAAACGAAGCATCAAATAAGTGCACTAGTTGAGAAGCAGCGTATTGTCTTAAAAGCAAATGATCTAGACTTCTAATCTTATTAGTAGCATTAATCTCCATTTCATTCTTCTTAGACTTGAGTGATTCAAAATCCGTTTGAAGTTTTTGAAAATTAGTGACCACTAGCTCCTTTTCTTTAAGTTCATTAGACAGATTTGCTCTTAAGTTTTCAATTTCTTGCAAGTGACCCATTTGTTTGTTTCGAAAGTGATCATATTCGGGATTTGTTAGAACACTAGACGAAGGCACTAATTCTAAAGTTTGAACTTTCTCGTTGCTTAAGGCAAGCTCATCAGACAAATTCTTATTCTTAGCTAGGGTTTCTAAGAGTGCAGCATTCATTTGGCTAAGTAATGTAGAAGGAACCATGACCAAATCTTGTTGAGCAGGAGTAGGCGTATGCGAAATGGCTCCCGGTTGTGATTCACTCAAAGTCTGGGGACTCACATTGATATTGCTATCATTGTTTGTCTCCTCATTTGAAAGACTCACCACCGAAGACTCATTCGAATCAGCACTCTCTTGCACAACTTGATGTGGTTGAATACTAGCATCAGTGGTATTATTGGTGGTATTAATAAGTACCTCAGATCTCTTTTCTGGCCCTAAGCTGGAGATAGTTGCCATGAGAGCAGCCTTTGCAGATTGAAATTCATCACAGTCTGAGTCATACGCATTGAGATCATCTGCTTGGTATGCTGCATTCTGTGTGGTGACAGTGTCTTGTTCAGCAATCCCTGGATCAGCAAGAAATGCAAGCTCCTCTTCATCAAGTTCCCTTCCTTGTGCCTGAGCATTCACTAGATAGATCTTCTCTGCAAACCATTGACCATCCCTTCTCCTCTTGGGTTTCTTGCAATCCCTGGACATGTGTCCTTCTTCCTTGCAGTTGTAGCATGTAATCATTCTCAACTTGCCTGTGGAATTAGCCCGTGGAGCAGGATTGACCATTGGAGCCGGATTGACCGTGTGAGCATTGGTAGTTGATGTGGTAGGTCTCCCCTGATATGGTTGAATAGGTTGAACCATTACCCTGCCATTCTCAATAGTAGCTTGTTGGCGAGAATTGGATGAATTCCTCAACTGATTGTTGGTAGGAGCTGATCCCCTAAATCCTCGTTTGCTTAAAGTCCTTGTGAGATAAGCAGACATAGTGGTTAACACTTCAACTGGGTCAGCTCCTTGTTTGAATACAGGAATGGGGACTTCCTCATCATCACAGTACATTGCTTGGTCTTGTAGAGCTGCATAATCACTAGAAGGAATACTCATTTGATCAGGGTAGCTTGTTGGATATGCTGCATTCTCTTGATAAGAAGAATATGAAGATTGAGCATAAGGTGCAATACTTGCTGGGTGATGTTGTGAAGCATAGTGTGGTGAAGGTGCATTGAACCGATATTGTTGCTGATGTGAGGTGGGTGGTTGTGGTAGAATCGAGTATTGGGGAAAGGTTGGTGTCATGTAAGGTGATGGATGATAGGCTTGATGTCCCAAGATATAAGGAGTGTTGTTGTGAGACAAGCTTGGTTGATTCGCCATCAAAGCTAATGAATCAGGGTACATACCTCGAGGCGAACGGTGCATGATCACATGTTTCTCATGCTGCTAGTGAAAAGCATATAGTTGATCCAAATTGCACTTATGCAAATCCCTGGTTAACTTAACATCGGTAATATACTCACCCCATTCAGCTTGAGGTAAAGTATTCAAGAATTTGGTGTTAACCTGGAATGGTGCAATCACGAGATTGTATACATTCAGATCATTCATGAGTGTGGTGAATCTGAAGTAATAATCGTGAAGCATTTCCCCTGGGTTGTACGTGAATCTATCAAACAGATCATACAACTGACATTCCCTTTCCTGTTTGGTGAGAGACGTACCTTGTAGCAACACCTTAAGACGTTCCCATAAATCCTTTGCCACCGTATACTGACTTACCATTCGATAGATGTCATGTGGAAGGGCTTGGAGAATGGTTTGAAGAGATTTTTCGTCTGCATCGGCAACAAGTTGTTAAGCTGGTGTAAGTTCTTCAAATTCTCTTGGTCGAGTCACATTGTTAGCCACGATGGTACCATAGTCAAGTGGACTATTTAAAATTGACTTAACCATAAGCCTCCCATAAACCGGTTTTCCCTTAAGGTAAGACATCATCCGGCCTTGCCATGCTTCAAAAACTTCTTTGATGAGCATTGGCGGGCGATTATCCGTTCCCGTAATGACGGAAATATCCGTAAGTGATGTCATCTGAGGCATTACTGAATTCGGATTCATTTTTGATCACTTCAAAGAGACAAAGATTATCGGTTGATCGAGCAGTGAAGTAAAGCTTGTGAATTGTGTTGAGTTTTTGTTGTAAGAAACCAAGATTAAATCCTCTAAAAAATCGTCGAAAAAACAAGCAAAATAATCCTTGATTCGGAACTTTTTGTTGATTCGGAAGTTTGATTCGGAAGATTTGACTTGGAATACCTTGATTCGGAACTTTTGGTTCGGAAGTCTTGATCCGGAACTTTCCTTTGATCCGGAACTTTTCCCTTGATCCGGAACTTTCCTTGATCCGGAACTTTCTCCTTGATCCGGAACTTTCCTTGATCCGGAACTTTTGGTTCGGAACTTCCTTGATCCGGAACTTTCCTTGATCCGGAACTTTTGGTTCGGAACTTCCTTGATCCGGAACTTTTGTTGATCCGGAACTTTTCGTTCGGAACTTTTGGTTCGGAACTTTGGTTCGGAACTTTGGTTGATCCGGAACTTTTTGGTTCGGAACTTTTTGGTCCGGAACTTTGGTTGATCCGGAACTTTTTGGTCTGGAAGTTTTTGGTTCGGAACTTTATCTGGGAAACAGTAACCTTGTTTCGTATGAACAGTCGACCACAAAAATGAAGATTAAACCCAGATTTTGACCAAATAACCCAAAAAGTTTTGTGATTTCTACAATAATAAGTAACAACTAATACTTATCTACTAATCCCAATCACAAAAACACCAAAAACTCCAAGAATCAAGATGGATCTTCTTAAAGAACACTAATACAATCAAAAACTAAAAAACCACACAAATCATTACCTTAAATCACCCCATAGCTCTTGATACCAAATGTAGAATCTTGATAACCTATGAATCTATGAAGTGGGTTGATGATTTCTAGAGAGAGAAACTAGAGAGAGAAAGTGAGAGAAAACTATGTGTTATTTTATTCAAATGGAAATAAGAAATGTTCAACAACCAACCCCTTTCCAAGGAGGAAAGGGGTATTTATACTTCCAAGTCATATGTGGACTTGGGCCGGCCCATGACAAGCCTATGGACCGGTTCTTACTTAACTTAATAAGCAACTATAAACTACGAGCTATTACAACATTAATAATATTGTGGAGTGACCGATACTTCTAATATACGTAAAAACGTATTTCTAACAATGACAGTTGTAGCATTCAACTTTGGACTTATCAAATCCAGCTGTGTCTTTTGCATTGAAGGTCATCTTCTTCTTAAACCTTCTGTTTCACCTGTTTGCTCTTATACTAGCAAGAGCCATGTTCCACTTAATGTCCATCTCTTCCAAATGCTCATCACTTATCTGCTCAAGGTCCTCATATGTAATCACTGAACCATTGGGCAAAGAAGCAATATAAGCACAAACAGTATCCAAATCCAATCCAACAGGTTTAACTCTTGGTGAGTCACTTTTGAATGTGTCAGCGTCTGAAAAGGAGACGTTGACAGGGCAAGTTCCAGCGCTGACACATGATGATCCAGTAACTGGATGCATGTAGGAGTCCTTCTGATTGAATTGACCTTCACTATGAGAAAAGAAGGCCATGTTACTGTTGGTGGACTTGCTTCCATGCTCTAAAAGAGTTTCATCTTCCAACAGCCTCAGTTTGTTGTAGATATCATCAAACGTGGAACTTTTGTGAGTATTATTGGCAAGAATAGATCTTGCCTCAATCTTCCACGCCTCACCAAGACTTTTAAGAAAAGTAGCATTGATGTCAACATCACCAAGTTGTGTCCCCATGAAGGACAATTTGCTTGTAATATCAAGCAGTCTGCTTCTCACACTACTGAGCTTTTCATTAGGTTGAGCCTTGAAGACAGCATAATCATGCATGAGTTGCTTCTTCTTCTCTTCCTTAGTATCTTCATTGCCACCATATGCAACTTCAAGAGCTGCCCAAAGGTCCTTAGCAGATTCATAACCTCTGTATTTATGCTGGTTCTCTTGTCCCAAAGAGAGTTTCAAAATATTTAGGTTTTTCATGTCAACCCTTTTCTTTGCTATGTCTTCAGCAGACACAGCTCTACCATCATCAGGTTTTTCCTTCTTTTCAGCTTCTGAACATCCAGCAATAGCTGTTCTTGCAGCAATGGCATTAGCAATCTTTTGAGCCTTATTGAATGTGTTTCCATATTCAATAATCTCCCAGAGTGTGTAGTCATAGATCCCTAGATATTGTTCAAAATTGAATTTCCACAATTCAAAGTTGGTTGCATCAAGCATGGGAATCTTGATGTTTGGTAAAGGTGAGGAGGAGGGGGTTATTGCTTCTGACATGATGTTGTTAGGGTTTTTGAGAAAATTAAGGTTTTGGTGATTTTTAGGGTTCTTGTGTTCTTTAAGATCAAAAGTTCCTCAACAAGCTCTGATACCACTTTTTGATCCCAAACGTAGATCGATTTAGCTTTATGTATACGAGATTAGATCAAGTAATACACTTAGAGAAACCTTTGTATATGCTTATGATAATCTAAGTGTTATGCGGAATTAACACTTAAACAAGAACACACAATGATATAAACAAACTTTCACTTTGATTAATGATATCAAACTTGCTTACAATGAAAGTAGTTTACGAATGAAAACTTATATGAAACATTAACCTAAAGGTCTTCTTTTATAGACATAATAAGCCTTGTACAATAATCTACGTATCAGCTATTCTAGGTAAAGATAAATATAGAAAATACATTGTTGTTCCTATCTTTACTAGAAGTAATCTAGAATTCAATAAACGCGTAGAGTATATCTTTCCATCATTGCTTGTCTTCAATGTATCAACGCTTGACTTTGTCTTGTCAACGCTTGAGCTGTCAGCGCTTGTTTTGCTCTTGTCAACGCTTGTTTTACTCTTGCCAGCGCTCAAGTGATCTGGCCTTAATTTATTACCAACAGATGGGAGTTACTCGAAGAGTCAAAATGAGAACTAGGACCGATGCCATCACCATCACTTGGTGGCATATCGGTGTCCTCCTCATTCGGCTCTTGATGGTCGGATTTTCTCGAACCACGGTCACTTCTTAGCTTTCGTTCATACGCCTCTTAAATAGGCATCATAACCCGTTGAACCGGGTGAAAGCGAGAAAGATCGAGTTGAGGAAAATCTTGACCAACCCTTCTAAAGAGGCGAGTAAGAAGCATAGCATAAGGGAGGTTTGTTTTGGGTTTGGAAAGAGCATAATTTATACGTCGAGCGATGTAATATGCAAGATTGTACTTGGTGGAAGTAAAAAGGCAAAACAACATATGCCCCATGCAAGCCGGGATATGATCTCGGTTCCCACCAAGACAAAACACATTTTCCCTAAGGATGTTTGCCCATTGGAGCATGTCATCCTTAAGGTCGCTTGAGAGCACTTCATACCTATTCACATTTCGCACATTTGTATGAAGGCTTCTCACAACGTTTCCACTACGCTCTTTCGTGATGATTTCAAGGATGAAATTTAGATCAACTTCGGTGGTGTCATTTGGAGGTTTATCGTTAGACTCCAAGAGAGCATCTAGTCTCCACTTATCCGTAAAACGACAAGTGCCTTCAAATGGCACACCAAGAATATCACCAAAGTCATCGAGGGAATATTGAATGATTTGACCATTCAACAAGAAACGAATAAAGATTTGGTCGTTGATTTCAAGCATGGAGTAAGTACTAAAGAACTCAAGAAGAAACAAGGGATAAATTACCTCGTCTATGTAGAGCAAACAATCAAACCCAATAAGCTCGAACATAGAGTTGATATAATTATCTCCCGCTGTTCTTGAATCTACAATCCTACCCTCATGGAAATTACGAGAGGAAAGGGATGGGTAAGAGTTTTGGAGTTGAGGGGAAACAAAGGTTTGAGAAATGTCAGGCATATAATCTTTAGTGAATTGATGATATTTTTGATATTGAGAAGGCATGATTAAGTACCTAAATACACATAAGACAATATTTCTCCAATCACTCATATGAAAAATGAAAATAAAAGATCAAAAATATGAGAATGTGTTATATCAATTTCTTGACAAACATAGGATTGAATCCATATCATTCTCATGTTCACAATGTGTCTATTCCATCATTAACCAAGAACACATGATCTATGCTAGATCAACAATGGATTAGAACATTGGTTTTTCAAAACAAGGTTTTTAGGTAAGCATTAACAATGTCATTACCTACTTGTTCATGGGTTCATATCAAATCCATCATTCAACCAAAATCATTTAGCCTAAATTCGGATTTGTTCTACAAGTGGGTTTTAGTGAAATCTTAATGAATATCAACCTAAGGAATCATAGTAAAATAACCATGTCAACCCATATTCCTATTAAGGTTTTAATTCAATTTCAATTTTAAAAATCCCCAATTATGAAAGGATGAACCCTAGAACAAAATAGATGAAATTGAAAGAAAATACTTACAATTAATTGATGTTAGATGAAGGATGAGTGAAACCCACAACTTGGAATCAATTAATTTGAGTGATTGAAGGTTTTAGAAGCTTCAACAATGGTGGAAAAGGTAAAACCCGTCAGCTGTGTGTTTTTTGGGAGAGAGAGATAGTGGTTTGAAAATGAATAAAATATTCAAATTGACGCTCTGACAAAACTTACTGCCCGCGGTACCTTATCGATAAGGTACCGCGCCTTTGAGCCGCCTAGATAAGGAACCGCCTACAGAGGTAGGTTTTAATCTATGAAAATCGCCAAATTTTGAAAATCAAGTTTTTCTAAAATACTTAAGATTAAATCATGAGCCTTTTAGAATATCATTGGATCATCATAACACTAAGCAATATGCCTTAACGAAGGATTACGAGTTAAATCAAGATCGAAAAGAACCGAAATGGACAAACGACTACTCGTAGCAAAACGACTAAGTGGAGAGAAGTCAAGGGAAGTGAATCAAGACTAGGACCAATGCTCAAGGGATTAATGACAATCTTCAAATAGTTGTAACGAAGAGCTTGTGTCATATATAGTGGTTTAAGACGTGCCTTTCCGGCGAAACGTTAAACGGCTTTGGTAATGAATAAGCACAAAGCAATTATTCAAGTATAGACTAAGATCACTTTCAATAATAGTATTAGTCTAAACCAAAATATGAGAAAGGTATTAATTCACTTTCTCTCCCACAAAGGGCCTACTAACCGTATGGGTGCAAACCATGGAAATCATGCTTGATACTTTAAGCTTCTACAAACTCACTCTACATCACCATAGTGAGTCAAGTATCCAAGCAATGAAGGTTTGAGAGGATAAAATAAAAGAAGCACAAACCACAAATAAATGTCAAGGCAAGGATGCCGAGAACAAGCACATAGTCAAGTAATGATCAAAAGAATGATCAAATGGCGTGTGGAAGAACGAAAGCGTACCTTGGCCACAAAGAGCAATCCATGAAGGAATAAGTGCTATGCCCAATCAATGACTATGATGAGTACTAAGTCTTCAAGGACTAGTATCATTCCCAATCATCTTGGTATCATCATTCAAAGATGTTAAAGATCAATGAAGATGAGTCTTCTACAAGTGCAAGTAACTCAATCCACAACTAATTAAGTGATTGATCTTCATGAGTACCTACACAAAGCAAGATGCAAACTAGTAGATACATTTCAAGAGTATATCTAAATGCGTAAAGGCTACTAATCTTAAGTGGGATGCAATATTAACAATTAAAAGACCTATTTCAAAGAAAACATAGTTTTGACCAAAGAGAAACTTTAGTACAACTAGACCTTCTAATTTGAGGAGACAATGGATCAATCCAAGTTTCAAAGTACAATATACTTCAAAGATCTTGAGTGACCATCGCTCTGATACCAATTGTAGAAACTAGAAGGGGGGGTTGAATAGTTTCTCTTCGATTGGTGACCAAATTAAAATTACTTTCAATTTGGTTTGTATCAAAACTATCTTTTACTTGAGGCTAAGTTGCATAATGATTAGGTTCAATTCAAATGCACTAGCAAAGATAATAGGTAAGTTTAATGATAATGAAATAAGTAAAGAGTAAGGAAGGAGACAACCTAGTGGGAAGACACCAAGATTTATAGTGGTTCGACAACGAGGCTCTATCCTCGTTTCTACTCCACTCCCCGAGTACACCTACTCGAGATTTCCACTATATCCACAAGCTCCCTTCTCGGCGGAGAAAACCTTACATCGTTGCTTACATTATTTTCCGACACTAAGCTAAATGTTGAGACCTAATCTTTAGCTAGGACCAATCTACACGATGTTGCCTACTTCACAATTTAACGACACAAGGCTAGATGTCGGGTTCTAATCTTAAGGTAGAACCAATCTTCACGACGTTGCCTACTTCACCATTTTACGACACAAGGCTAGATGTCGAGTTCTAATCGAAAGCTAGAACCAACCTTCACGACTCTTCACTTTGAAGCTAAGTGAGAACTTCACACGACACAACTACTTATCACTTTTAAGTTTAGTGAGAACTCACAAGACACAACCACATCACTTTATAGTTTAGTGAGAACTCCTAATCAAATCTATTACAACTCAACTAGACTTATCCAAGTACACACATGTAGCTTGGATTTACACAACACAAATCCAAGCAAACACATATGCAATGGATGTACACAACAAATCCAAGTATCCACAAATAACTTGGATGAACACAAATAGTCCAAGTATTCATAAATACATTGGATTGACCTAATACAAAAAGGGTATCATGATGAATATGACTAGCTCATAGATTCATCTTTATCACAACACTAGTGAGTGAGTGATCTTCTCATTGGACAAGGTAAAGGAGGGGATCAAGAGGATAATCATATGTAAACATCCTTAACAATTTAAGTGATTATTTACTAATGATTATGTTATAGAAAATAGAAAGAGGGCTAAGAAAAACGTCCAAGAGGCTTACTGGAAAATGAGATTTGACCCACTATTTAAAGGAGACAAAGTATAACGGATCTATAACGGCTAGCTGTGCGCGGTACCTTATCTCACCCCGCGGTACCTTATCGCTAAGGAACCGCGTAGGTACTTAAGGTATCGCCACTAGACTCCGCTCCGTTTTTTGTCTTTTAGTGGGGTGGGAATATCTGAGGTATTTGAAACCTTCAAAGGATATTCTAACAGCATTTGGAATATGCTATTTTCAAATTTCATTTTCCATTTTAATAAAACATTTTCTAAAAAAGAAAGTTTATTAAAAAGTCTTTTGTCATATTAACAAAAGTGAGTTTTAAGGATAATCATTTTGATGATCACTAAGTATGATTAAGAAAGGTTAGTGATATGATTATTACCTTGATGATAGTGTTAGTTAAATAATTCATTTTGTGTTTTATACTAAATGTGTTGTATGGTTTGTTGTGATCAAAACTAAGAAAGATTAGTTAACACTAATAATGTTTTTAGGCATCACTTGCATTAACACTTTCTTTGATAGCTTTCCACTCCCAGTTGCAGATCTTCAACACGTTTCTTGATGACAATACTTTGTGTAAACATACGAAGAGCTGTGTTCAAAGCAATGGTTTCTTCAGCAGTTAGATGTGTAAGCTGATCACCGGTCATGATAAGCAACATATCTTCTATATCTTCAAGGAGAATGATTGAGAAATCTCCTTGCTGAATCTTGTATTCTTTGTCATCTTCTCTTTTAAGTCTGATCTCTGTCACGTGATGATATCCATTCTTGGGTTCAATCCTCATTCCTAATATGCTTTTGATTCGGAAATTAGATTTGACTATATTACCTGAGTTGCATATACAAGCATATCTGTAAGCACGTCGCACTCGCGCGTCCTAATGTGATGCTCCTATTTCAGCATACATATCATAGTTACGATCTATTTTTGGAACCCAAAGGCGATTGACCTTTTCTTCTATCCATGGTATTGACCCCCAAGTAGCAGCTTTCAGCAATCTCAATGAAGTCGCATACTTGGATGCTCCCTTGATTAAATACTCTAGATCGTTACAGACAAAAAAATCAAGTGCAATTTGATTGTCTTGATTGACATCTACTGGGGGAGGAGGTTTTACCGGTTCATGAAGACCTGCCATTTGAATGGTGTTTAGAGCTTTCAGAATTTCTTCAGCATAGTACTCATATTCCATTCTGCTTAATTTAGATTTCGCAAAAAGTCTTTTATCTTTAAGAGCTCTCTTCACCAAAGCAGGGGTTACAGAAGATCCAAATTCATGAGACAAGAATGCACAAAAGTCTATAGGATTGCGGATACGTAGATACAAAACACGTTCATCAGCTTCTGTGATTGGATCAAATGCAGCAGCTGTCGTGATCCATGGTTGTTCAGGTGCATTGACATCTATCTGACGTGTATCAACCCACTCTGGTATACTTGACTCGGGAACATCAGGAACTGGTTCAGATGTTACAGCAGCAGATACTATAGCAAGGACTGGTTCAGATTCTGGTACTTCAGTAGTTTCATGAACATATGATATCTGTGCAGATTCTGGAGCAGTAGATGCAAGCAAAGGGTTTGTTGGTGTTGGTTCTGTAGTTGTGGTAGCTCGAACAGAACTAACAGGAATAACATAAACAGGTATAGAAACAGAAACAGATGTACCTGGAATAGAGGATGCTGTTGTAGCATTCACATCAGGGCGCCACTCGGTGCGTCGTGACTCCGTAGATGTAGCAGATTGATCCTTTGTGACATCATCCTTTTGAGATTTGTCCCCCTTTTTGGACTGTTTCTCCTTGTTGGTAGCATCGTCACCCAGATCATCATCCTCATCAGAAGAATTGTCCTTGTAAGACTTGTCTTCGTCATCTCCATCCCTGTTCTCATTGTCTTCTTCATCCTCATCTTCATCATTCTTGTTGCTACCCTCATCACTATCATCATTACCATCACCGCCTTCACCATCATCATCACTACCTTTTTCTTCCTCACTCTCGTCTTCCTCCTCACCACTACCTTCTCCATCAGCATCATCTTCCTCCTCTTCTTCATTCAGAATGTGGTAAGGAACCACACTTCCATACTTCTTAAATAACATGTCGTCCTCCTTTATAGCTTCGTGAAGCACTTGGTGAAGTGCCCGCTGAACTTTAGTTTTGTCAGAAGACTCGACTTCAATCATGCGAGCATGTAGAATCTTCTTCAGCTCGAAATTTGTAAGTCGAAAGGCAGTTCGATAGGCTGATTTTGAAGGGTTTGAAGATTTGATCATCAAGTTATCAGCTACAATCTTCTTCATCTCTTCTCGTAGACCAGGAAGAATCGTGTCAATAGATTCTTTCACCTTTTCATCTAGTGAAGCTTCAAGTGTTTCTTTCTCCGCCTTGTACTTATTCTTTAATTCGCGAAGTTGGCTGATCCTTGCTGCACTTTTATCAGCTTCATCTTTTTTGACACGAGCAAGTTCTTATGCATGAGTTTTCCGTGTGACTCTAACTCTTCATTGAACTTGGCTATCATATCCTCTTGAGCTTTCCTTGATGCTTCCTCACTTTGCTGTCGACGAAGTAACTCCTCTTTGATTTAAGCCATCTCTTGTTGGTAAGTTAGTAAATGTATATCCATCACTTCTGCCATGTACATTGCTGAAAATGATGGCATCACAGAGCTACTCTGTGTCGGTTGTGAATACACAGTTGTAATGACAGTGCTTATGACTGAAGTAGAGGGAGGTGGAGGGGATAGTAGTTGAGTCGATAGCGGTTGAGTTGACAGAGGTTAAGTTGATAGAGGTTGATTTAATGAGATTGATACCAAAGAACCTGGATAGAGAACACTTTCAGCAGTGGTGTAAATATTTTCAGTCACAATGGCTGTCGTTTCAACAGACCTGGCCATTTCCATGCTTGTTGCATCTGCTATGGATGTCTATGTAGGAGCTTTGTAGGTTTCAGGTGATCCAAACTCATGAATATCATCAGGTTCACGTAAATCTTTTGCCTGCATACCTGAACCACCACCTCCTGTATCTTTCCTGCTTTGTACAAGAGCTTTCTTCAAGTTTCGTTTCTCAGTTTTGTGAAGTTGCTCTGCAGTGACGTCTTCTTCTTCATCTTCATCTTCAAGCATAAACTTCTTACCTTCGCGTTTATCCTTTTTGGCAACAACCTTTGTTCTCTTGGGCTTAGGTTGAACATCTTCTTGCTTACGTTTACCTTTACCTTTACCTTTAGGTGAAGAGAATTCTCCCGCTTCAACTCTTTCCTTTAGGGTTTTCGTTTCTTCCAACAGTTGCATGTATACATGAGATGCTGCGAGTTCATCAGTCAACAAGTGACCAGGAATAGGAGTTGGAGTACCTAAGTAAACACCAACATGTCCTTCATCATTTTAGAGTAAGTCTAACAATCATCAAAAAAACTTTTAAAAAGAAATAAATTATTTTTGAAGGATTTAAAAAATAACAAAAAAAAATAATTCTTCGAAAAATTAAACTAGACAAAGTAATTGTGGAATAATCTCACATTGTACAGATACATTCAGACAAATAGCAAACCATCAAAGCAAAAAAAAACAACAATCTCATTTTTTGGGAAAACCTACATTTTCGGGTAAAACTCTATTTTCGGAAAAACAAGATTTTTCGGTAAAAACATAATTTCGGGAAAATCATGTTTCTTCGGTAACTTTAAATTTTCGGGTAAAAATTTGATTCTTCGGTAAAATTATTTCTTCGGTTAAATTGCATTAATTCGGGAAAACATCATTTTTTGGGAAAAAATCACATTATTCGGAAAAATTCATTCTTCGGTAAAACATCGTTCTTCGGGAAAACATGTTCTTCGGTAAAAATTGTTCTTCGGGAAAACATGATTCTTCGGGAAAATCCATTTTACGGGAAAACATATTCTTCGGAAAAAAATGGTCTCTTTGGTAAATTCATTTTTTTGGTAAACTTACATTCTTCGGGAAAAACATGATTATTCGAGAAAAATGAGTTTTCTTCGGAAAAACAATTATATTCGGGAAAAAATGAGTTTTCTTCAGTAAACATTAATTTTTCGGGAAAACAATTTTATTCGGGAAAAAAGGCTATTCTTCGGTTAGAATCAACTTCTTCGGTAAAAAACACTTTTACGGGAAAAATTGTTTTTCGGGTAGATTTTACAGTTCATCATTAAACTCTTAATTCTTTTTCTCCCTAACGCATTGTGGATGTTTTTAAGGCAATCTAATCAACCCCTCTACGTTCTAACCCTAGTTCCATCAAACACCCACCTATAATTTTACCTATTTTATTCATATAAATCACATGAATCCTAAATTCATGAATTTACATTTAGACGAATCAATTAACAGGAAAGAATTAAGAAAGAATTAGTTATGTGTACCTTAATTTACATGAGTTCAAAATAAATCAAGATTTGTGAATGTTCAACAATGGCGGCAGTCGATTTGTGTTTGTGTGTGTTTGTGGTGAAACGAAAGAAAAATAAACAGGGGTTGGGGGCGGCTTATTTGGTTGACCTAGGTCAAAAATGTAACACCCCCAAGTTGGTCAAATGCAGCGGAATAGTAATTGGGGTGTTACTTGGGTGGATCGATAGCACATAGCATATAGAGCAATGATCATAATATCATTTTGAAACATATTACATGAATAAATCGTACACGTTTTGTATCTTGTCTGAATTTAAACCACATTTGTTATAAAACAGAAATAAATATCCCAGCCCGATGGTCAACATGATGCTTCCTAAAATGCTGGAATCCAATGCATGAACCTGCTTACTTTCCTGAGAAAACATAAAAGTAAAATGTGGGGGTCAACACGAGGTTGGTGAATTCACAGGTTTAATTAATTAAATAAAGTATCAATAAGCAAAGCATCACGAAGGTAGCAGGACATCACAGCCCAACGCTACAGTAGTTCCTACTGCCCTGTAATAGAATCTAGACATGATTCTCAGTCAGCCCATTTGGGTCTATCCTGATTGAGGTTTCCCTTAATCCGACAATGACATAAACCTGCTGCTCGGCCTAAGCAATACGTGACAGCTGATCACGACAGGCCGGGTGTTGTCAATACCCGAATAGATCTATCCATACATTTCGCGCTACACTATTAACTAATACAGTCCACGGGAATGGAGCAAACAGTAGGCAAATAAATTGTTGTTGTCTGTGCATGCTTGCATATAAATAGTTTTTGTATGTTTTCTCCCCCAGTTATAAAACAGTAAAGATGAGGCCATGAACTCACCTTAGTGATAATGAGGTAGTGAGGATGATGTCACAGTATAGTCACGGGCTGGAGAAATTACCTAAGTAATTTAAATGTCTCAGTGAATGCAACAATGAATATGCATGATGAATGGTACATATGAAAATGCATGATCACAATTTATGAATTGTTACGTTGGTTTAAGTGTTTGTTCTTATAGTGAAATAAAGGTATGTATATATATTTTTGTTCAAGTAAAATATATATATAAATGTATATAAATTTGCTTAAGGAAAGAGGGGTCGTAAATTAAATAAGTAACTATATCTTATTTAATTTATCATAAAGAAATAAATTACGATTTATTAAGTTTTAAAGTTTCAAAGGAACATGGTTAACGGGGTTTGTCAATTTCGTAGAGTTTGTAAATAACTAAAATGATTTATTTTACAAATGACAAGTTTTATTAATTTTTTATTAAATAAAACTATAATAATTCTTTGTAAATATAATTTGTTTTAGAAAAGTAACTTTAGATTTTCACCCGTTAAGTTTCTTACACCGTTAGTCCTTGTTGGTTATTCCAATTTATGAAAACGCCCCCTAGGGCTTGGTAAACTTTCAAGAAATGATCAAATGCCCCCTCCAATCCCACGGAATATTTATAAGGTGGGATTAGGGCTTGTTATGAATTTCGAAAGTGGCACAAAAGGTCCTTGTAGTTTATTTATGACTCACGGTTTGGTTTTAGGTTACCCTATAGTTTTGAAAATGACACAAACGCCCCTTGGACTATATAATAGTCACGAAAAATGTTTACCTAGTTTTACTAGTTTTCAGTTTCGGACCTAACTTTCACCATTTGACATTTTAGGCACGAAAAGTACCTATATAATTCTAGGGTTGGGCTATACGGCCCATTAGGGTCCGGTTGGGGTAAAAAGGGGTTAATGGGCTTAGTAAAAACTTAAGGTAATTAGTAAATGTCACTTACTTACTATTGGGCTTTAACTAGTGGGCTTATATTATGTTTTATTACAAAATTTAGTTTAGTTGTAAGCTTATATATTTCGGCTTATTTTTGTGGCTTATATAAGTTTATTGTTTTTGGCTAAAGCTTATATTTTCTTACTAGTTAATCCTAAGCTTATGTTTTGAGGGCTCATGGGCTTATTCTAAGGCTTATAAGATTCGGCTTATATTTACATGGCTTATATATTTAGGATTAAGTTCATAAAAGCTTAAATAAGTCAACCAAGTCTCGGCTTATATTAAGTTTATGTTAAAGCTAGCTTATTTCTAGTACTAACTTCGGCTTATATAGATTTTAAGGCTTAAATGACGTGGCTTATATAACAATATGGGCTTATATATGCTTAATGGTTCGGCTTATTTTACAATATACACATTTTTAAGGTACTCATCCATAACTAGTTTATTTCTAGGGTTTTTAAGCAAGGTGTCCAACATGTTAGGACATGGTTAAGGATTCTAGGGCACGAAATGGTTATCCATTATATAAGCCGTGGCTTACAAGTCATATGGATGGAATTTCATGGAGGTTTTACGTATGCATGGCAACCTAGGTTCATTTCCTAAGTTTTTACATGCATGACATGAGATGGAAAGTAAAGGAATGATGGAAATAGGTCCAAGGTAGACTTACTTACTTGTTTGATCAAAATGGTGACAAAGGAAGTGGTGTTGGCGTCGGTTTGCTTCTAGACGAGTCCTAGGAGCCTTGAATGCTAGACTTCAATGCTTGGAGTACAAGGATTTGGTAGTAAATGAGATGGAGGATTTTTGGTTAGCTCAAGGTGATATATGGGAGTGTTCTTGATCTGAAATTTGTGGTGTGAGGGTGAATGAGTGTAGCTAGTTCATAAATATCCAAGAGTAGAATGGGAAATGTGATTTGGGGTAGGACACGGCAAGAAAGAGGGTTTTGTATAGATTTAGTGATTTTTTGGGAGGTACCATGAAGTACATGTTTTAATGAGGGTTGATGTACATATGACCCTTGTGGTCATTCTAGCCGTCGCCCATAAGGATTCAAAGGGGACAAAAGATAAGTTTTGAGTGTTCTCATTAAATGGCATGTTGTACAAAGTTTTGGTGTGTGGTCGAGTGAGTATATACGGCTAGGGGTAACAAGAATGGATGTGTGACATAGTTCTCCAATAGTGTAACTAGTACTAACCTTAATTGCCCAAAAATGTACAAGTCCCCCTAGTTTTCTAACGAAACCGGCGGTTTCATAGTTTTCTAGTCAAAGGAAAGTAAAATTCATGTAATGTGCATACATAGGTGTTATAATTTGTGTATAGTCTAGATACTTGGTAAGGAGGGTAAGAGTTTTGGTATAAAAGGTTATGGGTAAGTATATATATGAATATATACGGCTTAATAAAGGTCTAGGGTATGCTTGTGTTTAATTTTCGTGTCCAGGTGAGTGTTAAGTGAGTTAAGGTTATAATAATATGTGAGTACGTTTGAGTTTAAGTAATTTTGGTTACGTTTAGGGCCTTTGGTGAAAGTATGGTCCTTAGGTGATTTTATAATGACAAAAATATATAAAAGAAATATAAAAGGATTTAATGTAGTGTTCATGTGTAAAAGTAATTGTCATCGTAGTTTAAAGTCAATTATAGTGTGAAAAATATATATAAACTATCCAATTTAAAAATATTTATATATATAAATAGCCAGTTATTAATTGTGATCATGACGTTGGATTTTTAGAAAATCAATGGGATGTATACAAGTGATCATATGTTTAGATGACTTAAAGTCCTTTACAATAGATCATTTGTTGTCCAGTATGCTATTGAAATGTAGTCATACAAATGTGGTCATGTTTTTATGATTAAAATACTCATAGTCACAATAAAAATTGTGATATAGTTGTTTCCCTGTTCAGATGATTAGAATGATGTATGCTCATGTGATGCATATGATTGTTCAAAGGATTTCATGAAAAGGTGATAGAATAAATATATAGATATCATGAGGTGACGTACACAATGTTGACATAGTCAAAACTTGAAATTTACAGGTTTTACAGCATAAACCCGTTATTTTAGCTTTGTCCTCAAAGATTAAGATGACATCACTGCTCAGGTAAAAAGGTGTGGGTACTTAGCTCTAAACGAGTCTTCGTGTTCCCAAGTAAATTCGGGACCTTTCCTAGTGTTCCATCGTATTTTAACTAACGGTATTTGGCTTCGTTTCAACTTCTTAACTTCTCTCTCCACGACTTCCACTGGTTCTTCTACAAATTGAAGTTTGTCGTCAAAATGGACTCCCTCCAATGGCATTGCTAATTGTTCATCTGCGTAGCACTTCTTCAAGTTTGAGACGTGGAATGTAGGGTGTATTTGGCTCAACTGCTGGGGCAACTCTAAGCGATAGGCGACCTCTCCAACTCTGGCAATCACCTTGAAAGGTCCTACGTAACGTGGATTTAACTTCCCCCGTTTCCCAAACCGTACAACACCCTTCCAAGGTGATACCTTCAGCATGACACGATCACCTACAGCAAACTCCATAGGTTTACGTTTCCTGTCAGCATAACTCTTTTGTCAATCCTGGGCAGCCTGAATTCATTGCTTGATGAGGGTGATCTTCTTAGTAGTCTCTTGGATCAGTTCGGGTCCTGTCAGTTGAAATTCTCCCACCTCTGCCCAGCATACTGGTGAACGACATTTGCGGCCATAGAGGGCCTCAAATGGTGTCGCCTTAATACTGGCATGGTAGCTGTTATTGTAGGAGAACTCCACTAATGGAATGTGTTCGAACCATCCTTTTCCAAAGTCGATCACACATGCTCTCAGCATGTCTTCTAGTGTTTGGATTGTTCGTTCACTCTGACCGTCTGTCTGTGCATGGTATGCGGTACTCATATCCAGGTTTGTCCCTAAAGCTCTTTGAAAAGCTTTCCAGAAGTTTGATGTAAATCTGCCATCTCTATCGCAGATGATTGAGACTGGTATCCCGTGTCTCGTCACAACTTCCTTTAAGTACGTTTTGGCTAATTTGCTCAGGGAATCATTTTCTTTGATAGGTAAGAAGTGAGCTGATTTTGTGAGGCGGTCAACGATTACCCAAATTGTATCGTAACCGTGGGACGATGTAGGAAGTTTGGTAATGAAATCCATGGTGATATTGTCCCATTTCCATTTTGGTATTTCGGGTTGAACTAACAAACCTGATGGTCGCTGATGTTCTGTTTTAACTCTAGCACAAGTCAAACATTTCTTCACGTAGGTGGCAATGTCTGCTTTCATGTTCGGCCACCAGTATAATTTCTTCACGTCTTGATACATCTTTTCGGATCCGGGATGTATGGAGTACTTGGACTTATGGGATTCGTGCATGATCACGTTCCTCAAGTCTCCGTAACATGGTAGCCAGCTTCTTCCGTGTAGACATAACGTTCCGTCCGTTCTAGATTCTAAATTTTCCTTGCTTAGGTCCGTCCTAAGCATTCCTCCTATGTCTTCCTTTCCGATATTCTCGGGCTTCTGTGCCTTGAGTTGGGCCTCTAATATCTGTTTGGGTAGGTCCAAGTTAATGGTCATGACTAAGGCTCGAACTCTCATGGGAGGATCAGTTCCCTTTCGGCTTAGTGCATCTGCAACTACATATGCTTTTCCTGGGTGGTATTTGATGTCACAATCGTAGTCGCTGAGTAATTATATCCAACGACGTTGCCTCATGTTTAATTCTTTCTGATCTAGGATATGTTGCAAGCTCTTGTGATCAGTATGAACTGTGCACTTGGTCCCGTACAGGTAGTGCCTCCAGATTTTTAAGGCGAAAACTACGGATCCAAGTTCTAGATCATGGGTGGAGTAATTCTGCTCGTGCTTCTTTAGTTGTCTTGAAGCATAAGCAATCACTTTCTGTCTCTGCATCAACATCGCTCCCAAACCTTTGTGCGAGGCGTCACAGTAGACAACGAAGTCTTCGTTACCTTCTGGTAAGGCTAAAATAGGTGCACTGGACAATTTTTGTTTGATGGTCTGGAATGCAGCTTCTTCTTTTTCTTCCCACACAAACTTTATACCTTTCTGGGTGAGCTTGGTCATTGGTTTAGCAATCTTAGAGAAACCTTCGATAAATCATCGGTAGTAACCGGCAAGACCTAAGAATTGACGAATTTCCTTCGGCGACGTAGGAGATGCCCAATCTTTCACGGATTCGACTTTCGCGGGGTCAACTTGGATTCCCTTGTCGTCAATCACATGACCGAGAAAGTGTACTTTAGGGATCCAAAAATCGCACTTTGAGAATTTTGCGTACAACTTTTCTTCCTTAAGCAGCTTTAGTACTTGAGCCAGATGTTCTCCGTGTTCTTGCTCATTCTTGGAATAGATGAGGATGTCATCAATAAACACTATCACGAACTTATCCAGATAGGGTCTGCATACTCGATTCATGAGATCCATGAATATGGCTGGTGCATTGGTCAGTCCAAATGGCATGACTTGGAACTCATAATGACCGTATCGTGTTATGAAAGCTGTCTTTGGTATATCCTCTTCTCTAACCTTCAATTGGTGATACCCGGATCACAAGTCGATCTTGGAGTACACGCTTGATCCTTGCAGCTAATCAAATAGGTCGTCGATTCGTGGTAACGGGTAGCGGTTTTTCACAGTTAACTTATTTAGTTTTCTGTAATCGATACACATTCGGAAAGAACCGTCTTTCTTTTTGACAAACAATACTGGGGCTCCCCAAGGTGAGGAACTGGGCCTGATAAAGCCTTTGTCTGACAGTTTGAGTTGTTCCTTGAGTTCTTTCATCTCGGTAGGTGCTAAACGGTAGGGTGCTTTAGCTACAGGTGTAGTTCCTGGCACTAAGTCTATTTGAAATTCAACTTAACGAGTCGGAGGTAATCCTGGCAAGTCGTCTGGAAAGACTTCAGGATAATCACGGACGATGGGTACATCCTTGATCTATTTCTCCTTGGGTTCTTCTTCTTTGTCTGTCTTAGAAATATGCGCTAAAAAGATAGGACATCCTTTTAGTAGATATTTCTGGGCTTGGGTGCACGAGATCACACTCAACCTAGTGTCTGTTTTATCCGAATTTCCGTCTCCTCGGATCATTAGGTCTGCGTTTCCCCATGGTATACAGACTAGTTTCTCGTCACACACAATGGTTACATGATATTTGGCTAACCAATCCATACCAATGATGACATCGAAACTACTTAGTTCTATGGGTATTAATTGAATATCAAATGGGTGATTCTGAAGGTTTAAAGTACAGCCTCTTATGATGGTATTAGTTTCAATGATTTTTCCGTCTGCTAATTCGACTCTGTAACAGTTATCTAATGGGGTTGGTAAAATGCCTAGTAAGCTACTAAACTCTATGGATCCGAAACTCCTATCGGCTCCCGTATCGAATAAAATATTTGCATAGCGATTATTCAGAAGGAACGTACCAGTAACTACATTGGAGTCGGGGTTGGTCCTGTTTTCTCCTATGACATAAACTCTGGCGGATGCTCCGCTTTGGCTTTCATTCTTACGCTTTGGGCAGTCAGGTCTGATGTGTCCAATCTCTCCACAACCAAAGCAACGGATCTCCTTACGAGCCATGTTTCCACTGCCAGTGAGCTGGCGGCTTCCTTGGTATCCACTTCCACGGGAATTCTTCCTGTTGCCGTTGTGGGGCTTATTGTTGGCGCTGAAGTTGTTCCTATTGATCGGAACATATGCACTGCCCTGCTCTGGTCTTCGGCATTCAACAGTGGGGTAGTGATGGAAGTTACACTTTGAGCATTTTGGTTTGTTTCCCACGTATGGTGGTGATCCTGAGGAAACAGCACTGCAGACTTGACCTAAACCCTGCCTCTTGGGCTGTTGAGTCTGGGGATGATGACGGTAGTTATCATCGACTTTCCTCTTGTGCTCTGCTTGTCTAATCATATGGTCATGACCACGTTTGTCCACTAATTCTGTGGCAAACTCAATGGCACTCTCGATGGTAGTAGGTCGAGATGCAAGCACACTGTCATGAACAGAGTCTGGAAGTCCACTAACGTACTTCTCTATCTTATCCGACACTTTTGGGTACATACGGGTACACATCAAAGTTAGTTCCTGGAACTTCTGGTTGTAACCCGTAATATTGAAGTTGGTGTATTTGAGGTTCCATAATTCAATCTCCAGCTTTTTGATTTCACTACGTGGACAGTATTTCATGGTAAGCTTTTCCTTTAATGCAGTCCATGTCATCCCATAGGCTCCATCGTGTCCGAGGGTAGCAACTTGTGAGTTCCACCACGTGAGTGCATGTTCCAAAAGTGTACAAGTGGCGAATTTTACCTTGTTCTCTTCAGTACAGTCACTAATACAAAACACGGTCTCAGTCCTCTCAAACCATTGCATGAGCTCGACTACCCCTTCCTTGCCCTTGTAATAGCTGGGCTTGCACTTTAGGAAGTCAGGGTAAGTACATCCTCGAGCTTCGCGGTTTCGGTTATTAGAGTTTTCACTGTCTCCATGGGTTCCGCTGGGGCGGTTTTCCCTGGCAGCTAAGGCGTCAGTAATGCCTTGCTCAATCAGTACTCTGAGTTGTGCATCAGATATAGTCGTCGCAGGTGTTTCTGCGGGGTTTGGACGTGCGCGTCTTGGTGGCATTTTTCTATATTAATAAGAAAACTGAGATTTGTTAGCTGATAAAAGATGGTTATATTAAACTGCATGGGTAATGTTTATGCATAGAATTCACAACAAATTTGATAATCCGTTAAGAGTTCATAATAATATAAATGTAAACAAACAAGTGGACGGTAACATGCTATTTCTGGCAAACAACAGTATAGTACAAGTACAACCGATCTAAGACAGGGTCATAGCAACCTGTCTGAAATAGTGGTACATATGTTTGTAATACAACCAAAAGATATCCTACCTACTAAGGTTAGGTACTACGAATACAACTGAAAGGAATACAAGTACAAAAGAGATAAATCATGCGAGCTGAGATGCAACTCAGTGCTTGTCATGATGTACAACTAAAAATCTACCCTACACTAGTATGGCTGCCTGCAGGTGTAGATGGTCCAGTTGGTGGTGCACGCTCGTCCTGCATACGGATCACGGCACTCCGGGTCTCTCTGGTGTATCTCAAAGCCTCTAGTAGCTGCTGCTGACGTGCAGTGTTGGCACTCCGTAACTGCTCTGTCTCTGTAGTGATCCCCTGATGACGGAGATCTGTCAAATCCACGAAGGTCCTAAAGGTGTCCTCCTGTGTGTAGATGGCGGCTCGAGTCTCGTAGGAATGACTCTCCAGTGAAGCTAAGCGGTAACGGAGGTAAGCTACCTCATCCAATAGCCAGTGTATGGTCTCCCGGGTGGTGTATGACTCCCCGGCTATGGCCCAGTAGAGAGAGTCAAGTCTCTCCTGGAGCATGGCGTGACCCTGCTGGTCCGCCTATAGCAGAGAGTGGATAAGGGTGGTGTCCTGTGCCTGTCGGGTCGTGAGTGCATCGACCTGTGCCTGAAGGGCGCCAAGTCTAGCCTGCCCGGCTCCTGATCCCACTCCAATCTCATAGGTCGAGTCTGGGATAGAGTCATGTCTCCTCTTACGAGGTGGCAAGGTACTGGTGGGGTAAGTGCGAGGTACAGAAGGTGGTGGTAAGGGTGGTAAAGAAGGTACGACCTGGTCCACCTCTCTAGGAGGGGATGCAGGTACTACAAGTAGTGGTGTAGTAGGAGATACAGTGGGTGGTGAAGGACTAGGTGAATCTGTAAGTACGATGACCCCGTCCTGCTGGTCATCTCTGGACTCTGTATCAGATGCAGGTCCAGCTAGTACTGACGTCGGTGACAAGGGTGTGATGGTAGGAACCATAAGCTCCTCGAAAGTAGTAACAATAGTGGGCGTCGTCATGATATCTGAAAGTAACATTTTAAAGTTGAGCAAGTTTTCAACTTACACAATTTAAAAAGTTTTCATGATGCATATGCGATGTGGTTTTAAAGCTTTTAACCATGTTGTCAAAAGTATAAATAGATACTTATGTGATTTATTTACCATGAGGGAATAAATCAATGTGAAGTTAGTTCACATAATATGCATGCTCTATAATGCCATATGCCTAACTTATAGGTTCCCAAAAAATCAATTTTTCTTTAGACTGATTTTTATGTTCAGTTATAGTCCAGTTTAAAATTTTTATTATTTAAAAATTTTTAAGTTTTTGATCTGGTTCTCTATAACTATGCGCTCTGATACCATTTCTGTAACACCCCCAAGTTGGTCAAATGCAGCGGAATAGTAATTGGGGTGTTACTTGGGTGGATCGATAGCACATAGCATATAGAGCAATGATCATAATATCATTTTGAAACATATTACATGAATAAATCGTACACATTTTGTATCTTGTCTGAATTTAAACAACATTTATTATAAAACAGAAATAAATATCCCAGCCCGATGGTCAACATGATGCTTCCTAAAATGCTGGAATCCAATGCATGAACCTGCTTACTTTCCTGAGAAAACATAAAAGTAAAATGTGGGGGTCAACATGAGGTTGGTGAATTCACAGGTTTAACTAATTAAATAAAGTATCAATAAGCAAAGCATCATGAAGGTAGCAAGACATCACAGCCCAACGCTACAGTAGTTCCTACTGCCCGGTAATAGAAGCTAGACATGATTCTCAGTAAGCCCATTTGGGTCTATCCTGATTGAGGTTTCCCTTAATCCGACAATGACATAAACCTGCTGCTCGGCCTAAGCAATACGTGACAGCTGATCACGACAGGCCGGGTGTTGTCAATACCCGAATAGATCTATCCATACATTTCGCGCTACACTATTAACTAATACAGTCCACGGGAATGGAGAAAACAGTAGGTAAATAAATTGTTGTTGTTTGTGCATGCTTGCATATAAATAGTTTTTGTATGTTTTCTCCCCCAGTTATAAAACAGTAAAGATGGGGCCATGAACTCACCTTAGTGATAATGAGGTAGTGAGGATGATGTCACAGTATAGTCACGGACTGGAGAAATTACCTAAGTAATTTAAATATCTCAGTGAATGCAACAATGAATATGCATGATGAATGGTACATATGAAAATGCATGATCACAATTTATGAATTGTTACGTTGGTTTAAGTGTTTGTTCTTATAGTGAAATAAAGGTATGTATATATATTTTTGTTCAGGTAAAATATATATATAAATGTATATAAATTTGCTTAAGGAAAGAGGGGTCGTAAATTAAATAAGTAACTATATCTTATTTAATTTATCATAAAGAAATAAATTACGAGTTATTAAGTTTTAAAGTTTCAAAGGAACATGGTTAACGGGGTTTGTCAAATTCGTAGAGTTTGTAAATAACTAAAATGATTTATTTTACAAATGACAAGTTTTATTAATTTTTTATTAAATAAAACTATAATAATTATTTGTAAATATAATTTGTTTTAGAAAAGTAACTTTAGATTTTCACCAGTTAAGTTTCTTACACCGTTAGTCCTTGTTGGTTATTCCAATTTATGAAAACGCCCCCTAGGGCTTGGTAAACTTTCAAGAAATGACCAAATGCCCCCTCCAATCCCACGGAATATTTATAAGGTGGGATTAGGGATTGTTATGAGTTTCGAAAGTGGGACAAAAGGTCCTTGTAGTTTATTTATGACTCACGGTTTGGTTTTAGGTTACCCTATAGTTTTGAAAATGGCACAAACGCCCCTTGGACTATATAATAGTCACGAAAAATGTTTACCTAGTTTTACTAGTTTTCAGTTTCGGACCTAACTTTCACCATTTGACATTTTAGGCACGAAAAGTACCTATATAATACTAGGGTTGGGCTATACGGCCCATTAGGGTTCGGTTGGGGTAAAAAGGGGTTAATGGGCTTAGTAAAAACTTAAGGTAATTACTAAATGTCACTTACTTACTATTGGGCTTTAACTAGTGGGCTTATATTATGTTTTATTACAAAATTTAGTTTAGTTGTAAGCTTATATATTTCGGCTTATTTTTGTGGCTTATATAAGTTTATTGTTTTTGGCTAAAGCTTATATTTTCTTACTAGTTAATCCTAAGCTTATGTTTTGAGGGCTCATGGGCTTATTCTAAGGCTTATAAGATTCGGCTTATATTTGCATGGCTTATATATTTAGGCTTAAGTTCCTAAAAGCTTAAATAAGTCAACCAAGTCTCGACTTATATTAAGTTTATGTTAAAGCTAGCTTATTTCTAGTACTAACTTCGTCTTATATAGATTTTAAGGCTTAAATGGCGTGGCTTATATAACAATATGGGCTTATATATGCTTAATGGTTCGGCTTATTTTACAATATACACATTTTTAAGGTACTTATCCATAACTAGTTTATTTCTAGGGTTTTTAAGCAAGGTGTCCAACATGTTAGGACATGGTTAAGGATTCTAGGTCACGAAATGGTTATCCTTTATATAAGTTGTGGCTTACAAGTCATATGGATGGCATTTCATGGAGGTTTTACGTATGCATGGAAACCTAGGTTCATTTCCTAAGTTTTTACATGCATGACATGAGATGGAAAGTAAAGGAATGATGGAAATAGGTCCAAGGTAGACTTACTTACTTGTTTGATCAAAATGGTGACAAAGGAAGTGGTGTTGGCGTCGGTTTGCTTCTAGACGAGTCCTAGGAGCCTTGAATGCTAGACTTCAATGCTTGGAGTACAAGGATTTGGTAGTAAATGAGATGGAGGATTTTTGGTTAGCTCAAGGTGATATATGGGAGTGTTCTTATCCGAAATTTATGGTGTGAGGGTGAATGAGTGTAGCTAGTTCATAAATATCCAAGAGTAGAATGGGAAATGTGGTTTGGGGTAGGACACGGCAAGAAAGAGGGTTTTGTATAGATTTAGTGAATTTTTGGGAGGTACCATGAAGTACATGTTTTAATGAGGGTTGATGTACATATGATCCTTGTGGTCATTATAGCCGTCGCCCATAAGGATTCAAAGGGGACAAAAGATAAGTTTTGAGTGTTCTCATTAAATGGCATGTTGTACAAAGTTTTGGTGTGTGGTGGAGTGAGTATACACGGCTAGGTGTAACAAGAATGGATGTGTGACATAGTTCTCCAATAGTGTAACTAGTACTAACCTTAATTGCCCAAAAATGTACAAGTACCCCTAGTTTTCTAATGAAACCGGCGGTTTCATAGTTTTCTAGTCAAAGGAAAGTAAAATTCATGTAATGTGCATACATAGGTGTTATAATTTGTGTATAGTCTAGATACTTGGTAAGGAGGGTAAGAGTTTTGGTATAAAAGGTTATGGGTAAGTATATATATGAATATATACGGCTTAATAAAGGTCTAGGGTATGCTTGTGTTTAATTTTCGTGTCCAGGTGAGTGTTAAGTGAGTTAAGGTTATAATAATATGTGAGTACGTTTGAGTTTAAGTAATTTTGGTTACGTTTAGGGCCTTTGGTGAAAGTATGGTCCTTAGGTGATTTATTATGACAAAAATATATAAAAGAAATATAAAAGGATTTAATGTAGTGTTCATGTGTAAAAGTAATTGTCATCGTAGTTTAAAGTCAATTATAGTGTGAAAAATATATATAAACTATCCAATTTAAAAATATTTATATATATAAATAGCCAGATATTAATTGTGATCATGACGTTGGATTTTTAGAAAATCAATGGGATGTATACAAGTGATCATATGTTCAGATGACTTAAAGTCCTTTACAATAGATCATTTGTTGTCCAGTATGCTATTGAAATGTAGTCATACAAATGTGGTCATGTTTTTATGATTAAAATACTCATAGTCACAATAAAAATTGTGATATAGTTGTTTCCCTGTTCAGATGATTAGAATGATGTATGCTCATGTGATGCATATGATTGTTCAAAGGATTTCATGCAAAGGTGATAGAATAAATATATAGATATCATGAGGTGACGTACACAATGTTGACATAGTCAAAACCTGAAATTTACAGGTTTTACAAAAAAATTTAAACTTTTCCCCTTTGTACGCATTTAGTCCTCTTACTTTTCTATTTTTCATTTAGTTAACACCTAGTTTAGTTTAACGCCTATTAAGTAAAAAACTTAACATTAGTTAACATTTAACCGTTCCATTAACTAATTCCCGCCACACACAACTAACCTTTTTAGCCTAAATCCAATAATCTCTAAAGCCTAATTGATTGAGCACATCTGATTCACAAAAATCACAAGAACCACGAAAAATCACAAAGCATATACGAAGGATGATCCAACATTAATCATTTAACCGATTACTTTTCTCGAAAACTTTTGAAGACCGTTTTAATGAAGATGATAATTTGATATTTTCTCCCCCCCCCCTTAAACGATGACCCGTTTTCTATTTAAATAGCTGTAGTCATTGTTTAAAGAGTTAAATATCGATGAAAGATTTTTCCTTTTAATTTCTTAGAAAAATATGATTCGTGATGGCAATAAGATTTCTCTTATTTTGACAAATTAATGCACTGAGACGTACACTAATTCGTGTTAGACCAAGTTATAAAGTAAACTTGATCCCTTGTATGATTTGGCTTGTAAATCATACCCGAGAAAATAAATTCCCGTTGTGAGCCAACGTTTTCCAAGGAAATACGTTACTTTAATGCGAAAAGCGGGTTGCTGTCATAAATAACTACAAGCCATATGGGCATGTTTTAAAATATTTACAACTTTTATACGAACTCTATTTATGGCGCCTTGTCAATACTGATTGACATTTCTAAGGCCGTAAATATTATCGTACTAAAAGACATGCCCTTTAAAAATGAAAAATATTTTTGGATTTTCGTGAGTTTATATTTTTTATGGGTTTTCTTTGTTTTATATTTTTTATGCTTTTTATAGGTTTTATATTTTGTATTTTTCTTTTTGGGATAAGATATATACATATATACATGATCACGATCAAAAGGATACTCAAGAATAGTTTTACCACCCTGATTCTTCTTCCAGCTTTTTGAGAGTCGCTGGAGAGAATGATTTCATGCCTAGCTTGTCAATCAAAACCTCGATTCGTCCTTGATCTAAAGCCTTTATGAACATGTCTGCCAGCTGATACTCAGTGTTGACAAAATACAGCTCGATCACTCCATTTTCCACTTGCTCTTTGATGAAATGGTAGCGTATGTCAATGTGCTTCGCCCGGGAGTGTTGAACATAGTTGCAGCAAAGGGCAATGGCGCTCTTGTTGTCACAATACATCGGGATTTTGTTGAATCCAAGACCGTAGTCAGTTAATTGTGATCTCATCCAAAGGACTTGAGCACAACAACTGGACATGGCAATGTATTCAGCCTCCGTACTTGAAATCGCAACGCTTTTCTGCCTTTTTGATGACCAACTAATCAATCTTTCTCCAAGGATTTGAACAGTTCCAGATGTGCTACGTCTAGTATCTTGACACCCAACATGATCGGCATCTGCATATGAAATTAGTGCAATAGAGGAGTCTTTCGGATACCATAGACCACGATGAAGTGTTCCTTTAAGGTACCGGAAGATCCTTTTCACAACATGTAAGTGCTTTTTGGTAGGTCGAGCCTGATACCGGGCACACATGCATATGCCAAATTGCAAATCAGGTCTGCTAGCAGTCAGATGGAGGAGGGTGCCGATCATTCCACGGTAGAGTTTCGGATCGACAACACTCCCATCCCTATCTTCATCTAACTTGGATCTCTCCACCATTGGATTATCCACGGGGTCACAATTTTCAGAGTGATACTTTTTCCGTGATTCTAGAGCATATTTGGATTGGTTAATAAAGATGCTTCTGGGATTCTGAAAAGTTTGTAATCCTAAGAAAAATGAAATTTTCCCATCATTGACATCTTAAAGTGTGTGGGCATTATTTTCTCAAAACGGGTTGACAATTCTATGTTAGAGGCAGCAAATATTATATCATCAACATAAATTTGTACCAGTATCATGTCGTTGCCTTCCTTGAGAGTGAATAGTGTCGGGTCCACTTAGCCTTTGGAGAAGCCTTCCGAAATGATATATGATGATAGGAGATCGTACCACGCGCGTGGAGCTTGTTTCAACCCATAGAGAGCCTTCTTAAGCTTGTACACATTATTAGGATACTCTGTGCTAACAATTCCATTCGGCTGACTGACATAGACTTCTTCCCTTAGTTCACCATTCAGAAATGCCGTCTTAACATCCATTTGGTAGACGATCATATTCATGTGAGCAGCATACGCAAGGAATAGTCTAATAGCCTCCAATATTGCAACGGGAGCAAAAGATTCTTCAAAATCAATACCCAAGGCTTGTTTGTATCCTCGAAGGCTTGTTTGTATCCTCGAGCAACCAGTCTTGCCTTATTCTATAAAACTCCACCTATCTCATCGAGTTTAACCTTATACACCCATAACAAAGTAAGGATGTTAACTTTGTCGGGTAGAGGAACTAATTCCCATACTTCAAGTCTTTCGAATTCATTTAGTTCCTCTTGCATAGCTTCAATCCATGATGATTGAGTCATAGCTTGTTGCCATGTTTTAGGTTCAACATCGGAGAGAAACGCATCAAAATAGCAATATAATGCGTGCTCTTGTAGTTGATGGCGTGTAGAGAATGGTCGATCAATTCCACCAATAATATTCCTAATTGGGTGATCCTTTGTCCATTTAGTGTTGTGAGATTCAATCTGTGGTGGTCTGGAGTAAACGGTTGTAGGAGCTTCCTCTGAGGTAGACGCGGCTGAATAATTATCAGGTATCGGTACACCAAAGTATGGAAGCTCTTGGAGATGATCATATTCCAAATTGTGATCATCAAAATCCTCTTCAACATCATTAGGAACAAGTAGGGGTGAAGATGAAGGAGTAGTTTGAGAATTACCTGGAGATGGTGCATCCGGTTCAATGTTGACTGAAGATGCATCTGATGGAGCTCCATTATTTTGAGCAACAACTTCAGGAATTGGAGCTATCACTGCAGGTTCTGGAACTTCATCACTTGGGGAATCAAAAAATTCATCAAACATCGGTTGAAATAGTTCATCCCACTCGGGCCTTGTAGGTGGTATAAATGATGGAGAAGTAGGATTGTTGGGAACTAAATCCGGAACTAATAACACCGGTTCCCATCTCGTAAAGCGCGGGTTCAGAGCAGCGTGGCTTAGAAGCCATCGCTGTCAGCCCATCAAAATCTGCGTCCATAGTTTCTACTATCTTACCAAGACGACGGTTTTAAATTCGGTATGCTTTCTTTGAGGGTGATTAACCAATTAAAATACCTATATCAGCTTTCGGTTGAAGTTTACCCAAATTCTCACTATTGATGTTTGGATAACAAAGTGCACCAAACACATGAAGAAATGAAACATCGGGCTTAAGATCATGTAAAAGCTCGTAAGGTGTTTTTCTATGGAGCTGACGAATGATAGAGCGGTTTTAGGTGTAACATGTGGTAGATATTGCTTCTGCCCATAAGAATAACGGAGCGTTCGCATAAATCAACATAGTCGTAGCAGCTTCCATAAGCGTACGATTCTGATTTACAACGACACCATTTTGTTGTGGAGTGCGAGCAGCGGATGTTTCATGTGAAATTCCAACTTCTTCATAGTAAGCACGAAGAGTTTGGTTGACGAACTATGTTCCATTATCTGTACGAATACGCCGAACAGTAGTATTTAAACGTACCTGAATGAATTTGAGGAAAGTAATGATAGCCTTCGGTGCTTCATCCTTTGTACGTAGAAATATAACCCATGTATATCTTGAAAAATCATCCACAATGACGAGGATAAATTTTTTACCACTCACATTTTCAGTTCGCATTGGCCCGCAAAGATCCATATGCAAAAGATACAGTTTTTCTTGATTGGTGTCTTCAGCTTTAGTCTTGTATGATTTCTTGGTGCTTTTCCCCATTGAACACGCGGAACATAAATGATATTTGTGAAATTTGAGCTTTGGAAGACCACGAACCAAATCGTTTTAGCCAAATGATTAATAGCATCAAAATTGAGATGAGATAACCTGCGATGCCATAACCATGACTTGGTCTTTGATGATTTGGAGAGAAGACAAACGGGAGAAGCAGCCATCATATCTTGTAAGGACAATGTGTAGATATTGGCACCACGCGGTCCTTTTAACAAGTCTTTTCCTTCCAAGTTACGGATGAAAATGGTGTGTTGGCGAAAAGCAACCTCGAAGTTTGAATCAAAGAACTGTCCGACTAAGAATAAGTTGTGACCAAGTCCTTCCACATAATATACCCTCAAGACCGTACATTTTCAATATGATATTCACCATAACCCATGATCATTGCAATATGGTCGTTCCCAAATTTAACCGTTCCTAGAAACTTGCTGACGAAATTTTTGAGCATCGAGCGATCTCCGGTCATATGCTTGGAACAACCAGAGTCCAAATACCAGAGGATGATTTGGACCACCTGAAAATGTCACCAGACAAGGACAATGTATATGTTTCAGAATCTCATGGTTCCTTTGTGTCAGCAGGTACAGATATATTTATCTTAGATTTGCTAACATGAGGTTTCTTAGATTTTGATGAGACTGCTTTTATACATACTCATCGTCCAAA
This sequence comes from Glebionis coronaria, assembly GCA_025667525.1. Taxonomy (NCBI): domain Eukaryota; kingdom Viridiplantae; phylum Streptophyta; class Magnoliopsida; order Asterales; family Asteraceae; genus Glebionis; species Glebionis coronaria. The sequence continues at coordinate 25,483,225 of CM046880.1, forward strand.
AAGGGCTTAAAATGCATTAAATATCATGAAAATACCCAAATATATGCTTTTGTTTGTTGCTTGTGTATTTTAGGTACGGATATTAATAAAATGACAAAAGATCACAAGAATCATGCAAAAACGAACACGGGAAACGAAGCCGCACATTGAACCAAGCCCTAATGAAGAATTCCCCAAGAAAACCCTTGAAGATTTGAAGATTTATGAAGAAGGGTCCTCCAATATTGAAGAATTGACACTTTATACCCTTGTATATTCATAATTACAAGATTGGTCCCTAAAGTTTGTCAAAATTACCAAAAGGACCCTTGACTTTGAAGAATTGGCAATTTTAGTCCCTCAACAAAACTAAAATGTCAATATCAGTCCTTCTCAAAGTCAAACATACCAAGAAGGACTCCAAGTTACAAGAATTACAAATTTGGTCCTTTGAAAATATCAAAATTACCAAAAGGACCCTGGACTTTGAAGACTTGGCAAGAATGGTCCTTCAAAAATGAAGACTTGTCATTTTCAATCCTCCAAAATTTTAATCATAGAAGTCAAGACCATAATCCTTGAAGAAAATACCAAACCAATCCTTCAAGAATCAAGATTTGGCAAGAAATACCCCTGAATTCATTTTACAAAACTTTTTGGCGCAAAAGTATGAAGTTTGAAACTTCATTAACAAAGAAAACGGATTGTGTTGTGTTTATTTACAAAGTGAAAGAAAGAAGGAAGATAAGGGACTAAAGGTGGCAGACAACAAAGATACCTAGACCTATGAGGGGATGACACGTGCCCCACTAACACACCACAACCAATCAGCTTGCACCATAGCGCCACATCACTTCCCACCCATAACTGATTTAAACTAATCTTTATTAGTTTAATAAAGTGGCGCCTAACACTTATTTAAATCCTAAACCGGATCAAACACCACTATTTACACCAAGAACACAAATTGGGTATTTGTGTTTTAGCAAAAATTAAACCTCCATATTGTCCAGATTAATGATTAATGATGTTTTAATCATAACCCAACCTTAAAAACTCTTGCCACATCACTCCTCAGTCCCACACAAGATTCCCCTGCTACACTCTTGTGCATACTGCCAAAATTTGGACAGCAATCCAACGTGTGTGATTCTAGCTTACTTTCTAAGCTCATTACAAGCCATTGGATTCACTTTTATCTTGCCAGCTCCACAACAATCCAAGAAACAGTCACATGATCTTCAAAGTTCAAAACTACTCAAAGAGCAAATTTGGAACTTCATTAGCTAGCGTTACACGTTTTTCAGCTTACTTAGTTCATTTGTATGCCTATATAAAGGCCTTAGGGTGCTTCATTTGTACTTTGCTCTTGAATTTTCAGTTGTTCACAATTCTGTAAATCATATATTCTACTTAATTAAATGTGTTCGAATTTGGTGAAGAAAACTCAAGTGCCACTCTTATAATCTGTTTGTTATTGTTCTTTGTTCATTGTTCTTGAATCCTAAACCTGTTTTCAAAAGGAGTGTGCAAAAGTTTGCACATTTTCCACTTTTCTTGATATTTTGCTAAGTCTAGTTCAAACCTTGGAATTCTTGGGCTATAAAGCTGATCATAGCATCCTGATATTGAGTTATCAAGGTGTGGTGAAGCCTATAACTTGGGGATAATCAAGTGTGGGGAACTAAGGTTGCATTAATCAAGAATTTTTCATTTTTCTTATTTTTATATTGTGCTCTTAACCTTGTTGATTCTTAGCAGGCTTGTTTGTGGAAGCTTGTACTTGTTCTTGCTAGTACATAAGCTTAAAATTCGTGGGTGTGGATGTACATCCATGAGGTTTGCATCCTTAATCTCAAAATCTGAATAAATTTGGATTTTTGGTGATATTTGAGTGTTGCTTGTGTTCTTGCTGATTTTATTGCTTAATCTTGCTTAAATCTGCTTAATATATCTGTTATTGTGCTTATTTGGGCTTGGGTGGTCTTGAAATACACTTTTGATTTGAAAAATTGTGATTTGAAAATTTAAAGGGGTGTTTGGGATTACCTGTTATAGATCATAAGTGGTTATTGTGCTTGTGGGAAGTGTATTTTGTGCTTTGTATCTGTTATTGACTTGTTTGAGTGCTATTTGCTGCAAGTTTTTGGGTTTAAAACCTCAAATCAAACATTGTGCTATAGATTGCTTGTTTTGACTGTTTTTGACCTAAGATTTTGGTAAAATCTAGAATTTATGCATGCTTAGGGCTGAAAGTGGTTAAATCATCATTAATATAACATATGTGATAGATCTGAGTGATTGAATCTGGCTTGTTGGTCAAGTGCATCAGCAAAAGTAAAATCTGCTTGTGTTAGTGTTCATCAGTAACCTTCATCTGCTTGAATCTTGATTTAGGCTTTGAGCCAATGCATGAAAACTGTTTAAACTTGTTCATTTGAGTTTATAATAGTTTGTGTATGCTTTTGGTGCAATTTGGTTGGCAGAAATTTGCTTAAACAGCTTATAAGTTCATAACTGCTTATGTGTTCATGTCTGGTGCATATCTGGTGATGTTTTGATTAAACTGTACTAATTGGCTGTTAGTGATTATGATTCCTTGATTGTTATTGACTCCTCTTGATCCACTGATCATTTGGGTGCCTTTGTGTAACTTGAATCTCCAAAAAAGTCACTAAAGACAAAAAAGGTCACTAAAGACAAAAAAGGTCAAGAAGTCAAGCAGTGGAAAAAGTTCCCACTGCTCAACACCCAAAACTAGCCCCTGCTAGTGTAATTTTGCATTCAGCTTATCAATAAGCCATATTGGCTTATCCAGACCTGCAACAACTTATTTTTGTGATCAATCTTCCTTATTTGACCCATTTGTTTGAACTGGAGCTTATTAGACTTTGACTTTGACTTTTTGCTAGAAAACCAACTCATTTGACTTTTTCATAAGTGCTTATTTTCTTATTCCAGCTTATTTAGTGAACTTATTTGAAAACATTTTGTTGATTAAGCTTAGTTAAGTCATTTAAAAGCTTTAGAAACTTGAATCAGCTCTTGGGATAGCCTAGAACTCAAAAACGACTATTTTGTCATTTTGTGTAGATTGCTTATTGCATTTTCAGGCTTATTCCTTGTACTTTTTTCAAATTTATTTTTACAGAAGTCTTAAGAAACTCAAAAGAAGCTTGTGTGTCTAATTTGAGCTTATGGCATCAGCTTATAGCTTAATGGGCCAAAAAGCCCATTAAGAATAAGTTGTTTGATATAAGACAGCTTATTTCACATTTTCAGCTTTTGGGCCTTTGAAAAATTGTGTTCAGAATCAAATTTTGAGTCAGATAGGAGTTTTTGGGCTTAATTAGACAACATTTTGCTTATTGGGCCTATTTGAGCCCATTAAGGGGACTGTTTGGACTTTTGGCCCATTTCTAGGCCCATTAGGGGTATTTTGTAATTTCAACTTCATTTTCTGTTTATTTAGGTTAAATTAAGCTAGTTTACAAGTTTTTAGAATTTTTTATAAATTTTGGATTTTTAATATTATTTTATTATTATTTTAATATTAAAAATTAAAATTTAGATTTTTCAAGTTTTTATATTTTTCTTAGGTTAAATGCATTAAGTTAGGAATTTTACAACTTTTAGAATATTTTTATTGTTCTTAGATTTATTTTTATAATTATTTTAAGTTTTAATAGTTTTAATTGTTTTTAAATAGTTTTAATTAATTTTAAAACTTTTAAAAATAGTTTTAAATTAATTAGGGTATTTTAGAGGTTTATAATTGAAAAAATCTCATTTTGGGCTTTTTGTTAATTAAATTGATTTTTAGGGCTTTAATTAGCATTAAAAAATCATTATTTAATTAAATAAAAGGTTTGGGTGATTTTTGATTTTTTGTAAACTCTAATTTCATTATTTAGGATTTATTGCAATTTTCTAGGAATTTTTAGGTTAAATTTTTAATTTTGGTGCTTTTACGGTTTTACGTGTACGACCTTTTCGTCTTAGTTTAAATCGTCATCGTAACTGTCATTCTCTTCTTATCCCCTTTCTATATTCTTTTCTCATAATCAATATAATCACATAATTAATCATTTCTTAACACACACACACTAGCCTCCTTGGGAAACGAACTTTGAGCCACATTGGTCATTAGTGCTTGGTTTTCCTAAACCGACACTTAATACTTTCCACTATTTTACGCTCTTTTCCTAAAGGGTAGTAAAAAGGCTACATCAGATTTCCTAACTTTCTTCCTAGATGGCGGTGTAGATTCAAGTTGTCTAAGATCCTGAGGTATTTCTTCACTGATAGGCACTATGTTAGGGGCTGACCTAGTTAAAGGGCGCGGTTTTCATACTTTAGTGCTAGTGTGTCTAGTTAAAGGATGCTGAGACCTAACCTCAATGGATGCCTTCCTAGTTAAAGGACACATTTTTCCATGTAATGTAAAGGTCCTACCAGTGGGACGCCATTGCCATCCAACTTGGGCACGAATTCTCCCAGTTGGTTTCCATTCAAGATTATTCCTAATAGCATACATTTCATTCATGTGATCAATAAGGCATAAATCATGACGCTGAGAAAACATACATTCATTACAATTCCAACATTTTAAATTAGAATTCACAAATTGCTTAGGCTGCTGCACAACCGTAGAGCTTTTTGTCTTAGCTGTGATTCTTTTTATTCAAATCAGAAAAAACATTCCTATGGTGAACTTCTACTTTCTTCTTTGTGGTCCTACTAGTGGAGGGCTTGATCCTATCTTTCTTGACTTGAGATCCTTTAGCCTTAGTTGACACTTTTACTCCTGTAGAAGGCAAATGGGGAACATTAGTAACAGATTTTAAAGGTGCCTTAGTTGATGTTGCCAATGATGGTTTTGCTCCTGGAGTCTTATTAAATGGAGTTACGGCAATGGTTTTTGGTTTTAGTGGTGCAGACCCAGTTTTTCGATGTAATTAAGACACGCTAGGCAATATTGAACTCGTTCTATGTATAGACAAGCCTCATGAAACTCAGGTTTGAGGGTTCTAGTTTAATAAGCTCGTCTATTGTTTCCTTAGCCAAATTCGCATGCTCTATAGCAGTCTTTATATACTCAGCATAAGTTAAAGGGTTATTCTTAAAGAGCGGGTTCTGATAAATCACCACTTGGTTGGTGTTTGGAGCACTAGAGAACGCAGAGATGGTGGCAGCGTTATCGACTATTTCTTTCCCTTTGGGTCGAAGTTGGTCTTTTAACTTAGCCAAAACCATGTTTTTGTTGGAGAGTAGAGCGTTTAAATCAGAAATTATGACCGACTTTTGATTCAATTCGTCAACAAGTGACTTATACTGTGCTTCGTTAGAAGCAAATCTTTGCTCTAATGAATCATAAAGTGGTGCACATAACTGTTTGACTCGTTCAAACTCCCCTAAAAGATAGATGAATCTAGCTTCTAATTCTTGGTTTTTAGACTCTACAGCCTCTAGTTCCAATTTCATAGGTTCTACAGATGCTAGTTCTCTCTTAAGTCTCATAATCTCTTCCTCTAATGCCTGAACCACCTGAATCATCTTTTCACTTGTCTCAACGTTGTTTTCACAAACATTTGTTATAAAAAGATTATCATTTTGAGATTGTTGCTTTAATTCTAAAGATATACAATGTTGTTCAAGCTGATTAAAACGTTTTGCAAGTAAGTTATAAGAATCTTGAAGTTTTAAAAATTCAGCATTAGATTCGTGACAAGAATAATTATCTACATTATTTACAGTCTCAGCAATATTTAGAGAGAGATCATGCACATCATCACATATATTCACAGCATCATATTTATTCACAGTCGATGTAAGCTCATTTGAGTAATTAACATTAACAGTAGTCAGCACATCATACGACATCACTTGTGCGAAGAATCGGTCATATTCGGACAAAATCTTTTCTTTCTCAATTAATTGTAGCTCGTAAGCGGTGTCCATTTCATAAACACTTTTTGAACTTCTTTAATTTCAAATTGAGATTTTCCAAAAGATGTGCAAAACTTCTTTTTAGATTTTCGACAAAAGGTTCGATCTCAGTCTTAAACACCGAGTTCATGTGTTCGAAAGCCCATTCTCCAGCGGTTAGACCATTTGAAGTCATACATTCCTTGATGATCTTGTCAAAACTAACAAAATATCGATTAATCTCTTTCAAGTTATCAATACAGTGCTAACGGGTGGAAGATCCTTTGGAATTTCCTTAGGTTCATCCATTTTGACAAGTGTAAGAAATGTACTAGGGTATTCTTTATTAAACATGTAGGTTGGTGTTGTAGTGAGATCCTTGTCCATATGAAAACGAATGCTAAAGTCCTTTTTTGCATACTCCTTATTATGTTTGAAATAATCACACTAAGGATATTTGGCAAAGTTGTATGACCAATTCACATCAACTAGTGACATATTCTTGGGGCCATCTGAAATAACAATCGGGTCTAAGACCAAACCTAATTTGGTTGCATAATAGAGTCTTGGGTTATGAAAAAAAGCTTTCTTTGCATACCTCGGTTTAGGTGGAAGGTCTCTTTGACGCAACAAATTAAACTCTTTAAAAGATGCCTCAAATAAATGCACTAAATGAGAGGCAGCGTATTGTCTTAATAGCAAATTATCGATCTTTTTAATTCTATTAGACGCAGTAATTTCCATTTCATTCTTTTTAGACTCGAGTAGTTCGAAATCCGTTTGAAGTTTTGAAAATTAGTGACAACTAACTCTTTTTCTTTAAGTTCATTAGAAAAAATTGCTCTTAATGTTCAAATTTCTTGCAAATGACCCATTTGTACTTTTTGAAAATGATCAAATTCGGGATTGGTTAGGACATTGGTCGAATGAGCTAACTCCAAAGTTTGAACCTTTTCCTTGTACAAAGCAAGCTCAACAGACAAACTCTTATTTGTACCTAGGGTTTCTAAGACCACAGTATTCATTTCGCTTATCAAAGTTGCAGGAACCGTTACCAAATCTTGTTGAGCAGGAGAATTCATATGTGAAATGGCTCCCGGATGTGATTCACTCAAAGTCTGGGGACTTGCATTGATATTTCTATCATTGTTTGTCTCCTCATTTGAATGACTCACCACCGAAGACTCTTTCGGATACTCATCGGCTTGCCCAACTTGATGTGGTGAAATACTAGTATTAGTGGTAGTAAGAAGTACCTCAGATACTTTCTCTGACCCAACAAGAGAGAGATTGGCCATGAGAGCTGCTTGAGCGGATTGGAAATCATCACAGTCTGAGTCATAAGCATCAAGATCATCTGCTTGGTATGCTGCATTCTATGTAGTGAGACCTTCTGATTCCGTAATTCCTGGATCGGCAAGAAATGCTAACTCTTCCTCATCAAGTTCCCTTCCTGCTGCTTGAGCATTCACCAAGTAAATATTTTCCTCAAACCATGTAGCATCCCTTCTTCTTTTGGGTTTTTTCAATCCCTAGACATGTGGCCTTCTTCCTTGCAGTTGTATCATGTGATCATTCGCAACTTACATGTAGGATTGGCCCTTGGAGCATTGACCCTTGAAGCAGTGTTGAGCATGCGTGCATTGGTGTTGGATGTAGTTGGTCTCCCCTGAATCGGTTGAACCGTCACTCTGCCATCTTGGATATTAGCTTGTTGACGAGAGTTAGAATAAGTCCTCAACTGATTGTTTGTAGGAGTTGATCCTCTAAATCCTCGTTTGCTCAACGTTTGAGTGATGTAGGCAGACATGGAGGCTAACACTTCAGTAGGATCATCCCCTTGTTTGAATTCGGGAATGGGGACCTCATCATCACAATACATCACTTGTGCGGGTTGAACCACATAAACACTTGAAGGAGTACTTACGTGTTGAGAGTAACTTGGTGGACATGCTGCAGGTGCTTGATATGGAGAATATGATGGCTGAGCATACGATGAAATTCTTGATGGTGAAGATGATTGCTGTTGTTGAGCGTATTGTGAAACATTTGATTCTCTCTGTGATAATGGTGCGGTGAACTGATATGGTTGATGATATGAAGTAGGTGGTTAGGGTAGAATCGAATATTGTGGAAAGCTTAGAGTCTGGTACGGAGATGGATGATAGGCTTGGTGTCCCATGAGATAAGGAGTGTTGTTGTATGACAAGCTTGGTTGATTTTCCATCAAAGCCAAAGGTTCAGAGTACATACCTTGAGGCATACATTTTATGACCACGTGTTTCTCATGCTGTTGTAGGTAAGCATAGAGTTGATCTAAGTTTGACTTATGCAAATCTCGAGTCAATTTAACATCAGTAACATATTGGCCCCACTCTGAAGGTAAAGTATTCAAAAACTTGGTGTTAACCAGAAATTGAGCAATCACGGGATTATACACATTCAAATCATTCAATAGAGTAGTGAATCTCCAATAGTAGTCGTGAAGTGTTTCCATGGAGTGTATGTGAACCTATCAAACAAGTCATATAGTTGACACTCTCGTTCCTGCTTGGTAAGAGAAGTCCATTGTAGCAATACCGTTAAGCGTTCCCACAACTCCTTTGCTACCTTATGTTTGCTTACCATTCGATAAATGTCGTGTGGAAGTGCTTGAAGAATGGTTTGACGAGCCTTTTCATCTGCGTCGGCAATGACTTGTTGAGCAGGCGTAAGCTCTTCATAAACCCTTGGTCGAGTCACGTTGTCTACGGTGATCGTACCATAGTCAAGTGGACCATTTTTAATTGACTTAACCATAAGCCTCCCACTTGGTCTACCCATGATATATGACATCATACGACTTTGCCATGCTTCAAATAATTCTTTGATGAGCACTGGTGGACGGGTATCGGTACCCGATATGATGGAGATGTCCGTGAGCGATGTCATTTGAGGCATTAATGAATTCGGATTCATTTTTGATCACTTTAAAGAACAAAGATTATCGTTTGATCGAGCAGTGAAGTAAGGTTGTGAATTGTGTTATTGTTGAAGTAATAGTGTATCCGTGAAACAAGATTAAAATCCACTAAGAATCCTTGAAAAAATCTTCAAATATGATCAACCCAGAAAAAGAACAGTATACTTTTAGCCAAATACTTCTTCGGGAAATATATCTTTTTCGGAATAAAATCCTTCTTCCAGAAAATTCTTTTCTTCGGAAAGATAATTTCTTCGGGAAATAGATGTTCTTCGGGAAATATATGTTCTTCGGAATCTTTGGTTTCTTCGGGATAAAATATCTCTTCTTCGAAATAAATGTGGTTCTTCGGGAAAATAGGTTTTTCGGGAAGTTATGTTAATTTCGAGAAAAGAAGTTTCTTTGGGAAACTATGACTTCTTCGGGAAAAAATGCACTTTTTCGGGAAATGCTAATTCTTCGGGAAAAAGCTATTAGTTCGGGAAAATGGTACTTTTTTCGGGAAAAACTTGCTAATTCGGGAAAACTAAACCCATTTCCGAAGAATGTGGTTTTTTCGGGAAAACACTAACTGCCAAAAATTACGGTAGAACAGAGATGTGTTTTTCAAGCTAGATTCGATTCTAAACCTAAAAAATAACCAAAAACACAAAAAAAAAATGTGATTTCTTCCAAAATAACTAAACCCAAAGATTTGTCTACCAATTTAATCAATAAAATCATAAAAAAAATTTAAGATTTGAGATAGATTATCCTAAAACCCACTAACACAATCAAAAACTAAAAACAACACGAATCAATACCTTAAATCACCCCATGGCTCTTGATACCAATTGTAGATTAGTGATAATCTTATGAATCTATGAAGTGAGGTTGATGTTTCTAGAGAGAGAAAGTGGAGAACTATGTGTTTTATTAATATGAATATTGAAACAACCAACACCCTCTCCATCTAAGGAGAGGGTTTATATACCCAAGTCCTTAATGGACTTGGGCCTCCAACCCATGACAAGCCCATGGGTGGTTTACATTAATAAAAGAACTTAACATTTAACTACGAGCTAAATAACGTTTAATAATATTGTTGGAGTGACCGATACTTCTAATATACGTTAAAAACGTATTTCCAACAAGAAACACCTACAACCTCTCTATATCTCTCTAACCGTTGCAACCATCTTCTTCCACCACCCTAGACCACCGGATCTAGTATTATAGAAAAACCTCAGTTTAAATTAGACTAAGTGTTACGAGTCACTGTAAAGACCAGCGACAAAGACCGGACCAACTGAAGGCAAAGTCTCAGCTGGCACACTAGGAACATTCAAGTTAAAAACAACGTTAGAGAAGTCGAATATTATCTAACTTCATACTCACAAAAGGTTATGGACAAGTTGGGATGTAGAAGGAATGTACTAGTGTTCAAGGATCTCTGAGATGACAATACTCAGAGATTACTTACAACACTTAGAAGATTATGCGAGCACAAACTTGTCATATCTTTATAGTTTAGGCGGGAGAATCTCTAAAGTGCTTTGAGTGCGACAAAGTAGAGATTCAAGTTAAAGATGCCTTGTACGACCTAGTGGGATAAAAGTGAACAGTTAGCAGAACTATTCACCTAAAGCTGGTTAAAGGCATGTCTCCTTATAGACATGCATTTAATGTCGTGTACCTCTTCCATACAGAAGTGGACACGTACCAACTACTCCCACTAAGGGAACATCCTCGTACCACTATAAATAAGAGGGAGAAAGAAGATAAACACAACCCTTGTGCTTAGAATATTTATCTAAGTCTTTCTCCCATTTAAACCTCTGAGTCTCCATCTGTCTACCAACGACTCTAAGGTTCACTCGTAAACTTGAGTCTCGAATCAAGTTTTTTTCTAAGTGTTCTTTCTTTATTGTCATTTAAAGGGTGTATTCATAACACTTTGTAATACTTTGTTTATAAGATTAATAAAGCATTACGCGTTTGAAAAGTAATTTATCTTCAGTTATATTTGTACGAGTTATAGTATCAATAATTGTCATATATTAGGACTTTCAGAATGTTAGACACACTCTAATGTGTAAGAATAGTATACAGATCTATAAAGAATACCTTCAAACTTGAAAAATATATGAATCTAGTAACAATCTTTATTGAAATCGCAATAATCAGATAATCATTTTTTTTAGTGTTTGGCAAATTTAATTATTTAATTATTTGATAAGTAAAATGAATAAAATAAACTCTATTTTTCCAAATATACATTTTGGAAAACTTTTTTAAAACTCCGTTTTGAAAATAAATAAGTAGTTTCGTACTTACTTTTTAAAAAACTTCATTTTTGAAGCTTTTAAACGCAAATATTCATTTTTTCTCATTTATTATTCAAAAAATCCTACCAACTTATCTTTATTTTCAAAATGAAATAAGTATATTATCTGGTTGTAAACAAAATCTCAAACAGCCGCTAGTTTCGTACCCAAAAAGATGTATAGTGACAAAAATATTCTTGTTAGTGGAATAATTAATTTAAGAAAGAGTAAATAGGAGTCCGTGTAAAAGGATCGTAAAGGAAGCAGTCGGGTATTTCATATAAATAAAACCCACCACCACCACCGACAATTTGTTTGTCATCATGTAAATTAGGTCATCATCCTATCCAGAGCCGGAGATCAACCTGTACAAGTGGGGTAATTGCACAGGGCCTCCAATGATAAAGGGGCCTCCAAATTCATAAATATCCATTAGTATTTATATCATATTGTGCGTTGTAATGGAGTTTTTATAAACTTGAATTGTGATGGTAATAGAGAATATGAAGTGAGAAAGAAGATGAAGAAGAAGATGAAAGAGAGAGTTATTTTTTAGATTTTGTATTAATTTATATTTTGAGGAAATTGGTATCTTTTTCCTATAATAAATTTTTTTTTTTTTAACTTTTGTTTAGTTACTTTGAACAAGCAAGTTATGACTAATGTTAATGTTATTTGGTAATATCAATAACTTTTTTATTTTGGATGATTGTCAAGCTTTTTCGTAAGTTAGGGGCCTCACTTGTAGTTTTGCACCCGGCCTCTCAAATCAATAGGCCGGCCCTGATCCTATCCTAATTTATTCAGTCATCACCAACAGATTCATATTCATATCCGATCCGATCCGATCCGTGAGCGATTCAATCAGTTACGTTTTCAATCAGCAACATATTCATATCCGATCCGATCCGTGAGCGATTGAATCAGTTACGTTTTCAATTTCATATTTGTGTTCGGTACCTAATATTTTATTTCAAAATTAGGGATTAAAGTTGTTTATTGTTTTTCTGTTATAGTTTTTGTCTTCCCAATCAAAGATCTATTACTAATACTTGCAAAAATCGCCTATTTTTTTATATATAAAATTTTCAAACTATAAGCCCGAACACTAGTATTTTGTTAGTTGAATGCAAGTTAGACACTAGATAATAGCAATTGCGGGTGGTTTTGTCATTTGTGTAACTAACTATTTCTCGGTTTGCTTGCTCTAACAAACACCCAGCTACTTTGATGCTGGTCTAGTTGTTTTTTCTTCCTAACTTACATCTTTATTATATGAGCTTATGAAAATGTATCACAAATAATTTGGTGTTTCACTCTCTTATGTTCTTGTTTAAATAATTTGGTTTACGCATACAACATTGGCAAATCTTTAGTTCTAATCCCATACATAATCTTTTTACTTTCTCATCTCGCTTGTCGTTTTCAGCTTTCTGAATTAGTGGCACTTCAAGGTTAATATAAGTCATTTCCCCTAATCTGAGTGTGAAGCACAGAGTCCCAAAGTTTATCCTTTCGCCCAGTGTGATGAACAAAGATGCTGATATTTTTTTATTTTTTTTGCCAATCAACAGCTACATTCAAGCTTTTATGATCAATACAAATATGTCGACGCAATCCTCAGCTGTCTACCAACAGATTCAACAGATACTTGGTAGCTCTAGTTACGGAGGAGTCCCAATGTCTTGTTTGTCTTCTTGCTTAGAGAGAAGTTACCAGCTAAGGTTTCTTAGATTCGTGGACTATGCGTCCGTAGGTGCGAAGGATATTCACAGTCTCGTTTCTAAGATGCTCGCTGAGGGCATCCTGGTCTTGTCTGAAAACCCAGAAACCAAGATGAAGTATGTGATGTCTGCTAGTATGGTAAAATTCAGACGGCTTCTTTTGAAGCGTGAAGTTGTAAATTTAATCCGCAAGTATTCTGGCAAAATCCCATTCAGGTCTTTTCTGAGGTTATACAAGCATAATTATTTGGTCAATCTGAACTATCTTTTCTATGGTTTGACCGATCTTGATCATCTTTGTCAAGTCTTGAATCTGGTGGTGGAAACAGACTCATCGGGAGAGAGGGTGATAAAAGAGGTCTACGCTTTAAGAAAAAGGAAGAGAAACCGATGAAAGGATGTGGAAGATGATGATGATATTTTACTTGCTCTTTGGCTAAAAGTATTTTTGTTCAGGAGCATGTTTCCTCTATCTTAGTTTTATCGCTTCAAATGATTATATTATTAATACTTCCATGTCAAAGTTATCTGTTTATGTTTTCAAACCTTTTCTCAGACTCCTTTTGTTTAGTCAATTGAAAGTTTTCTTCATATGGTCAAAACCAATGTTTGTTTATATGAAGCTGTTGCTTTATGATAATCAACTATTCTGAATAATCACTATGGAGCATATGATCTGATTGAATGTTGATACCCTAGATAGTTGCAACCGCCTACTTTTTTTGTTTAGGGATACATAAATATTTGACTAATTTACATCGTTGGTCCTTGAAGAGTACCCGATTCGCGGGTTTTGTTGCATTTGGGGTTTTGGTCCCATAGTCTCAGGAACTCTACCCTTGGTCTTCTTTTGTTTCCCTGAACATTCTGGTTCCCCTGAATCTGTCTACCCCTGAACATTCTTTACTACCACCACCCTGCAAATCTGAACTTTGGCTTGGCTTCTTGTATTTGAAGAGGGTTGGAGTTGATTGTTGGTTTGTGGGAGATGTGTGCTATGTATGATTGGGTGAGAAATGCTACTGCTCTTGTTAAGTTCTCAATTGGATCGTTAGTAGGAAGGACTGTAGGTGCAACAAGTCCTGAATCTAGTTGCGAGTTGACTGCAATTGGTGTCGGGAGCATATTCAGTTTGTTGAACACCTTAGTTAGGGTTAATGAAGAATTTATTGAATGGAAGCATTTGATATGAATGCAAGGGGATCAATATGTGTCTATCCAAGTCCAACATCACTATATTCTCAACAGCATGTTTCTCATGTTTCAAGTAAGCATACAGTTGATGATAGTTGGTATTTTTCATGCCTTTGTTCAACTTATCCTTTGTCAAGAATCTACTCCATTCAGGTTGAATCATGTTCATGAACTTAGAGTGAATCTTCATTCTTGAGATTGTCATCTTGATGTGTCCCACGTCGTTGATTAGCTTAGTAAACCTGATGAAGTACTCATGAATTGTCTCACATTTGTTTTGACCGAACTTCTCAAATTCATCATATAACTGAGATTCACGTTTATCTTTTATGAGATCTGAACCTTCCAACAAAGTCTTCACCATGTCCCATATCTCTTTGCCGACTGTGTGATGATGATTGATAAGTGAGTAGATGTCTCGGGGTAAGATCTCTTGGGATTGCTTATTTGTATCATTGCGTTGACTTTCAGGCAGAATCGACCAATTTGGAGACTGAACAGCTTGCAGCCACTGGAAATCATCCACATTTGCTCAACTCCCAGTATCATCATATAGATTGGACTCCTTGAGATCACTCTCAATCCCATCGTAGCACAAACAGTAAAGTGCAAATCTGACCCCCCGAACTCTGCTCAATAATGGGGAGACTCCGACATCGAAGATAATAATCAGTCCCCTTAGCATGATGAATCCTAATCTGATGTGATGCCAGCACAAACAAACACCCTTCCACTTCTTCAATCAAGATTGAACCCAATACTGGGCCGACATAAACCTCACAGTTTTTCAATCGGTTTATAAACAAAGTCCGGAAGCAACCTGTCAATCTCACCTCACAATTAGTTAGATCCGAAAGCACATATTCTCCAACTATGTTGCACGGAAACGCACCTCGGCCGTCCCGGAAACGTTTCGGAAACGGGAAACGGCTGGAAACGCCCGGAAACGCGGCGGAAACGTTTCCCCAAAAAGGGAAACGTTTCTTGAAGATAGGAAACGCCGAGCCTCCAGCAGAAACGCGAAAGGAAACGTTTCTCGGGATTTTAACACGTTTCTAGGCTAGTTTTTGGGCCACGAAACATTTTTTGGTCCATTTATATCGTATATAGATATGGTAGATCGATATATCTTTTAACAAACCTCTAAAAATTGACTATTAGTATTTGTTTAATGTTAAGTATATGTTATGTCTCACTATTAGTATTGATTTTTTCTTGCTTTATCGGTTAAAAATTCATGTTTATTTAATTTATTAATAAATATATATAAATTACAAAAACGTTTCCAGTCGTACCCGTTTCATGGATTTTGGGACATTGACGTTTCTAAGTACCCGTCCCCGTTTCCGTATCCGTCTCCGTGCAACATAGTTCTCCAATCTCTGAACCTTTGAATTCCTTATTCAAAACCTCATTCTCTTTACTCCTGAACCCCGGTGAATCCTTAACCTTATAGCTAGACTGGTGTTCCTCATTCTTATTGGTGTATTCAGTGACAATGTTGGCGGTTTTAGGTTTCTTAGCAGGTTTGTTTTAAAATGAGAACTTTTTCCGGGGTTTGAGTTTGGATGACACGGAATCTAATGTTTGTTTAAGGTCAGAGATGGTTTTTAGGTACGAACGGACTTCATATGGAGGTAAAAAGTACTCAGCAACTAGTTTTTCAAGATCCGCTATTGATATAGATATTTTCGCAAGGTCGGGTTTGAGATCAAGATTCGGACTCGTATCCGGGATTTGTTGAATTTGGGCGAGAGAGGACAAAATTGCTTGTTTTGAGTTTGTGAAAAGTGACATAAAGGATTTGGTGGATTCAAAGGAGGGATCTTTTGGATCACTTTTGTTGGAAACACGAGACTGGTGAAGGTTGGAAAGGCGTTCGATCATGGCAGCATGCTTGCGTTGTGTGGTTGGATCCAGGGTAGGATGACATATCATTAGTGGTGGTTCAGAGAGGATGCTGGTCATCCATTGCTGTTGAAACTAAAACTGCACAAAGAACATTTGAATATGAGCAGATAAGTAAAGATAAGAACAGAACAGAACAGAAATATGACTTGATGTTCAAAATAGCAAACATAGGATCGAGAACAACAAAATGAAAGTTTATCAATCTTTTTTCAAGAATTAAGCAACTAAAAACTGCGACGAACATTGGGTTGTTTTTGTATTTTCGTGTAAGGCTTTTTGCCTTTGTTTATTTTTAGTAAAATGTCGATGTTCATAAGAACAGTAGCACCACACTAAGAACAATCAAATCCTTTTGTGTATAAAGACACTTGGCCCAACTTCAAAAGCTGATGTTTACTGAAACTCAAAGATGACATTCTAATACAACTTGAGACGGCCGAAAAGTAACACAAACATAACTCTTAGAGAGCCAGGAATCATGGCGCCGTGGGGTGCCAAACCCACGGCGCGAGTACCGTGCTGACTCCGTGATTTGAGAAAACCAACGGCGCGAGGCAACGGCGTGGGAAATCCCACAGGGCGTGAGTCCAGGTTTTAGCTCAAAATTATTTTTTTCTATTTTTTTGTGTATTGTGTGTGTATTGGAAAAGAAGAAAGGGTATTGTGTGTGTGTGTATGCGTGTGTGTATTGTGGGACCTACATTCACCCATCACTCTAAGCCACGACTCCCCACTTTTTTTCATGTGAGTGAGTGAGTTTTGATGACGTGGCATCCGAAAAACCCATCACTTGAAGTGATGGTTCCTTGCCCTCTTAGAAAGTATAGGAAGGATAAAACATTATTAAAGAACATTGGTAGAGCATGACCCAAGGACTTCAATGACAGCTTAAATATATCATAAACACTCGAATAAAAGTGTTAAGTGAGTTCAGATTTTCTTCATAGGCCTTAGTCTTTCTTAATTGGGTTGCTTGAAAAACATGTTCTTTCCCCTAAGCCTGCCACAAGGTAAGTATATGTCATTAATTAGCCGCATTTTGCACCAGCCAAAACTTCTAGATTGGAGTACTCAATTATGCAAGGGCATATGAGTATTCCAACTAAAAGACTCAAATAGTGCAAAACATGCCCAAGGGGTGGTTCATGCTCACCTTGGCCAGACTTACAGTCGTAAAAACTTTGGTTTCAAGACTCTTAGGGAAAAGAACCCGATTTTCTAGCAGCCCAAAAGTCTAAAGCCCATGAATTACAACCTTATTAATCATTTCAAGAGGTGTTAAAAGGGAATATATTCAACTCAACAAGCACACTTCCACTCGGCATTAAGAAAAAGGAACACATATCCGACTCAACATGCACAATTATGGGTGTTAAACGTTAAAATGTGTATTAGGCGACCACCAGATTAACCTAGCTCAGATCATTCGAGTCATTACTAGAGAACAAAGCAATTCCACAATCTAATCATGTAGCTTTGAGGCGTAAATGGCTTAAACAAGCTCGATCACAATCCAAGACATGTTAAATCATTTACTTTCGCTTCACGATATAAAACCAAGACTACTAATGTTGTCGCACATGTGCATGAGATACTTTTTCTAAGATATGTCATTAACTCATACATCCTATTTAGATTTTTGTAAAGAAAGCAAATGCACACTAGTAGAAAATCTAAAAATGTTACTGATATTATTAACTAAGTAAGGCGTGAGCAGAGGATATCCACAAAATGTTTTGTACTTTCTTTGTTAATGGCGAACTAGTTTCTATTAATCTCAGGCATACATAAACAAACTAACTAATAGAACCAGGCTAAGGGTTATATGAAAATAAGACGATAGGAATGATTTATTGAAGAAACAATGCAAAATCTGAACAAAGAATTTCAACAGAATCTGAATAGAGAACGATATGTATGATTTAAAAAAGAACGGTGTAGAATCTGGACACCGAAACTTCAACGAAATCGACTAGTCTGTAGAGAGGACCAGACTCCCAGTACATAAAAGACTATAATTTATGTCATTCCTTATTCTTAGCCGTACACATACAATTTATAGATAGAGACAGAGATACTAGAAAATCATAATATGCCAAAATCGGTGCTAATCTAAGATCAGGGATTGCAATAAATCAGTGATGTTGATTTATCTCAATCTTTCCATCAATAAACCAGATTCTTATCAATACTTCACCCCTAAAAACTTGCCTTGTCCTCAAGGCAAAATTGTGGATATTGACTAGTCGCTCTTTGGGTCGAAGCCACCACTCGATAGGCCACCACTTCAAGCTCGTTGGTCACGTCTATGTTGGTCACGGTTGGCACCCTTTTTTTTCTTCTTCAGATCGAAGCCACCACTCCATAGGCCACAACTTCGAACTCGTTGGTCACGGCTATGTTGGTCACGGTTGGAACCCTTTTTTTTCTTCTTCAGATCCAAGCCACCACTCCATAGGCCACGACTTTGAGCGTTGGAACCTAGAAAGGTTGGGGACGGAAGTATGATCCTCCCAAGTCGCTATTCCGAGTTTGAACCATTTCGAATTTCCCGGTAATGGAACCAAATGATAAAACCAGGCTAAGGGTCAAATGAAAATAGGATGATAGGAATGATTTATTGAAGAAACAATGCAGAATCTGAACAAAGAACTTCAATAGAATCTGAATAGAGAACGATAGTATAAGTATGATTTATCAAAGAACGGTGACACCAAAACTTCAACGAAATCAACTAGTTCGTAAAAAGGACCAAACTCCTAATACATCAAAGATTATAATTTATGTTATTCGTTATTCTTAACCGTACACTTACAATTTATAGATAGAGATAGAAGATACTAGAAAATCATAATATGCTAAAATCGGTGTTGAAGATCAGGCATTACAATAAATCAGTGATCCTGATTTATCTCAATCTTTCCATCAATAAATTATCACTAACCTTGATTGATTTTCGAGAAGCGGGCAAAGGGGAAAGATGCAAGGATGCATAAAGTGCAGCTAATGGAGAGCGTCTGAAATCTAATACGCAGAAAAAGTAAAATAGTTAATACATGTACTTATCTGTAACACCTCCATAATGGTCAAATGCAACGGAATAGTATGTGGGGTGTTACTTTGGTGGATCGATAGCACACAGTATATAGAGCAATGATCATAATAGTCATTTGAAAACATATTACATTAATTAAATTGTACACATTTAGTATCTTGACTGAAAACAACATTTATTATAAATTTGAAGAAATATCCCAGCCTGATGGTAAACATGATGCTTCCTATGATGCTGGAATCCAATGCATGAACCTGTTTATTTTCTTGAGAAAACATATAAAGTAAAATGTGGAGGTCAACACGAGGTTGGTGAACTCACATGTTTAGTTTAAAAAGTAAAGGTACTGATATGCCAAACACCACGATCATAGCAGGACAATCACAACCCAATACTATAGTAGTTCCTATTGCCCTATAATAGAAGCTAGACATGATGCACAGGCGCCATTATGGATCATACCTGATGTTGTTTCCCTCAGTACGACAATGAAATAAACCTGTTGCTTGGCCCAAGCTTTTACGTGACAGCTGATCACGTCAGACCGGGTGTTGTCAATACCCGAATAGATCTATTCATAACATTTTGCGCTACACTATTAACTATTACATTCCACGTGAATAGGGAAACAATAGGAAATAAGTTGTTGTTTGTTGTTGTTGTTTGTGCGTGTTTGCATATAAAATGATTTAGTATGTTTTCTCCCCCAGTTATAAAATCAGTAAAAGATGGGGTCATGAACTCACCTCAACGATAAAGCAGTAGTAAAAAGTCACTGAGTATGCTGGCTTGGTATGATCACGAAGTGGTAGAAATACCTAAGTCATTTATGTATGACTCAGTAAATGCACAAATAAAATGCACAGATAAATGTAGTTGATGAAATGCATGATCACAAATTTAAATAACCGGTACCAGTTTTTAAGTGTTAATCCGTACGCACGATAAATCTAATAGAATGCATATAACTTGTTTTCTAAGGTTTATAAATTAAATAATGAGTTTATGTAATTTAACGTAACGAGGTATTGTTTCAAAAGTCTACGAGTTTTAATACACGACATTAGACTATAGTTTCTAAATAAATCTTTGTAATTTATTTAGTCGTAACATAATATAATAAGTTAATTTAATTTATATTATAACCCTTGTACAATTAAGAGTTCTCAAAATAATCCTTAAGGTTTAACATATTCAGTTTTAACAAGAATTATTACGGTTAAGTTAAGTTACAAACAGAGTTTTCACCGTTAGTCCTGTTCGTTATGTTAAGTTACCAAAACAACCCTTAGGGCTCGGTTAATGTTTGAAAAGTGGCAAGACCAGCCCTTTGAGTTTCAGAATATATTATAAATGCATGAATAGTTCACTCAAGGTTTATATAAGTTCATAAAATGACATTCCTAGTCCCCCAAGTTTCGAAATAAATTATTATGGCACGAAAAGTATTTCTAGGGCTTGCTATAAGTTTATAAAGTGGCAAGTTTAATCCTTGTGGTTTAATAAAGGTTCGGCTAGAATAAAAACGCAACCCTATACTTTCAATAATGGCAAGTTTATCCCTTATACTTTTTAGAAGTCACGAATCAAGTATATATGTTTTATAAAATTATATTTTCGATAATACTTTCACCCAATGGCATAAACGGCACAAAAACTCTCCAATAAATAAGTTTAGTGTTAAATGGGCTCGGTTGGCCCATTAAGGGTCCGGTTTGGGTTCTTGGGCTTAAAGGGCTAGTTTTTGGGGTTGATAAATATTAGCAAGTGTTTATTAATCAAATCTAATTAATCCTAATTTTTATAATTGGGCTAATGGGCTTACTATGTTCGGCTTATTTACTAAAAGCTTAGTGGGCTTATATAGTAAAAGCTAAATGTGATTTAGGTGCTAATTTAGTTTGCGGCTTAAGACTTATGGGCTTATGTGAGTGTGCTTATCTAGCCTATTATAAGTTTATCTAATCCTAATCTAAGTTTAAGTTAAAGGTTCATCTAGCCAAGGTCTTCCACTCGGCCAAAAATAATAAGCTGAGACCTTTGGACTTAACTAGGCACATTATAAGGCTTATACATTCTAGTTTTATAGGAAGCAAATCCTATGTTTAGTCAAGGTTTACACGAGTTTTTTATAGATCTACCATGTAGGTACTTTTTCCTATGAACACAACTTCAAGCCGTGATTTTTCTAGTCGGGTTTTAGCATAGTTTTTACGTGTACATGCTTCCCTAGTCGCGTTTTCTAGGAGTCTAAATGCATGACATGTACTGGAGAGTAAGAAAGAAATGAAATGGAGGTATGGAGGTGTTTCACTTAATTGTTTTGTGGAGATGATGATGGATAAACAAGAACTAGCTAAACCTCCTAGTTTCTACTTGAGTTCTACACGTATGGAAACTTAGTGGCTTATGGTGATGTTTCTTGCCTTGACAACCAAGATTCGAGTGTGGACTTGTACTAAATGCTTTGGGGACCAATATTTTGTAGTAAATGATGGTGTAAGTGTTTCGTGTAGGTGTTAAGAGGTATCCGAGTATGGGAGGTGGTTAAATGAGATTGTGTTTGTAATGTTAGCTTATTATCTAGGGTTACAAGATTTGAGGTGTGGTTTGGGGTTAGGCCACGACAAGAGAGAAGGAGGGGTTAGATTTGTGTCATAGATTAGTACTAGGTAATCTTGGTACAAGATATTATGGTACATTGCTATTAATGGAAGGCAAGGTACATTTTGGCTTTTCAAGTGGTGTAGCCGTCGGCTTCTAAGGGTCAAGGAGACATGAGGTGACTAAGATAGTGCAAGTGTAATGAGTATGTGTTAGTACAAGATTTAGTCTTATGTCTATTGTAAGTTTGTAAAGTTTTGAATATGTGTAGGTATGGTGCAAGTGTTATTCGGCTAACATAATATGTCTAGGATAGGTTTTGGTTCGATTATAGTGTTTTGGTATAGTTATTAGGAGTCTAGGTACGATATTGTATGAGTAGGTTCGAGTCTAAGTCGATTTGGTTAAGTTTTGGAGTCCTTGGTGAAATTATAGTCTTGCTTAAATAATGTATAAGTTTATCTTATTTAAAATGTAAGACACTTGAGAAAAAGAGTTAAAGTTGAAAATCATAATGTCAAGTAAGGAAAAGTAGATTATGTCGCCTCGTAGTATTGTTCATGAGGTGAATAAAATATATAAGTATATATTTTAAAGCATAAAATAGTTTCTTGGTAACCGTTATTAATTTGTGATCACGGGTTTAGATTTTTATAAACCTAAATGATGTATGCATATGTTCAAGTGTTTTAGGTGACTTAATAGTCCCAAAAGAAATGATTGTTTAAAGTCTCGTATGCTCATAGAAATGTAGCCATACGTAATGATCAATGGGGTGTAGTATTGTGACAACCCGTAAATTTGAACTCATTTTTAATCTCAAAGAATAAAATAATTATCGCTAAATTTTTTTAAACATTGTAAATCATAAATAGGAAGATGTCTAAAAGCTAATGAATTATATTATCAGTGATTTTACGTACAACGAAATATTTGAAAATTATATTGGTTTTATTGAAATTTATATGCTATGTATTTGAATAAGTTACTATAAATTAGAAAATAATTACTGTGCTATTTGAAGACCGCTATTAACTCTAACTGGAGGTCATCCAACTAATAGCTTATTTGATTTATCTATTTTATGAGAAATAAATTATTGTAAGTTTATAGGTCATATAAGTGTCAATAATAATTAATTTTAATAGTTAACGTACATTATCGAAATCACCGTTAATTAATAATAAAAAGTTACCAACGTTTCAACTCACTATTTCTTCAAAACTATATATGACAGACTATAAAAAGTATATAAATTATATATTTGTCACTTTTAATTTATTTTCAAGGCATCGAATAAATTACCGAGGTAATCATATTTAATTCATCATTTAATTATAAAATACCATTTTTATGTCTAAACGATCACAAAAATGTCTAAATTAATTTTATCAACTTCAAACTAATAAAATTAATTTATAAACTTCATATTTAACCATAAGAGCTTAACTAAATTATAAAACGACTAGAAATAAGCACGTATTAATTTTAAAAGCTCGTAAGTAATTTTAAATGCCCGTAAACCCCAAGTAAACCTAACTAATTATTCCTAAACCCAAATTAGCCCCTTTTTATCACTACTTGATAGAAATTTCGTGGGTTTAGTCTTATAAATAGGACGATTTAGAAGTAACTAGTATTCACTAAAAATTATAAGTTTAACCAATAATCACCACCCTGTCATAATTATATCCAACCCTAACCCATGTAATCTAAATCCAATGTTAAACTGGCTGAAACTACGTTTTTGTAAGCTAAATTTGACCCACTTAAAGTCTGAATGACGACTAGCTCATAAAGATCATTTTCCGAGCCTACCAGGTGGGCTACCCACTGGAACCTTATTTGTGTCATAACTCTAAAGTATGGAAGTTACGGGCTCTCAAAGTAGCCTTGTTGAACACTTTTCAAATTATGGAAAATGTTAAAAATTATTATTTTATGTGAAATTTCAACTAGTAACATGTATTGTAAGACGCATAGTTAAATTCCGTATGTATAAACTTTACCATTAAATAATACATGTAAAAATGAGGTTTTTATAAAACCTAATTACTTATATGTCTTTTAAAATCGTTAAATGAATTAAGATGTAAAACTCGTAAATTATACATATCATGTTAACCTAATAATTAGTGACACGTCTTTTTATAAAATTTAGAATGATTAATAAACAAATACGAGAACCTAATTCATAAAATCTGTACTTTTTACTTTTTAAAGCCTATAAAATTGAAGTGTCAAGTATAATCAAAACTTGAGAAACCTAGATTAATTTTATTTGAATTCATATTAACCTATCAATAATTTATAATGCATAAACATGAAAATATAAAATGATAAAGATTGATAAAACCCTAGTTTAAAAAGATAAAACCCGACACTACATAATTAAACTAATAATAGCCGAAACGTTTAACAAAAAATTTTGTCGTTATTATTTCAAACTAAAGCACCAACTAAGGAACAGGTTCAACATGCATGTCATAATCATCAGGCATATACTTAATATGTATTATCTTGTTTAGGTTATCAGTAAAGTTCTACTTTGTTTCTGCAACTACTTTCCATCTGCAAGGTGAGTTCTCTAGCCCCTATCTAAATTTATTTTATCAAACCGTGAGTTTTCTAGCTCTTTTTTAAATTGTTTTGTCAAAGTGTGAGTTTCCTGGCCCCTCTCTCTAAAACTATTTTATCATCTTTTGGGGTGAGAACATTGCTTGATTTATAACGCGTGTACACAAGTGAACTATTCTTTACTAGTTGATCCAAGTCCCGAAATAACCCACATGAGAACTGCCCACGAATCATGAACCGTTAGTCACCTAGCTGGGTTACAACAAAGTGAGCGTGAATGTTATGGATAGATCTATCGGAGTTGACACTCCTATTTACTGTGAATGGGTCCATTCAAGTAAATACAATTTCATTTGAGGATAACGGGTGACTGAGGTTAGTCACCTACATGGGCACACACGAAGTCAGTTAGACTCGTTAACGCATCGGTGTCATGAGCTTAGATAGTAGTAAAGATAAACTATGTGACTTTGTATGTGTTATAATGTCACAGGTGGATAAGAATCTTGTGGTTCACTAATATGATTTTCGTTGTTTTTATAAACTCAAACCTAGGAACTCACCAACTTTGTGTTGAAACTTTAGCAATGTTTTTATCAGGTATGCTACTATGTGGATTATGTGGAGTCTTCATTGTTTTTTTGGCATATAGAGGTCGTTCTCTCGCATCAAGTCCTCTTCACACCATGAAGTCGCAACCCAAATCCAGTCTTCCGCTGTAGTGAAATTTGGGGGTGTGACAAGTATGCTCATATAATATAGTCATATAAATGTTCGTGTGTCCTTATGATTAAATACTCATAATCATAAGTAATGTTTCTTGATCAAATGTTTTCAGTTGTTCCCAAATACGATAAAATGCTCAATGTTCTAATGATTCAAATAATGTATGCTCATGTATGATGCATATGATTGTATAAAATTTTCATGCAAAGGTGGTAATATATTGATATCACGAGGTGACGATTACAATGATGTCATAACTAAAACCTGAAAACTACAGGTTTTACTGCCCTACTCCGTTATATTAAGCTTTGTCCTCAAAGCTTAAGTTGATGTTACTGCTTGGGTGAACAAGTGTGGATACTTAGCTCTGAATGAGTCTTCATGTTCCCAAGTGAACTCAGGACCTCTCCTAGAGTTCCAACGTATCTTAACTAACAGAATTTGGCTTCGCTTCAGTTTCTTGACTACTCTCTCCATGACTTATATGGCTTCTTCTGTGAATTGGAGTTTGTCATTAAAGTGGACTCCCTCCAATGCCATGGCTAACGGCTCATCCGCGTAGCACTTCTTTAGGTTTGAGACATGGAATGTAGAGTGTACCCGGCTCAACTGCTGGGGTAACTCTAAACGATAAGCGACTTCATCGATTCTGGCGATCACCTTGAAGGGTCCTACGTAACGTGGGTTTAATTTTCCACGTTTTCTAAATCGTTCAACGCCCTTCCAAGGTGATAACTTAAGCATAACACGGTCACCTACTGCGAATTCCATAGGTTTTTCTTTACGATCTGCATAGCTCTTCTGTCTGTCTTGTGCAGCTTGAATCCTTTGTTTGATGAGAGTGATCTTCTCAGTAGTCTCTTGGATCAGTTCGGGTCTAGTAAGCTGAAATTCCCCCACCTCTGCCCAGCACACGGGTGATCTGCACTTGCGGTCATAGAGAGCCTCAAATGGTGCTGCTTTGATGCTGGCATGGTAGCCGTTGTTGTAGGAGAATTCAACTAATGGTATATGTTCGACCCATCCTTTTCCGAATTCGATCACACATGCCCTCAGCATGTCTTCCAATGTTTGGATTGTTCTTTCACTATGACCGTCAGTCTGTGGGTGATAAGCAGTACTCATGTCCAAGTTTGTTCCCAAAGCTTGTTGAAAAGCTTTCCAAAAGTTTGACGTAAATCTACCATCTCAATCACAGATGATTGAGACTGGTATACCGTGTCTAGTCACAACTTCCTTTAGGTACAGTTTGGCTAACTTGTTTAGAGAGTCATTTTCTCTGATGGGTAGGAAATGAGCGGATTTTATGAGTCGGTCAACGATTACCCAAATTGTATCGTAACCGTGAGATGAAGTAAGAAGTTTGGTAATGAAGTCCATGGTGATGTTGTCCCATTTCCATTTCGGTATCTCGGGTTGGACTAACAAACCCGATGGTCTCTGATGTTCTGTCATCACTTTGGCACATGTCAGACATTTCTTCACATAGGTTGCAATGTCTGCCTTCATGTTTGGCCACCAATATAACTTCTTCACATCCTGATACATCTTCTCAGATCCGGGATGTATAGAATACTTAGCTTTATGAGACTCATGCATGATTACTTGTCTCAAATATCCATAACATGGAAACCAACTTCTTCCATGTAAACACAACGTTCCGTTTGCTCTTGCTTCTGACTTCGCCTTGCTTAGATCTGTCCTAAGCATCCCTCCTATGTTCTCTTTCCCAAGTTTCTCTGCTTTTTGTGCTTTTAGTTGAGCCTCTAGTATTTTCTTGGGTAGGTCCAAGCTAATCGTCATAACCAAGGCTCGAACTCTCATGGGTGGATCAGTTCCCTTGCGGCTTAGCGCATCTGCGACTACATTTGCTTTACCGGGGTGGTATTTGATGTCACAATCATAGTCACTAAGTAGTTCGATCCAACAACGTTGTCTCATGTTCAACTCCTTCTGATCTAGAATGTGCTGCAGGCTTTTGTGGTCGGTGTGCATTGTACACTTCGTTTCGTACATGTAGTGCCTCCAGATTTTAAGGCGAAAACTACGGATCCGAGTTCTAGATCATGAGTAGAGTAATTCTACTCGTGCTTCTTCAGTTGCCTTTAAGCATAAGCAATCATTTTCTGTCTTTGCATCAACACAGCTCCTAAGCCTTTGTGTGAGGCATCACAGTAGACAACAAGCTCTTCGTTGCCTTCTAGTAAGGCTAAAATAGGTGCACTACACAACTTTTGTTTTATGGTTTGGAATGCAGCTTCTTCTTTTTCTCCCCAATCAAATTTCACGCCTTTCTGAGTAAGCTTCGTCATAGATTTAGCTATCTTGGAAAATCCTTCTATAAATCTCTGGTAGTAACCGGTAAGACCTAAGCATTGGCGAATTTCCTTTGGTGAAGTGGGTGCTGCCCAATCCTTTACGGATTCGACCTTTGCGGGATCTACTTGAATTCCTTTGATGTCGATCACGTGACCAAGAAAATGCACTTTAGGAATCCAAAAATCACATTTGGAGAATTTGGTGTATAGCTTCTCTTCCTTAAGTAGTTCTAGTACTTGAGCAAGATGTTTTCCGTGTTCTTGCTTATTCTTGGAATAAATGAGTATGTCGTAGATAAACACAATCATGAACTTATCCAGATACGGGCTGCACACTCGATTCATGAGGTCCATGAATATGGTTGTTGCGTTGGTTAGTCCAAATGGCATGACCTAGAATTCGTAATGACCGTAACGAGTCCTGAAAGCTGTTTTCGGTATGTCCTCCTCTCTGACCCTCAACTGATGGTATCCAGATATTAAGTCAATCTTGGAATACACACTTAATCCTTGTAGTTGATCAAATAGGTCGTCGAGTCGTGGTAGCGGGTAACGATTCTTTACAGTCTACTTATTCAGTTCCCTGTAATCAATACACATTCGTAAAGAACCATCTTTCTTTTTGACAAAAGCACTGGAGCTCCCCAATGTGAGGAACTGGGTCTGATGAAACCTTTGTCTGACAGTTCTTGAAGTTGTTCAGCGATTTCTTTCATCTCGGTCGGTGCTAACTGGTATGGTGCTTTAGCTACAGGTGTAGCTCCTGGTATCAAGTCAATTCAAAATTCCACTTGACGAGTAATGTTTGTATATGTGTAAGTTCGTTTTTCCCAACTCAATCTAAATTGATAGGCCAACCAATTTTAGAACACGATATTGTTTTTGGTATTTGATTGAATAAGATTTTGGAATCTAGATTTGTTATAGACAAGCAAAGAAAATGAAAATAATATGAGTACGCATATTACTTACTAGTCTAAAAACACGTTGCAATTACCACTTAAAATTCACAAGTACAAATGATTAAGCTAATGGTACAAGTATCTAATGCATGCAAAGAAATATTAAAATGCTAAAAATGAAATTTATACTAAAGAAATGTTAAGTACAACTATCAATGCAAAATGCACAAGTTATAAAGCTAAGAGTACAAGTAAAAATGCCAAAGGTACAAGTAAGCAAAGCACAACAAAAGTTACAAGCTAGAAATGCAAAACTTGAAAAGCTAAAAGCTGAAAATATAACAACTCTTAAACTAACTAACTGGATTTGTAACTACCAAAACTAGGAGGACTGAACTTGCAACAAAATTAACTGAAAAACTATTAAAATTGGAATTGAAAAGCCCTGAAGTTTAAGGGGAACAAGTGACAAAAATGTTTGAATACTTGAAAACGGGTACAAAGAAAATAAGCTCGTATAAGCTCAATACTGGAGCTTTTTGAAAAAATCTTTTTGCAAAAGGCTTAAAAGTAGATTTTAGCTAGGGAAAACAAAGCTCATAAGCTCAGGTTAAGTAAAACTCTCAAATAGATTATTCAATAAGCTCACAATAAGCTCAAGAGAAATCTAAACAAGCACAAACTGATTTTCTTACTGAAAATGAAAGAACACCTTACAAGAAGCTTGGAATGTCAATTGGTTTTGAAAATGATGCAGTAGATAAGTTAGAAAGTAGAAATAAGCAAATGGCCAGCTTATTTGACCAAGTTTGACCAAAATATGAAATAAGCCCAAATTCACAGGAAATGCCTAATACATGTTTCTAAGTAGATTTGTGAAAGAAAAACACTAAGTGTATGAAGAGGATTGGCCTAAAATGAAGATGACTAGTACTTTAGCTACTTGCACCACAATAACTTGATTTGGCTTATTAGAATGAGCTACAGCTAATACTGGAAGAAATGCTATAGCAATATTTAAAGCTGGCAACTAGGGGATTTCAAAAAGCTAAAGAACTCAAGATTTCATGCAGTAATGAAGATTTAAGGGTACTTTGAATTTTCCAGAGACTTGAATGGAAGTCTAGACATCTAATCTTTTAGCAAAAGTGTATTTGACTAATGCACTTGACTAGAAAACTTGTAAATCTTACTCACACAAGACACTACAAAAGCTTTAGACTACTTTTACTCTAAAATTTGGACTTACAAATCAACAACTCACTTAACCAAACACTTCTTATCTGATTTTTGGAAAATTTATGAAAGCTAGATTGAGTAAAAGACTATGTTATGAACTGAAAACTATTTGAGCAAGTTACTTACACCAAATGCACCAGATAACAACTCAAAAACCACAGGTTTATAAAAGATACAAGGACTTGGACTACAAGGATAATTTTATGCAATTTTTGACTAAATTTTGTGAACCAAAACTCAATAGACTACAGCTAATGATGTAAACTCTATCAAGCTATAACAAAACATTAAATTTCAACCAAATCAAGCAAGAACAATTACTAAATCAGGCTAACACAGATTAATGCAAGTTTGACAGTTTGATGCTAGTAACACTCAAATTGAACAAGTACTAACAGAACTAAGCAAACTATCACTTTATGATCAAAACTACACAAACACCTTAAAACTAACACAATGGTCACAGAATCAAGCAAATTCCAGTATTCATGAAGCTTAACAGAACAAATGTAGGTTATTAAAGTTGAATGATGTGTAACTAATGCAGGCTAACTAGAATTTGATCAAAAGCTTAACAAACTAACAAGACAAAATCAAATCACTACTAACACATACAAGCTAACACAAATTCAGCAAAATCAAGTAATCAAACATTATCTATAAGAATTAAGCATGCAGAGTTCATTTTAGAGGAATTTAAAACAAGTAAAAGTGCCTTTTAGCGAGATGCCTCCTTTGATGGAGTAGTATGGCGCTGAGTGTGACAACCCTGGTTTTGAGGTTCGCCACTTAGTTTTGTTTTGTGCTAGTTGCGTGTCTTTACGTGTTTATGTGCTTATTGGTGTGTATAGATTGTGGTTTGGATATCGTTTCCGGTACGGGGTACCTTGTGAATGAAACGATGTGTGATGATTTCATGTTCATGAGTTCACATGGTAGTGACTATGAAGTGAGATGGTGTTATTTGGTGGTTCTAAGTATACGTATATGTATTATAGAAAATCGTATTTTTACGATTTACGGTTTAGCATTTAGAGGTCGCGGATGAGGTAATTAGTCATATGAATATTTTTTGGGATGGTTTTAAGTCATTTAGGACTTAGTTATAAAGTTTATTGCAAAATTCGATATTTTTTTTAAAAGTGTATATTTTACGTCTTTTACGGTAAAACGCGTAAATTTGACTAGTTTTACGGTTTTGTGGTTTTGGAAGCTTTGGGAGCTGAAATAAATTAAGGAAAATTAAAGTAATATTAATAACATAATATTAAATAATAAAAATAAAAAAAAGAATTTAGGGGTGTTTGGGTCGGTTTAGACGCACCAAAGAAGAAAGAAAGAAAAGAAAAGCCCAAAACAGGCCCAATGGACTTGTAATTGGATTAGGGGGCCTTTAGGACTTAACCAAACCCAAATCATAACCATAATAATCAGGTTTTTAACCTCCATAACATCTCCTAGCCGAAATTCATCAATGGTGGCCAATTAGGGTTCTTCAAAAATTAGGTTTTCTCATCTTCCATTAAATTAAAGGTAAAACCTTCTAACCCTTTTCATATTAATTGTTTTTAATGTTTTCTATGATCATTTTATGATGGATTTAGGTTAGGGTTTAATTAAAAACAGTATATTAATCATATTTTAATAATTAAATAAATTAGGGCTTGTAATTAGAGGGATTAGGGTTAATTAATGAGGTTGATTTTGTTAAACCCGTTTTTAAAAACTGGGCAGAGTTTTGAGTCAATTGTTTTGATCATATCTAGAGTTCTAGGAACATTCAAGATGCGATCAAACTAGCCCTGAAAAGGTATTTGAAGTGGCTTTCCAATTAAAGAAACTATAACTAAATTGGAGGTCGGGAAGTGGGTCAAAAACAGGTTACAACAGTCGGAGATCAAAACAGTTTTGAATTCAGCCTGTTTTCTTTTTAAGTTTTGGGTTGTTTGGGGTACTCAGGGTTGCATTGGGATCTTCTCACGAACATGAGAGATGTTTTATATATGGTAGTGAGTATCTGCACTTGGGCTAAGGTTGTGGTTTAGGGTAAGACCCTCTAATGGTAACAAACTTTTCATACGTTTAAAATCAGTGAATTCTGGATAGGTAGCAATATATATACATATATCAGGGCCTTAACAGTAGCTTTAAGGTTAGGTCAAGTGGGAGGTTTTAAATAACATGTATAAAAGTGTGAATATTCCTTTTACAAAAACCATGGGTATATTTAAGTGGACGTTTGACTTAAAGTTTTGAGACCTAAAACTGGGACTGTTTTGTGTAAAATTATGAACGGGGTAGCTATTAAACTTAACCAAGTTAGGGACTTGTTAAGGAAGGGTAATGGGGTGATTAGAACTTAAAAATGAGGTAATTATATGGGAATAGGCTAGATGTCCAACATAGGTTGATGAGCCATCTTGGTGATTGGTTCGGGTATTGATTGTGTGTTTTTGGTTTGTTAGCTCGTTGCTAGTGCGAGGACTTGTGAAGAAGCTATCAGGTGAGTTTCATAGTCCCATGTTTACTTTTAATTTTGACTTCCAGATGGGATGGAAGAGACACTGTGTTGAGTTGTTTATAAATTGATGTTGTGAATGTTTTTAAGGTTTGAGATGGACTTGTGTGTACATTATGTGATTAACTGCTATGTGATTCTTGTTTGTGTATGATCTGGATTGGAAAGGTACATAGGTGTATGGGCGCCTATGGGACCAATGGTTAATGACAAGGTAGTGGCCTTGGGATAAGTACATAGCGTGATCGTCTATGGGACCAATGGTTAATGACAAGGTAGTGGCCTTGGAATAGGTACATAGTGTGATCATCTATGGTAGAATGTTGTTTGGCAAGGTAGGAGCCTTGGATTTGGTTTGATATGTTTGATCTTGAATTTTTAGTTGTTAATGCATACTTGTAGCACATTGTCCATATGTTATTGTATTGGTGTTTGTTATTCACAGCTTGTAACTGATTTAGCGTTAGAGTCTAAACCTATGACTCTCACCAACTTTATGTTGACGTGTTTTAGTGTCTCTTTCAGGTGATAACATGGTTAAGCGTGAGAACTTATGTGGCTAGGATTTGGAGAGCGTAGGAATGCATATAGAAGGATATCCCCGTTGCCTTCTTAGTTTACCTTTATGTTTTTTTTTATAAGTGATGCATGTTGGCACCTATATGTTTGATATGTTTGTGTTATTTGTTTGTCTCGGGTAAATGGTAGTACTGTTACCTATTTACCTAGACTCCTGCATGTTGAGATATTGTCATGACATTTGTGTCGCCATTTATGACATTTCTTATTTCATTTAGTTATCTCTATAGACACGCCATGTTGTGATGATATCCATACGTCGCGCCCCATATTCCGCCATGGTGGGGTGTGACAGAATGGTATCAGAGACAATGGTTATAGAGAATTAGGTTGCCTAGTCGCGTAGCCTAGTCTATAGCTTAAGGGTCCCTGCATATAGGCGTCATAGGAGTATGTGTGCATTTTATTATAATTTATGTGTTTGAATGTTATTTATTGTGATGTTTTGACTAGTATGAATTGAACCATAGTAAGTTCATACTTAGCCACATGTTATTTTATTTTTGGGTGGTGACTAGTGCGGGTTGAACCATAATCGTCCACACTAGTCATTGTCGTATTTTGCTTAAATTGTACATTATAGTACATAATTTGGTACATGGTAGTTCTATCTTTTGTTGGGTTATTTTATGTACCTGAGGTACAATATTTTTCTTTTGATGTTTAAGTCATGTTCCCTAAGAATCGTGTGGTGGTTCGAGTTACTAGGAGTACATGGGTAGGAAGGATTTTAAGCCGTTTCCACTCTTATGGGCGACATGACTTATAACTGATTATGTTTTCGTTTTGGATTTAGTCTAGGCTGTTTAATCTAGACTATGGATTTCTGTATTCCAAGAGTTTTATTATGTTATTTTTATAGATGGAGTTTTGGATCTTATTGGTTATGTGGTTATGAACTTATGTGAGTAGATGGATTTATGTGTTATATGTTGTATTGATTCTTATAAGTGTCATCATAGGAGGAGTGCATTGGGGAAAGGGTAATTGTATAAGTATGGTGGCCAACATAGTTATACAAGTACCACAACTTCAATGGGTTCCCAAGTATGGTTGCATGAAAGAGGGTTAGTACATGCTTGTATATGATGAGATGTAGAATTTGGGTATACGTATTATATATGAGTTTATGTAATGGCTACCTACGATATGGATATTGTTCTTTTTGTGTTATATGTTTTGGGTTATAGATGTGTTGTGTGATTTTGGGGTCACAGGATATGGTTTGGTTTTGGAGGTGGGCTTTATGCCTTGTTGTGGCACGGTGAGATGGTGATTACTCGTATGGAAAAAACGAGCGTATAAAGCGATTGATTGACTTACGTGTATGATAACGAGTATGTTTGGGGGATTCAATAGGTATACATATGCGGATGTATATATACTACTATGTGTTAAGTTATGTTATATGGTCGTTCACTAGTTATTATAGCTTGAACGTACCTTGTGTTTGTTCGTGTTTTATGGTGCTGGAGTTTGGTGGAGTTTCAACGACGTTTTGAATCTTTTGAACTGTGTCTTGTAGCGTATTCTTTGAGTTTCGTATTTCACGTGTACGTTTTAAAACGGTGTTCTTGGTTTTAAGTCTATTGAAATAACCTGGGATTTCTTTTGAGATAGTGAAATCTTTTGTGTTGAGTCTTACATTTCTTTTGGTTGGTATATGGAAAAAGGGGACTTAGAAATCTAGTATAGGGTTAGATAGTTGGTCGTATTCGGTAAAATAAGGGTAAGGTGTTGGGGTCGTGTTTGAAACAAGATGTAACATAAGATTTCTTTTTAGTCAACACTTATTTATTTCAAATTCTAAAAGACTTTCTTTAAAATAAAGCGAAGTAAAATTTCTTTCTACTTACATAGTTTATATAATTAGGTTTAACCGATTCACGTCATTTATAATTATTAATTCAAGGTTAAATTGAGTTTATGAAGATTTCACATACAATTTTATCTTTCATTATATAAAACTGTTTCGGTCATAACTTGTTCGTTTTTAGAGCTTTTTGAGTGATTCAAAAGCCAAAAATTATGTACTCGGAACGTACTTTTCAAATATTCAGAAAGTATAGTCATGGGAGGTCAGTGGACTGGTCGGAATTGTTGTACAAGTTTCAGGTTCAAGGTTGAGTTTTGAATAGTAGTTTATTTTTATTTGGGGTGCACGGGATACCTAGTCCTTGGGTTGAGTTTTGAGATCGCCTAGAAGGTTGTTTGTAGATGGTTTGAGTCACATAGATGTGGGAAGGTAAAAAAATAATAATAATAATAAATAAGAGTATATTCTTTTGGAAAGGTCGGTCTTTTGCACGGTTTAAATAATATGTTGCGGGGCGTAATATGCTTTGGTTGCCATTAGGTGTTTCTTGGATTATTTTTCGTTGTCATGGGTCATTTTGAATTGATACATGTTCTGGGTTTGAGTGTTCTTTTGAGTCTCATGGTTTTTGACTTGTTTTAATTGGTGCACGTGAAATGTCGTTACTTATCCGTTGGTTTGATTCGTTGATCGTATCTGATGGATTCAGGATGTAGTTTTGGTTTCGTATTGTTCGGGAGCGTTGAGGTAGTCGTATGAAAGACTTGGTCGCGCCTACACGCTTAAGTAGGTGACCATGAGAGAACGGTCGGAATACCCTTAGTGGGGAGGAAAGAAGTTCGTAGACGAACTAGTGTGGTCATGAGGTCTCTTAGGAGTACCAAGGAGATGAATAGAGATTTGTGGGATATTAGCACAAGTAACGCACCATAGAGAGTGTTGGAAGGGGAAGTAATACCTCAAAGGTATTTATGATTGTTCGTAAGGCATGTAAGTTTTCTGAAAATTTCCTGAAATTTAGTAGGTTTGCCTATTACTGTGAGGTAGAACCATAAATAGCGCAAGTAGGAGAAGTGAGAGGAGTTGTAGTTAGTGCCCTTCTAAGGCAAATCGTTGATGGAGTGATTTAAAAAAAAACAAGAGCTGTTAGAGATTGCAAGGAATGCCAGATAAAAGTTGAGTTGCTTAGTAGTAGATTGGATGTGGAAAGAGGTTGAGTGGTCTGATGAGAGGAAGTACCGGTCTTTTAAGATGCGTGTAGAATTTTGCAAGTAGAACGAGGTAGGAATTTATTCGTATTGCCGCTAAGAGAGGGTGCAAGGAGGACATAGTTGAAACTGCTAAGGATGTTGTATGAACGCTTTGAGTTTACGGTTATGTATTTGGCTTCAGCAAAGCACTAGCGGTTTTCATGGTGTCAATGAACCAAGTGTGCATGAACGTGTATAAACGAGTTGTCATCGGGAGCGTCGACGACATCTTGAACTACTCAAATCTGAGAAGGAGAGTGAGGCGAATTATGTGTTGGTTTTGGAGTGGAGTTATACGTGAGATTTTCGAGTGTGAGTTTTTAGTATTAATTTTACCATGATGAGTAGTTAGAGATGATGGCGTATCAAGGAACCAGCAAGGGGCGAAGTGAAGAAGGATGAGGAAGCGTTTTGGAGGCTGAAGAGGTGGATTGGATAATGAGCCGATCTTGGCATTATCGGAAGGACCGGATGAATTCGCGAAGCATGACGATACGTGGAGCAAGGATTTGGACGCGTACGAGGACGACAAAGAAAGGCGATCGCTTATACGTTGAAGGAACTGAAGATTTGGAAGAACTAAATGGACTTAGTGGGACTGGATTGTTATATCTGCCTAGAATGCTAGAGGCATTTGGTGTACGAGACGTGGAGAATGATCTATACGGATCATGAACGTCTCCAACACATATTCAATCATCTTGATTGAACATTTGGCAAAGGTGGTAGGTGGACTTAAGTGACGAAAGAAAATTGCAAGGCCAAGTACCATCTGGGAAAGGCAAGCATGGTCGATGAGACATGGAATAAGAAGAATGAGGTGAAGCTGAGACGAACTTGAACTATAGGGATGACGTATTGGAGCGGTTTGGATAAAGGATATAGGTTGCACGAGTTGAGTTGCCTAAAGCCGAGAACGCGTCAACGTGTATGATGCGTGGCTTGGACAATCATACGGAGAAGAGGGACGTAGACTATAATTCCTACATAGATAGGAGCAGCTTAGAAAGGGCGATGTAAGGACGAAGTTGGTGGAAGGGATACATAATGCGGTGGAGGATTAAGTACGATGGGAGTTATGTGATAGTCGATAGACTGACTAATTCATCACATATTTCAAGAGGAAGGAGAAGTCACATAGTTGAGAAGTTGGAAGGATTGCGTACGGATGTGATGGAATAGAGGATTTTGCGTAAAAGTTAGCCTAATATGTATGGAATGCCTTATGAAGGATTATGGCAAGGGAAGAAACGATGGGAAGCATCACATCGTGATGTATGGTAGGAGTTGAAGAAGAAGAAGGAAGTGTGTATAGAAGCGAAGCATGAATGAAATAGGTCGAGATAGGAACCGAAGGTAAAACTTTGGTAGAGCTTAATGAGTAGAATAAAGAACAAGCAGGCTAATACTGTCGTAGTGTGGAAAAGGAAATGGCACTGACCTATACTGATTGATTTAGAGGTAGTTAGAAAACTCGTTAGCGATGGCTGAGTTTTCATATAATGATAGTTATCATACTAGAAGTCGATAAATGCCATTTGAGGCACTATATGAAAGGATAGGGTGAGTTGTCCCTATTGTGGACTAGAATTGGTAAAAGAGGCTACTAATGTGGTAATGATGGTTGTGGAAAGGATGAGAGCAACAAGGGATGCTATGTAGAAAAGGAGGAAACCACTAGAGTTAGTGACAAAGTTATGTAGGGAGTTTCACCCATAGTAACGGGTGGTATGTTTTGGTAAAATGGAAGAGTTTATGTAGAGTTTTGTAGGTCCATTTATGATCTTTAGAAAGATCGGACCATTAGCTTATGAGCATAGAATTTCCTGGGGGAAATGAGTTGTATACATGATACATTTCATGTATTGAGATTGGTAAAGGTTATTTGAGAATGCATTTTGCATGTACGGTTATTCGGGACTTGTGTTAATGAGAGTCTTTGTTTTATCAAAGAGTCATCTAGGAGATTTATTGACTGTGAGGTCAAGAGTTTGGCAATGAGTTTTGTTTTTGGTTTGTATATGTGGTATTTTGAAACTTGAACTAAAGTTCACGTGGAAATGAGAGGAGTTCTTTTAGAACAAGTATCCTCGTGTGATTTGTTGTCTGTGTGTTTGATCCTAAGGAGTAAATCTCGGGACGAGATTTCTATTAGGAGGGAGTGATGTGACAACCCTGGTTTTGAGGTTCGCCACTTAGTTTTGTTTTGTGCTAGTTGCGTGTCTTTACGTGTTTATGTGCTTATTGGTGTGTATAGATTGTGGTTTGGATATCGTTTCTAGTACGGGGTACCTTGTGAATGAAACGATGTGTGATGATTTCATGTTCATGAGTTCACATGGTAGTGACTATGAAGTGAGATGGTGTTATTTGGTGGTTCTAAGTATACGTATATGTATTATAGAAAATCGTATTTTTACGATTTACGGTTTAGCATTTAGAGGTCGCGGATGAGATAATTAGTCATATGAATATTTTTTGGGATGGTTTTAAGTCATTTAGGACTTAGTTATAAAGTTTATTGCAAAATTTGAGATTTTTTTTAAAAGTATATATTTTACGTCTTTTACGGTAAAACGCGTAAATTTGACTAGTTTTACGGTTTTGTGGTTTTGGAAGCTTTAGGAGCTGAAATAAATTAAGGAAAATTAAATTAATATTAATAACATAATATTAAATAATAAAAATAATAAAAAATGAATTTAGGGTTGTTTGGGTCGGTTTAGACGCACCAAAGAAGAAAGAAAAAAGGGAAAAGCCCAAAACAGGCCCAATGGACTTGTAATGGGATTAGGGGGCCTTTAGGACTTAACCAAACCCAACTCATAAACATAATAATCAGGTTTTTAACCTCCATAACATCTCCTAGCCGAAATTCATCAATGGTGGCCAATTAGGGTTCTTCAAAAATTAGGTTTTCTCATCTTCCATTAAATTAAAGGTAAAACCTTCTTAACCCTTTTCATATTAATTGTTTTTAATGTTTTCTATGATCATTTTATGATGGATTTAGGTTAGGGTTTAATTAAAAACAGTATATTAATCATATTTTAATAATTAAATAAATTAGGGCTTGTAATTAGAGGGATTAGGGTTAATTAATGAGGTTGATTTTGTTAAACCCGTTTTTAAAAACTGGGCAGAATTTTGAGTCAATTGTTTTGATCATATCTGGAGTTCTAGGAACATTCAAGATGCGATCAAACTAGCCCTGAAAAGGTATTTGAAGTGGCTTTCCAATGCAAGAAACTAGAACTAAACTAGAGGTAGGAAAGTGGGTCAAAAACAGGTTACAACAGTCGGAGGTCAAAATAGTTTTGAATTCAACCTGTTTTCTTTTTAAGTTTTGGGTTGTTTGGGGTACTTAGGATTGCATTGGGATCTTCTCACGAACCTTAGAGATGGTTTATATGTTTTAGTGAGTATCTGCACTTGGGCTAAGGTTGTGGTTTAGGGTAAGACCCTCTAATGGTAACAAACTTTTCATACGTTTAAAATTAGTGAATTCCGGATAGGTAGCAATATATATACATATATCAGGGCCTTAACAGTAGCTTTAAGGTTAGGGCAAGTGGGAGGTTTTAACTAACATGTATAAAAGTGTGAATATTCCTTTTATAGAAACCATGGGTATATTTAAGTGGACGTTTGACTTAAAGTTTTGAGACCTAAAACTGGGACTGTTTTGTGTAAAATTATGAACGGGATAGCTATTAAACTTAACCAAGTTAGGGACTTGTTAAGGAAGGGTAATGGGGTGATTAGAACTTAAAAATGAGGTAATTATATGGGAATAGGCTAGATGTCCATCATAGGTTGATGAGCCATCTTGGTGATTGGTTCGGGTATTGATTGTGTGTTTTTGGTTTGTTAGCTCGTTGCTAGTGCGAGGACTTGTGAAGAAGCTATCAGGTGAGTTTCATAGTCCCATGTTTACTTTTAATTTTGACTTCCAGATGGGATGGAAGAGACACTGTGTTGAGTTGTTTATAAATTAATGCTGTGAATGTTTTTAAGGTTTGAGATGGACTTGTGTGTACATTATGTGATTAACTGCTATGTGATTCTTGTTTGTGTATGATCTGGATTGGAAAGGTACATAGGTGTATGGGCGCCTATGGGACCAATGGTTAATGACAAGGTAGTGGCCTTGGGATAGGTACATAGCGTGATCGTCTATGGGACCAATGGTTAATGACAAGGTAGTGGCCTTGGGATAGGTACATAGGTGTATGGGCGCCTATGGTACCATGTTGTTTGGCAAGGTAGGAGCCTTGGATTTGGTTTGATATGTTTGATCTTGAATTTTTAGTTGTTAATGCATACTTGTAGCACATTTTCCATATGTTATTGTATTGGTGTTTGTTATTCACATCTTGTAACTGATTTAGCGTTAGAGTCTAAACCTATGACTCTCACCAACTTTATGTTGACGTGTTTTAGTGTCTCTTTCAGGTGATAACGTGGTTAAGCGTGAGAACTTATGTGGCTAGGATTTGGAGAGCGTAGGAATGCATATAGAAGGATATCCCCGTTTCCTTCTTAGTTTACCTTTATATTTTTTTTTTGATAATTGATGCATGTTGGCACCTATATGTTTGATATGTTTGTGTTATTTGTTTGTCTCGGGTAAATGGTAGTACTGTTACCTATTTACCTAGACTCCTGCATGTTGAGATATTGTCATGACATTTGTGTCGCCATTTATGACATTTCTTATTTCATTTAGTTATCTCTATAGACACGCCATGTTGTGATGATATCCATACGTCGCGCCCCATATTCCGCCATGGTGGGGTGTGACACTGAGCCAACTAGAGCCTGCAAGAACACCACCTAAAGACAACCATTAACCCACAATATCACCCCGTTAGCTATTTCTGATCAGATTAACCCAAACAACTACAAACTTCTTCAAACAAACTAGAACTGAACTGAACTCTAACAAGCCTTCAAAATCAATCACAAAGCTTCTATTGATCAAGGATGATCAATAAAAACCAACTAGAATAGTAGTAGTATGTATTACAGTGAATTATAAAGGATATTTGAATGGAATTGAACTTGAAATTTTATTGAGGTGAGAAAGTAGTTACAAAGTCGTTACAACTATCTAACTAACTCTCAAGTGTGTGTCAAACACTTAAGAGTAGCTAACTAACTGAAAATCTAACTGAAATTGAGAGAGAATTAAAAAGTATGTGTGTTTTCACACTTAGCTGCGTGCTTACAAATGAGGCCCTATGTGTCTATTTATAGAGTGAAAGTGAGAAGTGGTTGGGGGGGGAGTGACGTGTCTTGACCAATCCAAAGTTTCCAGGTGACCTCAATTTCTCAATTTCATATAGCCGTTGCCAATCTTGAATTAGGCTTTTGCAATTGAGTGGATTTCAATGTAATTGACTTGCAGGGTTGGAATCTTCTCTTCATTTAGAGCAGGTTTGATGTAGAGAACTTCTCTTGATATGTACTCTAGCTCTTGATCGATTCTAGATATATTGAGAGGTTGAATATGCCACGTGGTGTGATGTGGTTGGTTGAATATAAGAGACACAGATCATCTCCATAAGGAAGAAATTCCATTGGCTGATTTGTAAAAGTGCGGATTGCACTGTTGTGATACGTGGTTATGATGAGAGAGAGTGAGGGGCCAGGTGTCCACTAGTTTGGCAATCCGAGTATATGAAATGTTGCTCTCCCATTGGTTGATATAAACTCACACGGATTGAGCCCTTTATATACTTTAAAAAATGGCAGCTTTAGTCCTTGTACTTTGGCAGATTCATGATTTAAGCTTAGCACTTCATTCCTTTGGCATAATTGGTCCCTTGACTTCTATTCTTGATCATTCAGGCCCTTTGACTTGGTTGACTTGAGAGTTGACTAGGTTTGTCTTTGATCTTGACTTTATCAAAATTTGCACTTTAGTCCCTCATCTTTTGAATGTTGTCAAGATAGGTCCTTCATCTTCAAAAGTCTTGTCATATAGCATCCTTTTGTGTCTTTTTCTTCATAAATGAGCTTGATATCCATGATTTCTTCATTTTGTATCAAATTACCTACACAAGTGAACATTAACACAAAAACACCACATAATTCCGTTTTGACACATTAAAGTAGGTATTTTGCTTCGTGTTTTAGGGTTTAATATGATTAAATTGATATGAGATTTAACTTATATCAAATCCCCTACACTTGACCATTGTCATGCCCACATGCAATGATAAGTTTTCAAAATGGTAGATTACACTTTTCTTATAATTAATCCATAATGGCCATATGATATGATACTAAACTACTTTATACTATATGATGCATGATTTGGATTTTTACAAATGCAAATGCAAGAAAGAAATTTTTGTATACTTTTTATTGGGATTATTCACAAATGGTTTAATGGAAATAACTCATAAAGACTCAATGACTTAGATTATGGCTTTGGTACCATGAATACTTATCATCCTCAAGTTTCACTTTCCCCAAACCAAGCGTAAAAATGGGATCATTGCATTCACAAGTAAAAATTGCATCAACTTATTCATAACAATTAAATGTGGAACCGGTTATTAATGAGCAAATTGCTTGAGAGAAAATTTGTCTTTATTCAAGCATGAATTATTAAAAGTGTAAAATCCAAAAATAAGGAAGGACGGTTTTAACCCTAAGTAGTCATCTCATCCACTACTTGAAAAAACGCCCACAATTTATATAGGTCAGACTTAGAATAATAGATTATTCGTTTTATATGTAAAATGCTCATGTCATTCTAGATAAGTAGCTACTCACTCGCTAAGAAAATGAGAATAAAACTCACGCAATAATTTATATCCTTCGCCTTTATAAGACCTTGGATCTTCAACCTCTCAACTCTTGTGAGAGTAATATTGGGTTGGAGCGACCTCTTAAATTCTCGCAACCCTTGTGAGAGTAATATTGGAATTTAAGAAGTGGCTATAATTAACACTTCACTGCCCCTCTTGGGAGTCTTGCATTATTATTATTTTTTCTTACTTTTTTTTCTACCACTCGTTTCTTTTCAAGCCGTACTTATTTTTCTTTATTCCTCACCAATAAAAAGGAAAACAATAAAAGGAAAAACACCCGGTAAATAGGAAGCATGACATAAGACTAGTACATATAAAGCGTGCTACCCTAGAATTTTAAGTCGTACTTATATAAACCGTGGATGATTAGAAAAAAATGCATAAGAGAATGCAAACCGATTAAAACCATACTTGATTATTTATTAACATATATACAAGTGAAGAAAAATAGAGCAAAGAAGGAGAAGGGTTTAGCCACAAGTAATTATCATGAAGTTTATCTAGCCCTTTTATACTTGCTTCAACTCTATCATCTCCCATTCTCCACAAATTTAAAATCCCAAATAATGAGACTCATGGGTGCTTAGCCTAATACACTAATGAATGACTACATGGTTAAAGATACTAGTATGCTTAGATAAGCAAACTCGGGTTGAGTCAGAATATTCATGACGGGCCTAATATGTCAAAGAGATCTAAATTTGTTAAACCATGTCCTTATTATATTTTTTCATTTTTAATTTTTATAAACAACAAAAGGAGAAATATATACAATGCAAATGTGTTATGCAAAAATGATTAATGCAAAAATTATGAATGCATATTGGGGCCAAAGTGAACTAAAAATTTGAAAAGCGTTGAAAAACTTAATTTTTCCGATTATCATGTAGGCAAAAGCAATGGATTTGGTAAGGTCACTTCGATAGAAGACCCCCTACACTTAAGATAAACATTGTCCTCAATGTTTAAGAGCATGGGAGTAAAGACTCCCCTACACTTATGACAATGAATAGACTTTGTTTAACCCTTGTTAAGGAAAGGTCTACTAAAGTGAATTCAAGTTAGACATTAGTACTAGTCAAGTGTGAATCACAATAGTAACAAAGTGCACCGTATACAAGGGCCTCCTCCATAAGCTCCACGAATGTAATGAGAGAGAGCAACCCAAAATCATGTGAAAGACCAAGAAAGGAGCCTCCCCTACACTTCTTCTCTTGTATAGGCCCTCTTTATTACAAAATCTAAGCTAACTACAAATGAAATTACAAAATCTAATCTAGTTATACAATGCTTGAGTTATGGAGTCTCTAGCTCGACTCATTCCCTCATTGATTAATTCATTGGGAAAATGGGGGTCTC
Organism: Glebionis coronaria; assembly: GCA_025667525.1. NCBI lineage: Eukaryota > Viridiplantae > Streptophyta > Magnoliopsida > Asterales > Asteraceae > Glebionis > Glebionis coronaria. The sequence goes on from CM046880.1 coordinate 25,526,996, forward strand.
TTGGACCATTTCAACGAAAATTTCCTCCCCAAAGTAGTGTTTCACACGATGGCCATTCACTTTAAAGTTTGGACCATTTGGTGAAGATAACTCAAGAGTCCCATAGGGAAACACTTGGGCTATAGTGAATGGACCGGTCCATCGTGACTTAAGCTTTTTTGCGCAAAAAGCTTCAACCTTGAGTTATAAAGGAGAACCGACTCTCCAACTTTAAACTTACGGTTCTTAATTTTGGCATCATGAAGGAGCTTAGTCTTTTCTTTTTATAGCAACGAATTCTCATAAGCATTGGTTCTAAGCTCATTCATCTCATTGAGTTGGTTTTTTCTATGTGAACCGGCTTGGTTTAGATCAAAGTTAGCCCATTTGAGAGCCCATGAAGCCTTGTGTTCCAACTCAATAGGGAGATGTTATGCTTTTCCGTACACAAGCCTATATGGGGTACAACCAATAGGATTCTTGTAGGCGGTACGAAAAGCCCATAGTGCATCATCAAGCTTATCCGACCATGAAGCTCTATGCTCTCCCACTGTTCTCTCTAAAATCATTTTCAATCGACGATTTGTGACCTCGGTTTGACCATTTGTTTGTGGGTGATACGCGGTAGAAGGTCTATGGTTAACACCATATTTCATCATGACTCTTGTAAATTGATCGTTACAAAAATGAGTCCCACGATCACTTATTATGGCACGAGGTACACAAAATCTAGCAAATAATTGCTTCAAAAACTTGACCATAACTTGAGCATCATTAGTGGGAAAGGCCTTAGCCTCCACCCACTTGGACACATAATCCACCGCTACGAGTATATATTTGTTTCCTTTTGAAGAAGGAAAAGGTCCCATAAAGTCTATTCCCCACACATCAAAAATCTCACACTCTTGAATGAAATTTTGTGGCATCTCATCACGTTGATTAATCTTTCCTTGTCTTTGGCATACATCACAAAATTTCACCATCTCTTGAGCATCTTTGTAGATGGAAGGCCAATAGTAACCCGAATCAAATACTTTGTTAGCCGTGTAGTTAGGTCTAAAATGTCCACCCTGGGCCCTTTATGGCAAGCTTCAAGGATTTTGAAAGCTTCGGCCCCATCTACACATCTTCTTATGATTTGGTCCACACATTTCCTAAAGAGGTAAGGGTCATCCCAAAAGTAATATTTATCTTTTTTAAGAAACTTTTTTCTTTGTTGAGATGAGAGACCCTAAAATAGAACACACCTCACAAGGTAGTTAGCTATATCCGCAAACCAAGGGGTGTCATCCTCTTGAGAAGCAATAGACATGAGAGCCTCAAGGGGAAAGGATTCATTGATTTCCGTAATAGGCAAATCACCTTGATAAGGTCCCTCAAGTCTACTAAAATGATCTGCGGCCAAATTTTCCGCTCCTTTCTTATCTCTTATCTCAATTTTAAACTCTTGGAGCAACAACACCCATCTCATCAACCTTGGTTTAGCATCTTTCTTTGCCATAAGATATTTCAAGGCGGAGTGGTCCGTATACACTATGGTCTTTGAAAGCACAAGATATGAGCGAAACTTCTCAAATGCATACACAATTGCTAGCAATTCTTTTTCCGTAGTAGTGTAATGCAATTGAGCACCCGTCATTGTCTTACTCGCATAGTGTATAGGTTGGAAGTGTTTATTAACTCTTTGTCCCAAAACGGCTCCAACGACATAGTCATTCGCATCACACATAAGCTCAAAAGGCAAGTCCCAATTTGGTGAAACCAAAACCGGTGCCTTGGTCAATTTTTCTTTAAGAACCTCAAACGATGCTAAGCATTTCGTGGTAGAGATGAAAGGAGCATTCTTTTCTAAAAGGTGGTTCAATGGTCTAGCAATATGGGAAAAATCTTTAATGAAACGTCTATAGAAGCCCGCATGACCCAAGAAGCTCCTAACACCTTTAACCGTTGTAGGTGGAGGAAGTTTGGAAATTACATCAACTTTGGTTCTATCAACCTCTAAGCCTTTGCTTGATATTTTATGGCCCAATACTATGCCTTCCTTGACCATGAAGTGGCACTTCTCCCAATTAAGAACAAGTCGAGTTGCTTCACATCGTTCAAGCATTTGTTCTAAATGGTGAAGGAAAGAAGTGAATGATTGTCCAAAAACGAAAAAATCATCCATGAACACTTCCAGTTCCATGGTCTTCTCAATCATTTTATGAAAGATTGCCATCATACACCTTTGAAATGTCCCTGGTGCATTACACAAGCCAAAAGGCATTCTCTTGTAAAAAAATGTACCATAGGGACATGTGAATGTGGTCTTTTCTTGGTCTTTAGGGTCTATGGGAATTTGGAAATAACCCGAAAACCTATTAATATTCAGGAATTTTTGCAAATTCTTTTTAGATCTATTTATATTCGTTTATCGTTCCACAAATCGACTCGAATTGAAATCGGATATGACGAAAGACTTACTTGTTCTTGGTAAAACGTATTTTTGGAATTTTAAACTAAAATCTATTTAATAATAAAAACTTTTTAATCTAATTTAAACTAATTTTAATAAAAACTATTTTAAAACATAAACAAAATTAAAACTAATTTTATGAGAAACTACTATAAAGACTATTTTGAATCTAAATTAAAATAACAACTTTTAAATGAAAACTATTTTTTTAAACAAAACTAATTTAATTGAAAACTAATTTTTAAACTAAAACTATATTGACTAAAATTTAAACTAAATTTAAAAACATTTAAAATTCCTAAAAGTAAATAAAATATCTTTCTATTTTTTTTATTTAAAACTTTATAAGTAAACTTAAATAAAACTTTTAATTAAAATTAACAAAACCTAAAACTTGTATTTAAAACTAATTAATAAAAACTGACGGCAAGTTTTGATCCTATATTAATTAAATGGTGAGATAATAAACACAAATAAAAGACTAGATCGACTGGTTAAGGCACAGGACAGTTATGCGAGAGGTCAGGGGTTCGAGTCCCCTGAGTGGCGAATATTTTTGCTATTAATTTTTTTTTTGGACATTAACATCTCAGACCAAAAGAGTCTGAAACTTAACCAGTATATATAACAGTAATACCAAATAAGATTAACAAACGGTAAAACAAAAAGCAATAAGCAAACTAAATCAAAATAAGCCAAATAAGCAGTTCCCAAATACGCTGAATCAAATAAGTTAAAGAGCAAATAAGCAGATTCAATAATCTATTAAAACTTAAATCAAAATAAACTTAAATAAACTGTTAAACATAAACAAATAACAATAATAAATAAGGCAGATCCAAATAAACATGCAACACCAAAACAAATAATAAAACTGAAAAATGAATAAGCAGACTTAAATCCTAATAAGCAGATCCTAATAAACTAAATAAACTCTATCAGATAACTCCTATTAACCAAATGAAGCAGGTCAAACAAACATCAAAACCAAATTAAACAAGCAGGTTTAAAATCTAAACTGAATAAAAACAAACAAAGAAAAGAACAAGAACCTTTTGATGATTTCCGTTGGGAAGAAGGGTGGTGTTGAACCCCCTTTGTCACCGAATCAAACACCCCTTCTTATCAGCCAAACATCATCATCACCATCTCAAACCAAACACAAATCTTCGAACAATAACTTTTAATAATTTTCCAGTAGGGAAATTATTTCCACTTTCTATTTCTTTTTTTTCTTTTTTTCAATTAAAACAAATAATAATATAAACAAACAGTAAAAAGAAACAGATTCAAGATTAAAATTATATTTGACAGAAAATTAAAAAGAGACGAGATTAATTAAAAACAACTTTTGATTAATAATAATAAAATTACAATTACTGGAAAATAAAAATTACATTAAACCTAAAACTAATTTGCAGAAAATAAAATAAAATAAAAAGTGCTCCCATTACATTTTTTGATGGGTTTTTATAGGCAAAACCCCAAAAACTTCTTGGTGCCCACGGCAATCAATCCTGGCCGCTCTTCTTCTTTTCTCTTTCTTCTTTCTTCATCAACGGCGGATAATTATCCTTGTGTCACACGGATTGCCCTCGTGGCAATTCTGTGTTTCTTCCGTTTGTTGAGAGATGATGTGGGCGAACATGATTGGTGGATTGGGGGTGGAGAGGTGTTCCATCCAATCACAACAAAGGATAAGAGGCCACGTCAGATGGATGAGGACCACTTTATTCTTGGTGTTGCTTCCGATTAAGATGGGGATTTAATTCCCCAGAGTGGATTAAAAGCCCCATTTGTTGGTGATTATTTAAGTGATTAGGGTTTGTAAATAGTAAAAAATGGAGGCTGTTGTTTTGGGAGAGAAGGAGTGGAAGGTGGATGAATTCTCGTTTGTATCGAAATGAAGTGGGGTGGTGGGTAAAAGTAAAAAACGTGTGTGGGTAAAGTGGTGTATACGTGTGAGTGTAGGACTGCTAGGGTTGACCAAGTGAAAACTTTGTTTAATTCATCCGTTTCATTTATCATTTTAAATGGGCTTGGCCCAGATGAAAATCACTCCTTCCATCTTTTGCTTTAAACAATTTGGGCTTGTAAGGCTCAATCATCCATCCGTTTACATTGAATAAAATTGATAAATGGGCTTTTGGCCCATTCTTAAAGTATCTTAAATATCTTAATGGGCCTTTGGGCCCATTTCCCAAATGTGGGGCCCACAAAGCTTGAATATCTTTAAAAAGTTAAATCCGCTAAAAATCGAACTTGAATTTGACTTCCTTGATCTTTCTTTAAAATCGAGTCGATTTTTGTCGGTTTTCGTGATCTTGAGTTCACTTTTGGTCTTTGACTTTGTCTTCGTTTGTTTCTTGGACTTTTCTTCCACATTTGACCGTGAAATCCCGTGTTTTCTTTCCTTTTGATAATTTGTACCTATTTCACATAAAAACACAAAACCACGCGTAATTCCGACTTTTACGATACTAAACACATGATTAGGTCTTGTTTTTCCTTGATTTTAGTGGCAAAAGGATAAGTGTTTACACACTTATTACCCATCAAGGAAGCAATATCCGCAAGACGCTCAAGAATTTGGTCCATGAAAGGGAGTGGAAAGTGGTCTTTTCTAGTAGCATCATGTAGCTTTCTATAGTCAATACACACTCTCCAACCCGTGACAAGTCTTGTGGGAATCAATTCATTGTTTTCATTTGGTACCACGGTGATTCCTCCCTTCTTGGGCACACAATGCACCGGGATAACCCATGGAGAGTCGGAAATAGGGTAAATCATATCTGCATCAAGGAGTTTGATAACTTCCTTTTTAATTACATCATGAATTTTTGGGTTAACCCTTCTTTGACTTTGTATGACGGGTTTATAATCATCCTTCATAAGAATCTTGTGAGTGCAAAAATGTGGATCTATTCCTCTTATGTCGGAGATTTTCCAAGCAATTGCCTTTTTGTGTCTCTTCAAGAGTTCAATAAGTTCTTTCTTTTCATTCTCTTTCAATTCCTTAGCAATTATGACTGGTAGCTTATCTTCTCCTTCTAGGAAAGCATATTCTAAGTGATTTGGTAACTCCTTAAGCTCCAAAGGTGGTGGACTCTCAATAGAAGGTTGAACTAATGATGGATCATCATTAGTAACTTCTTTTGGAGTAGGTGAAGGAATGGGATCCTCATTGAGTAACTTTTGGATGGTAAATATATCTTCTTCCCAATTTATGGGAGAATCATCATTTCCAAGAAAGTTAGACTCAAACTCTTCTAAGAGGAACTCACTTTCTCCAAATGGAGTTAAGGAGGGAGAGATTGAAGCTACGGTCTCAACATGTGGCATGTCCTCATTAGTACTTTTTCAAGCTTCATTAAAATGTTCTTTGCGTACTTCATCAAGGACATCCACAATGTTAATGGTCTCACACTCCTTATATTTCCTTGTTAATTTCCCCATACCAAATACAACTTGCTCTTCCCCTACCCTCATTATGAGTTCCCTTTCCGCTACATCAATGAGTGTTCGTTCGGTTCTAAGGAAGGGTCTTCCAACTATAAGGGGAACTATAGGGTCCATGTCCTAATCCACAACAACAAAGTCCACGGGGAATGTGAATTTATCCACCCCAACAAAGACATCCTCGGCTATTCCCAATGGATAAGCAATTGTTCTATTGGATAGTTCAAGAGTAATTTTGGTAGGAGTAAGCTCGGGAAGGTTAAGTCTTTTCCACACCGACAAGGGCATAAGATTGATACTAGCTCCTAAGTCCGCCAATGCCATACAATTTTCCACACCGGGGAATGTACAAGGGATTAAGAAACGACCCGGATCTCCAAGCTTCGTTGGTAACTTCTTAAGTAAAACCGTGGAGCAATTTTCATTCAATGAAGCATTGGGCACATCAAGCAATTTTTCCTTATTTGAGAGAAGGTCTTTGAACATCTTTACAAACTTAGGCATATGGGCTAAAGCCTCCGCAAAAGAGATGTTAATATTCAATTTCTTGAACATCCTTAAGAAGTTAGAAACTTGGATGTCATCCTTGTTTTTAGCCTTCTCCTTCCTCACCCTTGATGGATAGGGCAAACTAGGCTTAGCTTGAGGAAGAGGAGTGGATGTAGGAGGACTCTTCTCTTTTATCTCTTTAAGGATGGGGTTAGATTGGAGAGGACCAACAAGAGGTGGTGGAATGAATGTAGGAGCACTCTTCTTAGGAACTTCTTCAAGTATAGGCTTGGAAAGGAGAGGACCAACTAGAGGAGGTACATAACATAGAGGGGAAGTGGAAGGAGTCACCAAAGGGTGAGTATAATTACTCATTATTACCTTTAGGCCTTGTACCTCCTTTATTGGCGGAGGCATTGAAGGTTCCACGGTTTGTTTCCTACTCCTTGTGGTGATAGCATTTACATTAGCTCTAGGGTTGGTTTGTGTGTTTGAGGGTAAAGCTCCTAGAGGTCTTTGGTTTAAGATCATCATGAATCTCTTGTTATTTTCCTCTTGCATTTCCCTAAACTTCCTCTCGGTCTCTTGAAGTCTCCTTTGACTATCTTGGTATCTCCTTTCATTTTATTGGTTAATTTTATAAAGGAATTCCATAGCTTGGTTATCATTAAGCCCAATAATTCTTGAAAGCTTCAGAGTTTGATACAGCGGAAGACTTGACCTTCAGGCTTTCTTGAATTTGTTGACGCAGTAAGTGTATGCAGTATAAGCATGTGGTGACGACTTCTTCTGGATTATACACCACAATGCCACATTCCTGTTACGCTGCATAAGACAGTTAGCAACAAACCATATACACGGATGAAATGGCCTTGAACATTTCATTCTAATTCGGTAGCATTTTACCTCCGGTCGGTGAAGACCGTTGGACGATATTAAATATCGTACTTGTGGCAGGTAGTTTCAATAAAGACCCTCTTTGACAAGATTTCGCGGGTAAACCCGTTCTCTTTACTCGACTGTCCAAAGCTGACTGCGAACGTAAAGAGTGAATCATTTGGATAAAAATATCCGTATGATTGAAGCCGTCAATACATATACCTGGAACAAGTTTGATCCATTTAAGAATCGCACCATCGTTGCTTTCCAGTTGTCACTAGCTTGATTCATATAGAATCTTGCAAGTTACTTACCAAGTGCTGTTTGATGTTAACACTAGAAGGATTTTCACTCATCACTGTGAACACTTAAGAGTGTCACTCTGAGTGTTCTGGCAAGATCATTTAGATATTGTGTAGAGGCCTAGAACGTGTTTGAATTCAATTCAGAATTAAACACCTGTTGCTTTCTAGGTATCACAAGTTTGATTCATAAATAATCGCACAAGTCACCTACCATGAGCTTTTTTATGTTTGCTCAAGAAGGATTTCCATCTTCATTGTAAATACTTTTGTATTACTCGGATGTTCAGGCAAGATCATGAAGATTTTGCGTAGGACTCTTAATATCTTTCTTACTTCACATTGTGTGAACAAGCAAGGAATAATGAAAGTGTGTCCTAATGAGATATTTGATGATCTTAAATGGCTCTAGACTCGATCGTGCATTTAGGATTTTAGTGATCGGAGGCTGGAGAGGAGTGCCACCTTTTCAATACTAATTTATTCGGAGTGAATAAATCAATAGATAACGTGTTGATCTCCGTGTGATTAAAACAAATATCTTTTGAGTGATATCTGAGTTAGCTGGCATGGGTTGTGCACGACATCACTGGGTCCATGATGTCTTGTCTTCAATATTAAGAATCATTAAAAATGATCTCAATAGCATATGAATTGACCCGGTTTCTGCCTAAGTTGTAAGGAGGGCTTCTTTCTTTAGACCCTTTATCTTTACAATTCTTTTTCATTCTTCAACCCCTTCAATGCTTACCAATACGTCATAACTAGCACCTTGTTGTGATTGATCCAGTGCTAACTTAAGTACCTGGTCGACATTCAGCTACGTTCACTAATAAGTGTGTAAACACTTATCCTTTTGCCACTAAAATCAAGGAAAAACAAGACCTAATCATGTGTTTTATATCGTAAATGTCGGAATTACGCGTGGTTTTGTGTTTTTGTGTTAAATAGGTACAAATGATCAAAAGAAGAGAAAACACGGGATTTCACGGTCAAATGTTGAAGAAAAGTCCAAGAAAGAGACAAAGACAAAGTCAAAAGACCAAAAGTGTGCCAAAGATCACGAAAACCGTCAAAATCAACATGGAATTGAAGAAAAGATCGAGAAAGCCAAAATCGAGCTCGTTTTAGTGGATTTAATCATTTACGAAGATTTTGGGCCTTGTGGGTCCCACTTATGCTTAATGGGCCCACAAGCCCATTTAAGAAATGGTTAACCTAACAGATCAAAAAGTGATGTGGACCAAGCCCTTTTTCTATATCATTAGACGGATGGAGTTTTTCTTGTTGGCCCCAAGCCCATTAGGGAAAAATGATTGGACGAATGATATTAAGTGAAAAATGTTTTCACTTGGTCAAAGAACTGGTCAACACACAAATAAACACACAACCGGTCAACATCTCACACTTATCCCTAATTTTCACCCACACACGTGATAACACACAACAACTCACCCCACTCACACTTAAATAAATAAAACGTGTTTACCCACTATCCCATTTATTCTATTTCGTTACAAAGAAAGCACGCACTCACTATTTACCTTCTCTCCCAAAAACACAGCCAATCTCAAAACCCTAATTTTTACTATCACCCAAAATTAACCAACGAAAATTGGGGGTTTTACCCAATTCGTGTGATTCACACGGATGGGAATTAAATCCCCATGAAAATAGGAAGATCCACCAAGGAGTGGTCCTCAATCCCATCATCTACGTGGCCAAACCCTTTAATTTGATTGGTTCCCACACGTTTCACACACCAATCCACCAATAACCAGCCTCCACATCACCCTCAAACAAGCACAACTAGCACAAAAATGCCACCCTGTTGATCCATGTGATGCGAGAACAATTTTCAACCATTGGATGAAGAAAATGAAGAGAGAGAGAAGAAGAAAAGATGGATTTAACGGATGAGATGCGATTTCTTACTCTCGAAGCTTCACCAACAAAGCCATGGGGGTTGGCTATAAAAACCCCCCTCATATCTGTAATTTAGTGCCTTTTTCTTTTATTTTAATTTTTATTTCTAAAAAAATAAAATTAGGGTTAATTGTAATTTCCTTTTTAAAAGTATTGTAATCGAAGTTTTATTATTAATGAAATTATTATTTTAAATTTGTGTCTCGTTTTATTATTATTGCAATTTATTTTGATTTCATTTTGATTAAATGAATATTAAAGTAATATGAGAAGGAAGTGATCTTTCCCCACTGGAAAGATAAAAATTATATAAAAAATATATATCTGTTCGTTACTGTTCATGTTCGAGGTGATGATGTTTGGGTAAAAACGGTGGTGTTTGATTTGTTTGTTTCGGTTTCACTAACTTATTTAAGATTCTGTCTGCGTGCTTATTTAGTTTTGGCGTTAGATTATCTGCCTGTTTGCGAATCTGCTTATTTGGTTTATCAGTTGTATTGAATCTGCTTATTTTATTTAACCTGTTTGGTTTTGGAGTTGTTCTGATCTGCTTGATATTCGAATATATTGGATCTGCTTTAAGTGTGATTTAAACCTGCTTGAATTGTTAGGTCTGTTTATGTTTTGATTATGGTAGTTTGGATCTGCTTATCTTAAATCTGTTAAGTTTTTAAGTTGTTTAATATTTGTGTTGGATATAAGTTGATTAGAATTGCTTATTGGGTTCATTTGCTTAAGTTACTTATTGTTTGTCTATTTTAATAGCTTATTTAAATTTAACTATCTTGCTTATCATAATTATAGTTTTTAATCTGCTCTTTTGTTTTATGCTTAATCAAGTTTCATTTGCTTATCTAGATTTAGCTTATACGCCTATTAGCTTATTGTCTGCTTACCTGCTTAATTGTCTCGTTTTTTTTTTTTTTTTTGCTTATTTGATTCTTCTACTTAGCTTAATATTGCTGCATTAAAACACTCAGACACAATTGGTCTGAGTAAGTTAAAAATCCAAAAAGAATTAATTAGCAAAAAATCGTCTCTTCCTAGATTCGAACCCTGGACCTCCTGTCCAGGAACCAAACGCCTTACCAACTGTTCTAGACGTCTTTTTGTGTTTATTTACTTAGCACTTAATTAATATAGGTTTTTAATCAATAGCTGGCAGATTTATTAAATAGTTAAATTCAAGTTTAAGTTTATTTAAATTTAATCAAAAAGTATTTAAATAGTTTTTCCTTTAATCCGTTTTTAAAAATTAAAAAGATAAAAAATATATATATATTTTATTTAAATTGTTTAAATTTAGTTTTGTTTAAAAATAGTTTTTATAGATTTCATTTAAAGTTTTTATAAAATTAAGTTTTTAATTAATTAATATTTCTTTTAAGAAAATAGATTTATTTTTAATTAGCTTAATTAGTTTCAAAGATTTTTCTTAGATTAAATAATTTTTATTTCCTTTTAAATTTTAAATTAGTTTTTAATTAAATAGTTTTATTTTAACATATCAAATAGTATCATTACCAAAAACAAAGTAAGTCTTACGTTTTAATCGGAAATCAATTTCGAGTCGAGTCGAGGAACGAAAATAGATCTAAAAAGAGTTTGCAAAAAACCTAGTATTAAAATGGCGCCGCTGTCGCTTCGCTCGTACGATTGACGATTTTTCGTGAAGACGTTGAATTTTGGGATCCGTTCGCTTTGAACGTTAATTTTCTTGCAACAAAAATCAAAAATACAAAAATATCAAAAACTTAAAAATACAAAAAATATTTAAAAAAAAATCACAAAAGCAAATTCTTTCCTAAGATTTGCACCAAAAAAAATAATTAAAAAAATCAAAAAGTAATACTTTTTCCTAAAAGTATTACACCAAAAATATTACGTATTAGTGTTATTTTTTTAGTTCGATTTCTTTCGATTTTTCTTTTGAATATATATTTTTCTTAAAAAATACAAAAAGATTTTTCATTTATTATATTATATTACGTAGCACAATAAATTTACCTACTTTTAAAATAAGCCTTAGTTGGGATTTCATCACCTAACTATTGTATTCGCATCCATAACGAAATAAAAGGGCAAAATAGATAAATACTAGTAAGACGTTTGAACTCGACATATACAAACTATAAGGTGGGTATAAGGCGACGCGCTATAAAAGGCCTTCTAAGGAGAAAGGTTTTTAAGTGCTTTGTGCCACCTCGTTTCCCCGCTTGCTTGTGCGTATATTGAGAGGGACAACCGATTATTAGTTTGCCAACTCAAGTAGTATTACGTATATATTTTTGTAGCTTTTTCATATTGAACCTCGAGAGGGATAATCCCTTTCCTCTCAAAGTCGACCAGGTTTCCTACCTCATTCCTTTATTTTAGTTGTATGCGCACTCGCGCGCGTACATACATACTGATTGGTGTACCAAATACTTCTAATTCTTCTAAAAAGAAGAAGAAGAAAAACAAAAAGACCGTCAATCAAGCCGATCCCGAGAATCGAGCTTTGAACAACACGATGGCAACGGATAATCGACCAATGATTGAGATTCTACAATCTCACGTTGAAGGAAACGATGACGCGATTGTGGTGCCGGATATTGGAGCTAATCATTTTGAACTTAAAACGGGTTCTATTCAAATGGTTTCCGCTACACCATTTTTAGGCCGTACTAATGATGACCCACACGCTCATATCAAACGTTTCATACAATTGGCTAATACCGTCAAATACAATGGGGTGCCACAAGAGGCCATTCGTTTACAACTCTTTCCTTTTTCCCTCGAGGGACAAGCCCGGATTTGGCTTGATAAGGAACCACCCCAAAGTATTACCACATGGATTGACTTAGAGACCAAGTTCATAAACTACTTTTTCCCACCATCACGGACCACTTCTTTAAGGAATGAGATCATCACCTTTGAACAACAATATGGGGAAACGTTTAGTGAGTCTTGGGATCGATTTAAAGAGCTTTTAAGAAAATGTCCACAACACGGTTTCACTAAAGTGCATCAAATTAATACGTTTTACAATGGTTTAACTCTAAATGACCAAGACTCACTTAATAGTGCCGCGGGGGGCAATATTCTTGTGAAATCAATGAACGAGGCTTGGGCCATATATGAAAACAAGGCTAAAGTGCAAACCAAGAGTGTTAGGGCCACTATGGCAAGTGCTAGTTCTAGTGAGAATGATAAGAGACTTGATAAACTCACTTCGCTTGTTGAATCACTTGCTCTAAAAACCGATGCCCTAAATGGTCAAGTTAATGCCATGAAAGAAACTTGTGAAACGTGTGAGACTTGTGGTGGACCGCATTCATACTTTAATTGTGACAAGGTTACCATAATCAACAAGAAGTTTATGCTTATAACAACAATGAAAATGAGCAGATTCATTTCAAACCAAATGTTGATGTTAACCATTTGTCTTAAAAGTCTAATAACTATTTGGCTCCCCCGGGTTTTGTAGCACCACAAAGACCACCCCCACCCGCCCAAAATAGGAACCAAGGTCCTCAACGGGGTAATTTTCAAGGAAATTCTAATCAACGGGGTTTTAATCAAAATCAAGGGAATTTCAAGGGCAAAACCAAGGGTTCAATAATCAAAATCAAGGATTTAATAACCAAGGTTTTCAAAATCAAGGATTTAATCAAGGTTATAATCAATATCAAAACCAAGGTTTTCCTAATCAAGGGTATAATCAAATGAACATGCATAATCCGCAAATGGACTTGGTTCTACAAAAATTATCCGAACATGAGAGAACCATGAAAGAGATGCAAGAATATAATCGACAAATGCAAGAATCGACCGATAAGAAATTTTTGACAATGATTCAAACCCTTCGTCCCCAAGGTGCCCTCCCTTCGAACACCGTGACCAATCCTAGGGCTAATGTTAATGCTATTACTACTAGGAGCGGTAAGACCACCGTAGAACCTTCCTATCCCCCACCTAACCAAGGACCCGAGATACCTTCTTCTTCTACCCAACCTCCTTCTTCTTCTACTTGTGACATACCACCCGTTATGCATTCGTCTACACCTTATGTTCCACCGATACCTAAATTTTCTACCACACCTTCGGTTCCCAAACCGGTTCCTTCACCTTCCATTTCTGTTCCTCCTCCTCCACCAAAGGATGTGAGTGAGCAATCCACTCCAAATCCTTCATCTCAACCCAATATACCTTATCCCTCAAGGTAGCGGAAAGAGAAATTGAAGAATAAGGATGATATTCAAGTTTCGAACTTCCTTAAAATGTTCAAACAATTGAATTTTAATATCACCTTTGCCGAGGCGCTCGCTCACATGCCTAAGTACGCTAAGATGTTTAAGGACCTTTTAAGTGATAAGGAAAAGTTGCTCGATATTACCAATACCCAATTGAATGAGAATTGTTCCGCGGTTCTTTTGAGAAAATTACCGGTTAAGTAAGGAGATCCCGGTCGATTCCTTATTCCTTGTAATTTTCCGGGTGTTGAAAATTGTATGGCTTTGGCGGATCTCGGAGCAAGTATCAATCTTATGCCATTGTCCGTGTGGAAACAATTATCTTTACCCGAGCTAGTCCCCACTCGTATGACCTTGGAATTAGCTAACCGTACGGTTGCTTATCCGGTGGGGATAGCCGAGGATGTTTTTGTAGGAGTCGACAAATTCACTTTTCCCGCCGACTTCGTTGTAGTCGACTATGAGATGGATCCCCGTGTTCCCTTAATTGTGGGACGACCCTTCTTGAGAACCGGGCGTACATTGATTGATGTAGCCGCGGGTGAGCTTATCATGAGGGTCGAGTATGATAAAATCGTCTTTAACATGGGTAAACTTTCCAAACTTCCCGATGAGCCCGAATCCGTGAATTACATCGATGTGCTCGACGAAGCATGCGAAGAACATTTTCACGAGGCTTGTAAGAGCGGGATTTCTCCTTTACCTCATGTTGAGACTGTAGCTTCTATTGCTCCTTCATTGACTCCATTTGGAGAAAGTGACTTTCTTTTACAAGAATTTGAAGCGAGTTTAGGGGATGTGGATCTAAAATATGACGATTCTCCCACCGATTGGGAAGAAGACATTCGTACCATTGAGAGACTTCTCAATGAGGACCATATTTCTCCACCTACTCCTAAGGAAGTTACAAACGATGATCCAAATTTTACTAAGCCTTCCATTGACAATCCACCGGATTTAGAGCTTAAGGATTTACCGTCTCATTTAGAGTATGTTTTCTTAGAGGAGGATAATAAGTTACCCGTCATTATTGCTAATGACTTAAAAGAAGATGAAAAATTCCCGACTTATCGATGTGCTTAAGAATCATAAGAAAGCAATTGCTTGGAAAATCTCCGACATTCGCGGAATTGATCCTAATTTTTGTACTCATAAAATTCTCATGGAAGATGACTTTAAACCCGCAATCCAAAATCAAATAAGGGTTAATCCAAAAATTCATGAAGTCATTAAGAAAGAAGTTATCAAACTTCTCGATGCCAGAATGATTTACCCTATCTCGGATTCGCCATGGGTTAGTCCCGTCCATTGTGTGCCTAAGAAAGGCGGAATCATCGTTGTTCCCAATGAAAACAACGAGTTGATTCCTACTCGACTCGTAACGGGTTGGCGAGTTTGCATAGACTATCGTAAGCTCAATGATTCCACTCGTAAGGATCATTTCCCTCTTCCTTTCATGGATCAAATGCTCGAGCGTTTAGCGGGTAATGATTTCTATTGCTTCTTAGATGGTTTTTCTGGATATTTTCAAATCCCTATCGATCCAAAAGACCAAGAGAAAACCACATTCACTTGTCCCTATGGAACATTTGCTTACAAACGAATGCCTTTCAGTTTATGCAATGCTCCCGGGACTTTCCAAAGGTGTATGATGGCAATATTTCATGACATGATTGAAGAAACTATGGAAGTCTTTATGGACGATTTCTCGGTCTATGGTGATTCTTTCTCTTCTTGCCTTGCTAATTTAGAACGTATGCTTAAACGGTGTGAAGACACTCGTCTCGTTCTTAATTGGGAAAAATGCCATTTCATGGTAAAAGAAGGCATCGTCGTCGGTCATAAAATTTCTAAAGCCGGTATCGAAGTCGACCGTGTTAAAGTTGACGTCATTGCTAAGTTACCTCCACCTACCACCGTCAAAGGAGTTAGAAGTTTTTTAAGCCATGTGGGATTTTATCGACGTTTCATCCAAGATTTCTCGAAAATAGCTCGTCCAATGACTCATCTCTTAGAAAAGGATGCTCCTTTCATCTTCTCTCAAGAATGTCTCGACTCTTTCGAGCTTCTTAAAGGTAAATTAACTAAGGCACCGGTCTTAGTCTCTCCAAATTGGGAGTTACCTTTCGAGCTCATGTGCGATGCTAGTGATTTCGCGGTAGGAGCGGTTTTAGGTCAACGGGTTAACAAACATTTCCAACCCATTCATTATGCTAGTAATACAATGACGGGGGCTCAATTGCATTATACCACTACCGAAAAAGAGCTTTTAGCCGTAGTGTATGCCTTTGAGAAATTCCGCCCCTATCTTGTGCTTTCCACCACCATCGTTTACACCGACCATTCCGCCTTGAAATACTTGTTGACCAAGCAAGATGCTAAACCGAGACTCCTTCGTTGGGTTTTGCTCCTACAAGAATTTAAAATCGAAATTCGTGATAAAAAGGGAGCGGAAAACCTAGCCGCAGATCATCTTAGTAGACTTGAGGATCCTTATCAAGGGGAATCTCCAAATCAAGATATTAATGATTCCTTTCCCCTTGAGACCTTAATGTCTATTAATTCCAATCTTGATGATACCCCATGGTTTGCGAACATTGCAAACTATTTGGCGGGTGGTGTTCTTATCGAATGGTTATCGTCCCAACAAAAAAAAAACTTCAAGGACGTTAAAACGTACTATTGGGATGACCCTTATCTTTTCAAGCAATGTGCGGATTTAATCATTCGTAGATGTGTTGATGGGTCGGCGGCTTTACAAATCCTTGAAGCTTGCCATAAAGGACCCACCGGTGGTCACTTTGGTCCTAATTACACCGCTAAAAAAGTTTTCGACTCCGAATTCTATTGGCCCACCATTTATCATGATGCACATGAAATGGTTAAGCATTGTGATGCTTGCCAAAGACAAGGCAAGATCACACATAAAGATGAGATGCCTCAAAATTTCATCCAAGAGTGTGAAATCTTTGACGTATGGGGCATCGACTTTATGGGGCCATTTCCATCATCCAAAGGAAACAAGTACATCCTCGTAGCCGTTGACTACGTATCAAAATGGGTTGAAGCAAAGCTTTACCTACTAACGATGCGAGGGTGGTTGTTAACTTCTTGAAACAATTGTTTGCTCGATTCGGTGTGCCTCGTGCTATTATTAGTGATCGCGGGACTTATTTTTGCAATGATCAATTCGCACGAGTCATGGCTAAGTATGGTGTCAATCACCTACTTTCCACCGCGTATCATCCACAAACTAATGGAAAATCCAAGGTTTCCCACCGTGGTCTTAAGAGAATCTTAGAGCGAACCGTGGGAGAGCATCGTGCCTCATGGGCCGATAAATTAGATGATGCTTTGTGGGCTTTCTGTACCGCTTATAAGACACCTATAGGTTATACCCCTTATCGCCTTGTGTACGGAAAGGCATGCCACCTCCCCATTGAGTTGGAGCACAAGGCTTATTGGGCCTTGAAATGGGCTAATTTTGACATAAACAAAGCCGGTGATCATAGGAAAATCCAACTCAATGAACTCAATGAACTTAGGAATGAGGCTTATGAAAATTCATTAATCTACAAGGATAAGACTAAGCTCATTCATGATTCCAAGATTAAAAACCGAGGGTTCCATGTTGGTGATCAAGTTTTACTCTTTAACTCTCGGTTGAAAATCTTTTCGGGTAAACTTAAGAGCCGTTGGTCCGGCCTATTCACCGTGGCCCAAGTCTTCCCTTATGGCACCATTGAGTTATCCCAACCAAATGGGACCAACTTTAAGGTGAATGGCCAACGGGTTAAGTTGTACTATGGAGAGGACATCTCTCACGAGATGATTACATCCCTCTCCACATTTCCCTTGAATTAATTCGGGAAATCGAGTCGAGCTAGAGACTCGTGATAAATAAATCGAGCATCGTTTAACTAGGTTAAATTTTTACCTTTACCATCCTTTCCACCCTTTTTCACCTTCATCCATTTCCACCAATAAGTGTAGGGGGGAGCCAAGTAGGTTGTTTGTGTGTTGTGATGTTGTGCAGGGACATGTGCTTTGATGATCCACTTTTGGTACTTTTGACGCGACCCGTGATCTCGTGTTCCCCTGTACCCGGTTCTATCAAAACTATTGTGATTCATACATGTATATAAATAAAACAAATAAATGTAATCACTTTAGTTGTCCCTTCCTTAGCTCGATTTTAAACAACGTACTCAATGTCCTAAGTGTAGGGGAGTTTATTCTCCCACATGCCTAAACATTGAGGACAACGTTTATATTAAGTGTAGGGGGATTTCTATCGAATTTTAGTGGGCTTTTCCATGAATTTGACCCCATTTAACCGGAAAATTTAAAAAAATTTCAACGTTTTTCAAGTTTTTGATCTATTTTGGCCTAGTAGTATTTCCATTTATTTTCTTTTCTTTTGTCATCGCATCATATTTATATTTTCCATTTCAAGAATAAAGTCAAAAAATTAAATAAATAAAATGGTTCTAACAAGTTTAGATATCTTTGATATATTAGGCCCGTCGTGAATATTTTGACTCAACCCGAGTTTACTTATCCAAGTTTACTCTAGCTAGTATCCTTAACCATATGGACCTTAATTGGTTTATTAGGCTAAGCATCCACGAGTCTCATTCCTTGAGATTTTAAATTGTGGAGAACGAGAGATGATAGAGTTGATAATAAGTTTAAGGGTTAATTTTTGCTTATATAGTTTTTGTGGCTCTTTCTTCCCGCTTGTATATTTAATTGCTTAATAAATGAGGATTCTTGCGGTGTAGATTCGATATCTTAACTCTTAGCCAAATCTTTATTTTCCTTGTAATTGAATCATGAACACATTGAGGGTGCCAGCGTTGTGGACTTCCGACTAAGGTGGCTCGTAACCACTAAGTAGGAGGTATTCAGACCATGGGAACGCGGAATTTGGCCTACTATATATATCATAAATAAAGAAAGAATAAGATTAAAACATGACCTCAAGGAGCCTTAGGGTGTGGGGCATGTAGCACGAACCTTGTCATTAGAGCCTTAGGGTGTATGGCATGGTAAGTGTTGAATAAAATTGATCAAAAAATCAATTCCCTCGTTTATCGTTCAAGGAGCCTTAGGGTGTGGACAATAGACGGGGAGCATTTTTACATCTTAAAGAGCCTAAGGGTATATGATGTGAACTTGCTAAACTCCACATAAAGTCTACATGACTTTGGAGGAATAATTAATAAGTAGTACTATTTGGCCAAATTTTGGGTCCGGGAATTTATTCCCCAAATCGTGTTAAATCATCCTTGTTGTGGGCTTACTTTAGTGACAACGTTTTTGAGGACGAGGTTAGGTTTTGAGTGTCGGGTTTGCACCATTTGGCTTTCATTTTTGTATTAATAATTATCAAATAAGTCAAATGAGGCTACGGGTGAATGACAATCAATAAAATCTAGAGATACAAAGTAGGAATTGGAGAAAGAGTATTACACAATTGTCTTATATAAGTGGTTTTAACTTGAGGACTTATGGTAAACAATGATCTCGTTTTTAAGCTTGGTATGGGGAACGTGAAACTTGAGGGTGATTAATATTCATGACACCAAAGCCCTAATTCAAGTCTTAGATTTCTTTACGAGTTTCTTCCATCAATAATTTTCAAGTTAATAAAATTGTATTAACTTTTGTTTCCTTTTAAGTTTTTATCTTTTCGTCGAAGTAGTAGTAGTAATAGTAATAAAGGCCGAGATGGATTAATTATGAGAAAAATGTAACTTAATGCTTTAAAACTATGCATTGCATGGGGTCATTGCAATGGTCAAATGTAGGGGATTTAATAAGTGTGTAAACACTTATCCTTTTGCCACTAAAATCAAGGAAAAACAAGATCTAATCATGTGTTTTATATCGTAAATGTCGGAATTACGCGTGGTTTTGTGTTTTTGTGTTAAATAGGTACAAATGATCAAAAGAAGAGAAAACACGGGATTTCACGGTCAAATGTTGAAGAAAAGTCCAAGAAAGAGACAAAGACAAAGTCAAAAGACCAAAAGTGTGCCAAAGATCACGAAAACCGTCAAAATCAACATGGAATTGAAGAAAAGATCGAGAAAGCCAAAATCGAGCTCGTTTTAGTGAATTTATCATTTACGAAGATTTTGGGCCTTGTGGGTCCCACTTATGCTTAATGGGCCCACAAGCCCATTTAAGAAATGGTTAACCTAACGGATCAAAAAGTGATGTGGACCAAGCCCTTTTTCTATATCATTAGACGGATGGAGTTTTTCTTGTTGGGCCCAAGCCCATTAGGGAAAAATGATTGGACGAATGATATTAAGTGAAAAATGTTTTCACTTGGTCAAAGAACTGGTCAACACACAAATAAACACACAACCGGTCAATATCTCACACTTATCCCCAATTTTCACCCACACACGTGATAACACACAACAACTCACCCCACTCACACTTAAATAAATAAAAAGTTTTTACCCACTATCCCATTTATTCTATTTCGTTACAAACAAAGCACACACTTACTATTTATCTTCTCTCCCAAAAACACAGCCAATCTCAAAACCCTAATTTTTACTATCACCCAAAATTAACCAACGAAAATTGGGGGTTTTACCCAATTCGTGTGATTCACACGGATGGGAATTAAATCCCCATGAAAATAGGAAGATCCACCAAGGAGTGGTCCTCAATCCCATCATCTACGTGACCAAACCCTTTAATTTGATTGGTTCCCACACGTTTCACACACTAATCCACCAATAAACAGCCTCCACATCACCCTCAAACAAGCACAAGTAGCACAAAAATGCCACCCTGTTGATCCATGTGATGCGAGAACAATTTTCAACCATTGGATGAAGAAAATGAAGAGAAAGAAGAAGAAAAGATGGATTTAACGGATGAGATGCGATTTCTTACTCTCGAAGCTTCACCAACAAAGCCATGGGGGTTGGCTATAAAAACCCCCCTCATATCTGTAATTTAGTGCCTTTTTCTTTTATTTTAATTTTTATTTCTGAAAAAATAGAATTAGGGTTAATTGTAATTTCCTTTTTAAAAGTATTGTAATCAAAGTTTTATTATTAATGAATTTATTATTTAGTTAAATTTGTGTCTCGTTTTATTATTATTGCAATTTATTGTGATTTTATTTTGATTAAATAAATATTAAAGTAATATGAGAAGGAAGTGATCTTTCCCCACTGGAAAGATAAAAATTATATAAAAAATATATATATCTGTTCGTTACTGTTCATGTTCGAGGTGATGATGGTGTTTGGGTAAAAACGGTGGTATTTGATTCGTTTGTTTCGGTTCACAAGGGGGTTCAACACCCACCTTCTTCCCAAAGGGTATCATCAATAGGTTTGTTCTTCCTTTTATTTTTTTGTTAAGTCTTATAAATTTGTTTGGTGAGTTTGTTTGGTTTGCTTGTTTTAATTTGGTATAAGTTTATTTAGTTATTTGCTTGTGTTAATTTAGTTTGTTTGGATCTACCTGTTTCGCTTTTGTTTGGATGTTGAATCGGTTTACGTTTAATTTTCACTAGCGTATTTAAGATTCTGCCTGCTTGCTTATTTAGTTTTGGGGTTAGATTATCTGCCTGTTTACGAATCTGCTTATTTGGTTTATCAGTTGTATTGAATCTGCTTATTTTATTTAACCTGTTTGGTTTTGGAGTTGTTCCGATCTGCTTGATATTCGAATATATTGGATCTACTTTAAGTGTGATTTAAACCTGCTTGAATTGTTAGGTATGTTTATGTTTTGATTATGGTAGTTTAGATCTGCTTATCTTAAATCTGTTAAGTTTTTAAGTAGTTTAATATTTGTGTTGGATATAAGTTGATTAGAATTGCTTATTGGGTTCATTTGCTTAAGTTACTTATTGTTTGTCTATTTTAATAGCTTATTTAAAATTTAACTATCTTGCTTATCATAATTATAGTTTTTAATCTTCTCTTTTGTTTTATGCTTAATCAAGTTTCATTTGCTTATCTAGATTTAGCTTATACGCCTATTAACTTATTGTCTGCTTACCTGCTTAATTGTCTCGCTTTTTTTTTTGGCTTATTTGATTCTTCTACTTAGTTTAATATTGTTGCATTAAAACACTCAGACACAATTGGTCTGAGTAAGTTAAAAATCCAAAAAGAATTAATTAGCAAAAAATCGTCTCTTCCTAGATTCGAACCCTGGACCTCCTGTCCAGGAACCAAACGCCTTACCAACTGTTCTAGACGCCTTTTTGTGTTTATTTACTTAGCACTTAATTAATATAGGTTTTTAATCAATAGCTGGCAGATTTATTAAATAGTTAAATTCAATTTAAGTTTATTTAAATTTAATCAAAAAGTATTTAAATAGTTTTTCCTTTAATCAGTTTTTAAAAATTAAAAA
Organism: Glebionis coronaria; assembly: GCA_025667525.1. Classification (NCBI taxonomy): domain Eukaryota; kingdom Viridiplantae; phylum Streptophyta; class Magnoliopsida; order Asterales; family Asteraceae; genus Glebionis; species Glebionis coronaria. The sequence goes on from CM046880.1 coordinate 25,549,123, forward strand.
GATAGAAAAAAATATATATATTTTATTTAAATTGTTTAAATTTAGTTTTATTTAAAAATAATTTTTATAGATTTCATTTAAAGTTTTTATAAAATTAAGTTTTTAATTAATTAATATTTCTTTTAAGAAAATAGATTTATTTTTAATTAGCTTAACTAGTTTCAAAGATTTTTCTTAGATTAAATAATTTTTAGTTCCTTTTAAATTTTAAGTTAGTTTTTAATTAAATAGTTTTAGTTTAACATATCAAATAGTATCATTACCAAAAACAAAGTAAGTCTTACATTTTAATCGGAAATCAATTTCGAGTCGAGTCGAGGAACGAAAATAAATCTAAAAAGAGTTTGCAAAAATCTTAGTATTATTCACAAACTTTCTCCATCTTTCCTAAGGACAACTATTTCTAGCTATGGAATGTCCTTGGGAAGATTCCTATGGTTATGGAAGAATCATTGGACTATAACCTATCCTACCATCCTTATGTCACCACAATCGTCACCGTCGTGAAATAGATAGGGTATGGGTAAGTAACGTCACCATGAAATCCATTTTAAAGCACAAATCCATTTTGCTCCCCCTTAACATATGCCATGATATTCGAAATCATTTCGCACATGTCGGGATGCGCCAGCACATTAAGTCAAACCATTATTGATCTGAATATTAAATCACATTTTCTCCCCCATATTAAAAAATATTAACCCAATCGATGTTTTTAATATCAATTGATTTAATGATGTTTTAAAAAAAATTTGGGAAGAAAAATGTGAATCCAATTAAATCCATCTATCTCCATGATTTTTACAAGCTCCCCCTCAACTTAATGAGGGTGTACTTGAAACGTAAATTAAGTACCTTTTGAACACAAGTGTAAGGTACTTATCACGTGTAAAGATCAGATATGATAATGTATTCACAAGATTAAAGTGTACGAGTTAGGACCTGAAATGATGAGAACATCATGTGATAAGATCACGTGGTTCTTGTCTGCGAACGTTGGTCTTCCTCGTAACTTCTGAAATTATCTTCTCCTTTACACCACATGGACAATTGATATCGTTGTCTTGACACCAACTTGTGAACATTTTCACTTTCGGCATCGAAGAGTCTGAACGCTTGACAATTTCTCCCCCTCAATTGTTGACCCGTGTTCTACTTAAAGAGATTTAGTCGTCATTTGAGTAGTCGCATCGTCTAGTATGTAGATATCAATTGCAACGAACTTCGGATTGTGGAGTTAATAACTTCATAAAAACAAGATTTCTCTCCTTTTATCAAATAAATGCACTGAGACATACATATATTCGTGTTAGATTGTGTTATTCCGTAAACACAATCCCTTACATGGTTATAAAGTAAACCATGCCCGAGAAAATTAATTCTCGTTGTTGAGTTAAAGCTTTCCGGTGAAATGCTTGACTTTAATATGAAAAGCGGGTTACTATCGGAAATAATAGCAAACCATTATGAGCATGTTTTAAAAGGTTTAAACTTTTGTTCGAACTTTATTTACAACCCCGTGTCATTATTAAACGACATTTCTAGGATCGTAAATATTATCGATTACAAAAGACATACTCTTTTTGAAAACCAGTTACTTGAGCTAAAGATATTGAATATCTTACGAAACGAGCTCAAGTTCGGAAAGTTGTAAGCTTCCCGTTGTTAAGGATAAGTTAACATCAGCGATAAACTTTCCTTTTAACTGAAGGACGAGTCATAAGCTGACATTTACTTAGAAGTCGTTTTCATAAGCTTGAAAACTTTGACTGTTTTGACGGAAAGCTCATGACCGAGAAAGGTTAATTTCTCGTTATGAGGAAAAGTTCTCTTAATTAAAAGATACACTTTCCTTTCTGAGCTTAAAACTTCGAATGTTTTAATTCAAGCTCATGACCGAGAAATGTTAATTTTTCGTTATGAGGATAAGTTGTCATAAAAGATAAGCTTTCCTAAATTAAAATCCGAGTTACAGTCTGATATTTAACTGTAAGTCATTGTGCATGAGCTTAAAAACTTCGAATGTTTTTAATATTAGCTCATTCCCGAGAAAACTTAATTTCTCGTCGATAGGATAAGTTTATCATCGGTGATAAACTTTCCTTTCTTTGAAGCGCGGGTTACAGACTGTGATTTATCTATAAGCCTTGTACACGAGCTTGAAACCTTTGAATAGTTTTAACGGAAGCTCGTGTCCGAGAAAATTTAATTTCTCGTTGTGAGGATAAGTTTATCATCGGCGATAAACTTTCCTTTCTTTGATGAACGAGTTACAGTCTGTGATGTGACTATAAGTCATAGTGATAAGTTTAACCGTGAATCCCCTGAGACACTTGTTTCTCCGATATCTGCTTCTTCAGCAACCAAACTCTGAGAGTATCCTTAGTTGAACGGTATACAATGATTGGACTGCTTCGTTCTCGTTGAACATCAACTTTGGTACCTGTATTCTTATTAGGAGTTTGTATACTTTTACATGGGTTAGCGATATCTATTTTAGAAGCAAGTGGGGATTCACAATTGTCTTTTCTTGTGCCAGAGGCGACCTGTGTAGATGATTCACTTGTCTTAGCTGGAAAATGTTTCCTTTTATAGAAAACCTTAAGTTTAGGCTTAAGTGATGTATCATCTTTATCAATTTCCTCCCTAGTAGTCTTAGTAGAATCGGAGACTATCCTAGTTAAAGGGCACTCGTTTCCTACAAGATTGAAAGTTCTACCAGTGGGGCGCCAAACTTTACCCATGGGTTTGATTTTAGCTATCCACTGGGTTTTAAGTCTAGCTCGGGAGTTCACCTCGTTAAGTAATTTGTTGACACAAGAGTCATGATTTGCCGTAAAGACACTTTTTCTACATGTTTTACAAGTAGCATATTTAATGTCCGAGTAATTCCTAGATGATTGATTGATGCTCCTAGGAGATGACATGCTACGGTTAGCAGTGTTGGGTAATCTAGAAGGCATCTGACTAGGTTTGACATTGCTATCTCTTACATGTATCTTTTGCTTAGTTTCCCTCAGACCAGATTTATGGCAAACATCATTTGAACTAGTTCTAGATGTAGTCTTGGTATTTTTAGAGAAACTAGAGGCAATTATGTGATTTGGTCTTACTAAAGATGTTTTGGTCACATTGGGCCTAGTTGCTGGAGTGACTGGTCTAGAAAGATAACCCAAATCAACTTGGGAGGCAAACCGCGGTCTCGAGGATTGTGATCGATCGGATCTAAATGTAGTAGGTTGTCTGACAGTCGGTTGTCTGACGAACTGATTTGTAGGTGGTTTCCCCAAGATTGATGGTTTTCAAGCTTAGTATCCACACTAGTTCCTCTATTTTTCCTTAACTCATTTTTCAAGGCAGCTATAACAAACACCTTTTCCTGAACTTGAGCCTTTAAAGTCTCATTTTCTTTGAGCAATTTATCTTGGGATGCCAACTTAGATTCTAGCAACTGAATTTGTTTCAAAAGATTATCCTTTTCAGCTTTAGAATCTAAAACTTTTTGATCCAATTTTCTTTCAAGAACAACGTTTGACTTTTCAAGTTTCTCAAAATATGTTTCAAATTTGTCTGTTTTCTTAGAAAATTCTAGTTTAGCATCCTCAAGATCTTTTGATTGTTGAGCTACGATCGTTTCGAGCTCTTCAATCTTAGACTTAGGATTGTTAACTAGCGCATTCATTTCAGATAACATATAAAGAATATTAGTTGTACTTGACATGCTACCTGGTTCCTGCTTTCCTCCTGATTCTATTCCCTTGTGACTCCTTCTTGTATCGTCTTGCAATTCTTCCTTTTGAGACTTGGAATTCAACAATTCCATTTCGGTCGAGGATAATGGAAGGTAAGGATTACTTATCGATCGAGCAATGAAAGAAAAATTTTGTTTGTTGTCGAAATATCAATACGGGAGAGTATAACCTGAGATGAAATCAAGAAATTTAGTTCTCGGGATTTGAAATCGAGAAATTTATTGCTTAACTCCTAAATATATTACTTTTATCTCGTCACTTGTCTCGTCACTTGTCTCATTAATTTTTCATGTTAAATCCCGGACTTATAAAAATAAAAACTAAAAATGACTTCAATTCAGTCTAAAAGCCCGTGACCACCGAAATAAAGACACAAGTCACAAAAACAAAAAGAAAACACCAATCCACCAAAAATAAAAACGCACGCCCAATAAAATCTCAAAACTTCAATAAAAAATCTGACTTACGTAAAAAATCTCACACCTAACCTCTAACACGTGTTTCACTAAAAAAACTGACTTATATAAAGCATCCACACGTGTTTCATTAAAAAGATGGCTTTGTTTACACCGCCAGACTTTTATATTAAAACTGTTTCTATCTACTCAAACTCTAACACACACACGCACAAACTATCATTCATCTGGGTTACTCCGCCCCCTCTTTTCTCTCTCCCAAATATACGCAGACAATACAGATATCGAACCAAACTCAAAAAATCTTGCAACAGTTTTCTGGGTTTGTGTTTACTCTTTCTTTGTTTTGTAACAGGCCCACTGTTTTCTCGTTTCCTCCGCCTCCCAAAACTCCTATTAGATCTATGAGCGAATGAGTAAATCTTCGAACCCAAGAACGAAGTGGCTTCAAGATCTTAATCAAAAGAGGTCTCGGGTAGGTAGTTTCTTTAATTTTGTTGAGTCTTGATCGAGGATGTTTGATCAATGAAAGATTTTTGGGTTCGAATCTGTTGGTTGAAGAGTCGAGTCTAGGAGTGCCTTCGGGTGTGGGGATCCTTGATCAATGAAGGTTTTGATACTGAGATCTGTTGGGTGTGTCGAATCGAGTCGAGTGTGGGTTTGATTGCTGTTGGAGGGTGTCTAAGGGTGTTTTTATGTTCGAAAACCAGTGGAGTCGAGTCAGTTGGTGTTTTAGTGTGGGTTGTTGGTCTGTTGGTTTTTCGAGTGTTGGTGTGTAAAATGGAGACGGTTCAAGGTCTGTTGGTTTTGAGTGAATTTTAGATTGTTTTTCGTTTTTGTGTTAAGGTTTAAAGATCTGTTGAAGCTCGGATAAAATTTTATGAAGCACTGAATTTGAATTTTAAGGTCTGTTGAGTCTTTTATAAAAAAATAGTCTCTTGTTTCTGTTTTGTTTATGTTGAGCTCGGTTAACTCAAAAAAACTGGAACCAATATCATGATGCTCTGAATAATACTATGTGAAGCACGGATAAAATTCGAAATGTGGAGCTCGGATTAATGCAGCTTAGGGACGCTCGGTATAACAAGGTTTTGTGAAGCTCGGTATATCAAGGTTTAGTGAAGCTCGGATTAACAAGGTTTATGAAGCTCGGTATCTTGTTGATGTTACAAAGCTCGGATAAAATTTTTAAGTGAAGCTCGGATTACACACTATGTGGAGCTCAGATAAAACTTGAAGTTATGAGCTCGGATAACCTCAGAATCTACGAGCTCGAATAAGCACATAAATTATTAGCTCGGATAACCTCAGAATCTATGAGCTCGGATAACTATTGAAAGTTTGAACCCTCGTCCTCGGAACAGACACTGATATTTCACTAAAGTCCAAACTATAACCTTAATCGATTTATTACGTATGAATCACCACCAAATCAACCCGTAACTTTAAAATACCTCAAAAACACCAAAAAAAATTTGTGATTTTAACCAAATTAAAAAACCCAATGATTGAATTACAACTTTAAACAATAAAAAACATAAAAAATTTCAATATTTGAGATCAAATATATCAAAACCCACCAAAATCAATCAAAATTAAAACTAAAATAAACCAATCTAACCTTCGCTCTTGATACCAATTGAAGGTCTACGGTTTGAGATGATGAATCTATCTTCCCGTCGTAGCATTGCATCCCGCCCTTTCTCTTAGCGAAGGATACCCAACCATTGGCTAATTGCCGTTGGTAGAAGACGCGGAATAGGTTACAGTGGGGTCTATGTCTAAGGTGCGGCAGTTTATCTCAAAATTTGAATTTTTCGCTGCCCCTATACAATGTAGTTGGGAGACGTGGGTATCGTAGTGTACTAATACGCTAAGGAGAAAGCGAGACATGGGTACACGCTGGTTTGCATAGTCAAAAAATTGGGTGTACACCCCTATCTTCCCTGGAGGGGCTTGGCTTATATTATGACGAGGGTTGGGCACCTCTGGGTGTAGATAATTGGGTATGTAGAAGTTGGAGGTGAATTGGTCTAGTTCCTCGAAGGTCAAGGTTGAGGTAACGTTAGATAATTGTCTAACCATGTTGTGCGTATACAATAAATGGTCGCGCGGATTAACTTTACAAAGATCTGGTGATACAAGGCGTATTTTGGAACCGTTAATGGAGATTTGTAAGCTGAGAAGATGGTAAACAGTCAAAACGTTGTGCAAGGGGTATATATATATACCTATGGATTTTAGTTCACGGGTAGATATGTGCCACGTGTTCCCCACTTGCTTGATCCAACGGTAGAAGTTGAAAGGGTAAAAATGACGTGGCAGGCGCTTTTCCTGGATATCGAGGAAGTTAGGTCAACAGGGGGGATGAATGTTTTCTTAGCGGGAATGTTTGAAGTCTTTGGGTTATGCGACTGCATTAGTTAGTTTATAGTCTAGTAGCCGCGGTTGGAACCTGCGACCACTAGAATGGGGGGACATGATGACGTATAGTATCTAGTCGGGCTGGATAGTCCGACTCACGGGTCCTACCCGTATCCATCAAGGGATAGATTGGATGCTTGTGCGGTGCGCGCGCGCAGCCCAGGAGGCCCGGTAAGCCGCTGTCGCACATAGGGCTAATTACTTAGCCAAGTCCATGTCGTAATGCGAAAGGATCAGACATAATATAACCTATATTATAGTTATATTCGCCTAAGGAAAAGAGATATACACTTACCTTAGTTAGACGCTAAGGATCAAGCTATTTGGGGTCATTATCTCTTCCTTAGGCCGCAAGAACAGGGAGCCCAGCCTGGACTCTCTCGAGTATAAAAAGAAACCCCACGGTTTCACAAATGTACGATATACACGAAACCCTAAACACTATATACTCAAATCGATTACTTACTCTCACGTCGGAGTCTAATCGTGGGTCACAAACCCACGGTAAGCCTAACGGTGTCTATTTAGTGCGTAGGGTCCTCAAAACAAGTTTCACTTGGTGTAAGAGCCAGAGTCCACAAGACCCCGAATTAAGCCTAATTCGGGTCAAGCTCGGTCCATCCAACTTTTGTATCAACAGTTTGAAAAAGTAATGCACAGCAAATTTGAACTGTTAATGATGGGTGAACTAAAATTTTTTCTAGGAATTCAAGTTCATCAATCCCCGAGTGGTATCTTTATTAACCAAGCTAAGTATTGTCAAGAGATAATCAAAGCATGGTATGGCCTCATGTGACCCCGTTGGGACACCACTATCAACCACATCCCTAGATGCTGACTTAGAGGGTGATGCCATAGATCAAACAAGATATCGTTCCATGATCGGCTCCCTCATGTACTTAACAACAAGCAGACCATATATTGCACATGCTACATGCTATTGTGCACGATATCAAGCTCGAACACTGAAAGTACCTCAAGGAGGTTAAACGGATCTTTCGGTACCTTAAGAATACCATTCACATGGGACTCTAGTATTCAAGGGAAACCGGTTTCTTTCTAACGGCCTATTCAGATTCTGATCACGCAGGGTGTCTTGATACTCGAAAAATTACTTCTTGTGGTGCCCAATTTCTAGGACAAGATAAGTTTATGGGATTGTTAGAAATACGTTTTTACGTATATTAGAAGTATCGGTCACTCCACAATATTATTAATGTTGTAATAGCTCGTAGTTAATAGTTACTTATTTAGTTAAGTAAGAACCGGTCCATGGGCTTGTCATGGGCCGGCCCAAGTCCATTAGTGGCTTGGAAGTATAAATACCCCTTTCCTCCTTGGAAAGGGGTTGGTTGTTGTTCATTTCTTGTTTCCACTTAATAAAATATCACATAGTTCTCTCTCACTTTCTCTCTCTAGTTTCTCTCTCTAGAAAACATCAACCCACTTCATAGATTCATAGGTTATCAAGATTCTACATTTAGTATCAAGAGCTATGGGGTGCTTTAAGGTAATGATTTGTGTGGTTTTTTAGTTTTTGATTGTATTAGTGTTCTTTAAGAAGATCCATCTTGATTCTTGGAGTTTTTGGTGTTTTTGTGATTGGGATTAGTAGATAAGTATTAGTTTTTACTTATTATTGTAGAAATCACAAAACTTTTTGGGTTATTTGGTAAAAATCTGGGTTTAAATCTTCTTTTTGATCGACTGTTCATACTCGAACAACCTTCTGTTTACCCAGACAAAGTTCCGAACCAAAAAGTTCCGGATCAAAAAGTTCCGGATCAACCAAAGTTCCGGACCAAAAAGTTCCGAACCAAAAGTTCCGGATCAAGGAAAGTTCCGGATCAAGGAAAGTTCCGGATCAAGGAAGTTCCGAACCAAAAGTTCCGGATCAAGGAAAGTTCCGGATCAAGGAAAGTTCCGGATCAAGGCAAAAGTTCCGGATCAAGGGAAAGTTCCGGATCAAGGAAAGTTCCGGATCAAGGGAAAAGTTCCGGATCAAGGGAAAAGTTCCGGATAAAGGGAAAGTTCCGGATCAAATCTTCCGAACCAAAAGTTCCGAATCAAGGTATTTCCAAGCCAAAATCTTCCGAATCAACACTTCTGAATCAACAAAAGTTCCGAATCAAGGGATATTTTACTTGTTTTTTCAACGATTTTTTAGAGGATTTAATCTTGGTTTCTTACAACAAAAACTCAACACAATTCACAAGGTTTACTTCACTGCTCGATCAACCGATAATCTTTGTCTCTTTGAAGCGAACAAAATGAATCCGAATTCAGTAATGCCTCAGATGACATCACTTACGGATATTTCGGTCATTACGGGAACGGATAATCGCCCGCCAATGCTCATCAAAGAAGTTTTTGAAGCATGGCAAGGCCGGATGATGTCTTACCTTAAGGGAAAACCGGTATATGGGAGGCTTATGGTTAAGTCAATTTTAAATGGTCCACTTGACTATGGTACCATCGTGGTTAACAATGTGACTCGACCAAGGGAGTTTGAAGAACTTACACTAGCTCAACAACTTGTTGCCGATGCAGATGAAAAGGCTCTTCAAACCATTCTCCAAGCTCTTCCACATGACATCTATCGGATGGTAAGTCAGTATACGGTGGCAAAGGATTTATGGGAACGTCTAAAGGTGTTGCTACAAGGTACGTCTCTTACCAAACAGGAAAGGGAATGTCAGTTGTATGATCTGTTTGATAGATTCACGTACAACCCAGGGGAAACGCTTCACGACTATTACTTCAGATTCACTACTCTCATGAATGATCTGAATGTATACAATCTCGTGATTGCTCCATTCCAGGTTAACACCAAATTTTTGAATACTTTACCTCAAGCTGAATGGGGTGGGTATATTACCGATGTTAAGTTAACCAGGGATTTGCATAAGTGCAATTTGGATCAACTATATGTTTTTCTTCAGCAGCATGAGAAACATGTGATCATGCACCGTTCGCCTCGAGGTATGTACCCTGATTCATTAGCTTTGATGGCGAATCAACCAAGCTTGTCTCACAACAACACTCCTTATATCTTGGGACATCAAGCCTATCATCCATCACCTTACATGACACCAACCTTTCCCCAATACTCGATTCTACCGCAACCACCCACCTCACATCAGCAACAATATCGGTTTAATGCACCTTCATTACAATATGCTACACAACCTCACCCAGCAAGCATTGCACCTTATGCTCAATCTTCATATTCTTCTTATCAAGAGAATGCAGCATATCCAATAAGCTACCCTGACCACATGAGTACTCCTTCTAGTGATTATGCAGCTCATCAAGACCAAGCAATGTATTGTGATGATGATGAAGTCCCCATTCCTGTGTTCAAACAAGGAACTGACCCAGTTGAAGTGTTAACCACTATGTCTGCTTATCTCACAAGGACTTTAAGCAAACGAGGATTTAGGGGATCAGCTCCGACTAACAATCAGTTGAGAAATTCATCCAATTCTCGCCAACAAGCTACTATTGAGAATGGTAGGGTAATGGTTCAACCTATTCAACCATATCAGGGGAGACCTACTACATCAACTACCAATGCTCGCACGGTCAATCCTGCTCCAATGGTCAACACTCCTGTAGATTTGTAAATCTATACTTATGTTTTTAGAGAGAGAAAGAGATAGAGAAATGGTGGATTTCACACTTTAGAGAGAGAAACTAAGAAAGAACTATGTGTAAAATAATGAAAACCACACCCTCTCCATCAAAGGAGAGGGTTTATATACCCAAGCCCTTGTCATGGGCTTGGGCTTACATTTGGCCGCCGGCCCGTACATTTCATGGGCTCGGTTTTGGGCTTCGTTTAAGTAAATGCAAATGACTAAACTACGAGCTATTACACGAACTAATGTTGGAGTGACCGATCCTTCCTAATACGTAAAACGTATTTCCAACAATCTCCCCCTAAGGGAGGTCACTCCAAACAAGGGCGTTACCCAAGTTACAATAGTAAAATAAACCTAGCATACTATGCTTGTCTTGAGCTCGTAATCTTCGTCTTTCTTTTTCTTCTTTTTCTTTTCTGGTGAACATGTTGATGTGATCTTTGATATAAATCTTTGAGCATTAATCTCTTGCCTTGATCTTGTGCATCCATCACTTGTGATCTTCGCCTCTTCGTGACCTCACGTCCCACATACTTATACCTTTGTAATTCTTGAAAGCTTCAGAGTTTGATACAGCGGAAGACTTCACTTTTAGGCTTTCTTGAATTAGATGAGGTATTAAATGCATAAAGTATAAGCATGCGGGGACGACTTCTTCTTGGATCCCGCAACGCCACCGTCTTCAAATGCCGCAACATAAGTAGACACGAACGAAATGGCTTTGAACATTTCATTCTAATTCGGTAGCATTTTACCTCCGGTCGGTGAAGACCGTTGGACGATATTAGATATCGTACCCGTGACGGATAGTTTCAATTAAGTAACTTCCTGACAGGATTTCGCGGGTAAACCCGTTCTCTTTACTCGACCGTCCAAAGCTGACTGCGAACATAAAGAGTGAATCATTTGGATAATAATATCCGCATGATTTGAAGCCGTCAATTCATGTTCCTGGAACAAGTGAAATTCAATTAAGAACCGCACCATCGTTGCTTTCCAGTTGTCACGAGCTTGATTCATATAGAATCTTGCAAGTTACCTACCAAGTGCTGTTTGAGGTTAACACTAGAAGGATTTCCACTCATCACCGTGAACACAAAGGTATCACTCTGAGTGTTCTGGCAAGATCACTGAGATATTGCGTAGAGGCCTGGAACGTGTTTAAATTCAGTTAAGAATTAAACAGCCGTTGCTTTCCAGTTATCACAAGTTTGATTCATAAAGAATCGCACAAGTCACCTACCATGAGCTTTTTGATATTCGCTCAAGAAGGATTTCCATCTTCATTGTAAATACTTTCGTATTACTCGGATGTTCAGGCAAGATCATGAAGATTTTGCGTAGGACTCTTAAGATCTTTCTTACTTTTCACAGTGTATGAAGAAGCAAGGAATTATGAAAGTGTGTCCTAATGAGATATTTAATGATCTCAAATGGCTCTAGACTCGATCGTGCGCTTTGGATTTTAGTGATCGGAGGCTGGAGAGGAGTGCCACCATTTCAATACCAATTTATTCGGAGTGAATAAATCGATAGATAACGTGTTGTCTCCGTGTGATTAAAACAAATACCTTTTGAGAAATATCTGAGTTAGCTGGGATGGGTTGTGCATTGCATCACTGGGTCCATGATGTCTGTCTTCAATATCAAGATTCATTAAAATGATCTCAATAGCATATGTATTGACCCAGTTTCTGCCTAAAGTTGTAAGGAGGGCTTCTTTCTTTACACCCTTTATCTTTACAATTCTTTTTTATTCTTCAACCCCTTCAATGCTTACCAATACGTCATAACTAGCACCTTGTTGTGATTGTTCCAGTGCTAACTTAAGTACTTGGTCGGCATTCAGCTACGTTCACAATCTTTCTCCAACTTTCCTAAGGACTACTATTTCTAGCTATGGAATGTCCTTGGGAAGATTCCTCCGGTTCTGGAAGAATCATAGGACTTAACTTATCCTACCATCCTTATGTCACCACAATCTTCATCGTCGTGAAATAAATGGGTTTTGGGTAAGTATAAATCACCATGAAATCCATTTTTATATGCAAATCCGTTTTGCTCCCCCTTAACATATGCCACGATATTCGAAAACATTTCGCACATGTCGGGATGAGCCATCACATTAAGTCAAACCATTTGTGATAATATCCCATATTAAATCACATTTTCTCCCCATATTAAAAATATTAACCCAATCGATTTTTTTAATATCAATTGATTTAATGAAGTTTTAACAAAGTTTTTGGGAAGAAAAATGCAAGTCCGTTTTATCTTCATGATTCCAAATATATGAGATATGATACCGATTTGTAACATGATCACATATTCACCATATTAGAAAAGAATTGACAAGGTTGGACCTGATTGATGAGAACATCATATGATAAGATCAAATGGTTCTTGTCAGCATATGTTGGTCGCCTCGTCACGTCTGAAGTCATCTCTTGACACCACATGTACGATTGGTATTGTTGTCTTGACACCAACTTGTGAACTTGGCACGTTCGGCATCGAAGATTCTGAATGCTTGACAATTGCTCCCCCTCAATTGTTGACCCGTGTTCTATCGAAAGAGCTGTAGTCGTTATTTGAGTAGTCGCATCGTCGAGTATGTAGATACCAATTGTAGATAGCAATGGTTATAGAGATGATAACTTCATAAAAACAAGACTTCTCTTGTTTTAACAAATAAATGCACTGAAGCGTACATAGATTTGTGTTAGACCAAGTTATAAAGTAAACTTGATCCCTTACAAGGTTTTAAAGTAAACCTTGCCCGAGAAAATTAATTCCCGTTGTTAGCCAAAGCTTTCATAAGAAATACTTGACTTTAATATGAAAACCGGGTTGCAGTCAGAAATAACTACAAGCCATTTTGGCATGTTTTATGAAATATTTACAACTTTTGTACGAACTCTATTTATGGCGCCGTGTCAATATTAATCAACATTTCTAAAGCCGTAAATATTATCGTACCAAAAGACATGCCTTTGAAAAATAAATTAAAAATATTTTTGGATTTTAATGAATTTTTCAATTTTTATGGTTTTTATATGGTTTTATATTTTTGTATTTTGCTTTTGTGGATAAAAATATAAACAATATATACGGATGATCACCAAGGATACGGAGAATAGTTTTACCACCACTATTCTTTCGCTTCATCTGCTAGTTCCTTCAGAGTCTCTGGCGAGAAAGTTCTCATTCCTAGCTTGTCGGCCAAAAATTCAATTCGAGCGCGATCTAAAGCCTTCGTGAAAATATCCGCCAATTGATACTCAGATCGGACAAAGTAAAGCTCTATTACTCCATTTTCCACTTGCTCCTTGATGAAATGGTAGCGAATGTCAATATGCTTCGACCGGGAGAATTGAACATTGTTGCAGCATAAGGCAATTGCACTTTTGTTGTCGCAATACATTGGAATCTTGTTGAAACCTAGACCATAGTCGGTTAATTGTGATCTCATCCAAAGAATTTGAGCACAGCAACCGGACATAGCTATGTATTCTGCTTCCGTACTTGAAATTGCAGCGCTTTTCTGCCTTTTCGATGCCCAACTGATTAGACGATCTCCTAGTAGTTGCAAAGTTCCACTCGTGCTACGCCTGGTATCTTGACAACCCGCGTGATCCGCATCTGCATATGCCATTAGTGCAATAGAAGAGTCCTTCGAATACCAAAGTCCCCGATTAATGGTTCCTTTAAGATATCGAAAGATCCTTTTAACAGTAGCTAAGTGTAACTCAGTAGGCCTAGTTTGATACCTGGCACACATACATATAGCAAACTGAAGATCAGGGCGACTGGCTGTGATATACAGAAGAGTACCGATCATTCCACGATAAAGTGTCGGATCAACGGCAACTCCATGTGGATCTGCATCAAGCTTAGTTTTCTCTACCATTGGAGTGTCCACGGGGGTCGCAAGATTCCATCTTATATTTCTTAAGCGATTCAAGGGCATATTTGGATTGATTAATAAAGATGCCTCTGGGACTCTGAGATATCTGAAGACCTAAGAAGAATGATACCTTGCCCATCATTGACATCTTAAACTTGGAAGACATGAGTGTCCCAAACTCATCCGATAAGGTTTGGGTCGAGGCTGCAAATATAATATCATCAACATATATTTGTACCATAATCATATCTTTACCTCGTTTATGAATGAACAGCGTGGGATCCACCTTGCCTTTTGCGAAGCCTTGAGTAATGAGGAATTGTGACAATAGATCATACCATGCGCGTGGAGCTTGCTTCAACCCATAGAGAGCCTTCTTAAGCTTGTACACATGATTAGGATAATTAGGATTCACAAAACCATCCGGCTGTTGAACATAGACTTCTTCCTTGATTTCACCATTAAGAAATGCCGTCTTCACATCCATCTGATAGACGATCATATTCATATGGGCTGCATAAGCGAGGAATAGTCTAATAGCTTCCAAACGGGCAACAGGTGCAAAGGATTCCATAAAGTCGACGCCCAATAATTGCTTGTATCCACGAGCTACTAGTCGAGCTTTGTTTTTCAATATTCCGCCTAACTCATCGAGTTTCACCTTGTAAACCCATTTTAAAGTGAGTAACTGCACTTGATCCGGGCATGGGACAAGTTCCCATACTTCAAGACGTATAAACTCATTAAGTTCTTCTTGCATAGCTTCTATCCAACAGGATTGAGTAAAAGCTTCTTTCCATGTCTTAGGTTCAACTTCAGTGAGAAAAGCATCAAAGTGACAAAACATTGCACTTTCTTGTAACTGACTTCGTGTGGATACAGGACGATTAGGGTCACCAATAATAGAATCTATAGGATGATCCTTTGTCCACTTGCTGTCATGTTCACGAATCCGTGGATTGGAGTAAACTGTAGAAGGAGCTTCCTCTGAGGCGGACGACCCGGCTTGATTAGGGTCGGGAATAGATACACCAAAGAATGGAAATTCACGCATTTGAGCGAATTCCAAATCGTGATCATCGTCATCCTCTTCATCATCAATAGGCATGACATGGGTAGTTGTTAGTTGTGTTGGTTGAGAATTACTCGTTGTTGGTATATCTTGACCAATTGTTGGTGCAGATGTGTCTGATTGTGCTTCGGTTGCTGGAGCGACAACTTCGGTTACCGGAGCTATAACCTCAGGTTCTGGAGCAACAATACTTGGAGGAGTAAAGAATTCATCAAAGAACGGTTGAAACAACGTATCCCATTCATTCCTAGTAGGTGGTGTAAATGATGATGAAGTAGGGTTGTTTGGGACAAGACCAGAACTAATGTTACTGGGTCCCATTTCATGAAGTGCGGGTTCAGAGCTGCTTTGCTCAGAAGCCATTGCTGTCAGCTCATCAAAATCAACATTCATAGTTTCAAGGATTTTGCGAGAGTTACGGTTGTAGATTCGGAATGCCTTCTTTGCGGGTGCGTAACCAATGAAAATACCAATATCAGCCTTTGGTTGAAGTTTTCCCAAATTGTCACCATCATTGTTTGGATAGCAAAGAGAAGCAAATACATGAAGATATGATAAATCTGGTACTTTTCCATGGAGAAGCTCATAAGGTGTTTTACCATGGCGTTTACGAATTAGTGACCGGTTTTGGGTGTACACTGCTGTAGATACTGCTTCTGCCCATAAAAACAATGGAGCCTTTGCGTAAATTAACATCGTTCGAGCAGCTTCCATAAGTGTGCGATTTCGCCTTTCAACGACACCGTTTTGTTGTGGAGTGCGTGCAACTGATGTTTCATGAGAAATGCCAACTTCTTCATAATAATCACGCAAAATTTGATTCACAAATTCGGTTCCATTATCTGTACGAATGCGTCGGACAGTAGTGTTGAGACGCACTTGAATCATCTTGAGAAATCCGATGATGAATTTAGGTGCCTCATTCTTTGCTTTAAGAAATTTCACCCATGTAAACCGAGAGTAATCATCGACAATGACGAGGATGTACTTTTTGCCACTAAGACTTTCAACACGCATTGGCCCACAAAGATCCATATGCAACAGATAAAGTTTCTCTTGGTTGGTGTCTTCCGTCTTGGGTTTGTAAGATTTCTTAGTGCTTTTCCCCATAGTACACGCGGAACACAAATGATCCTTGTGAAATGATAGTTTAGGAAGACCACGAACAAGTTCATTTTTCGCCAAGTGATTAATAGCGTCAAAGTTAAGATGAGATAACCGTCGATGCCATAACCATGACTTAGTCTTCGATGCTTTGGAGAGAAGACATACTGGAGAAGCGGCCATCATGTCTTGTAGAGACAAAGTATACAAATTATTCCCTCGAGTACCTTTCAATAAATCAACCCCTTCCAAAGTACGAATGAAGCAGGTATGCTCTCGAAAAGCAACTTCTAGGTTTGCATCACAAAATTGTCCCACAGAAAATAAGTTGTGACCAAGACCTTCCACGTAATAAACTCTTGAAATTATAACATTCCCAATATGATATTCACCATAACCCATTATCTTTGCAATATGATCATTTCCAAATCGAACCGTGCCAAGAAACTTGCTGACGAAATTTCTGAGCTGAGAGCGATCTCCGGTCATATGCTTGGAGCAACCAGAGTCCAAATACCAGAGAACAATTTGGACCACCTGTTTTCAATCACAACCGTAGACAATGCATTGGAAACTATTGGTTCCGGAGTGTTAGCAGATACAGATATGTTATTATCAGAATTGCTAACATTTTTGTTATCCTTAGATTTCCTGCATTTTCTAATGTGAATTTTAGCATTTACAGGTTTTACTGTTCCAATTTTCTGAGGTTTTGGAGTATTAGCGGGCACTACAGTGGGAATAGACCTATTTAAAGGGCACTTTGTTCCTACAGTAGTGTTGGTGTTCCTAGTTAAAGGACACGCTTGTGTTTTGGTAGCCTTGGTACTCCTAGCTAAAGGGCACGCTTTCTTCGCTTTAGTGGGAGTGATCCTAGTCAAAGGGCACGTATTTCCTACTATAGTGAAAGTTCTACCAGTGGGGCGCCACATCCAACCAACTTGGGTTAACACCTTCCCAGTCGGTTTCCATTCTAATCCATTTTTCCGGGCATACATCTCATTCACATGGTCAATAAGGCAAGAATCATGACGACTAGAAAACATACATTCATTGCAATTCCAACATTTTAAATTAGAATTCATAGTAGGCTTAGAACGCTGCACAACCGCAGAGCCTTTAGGTTTAGCTACATGATTCTTTTTATTCAAAACAGAAATAACATTCCTAGGATGGGCTTCTACTTTCTTCTTCACTTGACTACTAGATGGGGGCAAGATCCTATCATTCTTCTTGTTTCTTTTAAGCTTAGATCTTTGAGCCTTAGTAGTGGTGCTTACTCCTGTAGAAGGCAACACGGGAATATTAGAAGCTGATTTTGATTCCGCCTTATCTTTAGTGACCAAAGTTTGAGATGATTTAGTCCTAGGGCCCTTGTTAAGTGGTGTGACGGCAATAAGGGTTCTTTTGATTGCACTAGAGGACGATGCTGAGACAGTGACTGCGTTATCCACAACATTCTTACCTTTTAGAGTTCGAAGTGTTTCCTTTAACTCAGCCAAGACCAGATTCTTATCACAAATTTGTTCCCTCAAATCAGATATTTCCACCGACTTTCGATTCAATTGTTCAATCAGTGATTGATTCTGTGCAGTGGTATCAACACATGCGGGCTGTACTGAATCGAAGAGTCGTGTATTTTTCTGTTTTAAGTTATCAACTTTTGACAAAATCTTGGAAACTCGATTATCTAGATCCAGTTTAAGATTCTCAGCGGCCTCAAGTACGTTCACACAGTTAAGCTCCTTAGATTTCTCTATTTCTATCGGCAAAGAGTTAGCAACTTTGTCACTTGGCTGACGCTGTTTTGATTGTAAATTCAATCGAAAATTCTTTTCAAAATTTGCATCATCGATATTAACACCTTCAAATGACGTTTCAAAAATTTCTTGAATAAATTGTTGCTTGCATTCAAGCGAAATACAATGTGTTTGAATCTCATCAAAACATTTTGAAAGCGAAGAATATGAATCTTGAAGCTTTAAAAATTCAGCGTCAGATTCGTGACAAGTACTATCTACCACAGTATCCACATATTCAACATTATGTACAATGGAATCATTATCAACACTTGTATTCACACAGACAGAAACTATATCATGAGACATTACTTGATTCAGAAGCAGATCATTATGGCGTGAAACCCGTTCTATTTCAAGTAAACTGTTTTCATAAGCATCTTCCATTTCATTGAAAACACGTCTAACTTCTTCTATTTCCAAAAACAAATCTTGATCAATATTGCGAAGACAAGCTTTAACATTGTTTACAAACGGAACAATTTCATCTCGAAACGCAGCTCTAGTGTGCTCAAAGTTCCATTCACCTTCCGTTATGGCCGTGGCCGTCGTACGTTCCAAAATGACCTTGTCAAAATCGGCCAAGTGTTGGTGAACCGTATTTAAGTTAACGGACGCCTTACTTACCGGTGGAATTAACTTCGTTAAATCCTTTTTGACGAGTGTAGGAGACGTACTAGGAAGGTTTTCATTTGACAAACTTTGGGGTACAAGAACTGTTAATTCTGCTAATTCCTTTTGTAAGCGAATGCGTGTCTTTTTCGAAAATTGATCTTTGTTATGTTGATCATAATCAATTGTATGGAATTTTGAAAGCATTTTAGAATGAGTTTCATCCCCAAGTGATTGTGTCTCCTCAGTACTACGAACAAAAGGTGCTTCTTTCGATTTGCCAATTATGGTCATATCATAAAGGCCGGGAATATATTCCTGAGCTTGTTTTGCATAACCGGGATTAGGTGGTAAATCTTGAAGACGCTTAAGTTCGAATTCTTTAAATGATTTAGTTAAAAGATGAACCTTTTCTGTGGAAGCGTATTGTTTTAAAAGCTGTTGTTCTTTGAATTTAAGAAGTTTGGTAGCATTAATTTCCGATTCAACCTTTTTAGACTCGAGAGTTTCGAAATCCATTTTAAGTTTCTGAAAATCATTGACAACCGACTCTTTTTCTTTTAATTCATTAGAAAGATTAGCTTTTAATGATTCTATTTCTTTCAAGTGTTCAATCTTTTCAAAACGAAACTGGTCAAATTCAGAACATGTTATTTTCTCTTCTTGAGGGATCATTTCAAAAGTTTTGACCTTTTCTTTATGCAACGCAAGCTCAGCAGTTAGGGTGGAATTCGTATCTACGGATTGTCTGAGGGCCATATGCATTTGATCAATAATATGTTTAGGCACCATGACCAAATCATGTGGAGCATAAGATTCCATACCCGTCGTAGCATTTGGTTGAGGTTCACTCAAATGTGTAGGTGTGGGTACCACATCATTTGAATTACTAGTTCCCGAATGCTGTTCGAGGTTGTCATTTTCATGCCCAACTTGATGTTGGTTATCATCAATATTATTAGATGTGGTTGGTACCTCACTGATGACATCAGAACCGTAGTGAGAGAGATTAGCAACAAGAGCAGCTTGGGCAGAGTGAATGTCATCACAATCCGAATCGTATGCATCAAGATCATCCGCTTGATAAGCTGCATTAGAAGTAGAAACGACCGCAATGCCTTCAGTATCTGCTGCCCCTGGGTCTGCCAGAAATGCCAACTCCTCTGAATCCAAAATCTTCCCCTTAGACTGAGCATCAACCAAATACATCTTCTCACGAAACCATGCATCATCCCTTCTCCTTTTCGGCTGAGTGCATTCCCTAGCCATATGACCTTGTCCACGGCAATTGTAGCAAGTCACAACCTTCTTAGGACCAATAGGACTCCCATTTCCACTAGCTTGAGCATTCACAGCTTGATTGTTCCCAGTCCTTGTAGGAGGTCCATATGAATTTTGCCTTCCCTGAATAGGTTGCACCGTCACTTGACCATCTTGAACAGTGGCTTGTTGTCGAGGATTTGATGAGGTGCGGAGCTGATTGTTTGTTGGTGGAAATCCTCTAGTTGCAACAAGTTTTGACAAGTAGGCGGTGAGATGGTTTAAAACATCAGCTGGCGTATCATTTGAAGTAAAGACCGGTGCTTGGATTGGTGAAAGTTCATTAGAGTAGAAAGCTTGTGCTGGTTGTGCTTCAATTGGAAAATATCCTTGCTGAGGAGTATAGCCCAATAGAGAAGTGTTGGCTTGTGATGGTGATGTTTGATATGGTGGTTGTTGTTGAAAAGATTGTTGATGAACACTTTGTTGATATTCTTACTGTGGCATCATTGGTGGTTGATAAGATGGTTGCTGTGGTTGCTGATAGATGTGTGGTGGTGGCTGCTGCAAGTATGATGGTTGTTGATAAGTATAAGCCATGTTAAGTTGAGAAGCATACATTGCAAGTGGATCATGAACTTGAGGTGTAGACAACCGAGCCTCGATCACATGGCATTCGTGTTGTTGAAGAAAAGCTTGCAGTTGATCCACATTGGTGTTATGCAAATCCTTAGCCAATTTAACATCCGTCACGTATTTTTTCCATTCTGGAGGAAGAGTGTTCAAATACTTGGTGTTCAATTGAAAGGTAGGAATTGCCATGCCATAAATATTTAGCTCATTCAACAATAGGGTAAATCTCAGATAGTAGTCATTGAGAGTCTCCCCTGGCACATAGGCAAACTTATCAAACGCATCATAAAGCTTACACTCTCGTTCTTGTTTGGTTAACGAGGTGCCTTGCATTAGAACCCGAATTCTATCCCATAACTCTTTGGCAACTTTATGTTTGCTGACGAGTTTGTAGACATCTGGAGGAAGGGCTTGAAGAATGATGTTTGTAGCATACTTATCACATTTATCTTGAATCTTCATATCTCCAGTCAACTCACCCGTTGTGCGAGGACGAGTGGTCGTACCTTCCGTCACAGTACCATAATCTAATGGTCCATTGAGCACCGATGCCCAAATTAGATGTCCATTCTCCTTGTTCAACATATAAAGTTCCATTCGGGAAGCCCATTCCTCATACATAGTCTTCACCAACATTGGTGGACGATTATCCGTACCCGAGAGGATGGACTTGTCCGTAAGAGATGTATACTCCATTTCAATAAGTTAAGATTTACAAAGTTGATCGAACAATGAAATAAGGTTAAGTATTTTTGTGTTGTTGTGAGTTAAAACCGAGAAACAATGTTAAAATCCCCTAAAATATGTTCTCGATAAACCAAAAATTCCAAGTCAAAATTACACACGATCGAAATTTTTTATGGAAAAAATTGTGATTATCGGAATGCCAGATCGGAATGTCAGATCGTAATACCAGATCGGAATGTCAGATCGGAATATAGAACTGTCGAAATGTTGTTGGTATCGAAATGCCTAGATCGCAATGCAAAGCTGTCGCAATAATTCAGATCGCAAAGTCCTATCGTAAAGATTCAGATCGCAATGAACTATCGGAATACTCAGATCGCAATACCCAGATCGCAAAGTAGCTGACAAAATTCGAGCAGAGTAACGACCTAAAATACTTCCTTATACCCGTCGGAATCTCAGATCGCAATAGCTATCGGAATGATTCAGATCGGAATAAGTGAAAAAAATCCAACGATCGCAATGTAGAAACCTAACCCTTTCCGATGGTTAAGTTATTGCGATGGAGGCCCAAGTACAGTTGTACTTTCCGATGGATGCTTCTGCTGAAATTTCGGAATGTAGAACACACCCCTTTTTGCACTTTTGATCCAAGAAAGATTGTGTTTTAACCAAAATCAAGACACCAAAAACACTACAATCCTACTGAATACGTTATGCTTCTTGAAATCACGAACAAACACAAAAAAATTTTTTTGATGATTCGGCAAAATGAACTCAAAAAGCCACGAAATGCTTATGAGAACATACGAATCACACAAACAAACCTATATTTCATCCCAAGCTCTGATACCATTTGTTGATTTGTAAATCTATACTTATGTTTTTAGAGAGAGAAAGAGATAGAGAAATGGTGGATTTCACACTTTAGAGAGAGAAACTAAGAAAGAACTATGTGTAAAATAATGAAAACCACACCCTCTCCATCAAAGGAGAGGGTTTATATACCCAAGCCCTTGTCATGGGCTTGGGCTTACATTTGGCCGCCGGCCCATACATTTCATGGGCTCGGTTTTGGGCTTCGTTTAAGTAAATGCAAATGACTAAACTACGAGCTATTACACGAACTAATGTTGGAGTGACCGATCCTTCCTAATACGTAAAACGTATTTCCAACAACTCCTCCACGGGCTAATTCCACAGGCAAGTTGAGAATGATTACATGCTACAACTGCAGGGAAGAAGGTCACATGTCTAGGGATTGCAAGAAACCCAAGAGGAGAAGGGGTGGTCAATGGTTTGCAGAGAAGATTTATCTGGTGAATGCTTAGGCACAAGGAAGGGAACTTGATGAAGAGGAGCTTGCATTTCTTGCTGAGCAAGCAACGCAGCTCTGAACCCGCGCTTCATGAGATGGGAACCGGTGCTATTAGTTCCGGATTAGTTCCCAATAATCCTACTTCTACATCATTCTTACCACCAACAAGGCCTGAGTGGGATAAACTGTTTCAACCGTTGTTTGATGAATTCTTTGATCCCCCAAATGATGAAGTTCCAGCACCTGTAGTGATAGCTCCAATCCCTGAAGTTGTTGCTCAAGCAAATGAAGCTTTATCTAATGCATCTTCAATTAACATTGAACCGGATGCACCTTTACCAAGTGATTCTCAAACTACACCTGAATCGTCACCCCTACTTGTGCCTAATGATGTGGAAGAGGATTCTATTGATCACGATTTGGAATATGCTCACTTGCAAGAGCTTCCTTTCTTTGGTGTAGCGATACCTGAAAACCCTTCAGCCGCGTCTACCTCAGAAGAAGCTCCTTCTATTGTTCACTCCAGACCACCTAGGATTGAAAAACATAGCACCAAATGGACAAAAGATCACCCAATTAGGAATGTCATTGGAGATCTAGATCGACCAGTCTCTACACGCCATCAATTACAAGAGAGTGCACTCTATTGCTACTTTGATGCATTTCTCTCTGAAGTTGAACCTAAAAATTGGCAGCAGGCTATGACTCAATCATCTTGGATTGAAGCCATGCAGGAGGAACTCAATAAATTCCAAAGACTTGAAGTATGGGAATTAGTTCCTCTCCTTGACAAGGTTAACATCCTTACTTTGTTGTGGGTTTATAAGGTTAAACTTGATGAGATGGGTGCAATATTGAAGAATAAGGCTAGATTGGTCGCTAGAGGATATAAACAAGCCTTGGGTATAGACTTTGAAGAATCTTTTGCTCCTGTTGCAAGATTGGAGGCTATTAGACTATTCCTTGCGTATGCTGCTCATATGAACATGATCGTCTATCAAATGGATGTGAAGACGGCATTTTTGAACGGTGAACTAAGGGAAGAAGTCTATGTTACTCAGCCGGATGGGTTCGTTAGCACGGAGTTTCCTAATCATGTGTACAAGCTTAAGAAGGCCCTCTATGGGTTGAAACAAGCTCCACGCGCGTGGTATGATCTCCTTTCAACATATCTCATTTCGGAAGGCTTCTCCAAAGGCAAGGTGGACCCTACACTATTCACTCTCAAGGAGGACAACGACATGCTTCTGGTACAAATTTATGTTGATGATATAATATTTGCTGCCTCTAACATAGACTTGTCACAACGCTTTGAGAAGATAATGTCCACACGCTTTCAGATGTCTATGATGGGAAAAATTTCATTTTTCTTAGGATTACATATTTCTTAGAATCCCAGAGGCATCTTTATTAATCAATCCAAATATGCTCTAGAATCTTTAAAGAAATATAACTTTGAAAATTGTGACCCCGTGGACACTCCAATGGTGGAAAAATCCAAGTTAGATAACGATAGGAATGGGACTATTGTCGATCCAAAACTTTACCGTGGGATGATCGACACCCTTCTCTATCTGACTGCTAGCAGGCCTGATTTGCAATTTGATGTATGCATGTGTGCCCGGTATCAGGCTCAGCCTACCGAAAAGCACCTACATGTTGTGAAAAGGATCTTTCGGTATCTAAAAGGAACACTTCATCGTGGTCTATGGTATCCGAAAGATTCCTCTATTGCTTTAATATCATACGCAGATGCCGATCATGCTGGGTGTCAAGACACGAGGCGTAGCACTTCTGGATCTGTGCAACTCCTTGGAGACAGATTGATCAGTTGGTCTTCAAAAAGGCAGAAAAGCGCTGCAATTTCTAGCACGGAGGCTGAATACATCGCCATGTCCGGTTGTTGTGCTCAAGTCCTTTGGATGAGATCACAATTAACTGACTACGGTCTTGGATTTAACAAAATCCCGATGTATTGTGACAACAAGAGCGCCATTGCCCTTTGCTGCAACTATGTTCAACACTCCCGGGCCAAGCACATAGACATTCGCTACCATTTCATTAAAGAGCAGGTCGAGAACGGAGTGATCGAGCTGTATTTTGTCACTACTGAGTATCAGTTGGCAGATATGTTCACCAAAGCCTTAGATCGAGGACGAATCGAGTTTTTGATCGACAAGCTTGGCATGAAATCATTCACTCCAGCGACTCTCAAAGAGTTGGCAGAAGAATCAGCTGAATAGTGGTGGTAAACTATTCAGAGTATCCTTTGTTCGTGATCATGTATATTATCGTAAATATATAAACCACAAAAAGAAAAATACAAAAATATAAAACCAAGAAAAACCATAAAAAATATAAGACCTACAAAAACCATAAAAATTATAAAATCAAGAAAAACCAAAAATATTTTTCGTTTTTAAATCGGGCATGTCTTTTAGTACGGTAATATTTACAGCCTTAGAAATGTCGATCAATATTGACACGGTGCCATAAATAGAGTCCGTATAAAAGTTGTACATTTTTAAAACATGCCCATTATGGCTTGCAGTTATTTCTGACTACAACCCGGTTTTCATATTAAAGTCACGTATTTCCTTGGAAAACGTTGGCTCACAACGGGAATTAATTTTCTCGGGCATGATTTACAAGCTAGATCATGCAAAGGGATCAAGTTTACTTTATAACTTGGTCTAACACGAATTAGTGTACGTCTCAGTGCATTAATTTGTCAAAATAAGAGAAATCTTATTTGCCACCACGAATCAATCTTTTTCAAGATAGTAATTGGAAATGCTTTCATCAATATTTGACTCTTTAAACAATGACTACAGCTCTTTAAATAGAAAACGGGTCATCGTTTAAGGGGGAGATAATATTAAATCATCTTCGTCATTAAATCGATTTTCAAAAGTGTTTGTGGAAAATTAATTGGCTAAATGGTAACTGAGTGGTCTTGCTTAAGAATACGAATTGTGCTTGTTCAATGTGATAGGAATTGCTTTAAGATCTTGGAGATTTGCAAATAGGTTGCGATGCTTAAGCTGTGTGAAGGTTAAGTTGGCTAGGTTTAACGAATGTTAATTTTCTTAACGAATGTTAGTCTAATAGGAGTTATAAACCAAAAAGGAGAATAGAAAAGACAAGGAATAAAAACTAAAAGGGAAAAATGTAGGGTTAAAAGTGACAATATGGTAAAGTTGCTAAAATTTTGACCTAAGTCAAAACCATAACCCCCCCCCCCCCCCCTTGCGTTTTATTATCTCCACTGTTTCACTATTCCTCTGCCGCCATTAACACACACACACATACAAGCTTTCATAACCTCTCGTTTTTTAATCATCCAATCCATTTCTTTCGATCTAAACAAGGTACAAACATCAATTTTTTTCTTTAATTCGCCTAAATCATCTCTTAATTCAATTATTCGTTTAAATCAGATTATTAGATTAGGGTTTATTCCTTAATTTAGGATCAATTGAGTAGGGTTATAGGTGGGTTATACTCGGATTATCATTAGATAGATGTTGGGTTGCCTTAGCATGCCTTAAAACTCCCAAATCGTGCTTAAGAATAATCATCATAGGCTGCGTTTAAAAAGTTCCGAATGAACATGGCTGAACAAACTTCCGGATGAACAAAGCTTGAAAACTTCCGAATGAAGGAATGTTCCGAACGAACTTCCGAATGAAGGAAGTTCCGAACGAACTTCCGAATGAAGGAAGTTCTGAACGAACTTCCGAATGAAGGAAGTTCCGGACGAACTTCCGAATGAAGGAAGTTCCGAATGAAGGACTTCCGAATGAAGGAAGTTCCGAATGAAGGACTTCCGAATGAAGAAGTTCCGAATGAAGGACTTCCGAATGAAAGAAGTTCCGAATGAAGGACTTCCGAATGAAGGAGTTCCGAGTGAATTTCCGAATGAAAGAAGTTCCGAATGAAGGACTTCCGAATGAAGGAAGTTCCGAATGAAGGACTTCCGAATGAAAGAAGTTCCGAATGAAGAACTTCCGAATGAAGAAGTTCCGAATGAAGAAGTTCTGAATGAAGAAGTTTCGAATGAAGAACTTCCGAATGAAGAAGTTCCGAATGAAGAACTTACGAATGAAGAAGTTCCGAATGAAGAACTTCCGAATGAAAAAAGTTCCGAATGAAGAACTTCCGAATGAAGAAGTTCCGAATGAAGAACTTCCGAATGAAGAAGTTTCGAATGAAGAGTTCCGAATGAAGGAAAGTTCCGGATGAAGAGTTGTTTGATTAATAGTGTTTGCTTGTTATAAGTACTTGTTGATGTATGTTATGAAATGTGTTATGCTTAGAAGTAATAATGATACATATCTATATATTTTTGTGCATCAACCTTTCATGTCTTATCTTAAGCAGATACAATGACTAATCCAACAGTACAAGCAATCCAAGACTCTAGAGAAGCCGCAATTGCTGAAGCACGAACCCTCAAGTTCATACCAAACAACTACCGGCTGAAGCCAGTTTCAAAATCCACTCACCATGGATTTAAAGTAGCCATAGCAATCCTTGATCAATCTCATTTTAAGAATGCTTTAAGGAGTACTGCCTCGGTGCCTTATGATTATATGTATGAGTTCTGGGCTACCAAGGAAAGCACTTCAAACAAGATCACCTTCACCATCGACAACAAACAGCAGACACTAACTGTATCAGACTTCCGTAAGATATTTGGCATTAGGGATTCACCCAAAGGTATGGCATTTTCGAGGGATCCTACTAAAGACGAACTCATGGAGTTGTTCGATGCTATTGGATGTCCTGACATACGAGTTGCGTCTGAGTTTACCACTGCTAAAGTAGGACAACCTTGGAGAGCAATGTTGGGTATTCTCAGTAGATGTCTTACACCGAAAACAAGTGGGCATCATGCTTTGCGCAGTCCTATTATGAACATCTTCCATGGAATGTATAAAGGCGCAAATGCAGATTATGCATTGTTGTTATGGGAAGAATTCACCTTTCAACTCTTCCAAAACAAGAAGCTGAAGTCTAGTTTCTTTCCTTACCCTCGGTTTATCAAGCTTATCATTAACTATTTTATGAAGAATGATGTTACAATTGATAGGCGTGCAGCAAGTCGTCATCACACTGAAGAGGCTGATCATATTGTGGATTTAAGGCATGAAGGACCATCTGGTGGTGTGATTCCTGGTCCTATTCCTGATTACCTTCTGACGGATAGAATTAAAGGTTCTGCTGATTACAAACTACTACAACTAGAAATCAAGAAGCTAAAAGCAAGCCTTCAGACTGGAGAAGACTCGTCTACTACGGTCAAGAGTAAAGGTAAACGCAAGCAACCAGCTGCTTTACCTGAACCCGAAACCAAGAAGAAAAAGACTGAGGTTAAGAAGGGAAAGGGTAAGGCTGATGAGTTAGTTCTACGTGACGAAGAAGATGTTGATGATCCTACTCTTGACAAGGCGGAGAGAAAAATGATGAAGATAGCTATTGAAAGGAGTAGGAAAGATACGGGCGGTAGTGGTTCAGGTGCAAGGATAAATATTGAAGAAGAGTACAAGGAGCCAGAGGATATTGATGAGTTTGGGTCACCTGAACGGTATTCTACTTCGAAGGAGACATCCATTCCTGTTTCAGCAAGTGTTGAAAAAGAGTCTGGTGCTCCTACAATCTTGGTGTCTACTCAACCTTTAGCAACTCCACCTCCACCAATACAACCCTTACCAACCAGACCGGTTTCAACACCATTCCTTCCACCACCAATAACTCCCATCCTTAGTACCGTAGTAACAACCGAGCCTCTTCACTCAACCCAGAGCAGCTCTGCAACGTCTTCAATGGCTGTAGTTGTAATGGCCGAAATGTTGGATAAACATACGGATAATCACAAAAGAGAGATGGATGAACTTCGCCAAGAGCTACATAGACGAGCTCAAAGTGAAGAAGCATCTAAGAAAGCCCAAGAAGAGATGCTTGCTAAGTTCGCTGCAGAGATGGAGTTAACACGAAAAGCTCATGCAGAAGAACTAGCTCAGGTTAAGCAGGCTGAAGCTGATAAGCATGCTGCACGTATCACGAGACTTCAAGCGATGAGGGATAAATACAAGGAGCAAAAAGAAGCACTTGAAGCTTCTGTTGAAGAGAGAGTGAAAGAATCCGTTGAATCCATTATGCCTAAACTGCGTGATGAGTTGAAGACACTCGCGGCTGATAACTTGATGATCAAGTCATCCAATCCTTCAAAATCCGCCTATAAAATTGCTTATGAGTTAACGGATTTTGAATTAAAGAAGATCCTGAAAGCTTGAATGAGGGAACTTGGATCGTTTGATAAATCCAGGATTCAACGGGCTCTTTACAAATCCCTGAATGACGCTATCATGGAGGATGATAGGTTGTTCAAAACGTTTGGAAGTGTGGTACCTTATCACATTCTACCTGAGGAGGACAAAGATGATAGTGAACAGGAAGAGGGTACTGGTGAAGAAGAAGAGGAAGAAGAAGGAGAAGAAGAAGAAAAGGATGATGACGATGACGATGGTGGTGATGATGATGAGGATGATGATGATGATGGTGATGATGGTGGTGACGGTAATGAGGAGAGTGCTAAGGGGAGCAATGAGGACAGCGACGAGGATGATGATGGGGGTAAACAACCTGAAAAGGGGGATAAGGTTGCTAGCTCAAAGAAACCTGCTAAGTCTGGAACCAAGTCTAAGAAAGATGCAGCGGCAAAGGAAAAATCTACCTCAACGGAATCAAGACGTTCCAAGTGGCGCCACGATGTGAATGCTACTACGGCGTCATCGATTCCTGGTACATCTATCGCTGTATCTATACCTGTTACTGCTAACCCTGTTAGTTCTGTTGTTGTTGCTCCTGTGATTGCAGAATCGGTAACTGAACCTGAAGCTGCACAACACTCACCTGTTCACGACACCGCCGAGATGCCTGAATCAGAACCAGCAGATGTTCACGTTTCCACTCCTCTACAACAAGAACCACAATCTACTGTTCCTGAATCAAGCACACGGGACTGGGCAGACACGCTGTAGATTGACGAGACTGCACCACCACAGGCTTGGATCACGGCAGCGGCGCAATATGATCCAATCACAGACGCTGACAGAGATGTCTTATATCTCCGTATCCGCAGTCCGATTGACTTATGTGCATTTCTGGCTCATGAGTATAAGACTTCGGTTACTCCGTCATTGGTGATGAGAGCGCTGAAGGATAAGAGAATTCGCGCCAAAACCCGGTTAACCCGAATGGAGTTCGAGTATTATGCCGATGAGATCCTGAAAGCTCTGAATACCGTTCAACGGCCAGGTCTTCATGAATCCGAAAGAGCTCCACCTCCACTTGATCCTTCTCAAGATAATTAGATTGCTCTTGACTTCTTCGTCACCAATGATCTTGATTATCTCCTCAAGGGTTCATCAAAGTACGCAACCTCCCTGACCTTGCTGAAAGCTGCCAACTGGGGGACAATACCCTTTATCGAGGAAAAGGTAAACCGACTCTGGGTCCCAAAGGTAAATCGTAATTATGATATGTATGCTGTTATAGGTGCATCTCATTGGGACGAACGAGTCCGAAGGGCGTACAGGGGTTGCTGCTTAGTCAATTCAGGAAGCAACGTTAGATCCGATATCCGCATCTCCAGTATTTTAGGGCTGAAAACTGAAGCCAAGAATGGCTATTATCATGTGACGGAGATTCGTCTAAAAAGGGAGGATGACAGAGAATACAAAATCCAGCAGGGAGATTTTTCTATCATTCGCCTTGAGGATATCGAAGATATGTTGCTTATGATGACCCGGGATCAACTCACACATATTCCTCGTGAAGACATCATTGCCTTGAATACAGCACTTCGTATGTTCACACGAAGCGTTGTTATCAAGAAACGAGTTGAAGATCTTCAGTTGGGAGTCGAAAGCTACCAAAGGAAGCTTAACCTAACCCGTCCAGTGAATCAAGTGTTACCTCAACATGTAGATAGATGTCCCTATACCGGCATTTCTGTCCCGAATTGCGGCATTTTCTACTTGAACAGTCGAGGGTTAATGAAGTTTATGAGGGTGGGTGAGCTTTATAAGTACAGTGATGGGACTCTCCTATACGTCAGAGGAAAGTTGGAGCATCTTAATTCGGGTGGGACTTTACCAGAGATGACTGAGGATTGGCATCAGGGTTATCGGCAGATGGCGAAGTATGTGATCAAGAAGATTGATCAAAAGCTCCGTGAACGTAGATTGATGAGGAGCTTGGAAAGATTCGTTGGTGGTAGACCATATTTAGTGCACCACAAGCTACTGCAACGATCCATCTAATGGGTCGTACATTTCAGGTCCACTTTATATTGGTTTTCAATTGTGAATATGTATATTTGTGAATATTGTGCTTGTACGGCTTGATGTAGTGTTAAGGTATGATAATTTTTCAAGAATTTCTCACGAGATTCTAAATCTTTCAAAATATATCATACTAAAGCACTACAACTATCCCTTATTAACTTAAGGGGGAGCATTAACATGTTCTATGGCCAAACATCGATTTCATTTTTTACCCAAAGACCGGTTAATCCATTCAATATCCCAAATATTAATGGTTAACATTTTGGATAAGGGGAGAAAATGGGATTAAGGAGATTTAAATGATACTTGGCTAAAAGATGAAAAAGACTTAACGATTATCCAATTTAATATGTGTAAAGCACGTGTTAAGGGGGAGCGTTTATTTGATGAACAAAACACCTAAGGTACAAAACTTTTGATTTCAATATCACAAGTACTTTAGGTGATTTTCAATGATTGTTCATGGTGGCAATTCCTTCCCAAAACACGCTTAATTCACGACGAATGTGGTGACAAAAGGGTGGTAGGAATAGGTTTAGTCCAATGATTCATCAGAGCCGATGGAATCTTCCCAAGGACAATTCCCTAGATAGAATTAGAAGTCCTAGGAAAGATGGAGAAAGAATGTGAACGTAGCTGAATGCCGACCAAGTACTTAAGCTAGCACTGGAACAATCACAACAAGGTGCTAGTTATGACGTATTGGTAAGCATTGAAGGGGTTAAAGAATGAAAAAGAATTGTAAAGATAAAAGGTGTAAAGAAAGAAGCCCTCCTTACAACTATAGGCAGAAACCGGGTCAATACATATGCTATTGAGGTCATTTTTGTTAATGATTCTCGATATTGAAGAAAGACGTTATGGACCCAGTGATGCAATGCACAACCCTTCCCAGCTAACTCAAATATCTCTCAAAAGGTATTTGTTTTAATCACACGGATATCAACACGTTATCTATTGGTTTATTCACTCCGAATAGACTGGTATTGAAAAGGTGGCACTCCTCTCCAGCCATCGCTCACTAAATCAAAACGCACTATCGAGTCTAGAGCCAAGAGATCATCAAAAGTCTCATTAGGACACTTTCCATTTATTCCTTGCTTTCTCACACACTGTAAAAAGTAAGAGATTTTCATGAGTCCTACGCAGTATTCCTATAATATTGCCAGAACATCCGAGTAATACGCAAGTATTACAATGAAGATGGAAATCCTGCTTGAGCCAACATCAAACAAGCTCATGGTAGGTTACACGTGCGGTTCTTTTAGAACCAATCTTGTGAAAAACTGGAAGGAAACAGTGGTTTAATTCTTAATTGAAGTTAAACTCGTTCCAGGCCTCTACGCATTATCATATGATCTTGCCAGAACACTCAGAGTGACTCTTTATTGATCACAGTGACGAGTGGAAATCCTTCTAGTGTTAACATCAAACAGCACTTGGTAGGTGACGTGCAAGATTCTTTATGAATTGAGCTCGTGACAACTGGAAAGCAACGATGGTGAAAATCTTAATTGAAATTCACTTGTTCCAGGTTTCATGAATTGACGGCTGCAAAACATAAGGATTTTTAATCCAAATGATTCACTCTTTATGTTCGCAGTCAGCTTTGGACGGTCGAATAAAGAGAACGGGTTTACCCGCGAAATCCTGTCAGGAAGTTACTTAATTGAAACTATCTGTCACGGGTACGATATCTAATATCGTCCAACGGTCTTCACCGACCGGAGGTAAAATGCTATCGAATTAGAATAAAATGTCAAAGCCATTTTATTCGTGTCGTTGCTGTGTACCTGTTAAAGACGGTGGCGTTGCTGTGTACCTGTTGAAGACGGTGGCGTTGCTGTGTACCAGTTGAAGACGGTAGTGTTGCGGTGTACCTGTAGAAGTCGTTCCCACATGCTTATGTTTTTCTGCATCAAAGTTCAGCAAAAATTCAAGAAAGTACAAGATGAAGTCTTCCGCTGTATCAAACTCTGAAGCTTTCGAGAATTTAACAAAAAGACATAAGTGTGTGGAACATGGAGTCACGAGGAGGCAAGTTTCACAAGAAGGCAAAGATCGCACGTGAAAGGCCAAAAGAACAATGCTCTCAAGCCAAAGCCTAAAAGATCAATAAACATATTCACAACAAAAAGAAAAAGAAGAAAAGACTACGAGCTAAAGAACGAAGACTTAGTATAGTATGCTAGGTTTAGAACTTTGTAACGTGGAGTGACCTCCCTTAGGGGGAGATTGTTAGAAATACGTTTTTACGTATATTAGATGTATCGGTCACTCCACAATATTATTAATGTTGTAATAGCTCGTAGTTAATAGTTACTTATTTAGTTAAGTAAGAACCCGTCCATGGGCTTGTCATGGGCCGGCCCAAGTCCATTAGTGGCTTAGAAGTATAAATACCCCTTTCCTCCTTAGAAAGGGGTTGGTTGTTGTTCATTTCTTGTTTCCACTTAATAAAATATCACATAGTTCTCTCTCACTTTCTCTCTCTAGTTTCTCTCTCTAGAAAACATCAACCCACTTCATAGATTCATAGGTTATCAAGATTCTACAGGGATGGTCTTCAAAGAAGCAGGATTGCGCGTCTCTATCATCAGCCGAAATGGAGTATGTGTCTCTATCTGCGTGTTGTGCTCAAGTTCTTTGGATGAGAACACAACTCACAGATTATGGCTTCCACTTTGATAAAGTACCTATGTACTATGACTCAAAGTCGGCCATAGCCATTTCCTGCAATCCGGTACAGTATTCCAGCACGAAGCACATTGATGTCAGATACCACTTTATCAAGGAACAAGTTAAAAAAGGTATCGTTGAATTATTCTTTGTTGGAACGGATTACGAATTAGCCGACTTGTTTACAAAAGCTCTTTTGAAAGAGAGGTTTGCGTACCTAGTTAGGTAAATTGGTATGAGATGTTTGACTCCAGCCGAACTGGAGATTTTGGCAAAGAAGCCTGCTTGATTCATCTATCAAACATCTAATTGTAAATATCCATAGAAAAACAAAATAAAAAAAATAAAAATTTTCAAAATACCAAAAATATTCTTCTCGACATGTCTTTCAGTATCGATAATATGGACGTACCTAGAAATGTCGCTCAATAATGACACGGGTGTGTACATAAAGCTCGAATGAAAGTTGTAAATATTTTTCAAAACATGTCATTTCTATCTTTTAAAAGGAAAATGCCTCTTTTGGACAATTTTCCGAAAACGGGTAGAGAAATCTATCACGGGTTGATCTTGTCATAAAACATTCAATGTTTTGAGCTCAACACAATGGCTTGTAATCACTTTCAGATTGCAACCCGGAACTATATTCACGGGGGAGTGTACGATTTAGTGCTCTTACCCTCAGCAAAAGAAGATAAATCTTCTTACACTTGAGTGGATTCGTCAAGACATTCAAAAGTCTATGAACTCAAGTTTATGCTTTAGAAAAACCATATCGTCAAAAAGATTGGATTTTTTAAAAAGCGTTGAACACAATTTTCAAGAATTTATCAATGATTATTCAAAATCGTTCTAAAATTGTGTGTTCAACAACTCCTATCCTCAAAAAGTGAAATGTGGACAATTCAATTGGATCAATTTTTGAGGGGGAGCGTTCCAAAATTCATGCTTGTAAGACACATTATTCTCCCGAAGTTTTTCAAGACTATTTATCAAAATATATTTTAATCAAATTTGGTATCTCTAATATCAAAAGATCTTATATATTAGAGATAGGGGAGAAAATGTGATTAAAATGTGATATAATAGACTCAAGAACTTTAACTCTTTCCCACATGCGCAAAACACTTTCGACTATCGATGCACATGTGAAGGGGGAGCATTTCTAAAACCTCTTGAAAATCTAAAATTGTTTTATGGTTCGATCAAATACCCACAACATCTTTAATTCACGACGTTATTGGTGTATAAAGGGTGGTTAGGTTTAAGTCATATGATCCAACCAGAACCGAAGGGATCTTCCCAGGGAAAATCCAATAGATTATTAGAAGTCCTTATGAAAGATGGAGTAGAATGTGAACGAAGCTGAATGCCGACTAAGTACTGAAGCTAGCACTGGAACAATCACAACAAGGTGCTAGTAAATGATGTCTTGGTGAGCATTGAAGGGGTTGAAGAATGAAAAAGAAATGTAAGGATAAAGGGTGTAAAGAAAGAAGCCCTCCATACAACTTAGGCAGAAACCGGGTCAACACATCAATAAGATAACACATAATGGACCCAGTGATGTAATGCACAACCCTTACCCAGCTGATTCATGCTTCTCTCAAAAGAAGTTTGTCTTATTGTCACGGGGAACAACACGATTTCTACTGATTTTCTCACTCTGAGATAGTTGACATTGAATAGGTGGCATCTGCTCCAGCCTCCGACCACTAAAAGTGCACAAATAGAGTCTAGAGCCAAGAGATCAATCAAATCTCGTTAGGACACACAGAATGACGAATAAGAGAGTCCTACGCTATATCCTTGCGATATTGCTAGAACAATCAGAGTAATACTACTTAGTATTCACAATGATGAGTGGAAATCCTTCCAGTATAACATTAAACAGCACTGCGGTAGGTCATATGTGAGATTCTTCATGAATTGAACATGTGTAAAACTGAAAAGCAACAGTAGTTTGATTCTGAATTGATTCAAACTCGTTTCAGGTTTCTACGCAATATCTTTATGGTCTTGTCAGAACATTCAGAGTGATATTTATTAATATTCATAATGATGAATGGAAATCCTTCTAGCGTCAACATCAAACAGCGCTACGATAGGTGACTTGCGAGATTCTTATGAATCAAGCTTGTGTCAACTGGAAAGCAACAATGGTAAGATTCTTTATGAATCAAACTTGTTCCAGGAATATGAATTGACGACTTTAATCCAGCGGATATCTATCCAGTTGATTCACTCTTTACATTCGCAGTCTTGCTTTGAGACGGTTGAGTAAAGAGAATGGCTAGTACAGTCGCGAAACCCTGTCAAGGAGATTCTTAATTGAATTTATCTGATCACAAGTACGATACTTAATATCGTGTAACAGTCTTCACCGACCGGAGGTAAAATGCTACCGATTTAGGACGAATGTCAAAGCCATTCAGTCCGTGTGTA
Source organism: Glebionis coronaria (assembly GCA_025667525.1). NCBI lineage: Eukaryota > Viridiplantae > Streptophyta > Magnoliopsida > Asterales > Asteraceae > Glebionis > Glebionis coronaria. The sequence continues at coordinate 25,585,229 of CM046880.1, forward strand.
TGTTTTGTCTCGAGAAGGTGACGTTACGGTGTACTCAGCAAAGTCAAAGATTCAATACCACATACTTATACTCAAAGACAATTTCAACAATCAAGAAAGCTTAAGTCTTTCGCAACTCTGATGATCAAGCTTTCAAGATGATGCATAATGTGAGTATGTGGATAAAGACACAAGATCGCAAGATGGAAAAGACAAGTCAAGGATGATTTGAAGATCTCAAGTTTAAATACAAAGTCGAAAGACAACGACAAAGGCTCAAAGATCACAACATGAAGGAACAAGACTACTATTACACGTTCAAGACTCATTTATGACGAGATTAGTAATCTCCAACTATCGAAGAGGAGTGACCTCACATTAGGGGAGATTGTTAGCCTCAAAATATTGAGTCAAACAAGAATGTTCGGTCATAGGTTTATTATTTATCATTTATTAGAACGTTGTAATAGGTAGTAAAATAGTCGTAACAATACGTGCTTGATGGCTAGCTTAAAAGGCCTCTTTCAAGGTACTAAGCATTTATTCAAGCTCGGCCCATTAAACTATATAGTCTATTAAAGGGTACATGTGAGCCCGACTATATATACCTCTCCTAGCATGTTTGGATAGGTTGGCCATTTCATTTCTTAATCTAACATTTCACGAGTTTCCAACTTCTCTCTCTTTTCTCTCTCTACTTTCTCTCTCTACACCCATCTCTTTTCTTTCCTTCTTTCTATCAATAAATTCAGTTAATCCATTAAATCAACCATGGTGAAGTGAATAAAAAAGGGAACAACAATTGGTATCAATAATCATCTCTTTTCTTCTCTTTTCTCTTCTTAATTCGTGAAGTATTCATCAATAATCATGGGACAACAAAAATGTATTGGCCTAGGCGCCTAGCTACTTTATTATTATCGCGCTGTGATAATGACCTAGGTATCAATGATTTAAGAGATATGCTTTGTGTAGAGACTCCAAGTCAAACTCCCCCACACTATATGTAGGAACTCAACGTAGAGCATACCACGTAAATTACCAATAACCTAGTGTTTATGTAAAGCTTAATCACACGACTAATCAGACACAAATAACATGGTGAAATTGATGAATTAAAAAGATGAAGTTTGAAACCAAAAAGAGAAGATTAGATTAAGAAGAGAGAAAGAAAATTACAAGATGTGTTTTCCTAGTGAGAGAAAACAAAAGTTATTTCTCTCTCTAAAAACAAGAAAATGGAAAATCACACACACTCAAATGAGGTGGGAGGCCTTTTATACTAACTCATAACTATTTAGGAGGCCTTCCTCATTTGAGTGTTCGGGACTAATTCCCGTTACATAAACATTAAAAACTGAAAACTCTCGACATCACTAAATAACATTTTTCACGAGCTTCATAACGATATATTATATGATCATCACTTTAATTACTTCTAACAGTTTATATTAACTTTCAGTGGTCATGAAGCCTATTTTTTCAATAGTCCTTACCTTGTGTCTTCTAAACCCCTACTATCGCTTTCGCGACCATCAACGTATGTAAATCTGACAGTGATTGGACCACAACTATCAATATAACCATGTTATTCTAACTCTGCCACATAAGCTACTTGCATAATTTTAAGTACTGGAGCTTAGAGAAGACGGTGACCGTTAAGCCCAAATACACTCCAGATAAGCGCAACCCTATCCTTTGTAAATTCCTTCCCGAGTTTCCAACGGTTAGTTCCTATAAATCTAATATTGGCCAAGGGAATCTTGCAAAAATTCAATACTACCAATACACAAGAATCGCATAGCATGTATAAGGATATCCCAAACAAATTAATATAAAACTAAACAAGCATCACAACGACAATACAAATATCATAAGTAGGTCAACACCAAGGTGCTTAGCCTCTTATAGCACAAACACATAAGATAAACATAATCATAATTGATAAATCATGAAAACCTTACAAAGAGTTGACTGATGAATGGTTTACACACTTGCTGTGCGAATACAAAACCTTCCCTATACTGGTAGAACCTGGTTGAAACCAGACCCTTAAGAGCCTCTAAAGTGACCCTAAACATGTTGTGTTGTGGGTTCTTATGTTGTTTGTCACATAAAAATAATGATCCATCCTTTTATACTAATCTAAGTCCTTACACCGTAGTTAGATATTTCTTTACGTTGTAGGGAACACAATATTTTCTTTCTTTTAAGCCGACATTTCCTACACAGTAGAGGGGATAAGTCCCTACACCGTAGGTCTTCAAACTGGCAAGTATTTAAGACCACACCAAATCATACGGCGTAGAGAGAACATGAGCCAACCCCGTAGGTCTTCTTTTTTCAAATAACTTGATATTGTCGCACAACTAATATTCGTGACAAAATAACTCATACGTTGTAGACATGAACCTGTCTAAGCTGTAGGCCTTTAATTAAGGAAAATATCCGACGTGTTACCTACGATGTTGGGTAGAACTCATCTACGTTGTAGGTGCTTTGAAATCCGTGCTTGGCACCTTTCTTGCCTTTTCCGCCAGTTTGCCCTCGTTTTTCGTTGCTTACTCAGTTTAACATGCGAAAAACAAAATGTACGAAACTATGAAATATTGGGTGTTAATCAACACTAAATTGAGCGAAATCAAAGAGATATTGTGGCAAAAAAAACATTAACTATTTGGTGTTATCAAATATTCCCCACTTGAGTTCTATTTGTCATCAAATAGACATGTTTAAAAAACAGTTCCTAAAAAAATCTATTGTATAAACAGAAAGTATGAATATACAAACAATTCTTATTAAATATTTTTTAGCCGAACACCCCACAGCTAGAAAATCCTACTCACTCACTCTCATCCTAGTGTAAGTGTAATATGTGGGGTGTTCTCTCACTCACTCTCATCCTACTCGATCAACCTAAACACAATCCGTTTATTAATCAGGTTAAATGGGTTAACTTGTTTATATGACTTAAACATGTTTATTCTTAATCCAAACGCCAAAGGGATTTGTCTTAGTTGGTAAGCACCTCCGAAAAAACTTCTGGGACCATGAGAGAAATTTTGTAGTAGATAAAAGGTCATGGTTCAAGTCTCGAATTTTGTCAAGAGAGTTACCGAGCCATTCCTGTGGAGTGGACAATGAATGATTCCAAAACGCATCTCTTGTAAAGGTGTTTACACCAAGTCACATCTTTTTATGAACCCTCAACCCAAACAAAACCTGTCTAACCTCGTGTCGGGTTAATTACGAAAACGAAAACATCAAAAGACAAAAAATAAAAGGACTAAAGACATAAATAAACATCCAAACATTTCTAACATAAACAACATAGAGGATTGGGAAACCTAAAAAAAGAAGAAGGAGAAAGAAATGGCGCACGGTGGGTACGACAAGCGGCGGGTGGCCGGACGGAAACCGGTGAATAATAAAAAAACAAAACCATCATCGGGGTTAGGTGTTTCTTCTTCTGATAATAAAAAACCCAAAGCTAAAATTGTTACTCTTAAGCGACAAATACGCTCTACTGAGCGTATGATTCGCAAGGTATTTTTTTTTATTTCTTTTCATTTTATTAAAAATTTGTTTTTTTATAACCTTTATTTAGATGCAAAATAAGTTAAGGGGGTGTTTGTTTCACCTTATATAGTCGGCTTATGGCTTATTTGGTTTTCAGCTTATGTTTCGTAACCTCACTTTTTATGGCTTATATAAGTTTATTATAAGCCGAAAAGTCTCCAAAAATGAACTTATGAAACATAAGCCAGCTATATAAGCCAAAACAAACACCCCCAAATTTGTATAGGCTAATATGTGGTTTGTAACCTTATTTGTTTGTTTCGGCTTATGTAACCGGCTTATGGCTTTTTGGTTTTAGGCTTATGTTTCATAACCTCACTTTTTTATGGCTTATTTTCAAGCTTTTTATATAAGTTCATTATGACATAATAAACTTATATAAGCCGAAAAGTTTCAAAATAAGCCATAAAAAGTGAGCTTGTGAAACATAAGCCCAAAACCAAATAAGCCACAAGCCAAAATAAACACCCCGTTTGGAGATTTCGGCTTATGTTTTATAAGTCTAACTTTTTAGCTTAATCTGAAACCCGTGGGCTTATATAGTTAGCATATCATAGTCATAATAAGCTTTTTTAAACTCACAGTTTTCCAACTAAGCTGGAAAATAATATTAGCTGTTGAATAGTAAGCCAAAATTATAAGAGCTAGTAATCCCAAAAATAAGTTAAACAGGAAAATAAGCTGATAAGCAGAGTTAAATAAGCCCAAAAATTAACACCCTCTTTAAGTGCCTATACGTATTTGTAAATAAAGATAAGTGTGAATAATGCAAAGGCAGATATTCTGTCATGGATTGTTGTTTTTATGTTGTTCTTATTTGCTTATTAACAACATAAAAAAGAAAAGAAATGAGCCGAGGCCGTTTTCCGGGAAAAAAATATGAGCGAGTGTTTATTCGCAGTTATGTTTGTTTATAGTGTTCTGATGTATATGTTGATAGATATGCTATAATTCAGTCATCAAAGTGTATTGGAAAATATTGTAGCATTAAGTGGAAAACTTTTTTGGTTGACGTACTCACTACTCAGGTTGGGCACGAAGGAAAGTACATTGATATTTTATGGCCTAAACCCTTAACATAATTATGCCTAGGCTGACTAGTTTAAGCTCGCTTAGTATTTGGTTTTTGATGAGACAAGTTGAGAAAAGTAGAAGATAAGGTTGGCGCTTGTTAGATCAGCTGTAATGGAGTATTAGGTTCTCATGTGGAGAATGTATTATGATCCGTGTGACACTTTTACTAATATATTACTTAGTTTAGAAAGCTGTCGCCTGTGGATGTGCCTTCTTGCTAATTGAAGCAGTTGCTCAATTTGGTTTTAGGACTATTTTAACCTTACTACCTCAGAGGAGATGATTTTTATAAGATTAGTAGCGCACACAGAAAAAACGATAACAAGGATTCTATCAAAATAGGTCTCATAAGCTCATGAACATAGAATACAATTAAAAGCCTAACAACCTTTAGGAATTTAAGAAAATCGATGACTTGAACATAAATGAGAATTAAATACTCCAAAAAGCTGAATTAACTGTAGTTCTGACTATAGCAGCTACTTGTGAACTTTGCGTATGAGAAGCTAAAATTTGGAGGCCTCAGAAATTGGAATAAGACGCTTGCAGTGTCCCTTGTATTGAGATTTTGGATTAGTCGGTCAAAAGGTTGGAAACCATGGTTGGCCAAAAAGGTTGGAAGCCATGGTTGGCCAAAAGGTTGGAAACCACAGTTGCCCAAAAAATGAGTTTATTGATTAATATTATTGGGGCTTTGATTGGTTTTAGAAACTTTGTAACGTGGAGTAGAAACAGTTAAAATTATGAATTGGATTAGCGATACTATTTATGAAGGTCACTCAATGTAAGCAACTAGTTTAGGATACCAAGTTAATAGTTGTCAAAGATGCGTCTTATAAGAAAATAGTAGTTGTCAAAGATATAGAGTATAGACTGCTTTGCTTCTTATTTTACCACACAGTTGGTCTTCATATTCTTTGAGTTCCGGTGGTTGTAAGATTTCGATCTGTCATAGTTTTTCTTTTAGCAAGTAAGCCTACAATATATTCAAATTTGGGCCTCAAGTCATGGACACAAAGTTGAAAGGATGTTTTGGATGTTTAATCAAATATAGCTTTAAGCTTAGTATACAATTACAATACCACAAGTCCAGAATTGATATAGTCTGCTTTGCATCTTTATGGAATATATATGTATGCTACTTGATTAATGTGTTCAATTTTTTTGTACTACCTCGTCAATGTACGTTTGAACCCTCTTCATTGGATTGAATACTCATACATCCAGATTCTCATGACATATTGTAGGACACGAGGGCTGAGGTTAAAGAAGCCTTAACAAAGAAATTAGAAGCGCTGAAGAATCAACAACAGGCTCTGGATAATTTAGCTTTGGAACGTAAAATATTCTTGCGTGATAGAAAGATCAAGTTTTTTGGTAATAATTTCTGAATGACAACTGCTTCCATATCGTTCACATGCTCAATATGTTTCTTATAGATATTGCCTGTTTTTAGAAAGAAGGAAGGTAGAGCGACAAATAAGGCGCTTGGAGAAACAACAGCGTGCGTTGTCTGGTCAGGCTCAAGAAACGGAGATTGCTGAACAGCTCTCAAAGTTGAAAGAAGATCTTGAATATATAAGGGTAAGCTGTATAATAGTATTCCTTCCTGTACTTTACTCTTTTTAAGAATAGAAAGTATATATGGTTCAATCTGTGACACGGTAGGAAATTCTGCTTATACCTACTACAATACAAACACAGACATATATTCATGCGCATGCCTCACATGAACTTAATATTTCTTAAACAGTAACTAGAGATTAAACATTATCATATTTCAAACTGCAGTTTTTCCCCAAGACAGAAAAATATGTATCTTTGTTCAAGAAAGGTGATACAACTGAGACCGCTGACAAGAGAGATAGCTTACGTACACAGATCAAGGAAAATATAGCTGCTGCTGCAGCTAGTGGGAAGGATTTGGAAGGTAAATATTTTCCCTTTTCAGTTCTCTAAAAGTTATGTTGCTGTACAATTTCTCTATTTTTGTGGTTTTTATTCTGTCCGTTTTTTTCAACCTTTTTTGAGGATTGGACGCCACCATGGCTAAACCAAAACGCCGAGATTAGAGTGTAGTTTTTCTTCCATTTCGAGTTTTTTTTCTAAATGCCACCACTCGAAACTCAAATTCCCCCCCCCCAAAAAAAAACACTAAAGTCTAACGTTTAACACTCGAAAACCTAGAAATGCTTCATTTTTAAGTTAAACTACTCGATTTTTAATCGAATATTAGTTTTTTCGCCTTACTAGCGTCAAACTTTTTTTTTGCTCCCCACTATTCAGTTTCCTGCGTCCGCCATACACTCTGTTACTATGATCTAAATTATAACTGCTACCACGTGATTGTGCTAACTGTTTTAGCCTTTCGTCCACTTTTTAATCTGTTTTTCACATGTGCTGTTGATACACGTGTTCTATGTGAGTGCTGTGTGGTATGGCACATATTCAGGTGAAACTGTACACCCATAATGTTTATCAAAGTATTCAATAATAATGTCGGATAGGGTAACAAGAACTAGATTGGTCTGTGCAGGCAAAAAGAAGGTAACAAAAGAAGGTAACAGGCCTCTAGAAAGGCACTTGTAATGATTATATGTTGCTTGAAACTTATAACACTTTCCACAGTAGCAGATTCTGGAGACAGACTGTTTACCTCTCTTAATAATGGACATGAATTTTGGTTTGGTTGGATTAGCTTTCTGTGAACCCAGTATTAAAATCTTGACTCTCGCCTGGCCAGAATTCGAACATACATGTGAATAACCGAGTAGTTGGTGCAGTTGGTAATGAACTTATAATGCTTTCGTGTGAATCACAGACCATTAAAGATCAACCACCTTTAAGAGCCATTAGAATAGTTAATGTAAGGTACTGAACCGCTGATGCTTAGAGAGCTGGGAGTCGTTGGCACGAGAAGGTGGTGCCAAAGCCGCCACGTAGGATTTTGGGGCTTTGGCACCAGAAGCCCTTTGGCACCACATTTGTGGGGGAGTGGTTGGCACGAGAAAAAGTGGTGCCAAAGGGGTATAATGGGCCCACATAAACCCCACTTTATAACTAAAAAACAAAAAACAAAAAAAAAAAAAAAATTCAAAAATCTGTTGGCACGAGCTGTTGGCCTGTTGCTGTTGGCGCGAGGCCCGGTACGGTGCGCCAATGAAACTTTGGTGCCAAAGGGCTACCAGCCCAACTAGTAGCCACCGCTCCCCCCACTCTTAAGGAAGAATAGTCTGACCGTGCATATTAACTTGTCTTAAGCTGGAAGTTAGTGCAATGAATAGGACTTTAGGCTTGTGTGAGTCGGATATGGTAAGTGTGTTAATAGCAGTTACCTTCTTTATCCAAGGTTCTAATTTCAAATAATCATCATCTGGGCTGAAGTGCTGAACAAGTAGAATATTGGGCAAAAAGAAAATCTGAATTCCTCTTGGATACCGACATATGAAGTGTTGCATTGTTTGCAATTTTGCATTATATCAAACATCATACCCTTATTCTGTCATTGAAATTATTGGGATATGCAGGATATCGTATTCCGAGTCATTTTTACATGCTAACTGATTTTGAATTATTACATGCTAACTTAGTCACATGCTAACTTAGTCAATATTGCAAACAGGATATCGTTTACATATCAACTGATTTGGAAACTATGTTCTGAGATAGGCCTCATGATGTTATGTTTACTCACACAAGGAATGATCATAACTTTCAAACAGAACTAACATTATTGTTTGCAATCCTTTCATTAGCACGCGTGTTTTTGTGACACAGTTTACCATGTTACTAAGCTTAATATTTTTTTATTCATTGGAAAGCAGAAACTGGAAGTGATGATGATGGGCTGGATTTAAGCGAGGATGATTTCTTTTTAAGCGGAAGCTCAAGCGATGAGGCTGATGCTGACGATGAACTGACTGACAAAAGTGCAAGGTGAGGATTTTTTTTTTTTTTTTTTGTAATTTTGTGCCCCTTAATCGTATAGTAACGTCTACAATTTTTTTTGATTGGTTCTATAACTCATGAAATCCTTATCACTTACAGAGTTTTCGAATTTGGTTTAAATTGGCCAAGTATCTGACATTTTCTGGTCAATGGCCCAAAATGAAATTTGTTTGATTAGCGGAATGTATATTTTTTAGCGTCTAGTCGGAATGCCCTGGTGGAATGGTAGTAAAGCTTCGAGTGTTTTTCTTTTACCCGTTATACTCGGATGTACCTTGCATACCTTTTCATTTTTTGCATTATATTCAATTTCCCAAAGAAATCTTCAGCAGTCAACTCATGTGCTCATTCTTTGCAGGGAACAAGCCTCCAGTGCATCTGGAAAAGCAGCTTCTGGTATGTCGAGTGATGAAAGAAACCAGGTTAGTTTGCTGAAATCTCATGATTTCCCACTTTAAATTACATATCAAATATACGGCTTTTTATTTTTATAATTTTTTTGTAGAAACACATTTCTGCACGTACTCTTATGCCTCCTCCCCGGGCATCAAATGTTTCAAGTAAAGTTCATGCTAAGCCAAGATACACAAACTCATACCACAAGAACTCATCCTCTAGTAAGGCTTATTTGTCGTCATCTAGCAATACATCAACTAGTTATGAGCGGCCTTCTTATAAAAATCGGAAGCCATTGGATACGCGCACAAACCAGGGTAATAGCCGTACACACTTGGGTAATAGCAGTACACACTTGGGTAATAGCAGTACACACGCTGGTAATAGCAGTACATACGCTGGTAATAGCAGTTCAAACATGGGTAATAGCGGTAGTAATCTTAGTTCCAACTCAGATGCTTGGAAACCAAAAAGAAAGAGGCGCCCTAAGAAGAAGAAGCAATAGGTCTGTTCTCTTGTTGTGGTTTGACAAGATGCTTTGTTCAACATGAGGTTTTGTGAACTTAATTCCCTACGGGCTGTAAACGAATATATGTGGTTTGATGCAAGGTTGCTTTGCGAGACCATTGTAAGCCATGTAACAAAATATTTGGATTCTGCTATTTCTTTTGACATTTTGTTGCGCCACCATAGCTAGATATATCAAGTCTGGAGAGGAACAGAACCCGGTTTCAAGTTTTTGAATTTGTGATACAATTTATTAATTATTCAATAGTAACCTCGATCTGTTTGTACTCTGCTTAAAATGAATGTGTGCCTATTGCCACCGGTCCACAAAATCTGTTTCTTTTGCCATTATATTTTAATGAAAAACATAATGATCTGTATGTTTGATATTCACTACCTGTACATAAGGTTGCAAAATGGGCACCAAGATTGTGTCGATATTTGGGAAACAACCTGACTAGAGTCATCGCTAAACCAACACCCGCAAAAAAAAACCAAACTGCTTGTTCAATCTCTTTAGTTCACATCTAGATGCAGGGCTGAGCACAGTTCGAAAATCAGACTGGCAATACCAATATGCATCTTTAACTTCAGGATTTAGGGTGTACTAATATCTTTTCCAACATCTTTCAGACTCCCAAATTATTGAGACGATTATTGAAGAGAGGTATTCTATAATCATTATACTGTTGCTGGTTGACTTCGACATGCTTAGTTGATGGATGCCGTTATGAGAGTGCATCACAATGTTGGCAGTCTCGTACAAATATCAATAACTGTGAAATAACTAATAATGTCGTTTGCGGTATATACAAATTACGCTTCTTATCGGGCATCTACTTCTGTAATCGTTAAATCATTGATTGAACCTCCAGGGCAAGTGCTTGACGAGAAGTCAGCTACAAGTAACTGTTGTTCCATGTAGAAGGCTGGCTGCTTAGGTTGTGGTAATTCACCTTCACCAACCAACATTAATATTACAGATGACATATTTGGCCTGTCTCCTGCATTTTGTTGGACACATAACAACCCCACTTGGATTGATCTTAAAACTTCAGGTGGATGGCAGGATTCAGCAAAACTTGCATCAATCAGTTCCATTAACGTGCCGTTGTTGTAGAGACTCCATGTCTAAATAATATCAAATTAGTAGTTATTACATAGTTTTCGTTGAAAAATCGAATGACCAGCTAGTATATGACTTAGGCACTTACATGTCCGATAAGATTATGATCACTTTCAGGTTGGATGAATCCTCTATTTCTCTTCCCGCTCACGATCTCTAACACCAAGACGCCAAAGCTAAATACATCTGACTTTATTGAGAAAAGACCATCTAGTGCATACTCCGGGGACATGTAACCGCTGCACACATAAGACTACTTATAAGAAGATAGTAAAATTAGATTCATTAATACAAGCTAATAAAATGAATAGTTGGTTCCTGTGGCTTACTATGTGCCAACAACTCTCTCTGTGTTTGCTTGGGTCTCGTTTCCTCCGAAACTTCTAGCAATACCAAAGTCTGATATCTTTGGATTCATATCCAGATCTAGTAGAATGTTGCTGGCTTTAAGATCTCTATGTATGATTCTTAATCGAGAGTCTTGATGCAGGTAAAGAAGACCTCGAGCGATTCCTTTGATAATGTTGAAGCGCTTTGCCCAATCAAGAAGCGTACCTTTTGTTTTATCTGCCATGTTGGTTTAGTTAGTCGAATGATTAATTTCCATTTTAAAACCAATACTGGCAATTACGTTCTTACCAAAAATGAACGAATCTAAGCTTCTGTTTGGCAAGTACTCGTATATTAACAACTTCTCTTCTTGAATACAACAGCCGAGGAGCTTCACTAGATTTCGGTGCTGAAGTTTTGAAATGCATATTACTTCATTCTTGAGCTCATCAACTCCTTGACTTGAATTCAGGGAGAGACGCTTAACTGCGATCTCTTGTCCATCTTCTAGCACGCCCTGAAGATTAGCATTTCCAATGTCAAAAGATATACAAATTGCAAATTAAGGTGGTATCTTTCTTGAATGGAAGAATGGTCATGACCAGATACTATATATGACTTGCCGTTTGAAAATAAGAGTAGAAACTAAGTTGTATCGAAATGTTTAAAGGTCGCATATAAGTACTAGTATTACCTTATAAACTGGTCCAAATCCACCCTCTCCAATTTTATTCTCTTGTGAAAAATTGGCAGTGGCAACAGCTATTGTAGAGAAGCTAAATAGTGGTAGCTCCATGGATTCTTGTTTGTTTTCTGAGACAGTTGGAGGTATCCCTCCTACACAATAAAAAGAGTTCAACAGAAATAATCCAAAAACTATATACATCCGCCCGTAGTGCTTATAAATCTGGATCACTTTTAAATCATACTCCAACAATTTAGTGCCGGAATCATAATAGGGTTTAATTACCTTCGACTGTTTGATCAACATTATTCCTTTTCTTCCGTGTATACCAGAACAATGCAATGCTGATGCCTATGAGAAGGATCCCCGGAAATATTACACCTAATATAATTTTAGTTTTTGATCCGCCCTTCTGTTTAGCTGTATGATATCAAAAAGCAACAACATCAACATCCAAGCAGGTAACTACAGACTGACAGGTGATTTTAAATGTTCGATTAAGGTGTTGGAGCATATAGGCTATAGCGGAGGATGAACCGTTGTAAATTGTATTGGAGGTTAGTTTTTATGTTCGTATTTATTACTGAGCACTTATTTTGTAAACCTTATAACATATCATTACCTAATTCTGAGGAAGCCATCCTTACAAAAATATCACGACCGCCACCGCCACCAACTGCCGGTAACACTCTGATGTCTTTAAGGTCATTGAACCATATCAAGCAGCCAGAACATTTGTATTTGCATAAGCCATGCAAGTACAATTCTGCAGGCATTTTGTTTTACATTCTTTCAGATTCATACTCGTGTTAAACCACGAACTTTGTGTGTCTGGCAACTTCACGTTAGAGTATGTGATAAATCCATCTGAAAACCCTGTTGTGCAATTCAAAGGTGTCCGTCTAACACAACCGGCCGACCAATCAGCCCTATCCCATTCGGTTTTGTTTCTGGGCTCAAACCTTTTCACATCCAAGCAAGAACAAGATTGTTGAATCAAATTAATGCTGCAGCTTCCATAAGCACTACAGATGTTGTACTTATCACATACATCTCTTGGAAATGACACAACGACCTGCCACTTGTTACTTTCTTCTACCCAAACCGTACTTACTAGCTCTCCAGAAGAATTCAGTGTGACCCTTGAAAGGATAGAAGTGCTGTTTTCATTATTATAAGCAAAAGACACCTCCCTTTCATCTATAATTACGTCGTATGTGAAGGTCACGACCTTGCTAAAGATAGAAACCCCAGTAAACCGTTCAGTACTCCATGGTCCGCCCCGGAATTTAGCCAAGCCACCTTGTATCAGTTTGTTTTCAGGATAGACGCGTGTGTCAGGTCCCCAGGTGACATCACTTGGAGCTGGATCTTGACTACTCTTCCATGATGTTAGACCCCATTTGATGCCCCTAAAGTAATCTTTCCCTAACTTCATTCCAGGTAGTAGAGTATCCGTTGGGTAATCAAAACTCTGCCACAAAACCCTCTCTTGTTGGTTCATCAACACTAAATTTCCGTTATCATGAAGCTTGGCAGTTGCATTCCCTGCGTTCGTCACATTTGTGTTAGACGACCAAATCATGCTGATATTCTTAAAGAGGACCAGATTTCTCTGATCAACAATTTTTAACACAAGTGGCGCTGAGGCACTAGGAGGCGGAAAGTCTCGGTTGGCAACCCAGACCACTGTTGTCACAGATATTTTCTTGTACCAAATACCAAGATACTTGTTCCGACTTCCATCTGGCTCGAAAAATCCCAGTTCAAATATGCCAGTTTCCGAGACCAACGTGTCGGTATCTGTCAAGAACTGTGAATCAGAAATGGTTTCGAGTTCAGCAGCATATATTATGTGAAAGTGGTTCAAGAAAAACACAAGAACAAATAATATGGCTGTTCCCTCCATTGAGACTATGCTTTTTCTTTTGCTAATACAAAATGAAGCGATATATTATGTATGAAGTGCATTCATTTTAAGTCTTTAACGTCTCTTTCTATTTAGGATGGCAACTGGGCGGGTTTGGGGCGGGACGAGCATCCCATTCCCAAACCGATTACTAATATCCTCAAACCCGTCGCGATCCTCGTCGGGATTTAATCGTGCCGCCCCGTCACGGTGAGATGCTCGCACAAACCCGCCTCGTATTAATCGGGGATCTTATCAGGTATTGTCTTTGAGTGTAATTCTCGACCGTCGTACCAATTGATATTTATTATTATTTTTAGAACGTTAACAATAACTTCAAAATTTCAAAACTTATTAATATCAATTACAAATAAAGCTTATTAATATCAATTACAAATAAAGCTTATTATGTTTTCAACGATAGTATCATCATACTTATGATAAATAACGACAAAAAAAAGTTACAACTTAAAAAAAACCGTTTAAGTAAGGTTTTTGTAATATTACATTCATAAAAAACTACGAGAATTACTTTTTTACTACGTAAAAAGTAACAAAATACTTCATACATATATATATATATATATATATTTTTGTATGTCTATATATTAAATTATTAATCGGGATGTTATTCCTCACTTCCGCCCTAACCCCGATTAAAAATCCTCGTTTAAGCCCTAAACTCGCCCCGTGACCCGATAAACGTGCCGCACTCCGCTCCAATTATTTCAGGTTTCAAATTTTCTCTTAAGTTCGGGTTCTTTTGCCATCCTAATTTGAATTCACAATTATTGCATATGGTTTAATATCATAATTATACTAACAAGTCAACATCCCGATATGAATGTTTGATAGGTACGCATGTTATTTTTGAGACCACGAGTCATTCACTTGTTGAGCATAATGTTTCATGGACGTGTAATTATTTTGTTCCATATAATTGAAAGATGACGGAAATTTGAGTTTAAAGTCGAGTTAACCGACGGTTGAATGCAAATTCTTCTCACCCGTATGTTGAATATTCAAACTTACTCCTTTTATATTATTTTGTGCTATGTTTGCATTAGTTTCTTTTATGCAAGGACTTATATTGCCATTTACTCTTTCTTATTTAGTCTGGACTTGGGTCAAATGTTTGAAGCCCATATCCTAGCCCATGTGTTTTGGACGACCATATTTACCCTAGCCTTGGCTAGGGTTTTGGTCATTACATCAAAACACACCACAAATTGATGTGCAACTCTTTAATTCTCTCTTTCAAACCTTAGGGCCGATTGTGGTCTCTATCATGGAGGATTTTCATCTTGTATTATTTAGTGAGTGTTGAGTGTTTATGTTGCGAGGAGAACGGATCAACCTAGTTAGGACGTTCTCACCTATCTCTTTTGTATTTGTTGATTAACACTCATTTGAGAATCAATCTTTTGTCTTGTAATCTGTACTTGATTTTCAACTAATAAATCACCAAGTGGAGGTTGGTTGGGTGACAGATCTTGCGTTATTACTTTGATTCTCATGTTTTAAAATGGCATCAGAGTCATAACTTTGGATCTTAGCTCCGATTTAACTCTCTTTGGTTATTTGAGGTCAGATATATCATTTGGTGAATTAGGGTTTGTGAAGCCCTAAATTTATTTTTGGGGTTTTTGCATCCTGGTTCTGATTCTTGGTGTTTCTGGTGTTCTGGAAGCTTATATTGGTGGTGAGTTGATTTTCTTGAAAAAAATAAAGTTAGGGTTTTGAAACTCTAATTTAAATTTGTTGGGGATCTTCGTTCCTTGGTGTTCTGGAAGCTTATTTTGGCGTTGCCGTTGATTATCTTGGTGATTCACAAGTAAAATAAGAATTAGGGTTTTGAAACCCTAATTTTTATTTTTTGGGGGTTTCTAGTTCTCAGTTCACCCATTCTCTAGACTAAGTAAATCTAGAGTCTGGGTGTTGTTATTTCTTGCTTAAAGCGCTGCAAGTCTCCTCCTTTTTCCCCATTGCCTCATTCTTGGTTCATCTTGGGTTATTGTTGCTAGTTTTGCGAGTGCAAACGGATTCGGTTAACTCCTTGACCCTCCAACTTAACTGGTGTGGATACCTGCTCTAGCCAATCCCAGTTTACTGCTAGCATTTCTGGTAACCCTCTTTTTGAGTGGTGTTTTTTACTATTCGTTTGTTCACTTGTTTTGTTATAAGATGTGCTCTTTTTCTTTGTTGTTTGATCTGTCTATTATTGCTTGTTTTATCTTTGTTCTAATGTACTGTTTTGTAATCTTTGCTATGTTGTACTCTGTATCTTGTGTGGTTTGTTCTGTCATGAGTGCTGCTGGGAACAATACTCATCCTCCTATTAACACAGTAGGAGTTGTTACTGAACCTATTTTGATTAGTAGTCTTGATGCTGGTGACCCTTTACATGTGCAAAATAGTGATAGTAGCACCTCTACTTTGATTCCTTTTAAACTCCTTGGTACTGCTAATTATAGAATGTGGAATAATGATATGAAACTTTCCTTTTAGGCTAGAAATAAAATTGGCTTTATTAATGGAACTTGTTTAAAGGAATCTTATGCTAGTAGTAGTGAGTTTTCTGCTCAATGGGATAGATGTAATGCTATGGTCTTAACTTGGATTATGAATGTTGTTTCTCAAGATGTTTACATGGGTCTGGCTTATTCTGAAAATGCTTCTGCTGTTTGGAACGAGTTGTCTGAACCTTATGTAACGTTGATTATTCTTTTGTTTATAATCTCATCCAAAAGATTAACTCTGTGAAACAAAGAGGCACTTCTGTTGCTGAATACTATCACAAACTTAACTCTTTATGGAGGGAATTTGATGCCCTAACCAAATTTCCTAAGTGTGTTTGCCCCATTAAATGTTCTTGCCATGTTAGTACTGAATCCATCATGCAACAACAACTTATGAAGCTTATGTAGTTTCTAATGGGGCTTGTGTTGGAAACTCACTTTATGTGACGACATTTAAGAATTCCCGTTAGTTATCATAGTCACGCACATTTAGACTAGACTAGGTTCGTTGTAAAGTTTAGGTTGTGTGCGTGACTATATATACCCCTCCTTAGCTTCCAAGGAGGGGTGTTGATTGTCATTTGTTTGTCTCTAATACATTTTCATTTCTCTTTCAACCACTCTTCTCTCTCTCTCTAAGCCAACAATGGCTTCCACCACCATTTACCACCACATTAGACCACCGGATCCATCTTAGCATTTCTACATTTGGCATCAGAGCCACGGTTCCATCCTTGGATCGTGTTTATTTATGCGATTTGGTGGTCTATTTTATTCTTTGTGTCTCGTTACATTACTTCTGTCCATTTTATCACAAAATTTTTTTGGGTCACGTCTTATTATTTTGTCCAATTGTCCAAACAGTAGCAGGTTTTGGGTCTTATCATATTTATGTGTCTCGGTTTCATCAATCTTCTTGGTCAAAGTCTTATCAAATTTGGTCACTCTTTCTGGGTTTGTCTTTCTTGTTTATGCAGTTAGAAAAGGACAAAATGTGCAGATCCACTATTTTCGGGTCCTTCAAAACCCTTTTCAGATTGGGTTTCCGACAACTTATTCATATTGACATTCAGATTGGGTTTCAGATTGGGTTTCCGATTAGACTTTCGGATTGACATTCAGATTGGTTATTCCAATTGGGATGTATGCTTGATTCTGATAAGACATACAAAAACATTCCGATGATGACTCATAAAACAAACATTCCGATTGGACTTTCTTTTTGTCATTCCGATTGGACTGTTTTTTTTATAAAACTTGTGAAACAAAAATGTGACTTAAACCAAAATCAACCCAACCGAGTCAACTCGGTACTTACCGAGTTGACTCAGTTAAACTCACTGAGTCGACTCTCATCCAACCTTTTATCACCTCAACTCCAAATCTAACTTATACCCATCGTCTCCTAATCCCTCTATACATCGTTTCTAGACTCGAACAAAAACAGATATGAAAACTTATCAAGATCTCAGACAGCATGCATGACATGATCTATTAAGATCTGTCACTACGAAGTCATTACATCATCGATTCTTGTGGGATTTACCCTTTGATTTTCGAATCTAAAGAATGAATTATAACAACTTTCGTTATATTCTTTTCTTTTAATTCAAATCGAATAGTCACACTAAAACCAACATGCAATCACGAATAAGGACCTACCCGAGATCAATTATAGATCTTGAAGCCATTTTCTATGGTTCTACATCCGTGGATCTTATTGACATAGGGTTTCACGAATAAGGTTTTTTTTGGCTCGTATTTGTAGGATTCGTATGATTAAGATGTGCTTGATTTTTTGGTGTTGACGGATTTAACGAGGATGGTGATGGAACAGATGAAGTTTGGATCAGTTTTATTGTTTTATGAGAATAGAGATGGGTTTTATCTTGATTTTGAGATGAGATATGGGTAGAGAAAAGGGCGGATTGGTCTATGGAGGAGATGAAGTTAGGAGGTGAGCAGATGAGAGATAAGGGGGCGGATTAGTCTATGTGAAGGATTATGTGTGAGTTTGTTTAGGGTTTGACCCCATTTAAACCAAACCGAGTGTAATAACCGGGTAATGGACCATTGATGGGCCAGGTATTTGTTTTCAATGTGTGATGGGCCTTGGACACTCGATTTTGGTTAAACATTGGCTAAGTTAATTTGATTTGAGCCGTGTGTTTTTTTTTGATAAAACATACACACAAATTTTTTAAAAATACAAATTTTTAAATAAATTTGTTGTGTATTTAGTTTTAATTCGGTCGTCATCGGATCGAGACAACAAGTGACGAGACATTGTTAAGGAGAATGGATGCTCAAACAAACAAGTTCCTTTTTTTGAATTTGTAGTTTTTTTGTTGCATTTGTGGTTCTTTAATTTTTTCTTGACACTGATTGGGTGACGAGAAATGTGACGCGACAAAATCAAGTGACAAATGCGACAAGAATTTACTTTGACGAGACCAAGAAAAAAATGGGCGATTTTTTAGTGGCTTCAGATTTTGTTTGATCGGGTATTAATTACGTGACGTTGAAGACGGATTTTTCGAAGGCGTGTATTTATTTTATCTTTTACTAGATAACTTGCTCGTGCTTAATCCTAGAATGAAGACTTGGTTATCTGGTTTCCGGGTTCGGGGTGGATGGTTGATGACTCGGATAACTATCACTTAAAGGGGTTACATTGTTGTACTCAGTGTCACGCGCTTAGTCGACGTGGATAATTTCAAGAGGTGTTGTGCTTATAGACTTCTTCAGTGATGCATTGAGTACTTAGAGATTTCTCCACCGTTCTTCATTCAACAATAGTGCAAGCTTAAGTCACAAGATCGAAAGATTTTTATTCAGCTTCACGTTTGATGTATCCGGTTCATTCTTTCAGTGGTCACTTCAGATTGCTTTCATGTGGGATGGTAAAGGTGGCCATGGAGAGTTTACGAGAAGAGATTTTCGATCAACAGCTGATTCTCACAAAATATATAATTCAGCTTATTTATTATTCTCACGAGATTTCAGGTTCATATGCGTACAATTTATTGATGGTTCCGAGTTTCGAAACCATCAAGGGGGAAGAAGAAGACACATTGAACGCACAACGAGTACACATGATGAACTTCATACCTTCTTTTGATTTGAAGATATTCCGGGATGACATTTGTCATAGCCGCAGAGAAAATCAGTGTTTTAACTCGTGTCGTTATCAATCTCCAAACGGTACACTACTGATTCGAGGTTTAATTGTTTGATTGTTGCAATTAAACATCATCATTATCCTATATGCATTCCCGGGACTTAATTGACTCTGGTGCATCTCCGGAAGAAGACATGTGCATTTCCGGGACTTAATTGACTCTGGTGTTACGATGCCAACTTCATGAATGGGATAAAGTGTCCACTTCAGTATTTGAGCTTCATAATTGGGATTGATTTACCTTCTTCAACTATGTGGGGGAAGAAGTGTCTTGATTCTTTCTGGTATGCATAACTTGAACTCTCAGGGGGAAGAAAAATTCAGAAGAATTATTCAAGCGTGAGAAGAAAAGTTGTTGATCTACTTGGTGTGCCCCAAACTTTCAATCCCTCTTAGCAACATTATCATGTTATATGATGGGATTTGCTTGTTAGATTCCGCTGTGCGCTTAATCATTCTAAGCTTTATTGAAAGCTTTGAAGTTGCTTACGAGGATTGTTGGTTTAGGGGGAAGCTATTTAAAATGCTTCTACATCAAGTTTACGTGGCATGAATTAGGGGGAAGCTAATTCAGAAGCTTCTCCTTAACCAGAAGTGTATGGGTTACTTAGCTCGTGCCATTACAGTATTTCTACTACAAGTTAAAGATGAGTCGTTTTGAAGTCAAAGGCCTCAGAAGACATCATCAGCATTAGACGCTTCATGAAAGCTCTTGTTCTTAATTATTTTGTACTTGTTAGGAAGAATATTGTAAGGAATTCTACACGTCGTCCCATGGGGGAAGATTGTTGGAAACTCACTTTATGTGACGACATTTAAGAATTCCCGTTAGTTATCATAGTCACGCACATTTAGACTAGACTAGGTTCGTTGTAAAGTTTAGGTTGTGTGCGTGACTATATATACCCCTCCTTAGCTTCCAAGGAGGGGTGTTGATTGTCATTTGTTTGTCTCTAATACATTTTCATTTCTCTTTCAACCACTCTTCTCTCTCTCTCTAAGCCAACAATGGCTTCCACCACCATTTACCACCACATTAGACCACCGGATCCATCTTAGCATTTCTATTGTTGGAAACTCACTTTTTGTGACGACATTTAAGAATTCCCGTTAGTTATCATAGTCACGCACATTTAGACTAGACTAGGTTCGTTGTAAAGTTTAGGTTGTGTGCGTGACTATATATACCCCTCCTTAGCTTCCAAGGAGGGGTGTTGATTGTCATTTGTTTGTCTCTAATACATTTTCATTTCTCTTTCAACCACTCTTCTCTCTCTCTCTAAGCCAACAATGGCTTCTACCACCATTTACCACCACATTAGACCACCAGATCCATCTTAGCATTTCTACAGCTTGATGACTGTTATCAACCTGTTAGAACTGCCTTTCTCACCAGAGATCCCTTCCTTGATGTGAATGATGCTTATGTTATGGTTTCTAGATAAGAGTCACACAGAGACATCCTTGAGCCCTCTAGTGTGACTGATTCTAAGCTCAATGCCTCCTATTTTGCTGCTAAAACCTTTATCTAACAAAGAAAAGGGAATTACTCTAGTTTTAATAAAAATAATTCCAGAGGGGGCAATCAACCCTATCAAAATAGAGGACCCAACCCTAACTTAAATTGTACTAACTGTGGGATGACTGGTCATACTGTGGATAAATGTTATGAGATCATTGGGTATCCTCCTGGATACAAAAGGCCTTCTAATGCTAAATCTTACGTGTCTAAACCTAATTTTAATGCTAATTGTGATGCTAAGATGAATGATGGTAAGATGAATGATAAATCTTTTGCTTGGTGATGTCCCCTCTACCTTCACCTCTAATCAAATGAAGAAACTTCTTAATTTGATAAATGATTCTACTTCTGGGAACATTCATGCCAACATGGCAGGTAGATGCTCCTTCTATAACTGCAATGTTTGGTTTAATGTTAACTTTTCTAGATACTTCTGTGGGAACTTGAAAGGGTTGGTTAAGACTATCACCCTTGGGTGGATTATAGACTCTGGGTGTAACCAACACTTGATAGTTTCCACTGTTGACATGTTTAATGTTGTGGATGTTAGCAGTCTCAATCTCACTATAGGGCACCCTAATGTGACCAGTGCCACCATAAGTTATGTTGGAAACTTGAGATTCTCTAACAATGTCATTTTGTATGATGTTTTGGTGTTCCTGGCTGTTGTGTTAGCTTGTTATCTGTTAATAAATTAATTAAAGATAGTAAACTCTTTGTAGGTTTTGATGAGGATAAATATTATATTCAGGATTTGACCAATGGGAACTGTAAAACCCGCATACTTTTACCATGAATAGTACCCTTAAGATCGTACGTATATGATTAGAACGTTCCTTTTATAACATATTTACGTTTCACGTATAAGTATTACGAGTATTACGTACGTGTTAGAACACGATAAGTATTTATTACGTATGAACACACGATAATTATTCCAATAATAATTTTAATCACAAACATGCGATCATGAAATCATGAACGTAATCTAATCACGAGCAAATATTAATTACGTATATATATATATATTTATCACGAGCACGAATAAATATATTAAGTCACGATCGATAACTAATTAAAACACGTAAAACACGAATACGAACACACACTATAATATTTAGACTCAAGAAATGTACGGGTTACCCTTATGTGGGCCCCTACCCACGAAATTAGGAAGAAAAGGGCCAAGCCCATTGTTTTTTTTACTAAACAAGCAAAAGGGGAAAATCTTGTGTCATTTATCACAAAATCAAGAAATAACAAAAAACCCTAATTCTCTTCTTCCTCTCCTTTTTGGCCGCCACATTTAGGAACACCAAACGGGTGTTCGGGTTGATTTTGATCTTGGATTTTGGGCAAGCATTCGTGTGTGTTCATCCTTGATTGATCCACGCATTCGGTATAACCTTTTTAACTCTTTTCTTTTATGTTTTGATTTATGAATCACATAAAATCTTAATGTTTTTAAAAACTTATTAAAAACATTATTAAAACATGTCTATGATTATGGGGTGAATCAAAACAAGGGTTTTAGGGGTGTTTGTTCTAGCCGCCGCCTAAACCGAACCCCCAAGGGGTCTCGGCTTGGCTTATGAACCACCACCGAGACCTCATGGTCTCGGTATGGTGGTGTGGGTCCCACGGCAGCAGCAAACAAGGGGGAACCCCGATTTGGTTCGGGGTATGGTGTTGATTACGGGTCCGGTTCATGGTTTCTAGTCACGATCCGGTTCATTGATTATGTTAAGGTTATGATTTTAATAATTATGTGGTAAAAATTAAATTAATAGAACATGACATAATTAATTTAATTAACATGACTTAGGTTATAAATTTAATTATTAGATCATGAATTTTAACCTAAGTATTCATATTTTCTAGACTTTATAGTTAATTAATTATTAAAAACCATGACTATAATTAATTAATTAACATGACTTAGGTTATATTGTTAATAATTAATAATACATGTTTTAACCTAAGTATTTAACTTTATTTAATTAAAAACATGATATATTTAATTAAATACTTTTAACCTATAGTTTATTTAATTACATGTAATAATTAATAAACTATACCTTATATCAATATGACTTAGAATAATAATCAGAAAACACTTAAGCTTATATTATTAGCTTATTTAACCAGCTTATATCTATTTATGGAAACCTTCTATTTTTAGAAACATATTTAATTAAGGCAGCTAATCTATTTATGGAAACTTTCTATTTTTAGAAACATATTTAATTAAGGCAGCTAATCTATTTATGGAAACTTTCTATTTTTAGAAACTTATGTATTTTAAGCAGTAATTCTATTTTTGGAAACTTTCTATTTTTGGGAACTTTCTATTTTTGGAAACTTTCTATTTTTGGAAACTTTCTATTTTTGGTAACTTTCTATTTTTGGAAACTTTCTATTTTAGGAAACCTGCTATTTTTAGAAAGTTACTTATTATTACAGAACAAGTATAATAAGACATGAAATACAAGTAATACTTAATCAGAATAGTCAGAATGTAAGATAAATACAGTATAAGGCTTAAAACAGTAAAACATGACATGAACGTATAGAATAAGCTAAGACATGACATAAAACCAGTTACGTATGTAGTAATCAGATACTTATACACGTATGTATTTATGTAGCATTAGTGATACCGAAGTAGGACTCTCTTCCGTTCGTCTTCTTCGTTCACTGGACATAAGGTACGGATTCCCGTCCTTTCAGTATGGACATTCTTTTCTTATTAGGATTTCCCCGTATGCAGCCAACTGTTTTCCCGTAGTATAAGTTTATATGTTTGATTTGCTTATGTTTAATTTAGAATACCTATAGCCATATACATGCATGACCAGTTTCACCTAGTTATGGAGGTACCATAACCATAATACTAGAGGCACTGGTGTTATGACTTCCCCACGGCGGAGTGATTGCTCGTGGCGTCCCTTCAGCTTTTGGCCATATTATTATATTTATCATGTGGGGCGTATGGGTGCATCCTAGTTACATGTTTTTCAGCAAATTACTCAGTGTGAATGTGGTGTGTGCCTTGCATCCTTCACAAGGAGCTGATCCCTCCTACCCAAAACCAGTATATTAAATTAGAGGCAGCCCCTCTAATTTGCATGATGAGGTCACCCCTCCAAGTATTCATGCACGGTGGATTTTCATGACCTATATTGGCTAATGGTAAAATATGTTAAACAGTTTTCATAAAATAAACATAAGGCTTTTCAAACTATAAAACCAGTTTTATGAACATGTTCCAGGTTTTCCAGGACTTATACATTTCCGTTGCTATTAAGTCTTTATTATGTTTTAGTCATTTATACTATGTCTATATCCGTGCACTGAGCGTTTTGCTCAGCCGTTACTTTCCTTTCCATGTCCCAACACGGCAGGTACCCTAGGAAAGACTCGAGCATTTGGAGGACGTGTATAGGATGGAAGCTGCTAGAGACTTCTTTTCCTTTTTGCCTTCATATACTTATGCTTGTTTAGTCTTTCATTCATTTCTTTTGCTTTATTATGTTTTGGGCTTATGTTTGGGAACCGATGTTTGATTCCGGTTATCCCTATGGCCATGTAATGTTTTAGACATTTATCCTTGTATGCTTTGATGACACGCCATAATTACGCGTGACATTCCATTATCAAAATGGGGTGTTACAATTATGGTATCAGAGCCATGGCTTCGACCTGTAGGCTCTAAAACTTGAACTGTGACTAGTGGGTAGTCACCAGGAGCTTCCTAAGCCAACGTTTGTTATACCACGTATTGATGTTTTCAGCGCATTGTTGTTTTAACCATGATGTTTTCAGCACCTTGAGGTTTTAACCTTGATGTTTTCATCGATATTGTTTTACTAATATGGATGGACAACCGTCATTCATATTTAGTTATGTGTCATTGTTTCATGCATAATGTTCCTCGAGAACTGTATCTATGTGGACTGAACCCCAGTAGTTCATAATTAGTCACATAAATTTTTTCTGATAAGTTTTAACAGATGAGTTTCATTTATTTATGTTTCATGTATCATTGTTGCAGGAATTATGACTAAGTAATGGTTGGTACAGGACTGGCCCTATTTAGTCGCATGTGCTTTTATCGAAACTTTTAACTTTAGGACCGACCCATAGGCGTCCCCTCGCCATGTCTTTTATTTTGGGACCGACCCATAGGCGTCCCCTCGCACATATAAAGGTTTTTATAAACTACATTACGCATTCATGCACTGTTTTTCATGCATAAATTTTTTCTCATGATTTATTGGCATAAATTTTTTTCATGTCCCCTCATAAGTTACTATGTTTTTTTTGATGTCAAGTATGTTTTCATACTGTCATGGTTAACTTCAGTTTCATGTTGATTATGTTATACACTCCCTCATGAAAGATTGTTTCATGTTTCTTCATGATAATTCCGTCTTCATGTTGATTACGTCTTACGCCTCTTTTGTTATTTATGCTTTCATGCAAGGCATTGTTGGATTTAATTGAATTCTGCTTTCATGATAGTCATGGTTGGTTTTCATTGATCATGCTGTCAGGCAAATCATCATTGAATTTTGTGTAATCACACTTTAACGTTTCTCGATGCAACCCGAATGAGGTATATACTGGCATTGCCAGGTTATCATGATGGTTTTTCTAACCGTCTAACCGATTATAGTTCCTTTAAAAACATGACAAATGATCGACCCCATACCGATCATTTCATGTGCATTCCATGTGTGCTCCATGTACCGTATTTCATGTGTATTACACGTACCTTAATCCACGTGTATTTCACTTGCGATACTTCACGAGTATTCACTAGTCGATTTTGAATCATCTCAGGCGTATGTTCACTTGCTGATATTCTACAAGATTGCTGATGCCGCTCATAACTTGGAGATGTTACTAAAGGTTGATCCTGCTGATTGTTGCAAGATCCTATAGATGACTTGAAAACTCAAAACTTTGATTTAATAGGGTAAGCATCCACGAGTCTCATTCCTTGAGATTTTAAATTGTGGAGAACGAGAGATGATAGAGTCAATTATAAGTTTGGTATTCTTTCATGAATTTATGTAAGTTGATTATAAGCTTTTTCTCCCATCGCTTGCTAATAAATTTAATTGCATTAAGTAAGGTTGTACGATTTGAAAAGTTACTTAGCTTCTAGCCCAAGATCGTTTAAAAGTTGCTCGATATTAATTAGAGTTCATAGCCAAGGCATAACTTACTGAAGCGGGATGCGAAAATTGGCGAGTCTGAAAAGGCCCTAACAAGGCATGAGGGCTACATTTTGTTGCTAAAGATCCAAAGTGATGTGAAGAATCATTTATCAAAAATCTATATGAAGGATTGAGACACAGACGAAAAGCAAATACTCCCCTAAAGATCATGGAGAACTCTATCCAAAAAGACTCTAGCAAGGTATGAGGATAAATAGATCAAAGTCCTAAAAGGAGGCGGATCGTTGTATATCAAAGTCCAAAATAAATATTAGAGAAAAATGAAGAAGTCGTGGTCCATGTATGAAGAATCTCTCAAAAACTTCAAGTGAAGAAATTCCTATTATGAAGAGAAGACCATTATTTCATGAACGTCTCTCAAGACTTGAAGTATGAAGTCAATGCCAAATATCGATCCGAGAAAGGTCTCAAATCGTGAAGCGAGTTATGCCAAGATATGAACTTTATGAGGTCCCGAGAAGCAGTTTTAAAAGATTTTGTCCTTTAGCTAACAATTGATTTAATCGTCCTACTTTATTTTCAGCCTAAATAACTATCGAAATAAGTCCACAATGCATCCTCGTGATCATTCAAGACAATCATAAAATATAAGAGATACACCTAGGAATAAGGGAGTCTAAGTGAATAATTGGGCCACATGAATTTGTGTTAGTTTGCTAACTTATAATAACAATGATCTCGTTTTTAAGCTTGGTATGGGGAACGTGAAACTTGAGGGTGATAATCATTCATGACATTCCAAAACCCTAAGGTAAGTTTTTGATCATTTTACTTATTTTCTTCCTTTAAATATTTTGTCTCTTTAATAAAGGACAATGTGGATTGATTGTGATGGAAAATGTAAAACTTGCTTTGTAATTAATGCATTGCATGAGGACATTGCAATGGTCAAGTGTAGGGGATTTAATAAGTGTGAAAACACTTATCCTTTTACCACTTAATTATAATAATAACCAAGCCAAAACGTGTATTTTATGTCGTAAATGTCAGAATTATGTGTGGTTTGTGTTTTTGTTGTGATTTAGGACCAAAATGTGAAAAGGGAAGAAAACACGGGCTTTCACGGGCTTTTATCGAAGAAAAAGACAAAAGACGAAGTCAAAAGATCAAGAGTGCAAAAAGAACGGAAGTCCAAAGATTTATCGAAGAAAAAGTCCAAAGACGGAAGTTTAATGAAGTCAAAGAACTCAAGTCTAATAAATGAAGAAATTATAAGGCGAGTTCAAATAATCCCGAGACAAAGTCGAAAAAGACAAAGAATTAAAATCGAGTCGAGACGAAAAGAAAGAAATAAGGAAGCAACCAACGCCCCTTCCTTCCCTTCTCCCTATAAATAGAGACATTTCACCTCATTTAGTTTTGTTAGCTAAATTGACAACTTAGCTCTCCACCTTTAATTACTTGCACATTTTAGTTTCATGTCATTTACTTAATTGTCATTTTAAATTCTTGCCTTTAATTCCAAATAAGTTAATTTTGTTGTTGAATCTTTATTTTCCTTTAATCAAGTTTTCATTATCATTCTCATTCTTCTCTTCTTGTTTTTCAATATCTTGTTTTGTTTGTTCAATCTTAAAGTTTTCATGTTTATGCTTATTTTGATAAAAGTTCTTATTTTTCCATTGCTCTTATTAAATTCATACGCTTGATTTTCTTATTTTATTTGTGTTTTTGCTTATTTTGTGTCTAGCTTATTTTCGGTTAAGTGTTTTTAAAAGTTTCATCTTTTTAAAGATTAATCCTTCTCTTTTAGTTCGTTTATAAAGTTTGCTTATTTTGAGTCTTGAAAGTTTTTAAATTTGTAGCTTATTTTGTTCGTCTTATTGTTGCTTTGGTTTAGTTATTGATAAGTGCTTATTAGGGAAGTGCTTATTTGGTCTTTGCTTTTTAGTTCCCTTTGTTTCCGTACTTTCATCGTAATCTGCAAGGGGTTTTACATTCCGACAGCTTATTGCGATCACAAAAACCATTAGGGTTTCTAGATTGCGATCAGTATTGCGATACCCCCCCCCCCCCCCTTATTCCGATCAAGATTGCGATCGCTCATTGCGATCGTGGATTGCGACGGATCTTAAGGGTGTATTGCGACGGAACTCTGCCCAAATTTTGTCTCACATATTCCGATAGTTTCCGCATTCCGACAGGAGATTCCGACCGTATTCCGATAGGTGAGTTGTTATTCCGACATGATTACTTGTGACTATTCCGACGGTTTTCCGACTGAACATTCCGATGGTAAGCATACATTCCGATCGGATTCCGACAGGATTTCGATGGAGGGTATTCTGACGGTAGGTTGAGTTTTATTATTTTGTCTTAGTTTTATTTTCAAGTTTGCATTATTTTAAGCTTTCAAATTTTCATTTTATTAACTTGTCAAATTTACTTTTCGTCAAGCTTTAAATCCTCGTCATTTAACTAATTTACTTTTAAAAGTTTTAATTTTGCACCATTTACTTTTTAATTTCTTTTAGCTTTATTTACACGTCATTTAATTTAAAGTTTTGCACATTTACTTTACTACAACGACCAATCTATTTCTTTTTCACCAAAATACGACTGAGTCACACTTAAACCAGTAATCAATTCGATTAGACACATTCAACGAACTTAATTTTTATACTAGGTAAAACCCAGTTATTAAAATGGCGCCGCTGCCGGCTCTTTTCGTAAAGATTAACGGTTTTCTGTGAGAGACGCGTTGAATTTTAGGATCCGTTCACTCGTGAACGTTAATTTTTCTTGCTTAAAAATTTTCAAAAATCCATAAAAATTAAAAATTTCAAAAATAAAAAAACCTTAAAAAACTTATAAAAAACATTTCTTTTTCAAAGTTTTGCACCAAAAAGATTTTATTTTTATTAGTGTATATATATTCTCTATTTCTTTGGTATCTTTTTCTTTTTCCTTTTGCAGGTGTATGCGTACTAGATCTTCAACTTATTCTGAGCCCGAGACTAGTGAAGATTTAGATATGGCTGGTGTGCACAACAACAATAACCCACCTCACCCCAACATGAATAACAACAACAATGTTCCCCCACCCGACCTTCGAACTATGGATGAGCTTTGTCAACCAACCATGAACGGACGAGGAGGACCGATTGCGCCGATGCAAATCACGGCTCCAGAGTTTTCGTTGAAGCATCACATGATCCAACAAGTTCAAAATACTTGTCCATTTCGCGGATTACCGGATGATGATGCCAACAAACACCTCGACAAGTTCATTACCGTTACTCAAAGCATGAAGTTGCCCGGGGTTACTATGGATTTTTTTCGCCTTCACCTATTTCCACACACCTTATCCCACCATGCCGAAAAATGGTTTGATCGTCTTCCGAAGAATTCAGTTCATACTTGGGATGAGATGACTCAACGCTTTTTGTCGCGCTACTTTCCACCATCCATGGTCACGAGCCTTCGGAATCAAATTAGTGGATTTACACAAGAACCTGATCAATCACTTTTTGATGCTTGGGAACGATAAAATGTTTTGATCGATCGATGTCCAAACCACAACATGCTCCCCGTTACCTTAATCGATACTTTCTACAACGGTTTAACTTTTCGTGATCGTGATACGATTAATGCAGCCACCGGTGGCACATTTATGAAAAGAAGACCCGAGGAGTGTAGAGAGCTTATAGAGAACATGTCTACTCACCACAAAAATTGGGATTCATCCGCATCTTCAAGGAATAACCCGAGAGTCAATGTGTCTTCTACTTCTTCAAACCCTGATATCACTGAATTGACCTGCGCAATGGTCGAAATAAGTAAAAATATGCAACTCTTGGCTACAAATCAACAACAACAAGTTAAAGCTGTAGCACTTTCTTGTGAGATTTGCGGGGGTCCTCATTCATACGCTGATTGTCCTTCTACTCGTGACAATCCAGAAAACGTGTATGCGACTTATGGTAACTATTCAAAGGAAAACTACCTAGCCCGGCCTCAAGGTGATCGTAACTTGCTAAGTTACCGTTCTAACAACTTTATTTCACCAGTTTTTCTCCTCAAAACCACAACCCCAACAACTACAATAGAAGCAATCCAAACCCACCTCGAGCTTCTAATCCTTATCACCCACCCGCTCAACAAGCACCACCCATTAATCAAGATGTTGAAACTTTCATGAGGACCCAAGGAGAGCTAGTTAAGAATCTGCAAAGCCAAATCATCAACTTGAAAGGAGATATCACTAAGCAAGGGAATGATATTAGAATCGAGCTTCGACATGATATTAAAACCTCTTTTAGCAATCAAACAAATGATTTGAAGAATATGCTGGCTAGTTTCCTCCCAAGTACTCAACCCTCTACTTCGGGCTCTCTTCCTTCAAATACCGTCACTAACCCAATAGCGAATGTGAGTGCTATTACTACACGCAGTGGAGCAACTCTTGTAGGACCATCTACCCCTCCCCCAGTTACTCCATCTACACCTCCTCCACCACCATTTATCCCTCCTACTCCCACGCCTAGTATTAGTTCTCCATTACCGTCTCCACCTCTTACTAAAGTAGTTCCCAAGAAACACCATTCACCAACCCCACCTTCCACCTTTAAACCTTCAACATCTCAACCTTTACCTGCTACACCTACACCATCTAAACCCAACATCCCTTATCCTTCTCGGTTAGACAAGTGCAAATTGCTTACTAAAGAGGATGCTCAAGTCACTTCTTTTATGAAGATGGTCTCTCAAATGAATTTCAACATTAGCCTCGTTGAGGCACTTGTCCAAATGCCGAAATTTGTGAAAGCATTCAAAGAATTGCTTAACAAGAAGGAAAAGATGGCTGAGTTTGTCAACACACGCTTAAATGAAAACTGTTTTGCAGTCATTCTTAAAGAACTTCCGGAAAAACTTGGAGATCCCGGTAGTTTTGTGTTGCCTTGCATTTTTAACAAAGAGGAAGAATTTACTGCCTTAGCCAATCTAGGGGCCAGTATTAATTTGATGCCATTAAGTGTTTGGAAAAAGCTATCATTACCCGACCTTACACCGACAAAGATGACTCTGGAGCTAGCAAATCGAACTCTCGCTTACCCCGTTGGTATTGCTGAAGATGTATTTATTAAAGTTGGTACCTTAACTTTTCCGGTCGATTTTGTTGTTGTTGATTATGAAATGGACCCTCGTATTCCGTTAATACTTGGACGGCCATTTTTGAGAACCGGAAAAGCTTTAGTCGATGTTGTCGAAGGTGAATTAATCTTAAGGGTCGGATATGATGCTCAAGTTTTTAAGATGGGGAAGATTACAAGTAAGACAAATGGAAAAGAATCCGCGAAAATGATTAATGTGCTTCAAGAAGAGCTTACTTCTACTTTGGAAAGTTTTCAGCTTGATGACTTTGTTGTATATGATAATTCTCTTTTCGTGTCTTCCCATGATAATCCACTTTTCCAAGACGATGTGGATGATTTTGATGATCCTCTCCCCAATGTGGATCCCCCACCAATTATGATTCTTCACCGATCTATGATGATTATGATAAAGATTCTAGTTCCAATGGGGATGATTATGCTGCTTTTGTTTCAGAGTATAAAGACATACCAACATATGATGATTTTGATGATGTTGATACTCTCTCGAGTGATTCTTCTCATGATGACCTTACTCCTACTTTTGATGAAGATCCTCCACCAAACACTATTGATACTTTGGATAATTACTCATTTGAGGAAGATTTTGCTACTTTTCTCAATACCTACTTCCCAAATGAGAATGATTCTCCTCCTTTGGACTTTGATGATGCTCTTTATCCTCCTTCGGATATGAAGAAACCTGTTTCAAAGGAGAAGAAGCCGACCGACACCGATATCCGCAATACCTATGTCTTGACACCTCTCTATCCACCTTCTGAGGATGAGATTGTGCGATTTATGAGCGAATCTTCTTCAAGGTCTACTGAGTCTGAGTGTTATTTTCCCCTAAAGGAAAAGGTGTTCGATCCCAGTATTGCAATTTTTAAGCCATCTCAGTATCCATCTGATGAAATAAAAGGAAATATTTTTGGAACTTATGGAGATATGCTTGCACCTTAATAACTGATTTTTGGTTAGTTAATAAAACGGGTTTGCAAGATCTTTTGTCGTGTTGCTCGTACCCAATTATATCTATTGTTTTTTCGTTCTCGGTGACTTCTCGAATTGATCACGATTCAAAGAGGAAATGTTGTTCTTGGTAACTAAAAGGGGGAGCTTTTTGTCTATTTCTAATTAATAGGTAAATGCGTGAAGTAGTAAAAATAAGCTAAAAGCAATTAATAAAAATAAAACTAGAATTAAACTAAAACAGTAAAATACCTTAACTCAGAAAAATTGCTTATTCAGAATAAAATGCTTGATCCGGAATATTAGCTTCATTCGGAATAAACAACTCATGCGGAATAAATAACCTTCATTCGGAATAATTCTGTTGACTCGGAATAAGCTTCATGCGGAATAATTTGTGCTCATCCGGAATACTTGCTTGGTTCGGAATAACTTTTGAAAGACCTTGGTTCGGAATGTTTCCTTTATGCAGAATATTTGATTCACTCGGAATATTAGGCTGATCCGGAATAATGCTTGATCCGGAATAAAGTTGCTCACTCGGAATAATTAACTGATTTGGAATAAACTGCTCATTCGGAATGTATGCTTGATTCGGAATAAAGATGACTCATTAGGAATGTTATTAAAAAATCACTGATCCGGAATAATTAACACAAAAGGTTGGTTCGGAATGTATGGTTCATCCGGAATGTTGCTTCATCTGGAATAAACTAAACAAAACCCTTCATTCGGAAAACTTAGTTCGTTCGGAATAAATATGTTTATCCGGAATATCCTTTGATCCGGAATAATTAAAACTTGCTTGGAATAATATGTTGATCCGGAATAAACTGCTTATGCGGAATAACTGGAAGGGAAAGCTGGTTCGGAATGTTTTTAACATATCCTTGGTTCGGAATGATTAGTTCATTCGGAATCTGGGGAAATGAAATAGTCCAAAGAACAGGGGAAACAAAACACCACGAATTTTAACCAAATTCAACCAAAATAAATCTAAGGATTAAACCAAACTAACCACTAATCATCTACTAATGATAAACATCAAACCAAATCAACAAAAACTCAAAACCCACTTGTTTTTAGGAATCAAAATCAACAAAATAAAAACTTAGAACTTAGAATCAATAAGAAAAGAAAGAATAAGACTAAAAGGAAACTTGATATTGAAAGATTAAGGTTTAACAAACAAAAGGAAAGATTAAACTTACAAGATTTATGAAGGAATCAAAGAAAAATACAAATCACCAAACACCTTAAGGGTGTTGGTTTCCTACGAAACAGGAGGAAAGAAAACAGAAAAAAATGAACTAACTTTTAAAATGTGAAGGGAAGGTCTATTTATAGGCCTTGGGCTTTGGTTGGTGAGTGGGCTTTTCTCCTCTCTTTTTGTCTTCTCGTCTTTTCAGTAGAGTTGACGTTTTCGACTTCGATTCGGGATTTGTCGACGAATAAATTCAACTCGTCTTTTAATTTCTTCATTTAATAGACTTGAGTTCTTCGACATATATAAATCTTCCATCTTTGGTCCTTTTCTTCGGTAAATCTTCAAATAGGCCCATTGACTTCAAATCTTTTGCATCTCTTGGACTATAGACTTCGTCTTTTCGTCTTTTTTCTTCGATAAAACCCGTGCAATCCCATGTTTTCTTTAATATTTATCCGGTTGGCTCTGAAAACACAACAAACACACAAACCACGCATAATTCCAAACAAATGACATTAAATACGCGTTTTGGTCTCGTTTTAGCAAGCAATAAGTGGTAAAAGGATGGGTGTTTTCACACCTATCAAATCCCCTACACTTAACCATTGCCATGCCCTCATGCAATGCTATAAGATATGGCAAAACTTAACACTTTTCTCATAGTTAATCAACCTTGGCCTTATTAACATGTACTACTACGAAACAAAAATTAAAGTACTAAAGAGAAATAAAAGCTTGAATAAAACAAAAGGGATAGAAAACCATTTTCACTTGAAAATAGCTACATAGAAATAACTAGCAAAGAGATCAAGGACTTACATTAGGGCTTTGGTGCTGCGAAGATTTATCACCCTCAAGTTTCACGTTCCCTACACTAAGCTTAAAAACGAGATCATTGTTATTATAAGTTAGCAAAACAAACACTTACACACATGGCTTAATTATACGCTTAAACTCCCTTATTCCTAGGTGTATCTCTTATATTGTATTTTTGTCTTAGAATGATCATGAATATGCATTTTTGGACTTATTGTGATAGTTTATTTAGGCTGAAAATAAAGTAGGACGATATAATCCATAGTTAGCTAAAGGACAAAATCTTTTAAAACTGCTTCTCGAGACCTCATAAAGTTCATATCTTGGCATAACTCGCTTCACGATTTGAGACCTTTCTCGGACCGATATTTGGCATTTACTTCATACTTCAAATCTTAAGAAGACGTTCTTGAAATTATGGTCTTCTCTTCATATATAGAGTATATCTTCACTTGGAGTAGTTGAGATATTTTCTTCAAATGTTGACCACGACTTCTTCATTATTTCTTCAATCCTTATTTGGGACTTTGATATACAACGATCCGCCTCCTTTTCGGACTTGGATCTATTTATCCTCATACCTTGTTAGGGTCTTTTCGGATAGATTTCTCCATGATCTTTATGGGAGTAATTGCTTTTCGTCGTGTGTCTTGATCCTTCATATTGATTTTGGAATAATGATACTTCACATCATCTTGGATCTTTAGTAATGTCCACATTTGCTAGGTTCAATTGTTGTTCTCGGAATCTTAACGAATTGATCTAGGTTCTATGTGTGACTCAGTCGTTCTTTGGTGGAACAAATGTTTTTGGTTGTTTTTTTTTAAAATAAAAGGTACAACACAATTAAAGTAAATGACTTTAAAGTAAATCTAAATCTAATTTAAAATAAATGGTGCAAGTATTTAAAAATGTGACGAGAAATTTAAGGGCACTAAAAGTAAATAACGCAAACTTAAATCTAACTAAGGCAAACTTAAAACGCAACTAAAACTTAAAACTAAGGCAAGGCTAAAATAAATCTAAGGCAATTAAACTTAAAGTGCAAGTAAGGAAAAAAGGCGGGAAAAATAAAGCTCGAAATTAAAAGCAGAAAATTAAAAACTGGAATTAAAGAAACCTGAAAATCAGCTTATCCGGAATAATACCCTTATTCGGAATAAATGGCTTACTCGGAATATGTCACCTATCCGGAATAATCCTCCCTATTCGGACTAATCTTGCTATTCGGAATGTTGCCCTATTCGGAATCAGTTTCCTATTCGGAATAAGTTTCCTATTCGGAATAAGTTCTCTATCCGGAATGTTAGCCCTATTCGGAATACCTGGCCTATTCGGAATGATGTGGCTATTCGGAATAATCTGCCCTATTCGGAATACCTGGCCTATTCGGAATACGTGGCCTATTCGGAATGATGTGGCTATTCGGTATACCTTCTCTATCCGGAATATCCAATATTCCGGATGGAGTTCCTTGGTCAAGACCTTGATTCGGAATGTCTGGGAAGATCAGTAAGTTTCCTGGGAATACAGTAACAACACACGAAGAACAAGGAACAAGAAATAACTCGAATCTAATCAAATCTAGGCAAAATCAACCACAAGATTAAATCAAACTAACAAATAAACATCTATTAATGATAATCAAACAATCCAAAACAACAAAACTAACAATAAAGATCAAGACAATCAAAACCCACTTTGATCAAAATAAGAACATGAACATGAACATAAACATGAAAATCAAAGATTAAAGAAAGGTAGAATGAGATCAAACAATAAAGATAAATAATAACAAGAATTAAAAGAACACTTACTTGAAATTAAATGGTAATTAAGGTGCAAGACAAGTATTTTAAATTTGACAAGTAAATAAATGACAAGGTAATTAAAAGTGGAAGAACTAATTGTCACTATTAGCCAACAAAAATGAAAAGATTAATCCTAATGACTATTTATAGGGGAGGATTAAGGGGTGCTTAGGAAGCTTCATCCCCTCTTTCTTTTCTCCTTAATTGCATGCTTAGTCCTTCTCTTCTTAATCTTTTGTTAATTGCACCATTAGTCCTTAAGCCTTTTAATCTTCTTAATCTTGGACTTTAAGTGGCTTTGTCTCGGGATTTCTTCAAACTCGTCTTATAATTCTTCAATAAATTAGACTTGAGTTTTTCGGCTTTTGATGAACTTCCGTCTTTTGACTTTTTCTTCGATAAATCTTCAGAATTGGTCTTGGACTTCCGTTCTTTTTGCACTCTTGACCTCTTGACTTCGTCTTTCGTCTTTTTCTTCGATAAAAGCCCGTGAATGCCCGTGTTTTCTCCACTTTTCACCTTTTCGTCCTAAATCACAACAAAAACACAAACCACGCATAATTCCGACATAAAATACATAAAATACACGTTTTGGCTCGGTTATTATTGTAATTAAGTGGTAAAAAGGATGGGTGTTTACACACCTATCAAATCCCCTACACTTGACCATTGCAATGTCCTCATGCAATGCATTAGTTACAAAGCACGTTTACATTTTTCATCATAATCAATCCACGTTGGCCTTTATTAAAGAGATAGAAAATTACAAACATTCAAAGTAAAGAAATCAAAAACATACCTTGGGTTTTGAAAATGTCATGAATAATCATCATCCTCAAGTTTTCACTTTCTCCAAACCAAGCTTAAAAACGAGATCATTGTTATTATAAGTTAGCAAACTAACATGAACTCATGTGGGCCAATTATTCACTTAGACTCCCTTATTCCTAGGTGTATCTCTTATATTTTATTGTTGTCTTGAATGATCACGAGGATGCATTGTTTGACTTATTTCGATAGTTTATTAGGCCGAAAATAAAGTGAACGATTTAATAAATAGTTAGCTAAAGGATAAAATCTTTTAAAACTACTTCTCGGGACCTCATAAAGTTCATATCTTGGCATAACTCGTTTCGTGATTTGAGACCTTTCTCGGACCGATATTTGGTAGCGACTTCATACTTCAAACCTTGAGAGACGTTCATGAAATTATGGTCTTCTCTTCATAATGGAATTTCTTCACTTGAAGTTTTGAGAGATTCATACTTGGACCACGACTTCTTCATTTTTCTCCAATCTTTATTTTGGACTTTGATATACAACGATCCACCTCCTTTTTGACTTGGATCTATTTATCCTCATACCTTGCTAGGGTCTTTTCGGATACACTTCTCCATGGCTTTTGGGGAGTTTTTGCTTTTCGTCGTGTGTCTCGATCCTTCATATTGATTTTCGATAAATGATTCTTCACATCACTTTGGATCTTTAGCAACAAAATATAGCCCTCATGCCTTGTTAGGGCCTTTTTGGACTCGCCAATCTTCGCATCCCGCTTCAATAAGTTATGCCTTGGCTATGAACTCTAATCCATACCGAGCAACTTTTAAACGATCTTGGGCTAGAAGCTCAGTAACTTTTCAAATCGTACAACCTTATTTATTGTAGATAAATTTATTAGCAAGCGAAGGGAGAATAGGCTTATAATTAACTCACATAAATTCACGAAAGAATACCGAACTTATAATTGGCTCTATCATCTCTCGTTCTCCACAGTTTAAAATCTCAAGTAATGAGACTCGTGAATGCTTAGCCTATTAAATCAAAGTTTTGGGTTTTCGAGTCGCCTATAGGATCTTGTAAACTCTTAGACTTTTTCAAGTTTAGAAATCGCATTTTAAAGTTCCCTTGATAAACGACTCTCTAGGATCAATTATAGGAACTTGCGAAAAGTTCTTAGTCTTAACCCGTGAGAGTTAAGACTTTCGCGTTTTATAGCTCCCTATATAAAAGCCTAGCAAAACTTGACTTAAACACGTTAAGGATACTAGCTAGAGTAACTTAGATAAGTAAACTCGGGTTGAGTCAAAAGATTCATAACGTTTGAAAATTAAAACCACTTTATTAAACATTTATTCTAATAAGGAAAGAAAATAACTATACAAAGGGAAAAACTAATAGGCCAAAATAGATCAAAAATTTTGAAAAATGTCGAAAAATTGATTTTCCGGTTAAAATGAGGACAAATACAAGGAAAAGAGCCACTTAACTTCGATAGAAGTCCCCCCTACACTTAACATAAACATTGTCCTCAATGTTTAAGCATGTGACACCCCCAAATTGGTCAAATTGCAGCGGATATAGTATTTGGGTGTCACGTGGGTGGATCATAGCAAATAGTACATAGAGCATCAGATAAAAGATTATCAAACATTTATTACATGACCAAAAGTGTAAATCATTATTTCAAATGTTTCAAACATAACGTAAGGATTGTTCATGAGTCCCTTATAAAGTCCCCCAGTGTTTGCTAAGATGTTGTCTACTCAAATGAAACATTCCATGCACTTAGTGTCTACCCGCTTCAAACACCTGAGAAAAACATGCTTTGGAGAGTCAACAAAAAGTTGGTGAATTCATAGGTTTAGTTGTATAGTTTGGATATAAATAGTCACTGTAACAGTAAAGCACAAAGCATTACTGTAAAAGGTAATTATACTGTCTATTGCCCGAAACTGACACTTTAACATAGTTGGGCCCTCAACAAATGAGGACCATCGCCATTTCTGACTCAGGCACCCATCAATAGTAAATGCTGACATGGTAAACACTTGTTGTCCCGGCCGAGGCACAGTGAGCATGACTCACCCAGGTGGGGATGGTCAATCCCAAATAGATCTACTTATAACATTCAGGTAATCCAACGATTTTAACAGTTTCAGCTCACGGGTCATGAGTGTCTCTACAATAGGCACATAAAATTAAAGTTGGTACAGTTTAATATATATCCATAAATCAGTTGCATGTTCTCTCCCCCAAAAGGATTTTTAAAAGTTTGTCAATATATGAAAGTGGGGCCATGAACTCACCTTATCAGTATGGTGATAGTCACAATAATCTGGAGTAGTTCTCAACACTCAGTCAACAACCTAGATAATTATACAGTCTCAGTAAAAGTATAATAGGTTGTACCAAAGTTACTGAAGTATTCGTATATGCTTCTACAGGTTTTTAAGCATGCTTTAATTTAAGGTATCCGTAGTTGATTAGAGTAGTACGGTCATAGTTATACTTAATTAAGTGTGAAATAATTACTACAGTTATATTAATTAATCCTGTTTAATTAATATTCTAGAATTCGTACTACACTCAATCGTGGTTTAATACCTTTAATCAAATTAGTTCATAAGTACTAGAGGCGTGGAAAAATAAATATAATCAATATGTTTCATGTCTATATAAATGGTCGTATTATAAATACATCCACAAGTATCAGACCTTTATATTTTTCCTCCCGGGTATAAGTTGATTTTATAAAGATATATTTAAAGCTTAAGTAAGTTTTATCTAAGTTCAAAAGAATGCCAAAACTAGTCCCCCAGTTGCATAAACCCTCCGGTTACTCAAACGCCCCTAGGGCTTACACAAGTTTCGATGTTTGGCAATTCTAGCTCTCGTAGTTTTGGCCAAGTTTTAGATAAGTATTCAAGTTTCAAAATCAGCCCCTAGGGCTTATACATGTTTCGGAAATTTACCAAACAGCCCCCTAGGGCTTATAATAGTTTCGGCTAAATACCAAACAGCCCCTAGGGTTTAAGGGTGTTCGTTTGAATTAACAAAGAGACCTTAGGGTTTCGGCTAAGTGTCAAAAAGGGCCCAAAAAGTAACTAGTAGTATACCAAGTTCTCAAAGTGTCATTTTAGGTCCTTTAAGTTTCGGTTAGGGCCTTATATGGCACGAAAGGAAATTAGGGCTTGTAAAAAGTTTATAAATAGGCTCATTTGGTCCTTGTAGTTTGAAACAATTATGCTTGTTCATAACCGAGACCCTATACTATCCATTATGTACATTTTGGTCCTTGTACTTGTTTTCAATGCTCGAATAAATATATAACCTTAACATAAGTTACATTTTCTACTTGGTACTTCCCCTAATTTACATAACCGGCCCAAAAAGTCTCCCAAGTGTATTCGTGTGTTTATTGGGCTCGGGTGGCCCATCAAGGGATGGTTATGCTTCCTTTTGGGCCAAGTGGTTCTTAGTGGTTAATTTAAAAGTTACTATAGACCTTGTTTTAACCAAATGTATTTACCTTTGGGCTTAGAATGGTTCGGCCCAAACAAACGCATGGCTACCCGGTTTACACTACAAGTTTCAGTTTATTGACTCTTTTGTAATGTATAGATTTATCTTAACAACACAAGGGATCTAAAATCGTATCATGCTAGTTATCAACTCGAGATTTAAGTAACCATGGAGCACACTAGTTCTTAAAATAAGCCGAGTATAAAGGGGTTTAAGTTTTAAGCCTCCTAATGATTAGAAGTAGTCTAACTATTCTCTCTATTAAGATTTAACCTAGGAGGAGTTAAAACGAGAAGCTCCTTCCTTGTCTTGAATGTTAGCCGAGCCACCTACGGTTTTGGGTACACAACCCTAAGTAGTTACTTGACCACCCAAGTTGCCAATAAGATCATCCTAAAGGCGTGGGTACTTGTAGCTAAACATGCAAGCCGTAGGTCTTGTTAGAAGAGTTTTAGCACGATTTTCACGTGTGCATGCATACTAAGCCTTGGTTATTATAAATCTACGTGAATGCCATGCACTAGAAGTAAGGAAAAATGGAGGATGATGAAAGGAATGGTTACTTACTTGCTTGGATTTAGGAGTGAAGAGGTAGAGTACACTAGAGCTTAAAAGTGGACAATGAAGTTTCCTATTCGGGTATAAATAAGCCAAGACCCCCTTCAATGCCTTCTTGACTTGAATCAATGCTAGGAGAAGTAAATGTGTTTGAGGTTTGATGATTGGAGAGTAAATGAGATGTGTGTTAAATGCTTCTAGGATGAGTTAACCATGTTTTCTGTCTAGCCGTGGGTTTCAACAAATGGGAAGTGGTTTTGGTTTTAAACTAGTTTCAAGTTTAGGAGTATAGTACTTATTCATAAATGAAGTGATGTACAAAGGTGATGTGGAGTGAGGGGAGTCGGCTAAATGAGGGTTTGTATGAGACCAAAGTACACCATATTAATGAGTTAATCTTAGTACCAAGATCTTCCTTGTACCAAGTTGATTTTGGGTGGTGTTGGAGGGCTCCTAGCCGCGGGTAGAATATCCCATGTGGGGAAAATATGGTTCAAAATATCTAGTGAGTATTAGTGGATTATTGTAAAAGTGAGTTTTGTGTTTTGAACGCATTTATGTTAAGTTTTAGGCGTGTAAGCATAGGGGTGCACAAGTGATGTGTAGTTTGTAAGTTTTAGTTAATTGTGATCATTTAGGTAAGAGAAGGCATAAGTGGAAATTTTCTAACTTAAATAGGAGTGTAAGACGTACACTAGAATTGTGAATTGAGGTTTTACAAAATCAAATATGACGAAAGTCTCACATAAATATGAACACAGAATTGACAGTAGAATTTAATGAAAGACTGGAATTTCATAGAGTGGGATTACACTTAGTTCAGTAACCCGTGCCCACTATGAGGCAAGGTTGAAAAGGTAAAAAGAGGGGTTTTACAGCACATTCCCGTTATTTTAGCTTTGTCCTCAAAGCTTAGATCGAAGTCATTGGTCAGGTGAACAAGCTTGGGTACTTGGTTTTGAACGAGTCTTCTCGTTCCCAAGTGAACTCAGGACCTCTCCTCGAGTTCCATCGTACCTTGATCAACGGGATCCGGCTATTTTTCAACCTTTTAACTATCCTCTCCATAATTTCAACGGGCTCTTCCGTGAACTGGAGTTTGTCATCAAAGCGAACTCCCTCTAATGGCATAGCTAGGGGCTCGTCAGCGTAGCACTTTTTCAGGTTAGACACATGAAAAGTGGAGTGCACTCGACTCAATTGTTGGGGTAACTCCAAGCGGTATGCGACTTCTCCGACTCTGGCTATCACTTTAAAAGGGCCTACATAACGAGGGTTCAGTTTCCCCCGTTTACCGAAACGTACAACTCCCTTCCATGGCGATACCTTGAGCATTACACGGTCACCCACTTCATACTGCATGGGCTTTCGTCTCTGATCTGCATAGCTCTTTTGTCGGTCGCGGGCAGCTTGGATTCTTTGTTTTATCAGTGTTATCTTGTCAGTTGTTTCTTGGATCAGTTCTGGTCCGGTGAGCTAAAATTCACCGACTTCTGCCCAACACACTGGTGAGCGGCATTTTCTACCATATAGTGCTTCGAATGGGGCAGCTTTAATGCTAGCATGGTAACTATTGTTGTAGGATAATTCCACCAAAGGGATGTGATCGACCCAACTATTCCCAAAGTCAATCACGCATGCTCACAACATGTCCTCAAGGGTCTGAATTGTCCTTTCGCTTTGGCCGTCAGTCTACGGGTGGTATGCCGTGCTCATATCTAGGCGGGTTCCCAAAGCTCGTTGGAACGCCTTCCAGAAATTGGAGGTGAACCTACCGTCCCGGTCGCAGATTATTGAGACGGGTATTCCGTGTTTAGTCACTACCTCCTTCAGATATGTCTTGGCTAACTTAGACAGGGAGTCATTCTCCTTGATGGGCAGGAAGTGCGCGGATTTGGTAAGTCGGTCAACGATCACCCAAATGGTGTCGTAACCGTGAGATGATCTTGGAAGCTTGGTGATGAAATCCATAGTGATATTCTCCCATTTCCACTTGGGTATCTTTGGTTGAACCAGTAACCCGGATGGCCTTTGATGTTCGGCCTTGACGCGAGAACAGGTCAGACATTTCTGGACGTAAGTGGCGATGTTTGCCTTCATATTTGGCCACCAGTACAACTTCCTCACGTCCTGATACATCTTCTCCGACCCGGGGTGTATGGAATACTTGGATTTATGGGACTTGTGCATGATTACGTCCCTCAAACCCCCATAGCAAGGTAACCAGCTCCTCCCATGCAAACACAGGGTTCCATCTGCTCTTGGTTCCAACTTTTCCTTGGTGAGGTCAGTCCTAAGCATACCCCCAACATCTTCATTCACGAGATTTTCGGGTTTCTGAGCTTGTGTTTGAGCTTCTAGGATTTGTTTGGGTAAATCCAGGCTAATTGTTACGACTAGTGCCCGGACTCTCATAGGAGGATCGGTCTCCTTACGGCTTAGTGCGTCTGCAACCACATTTGCTTTACCGGGATGGTATTTGATCTCGCAGTCGTAATCGCTTAGCAATTCAATCCAACGACGTTGCCTCATATTTAGCTCCTTTTGATCTAGTATGTGTTGTAAGCTCTTGTGGTCCGTATGCACCGTGCACTTGGTTCCGTACAGATAGTGTCTCCAGATTTTTAGTGCAAACACCACAGATCCAAGCTCTAAATCGTGAGTGGTGTAATTCTCCTCATGTTTCTTTAGTTGTCTGGAGGCGTACGCGATCACTTTCATCCTCTGCATCAATACTGCGCCCAAGCCCTTATGTGACGCATCACAATATACCACGAAGTCGTCGTTGCCTTCGGGTAAGGCTAGGATAGGTGCACTACACAGCTTTTCCTTGATTAGTTGGAAAGCCAACTCTTCTTTTTCTCCCCAGTCAAATTTTATTCCCTTCTGTGTGAGTTTGGTCATTGGTTTTGCTATTTTGGAGAAACCCTCGATGAATCGACGGTAGTATCCGGCAAGGCCTAGGAATTGACGGATTTCCGTTGGTGATTTTGGAGATGCCCAATCTTTGACGGATTCAACCTTTGCTGGGTCTACGTGAATGTCGTCGCTATCAATAACATGACAGAGGAATTGGACCTTCGAGATCTAGAATTCACATTTGGAGAACTTGGCGTACAACCGTTCTTCCTTAAGTACCTTCAGAACTTGGGTAAGATGTTCCTCGTGTTTGTGTTCATTCTTAGAATAGATAAGTATATCGTCTATGAAGACTATCACAAATTTATCCAGGTATGGTCTACACACTCGATTCATAAGGTCCATAAAGATGGCAGGAGCGTTGGTCAACCCAAAAGGCATGACCTGAAATT
This sequence comes from Glebionis coronaria, assembly GCA_025667525.1. Classification (NCBI taxonomy): domain Eukaryota; kingdom Viridiplantae; phylum Streptophyta; class Magnoliopsida; order Asterales; family Asteraceae; genus Glebionis; species Glebionis coronaria. The sequence goes on from CM046880.1 coordinate 25,629,300, forward strand.
CGAAATGGCCGTAACGAGTCCTAAAAGCGGTTTTTGGGATATCCTCCTCCTTGACCCTTAATTGATGGTACCCAGATCGCAGATCTATCTTGGAGTATACACTTGACCCTTGCAATTGGTCAAATAGGTCGTCAATACGGGGGAGTGGATAACGGTTCTTTACAGTCAACTTATTCAGTTCTCTGTAATCGATACACATTCGAAACGAACCATCTTTCTTTTTGGACAAATAAGACCGGAGCTCCCCATGGTGAGGAACTGGGTCGGATGAACCCCTTGTCGGACAATTCTTGAAGTTGTTCTGCTAGTTCCTTCATTTCTGATGGTGCTAGTCGATAGGGAGCTTTTGCTACGGGTGCAGCTCTTGGGATCAGGTCAATCTGGAATTCCACTTGCCGGGCTGGTGGTAGGCCTAGTAATTCTTCGGGGAAGACTTCGGGAAATTCCCGGACGATGGGCACGTCCTTTATTTGCTTCCTTTCTGTTTTATCTTCTTCATCTGCCTGGAAGATATGAGCCAAGAAGATGGGACATCCTTTCGATAAGTATCTCTGAATCTTGGTACAAGATATGACACTGAGTCTAGTGTCCGCAAGGTCGGTATTGCCATTACCTCGAACGATTAATGTCTCATTTCCCCATGGCAATCGGACTAGTTTCTCGTCGCATACGATCACTGCGTGGTACTTAGATAACCAATCCATGCCAATGATGATATCAAAACTGCCTAGATTCACTGGGATTAGGTCAATATTGAACGGGTGGTTGGAAAGGTTCAGTGTACAACCCCTAACGATGGTATCGGCCTCTACGATCTTACCGTCTGCTAATTCTACTGAGAATCGGTGGTCTAACGCGGAAGGGACAACTTCTAATATTCTACTAAATTCAGTGGAAATAAAGCTCCTGTCTGCCCCAGTGTCAAATAGAATGGATGCGTAACGATTATTTAGTAAAAACGTACCCGTAACTACGTTGGAGTCTGGGTTGGGCTTTTCATTCCCCACCACGTACACTCTGGATGTGGATCCTCCATTGTCTTTGTTCTGATGGGCTAATTTGGGGCAGCTTGATTTTACGTGACCGGGTGCTCCGCACTCATAGCATGTGACTCCTTTCCTTGGGCCACTGTTGCTTCCTCCTGTAACACCACGGTTTCCTGGCTGTCTATTCCCAAATCCACGGCCATTGGTTCCACCTCGATTATTGCTCCTCGCAATATGGTTGGGCTGAACCTGGGTAGCAGCATTTGCCTGGCAATCGCGAACAAAATGGCCCACCCTTCCACATTTGTAACAAGTCTTGCAAGGTTCACCCACATGATGGTGAAAGTGGCATGTCGGGCACATAGGTCTGGTGCCTTCATAAATCCTTGGCCCTGTGGGGGCGATTGCACTGTAAATTTGTCCGGCGTTTTGCCTCTTTGGAGTTGGGTGATAGGGAGCACGGACATGGTCGTCCAACTTTCTCTTGTTCTCAGTGTTTCTCTCAGAGATAGTACGGTTCCTCTTATTGATCAATTCGACGGCAAACTCCATGGCTTTCTCGACGGTAGTAGGCTGCGAGGCGAGAACGCTATCATGAATGGCGTCGGGGAGTCCTCCGACGTACTTCTCAATCTTCTCCTCCTTATCGGGAAACATCCTGGTACACATGAGAGTCAATTCTTGGAACCTCCGGTTGTACAACATGATGTCATTGTTCTTACACCTAAGGTCCCATAGTTCGACTTCTAGTTTCTTCATTTCGCCCCGGGGGCAGTACTTTTCCGTCATTCTCTCCTTCAGACTTGTCCAGTTCAGAGTATAAGCAGCGTCATGTCCTAGAGTAATGGCCACAGAATTCCACCAGGTGAGGGCACTTTCAAGTAGCGTGCAGGTGGCGAACTTAACCTTGTTCTCATCGGCGCAGTCGCTGATGCGGAATACGGTCTCTAGTCTTTCAAACCATTGCATCAACTCTACCACGCCTTCGTTGCCCCGATAGTAAGATGGTTTTCATTTGAGAAAATCAAGGTAAGAACAACCCCTAGTGGTATTATTATTCCTTCGGTTGTTGGAATTCTCGCTATGGTCCATGTTTCGGCTAGCCGCCATAGCGGTGGCGATGCCTTGGTCAATCATTTCCCTAAGCTGGGCGGGGGTGACATTATGAGTGGCATCGTCATTAGGAGGGTTGTCCGCAGGATTATTGGCCGGGTTAATGGCAGGATTAGTGGCAGGGTTTTGCCTAGTGATTGCCATTTATCTGTAGTTTTACACCAAAAATGAAATTGTTAGCTTCAAAGTTCGTATGATCATATATTATTTGCATGAGCAAACCTGTATACAATAATTACAATAATTTGAATAACTTGTCACATTTTATGATACAACACATGATATAACAAAAGAGAGTGGACATATGTCATTTCTAGCAAGAGAATACATAACATCAAGTACAACCGACCCAAGACAGAAGTATAGTACGCCTGTCTGGGGTAGTGGTACGCACAGTCTAGAGTGATATATATACAGACACCTATCTATGAGAGTACAGTACTGATAGGCTACAAAAGCTGCATGAAAATAAAAGTACATGAAATCCTATATCATGATAGCTGGGATGAAACCCAAAGCTTATCACGATGTACATGAGATCTAGTACATCTAATCTATGTTGGTCTAACGGATCCGATGGAGATGTCTGGTACAACGGGTGCTGGTGGAGCTGCTGGTGCGGGCATAGCGTCCTGTAGAGCGATCATAGCAAGCCTCGTCTTCTTGACGTGGCGGAGAGTCTGGACTAACTGGGCCCTGAGGGTGTCTAAAGCTCCCCTGAGGTGAGCTGTCTCTGACGTGACCCCATCGTGACGAACAATCGCCAGGTCAAAGAGCATAGAGAGGGACTGCTCCTGGGCTGTGAGGGCGGCATGAGTCTGCTGCTGTCGGCCCTCCATGGTGTAGATGCGGTGGATGGCGTGGTCGTACTCCGTCATGAGCCACTGAAGAGCATCATAAAATGTGGTCCAAGCCCCTCTGGAAACCTGGGCTTCTGCCCACGTAGTCCAAGTCAGGGAATCTAGACGCTCCCTCAATATCGATCGCTCGGCCTGACTAGCTGCTAGTAGGCTGTGAACATAGGCCATATCCTGGGCATGCTGGGCTGTCAAAGCCGCTATCTGAGCCTAGACAGGATCCACCTGTCCAGTCCCAGATCCCTCTCCGACCTCGAAGGTGGAGGCCGGGGCCGTCTCGTACCTCCTCTTACGAGGGGGTAGTGATCCAGGAGCATAACCCTGGAGTGATGACGAGGGTGGTAAGGGCGGCAGAGTGTGGGTCACTGGGTCCACCTCCTCAGCTGGAGGGGTCAATGCAGTAGGCGGTTAGGAAACAGCTGGAACTACTCCATCAGACTGACTTCCCTCGGAATCCGAGGCGGACAGCCATCCTGCTAAAACGGACGATGGTGATGTCATAGTATCTCTGAAAAGAAATCATCGTTTTGCTGACGTGAGTGTAAGTCAAAAGATAATATACTGGTATTATAATAGTGATAGTGAGTATTCCCTATAACAGGTTAGGTTTTAGCTAATACTTAACAGGTCATTTAACCAATTTTAAAATCACAATACACAATAGATCACATAATAAATGTATGCTCTATATCATATATGCTTACTATTCTAGTCCCATAAAGAAAATCCCAAAGATTTTTAATGTAGTTATAGTCCAGTTTATTAATAAAAATTTTATTTTATTTTTATAAATTTTTCTGAGTCTGGTTCTCTATAACTTTTGCTCTGATACCATTTTGTGACACCCCCAAATTGGTCAAATTGCAGCGGATATAGTATTTGGGTGTCACGTGGGTGGATCATAGCAAATAGTACATAGAGCATTAGATAAAAGATTATCAAACATTTATTACATGACCAAAAGTGTAAATCATTATTTCAAATGTTTCAGACATAACGTAAGGATTGTTCATGAGTCCCTTATAAAGTCCCCAGTGTTTGCTAAGATGCTGTCTACTCAAATGAAACAGTCCATGCACTTAGTGTCTACCCGCTTCAAACACCTGAGAAAAACATGCTTTGGAGAGTCAACAAAAAGTTGGTGAATTCATAGGTTTAGTTGTATAGTTTGGATATAAATAGTCACTGTAACAGTAAAGCACAAAGCATTACTGTAAAAGGTAATTATATTGTCTATTGCCCGAAACTGACACTTTAACATAGTTGGGCCCTCAACAAATGAGGACCATCTCCATTTCTGACTCAGGCACCCATCAATAGTAAATGCTGACATGGTAAACACCTGTTGTCCCGGCCGAGGCACAGTGAGCATGACTCACCCAGGTGGGGATGGTCAATCCCAAATAGATCTACTTATAACATTCAGGTAATCCAACGATTTTAACAGTTTCAGCTCACGAGTCATGAGTGTCTCTACAATAGGCACATATAATTAAAGTTGGTACAGTTTAATATATATCCATAAATCAGTTGCATGCTCTCTCCCCCAAAAGGATTTTTAAAAGTTTGTCAATATATGAAAGTAGGTCCATGAACTCACCTTATCAGTATGGTGATAGTCACAATAATCTGGAGTAGTGCTCAACACTCAGTCAACAACCTAGATAATTATACAGTCTCAGTAAAAGTATAATAGGTTGTACCAAAGTTACTGAAGTATTCGTATATGCTTCTACAGGTTTTTAAGCATGCTTTAATTTAAGGTATCCGTAGTTGATTAGAGTAGTACGGTCATAGTTATACTTAATTAAGTGTGAAATAATTACTACAGTTATATTAATTAATTCTGTTTAATTAATATTCTAGAATTCGTACTACACTCAATCGTGGTTTAATACCTTTAATCAAATTAGTTCATAAGTACTAGAGGCGTGGAAAAATAAATATAATCAATATGTTTTATGTCTATATAAATGGTCGTATTATAAATACATCCACAAGTATCAGACCTTTATATTTTTCCTCCCGGGTATAAGTTGATTTTATAAAGATATATTTAAGGCTTAAGTAAGTTTTATCTAAGTTCAAAAGAATGCCAAAACTAGTCCCCCAGTTGCATAAACCCTCCGGTTACTCAAACGCCCCTAGGGCCTACACAAGTTTTGATGTTTGGCAATTCTAGCCCTCGTAGTTTTGGCCAAGTTTTAGATAAGTATTCAAGTTTCAAAATCAGCCCCTAGGGCTTATACATGTTTCGGCAATTTACCAAACAGCCCCCTAGGGCTTATAATAGTTTCGGCTAAATACCAAACAGCCCCTAGGGTTTAAGGGTGTTCGTTTGAATTAACAAAGAGACCTTAGGGTTTCGGCTAAGTGTCAAAAAGGGCCCAAAAAGTAACTAGTAGTATACCAAGTTCTCAAAGTGTCATTTTAGGTCCTTTAAGTTTCGGTTAGGGTCTTATATGGCACGAAAGGAAATTAGGGCTTGTAAAAAGTTTATAAATAGGCTCGTTTGGTCCTTGTAGTTTGAAACAACTATGCTTGTTCATAACCGAGACCCTATACTATCCATTATGTACATTTTGGTCCTTGTACTTGTTTTCAATGCTCGAATATATATATAACCTTAACATAAGTTACATTTTCTACTTGGTACTTCCCCTAATTTACATAACCGGCCCAAAAAGTCTCCCAAGTGTATTCGTGTGTTTATTGGGCTCGGATGGCCCATCAAGGGATGGTTATGCTTCCTTTTGGGCCAAGTGGTTCTTAGTGGTTAATTTAAAAGTTACTATAGACCTTGTTTTAACCAAATGTATTTACCTTTGGGCTTAGAATGGTTCGGCCCAAACAAACGCATGGCTACCCGGTTTACACTACAAGTTTCGGTTTATTGACTCTTTTGTAATGTATAGATTTATCTTAACAACACAAGGGATCTAAAATCGTATCATGCTAGTTATCAACTCGAGATTTAAGTAACCATGGAGCACACTAGTTCTTAAAATAAGCCGAGTATACAGGGGTTTAAGTTTTAAGCCTCCTAATGATTAGAAGTAGTCTAACTATTCTCTCTATTAAGATTTAACCTAGGAGGAGTTAAAACGAGAAGCTCCTTCCTTGTCTTGAATGTTAGCCGAGCCACCTAGGGTTTTGGGTACACAACCCTAAGTAGTTACTTGACCACCCAAGTTGCCAATAAGATCATCCTAAAGGTGTGGGTACTTGTAGCTAAACATGCAAGCCGTAGGTCTTGTTAGAAGAGTTTTAGCACGATTTTCACGTGTGCATGCATACTAAGGCTTGGTTATTATAAATCTACGTGAATGCCATGTACTAGAAGTAAGGAAAAATGGAGGATGATGAAAGGAATGGTTACTTACTTGCTTGGATTTAGGAGTGAAGAGGTAGAGTACACTAGAGCTTAAAAGTGGACAATGAAGTTTCCTATTCGGGTATAAATAAGCCGAGACCCCCTTCAATGCCTTCTTGACTTGAATCAATGCTAGGAGAAGTAAATGTGTTTGAGGTTTGATGATTGGAGAGTAAATGAGATGTGTGTTAAATGCTTCTAGGATGAGTTAACCATGTTTTCTAGTCTAGCCGTGGGTTTCAACAAATGGGAAGTGGTTTTGGTTTTAAGCTAGTTTCAAGTTTAGGAGTATAGTACTTATTCATAAATGAAGTGATGTACAAAGGTGATGTGGAGTGAGGGGAGTCGGCTAAATGAGGGTTTGTAGGAGACCAAAGTACACCATATTAATGAGTTAATCTTAGTACCAAGATCTTCCTTGTACCAAGTTGATTTTGGGTGGTGTTGGAGGGCTCCTAGCCGCGGGTAGAATATCCCATGTGGGGAAAATATGGTTCAAAATATCTAGTGAGTATTAGTGGATTATTGTAAAAGTGAGTTTTGTGTTTTGAACGCATTTGTGTTAAGTTTTAGGCGTGTAAGCATAGGGGTGCACAAGTGATGTGTAGTTTGTAAGTTTTAGTTAATTGTGATCATTTAGGTAAGAGAAGGCATAAGTGGAAATTTTCTAACTTAAATAGAAGTGTAAGACGTACACTAGAATTGTGAATTGAGGTTTTACAAAAATCAAATATGACGAAAGTCTCACATAAATATGAACACAAAATTGACAGTAGAATTTAATGAAAGAATGGAATTTCATAGAGTGGGATTACACTTAGTTCAGTAACCCGTGCCCACTATGAGGCAAGGTTGAAAAGGTAAAAACAGGGGTTTTACAAAGCATGTGGGAGTAAACTCCCCTACACTTAGGACATTGTGCACTTTGTTTAAATCTCGCTAAGGAAAAGACAACTAAAGAGATTCCTATTTTAATATTGAGAAAATATAAAATAGTGAATCGAAAAGAGTTTAGGATAGAACCGGGAAGAAGGGAACACGGAATCACGGGTCGTCAAGAATCATCAAGAGTGGATCATTGAGCTCGAATCCCTGATTAGTAGAAGAGATGAGAGGAAATAGCAAACCAATAGGTCTCCCCTACACTTAGGATAAAGAAAGCGAAAAGATAGATACATGGGTTGCCTCCCAAGAAGCGCTTGATTTTTGATTACCGAGTCGTGAGCCTGACTCGACTTTGATCATCATAGGAAGAAGCATGAAACATATCCACCAGGATCAAAGACATAGTTTTCGTCCATCAAATAGCACAAGCTTAAGGCGAACAAGGCAAGCCAAAGAAGAGTAGGCAAGGTTCCCTTAAGCAGCGATGGAGCACGGTGGAAGCAAGGGTGAAGTGGTGCAAGCAGATTTCCATAAGTTCCAAAGATATTTCCTTTTATTGCATCAGGTGGATACTTAGATGGCTGCAGAATATCGATACCGGGGTCGAACACCTTTTCCTTTAAGGGAAAATAGCACTCAGGCTCAGCAGAATGGGAAGAAGATCCGCGAAGAAGCACAACCTCGTCCTCAGAAGGGGGACAAAGAGGTGTTAAATCATATGTGCTGCGGATATTGGTGTCGACCGGTTTCTTCTCCTTTGAAAGAATGTTCTTCAAATCCAAAGTAGGATCAAGATGATAATCTTCAAAGTCCAAAGGAGGAGCATCACTCTCATGAGGGAAGTATGTATTCAGAAATGCAGAGAAGTCTTCCTCAAATGAGTAATCGTCCAAAGTAGGATCGAGTGATGGCGGAGGGTCTTCGTCATGTGAAGAATCGCTCGAAAGAGTATCGGCCTCATCAAAATCATCGTATGTGGGCAGGTCGGGATACTCAGAAGTAAGGTCATCATAATCATCCGAATTTGAGCTAGAAGCATCATCATAAGCATCGAAGATCGGTGGAGAATCATAAATGGGAGAAGGTTCCAAATAGGAGAGAGAATCATCCACATCATCTTGAAAAAGTGTATTATCAATGGAAGAATCGAATAGAGGATTGTTGTAGACGACAAAATAATCAAGCAAATTAATCATATTCACTGATTCTCGTCCAAAGGATTTGCTTGTAAGCTTCCCCATTTTGAAAACTTGTGAATCATTCCCGACTCTTAAGATTAACTCACCTTCGGCAACATCAACTAGAGCTCGCCCGGTTCTCAAGAATGGCCGACCAAGTATTAAAGGAATACGAGGGTCCATTTCATAATCAACAACGACGAAATCGACCGGGAAAGTAAATGTGCCAACTTTGATGAACACATCTTCGGCTATACCAACGGGGTAAGCGAGAGTGCGATTTGCAAGTTCAAGAGTCATCTTTGTTGGAGTGAGGTCGGGTAATGATAGTGTTTTCCAAACACTCAAAGGCATAAGATTAATACTGGCCCCGAGATCAGCAAGGGCAGTAAATTCTTCGGTTTTGTTGAAGATGCAAGGCAACACAAAACGACCGGGATCTCCAAGCTTTTCCGGAAGTTCTTTAAGAATAACTGCAGAGCAGTTTTCATTTAAGCGTGTGTTGGCGAGCTCAATCAGCTTCTCCTTCTTGCTAAGCAATTCCTTGAATGCTTTGACAAATTTCGGCATGTGGACAAGTGCTTCAACAAGGCTAATGTTGATGTTCATTTGAGAGAGCATCTTCACATAGCTCGACACTTGAGAGTCATCCTTGGTTAGCATTTTGGTCTTGCCTAAACGAGAAGGATATGGGATATTGGGTTTGGGTGGTAAAGGTGTAGGTGTAGGTAAAGGTTGAGATGTTGAAGGGTCCTTCCTAGGTACATCATCATGACGAGGCGGAGACGGTAATGGTGCACTAATACTAGGTGTAGGAGGAGTAGGGATAAATGGTGGTGGAGGAGGTGTAGATGATGGGGGTGGGATAGGTGGATCGACAATGGCAATTCCACTACGGGTAGTAATAGCACTCACATTCGCTCGCAGATTGGTGACGGTGTCTGAAGGTAGAGAACTCGATAGAAGGTTGAGCTGTGGGCAAGAAGCTAGCAAGCATATTCTTCAAATCATTTGTTTGATTGCTGAAGGAGGGTTGGATATTATCTCGAAGCTCGGATCTTATCTCATTTCCTTGCTTGGTAATATCTCATTTAAGATTGATAATTTGACTCTGCAGATTCTTGATTACCTTGGGTTCTCATGATGGCTTCAACATCCGGGTTAATGGGTGGGGTTTGTTGAGCGGGTGGGGGATAAGGATTAGAAGCTCTTGGTGGGATTTGGTTGCTTCTAGTGTAGCTGTTGGCGGGGTTTTGGTTTTGAGGAGAAAAACCGGGTGAAAGGTAATTGTTGGACCGATAACTCAGCAAATTTCTATCCCCTTGAGGTCGAGCTTGGTAATTTTCCGGTGAATAATTACCATAAGCTGCATACACATTTTCCGGATTTCCTTGTGTAGAAGGACAATCCGTGTATGAGTGAGGACCGCCGCATGTTTCACAAGGATTGGCAACCGCTTTAACTTGTTGTTGTTGGTTTGAAGCGAGAAGCAAGATACTTTTGCTCATTTCAGTCATCATGCGGGTGAGTTCGGTCATATCAGGGTTTGCTGAAGTAGAAGAAACATTGACTCTCGGGTTGTTCCTTGAAGAAGCAGAGGAATCCCAGTTTTTGTGATGAGTAGTCATGTTTTCAATAAGCTTTCTACACTCCTCGGGTCTCCTTTTCATGAATGTGCCACCGGCGGCTGCATTAATCGTATCACGATCTCGAAAAGTCAAACCGTTGTAGAAAGTATCAATCAATGTGACTGGAAGCATGTTGTGGTTTGGACAACGATCAATCAAGACATTATATCTTTCCCAAGCATCAAAAAGAGATTCATCGGGATCTTGCATGAAACCGCTGATTTGATTGCGAAGGCTCGTGACCATGGATGGTGGAAAGTAGCGCGATAAAAAGCGTTGAGTCATGTCATCCCAAGTATGAATAGAATTCTTTGGAAGACGATCAAACCATTTCTCGGCGTAATGTGATAAAGTATGTGGAAAGAGTTGAAGGCGGAGAACATCCATTGTGGCACCGGGCAACTTCATGCTTTGGGTGATTGTAATGAACTTGTCGAGGTGTTTGTTGGCATCATCATCAGGCATTCCTCTAAAAGGATTTGTTTGCACTTGCTGAATCATGTGGTGCTTCAACGAAAACTCTGGAGCGTTGATTTGCATCGGCGCAATCGGTCCTCCTCGTCCGAACATGGTAGGTTGACAAAGCTCCTCAATTGTCTGAAGATCGGGTTGTGGAAGAACATTGTTGTTATTGTTGAGGTGCGGTGGATTATTGTTGTTGTTAACACCTGACATACTTAAATCTTCTCGAGTCTCGGGCTCTTGATAATTAGAAGATCTAGTACGCATACACCTACAAAGACAAAAGAAAACAATACCAAACACAAAGACAATAAAAATTAAATCTTTTTGGATTTTTGAATTTTTTTATTTTTTATGGATTTTTATCAAAAAAAAATTTATAATTTTTATGGTTTTTTGAATTTTTTAGGCAAGAAAAATAACGCTCACAAGTGAACGGATCCCAAAAAGCAACGCGTCTCTCACAGAAAACCATTAATCTTTACGAAAAGAGCCGGCAGCGGCGCCATTTTAATGTCCAGATTTTGCTAGGTTCAATTGTTGTTCTCGGAATCTTAACGAATTGATCCAGGTTCTATGTGTGACTCAGTCGTTCTTTGGTGGAACAAATGTTTTTGGTTGTTTTTTTTAAAATAAAAGGCACAACACAATTAAAGTAAATGACTTTAAAGTAAATCTAAATCTAATTTAAAATAAATGGTGCAAGTATTTAAAAACGTGACGAGAAATTTAAGGGCACTAAAAGTAAATAACACAAACTTAAATCTAACTAAGGCAAACTTAAAACGCAACTAAAACTTAAAACTAAGGCAAGGCTAAAATAAATCTAAGGCAATTAAACTTAAAGTGCAAGTAAGGAAAAAAGGCGGGAAAAATAAAGCTCGAAATTAAAAGCAGAAAATTAAAAACTGGAATTAAAGAAACCTGAAAATCAGCTTATCCGGAATAATACCCTTATTCGGAATAAATGGCTTACTCGGAATATGTCACCTATCCGGAATAATCCTCCCTATTCGGACTAATCTTGCTATTCGGAATGTTGCCCTATTTGGAATCATTTTCCTATTCGGAATAAGTTCTCTATCCGGAATGTTAGTCCTATTCGGAATACCTGGCCTATTCGGAATGATGTGGTTATTCGGAATAATCTGCCCTATTCGGAATACCTGGCCTATTCGGAATACCTGGCCTATTTGGAATGATGTGGCTATTCGGAATACCTTCTCTATCCGGAATATCCAATATTCCGGATGGAGTTCCTTGGTCAAGACCTTGATTCGGAATGTCTGGGAAGATCAGTAAGTTTCCTGGGAATACAGTAACAACACACGAAGAACAAGGAACAATAAATAACTCGAATCTAATCAAATCTAGGCAAAATCAACCACAAGATTTAATCAAACTAACAAATAAACATCTATTAATGATAATCAAACAATCCAAAACAACAAAACTAACAATAAAGATCAAGACAATCAAAACCCACTTTGATCAAAATAAGAACATGAACATGAACATAAACATGAAAATCAAAGATTAAAGAAAGGTAGAATGAGATCAAACAATAAATATAAATAATAACAAGAATTAAAAGAACACTTACTTGAAATTAAATGGTAATTAAGGTGCAAGACAAGTATTTTAAATTTGACAAGTAAATAAATGACAAGGTAATTAAAAGTGGAAGAACTAATTGTCACTATTAGCCAACAAAAATGAAAAGATTAATCCTAATGACTATTTATAGGGGAGGATTAAGGGGTGCTTAGGAAGCTTCCTCCCCTCTTTCCTTTCTCCTTAATTGCATGCTTAGTCCTTGTCTTCTTAATCTTTTGTTAATTGCACCATTAGTCCTTAAGCCTTTTAATCTTCTTAATCTTGGACTTTAAATGGCTTTGTCTTGGGATTTCTTCAAACTCGTCTTGTAATTCTTCAATAAATTAGACTTGAGTTTTTCGGCTTTTGATAAACTTCCGTCTTTTGACTTTTTCTTCGATAAATCTTCAGAATTGGTCTTGGACTTCCGTTCTTTTTGCACTCTTGACTTCTTGACTTCGTCTTTCGTCTTTTTCTTCGATAAAAGCCCGTGAATGCCCGTGTTTTCTCCATTTTTCACCTTTTCGTCCTAAATCACAACAAAAACACAAACCACGCATAATTCCGACATAAAAGACATAAAATACATGTTTTGGCTCGGTTATTATTGTAATTAAGTGGTAAAAAGGATGGGTGTTTACACACCTATCATTTAGCAACAAAATGGAATCCTCATGCCTTGTTTGGGCCTTTTTGGACTCGCCAATCTTCGCGTCCCGTTTCAATAGTTATGCCTTGGCTATGAACTCTAATTAATATCGAGCAACTTTTAAACGATCTTGGGCTAGAAGCTAAGTAATTTTTCAGACCGTACGACCTTACTTATTGCAATTATTTATTTACAAGTGATGGGAGGAAAAGCTAATAATTACACCATGTGTGCTTATGCAAGATTACCGACTTATAATTGGCTCTATCATTTCTCGTTCTCCACAATTTAAAATCTCAAGTAATGAGACTCGTGGATGCTTAGCCTAATAAACCAATTAAGGTCTAAATGGTTAAGGATACTTGCTAGAATAAACTTGGATAAGTCTATTCGGTTTGAGTCAAAATAATCACGACGGGCCTAATATATCAAAGACTTCTAAACTAGCTACACCACTTTATTAATATTTTTTATTTTTCTTTTATTTTAGACTTTATTATGGGATATATACATATGGAAGCAACGATAAAAGGAATGAAATAAAAGACATAAAAATTTAAAAATTACTACTACTTGGCCAAAGTTAATTAAAATTTTGAAAAATGCCGAAAAAGATTATTTTTTGGTTAAATGAAGGCATTTTAATGGAAAAGTCCACTTATAACTTCGATAGAAGTCTCCCCTACACTTAAGATAAACATTGTCCTCAATGTTTAAGCATGTGGGAAAAGTCTCCCTACACTTATGACATTGTGCACGTTGGTTAAATCAAGTTAAGGAGGAGACAACTAAAGTGATCAATTTCAAATGTGAGTATGAAGAAAGTTGAATCACGATAGTTGAGAGATAGAACCGGATTTGCGGATAACATGGGAGCACGGTTCTTCAAAGATTCCAAAAGTGCACTTATCCCTGTAATCACATCACCATACAAACACAAGCAACCTATATAGCTCCCCCTACACTTAGGATGAAAAACGGAAAAGGGGGGATAGATACTCGGGTTGCCTCCCGAGGAGCGCTTGTTTTTGTTAACCGAGTCACGAGCCTAACTCGGTCTCGAAACTAGTTCATGGGAAACGTGGTGAGGGATGGAATCATCTCATGAGAGATGTCCTCACCAAAGTATAACTTCAAACGCTGGCCATTCACCTTAAAATTGGGCCCATTTGGCTGAGAAAGCTCAATGGTGCCATATGGAAAGACTTTGGCGACGGTGAATGGACCAGACCAGCGGCTCTTCAACTTGCCCGAGAAGATCTTCAACCGAGAGTTAAAAAGTAAGACTTGATCACCAACGTGGAACTCTCGGTTCTTAATTCTAGCATCATGGATGATCTTGGTCTTCTCCTTGTAGATCAATGAGTTCTCGTAACCTTCATTCCTCAGTTCATTTAGCTCGTTGAGTTGAATCTTGCGAAGATCACCAGCTTTGTTGTTGTCGAAGTTAGCCCACTTCAAGGCCCAATATGCCTTATGTTCCAGCTCGATAGGGAGGTGGCATGCTTTCCCGTACACAAGACGATAAGGTGTGCAACCAATCGGGGTCTTATATGCGGTACGGAAAGCCCACAAAGCATCATCAAGTTTATCGGCCCATGAGGCACGATGCTCTCCCACAGTACGTTCCAGAATTCGCTTTAATTCACGGTTGGAGATCTCGGCTTGGCCATTAGTTTGTGGGTGATACGCGGTGGAAAGACGGTGATGGACACCATACTTAGCCATGACTCGAGCAAATTGGTCATTGCAAAAATGAGTCCCGCGATCACTAATAATGGCACGAGGCACACCGAATCTGGCGAATAGTTGTTTCAAAAAGTTACAAACCACCCTTGCGTCGTTAGTGGGTAAAGCTTTTGCTTTAACCCATTTAGAAACGTAGTCAACGGTGACAAGGATGTATTTGTTTCCTTTAGAAGAAGGGAATGGCCCCATAAAGTCGATGCCCCATACATCAAAGATTTCACATTCTTGTATGAAATTTTGAGGCATCTCATCTTTATGTGTGATCTTGCCTTGTCTTTGGCAAGCATCACAATGTTTAACCATCTCGTGAGCATCACGATAAATGGTGGGCCAATAAAATCCCGAGTCAAACACTTTCTTCGCGGTGAAGTTGGGACCAAAGTGACCACCGGTGGGTCCTTTGTGGCAAGCGTCGAGAATGTCTAAAGCAGCCAGTCCGTCAACACATCGGCGAATAATCAAGTCAGCGCATTGTTTGTAGAGAAAAGGGTTATCCCAAAAGTAAGTCTTAACATCGTTTAAGAACTTTTTCTTTTGTTGGGATGTTAACCCTTTGATGAGAACACCACCCGCTAAGTAGTTTGCAATGTCGGTAAACCACGGGGTGTCATCAAGATTGGAATTTATAGACATTAAGGTCTCAAGGGGAAAAGAGTCATTGATCTCTTGATTCGGATGATCTCCTTGATATGGATCCTCAAGTCTACTTAGATGATCCGCGGCTAGGTTTTCAGCTCCCTTCTTGTCACGAATTTCAATGTTAAATTATTGAAGGAGTAAAACCCAGCGAAGAAGTCTTGGCTTAGAGTCGTGCTTAGTCATCAAGTACTTCAACGCGGAATTGTCCGTGTATACAATGGTGGTGGATAAAACAAGATAGGGGCAAAAATTTTCAAAAGCATAGACAACAGCTAAAAGTTCTTTTTCGATTGTCGTATAATGCAATTGAGCCCCCGTCATTGTCTTGCTAGCATAATGGATTGGTTCGAAGTGTTTATTCACTCTTTGGCCCAAAACCGCTCCAATAGCAAAGTCGCTAGCATCACACATCAATTCAAAAGGTAGCTCCCAATTAGGGGTAACTAAGACCGGTGCCTTAGTAAGCTTATCCTTAAGAAGATTGAATGATTCAATACACTCTTTGGAAAAGATGAAAGGAGTATGTTTTTCCAAGAGGTGGGCATCGGGCGAGCGATTTTAGAAAAATCTTGGATGAATCGACGATAGAAGCCCGCATGACCAAGAAAACTTCTCACACCCTTCACGGTTGAAGGTGGAGGTAATTTGGCTATGACATCCACTTTAGCACGGTCCACTTCAAGACCGGCTTTTGAGATTTTGTGTCCTAGCACAATGCCTTCTTTTACCATAAAATGGCATTTTTCCCAATTTAGAACAAGGCGAGTGTCTTTGCACCGCTTAAGCATACGTTCTAAATTGGCAAGGCAAGAAGAGAATGAATCCCCAAAGACCGAGAAATCATCCATGAAGACTTCCATGGTTTGCTCAACCATGTCATGGAAAATAGCCAACATGCACCTTTGGAAAGTCCCGGGGGCATTGCATAAGCCAAAAGGCATTCTTTTGTAGGCAAATGTACCATAGGGACAAGTGAATGTTGTCTTCTCTTGATCTTGGGGATCGATGGGTATTTGGAAATAAACCGAGAAACAATCTAGAAAGCAGTAATATTCATTACCCGCTAAACGTTCAAGCATTTGGTCTATAAAAGGAAGAGGAAAATGATCCTTTCTCGTGGCATCATTGAGTTTGCGATAGTCTATACAAACTCTCCACCCAGTAACAAGACGTGTAGGAATCAACTCGTTGTTTTGATTGGGCACAACGGTGATTCCGCCTTTCTTAGGCACACAATGGACTGGACTAACCCATGGTGAATCCGAGATAGGGTAAATCATGCCCGCATCAAGAAGTTTGATAACCTCTTTTTTGATAACGTCATGGATTTTAGGATTCACCCTTCGTTGGCTTTGAATGGTGGGCTTAAAGTCGTCCTCCATGAGAATTTTATGTGTGCAAAAGTGAGGATCAATTCCACGAATATCGGAGATTTTCCAAGCGATAGCTCTTTTATGTTTCTTGAGAACTTCAATGAGACGAGTTTTCTCATCGGCTTTTAAGTCCTTAGCAATGATAACGGGAAGTTGATCAATGCCTTCTAAGAAAACATACTCGAGATGAGGAGCTAAGTCCTTAAGCTCAAGAGTAGGAGGATCCTCAATAGATGGTGTAACTAATGATGGATCATCATTAGTCACCTCTTTAGGAGAAGGAGGAGAGAAAGGGTCTTCATTGAGAAGTTTCTCAATTGTACGAATATCTTCTTCCCAATCGGTAGGGTAATCATCATATTTAAGATCAAGTGGACCCAAGCTAGCTTCAAAATCATCCAAAAGAAAGTCACTTTCTCCAAATGGAGTCAATGACGAAGCGATTGAGGCAACGGTCTCAACATTGGGTAGAGAAGAAAGATTACTTTTGCAAGCATCATTAAAGTGTTCTTCACAAGCCTCATCGAGAACATCAATAGCATTAACACTCTCATATGAATAAGGTTGCTTAGAAATCTTACCCATGTTGAAGACTATTTTGTCGTCACCAACTCTCATGATTATTTCACCCGCGACTACATCAATGAGAGTGCGACCGGTCCTCAAGAATGGACGTCCAACGATTAATGGAACACGAGGATCCATCTCTTAGTCAACGACAACAAAATCCGCCAGAAAGGTGAATTTGTCGACACCGACGAAAACATCTTCGGCTATCCATACTGGATAAGCAACCGTACGGTTAGCTAATTCCAAAGTCATTTTGGTGGGGACTAGCTCGGGGAGAGATAATTGCTTCCAAACACTTAAAGGCATTAAGTTTATACTAGCACATAGATCGGCTAGGGCCATGCAATTCTCTACTCCCAGGAAGTTGCAAGGAATCAAGAAGCGACCCGGATCACCAAGTTTGGTGGGCAATTTCCTTAAGAGAACCGCGGAGCAATTCTCGTTAAGTTGGGTATTAGCAATATCAAGAAGCTTTTCCTTGTCACTAAGAAGATCTTTAAACATCTTCGCATATTTAGGCATGTGAGCGAGAGCCTCAGCAAAGGAGATGTTAAAATTCAATTGTTTAAACATTTTAAGAAAGTTTGAAACTTGAATATCATCCTTGCTCTTTTGCTTCTCTTTCCTCAACCTTGAAGGATAAGGTATGTCGGATGAAGAGGAAGGCTTTAGAGGAATAGGATCACTCACAACCGCGGGTGGTAGAGGAATGGGGGTAGAAGGCAAAGGAGGTGAGGAAAGTTGCTCTTTTTCCTTGTTCACAATCACGGGTGGAGGTGTAGGAAGCTCGGGTTCCGTATAACCTTTTCCACTACGAGTGGTGATTGCTTTCATCTCCCCTCTTGGATTAGCAACGGTGTTACTCGGAAGAGTACCCGAAGAAGAGGGTTGATTACCTTGGAAAAGCGAACCTATCATATCACGTATATTACCCGCTTGAGTGCTGAAAGAGTCTCTCATGTCTGCGCGAATATCATTGCTTTGTTTTGCCATGTCATTCCTTAGCTCGGCTCGAATATCGCTCCCTTGTTTCGCCATGTCTCCCTTCAAGTTGATGAATTGACTCTGAAGATTCGTCACCATCTCTCTATTAGTCCTTATAAACGTCTCGATGTCTTGATTCAACGCTGTTGGTTGATTGAGAAGTGGAGCTTGGTAAGCTTGAGAATTTCCTTGAGGTGGGTATTGGTTTCTTTGGGATTGATATTGATTGTTAGCACGAGGGTGGGTTTGGTTATTTCGGTTATAGCTTTGTTGTTGGTTTTGGTTTTGAGGAGTAAAACCGGGTGGTGAAAGATAGTTGTTTGAACGATAACTTAGCAAGTTACGGTCTCCTTGAGGACGATCTTGATAGCCTCCCGTGGGATAAGTACCGTATGCCGCGTTAACGTTTTCACAAAATTACCTTGAGTAGAAGGACAATCAATGTAAGAATGAGGACCACCACATGTTTCACAAGAAATAGCAACGGCTTTAGCTTGTTGAGTATGGTTAGTAGCCAAAATTTTCATATTTTTGCTCATTTCGATAATGGCTCATTCCATGGCGGACATGTCGGTGGTGGAAGAAGTAGATGAAACATTGACTCTCGGATTAGATCTTGAGGATGCGGATGAATCCCAATTCTTGTGGTGAGTAGTCATGTTTTCAATCAACTCTCTACACTCCTCCGGTCTCCTTTTCATAAAAGTACCACCGGCGGCGGCGTTGATCGTGTCACGATCACGAAAAGTGAGACCATTGTAGAAAGTATCAATGAGAGTGACGGGGAGCATGTTGTGATTTGGACAACGATCGATCAAATCATTGTAGCGTTCCCAAGCATCAAAGAGCGATTCATCACTGTCTTGCATGAATCCACTAATTTGGTTACGAAGGCTCGTGGCCATGGATGGTGGAAAGTAGCGCGACAAAAATCGTTGAGTCATGTCGTCCAAGTATGAATAGAATTCTTTGGGAGACGGTCAAACTATTTTTCGGCATGGTGAGAAAGCGTGTGGGGAAATAGTTGAAGGCAAAGTACATCCATAGAAACACCGGGCATCTTCATGCTTTGGGTAATGGTAATGAATTTGTAGAGGTGCTTGTTGGCATCATCATCCGGCAATCCGCGAAATAGATTAGTTTGCACTTGTTGGATCATGTGATGCTTCAACTAAAACTCCTGAGCCGTGATTTGCATCGGCGCAATCGGTCCTCCACGTCCATTCATCGTAGGTTGGCATAGCTCCTCCATGGTTCGTAGGTCGGGTTGGGGTAGATTATTCGTGTTGGGGTGGGGTGGATTATTATTGTTGTTGTGTACACCGGCCATGTCTAAATTATCGAGAGTCTCGGGATAAGACGTTGATCGACTATGCATACACTAAAAAGAAAATGCAAGAGAAAATATTTTTGGTTTTATAGGTTTTTTAATTTTTTTGTGTTTTTGAAAATTTTATATTTTTATGGGTTTTTGAAAATTTTTGTACTTGAAAATAACGTTCCCGAAAGAACGGATCCCAAAATCCAATTTCTCTCACAAGAAACCGTTGATCCTTACGAAAAGAGCCGGCAGCGGCGCCATTTTAATAACTGATTTTTGGTTAGTTAATAAAACGGGTTTGCAAGATCTTTTGTCGTGTTGCTCGTACCCAATTATATCTGTCGTTGTTTCGTTCTCGGTATCTTCTCGAATTGATCACGGTTCAAAGAGGAAATGTTGTTCTTGGTAACTAAAAGGGGGAGCTTTTTGTCTATTTCTAATTAAAAGGTAAATGCGTGAAGTAGTAAAAATAAGCTAAAAGCAATTAATAAAAATAAAACTAGAATTAAACTAAAACAGTAAAATACCTTAACTCAGAAAAATTGCTTATTCAGAATAAAATGCTTGATCCGGAATATTGGCTTCATTCGGAATAAATAACTCATGCGGAATAAATAACCTTCATTCGGAATAATTCTGTTGACTCGGAATAAGCTTCATGCGGAATAATTTGTGCTCATCCGGAATACTTGCTTGGTTCGGAATAACTTTTGAAAGACCTTGGTTCGGAATGTTTCCTTTATGCGGAATATTTGATTCACTCGGAATATTAGGCTGATCCGGAATAATGCTTGATCCGGAATAAAGTTGCTCACTCGGAATAATTAATTGATCCGGAATAAACTGCTCATTCGGAATGTATGCTTGATTCGGAATAAAGACGACTCATTCGGAATGTTATTAAAAAATCACTGATCCAGAATAATTAACACAAAAGGTTGGTTCGGAATGTATGGTTCATCCGGAATGTTGCTTCATCCGGAATAATCTAAACAAAACCCTTCATTCGGAAAACTTAGTTCGTTCGTAATAAATATGTTTATCCGTAATATCCTTTGATCCGGAATAATTAAAACTTGCTTGGAATAATATGTTGATCCGGAATAAACTGCTTTTGCGGAATAACTGGAAGGGAAAGCTGGTTCGGAATGTTTTTAACAAATCCTTGGTTCGGAATAATTAGTTCATTCGGAATCTGGGGAAATGAAACAGTCTGAAGAACAAGGGAAACAAAACACCACGAATTTTAACCAAATTCAACCAAAATAAATCTAAGGATTAAACCAAACTAACCACTAATCATCTACTAATGATAAACATCAAACCAAATCAACAAAAACTCAAAACCCACTTGTTTTTAGGAATCAAAATCAACAAAATAAAAACTTAGAACTTAGAATCAATAAGAAAAGAAAGAATAAGATTAAAAGGAAACTTGCTATTGAAAGATTAAGGTTTAACAAACAAAAGAAAAGATTAAACTTACAAGATTTATGAAGGAATCAAAGAAAAATACAAATCACCGAACACCTCAAGGGTGTTGGTTTCCTACGAAACAGGAGGAAAGAAAACAGAAAAAAATGAACTAACTTTGAAAATGTGAAGGGAAGGTCTTTTTATAGGCCTTGGGCTTTGGTTGGTGAGTGGACTTTTTTCCTCTCTTTTTGTCTTCTCGTCTTTTCAGTAGAGTTGACATTTTCGACTTCGATTCGGGATTTATCGACGAATAAATTCAACTCGTCTTTTAATTTCTTCATTTAATAGACTTGAGTTCTTCGACATATATAAATCTTCCATCTTTGGTCCTTTTCTTCGTAAATCTTCAAATAGGCCCATTGACTTCAAATCTTTTGCATCTCTTGGACTATAGACTTCGTCTTTTCGTCTTTTTTCTTCGATAAAACCCGTGCAATCCCATGTTTTCTTTAATATTTATCCGGTTGGCTCTGAAAACACAACAAACACACAAACCACGCATAATTCCAAACAAATGACATTAAATACGCGTTTTAGTCTCGTTTTAGCAAGCAATAAGTGGTAAAAGGATGGGTGTTTTCACACCTATCACACCTCATCACACTTGCTACCACCGTGCTCCATCTTTGCTTAAGGGAACCTTGCCTATTCTTCTTTGGCTTGCCTTATTCGCCTTAAGCTTGTGCTACTTGATGGATGAAAACCATGTATTTGATCCCGGTGGATGTGTTTCAAGCTTATTACCATGCTAATCAAGGTCGAGTCAGGCTCACGACTCGGTTAACAAAAACAAGCTCTTCTCGGGAGGCAACCCGCAGTATCTATCCTTTTTATTTGTTTTTATAATAAGTGTAGGGGGAGACCCTAGTATGTGTTTGTTGTATTCTTTCTTATCATGAGCAGGGATTCGATCTATCAAAGATCCATTCTTGATGACTTTTGACAAACCGTGATTCCGTGTTCCTGTCTTCCCGGTTCTATCCTAAACTCTTTTCATTCACTATTTTATATTCTTCAATATTAAAATAGGAATCACTTTAGTTGTCTCTTCCTTAGCAAGATTTAAACAAAGTGCTAATCTCCTAAGTGTAGGGGAGGTTACTTCCACATGCTTAAACATTGAGGACAATGTTTATATTAAGTGTAGGGGGGACTTCTATCGAAGTTAAGTGGGCTTTTCCTTGTATTTGTCCTTATTTTAACCGGAATATTGATTTTTCGACATTTTTAAATTTTTTTTTATCTATTTTGGCCTAGTTGTATTTACCTTTGTTATAGTTATTTTCTTTCATTAGAATAAATGTTTAATAAAGTGGTTTTAATTTTTAAACGTTGTGAATCTTTTGACTTAACCCGAGTTTACTTATCTAAGTTTACTCTAGCTAGTATCCTTAACGTGTTTAAGTTAAGTTTTGCTAGGCTTTTATATAGGGAATTTTAAAACGTGAAAGTCTTAACTTTTACGGGTTAAGAACGAGAACTTTTCGCAAGTTCCTATAATTAATCCTAGAAATTCGTTTATCAAGGGAACTTTAGAATGCGAATTCGAAACTTAAAAGAGTCTAAGAATTTGTAAGATCCTATAGATGACTTGAAAACCCAAAACTTTGATTTAATAGGGTAAGCATCCACGAGTCTCATTCCTTGAGATTTTAAATTGTGGAGAACGAGAGATAATAGAGTCAATTATAAGTTTGGTATTCTTTCATGAATTTATGTGAGCTGATTATAAGCTTTTTCTCCCGTCGCTTGCTAATAAATTTAATTGCATTAAGTAAGGTTGTACGATTTGAAAAGTTACTTAGCTTCTAGCCCAAGATCGTTTAAAAGTTGCTCGGTATTAATTAGAGTTCATAGCCAAGGCATAACTTACTGAAGCGGGATGCGAAAATTGGCGAGTCCGAAAAGGCCCTAACAAGGCATGAGGGCTACATTTTGTTGCTAAAGATCCAAAGTGATGTGAAGAATCATTTATCAAAAATCTATATGAAGGATCGAGACACAGACGAAAAGCAAATACTCCCCTAAAGATCATGGAGAACTCTATCCAAAAAGACTCTAGCAAGGTATGAGGATAAATAGATCAAAGTCCTAAAAGGAGGCGGATCGTTGTATATCAAAGTCCAAAATAAATATTAGAGAAAAATGAAGAAGTCGTGGTCCATGTATGAAGAATCTCTCAAAAACTTCAAGTGAAGAAATTCCTATTATGAAGAGAAGACCATTATTTCATGAACGTCTCTCAAGATTTGAAGTATGAAGTCAATGCCAAATATCGATCCGAGAAAGGTCTCAAATCGTGAAGCGAGTCATGCCAAGATATGAACTTTATGAGGTCCCGAGAAGCAATTTTAAAAGATTTTGTCCTTTAGCTAACTATTGATTAAATCGTCCTACTTTATTTTCAGCCTAAATAACTATCGAAATAAGTCAACAATGCATCCTCGTGATCATTCAAGACAATCATAAAATATAAGAGATACACCTAGGAATAAGGGAGTCTAAGTGAATAATTGGGCCACATGAATTTGTGTTAGTTTGCTAACTTATAATAACAATGATCTCGTTTTTAAGCTTGGTATGGGGAACGTGAAACTTGAGGGTGATAATCATTCATGACTTTCCAAAACCCTAAGGTAAGTTTTTGATCGTTTTACTTATTTTCTTCCTTTAAATATTTTGTCTCTTTAATAAAGGACAATGTGGATTGATTGTGATGGAAAATGTAAAACTTGCTTTGTAATTAATGCATTGCATGAGGACATTGCAATGGTCAAGTATAGGGGATTTAATAAGCGTGAAAACACTTATCCTTTTACCACTTAATTATAATAATAACCAAGCCAAAACGTGTATTTAATGTCGTAAATGTCGGAATTATGCGTGGTTTGTGTTTTTGTTGTGATTTAGGACCAAAATGTGAAAAGGGAAGAAAACACGGGCTTTCACGGGCTTTTATCGAAGAAAAAGACAAAAGACGAAGTCAAAAGATCAAGAGTGCAAAAAGAACGGAAGTCCAACGCCTATTCTGAAGATTTATCGAAGAAAAAGTCCAAAGACGGAAGTTTAATGAAGTCAAAGAACTCAAGTCTAATAAATGAAGAAATTATAAGGCGAGTTCAAATAATCCCGAGACAAAGTCGAAAAAGACAAAGAATTAAAATCGAGTCGAGACGAAAAGAAAGAAAGAAGGAAGCAACCAACACCCCTTCCTTCCCTTCTCCCTATAAATAGAGACATTTCACCTTATTTAGTTTTGTTAGCTAAATTGACAACTTAGCTCTCCACCTTTAATTACTTGCACATTATAATTTCATGTCATTTACTTAATTATCATTTTAAATTCTTGCCTTTAATTCCAAGTAAGTTAATTTTGTTGTTGAATCTTTATTTTCCTTTAATCAAGTTTTCATTATCATTCTCATTCTTCTCTTATTGTTTTTCAATATCTTGTTTTGTTTGTTCAATCTTAAAGTTTTTATGTTTATGCTTATTTTGATAAAAATTCTTATTTTTCCATTGCTCTTATTAAATTCATACGCTTGATTTTCTTATTTTATTTGTGTTTTTGCTTATTTTGTGTCTAGTTTATTTTCGGTTAAGTGTTTTTAAAAGTTTCATCTTTTTAAAGATTAATCCTTTTCTTTTAGTTCGTTTATAAAGTTTGCTTATTTTGAGTTTTGAAAGTTTTTAAATTTGTAGATTACTTTGTTCGTCTTATTATTGCTTTGGTTTAGTTATTGATAAGTGCTTATTAGAGAAGTGCTTATTTGGTCTTTGCTTTTTAGTTCCCTTTGTTTCCGTACTTTCATCGTAATCTGCAAGGGGTTTTACATTCCGACAGCTTATTGCGATCGCAAAAACCATTAGGGTTTCTACATTGCGATCAATATTGCGATACCCCCCTTATTCCGATCAAGATTGTGATCGCTCATTGCGACCGTGGATTGCGACGGATCTTAAGGGTGTATTGCGACGGAACTCTGCCCAAATTTTGTCTCACATATTCCGATAGTTTCCACATTCCGACAGGAGATTCCGACCGTATTCCGATAGGTGAGTTTTTATTCCAACAGGATTACTTGTGACTATTCCGACGGTTTTCCGACTGAACATTCCGATAGTAAGCATACATTCCGATCGGTTTCCGACAGGATTCCGATGGAGGGTTGATGAGACTGTATTTATACATAGTCTCATCGTCCAAATCGGGCTTAAAATGCTTAAAATATCGTCAAAATACCAAAAAATATGCTTGTGTTTGTTCATTGTGTATTTCAGGTTCGGATATCGTGAATTCACCAAAAGATTACAAGAATAGAGCAAAAACGAACACGGGAAACGAAGCCGCACAAAGAACCGGGCCCAAGTTTGGAATTTTGCAAATATACCCTTGAAGTTTTGAAGATTGGCAACTTTGGTCCCTCTACTTTTGAAGACTTGTCAATTTAAACCCTTGTAAAAATCATTATTACACATTGGGTCCCTTAATTGACAAGAGTTTGCATGAATAGCCCTTGGACATTGCATTTATTGCAACTTTAGTCCTTATCCAAAGTTGGAAAACATGTTGTGCCAAAAATGACAAGTACTTGAAACTTGTTATAAAAGGAATTAAAAGTTTTTGGCTGTTATTACAAAGTAGCAAGACAAAGGAACATTGGGGGCCAAAGCTGTATAAACAAAACCCAAACCCACTCCAAACCCGGCTGAAGCCCAAACAGACTCACTCCAAGCCCACCAAACCCCTCATAACCCGGCCCAACACCTCACCCAGCTTATTAGTTAAACTGGTCAAACCAGTCAAACCACCCACGTTTAAACTTAATTTTTTATAATTTAAAGACGGGGGAAACAATCACTATTCACTCACCTCCCCTAATCTTCCCCTAATTCGCCCTATAAACCCTAATCCACCACACCTTCAAAACAAAGGGGGTTTTCCCCCATAATCTCTAGTTTGCTAATAAAACCCCATAAAACCCAAACCCCACTCCCACAACACACTCACATGGCTTGTAGGTCCCCTCCCAATGGTCCCCTGCACAACTTTGGAGATGAAGACAAACAGTGGCAGACACATCAACGCCTCTCCTTCAATCCTTGGTCCCAAAGGATCCATATAACGGCCAAGATCATTTTAACTTAGCTGGACATCAACATCATCACATGGGCATTGTTGACTGAATTTTCAAGATTCAAGACCAAGGGGCGCTATTGGAATTTCATACAGATTAGGGTTTCATAGTTCATGTATTCTAGAATCATCTACCTAGCATTATAAAAGGAGCTCCAACATGTGGTAGCCCTTTTTGTTCCAGCATTTTTGTAATTTTTTCCAAGTTTTATAAAAATAGTTAAAGTTTGAAATTTCTAAATCATTGCATATGCTGAGTTCCACTTTTCATGCTTTATTAGATTAATTTGAATTTTTTACAAAGTAGTAAAGAAACTTATCAATCTTCCTTTTTCTAAGTAATTTCAGATAACCAGTTTCCTTGAGAATATTTGGACCCAAGCTCAGTTTTTGGGGGTTTTGGTGACGTGACAACTGAACTAAAGCACCCAAGATTGAGTCTTGTTTCAGTTTGATGTTAAAATCAGTTTCTCAAAAAGTGGTTACAAGAAAAAATTCATTTTTAAGTTTATTCAGTATCATTGTTCTTTGAGGTGGTTCACTGTACCAAAAGCTTCAACCACAAGCTTGCTGACATCAAGCTTGTGGCTCAAGTTTTTGGCTACCATGGTTTGCTTTTCCTTTTCAGGTTCACTCATTGAAGGCATATTGGGTGGTGTTGACTGTGCAGTCTCACCACCATCACTCTCTCTACATTCAGCAATCCATAAAGCTCATAAGTTCACCCCTGCTAACTAGGAGATGGCCTCAGCCATAGTGGGGCCCGGATGTGGGTCCCACAAGGTATAAACCTGGGCTTGAACCCTCTTGGTTGCTTGATTTCTGTGATTTTCATGATTTTGTGAAAAGCTGTTATGACTGGTTGAGTAATGTTTAGTTCATGATTTTTTATCAGCAAATGAATGATAGACTAGGTTTATTTAGATTTATGATGTGTTGAAGGTTGTTCTCTTTGTTAAATTTTGTTAAATATAATTTTAAGGGGTGTTTGGATTGGGGTTTTGTCTGAAATTTGTGACAGCCTTTGGTGTTAATTTCAGTCTAGACACAAATCTCTTGTTAGCTATAGGTTAAAGACAACTTTGCTTTCAAGTTTGGTAGGTTTTAAAAACAAATTGCATGTTAAAATTTGGCTTAAGTAGTAAAAATCAGCAAGTATCCTAGTTGACTGTTTTTTGTGATTTGGTTCACCAATTTTTGTATGATTGTTAGAATATGAGTCAAGTTAGGATTGCATTAAGTCTTTATGTGAATTGGTTAGATTGTGTGCAAGTTCTTGGCCTTTGAAATTCATTTTTGTGCATAATACACCAGTTCACTGTTCATCAGATAGGGTAAGCTATAACAGTCACCTACATTGGTCAAATTGTGTGCTATTCTTGTGAAGTACTTGTTGCTTTTATATTTTTTGTGACTCCCCACAACCCAACTGGTTGTGGGGGTGCCTTTGAATCCAAAAGAAATCAAGTAAAAATCAAGTTATAGGCACTTAAGTGCCCAGATCACGTTTTCTGTAAAAACAGTGGGAACCAAGTTCCCACTAGTAGTGCACAAGTTTCCCCTGCTTTGCTACTGGACAAAAACAAGTCAAGTGTCATTGTCAGTTTTCAATTTTTTTTGTCTTTTGTGGGTAAAAGTAGGTTTTAGGATTTGAAACCAATTGCAATATTTTTCTTATTTAAGTTTTGATTTTTCAGTTTAATTAAATTTTCTGTTACTGTTCATTTGCTATTTTTCACATTTAATTGCTTTTTAAATTACTTTTAAATAGTCTATTTTTGTCTTTTAGTGCAGAAAGTTTTTATTTTTCAGTTTTAAAATTTTTCATAGATTAAGAAAAATAATTTAAGATTTTTCGTTTAAAAAGTTTTTTACTGTTCACTTTTTAATTATTTTTTATAATTAATTTAGTTTAATTAAGGTTTAATTATTAATTAGTTTCGTCTTTTAGTGAAAAATTTTATATTTTTCGAACTTTTTCAATTTTCTACTGTTCTTTAGTATAAATTAGGATTTTTAAAATTGTCAAATTATTTTTGGCATTATTTTATTATTTTTTAGGATTATTTTAGTTTAAAAATAGTTTTTAGTGATTTAAAAATAGAAAAATAGTTTTTAAAATTTAGGAAAAATACTTTTTAGTCTTTAAATAATATAAGTAACTTATTAGTTCAATAAAATAATATTTTGGACATTTTTTTAATTATATTTAGTTTTAGGGCTTTAATTAGCATTTAAAATTGAATATTTAATTAATAAAAGGTTTTAAAAATATTTTTGTTGGATTTTTATTCTTATTTATATTATTTTAGACTTAGTTTAATCTTTTAATTAATTTTTAGGTTTAATTTTTAATTTTGTCGCGTTTTACGTAATTACGTCACCGTTTTATGTCAACGTCGTAGTTTAATCGTAGTATTAGCTCGTCTTTACTTTTTCTCTCTTCTCAACCAAAAACGTCACTAATCCAAACTTGATTTTATATAATTGGCACATTAATCCACACACCTCCTTCGAGAACGAACCCGCATTTATTCGACTTGTCGGTTTTCCTAAATCGTCGAGTTTAATACTTGCCGCATTTATACTCGTCTTTCCTAAGACTTGTATACAACACTACACCTATCAAGGGTATTCCGACGGTAGGTTGAGTTTTATTATTTTGTCTTAGTTTTATTTTCAAGTTTGCATTATTTTAAGCTTTCAAATTTTCATTTTATTAACTTGTCAAATTTACTTTTCGTCAAGCTTTAAATCCTCGTCATTTAATTAATTTACTTTTAAAAGTTTTAATTTTGCACCATTTACTTTTTAATTTCTTTTAGCTTTATTTACACGTCATTTACTTTAAAGTTTTGCACATTTACCGTACTACAACGACCAATCTATTTCTTTTTTACCAAAAGACGACTGAGTCATACTTAAACCAGTAATCAATTCGATTAGACACATTCAACGAACTTAATTTTTATACTAGGAAAAACCTAGTTATTAGAACCCTTCCCTTAAGTGACCACAAGTCTACTCATCTTGGTGAACTTGTTCACCTTGACTTGTCGGGTCACTATAGGATCTCTTGCAGAGAAGGATACAAGTATTTTCTGACCATTTTTGATGACTATTCCAGGGTAGTTTGGACCTACCTTTTAAAAACTAAAGATGAAGTTTTTGAAACCTTTGCTAATTATATTAAACTTGTCAAAAATCAATTTAATAAAATCATCAAAGTTGATAGATGTGATAATGGGACTAAATTTGTTAACAAGAAAATGGCTTCTTTGTTTTCTGACCTTGGGATAGTTCATCAAACTTTTTGCACTCACACCCCTCAACAAAATAACATTACGAAAAGGAAACATAGGCATTTTCTTAATGTTGCAAGAAGCCTTATGTTTTAGGGGGATTCCTCTTGCTTTCTGGTTTGATTGTATTCTAACTACTGTTTACTTAATTAACAGGCTTCCCTCGTCTGTCCTTAAAAGGAAAATCACCCTATGAACTGGTTTATAACAAAAAACCTAATCTCTCTCATATTAGGTGTTTTGGATGTCTTTGTTTTTCCTACTATTTTAAAGAACAGTGACAAGCTCACATCTAGGTCTAAAAAATGTGTTTTGATTGGGTATTCCTCTTGTAAAAAGGCTTATAAGTTGTTAAGTTTGGATACAAGAAGTGTTTTGTTTTCTAGAGATGTGAGGTTTTATGAAACTATGTTTCCTTTTAAAATGAAAAACAATAAGGAAGGTGATTTGGCTGATGTAGAAACAAGTAAAGTTGAACACCTTTCTTTCTTTGATGATCATACATATATAAGACCTAATGATGAAGAGAGATCAACATCTAATGAGAAAAGTAGGGACAATTTAAGGAATGTCTCTGATCCTCAGCAGACACTTGAAGTGGTATCTACAACCCAAATAGATGATAGCAACTTATATGAGGGAAATAATTTGAATATGATGCCTAGTTCTTCTGAACCAGTTCTTAACTTTGACAACCTTATGATTGAGGAGGTGGTTGATCATACTAGGAAATCTGGTAGAAGTACCAAATTTCCTACTAAGTTGAATGATTATGTTATTGATAGTAAGCTTAAATATGGGATTGAAAAACATGTCAACTATTCTAGACTTAACTATGTGAATTACTGCTTTGCTACCACCTTTAACAAATCTGTTGAACCTTGTTCTTTTAATAAAGCCATTAAAGACTCTAATTGGATTGAATCCATGAACAAAGAAATCGAGGCCTATGACAACCCTAGTTTTTGAGGTTCGCCACTTAATCTTATTTTTAGGGTATTTTGTGTGACTATGTGTTTTATGCGTTTATATGTGTGATTTTGGGGATGTGAATGGATGAAATGAGGTACATGATTTGTAAATCCTGGTACGGGTTGGAAATGAAATGAAATGAAATGAGTTCAGAAATGAACTGCGGGAAAGTTTGGATATCATTTTTAAAAGGATTCGTGTATGTATCGTATGTTGTATGTATGTATTAAGTATGGATTATATGTTTAGGATAAGTTTTATAGATACTTTCCATAATTAGAAACTTTTTGAAATGACGGTTAGTTTGGAAATCGCGTAGAAAGTCGAAAAAACCAACGTAAGGCTTTCGGGTTATGGTCCAGAAGTAACCCGAATGTGAGATTTAGTTTAAGAATAATATAAGTTATAAAATAAGGTGAAAAACCAGATCCTTAGGTGCTTTGGGCTTGGTTTGGGCAGCCAAAAGAAAAGGAAGAAAGAAAATAACCAAAAAGCCCAAAAACAGGCCCAATGGACTAGTAATGGGATTATGGGGACTTTAGAACTTAACCAAACCCATCCCATAACCAAAATAATCAGATTTTTCACCCCCATAACATCTCATAGTCGAATTTTAACAATGGTGAAATTAGGTTTCATCAAAGACAATTTCTTCCTTTGATTTCTAAGGTAAAATCTTCAAAACTCTTCTTTAAAGTATGATTTTAATTAATCTAATCATGTAATTAATCAATACATGATGGATATAGGGTTAGGTTAAATATAACTTCTGTATTTTAATTATATAAACATGTTTAGATTAATTAGGGTTAATAATTATACATGGTGTGGATAATTAATTACACTAGTTGTGTTAAATTCGTTTTTTAAAAGCTGGCATAATTTTTGGTTCATTGTTTTGATCATATCTAGAGATCTAGAAACTTTTAAGTTTCGAATCTTATGTCCCTGAAAATGAAATTGAATTGGATTTAAAATTCAAGAAACGGGAATTGAATTGGAGGTAGGGAAGTGGGTCAAAAACAGGTTACATCAGTCGGGTGTCAAAGCAGTTTTTGGATCAGCCTGTTTACATTTTATGTTTTGAGTTGGTTAGGGTGCTTAGGGTTATAGATAGACCTTCAAAGGAATATGGGAGTTATTTTATATATTATATAAAGGATCTGGAGTGGGGCTAAGTAAATGGAATAGGTTAAGACCCTCTGGTCATAACAAACTTTTCATATGTTCAAAATCAGTAAATTCTGGATAGGTAAAAGTATATATATATATATATATATATATATATATATATATATATATATATATATATATATATATATATATATATATATATATATATATATATATATATATATATATATATATATATATATATATATATATATATATATATATATATATATATATATATATATATATATATATATATATATATATATATATATATGGAGGCCTTAACAGTAGCTTTAAGGTTGCAGCCAAGTAGGAGAGTTATATAACACATGTAAGGGTATAGGGTTGCTTTTACAGGGCATGTTATTTTGGTTAAGGGGGTGTTCGACCCATAGTTTGAAGTATGAAAAACAGGACTGTTTTGGGTAAAATGTTAACGGGACGAGTTATGAACTAAACTAAGTTAAGGGCTTTATAGAGGGGTGTAATGAGATGCATACGGCATATAAATAGAGTTAAGTTGTAGGAGAAGGTTAGATATCCATCATAGATTGATGAGCCATTTTGGTATGTGGTTCATGTCTTGATTGTATAAGTTTGTGTGTTTAGAGTTTTGCTAGAGCGCGGATACTTGGAGAAGCTTGTTCAGGTGAGTTTCATAGTCCCATGTCTTTTTATGATTTGAATTCCAAATGGATGGAAGAGACACTGTATGGTTTTATAACTAATGTTATGAATGTTTTTATGGTTTGTGATGGACTTGTGTGTGCACTTATGTGATTAACTGCTATGTGATTCTTGATTGTGTTTATGATTTGGATCGGGGACACGTACCGTCTCAGTTCTTGTAGTTTGACTTGGTACCAAGGGGATGTTGACAAGGCGGGGCCTTGGGATTGGTTCATAGGTGTATGGGCGCCTATGGGACCATGGTTATTGGTAAGGCTTGGAGCCTTGGAATTGTGGTTATTGGTAAGGCTTGGAGCCTTGGTTTTGTGGTGATTGGTTAATCTTGAATGCTAGTTGTTAATACATAATTGTAGCACATTGTCCATATGTTCTTTTGTTAATGGTTGTTATTCACAGCTTATAATTGATTTGGAGTTGGAGTCTAAACCTTTGACTCTCACCAACTTTATGTTGACGTGTTTTAGTGTCTCTTTTAGGTGAGAATGTGGTTAAGCGTGAGAATAGGAGTGGCTAGCTGGGAGGCTTAGGATTGCACTGGAGGAACCCCCTTTCCTCTTAGTCTTTATTTGATGTTAGTATAAGTGATACTTTGTTGACACCTATATGTTTGCTTTGTTTATGTTAATTGTTTGTCTCGGGTAAGCGGTAGGACTGTTACCTACTTACCTAGACTCCTGCATTGTTGAGATATTATCATGACATTTGTAATTGTGTCACCTTTTTATGAAATTTCTTATTTCATTTAGTTATCTCTATAGACACGCTATTGTTGTAATGATATCCATACGTCGCGCCCCATATTTCGCCATGGTGGGGTGTGACAGAATGGTATCAGAGACAATGGTTATAGAGAATTAGGTTGCCTAGTCTCGTAGCCTAGTATATAGCTTAAGGGTCCTCGCATATAGGCGTCATAGGAGTATGTGCGCATTTGATATTAATTGATGTTATTGGTTTTTACTTGCGATGTTTGTTGACTTTTGACTAGTATGGGTTGAACCATAGCAGTTCATACTTAGCCACATGTTATTTTCTTTTCGGGTTGTGACTAGTGCGGGTTGAACCATAATCGTCCATGCTAGTCATTGTTGTATTTTGCTTAAATTATACATTATAGTACATAATTTAGTACATGGTAGTTTCTGTCTTTTGTTGAGTTATTTTATGTACCTGAGGTATAATATTTTTCTTTTTATGTTTAAGTCATGTTCCCTAAGAATCATGTGGTGGTTCGAGTTACTAGGAGTAGCTGGATAGGAAGGATTTTAAGTTGTTTCCACTCTGAGGGGAGACATGACTTATAATTGATTATGTTTTCGTTTTGGATTTTGTCTTTGCTGTTTTTGCTAGACTATAGATTTCTGTATTCCAAGAGTTTGACTATGTTATTTTAATAGTTAGAGTTTTTGACCTTATTATTTATGTGGTTATGTGTTTAGGTGAGTTGATGGATTTATGTGTTATGTGTTGTATTGATTCTTATAAGTGTCATCATAGGAGGGAGTGCATTGGGGAAAGGGTAATTGTATAAGTATGGTGGCCAACATAGTTATACAAGTACTACAACTTCAATGGATTCCTAAGTATGATTGCATGAAAGAGGATTAATACATGCTTGTTTAGTAGATGTTAGACGGATTTAAGTATATGTATCTCGATATTACCTACATATGTATGATCCCTCACTATTATCGATTGTATCCGTAGTAGGGTTTGCTAGCTCGCTTCTTTTAGGCATTCAACCTCTGTTGTGTTGTATTCTTCGAGTTTCCTATTTCATGTGTTCGTTTTAAAATGGTGTCCTTGGTGTTAAGTAATTGAAATAAATTGGGATTTCTTTTGGGATAATGAAATCTTTTGTGTTGAGTCTTATATTCCTTTTAGTCGGTATATATTGAAAAGACTTGGAAATCTACTATAGAGTTAGATAGTTGGTTGTATTTGGTAAAATAAGGGTAAGGTGTTGGAGTCGTGTTTGAAACAAGATGTAACATAAGAATTTAAATCAACACTTATTTATCTCAAAATTCTAAAAGACTCTCTATAAAATAAAGCGAAATAAAATTTCTTTCTACTTAAATAGTTTATATAAATCGATTTACGTCACTTATAATAATTTATACAAGGTTAAATTGAGTTCATAAAAATTTCACATACAATTATTTTTTTTATTTTTTATTTAAAAGGGTTATATTAATCACTAAGATGATTCTTTAGTTTTTAAAACAACTAGGATAAAATTGTTTTGGTCGTAACTTATTCTTTTTTAAAGCTTTTTAGGTGATTCAAAAGGCTAAAATTATGTACTCGGAACGTATTTTTCAAATATGTAGGATGTATAGTCATGGGAGGTCAGTAACTTGGTCAAAATGTTTATACAAGTATCGGGTTCAAGGTTGAGTTTTGAATAGTAGTTTTAAACTTATGTTTTGGGATGTTCAGGGTACCTAGTCTTTGAGTTGAGTCTTGAGATCATCTAGAGGGTTGTTTGTAGATTGTTTAAGTCATATAGATGTGGGGAGGTAAAGAAAAATATTCCTTTTGGAAAAGTCGATTTTGCGCACGATTTAAATAATATGTCTTGGGGCGTAAGTTGTTTTGGTTGCCATTGGGTGTTTCTTGGATTATTTTTCGTTGTCATGGGTCATTTTGAGTTGATACATGTTTTGGATTTGATTTTTCTTTTGAGTCTCGTGGTTTTTGACTTGTTTTAACTGGTGCATGTAAAATGTCGTTAGTTATCCGTAGTTTTGATTCGTTGGTCGTGTCTGGTGGGTTCCAGATGTAGTTTTGGTTTTGTATTGATTGAGAGCATTGATATAGTCATATGAGAGAATAGTTGGAATGCCCTTTGTGATGTGGAAATAGTTAGAAGTTCGTAGAAAGACGAACTAATGTGGTCATGAGGTCTCTTAGGAGTGTCAAGGGAGATGAATAGAGATTTGTATAAAGTATGGATATTGGCATAAGTAACGCATCGTAGAGAATGTTGGAAGGGGATGTGATATTTCAAAGGTACTTGTGATATTCGTTAGGTATGAAAAATTTTCCGAAAATTTCTTAATATTTAGTAGGTTTACCTATTATCTTGAAGTAGAACCATGAATAGAGCAAGTAGGATAAGTGAGAGGAGTTGTAGTTAGTGCCTTTCCAAGGTAATTGTTGATGGAATGATTTAAAGACAAGAGTTGTTAGAAATTGCAAGGAATGCAAGATAAAAGTTGAGTTGCTTAGTAGTAGATTGGATGTGGAAAGCGGTTGAATGGTCTGATAAGAGGAAGTATTGGTCTTTTAGAATGCGTGTAGAATTTTGCGGGTAGAACGAGGTAGGAGTTTATTTGTATTGCCGCTAACAGAGGGTGCAAGGAGGACGTAGTTGAAACTACTAAGGATGTTGTATGAAAGCTTTAGGTTTACGGTTATGCATTTGGCTTCACCAAAGCACTAGCGGTTTTCATGGAGTAAATGAACCGAGTGTGCATGAACGTATATAAACGAGTTGTCATCGGGAGTATCGACGACATCTTGATCTACTCAAAGTCTAAGAAGGAGAGTGAGGCGAATTATGAGTTGGTTTTGGAGTTGTTAGGAAAGGGAATTATACGTGAGATTTTCAAGTGTGAGTTTTAGGATTAAGTTGACCAGGATGAGTAGTTAGAGATGATGATATATCATGGAACCAGCAAGGGGCAAAGTAAAGAAGGATGAGGAAGCGTTTTGGAGGCTGAAGAGGTGGATTGGATAATGAGCCGATCTTGACATTATCGGAAGGAATGGATGAATTCGCGAAGCATGACGATACGTGGAGCAAGGATTTGGATGCATACGAGGACGACAAAGAAAGGCGATTGCTTATACGTTGCAGGAACTGAAGATTTTGAAGAACTAGATAAGACTTAGTTAGTAGAGCTGGATTGCTAGATGTGCCTAGAATGCTAGAGGCATTTGGTGTACGAGACGTAGAGAATGATCTATACGGATCATGAACGTCTCCAACACATATTCAGTCCTCTTGATTGAACATTTGGCAAAGGTGATGGGTGGAGTTAAGTGATGAAGGAAAACTACAAGGCCAAGTACCATCTGGGAAAGGCGAGCATAGTTAACGAGACAAGGAATAAGAGGGAGGAAGTGATGCTGAGATAAAATTTAGCTATATGGATGACGTGTTAGGAGGGTTTGGATGAAGGATGTAAGTTACACGAGTAGTTGTCTAAAGCAGAGAACACATCAACATGTATGTTACGTGGCTTGGACAATCATATGGAGAAAAGGGAAATAGGCTATACTTCCTACATAGATAGCAGTAGCATAGAAAGGGCGGTATAAGGACGAAGATGGTAGAGGGCATACATAATGGGGTAGAGGAATAAGTACGATGAGAGTTGGGTGATACTCGATTGACTGAATAATTCATCCCATATTCTAAGAGGAATGAGAAGTCAAGTAGTTGAGAAGTTGGAAGGATTGCGTACGAATGTGATGGAATAGGAGTTTCTGCATAAAAATTAGCCTAAGAAGTATGGAATGCTTTATGAAGGATTATGGCAAGGTAATAAACGATGGGAAGTAAGCATAGTATATCGTTGATAGACTAATGGTTGGTATGAGCATACCATAAGGATAATGGAGGAAGACGCCTAGAGCATTGGCTTGCGGTTTGGAGATAGTTGGAGATTGCATTTTGTTTAAGAAGAATTCTTCTACAAAGAGAGTCACTAGTGAGAGGGGCATATTCTTCACTGATGAGAATGTAGAGAATACAAGAGGATCGCCTAAATTATTGGCTAAAGATGAGATAGAAGATGGTATGGAAATTAAGATTATGGAGAGACAAGCGAGAAGTAGTATGGAGGAATAATGGCTTGAGGGAGCAAAGGGTTGTCAAGATTGTGTAGTGATATAAAAGGGAAAATCGTTAGGTCTGGTGATAGGAAATGTAGTAGAAACTGCTGGATTTAATCCATAGAAGATGAGGTGGATCACCGTTACGGTGGGGTGAAGTTAGAAGCAGTCAACATATTGGACCAAAGTTGGAACGGAAAACTACAAGAGGTGGTGGCAATGCTTAAGTAGAGGTTGAATATGGCAAAGGACCGACAAGAGAGCTGTGTGGACAAGAGGCGTAAGCCGTTGGGATTTGAGATTGAGGATAAGGTTGTGCTATAGGTTTCACCATGGAAAGAAGTGACGTGGTTTGGGATGAAAGGGAAGTTAACACCTAGAATCGTGGGTCAATTCGAAATCTTCGAAAGGATTGGACCAGTGGCTTATAGGTTGGAATTACTGGGAGACTTGAGTGGTATGCGTGATGTATTTCATGTATTAAACTTGAGGAAATGCTTAGCAAGAACCTACTTGCAAGTACCGTTAGATGATATTAGTATGGATACGAGTCTTCGTTTTATCGATAGCCGGTAGAGATTTTGGATCGTGAAGCTAAGACGTTGGAAAAAGTAATATACCGTAGTTATGGGTATATGGAATTTGAAACGTGGACTAGAGTTCACGTGGGAACGGGAGGAGTTTATGAGGAACAAGTATCCTTATATATTTGCTAATGATGATCCTAAGGAGTAAATCTCGGGACGAGATTTCTATTAGGAGGGAGTGATGTGACAACCCCAGTTTTTGAGGTTCGTCACTTAGTCTTATTTTTGGGGTATTTTGTGTGACTATGTGTTTTATGTGTTTATATGTGTGATTTGGGGATGTGAATGGACGAAATGAGGTACATGATTTGTAAATCCTGGTACGGGTTGGAAATGAAATGAAATGAAATGAGTTCAGAAATGAACTGCGGGAAAGTTTGGATATCGTTTTTACAAGGCTTCGTGTACGTATCGTATGTTGTATGTATGTATTAAGTATAGATTATATGTTTAGGATAAGTTTTAGAGATACTTTCCAAAATTAGAAACTTTTTGAAATGACGGTTAGTTCGGAAATCGCGTAGAAAGTCGAAAAAACCAACGTAAGGCTTTAGGGTTATGGTCCGGAAGTAACCCGAATGTGAGATTTAGTTTAAGAATAATATAAGTTATAAAATAAGGTGAAAAACCAGATCCTTAGGTGCTTTGAGCTTGGTTTGGGCAGCCAAAAGAAAAGGAAGAAAGAAAATAACCAAGAAGCCCAAAAATAGGCCCAATGGACTAGTAATGGGATTAGGGGGACTTTAGGACTTAACCAAACCCATCCCATAACCAAAATGATCAGATTTTTCACCCTCATAACATCTCATAGTCGAATTTTAATAATGGTGGAATTAGGTTTCATCAAAGACAATTTCTTCCTTTGATTTCTAAGGTAAAATCTTCAAAACTCTTCTTTAATGTGTGATTTTAATTAATCTAATCATGTAATTAATCAATAGATGATGGATCTAGGGTTAGATTAAACATAACTTATGTATTTTAATTATATAAACATGTTTAGATTAATTAGGGTTAATAATTATACATGGTGGATAATTAATTAGACTAGTTGTGTTAAATTTGTTTTTAAAAACTGGGCATATAATTTTTGGTCCATTGTTTTGATCATATCTAGAGTTCTAGAAACTTTTAAGTTTCTAATCTTATGTCCCTGAAAAGGAAATTGAATTGGCTTCAAAGTTCAAGAAACGGGAATTGAATTGGAGGTTGGGAAGTGGGTCAAAAACAAGTTACATCAGTCGGGTGTCAAAGCAGTTTTTGGATCAGCCTGTTTACATTTTATGTTTTGAGTTGGTTAGGGTGCTTAGGATTATAGATAGACCTTCAAACGAATATGAGAGTTAGTTTATATATTATAGAAAGGATCTGGTGTAGGGCAGAGTAAATGGAATAGGTTAAGACCCTCTGGTCATAACAAACT
This sequence comes from Glebionis coronaria, assembly GCA_025667525.1. Classification (NCBI taxonomy): domain Eukaryota; kingdom Viridiplantae; phylum Streptophyta; class Magnoliopsida; order Asterales; family Asteraceae; genus Glebionis; species Glebionis coronaria. The sequence continues at coordinate 25,668,271 of CM046880.1, forward strand.
TTTCATATATTCAAAATCAGTAAATTCTGGATAGGTAAAAGTATATATATATATATATATATATATATATATATATATATATATATATATATATATATATATATATATATATATATATATATATATATATATATATATATATATATATATATATATATATATATATATATATATATATATATATATATATGGAGGCCTTAACACTAGCTTTAAGGTTGCGGTCAAATAGGAGAGTTATCTAACACATGTAAGGGTATAGGGTTGCTTTTACAGGACATGTTATTTTGGTTAAGGGGGTGTTAGACCCATAGTTTGAAGTATGAAAAACGGGACTGTTTTAGGTAAAATGTTAACGGGACGGGTTATGAACTAAACTAAGTTAAGGGCTTTATAGAGGGTGTAATGAGATGCATATGGCATATAAATAGGGTTAAGTTGTAGGAGAAGGTTAGATATCCATCATAGATTGATGAGACATTTTGGTATGTGGTTCATGTATTGATTGTATTACGTTTGTGTGTTTAGATTTTTGCTAGAGCGCGGATACTTGGATAAGCTTGTTCAAGTGAGTATCACAGTCCCATGTCTTTTTATGATTTGAATTCCAAATGGATGGAAGAGACACTGTATGGTTTTATAACTAATGCTGTGAATGTTTTTATGGTTTGTGATGGACTTGTGTGTGCACTTATGTGATTAACTGCTATGTGATTCTTGATTGTGTTTATGATTTGGATCGGGGGACCCGTACCGTCTCAGTTCTTGTGGTTTGACTTGGTACCAAGGGGATGTTGACAAGGCGGGGCCTTGGGATTGGTTCATAGGTGTATGGGCGCATATGGGACCATGGTTATTGGTAAGGCATGGAGCCTTGGAATTGTGGTTATTGGTAAGGCTTGGAGCCTTGGATTTGTGGTGATTGGTTAATCTTGAATGCTAGTTGTTAATACATAATTGTAGCACATTGTCCATATGTTCTTTTGTTAATGGTTGTTATTCACAGCTTATAATTGATTTGGAGTTGGAGTCTAAACCTTTGACTCTCACCAACTTTATGTTGACGTGTTTTAGTGTCTCTTTCAGGTGAGAATGTGGTTAAGCGTGAGAATAGGAGTGGCTAGCTGGGAGGCTTAGGATTGTATTGGAGGAACCCCCTTTCCTCTTAGTCTTTATTTGATGTTTGTATAAGTGATACTTTGTTGACACCTATATGTTTGCTTTGTTTATGTTAATTGTTTGTCTCGGGTAAGCGGTAGTACTGTTACCTACTTACCTAGACTCCTGCATTGTTGAGATATTGTCATGACATTTGTAATTATGTCACCTTTTTATGAAATTTCTTATTTCATTTAGTTAACTCTATAGACACGCTATTGTTGTGATGATATCCATATGTCGCGCCCCATATTTCGCCATGGTGGGGTGTGACAAGGCCCTTATTAGAAACTACACTTGGACCTTAACTAAACTTCCTTTAGGTAGAAAGGCCTTGGGTTGTAAATGGCTTTATAAGATCAAATATGGGGCTTCTGGTTTGATTGACAAGTATAAGGCCAGGGTGGTGGCTAAAGGGTATGGTCAAAAGGAAGGTATTGACTTTGATGAAACGTGTAGTTCTGTTGTTAAGATGGTTACCATCAGGTGCATTATGTGTCTTGCTATGTCTAACAATTGGCCTTTGTTCCAAATGGATGTGAACAATGTCTTCCTTTATGGGGACTTAGATGAGGATGTTTACATGTCCTTACCCCCAGGATTTGATAACCCTAATCCTTCAAAAGTCTGCAAATTGAACAAGTCCCTTTATGCACTTAAGCAAGCCCCAAGGTAGTGGAATGCCAAACTTACCACTTCTTTGGCTGGGCATGAGTTTGTTTAAAGCAAACTGGATTACTCTTTCTATATCAAGCATTCTGGTGATATCTTTATTGTTATTCTTGTCTATGTTGATGACCTTGTGGTCACTGGGTATGATCTGTCTGAAATTGAGAAGTTCAAGTCCTTTCTTAGTAACAAGTTTATGATTAAAGATCTGGGTCATATGAAGTATGTCCTTGGCATTGAGGTCCTACACAATGATTCTGGTGTGTGTATGACTCAAAGGAAATATTGTCTTGACCTCATTCATGAGTTTGGTCTTCTTACTGCAAAACCTGTTGCTATACTTTTGCTTGAGAACGGTGTGCTTGCAGTGGAAGAAAGTGAGTCTGATAAGTACCTTACAAACATTTTTAACTATCAGAAACTTATTGGTAAGCTTATATACTTGACTCACACTAGGCATGATATTTCTTATGTTGTCCAATGTTTAAGTCAACACATGTATGTCCCTTTACAATCTCACCTTAAAATTGATTTAAGGGTTATCAGATACCTGAAGGGTTCTCCAGGTACTAGTATCCAGATTTACAAGGATAGGAAACTTAATTTGTCATGCTTTACTGACTCTGATTGGGCCAAGTGTTTGAAAACGAGGAAATCTATCTTTGGTTATTGTGTATTTCTAGGTAACACTTTTGTTTCTTGGAAAAGCAATAAGCAACCAACTGTATCTCGATCCTCTGTTGAAGCAGGGTATAGATGTATGGCTAGTACTACATGTGAAGTCATTTGGATTTCTAATTTGCTTAATAACTTAGAACATTCCAAGTCTGTTTCATGTGAATATGTTTAGTAATAGCTCTTCTACAATCCAAATTGCTGCAAATCCTGTGTTCCATGAGAGAACCAAGCATTTTGAGGTGGATGTCCACCTTGTAAGGGAAAAGGTTCAATATGGTGTCATTAAGACCATTAAAGTAGCATCAGCAGATCAAACTGCTGATCTATTTACCAAAGGACATGGCTCTCGTTAGCATTTCAAACTGTGCAAACAGTTAGGTATGGTGGACATGTTCATGAGATGATTATGTATCCTTGATAAGTTTGTGGGAGGATGTTGAATATTCAAACTTACTCCCTTTATATTATTTTGTGCTATGTTTGCATTTGTTTCTTTTGTGTAGGGACCTATATTGCCATTTGCTCTTTCTTATTTGCACTGGACTTGGGTCAAATGTTTGAAGCCCATATCCTAGCCCATGTGTGTTGGAAGACCATATTTACCCTAGCCTTGGCTAGGGTTTCCGTCATTACATCATAGCACACACACACATACAATGGTGTGCAACTCTCTTATTCTCTATCTCAAATCCTAGGGCCGATTGTGGTCTCTATCATGGGAGGATTTTCATCTTGTATTATTTATTGAGTGTTGAGTGTTATATTGTGAGGAGAACGGATCAACCTAGTTGGGACGTTATCACCTATCTCTTTTCGTCTAAGTTTTACCGTTTTCATTCGTTTTTTAATCGTTTTCGTCCGTTTTTACAATGTTCGTTCGTCTTTTAGTGTTTCCGACCATTTTCGTCCATGAGCCCTTCTGACAATTTTCGTCCTTTTTACGGCTTTTGACCGTTTTCGTTAGGCTATTACCGTTTTCATATGTTTTTACAATTTTTGTCTATTTTACCATTTTCAATCGAAAACGGTAAAAACGGACAAAAATGGCAAAAAAAAACTTGCGAAATTATAAAAAATGGTAAAAATCAGGCGAAGAAGGGAGTAAACCATCGAAAACGGTAAAAAACAGATTTTGAGTTAATTACATAGGGTTGTTAATATAAATGATTAACGATGCGATGATAAAGTAAACGATCGTTATTATATAACCTTTGAACTTGTTAATTATCCATCATTCCAACAAGAAAAAAGATAGGATACTTTAAATTGAGAAAAAAAAAGATGAATACCTTTATATGAATTTGAACCTAAGATGAATACATGCAATTTGTCCTTACCAAAAATACCTAAAACGCTTTAAAAGTACTCAAAACTTGTCGAAAATACTCAAAATTTGCTAAAAATGCCGACTGATTAATTTCGCCTAGAACGATTACAAGTTACAAGTTGATCGACCGACCGACTAACAATTCACGATTTTTGCAACCTTACCTATTTGGCGTTTCTAGAATGCTTAGCAGATATACATAAATTTTGATCGAACATTGTTGTTGATTTGCGTTGTTTTGTGTACGGGTTATAAATGGAAAATATAAAAAGTTTGAGAAGAAGTATACGAAGTGTTTTGAAACTTGGTTTAACCGGTCGATTTTAAACAATTGAATCGGTTCTAGTTAAAAAAATTGGTTAAATTAAACGTGATTTTATAAATTCGAAACTTGTCGGGTTTGAAGTGGCTCTTCTTGTGAAAGATCGGGTTGAGTTGATGGTCAAAACAGTAGTTCGATGATTCGACTTGACTAACTTGACGGTCGAACAAGTGAGCTAATGATTAACATGTAATAGTGTTTTAATAATTTTTGATAAATTTTTAGCATTGATTTAGACATATTTTTTAACCCTTCAAATCATTTTCCAATTTCTTAATTACTTTCACTATTTATATAGATTATATTTTTTTAAACATAGGGGTTTTCAAGAAATTGTTTTTAGATTTGTTTAAATTTTTCTAGAAAAATAGAATATCTTTGTAAAGTAAAAATAGAAATTTTGATTTTAAAAGAAAAAAAAAACATTCTTTTTATTATTACAAGAAAGAAAGAAAGAAAGAAAAAGATGATGATGATGATCGGCAGCCTAATCCTATAAATCAGGGAGGGAAACAAGAACAAAATTAAATCCAATTCAATGGACGAAACTCCAAAACAACAACAACAAAGGAAGACGAATAAATTAACATTCTCGATCTTGTTCTTGATTTATATAATAATAATTTTAAATAATTCTTCATCACAATTAGCTTCAGCTGAAGGCGTCACTTTTGATGAAGCTAAACACCTTCGAGATGAGGTTCTTGTTTTATTTAACCACTATCCTTAATTAAGATTCTTGATTTGATTGTATTAGGATTTATATGTTATGTTGGGCTCATAAAATAACATTCGCCCTTACAATTGTCAGTTTAAGCCTGCTCATGTGAAACTAGTCTGCTCCTTGAGTATCATGGGATTCAATACCCTCACCTCCCAGAAGCTCCCGAGTTGTTCATTTGGGTTTTCTTGATTTCATATTTTCACCCTTTTTTAAGATTCCTAATTTGGGCTTGAAAGGTGTATTCATTTGATTATATTAGGATTAGGATTTAGGAGCTGCATTGTCATAAGTTGTTCATTTCTTGGTAGAGGGTGTTTGGCTTATAAGCAGAATCAGTTATAAGCAGCTTTAAAGTGAGCATAACAGGAATTAGTGTTTGGATTTGCTTGCTTATATCCTGTTGTCGTGAATTAGCACTAGACACAAGAATGTCTAAGGATTGAGGGCAGAACGTCGTTTTTAGTCTAAAAGTTCCAACTTGTTTATTAAAGACTGCTTATTTAGTTAAGTCCCTTACAATCCAAATTGCTTATTTGTTAACGTCTAACACTGGTGTTTCATATGGTATCAAACTCGCTCAGTGTTTGGATATGTAACTTGCTACAATAAAAGTAGGTTGTACAAGATAGTCTTCGTATGTGCTACTGTTATACAAAATTGTAATAATCACTTAGTTGATGGTTTTCAATACTTCAGTGTTTGATAACTTATTGTTATTTAAGGAAGTAAATGAACCAAAGATATCGAAACAAACACAAACACCAACTTATTATTTGTCTCTGATATGATAACATAATCTTGTCATCCAAACACTAGAAACCTATTATTGCAACTTCAGAAAATCACTTTCAAAACTCACATCAAAATACCATCTTCTAAGTAATGATATTGATTTCGGTGTTGTGGTGTAGGTTAGTGGAATGTTCTATCATGCATTTGACGGATATATGGATCATGCTTTTCCACGCGATGAGCTAAAACCTCTATCGTGTCAAGGAGAAGACACACTTGGTGGCTATGCCCTAACATTGGTAACATCTCCCCCTTTTATTTACATATATATATTCACCATTTTTTTTTTCATTAAAAATGTACTCATGATGTTGCCATTTTTTCGCCAGAGCAGATCGACTCCTTAGACACCTTGGCTTTGCTTGGTGACAAGGAGCGCTTCACTTCTTCTGTGGAATGGATTAGTAAAAATGTCAGATTTGATATTGTAAGTAGCACTTACTCTCTTTTGGTGCACAACATTTGATCATTTTCCGAAATAAAACATAAAGATGTTTTAAAGTAGAATGGAATATAGTCTTTATTAATCGTGCACTTTAGCTAATATTCATAGTATATTATACCTGGAATATTATATTTCAGCTGAATTAAAGTTGAAGCTTTTGTAATTAATTTTTCAGAACAAAACAGTATCCTTGTTTGAAACTACAATCCGGATCCTTGGTGGTTTACTTTCTGCTCATCTTATTGCAAGCGATTATTCTACGGTAAAATTTTCTCATTACCTTTTCCTGACTCCATTATGGCACTATTTATCATCATTAATTTTGTATTTACAGTGCACGTGCACTTACGCGCATGTACGTCAGTACATGTGAGCGTATATCTTTATCATTGTACTTGCTAGATGTCCCTTTGTCTTATTAGTGTAGCATGTCTTAGCTTAACTATACCAGATTACTTATGAATCAAACGATCACAGGGTATGCGTATTCCTTCATATGATGACGAACTTCTTCACCTTTCTGAGGACCTAGCTCGTCGACTATTACCTGCATTTGACACCCCAACAGGTATGCTCCCTCCTCAGAATATATGTACTCATAATTTCTAGATTCTGTTAAACACTTGGGCAACTTTATAAAAAAGTTTTTGTGTCTGTTGTTATATTCATCAGTTAATAATATCAATTACACCGCCACAATTTTAACTTTAAGTTCATATTATGAACTTTTACCTTTTTGAAGCGATATTGATGGTGATTTATGATGAATTAGACCGTGAATTCATAATAGAGTTCCTTAATGCAAGTCAACGATATCTAGTATGATTAGGTTTGCATCTACAATGATAAGTTTGGTGCAACAGTAGAAGCTAACATGCAATACCTAAAATTATGTTTTCATAATTTTATTACTGAAAGCTCTTCCATTTTGGACAAAGAGAAAATAATGTGTTCGATTAAATCTTCTTGTAAACAAATATTCAAATTTATTATTTCTGGTCTATTAAGTGCAACGTGGTATAAACATTGACATAAACTATTTTCTGCAGGAATTCCATTTGGATCTGTGAATTTGTTGCATGGAGTTGACGAACATGAAAGTAAGGTACGTCCCACATATTCTCACAATCTTGAGCATTATCTGGAATTTTCTTCAAAAAAAAAACCGCGTGTAACATAATTTTGTATCTAATAGTATAGCCCCAGAACTTTGAAAACCATGATATGCCTTCCTATTAGAAGATTAAAAACTATAACTCTCTTTTATGGATATTTTGAAGCTCCATAGTAGATACTGACCTTACAACTTTGGTTCATTTAGATAACATCCACTGCTGGTGGAGGTACTTTGACATTGGAATTCGGGGTGCTTAGCCGCTTAACGGATGATCCTAGTAAGTTTATTCTGACCAAGTGTCTTACGTCCAATTAATTACTAATCTCTCCAAATTTTAAGTTGAAAGCAATTTATTTGGGGGAAAATCACAAAAATACCCATTTTTTCAAACTTGTTTCACAAAACACCCAATTTTTTTGACAAAAAGCCAAAATACCCATAAAAATCGAAAATTTCGACACTTTTGCGAAATAGAAAAAAAAAATCTAAAATTTTTGAAATTTTTGAGAAATTTCGCAAATATTTTCGAAATTTATTAAAAATTTCGACAATTTTAGATTTTTTTTAATTAGAGGGGGTGTTTGGCAACGCGTTTAACAGCAACGAACTATGTTGTTTTAGGTTTGTTTCGACCAAAAAGCTTGAATCTTTATGTTTCAAAACCTCTATAATGTTGAATTTATTTTTTTTTCAGCTTATTTTGGCTTTTAACGGCTTAAATCAGCTTATTTGAGTTTTATTGCTTTTAAAGCGGGTGTTTGGCAACGCGTTTAACAGCAAGTGTTTTGCTGTTAAACGCGTTGCCAAACACCCCCTGACAAATAGTTCTACATACTTTGCGAAATTTCTTAAATTTTCGGAATTTTTTTCTATTTCGCAAGAATGTCAAACTTTTCGAAATTTATGGGTATTTTGGCTTTATGATGAAAAAATTGGGTATTTTGTGAAGTTGGTTTGAAAAAATGGGTATTTTTGTGATTTTCCCTTTATTTGGTTAATGGTAAATTAAATTTACATAAATTTCTATTTCAAAATATAGCACAATATATTCCCGCTGTCGTAGTCACAAAACATTAGTCAACCCAAAATCACTAGAATGGTAGTTCATGGGATATCGTTGTGGATAAACAAATTTTTTCTTTCGCAAAAGGCCACTTATTTTCGATCAATAGCTGTTTTCTTCTAATCTTTGAAGCCCATAAGAAAATAATGTCGACAAATGTCTCTATTTTTTGGTGGTAAACATTCTCTTACTGCTGCCGTGTGATGATGCTTGACTCAAATGTGACTCATAAGTGCGACTCCTTATTTTCCAATTTTTAAAATGGTTATAGTTTGCGTTCTAATTTGTTTTATGGTTGTTTGCTCATATGATAGCATGGAGGAGGATGAGGGTTACTATATAAAGCTCAATTCTCTAATATATTTGCGTAGTTTTTGAGCAGGTTACTAAGAATGCTGTTCGTGGAATATGGGCTCGACGTTCCAGGATAAATTTAGTTGGTGCTCATATTGATGTTTTTACCGGTGAATGGACACAAAAGGTTACACACGCTCCCCCTATTTCCCTAAAGCTGATTGTTACAAAAACAGTTATTATATAATCTCCTAACAACATGGCTACAAATCCTCCTAATAGCCTACTCGCTCGCATTCTAAAGAATCTGACACGTGGCATTTGGAGAAATTTTAGGCATGTTATTAAGAAAGATATCATTTCTTTAGAATGTTATACTTGCGATCTGTGTAGAGGTGTTTATAGTGGTCAATATAATGTGTTTTTCATGTAAAAGTTTTACAAAAAGAAACGGCAAACTTATAACTGATGCTAATAATACACAAACTTGTTGTTGATGTATGATTCTTACAGTATGCAGTAGAAACTTACTTCTGAATTTCTTACAGGATGCAGGAATAGGAACAAGTATCGATTCTTTCTATGAATATCTTCTAAAGGTATGCTCATTATAAAGTGCAAAATAATGAGAAAAAAATCGCTTTCATGGAAACAAAGGTGTATCGTTACTATCATTCCACAATATACGTTCATCTCTTCTCATTCTGTTTGTTTTTTCCATCAACAGGCATATATATTATTTGGAGATGAAGAGTATCTGTATATCTTCCAAGAAGCTTACGGGGCAGCTATGCATTATCTTTTTCATGATCCTTGGTAAACTGTTTGTCTCGGTTATACTCATACTCCAATTTTTTAAGCTTAATACTTACTATAAAGTAAATTCCTACATACAGAATGACAAAATTTTAAAAGGTGTGTAGGTATGTAGAAGTAAACATGAATTCTGCTGCGCTGGTTTGGCCATTATTTAATAGTCTGCAGGCATTCTGGCCAGGTCTTCAGGTAATACTATTTATTCATCTTTATTATTTTTTTATTTAGATAAAAGGTAATATAATAATTTTTACATACTTAAAACTGATTAATCTAACACATGGGAAGGGAAGGTTCTAGCTGGAGATATTGATCCTGCTATTCGAACACATACTGCTTTCTTTAGTGTCTGGAAAAGATATGGCTTCACTCCTGAAGGCTTCAATCTTGCCTCCTTTTCAGTTCAGGTAACTTATAAGTGCCATTTTATGCTGTTGACATTAAGTCACAAATATGGTGTGCTTGACTTCATTTATACCGTTGAGGTTATTAACAGGGAGACGTTTTGGTGTTTTAAATTTATGTGCAGCATGGTCAAAAGAGCTACCCACTCCGTCCGGAACTGATAGAGAGCACCTACTGGCTCTACAAAGCTACCCGGGATCCTAGGTTGCCTCTTTCATCTGATTTCGTTTCATATCACACATTCAGTTTCTTTCTCTTTTTACCTTTTTCATGATAGTAGCACATTGTTGTTTAACATATACCGTGACTGATTTTTACGCAGGTATCTTGATGTAGGACGAGACATTGTTAGCAGCTTGCAGTATGGAGCCCGTTGCACTTGTGGGTATTGCCACATTTCAGATGTTGAGTTTCACAAGCAGGAAGATCATATGGAGAGCTTCTTTTTAGCTGAGACGGTATGAATTGAATTTTGTCTAATTTACATTCTGAATACAGCAACGATACGCATATCTTTGGGGATGTTGCTGTTGCATAAAGCGGATGTTTGGATGCGTGTTTGAAAGTGATTTTCTGACTCTAAATCACCAGAATTTGATTATATCTGATAATAAAATGGGAATGTACCTTTGCTGTCTGAAGTTGTTAACGTGTTTGAAATATTCTGTTTATCTGTAAAATTAAATGCGTAAAAGGACCTAAAAGGAGATCCTTTTGAATAAAGGAGATAACGTGTTGTGAAATGTACGTAAACGTCTTTATGGGCAGTTATGTAATTCTATTTTACCCTCTGATGACAAGTTTTGTTACAACTGTTGTGAAATGGTTATCCAAAACTGATTATTAGACTCCAATATTATAAACATAATCAGAGGCGTGTAACGAAACATCAAGAATTTATTAAGAGCTTACCAGTTATCAGTATTAATATGGAAATCCGAACACCTTGCATTCTCTTTAGCGTATTCATTACCGTTTAGATCCCAAATTTTCTTGATGATGTAACTTGTTGATATCATTTAGGTGAAATATTTGTGGCTTCTTTTTGATTTGGCTGCTGGCCCTGATAATATAGTCGAGAACGGGCCATACAAGTAAGTTTTTTGTAGATTTTGTTTAACTGAGCTTTAGCTTTATTATATGTACATTCTTTTTTTTTAATTACTGGTATTATCAGTTTTTTTATATTTCTGAGAACAGTTTCCGTGGTGTAGGTATATTTTCAGCACGGAAGGCCACCTATTGCCCATGACTCCTAAAATATCTCTAGTCAATGAACATTGCTTATATTTTGGAGCATATTGTAAAAGCACACAAGGCTACCCTAGTTCCTCTTATGTTTCAAAGGATGGTCACCAAACTGCTAGTAATAGCAGTCGATTTCAGAGAGGTTTGGGTTCCACCAGCTATGTTACCAAGTACGGCTTCCACAAGTCCGCCGCATCTGTATCTGAAATTGTCAAGGTCAGTTAAAATTTTCATACTCCTTGTTGTCACCTTTGACTTTAGATGTCAGATATGCTACTTATTAACTTAAATGACAAAAATCATCTTGTATGTAAGAAAATTGGAAGTCTTTTTAAATATACAAGTGCCAATAGAGCTTGTAAGACGGGCTGTTTTAAAAAAGGCAAAGTCATAAAATGAGTCATAATTGGTCTGGTGTGGGTTCGGTTGAGCTCAACTATTTTTTATTTGATTTTTATAGATGACTTACATGATGGTTATGATGTTTAGAAAACCACTTGCTAAAATTCTTCCGTTTTTTTTGTATGGATAAGAAAGTTAGGAGTTCGCAAACATTATATTATGCCATGACATGATTAGCTCATTTTGATGATTAATTTACACGTATGACCGCCATTAGCAATCAAATTTAACCCAGCTATACTTGATATACATTAAAGGGTTGAAATTAACACTCATGTAATATGTGTCATAGGGGTTTTGTCCAGGACTAACACATGAGCAAATGTATGGCTTATCGTACGTGGCTTCACCAGAAGCGGTCCCTGAAGATGAGCCTACGCACCAAAATGATAACAGTGGTGGTCAAAGTCAAGCACTGGTGATGATTTCTGATCCAGTCTCTAACCCTGAATCAGCCGAGGTCCCAAAAGTTTTGTGAGACGACCAATCAAGGACCGGTGACTAATCAAACCTAGTCAACCCTTCGGAAGCTCGTTAAGTAACATTATTTGCGCTGTAGATTGTATAGCGATTTTTGTCACATTAGGCTTTTAAGTAAAACTTTGAGGGAGAATTCTAACCCCATCAAATGTTGTACATTAATACTATTTCATGTAACTTATGTAATTTCAATTAAATATAGCCAATTAAGTTATCACAATGGGATTAATATAGACACAACAAAGTTACTGTTCCCTTTGGTGTTTACTGTAATTTTACATGAGTATTCGATGTCAGGTTGCTAGATTTAGAAGTAGTTGGCAGTTCTCACTAGGGGTGGAAATGAGATGGGCCTGATCCTGAGCGTGCCAGAGCTTAAGCTTGACTCGTTTAAGTTTTATAAAGCACGAGCTCGGCTCGGTTTGAGCCTTATTCCTAAAGCTTGAGACCGGCTAGTGATATGTTTATACAGGCCCAAGCTTGGCTACGATTTGGCAATGAAAATTGAGTTTGGCTCTATTTTGAGCTTGTTATTGAGCTCGTTAATAGGCTCGCTTATAATACACGCATAGCGTTTATATATGTTTAGTACTTAAAATAGTGATTAGTATGTAAAGCTTGGCTCGAGCTCGATTAGAGGAGGAAACGAGTCAAGCCGTTCGTAAAAAGCTCGAGATTGGATCGGTAAAAAACTCAAATGAGCCGAGCCAAACGAGCTCGAGCCTAAGTTGCAGCCCGTTTAAATGAGCTCGAGCCCGAGCTTTACGTATAAAGCTCGTCTCGTGAACCTAAATGAACCTAATGTTTTATATACAAGCTTATTAACGAGGTTAATAACAAGCTTATTAACGAGCGTAAATTAGATATATTACGAGCAGAGCTTGAGTCAAGTTCTAATTTTATATTGCCAAATCGTATAAACGAGACGAGCTCGAGCTGAGCCTTTATAACATACCACGAGTCGAGCTCAAGCTTAATTAATAAGGATCGAAACAAGCCGAGCTCGAGCTTTGTAAAACTTAAACGAGCCGAACTCGAGCTTTGACAGGCTCAGACTCGTCTCACCTCGTTTCTACCCTTAAGCTCGATTAATAAATGAGCTACAACTTGCTCGAGATGACCCATGCTTTTCACTAGCGGGTCAATTCATTTCCGTCCTTAAGTCTCACTCTAGATAAATGAAGGGCTAAGCTGTTACAAATTTACAGCATTAAGAATTTTGGTAATCGCCTATGAGGCTTATAAATATCGTTTTGCATCATACGATTTGTGAATTTGATATGCATTTTCGGTGTTGCAGGTGCCAATGATGTTATTACCGTTATGCATCATACGATCTGTGGATTTGATATGCATTTTTCGGTGTTGCAGGTGCCAATGATGTTATTACCGTTATGCATCATTTTCTTTTATTCGACGATCTTTTGGCTGAAAACGAAACGAACCAGAGGCCCCATATGTTGTAAACGGAAAAACATTTGATAGATGGTACTACCTTGCGAACGGAATTTACCCACAGTGGTAAGCGTTTGTGAAATCATTCAATGTTGCACGCGATGAAAAAAACGCTTTGTTTAAACGGCGCCAAGATGGTGCCCGAAAAGATATTGAAAGGGCACTTGGTGTCCTATAAGGGATATGGCGTATTATTGCTCTACCGGCGCATGCTTGGAGTGTCAACAAGTTACGAAGAATCATGATGTACACGTGCATCATATTGCATAACATGATTTTAAAATCAAGGGTATGCGATATCCAAAGCGGGTGAAATTTACGTTTGTCGACAACACAATATATTAAGGACATAGGTCGAGCGATATGCAATCCGTCAGAGAAAACAAAAAGAACTTCGTGATAAACAAAACATACAAGGCTTCAACGGTATCTTATTGAGCATGTATGAGAACGTAATCAACATTAAAATAACTAGTCCCGTATATCTATTTCTATTTTCATAGCAGTTTAAATTATGTATTATATTTTTATTTATGTATTTGTAATTTTTATTTTAATGAAATGAATTTTAATTTGTGTGAAAGATAAAAAAGAAAACAATAAAATTAGTGGGTGCCTGGGTGGGGCAAAAGTGAAGATAGAAAAAGAAATATTATGAGTGAAATGTATTTTTGTGAGTTGTTTTGGTGTAACATGACCCTGATGTGACAGTAGTGAGGCCAAAGTAAAGAAGAGTTTCCTCTTCACTTGTTAAAAGACAAAGCAAATAATATGAATACCAAGATTATCACACAAACAACCTCCCCTTTGTGATATTTATTTTAAAGATTCAAAGTACAAAACAGGAAAGATAAAGATTAGTCCTCAATCGAGTGCTAATCATACAAATACAAAAGAAAAGTGAGACATCCCAACTAGGTTGATCCGATCTCCCTCACATACATAGATCACTCAATCACACACGATTACAAGATGAAAATTAAACTCCCAGGTCAAGTATGAACTTGAAGAGAGAGAGAGAGAGAGCGAGAGAGAAGAGAGAGAAGCTACACACAGCTGTGTGTGTAGATATGTTGTGATAGAGAAAACCCTAGTCAAAGACTAGGGTTATATTACTCGCCAAAGACAGTTGGGCCTCAACGGTTCCAAAGCCCACCAAAGGTAAAACCAAGCCCATCAATAAGTAACAAGCCCAAAACCAATAAACCTGAAAAAGACCAACAAACATAACACAAGCAAAAAATAAACATATGGAAAGATTGCCAAATTAACACCCTTCCTCAATCTGACATATGAGAAAGCAATAATTCATCTACCAAACATGTTTACAAGCCTTTGTTGTTTACATAGTTTCAAGTGTTGGTTAATACCATGAGCCTTAGTAAAAATGTCAACAGTTTGATCAAGTGAAGCAACCTTGATAATGTTGATCACACCATCTTGAACCTTTTCCCTTACCAAGTGAACATCAACTTCAAAATGTTTGGTTCTCTCATGAAACACAGGCAGCAATCTGAATAGCAAAGCTGCTGTCACTATAGAGGTTCACAGGAAACAATTTTTTCATCCTTAGATCACTAAGTAAATTAGTGATCCAAATGACTTCACAAGTAGCACTTGTCATACATCTATACTCAGCCTCAGCTGAAGATCTGGATACTGTGGGTTGCTTCTTTCTATTCCAAGATACAAGAGACCTCCCAAAAAAGACATAGTATCCAGAAACAGATTTTCTGGTTTTAAGACATTTGGCCCAATCAGCATCAGTGAAACAAGAGACCCTTAAAGAGGTATCTTTATAAAACTGGATACCAGTCCCAGGTGAATTTTTGAGATATCTAATAACCCTCAAAGCAAACTTTAGATGAGATTGAAGGGGGCAGGCATGTGCTGGCTAAGGCAATAACTAACATAAGATATATCAGGTCTGGTATGAGTAAGGTAAATGAGTCTCCCAAGTAATCTTTGATACTCAAAAATATTTAAGAGTAATTTATCATCATTACTTTCATCAACAGCCAAAACACAGTTTTCAGGCAGAGGTGTTGCTGCTGGTTTAGCAACAAGTAAACCAAACTCATGAATAAGCTCTAAACAATATTTCCTATGGGTCATGCAAATCCCATCAGAATTTTCAAGAATCTTAATACCTAAGAAGTATTTCATTATGCCAAGATCCTTAATCATGAATTTGGTTTTTAGAAAGCTTTTAAATGATTCAATTTCCTCTATGCAGTTACCAGTAATGATAAAGTCATCAACATACACAAGAAGAGCAATAAACATATCACCATTTTGTTTGGTGAAAAGAGAGTAATAAAACTTACTTTGGATAAAGCCATGCTCAACCAAGACAGTGGTAAGCTTATCGTTCCACTTCCTTGGGGCTTGCTTAAGACCATACAAAGCTTTATTAAGCTTACATACCTTACATTTATCCTTGCAATTGAAACCCAAGGGAAGAGTCATATAAATGTCCTCATCAAGATCACCATACAAGAAGACATTATTAACATCAAGTTGAAAAAGAGGTCAGTCATTAGAGACCGCAATGCTAACAAGACACCTAACGGTAACCATTTTAACAACAGGACTGAAAGTCTCATCAAAATCAATGCATTCCCTTTGACTACAACCTTTAACAACAACTCTAGCTTTAAGCTTGTCAACAAGGCCAGAGGACTTGTATTTAATCTTATAAATCCACTTATTGTTAATAGCCTTTCTATCAGCAGGTAAATCACATAAGGTCCAAGTATTGTTCCTTAAGAGAGCCTCAATTTCATTGTTCATAGCCTCAACCTACCTACTATCTTTCACAACTTCATAGTAGGTAGAAGGTTCAACAGACTGATTCAGAGTGGTAGCAAAGCAAAAATTAGTAGTGTTCAAATTAGAGTAATTAACATGCTTCTCTATACCTTACTTAAGCTTGCTATCAAGAACAAAATCATTAAGTTTAGCAGGCAGTTTAGTGGGTCTACTAGACTTTCTAACAGGCTGCTCCCCTACTTGAGGATGGTCCCCACTATGCTCAATAAAATAGTTAGAAGAATTTTGATTGTCAAAATTGCCCCCAGAGCAGGATTGCACATTTTAACCTATGGTGGTTGCAGAGTTCTCCTCCTGATGATGCACAAAGGCATCATCAATAATGGGGTGAACCCTACCATCCACACCAGGTGTTGCTCTCTCATCATCATTAGGACTTGAAGGTGTTTGATTATCAAAAAAGGTTAAGAGTTCAACATCACTTGTAATGACTACATCTTTTGAATCTTTTCCAATATTGTTTTTCATTTTGAAAGGAAAGACAGTTTCATAGAACTTCATATCTCTAGAGAAAAGAATTCTTCTATTATCCAAGCTAAACATTTTATAAGCCTTTTTAAAAGAAGAATAACCAATTAAAAAACATTTCTCAGACCTAGATGTGAGTTTGTCACTGTTATTCAGACAGGTAGAAAAACACAGACATCCAAAATACTTTAAATGAGAGAGATTGGGTTTTTTGCTATAGAGAAATTCATAGGGGGACCTACCATTCAAGACAGAAGAGGGGAGCTTGTTAATCAAATAAACAGCAGTTAAAATACATTCAGACCAAAAATTGATAGGAATCCCACCCTAAAACATAAGACTCATGGCTACATTAAGCAGATGTCTATGTTTCCTTTCAACAATCCCATTTTGCTGAGGGGTATGAGCACAAGAGTTCTGATGGATGATACCCAAAGAAGAGAGCATGGTGTGAACTTTGTTGTTAACAAATTCAGTCCCATTATCATATCTAAAGATTTTGATTTTGCAATCAAACTGATTTTTAACAAGATTAATAAACTGAGTTAACCAATCAAAAACTTCATCCTTAGACTTCAAAAGATAAGTGCACACAGCTCTAGAGTTATCATCCACAATGGTAAGGAAGTATCTATACCCTTCCTTACTAGGAACTTTGTAAGTTCCCCACAAATCCAAGTGAACAAGGTCACCAAGTTGACTGGATTTGTGATCACTCAAGGGAAAAGGTTCTCTTGTTTTTTTGGCCCTATGACAAGTTTCACAAACAGAAATAGTTGTGTTTTTGGAAAGTTTAAGGTCAGTCTTGAGAACATTGAGCACTTGGTCAGAGGGATGACCAAGCCTGCAATGCCAGATATCTTTAGAGGTGTTAAAAGTCATGGCAGTGTTAACAGTACCTAAGCTCCTAGTCTTAAGGTTATCAAACAAGTAAAGCCCCCCCCCCAGATTCACTACTAGTTCCCAAAGTGGTCCCCTTGGCCAAGTCCTGAATATAACATTTATCCTCATCAAAACCAACAAACAATTTGCTATCTTTAATAAGTTTATTAATAGACAACAAGCTAACACAATATCCAGGCACAACCAACACATCATGAAGAACAACATTATTAGAGATCTTGAGGTCACCAATGTGACTAATATTGGAAACAGTGCCATTGGGATGACCAATAGAAATGTTGAGGTTAGAAATATCAACAACATTGAACATACCAACTGTGGAAGTGGTAAGGTGTTGGTTTGCCCCAGAATCAATAATCCATCCCAAGGTAATGGTTTTAACAAGAAATTTAGAGTTCCCACAAAAAAACTTGGAAAAATTAATATTGAACCACACATTAGCATTAAAAAGGATATTCTACCTGCCATATTGGACTGAGTGTTGCTAGAGGTGTCATTGATCAGATTAAGAAGCTTCTGCATTTGCTCAGTGGTGAAAGAGTTAGGAGAATTACAGGTGGAAGCCTGTTTTTCCCCAACTTTGATTTCAGAATTAGCATTGAAATTAGGTTTGAAACCAGATTGTCTTTGACTATTACCTCCTGTTAATGCAATGATGCCTAAAAACGTTACTTGTATTTTTCGGTCTCGCTTTGTTTTGATTACGACAATATATAAAAACAAGCATTTACGAAAACAATTAATAACGAATTCTTGAGTTCAAGTATTTTTCATTTCAACCATTATCACTTAAGGTATGAACAAACAAGTAATTATACTAATTAAGTGATCAAGGATTTAATCTTTTCTTAAAACTCACTTTTTATTAAATGTGACAAAGTTTTATTATTAAACTTTCTTTTTAAGAAAATGTTTTATTAAATTAATTATTTGAAAATTTGAAATTTGAAAATGGCATATTCTATCTTGGTTTGGAATATCCTTTCAGGATATTTTAATCCCCAGATTCGATCCAACCCACTAAAAGACAAAAGGGAGCGGACTCTACGCCGGTGGTTCCTTAGCGCCTACGGCGGTTCCTTATCGATAAGGAACCGCGGGCTACAATAAAGAACCGCGGGCAGATATAGCCGTTGGACATTTGTCTTATAAATAGTGGATCATTCTCAGACTTTCAATCCACCTCTTTTGCACATAAACTTTCAGATTCTTTCATACCTCTTAAATCACTCAAATTCTTGATCATTTGTTTGATTACTACTTGTTTAGAAGTGAATCTTTCTCCTCCCATCTTTTCCTCTCAAAGTGCAAAGAGAAGGACACTATCATTGTTGAAGTGTTGTGTCTACCTCAAAGATCCATTGAAGATCCAAACTTATTTATTCATTGTTGTGTCATTGTTGTGAAGATCCAAGTAATTGTGTCTATTTGGAAGTTGTGTATGTATTAGGGTTAATACTTAGTCCTCAAAGTATATTGGTGTAGATTGGTCCTAGCTAAGATTAGGGCTCAACTTTTAGCTTAGAGTCGGAAATTGGTTAAGCGACGTTGTGTACGGTTTATCCACCTTAAGGAGCTTGTCGATTAGTGAACTCTCGAGTAAGGATTACTCGAGGAGTGAGCTTCGTTGCCGAACCACTATAAATCCTTGGTGTTTGGTTTGATCTTTCCTTCCCTTATCTCTTTACATTCTTTATTCTTTATACTATTGATTATTAGTTTAGTTACATTCATTATTCTTTATACTTGTGATTATTAGTTAGTTGCACTATACCTTGATCATATTGTGTATAAGAAGGTTTCACATAAATACTCAAGCTTAAGTTTTTTGAAAAAGGATTTTTTAATACCAAACTTTAACAAGCAAATTTAAGAAACTATTCAACCCCCCCTTATAGTTTCTACAGTTGGTATTAGAGCGTGGTTGCTCAAGGCTTTTTAAAATATATTGTATTTTAAAACTTGAATCGATATATGGATTCCAACAAGTATCTAGAAGGGCAATCCATGCAAAGACCACCTCTTTTTGAAACCGATAGTTTTATTTATTGGAAAAATAGGTTTGAGACTTATGTGAAATCAAAAGATTTAGATCTTTGGCATGTTATTACCAATGGTGACTTTTTACCATTTCAATATAATGAAGTTTCTAAAAGTAAGGAGATAGTTACTTTTGATAAAGCTAACGATGATACTAAAAGAAAACTTGCTAAAAATAATGAGGCTAAAATGGTGATTTATAATGCTTTACCAAAGAAAGTGTATGAAAGGATTCTTATGTGTGAAACCTCTAAAGACATTTGGAATACTCTTTTAGTAACCCACCAAGGTAATAGCCAAGTCAAAGAAAGTAAAATCGATCTTCTTGTTCAACAATATGAACAATTTGTCATCTTAGAAGATGAAACCATAGATAGTGCATTTGCTAGATTTAATACTATTATTACTAGTCTAAAAGCACTTGATGAAGGTTTTTCTAGCAAGAACAATGTTAGGAAGTTTCTTAGGGCGTTGCATCCAAAATGGAGAGCTAAAGTCACAACGATTGAAGAATCAAAGGATCTCGCCAAATTATCACTCGATGAACTCATTGGTAACTTGAAGGTTCATGAGATGATAATTTTGAAGGACTTGAAAATGGTGAAAACTAAGAGTGAAAGAAAGTCTCTTGCACTCAAAGCCAAGAAGGCACAAAGTGATCATGAAAGTTCCTCGGATAGTGATGATGAGGAATATGCCTTGACGGTTAGAGAATTTAAGAAGTTCTTCAAAAGACGAGGTCAATACGTGAGGCAACCAAACAATGACAAGAAACCCTTCTCCAAAAACTGATTTGCCAAAGACGATAAAGGTGATAGGAAATGCTTTAGATGTGGTGATCCAAATCATTTCATTGGTTATTGTCCTAAGCCTTCACGCGACAAGAACCACACGAAGTTCGTTGGAGGTTCATGGAGCGATAGCGGTGAAGATGTTGATGACAACCCCAAGGATGAGAAGTGTCTCATGTCTCACACTTCTAAAGAGATATGCTTGGGAATCGATCTAGAGACTGACGAGTGGATTAAGGATAGTGGTTGTTCTAAACACATGGCGGGTAATCGAAGTTTGTTCTCACACTACAAAGCATATGATGGAGGTAACGTTACATTCGCTAGTAATAGACGTGGTAATATCATTGGCAAAGGTACGGTCTCTCGTGACTCTATGACTATAGAAAACGTAGAGCACATAGATAACTTAGGTTTTAACCTTCTATGTATAGGTCAAATTTGTGACAATAAGTGTAAGGTCATCTTTTCGGAATATGACAGTGAAATCGTAAAAGATGAAAAAGTCATTGGAAAAGGTGTTAGAAAGCATGGGCTTTATGTCATGAAGGTTAATAGGAAGTCAAAGGACAACTTATGTCTAGCGACTTTAGATGATAGTTCTACTCTTTGGCATAAGATATTAGGTCACACTAATATGCGTTTAATTCAATCTTTAGTCTCTAAGGAGTTGGTAAGACACCTCCCCAAGATGAAGTTTGATAGTCACTTTTTTGATGCTTGCAAAATTGGGAAGCAAGTTCACTCAAGTCACAAAGCCAAGAATTTAGTTTCGACCTCTCGGTGTTTAGAGCTCCTACATATGGATCTCTTTGGACCTTCCGCCATACGGAGTTATGGATGTAACCTTTATACCCTAGTTATAGTTGACGACTACTCTAGATTCACTTGGACTAGATTTTTGGCATCTAAGAATGAAGCTTTCGATCACTTCGAAACCTTTAGTCGAAGAATTCAAAATCAACTAGGATGTTCAATTGTCTCTATTAGGACAGATCATGGTAGGGAATTTGATAATGAAGTGCAATTTGGTGCCTTTTATGAAGCTCATGGTATTACCCATAACTTCTCGGCTCCTCTCACTCCACAATCAAATGGGGTAGTTGAAAGGAAGAATGAGACCATCCAAGAGATGAGTAGGACGATGTTAAATGAGCAATCTTGGCCTCAAAATTTTTGGTGCAATGCCGTGGACACATCGACTTACATTCTCAACCGAATTCTTATTCGACCTTTTCTAGGAATGACCCCCTATGAGATTCTTAAAGGTAAGAAGCCCTCATTGGAATACTTTAGGGTGTTTGGAAGCAAGTGCTTCATTCTCAACACCAAAGACTACCTTACTAAGTTTGAACCAAAGTCTTATGAAGGTATCTTTTTAGGTTATTCTCAAACTAGCAAAGCCTACATAGTCCTCAATAGAACCTCGGGTGTAATTGAAGAATCACTTAACGTGACATTTGATGAAACCCCACCTTCATCTAAGACACCACCTTTGGTAGATGATGACTTAGATGAAATAGACATAGTTAATGCCAAAGATGTTAAAAACATAGGAGTTGAAGACCTTAGTGTTGAAAAAGGAGTAAACATTAATGAGTCTAAGGATCATGCTCTTGATAATGTCATAGGCGAATTAAATCAAAGGACCCTAAGATCTCAAGTCCAAAATCAAAGTAACTTCTTTTGTTTCGTCTCCTTGATTGAACCAAAGAATGTTATAGAAGCTTTGATGGATGAGAGTTGGGTCATCGCTATGCAAGAAGAATTGAATCAATTCATTGCTAATGACGTTTGGGAACTTGTTCCTCCGCCTAGAAGTTCGACCATCATAGGAACCAAATGGGTATATAGGAATAAGTTAGATGAGAATGGTGTTGTGTCTCGTAACAAGGCTATAATCAACAAGAAGGTATTGATTATGACGAGACATACGCACCCGTAGCTAGATTAGAATCCTCTTAGCTTACGCTTGTGCTTTAGACTTTAAGCTTCAACAAATGGATGTAAAGAATGCATTTCTTAACGGTTTGATCAATGAGGAGGTATATGTGGCTCAACCTCCCGGCTTCATTGATTTTGAGAAATCGGATCATGTTTACAAGCTTAAGAAAGCTCTTTATGGTCTTAAACAAGCACCCAAAGCTTGGTATGATAGACTTAAAGCGTTTCTTGTAAGACATGAGTATATCATGGGGATGGTAGACAATACACTCTTTACAAAGAAGAAAGGTTCTCACCTCATTATCGTACAAATATATGTTGATGACATTATATTTGGTTCAACTTGTCAATCATTGTGTGATGACTTTGCCAAAATCATGCATGACGAGTTTGAAATGAGTATTGATATGAGTGTAATTACTCATATCATTTGTATCTTAAAACAATGAAATATTGCACAAATGTATCAAATATACCTTGTATATGTTGTTTTGTTGTTTGAATGTGTGTAGGTACCAAGTTCGCGAAAATCGGCAAAACCGGCACGAGATTGATGAAAAAGATCAAAGAAGCCAAAATCGAGCTTGACTTTAGCGGATTTCGTCATTTATTGAGCTAATGGGCCAAGTGGGTCCCATAATGGGGAAAATGGGCTCAAAGGCCCATTTAAGTTTCAAAGTTAATAGTTTTAAATAAGTCAAGGCCCAAAAATGGGAGAATTTATACGGATGGAAATTAAGAGACTTGGGCCAAAAGCCCAACAGTCCACAAATTGAAAGAAAACGAAATAAGAATATGGGCTTAGGGTTTGCTTTTGTCAAAACGTGTATAAAACACGTCACATTCCTCACTTTTAATATTTACCCACTCTTTTCACCACAAATAATAAAACCGATTCCTCCACTCATTCACCAAAAATCATTCACACGTTTTACTCTTTAATTAATATCCTCACCCACTTTCTCTCACATTAATACGTTACAACCTATGTTTAACCTTTCTTCTCCAACACACAAAAACCCGTAAACATTTACTATTTCACACAAACCCTAGATGGGTAAAAAGCCAATTAAATTTAGGGCTTTTGATCACACGTGTTATTCACGTGTAGGGGAATAAAAACCCCCAATTTATAGGAAGAGAAAAGTTAGATTGAAGAGACTACGTGGCATCTCACTACTGGATTGAACAGCTCATTTATCCAATCCTCCAATCATAGGGCTCAAAAGAAACACAACTAGCACACACTGATGCCACGTTGGCAATCCGTGTGCTAGTGTGTGATTCTCAACCATCAGATGACAACAATCAAGAAAGAGAAAAGATCCAAGGGATGAAATCAGAGAAGAATATTCTTTGGAGATGCGGATATACCTCTCATCAGCAGTCTGGGATGGCTATAAAAACCCACCCATTTACTTGTATTTATCATCCTTTCTTTTACTTAAAGTTACTCTGTAGAAATAGTTATAGGATTTAAATCTTCCATCTCTTGTTAGAGATTTGTGTTGGAGTTTTATCCTTTCGTTTGTCATCCGACAACGAGGATGAGATCTTTGACCCCGGCATCGTGCTTCATGTTGGTTTCTATTCCAATGTGCCGGTTTTTACCACTTTCCCTAAGGACCAATGAATGCGGGGATCGAGTCGAGCTCATGACTCGGTGAACAAAAACGAGGTGCCTTATGGGGGAGTCCCATACATTCTATCTTCTTTCTATTTTCTAACATCTAATAAGGCTTGATCTTTCAAGCTCGTGCTCGTGATTTGTTGTGTTGTGATCTTAGGTATGACCCTTATATTTGAAGACTCTCGTGATCGGTTTTTACCGGTCTACTTGATCTTCCATTCTTTGATTGCCAAAAAGGGGCACACTCTTTATCCCTTGATTTTTATTGACTAACGTTTTATCTTGAGGCATAATTAATAAACGGCTTATAGATTTGCGTGCTCTTTCCATGCTAGGAGTTTGCATTAGACTCTTCGTGTTTTAGCAAGGGGGTGTTACTCTTGAGCTAAGAAACATTGAGGACAATGTTTGGTTTTAGCATGGGGGAGTCAATCGATATAATCGCTTGCAATTGCTTTTGTCGTGTCCAAACGTATTGTTTTTCTCATTTTTCAATAAAATTTTAAAATTTTTAGTGTTATTTTTAAGTTTTAATAAGTAAAATAAGTGCTTTTGACACAAATGTAGGCTTTCCGTTGGTGATTAGTTTTTGACTCGACTCGGTTTTTAACCTTAGCTTTTCCTTAACATATTTGAATTAAGTTTTGCTAGGCTATTATATAGGGAGCTTTAAAACGCGAAAGTCTTAATTCATACGAGTTAAGAACAAGAACTTTTCGCAAGCTCCTATAATTGATCCTAGAAAGTCGTCTATCAAGGGAACTTTAAAACGCAAATTCTAAAACTTGCAAAAGTATAAGAAGAGGCAAGATCCTATAGATGACTTGAAAACTCAAAACTTTGATTTAATAGGCTAAGTATCCATTGATTTCACATTCTTGAAATTTTACAATATGGAGAACAAGAGATGATAGAGCCAATTATAAGTTCGGTATTCTTTCGGGAATTTATGTGAGCTAATTATGAGCCTATTCTCCCATCGCTTGTTAATAAAATTATTTGCAATAAATAAGGTTGAACGATTTGTAAAGTTACTTAGCTTCTAGCCCAAGATCGTTTAAAAGTTGCTCGGTATGGATTAGAGTTCATAGCCAAGGCATAACTTATTGAAGCGGGATGCGAAGATTGGCGAGTCCAAAAAGGTCCTAACAAGACATGAGGGCTATGTTTTATTGCTAAAGATCTCAAGTGATGTAAAGAATCATTTATCAAAAATCAATATGAAGGATCGAGACACACGACGAAAAGCAAATACTCCCCAAAAGTCATGGAGAAGTCTATCCAAAAAGACCATAATAAGGTATGAGGATTGATAACTCGATTTTACTCAAGTTAAAAATATTCGTTGTTCCAGTCTAATCGAATTGATCTTAGTTCTCTATGTGTGACTTTGTTTTATTTTGGTGGAAACAAAGATGTGTCGTTGTAGTATTAAAAATAAAGGGTGCAAAACAATTAAAGTAAATGACTTTTAAAGTAAATCTAAGTCTAATTAAAATAAAGTGCGAGTATTTAAAAGCGAGACTAAAATTAAAGGGCAATAAAGTAAATAACGCAAACTTAAATCTAACTAAGGCAAACTTAAAACGCAACTAAAACTAAATCTTAAACTAAAGCAAATAAACTTAAGGTGCGAGTAAGGAAAAGGCGAGAAAAATAAAGCTTAAAATGAAAAGGCAGAAAACTAAAAACTAAGATTTCCCTATCCGGAATAAACTTCTATTCGGAATAAATGCTATTCGGAATAACTGTCACCTATTCGGAAAGATTAGCCCTATTCGGAATATTTGTCTATTCGGAATGAATGACCCTATGCGGAATATTTCTCTTATGCGGAATAATCCTCTATTCGGAATAGCTGTACCTATTCGGAATAAAGTCCTACTCGGAAAGTTGGGCCTATTCGGAAAGTCAAGCCTATGCGGAATAATGTGCTATTCGGAATAAAGGCCTTATGCGGAAAAATCCCCCTATTCGGAATAAATTCCTTATGCTGAATAAATCTTCTAAGCGGAATAAGGCACCTATTCGGAATAATGAATATTCCGAATAAAGCACTAAGCCCAAAAACCCTTACTCGGAATATCTGCTGAGCTCAAATCTGGGGAAGATCAGTTATTGTAAAACGAAGAACAAGGAAGACTAAAAAGGCACGAATCAAACAAAAACTCTACCAAATCAACAAAAAGATTAAACCAATCTAATAACGAAACATCTAATAAACATAAACAATCAATCCAAAACAACAAATCAAACAATAAAGATCAAGATAATCAAAACCCACTTGAATAAATCAACCAAAATCAAGAACATAAACATAAACAATAACAATCAAAGACTAAGAAAGGAAGAATGAGATTAACAAGATAAAGATAAAGGTGCAAGAAATTAAAGAAACACTTACTTGAAAATTAAAGGTAATTAAAGGTGCAAGACAAGTAATTAAATGTGCAAGTAATTAAATTGACAAGGTAATTAAAAGGTGGAAGGACTAATTGTCACTATTAGCCAACAAAAACAAATGCTTAATAATCTAAACTATTTATAGGGGAGGATTAGGAAGCTTCCTCCCCTCCTTCATTTCTTGTTAATTGCAAGATTAGGCCCTTCCTTCATTTAATCTTCATTAATTGCGTCATTAGTCCTTTTCTTCTAATCATTCTTTTAAATTTGGACTTTAAGGACTTGTGGCTCGGGATATCTTTTGAACTCGTCTTTAATTTCTTCAATAAAATAGACTTGAGTTTCTCGACTTTTGATAAACTTCCGTCTTTTGACTTTTTCTTCGATAAATCTTCAGAATTGGTCTTGGACTTCCGTTCTTTTTTTCACTTTTGACTTCTCGACTCCGTCTTTCATCTTTTTCTTCAATAAAAGCCGTGAATGCCCGTGAATTCTCGTGTTTTCTCCACTTTTCACAATTTCGTCCTAAATCACAACAAAAACACAAACCACGCATAATTCCGACATAAAAGACATAAAATACACGTTTTGGTCCGGTTATTATTGTAATTAAGTGGTAGAAAAGATGGGTGTTTACACACATATCAAATCCCCTACACTTGACCATTGCAATGTCCTCATGCAATGCATTAGTTACAAAGCATGTTTACACTTTTCATCATAATCAATCCACGTTGGCCTTTATTAAAGAGATAGAAAATTATAAAAAAAATGCAAAGCAAAGAAATTAAAAGCATACCTTGGGTTTTGAAAATGTCATGAATAATCATCATCCTCAACTTTTCACTTTCTCCAGACCAAGCTTAAAAACGAGATCATTGTTATTATAAGTTAGTAAACTAACACGAACTTATGTGGGCCAATTATTCACTTAGACTCCCTTATTCCTATGGGTATCTCTTATATTTTATTATTTGTCTTGAATGATCACGAAGATGCATTGTTTGACTTATTTCGATAATTATTTAGTCTGAAAATAAAGTGCACGATTTAATCAATAGTTAGCTAAAGGACCAAATCTTTTAAAACTGCTTCTCGAGATATCAAAAAGTTCATATCTTGGCATAACTTGGTTCGCGATTTGAGACCTTTCTCGGGCCGATATTTGGCAGCGACTTTATACTTCAAATCTTGAGAGACGTTCATGAAATAATGGTCTTCTCTTCATAATTGGAATTTCTTCACTTGGAATTTTTGAGAGATTCTTCATATATGGACCACGACTTCTTCATTTTTCTCCAATCTTTATTTTGGATTTTGATATACAACGATCCGCCTCCTTTATTGACTTGGATCTATTTATCCTTATACCTTGTTAGGGTCTTTTTGGATACACTTCTCCATGACTTTTTGGGAGTTTTTGCTTTTCGTCGTGTGTCTCGATCCTTCATATTGATTTTCGATAAATGATTCTTCACATCACTTTTGGATCTTTAGCAACAAAACATAGCCCTCATGCCTTGTTAGGGCCTTTTCGGACTCACCAATCTTCGCGCCCTGCTTCATAAGTTATGCCTTGGCTATGAACTCTCGTCATTACCGAGCAACTTTTAAACGATCTGGGGCTAGAAGCTAAGTAACTTTTCAAATCGTACAACCTTATTTATTAGCAGATAAATTTATCAGCAAGCGATGGGAGAATAGGCTCATAATTAACTCACATAAATTCACGAAAGAATACCGACTTATAATTGGCTCTATCATATCTCGTTCTCCATAGTTTAAAATCTCAAGTAATGAGACTCGTGGATACTTAGCCTATTAAGTCAAAGTTTTGGGTTTTCGAGTCGCCTATAGGATCTTGCAAATTCTTAGACTTTTTCAAGTTTAGAAATCGCATTTTAAAGTTCCCTTGATAACGACTCTCTAGGATCAATTATAGGAACTT
Organism: Glebionis coronaria; assembly: GCA_025667525.1. Classification (NCBI taxonomy): domain Eukaryota; kingdom Viridiplantae; phylum Streptophyta; class Magnoliopsida; order Asterales; family Asteraceae; genus Glebionis; species Glebionis coronaria. The sequence goes on from CM046880.1 coordinate 25,696,622, forward strand.
GCGAAAAGTTCTTGTTCTTAACCCGTGAGAGTTAAGACTTTCGCGTTTTATAGCTCCCTATATAAAAGCCTAGCAAAACTTGACTTAAACATGTTAAGGATACTAGCTAGAGTAAACTCGGATTGAGTCAAAAGATTCACAACGTTTGAAAATTAAAACCACTTATTCAAAGATTTATTCTAGCAAAGAAAGAAAATAACTATACAAAAGGGAAAAACTAATAGGCCAATATAGATCAAAAATTTTGAAAAATGTCGAAAAATTGATTTTCCGGTTAAAATGAGGACAAATACAAGGAAAAGACCACTTAACATCGATAGAGGTCCCCCCTACACTTAAGATAAACATTGTCCTCAATGTTTAAGCATGTGGGAGTAAACTCCCCTACACTTAGGACATTGTGCACTTTGTTTAAATCTCGCTAAGGAAAAGACAACTAAAGAGATTCCTATTTTAAGATTGAGAAAATATAAAATAGTGAATCGAAAAGAGTTTAGGATAGAACCGGGAAGAAGTAGAACACGGAATCACGGGTCGTCAAGAATCAGCAAGAGTGGATCATTGAAGCTCGAATCCCTGATTAAGAAGTGAGGAGAGGAAATAGCAATCCAAAGGGTCCCCCCTACACTTATGGTAAAGAAAGCGAAAAGATAGATGCATGGGTTGCCTCCCAAGAAGAGCTTGGTTTTTGTTTACCGAGTCGTGAGCCTGACTCGACCTTGATCATCAACGGAAGTAGCATGAAACAAATCCACCAGGATCAAAGACATAGTTTTCATCCATCAATAAGCAAGAGCTTAAGGCGAACAAGGCAAGCCAAAAGAGAAGTGGCAGGGTTCCCTTAAGCAGTGATGGAGCACGGTGGAAGCAAGTATGAAGCGGTGTAAGCATGTCTTCAAAATTTCCAAAGATTTTTCCTTTTATTGCATCAGGTGGATACTGAGATGGCTTAAAGACTTTAATACCGGGATCGAACACCTTTTCCTTCAGGGGAAAATAGCACTCCGGCTCAGCCGAGTGTGAAGAAGATCCGCAAAGAAGCACAACCTCGTCCTCAGAAGTGGGACAAAGAGGTGTGAAATCATACGTGCAACGGATTTCGGTGTCGATCGGTTTCTTCTCCTTTGACAAAATTTTCTTCAAATCCAAAGTAGGATCAAGACGATAAGATTCAAAGTCCAGAGGAGGTGCATCACTTTCATGCGGGAAGTATGTATTGAGAAACATAGAGAAGTCTTCCTCGAATGAGTAATCGTCCAAAGTAGGATCGAGTGATGGCGGAGCATCTTCATCATGTGAAGAATCGGTCGAGAGAGTATCAGCCTCATCAAAATCATCAAAAGTGGGCAGCTCGGAATACTCAGAAGTACAATCAAAATCATCCGAGTCTGAGCTAGAATCATCATCATCATAGGCATCGAAGACCGGTGGCGAATCATAAATGGGAGAAGCTTCCAAATTGGGGCGAGAATCATCCACATCATCTTTAAAAAGTGGATTATCAATGCAAGAGTGGAATAGAGGATTGTCGTAGATGACAAAGTCATCGAGCACATTAATCATATTCACTGATTCTCGTCCAAAAGATTTGCCTGTAAGCTGCCCCATTTTGAAAATTTGTGAATCTTTCCCGACTCTTAAGATTAACTCACCTTCGGCTACATCCACTAAAGCACGTCCGGATCTCAAAAATGGTCGACCAAGTATTAAAGGAATACGAGGGTCCATTTCATAATCAACTACGACAAAATCGACCGGGAAAGTAAATGCGCCAACTTTAATAAACACGTCTTCGGCTATACCGACAGGGTAAGCGAGAGTGCGATTTGCAAGTTCAAGAGTCATCTTTGTTGGAATGAGGTCGGGTAAAGATAGTGTTTTCCAAACACTCAGTGGCATAAGATTAATACTAGCCCCGAGATCGGCAAGGGCAGTAAATTCTTCAGTTTTGTTAAACACGCAAGGCAACACAAAACGACCGGGATCTCCAAGTTTTTCCGGAAGTTCTTTAAGAATAACTGCAGAGCAGTTTTCATTTAATCGTGTGTTGGCGAGTTCAAGCAGCTTCTCCTTCTTTTTAAGCAATTCCTTAAATGCTTTAACAAATTTGGGCATGTGGACAAGTGCTTCAAGGAAACTAATGCTGAATCCCATTTGAGAAATCATATTGATATATTTGGTTATTTGCGAGTCCTCCTTTGTTAGATCATTGGTCTTGCCTATACGAGAAGGGTATGGGATTCTAGGTTGATAAGGGTTAGGTGAAGGTTGTGATGTTGAAGGGTCCTTCCGAGATACATCGTCATGACGAGGCGGAGACGGTAATGGTGCACTATTACTAGGTGTAGGAGGAGGAGGGATACATGGTGGTGGAGGAGGTGTAGATGATGGTGGTGGGGTAGATGGATTGACAATGGTAATTCCACTATGCGTAGTTATAGCACTCACATTAGCTCGCGGATTAGTGACGGTGTTTGAAGGTAGAGAACCCGAAGAAGAAGAAGGTTGAGCTTCGGGCAAGAAACTAGCCAACAGATTCTTCAATTCAGTTGTTTGAGTGATGAAAGAGGATTGAAGGTTATCACGAACCTCGGTTCTGATGTCATTACCTTGCTTCAAGATATCTCCTTTCAAATTGATTATTTGGCTCTGTAGATTCTTAATTTGCTCACCTTGAGTTCTCATAATGGTGTCAACATCGGGATTAATGGGTGGGTGTTGTTGGGTGGGTGGTTGATAGGGGTTAGAAGCACGAGGTGGGATTTGGTTGCTTCTATTGTAGTTGTTGGCGGGATTTTGGTTTTGAGGAGAAAAAACCGGGTGAAAGGTAGTTGTTGGAACGGTAGCTCAGAAGATTTCTATCCCCTTGTTGTCTAGCTTGGTAATTTTCCGGTGAATAATTACCGTAAGCTGCATACACATTTTCTGGATTTCCTTGTGTCGAAGGACAATCGGTGTATGAGTGAGGACCGCCACATGTTTCACAAGGATTAGCAACCGCTTTGACTTGTTGTTGTTGTTGGTTTGAAGCGAGAAGTGTAATACTTTTGCTCATTTCAGCCATCATGCGGGTGAGTTCGGTCATCTCAGGGTTTGCTGAGGTAGAAGAAACATTGACTCTCGTGTTGTTTCTAGAAGAAGCAGAGGAATCCCAGTTCTTATGATGAGTAGTCATGTTTTCAATTAACTCTCTACACTCCTCGGGTCTCCTTTTCATGAATGTGCCACCGGCGGCTGCATTGATCGTATCACGATCTCGAAAAGTCAATCCGTTGTAGAAAGTATCGATCAAAGTGACCGGAAGCATATTGTGGTTTGGACAACGGTCGATCAAGACATTATATCTCTCCCATGCATCAAAAAGAGATTCATCGGGATCTTGCATGAAACCGCTGATCTGATTACGAAGGCTTGTGACCATGGATGGTGGAAAGTAGCGCGACAAAAAGCGTTGAGTCATGTCATCCCAAGTGTGAATAGAATTCTTCGGGAGACGATCAAACCATTTCTCGACATGATGTAATAGAGTGTGTGGAAAGAGTTGTAGGCGAAGCTCATCCATAGTGGCACCAGCCAACTTCATGCTCTGGGTGATTGTAATGAACTTGTCGAGGTGTTTGTTGGCATCATCATCAGGCAATCCTCTAAATGGGTTTGTTTGTACTTGCTGAATCATGTGGTGCTTCAACGAAAACTCAGGAGCGTTGATTTGCATCGGCGCAATCGGTCCTCCTCGTCCAAACATGGTTGGTTGACAAAGTTCCTCCATGGTCCGAAGATCGGGCTGTGGAAGAGCATTGTTGTTATTATTATTATTATTGAGGTGCGGTGGCATGTTGTTGTTGTTGACACCTGCCATATCTAAATCTTCTTGAGGCTCGGGCTCTTGATAATTAGAAGATCTAGTACGCATACACCTGAAAATACAAAAGAAAACAAAACCAAACACAAAAACAATATATATACACAATAAAGATAAAATTTTTGGATTTTTGAAATTTTTAATTTTTATGGTTTTTTTGAATTTTTTAATTTTTTTTATGATGCAACGTGTCTCTCACAAAAAACTGTTGATCTTTACGAAAAGAGCCGGCAGCGGCGCCATTTGATAACTCGATTTTACTCAGGTTAAAAATATTCGTTGTTCCAGTCTAATCGAATTGATCTTAGTTCTCTATGTGTGACTTTGTTTTATTTTGGTGGAAACAAAGATGTGTCGTTGTAGTATTAAAAATAAAGGGTGCAAAACAATTAAAGTAAATGACTTTTAAAGTAAATCTAAGTCAAAGTGCAAGTATTTAAAAGCGAGACTAAAATTAAAGGGCAATAAAGTAAATAACGCAAACTTAAATCTAACTAAGGCAAACTTAAAACGCAACTAAAACTAAATCTTAAACTAAAGCAAATAAACTTAAGGTGCGAGTAAGGAAAAGGCGAGAAAAATAAAGCTTAAAATGAAAAGGCAGAAAACTAAAAACTAAGATTTCCCTATCCGGAATAAACTTCTATTCGGAATAAATGCTATTCGGAATAACTGTCACCTATTCGGAAAGATTAGCCCTATTCGGAATATTTGTCTATTCGGAATGAATGACCCTATGCGGAATATTTCTCTTATGCGGAATAATCCTCTATTCGGAATAGCTGTACCTATTCGGAATAAAGTCCTACTCGGAAAGTTGGGCCTATTCGGAAAGTCAAGCCTATGCGGAATAATGTGCTATTCGGAATAAAGGCCTTATGCGGAAAAATCCCCCTATTCGGAATAAATTCCTTATGCTGAATAAATCTTCTAAGCGGAATAAGGCACCTATTCGGAATAATGAATATTCCGAATAAAGCACTAAGCCCAAAAACCCTTACTCGGAATATCTGCTAAGCTCAAATCTGGGGAAGATCAGTTACTGTAAAACGAAGAACAAGGAAGACTAAAAAGGCACGAATCAAACAAAAACTCTACCAAATCAACAAAAAGATTAAACCAATCTAATAACAAAACATCTAATAAACATAAACAATCAATCCAAAACAACAAATCAAACAATAAAGATCAAGATAATCAAAACCCACTTAAATAAATCAACCAAAATCAAGAACATAAACATAAACAATAACAATCAAAGACTAAGAAAGGAAGAATGAGATTAACAAGATAAAGATAAAGGTGCAAGAAATTAAAGAAACACTTACTTGAAAATTAAAGGTAATTAAAGGTGCAAGACAAGTAATTAAATGTGCAAGTAATTAAATTGACAAGGTAATTAAAAGGTGGAAGGACTAATTGTCACTATTAGCCAACAAAAACAAATACTTAATAATCTAAACTATTTATAGGGGAGGATTAGGAAGCTTCTTCCCCTCCTTCATTTCTTGTTAATTGCAAGATTAGGCCCTTCCTTCATTTAATCTTCATTAATTACGTCATTAGTCCTTTTCTTCTAATCTTTCTTTTAAATTTGGACTTTAAGGACTTGTGGCTCGGGATATCTTTTGAACTCGTCTTTAATTTCTTCAATAAAATAGACTTGAGTTTCTCGACTTTTGATAAACTTCCGTCTTTTGACTTTTTCTTCGATAAATCTTTAGAATTGGTCTTGGACTTCCGTTCTTTTTTTTCACTTTTGACTTCTCGACTCCGTCTTTCATCTTTTTCTTCAATAAAAGCCGTGAATGCCCGTGAATTCTCGTGTTTTCTCCACTTTTCACAATTTCGTCCTAAATCACAACAAAAACACAAACCACGCATAATTCCGACATAAAAGACATAAAATACACGTTTTGGTCCGGTTATTATTGTAATTAAGTGGTAGAAAAGATGGGTGTTTACACACCTATCAAGGATAAATGAAGCCAAGTCCAAAAAGGAGGCGGATCGTTGTATATCAAAATCCCAAATTAAGATTGGAGAAAAATGAAGAAGTCGTGGTCCAAGTATGAATCTCTCAAAACTTCAAGTGAAGAAATTCCTTTATTAAGAGAAGACCATTATTTCATGAACGTCTCTCAAGGTTTGAAGTATAAAGTCGCTGCCAAATATCGGTCCGAGAAAGGTCTCAAATCGCGAAGCAAGTTATACCAAGATATGAACTTTATGAAGTCCCGAGAAGCAGTTTGAAAAGATTTTGTCCTTTAGCTAACTATTGATTAAATCGTTCACTTTATTTTCGGCCTAATAAATTATCGAAATAAGTCAACAATGCATCCTCGTGATCATTCAAGACAACAATAAAATATAAGAGATACACCTAGGAATAAGGGAGTCTAAGTGAATAATTGACCCACATGAATTCGAGTTAGTTTGCCAACTTATAATAACAATGATCTTGTTTTTGCACTTGGCATGGAAAAGTGAAAAGTCGAGGACGATGAATCTATTTGAGCTTTTATGATCCTTAAAGTTATTTTTCAATAAAGAAAGCAATATATTATGTCTTTGCTAAATAAAATGTCAAAAGTTGAATAATGGTGTAGCTAGTGTTTAATTTTATCATTGCGTGAGGACACGACAATAGTTTAGCATAGGGTAATTTGATATGAGTGTAATTACTCATATCATTTGTATCTTAAAACAATGAAATATTGCACAAAATGTATCAAATATACCTTGTATATGTTGTTTTGTTGTTTGAATGTGTGTAGGTACCAAGTTCGCGAAAATCGGCAAAACCGGCACGAGATTGATGAAAAAGATCAAAGAAGCCAAAATCGAGCTCGACTTTAGCGGATTTCGTCATTTATTGAGCTAATGGGCCAAGTGGGTCCCACAATGGGGAAAATGGGCTCAAAGGCCCATTTAAGTTTCAAAGTTAATAGTTTTAAATAAGTCAAGGCCCAAAAATGGGAGAATTTATACGGATGGAAATTAAGAGACTTGGGCCAAAAGCCCAACAGTCCACAAATTGAAAGAAAACGAAATAAGAATATGGGCTTAGGGTTTGCTTTTGTCAAAACGTGTATAAAACACGTCACATTCCTCACTTTTAATATTTACCCATTCTTTTCACCACAAATAATAAAACCGATTCCTCCACTCATTCACCAAAAATCATTCACACGTTTTACTCTTTCATTAATATCCTCACCCACTTTCTCTCACATTAATACGTTACAACCTATGTTTAACCTTTCTTCTCCAACACACAAAAACCAGTAAACATTTACTGTTTCACACAAACCCTAGATGGGTAAAAATCCAATTAAATTTAGGGCTTTTGATCACACGTGTTATTCACGTGTAAGGGAATAAAAACCCCCAATTTATAGGAAGAGAAAAGTTGGATTGAAGAGGCTACGTGGCATCTCACTATTGGATTGAACATCTCATTTATCCAATCCTCCAATCATAGGGCTCAAAAGAAACACAACTAGCACACACGGATGCCACGTTGGCAATCCGTGTGCTAGTGTGTGATTCTCAACCATCAGATGACAACAATCAAGAAAAAGAAAAGATCCAAGGGATGAAATCAGAGAAGAATATTCTTTGGAGATGCGGATATACCTCTCATCAGCAGCCTGGGATGGTTATAAAAACCCACCCATTTACTTGTATTTATCATCCTTTCTTTTACTTAAAGTTACTCTATAGAAATAGTTATAGGATTTAAATCTTCCATCTCTTGTTAGAGATTTGTGTTGGAGTTTTATCCTTTCGTTTGTCATCCGACAACGAGGATGAGATCTTTGACCCCGGCATCGTGCTTCATATTGGTTTCTATTCCAATGTGCCGGTTTTTACCACTTTCCCTAAGGACCAATGAATGCGGGGATCGAGTCGAGCTCATGACTCGATGAACAAAAACGAGGTGCCTTATGGGGGAGTCCCATACATTCAATCTTCTTTCTATTTTCTAACATCTAATAAGGCTTGATCTTTCAAGCTCGTGCTCGTGATTTGTTGTGTTGTGATCTTAGGTATGACCCTTATATTTGAAGACTCTCGTGATCGGTTTTTATCGGTCTACTTGATCTTCCATTCTTTGATTGCCAAAAAGGGGCACACTCTTTATCCCTTGATTTTTATTGACTAACGTTTTATCTTGAGGCATAATTAATAAACGGCTTATAGATTTGCGTGCTCTTTCCATGCTAGGAGTTTGCATTAGACTCTTCGTGTTTTAGCAAGGGGGTGTTACTCTTGAGCTAAGAAACATTGAGGACAATGTTTGGTTTTAGCATGGGGGAGTCAATCGATATAATCGCTTGCAATTGCTTTTGTCGTGTCCAAACGTATTGTTTTTCTCATTTTTCAATAAAATTTTAAAATTTTTAGTGTTATTTTTAAGTTTTAATAAGTAAAATAAGTGCTTTTGACACAAATGTAGGCTTTCCGTTGGTGAGAATAAGAATAGTTTTTGACTCGACTCGGTTTTTAACCTTAGCTTTTCCTTAACATATTTGAATTAAGTTTTGCTAGGCTATTATATAGGGAGCTTTAAAACGCGAAAGTCTTAATTCATACGAGTTAAGAACAAGAACTTTTCGCAAGCTCCTATAATTGATCCTAGAAAGTCGTCTATCAAGGGAACTTTAAAACGCAAATTCTAAAACTTGCAAAAGTATAAGAAGAGGAAAGATCCTATAGATGACTTGAAAACTCAAAACTTTGATTTAATAGGCTAAGTATCCATTGATTTCACATTCTTGAAATTTTACAATATGGAGAACAAGAGATGATAGAGCCAATTATAAGTTCGGTATTCTTTCGGGAATTTATGTGAGTTAATTATGAGCCTATTCTCCCATCGCTTGTTAATAAAATTATTTGCAATAAATAAGGTTGAACGATTTGAAAAGTTACTTAGCTTCTAGCCCAAGATCGTTTAAAAGTTGCTCGGTATGGATTAGAGTTCATAGCCAAGGCATAACTTATTGAAGCGGGATGCGAAGATTGGCGAGTCCAAAAAGGTCCTAACAAGACATGAGGGCTATGTTTTATTGCTAAAGATCTCAAGTGATGTAAAGAATCATTTATCAAAAATCAATATGAAGGATCGAGACACACGACGAAAAGCAAATACTCCCCAAAAGTCATGGAGAAGTCTATCCAAAAAGACCATAATAAGGTATGAGGATAAATGAAGCCAAGTCCAAAAAGGAGGCGGATCGTTGTATATCAAAATCCCAAATAAAGATTGGAGAAAAATGAAGAAGTCGTGGTCCAAGTATGAATCTCTCAAAACTTCAAGTGAAGAAATTCCTTTATGAAGAGAAGACCATTATTTCATGAACGTCTCTCAAGGTTTGAAGTATAAAGTCGCTGCCAAATATCGGTCCGAGAAAGGTCTCAAATCACGAAGCAAGTTATGCCAAGATATGAACTTTATGAAGTCTCGAGAAGCAGTTTTAAAAGATTTTGTCCTTTAGCTAACTATTGATTAAATCGTTCACTTTATTTTTGGCCTAATAAATTATCGAAATAAGTCAACAATGCATCCTCGTGATCATTCAAGACAACAATAAAATATAAGAGATACACCTAGGAATAAGGGAGTCTAAGTGAATAATTGACCCACATGAATTCGAGTTAGTTTGCCAACTTATAATAACAATGATCTTGTTTTTGCACTTGGCATGGAAAAGTGAAAAGTCGAGGACGATGAATCTATTTGAGCTTTTATGATCCTTAAAGTTATTTTTCAATAATGAAAGCAATATATTATGTCTTTGCAAAATAAAATGTCAAAAGTTGAATAATGGTGTAGCTAGTGTTTAATTTTATCATTGCGTGAGGACACGGCAATAGTTTAGCATAGGGGAATTTGATATGAGTGTAATTACTCATATCATTTGTATCTTAAAACAATGAAGTATTGCACAAAATGTATCAAATATACCTTGTATATTTTGTTTTGTTGTTTGAATGTGTGTAGGTACCAAGTTCGCGAAAATTGGCAAAATCGGCACGAGATTGATGAAAAAGATCAAAGAAGCCAAAATCGAGCTCGACTTTAGCGGATTTCATCATTTATTGAGCTAATGGGCCAAGTGGGTCCCACAATGGGGAAAATGGGCTCAAAGGCTCATTTAAGTTTCAAAGTTAATAGTTTTAAATAAGTCAGGGCCCAAAAATGGGAGAATTTATACGGATGGAAATTAAGAGACTTGGGCCAAAAGCCCAAGAGTCCACAAATTGAAAGAAAACGAAATAAGAATATGGGCTTAGGGTTTGCTTTTGTCAAAACGTGTATAAAACACGTCACATTCCTCACTTTTAATATTTACCCATTCTTTTCACCACAAATAATAAAACTGATTCCTCTGCTCATTCACCAAAAATCATTCACACGTTTTACTCTTTCATTAATATCCTCACCCACTTTCTCTCACATTAATACGTTACAACCTATGTTTAACCTTTCTTCTCCAACACACAAAAACCAGTAAACATTTACTGTTTCACACAAACCCTAGATGGGTAAAAAGCCAATTAAATTTAGGGCTTTTGATCACACGTGTTATTCACGTGTAGGGGAAAAAACCCCCAATTTATAGGAAGAGAAAAGTTGGATTGAAGAGGCTACGTGGCATCTCACTATTGGATTGAACAGTTCATTTATCCAATCCTTCAATCATAGGGCTCAAAAGAAACACAACTAGCACACACGGATGCCACGTTGGCAATCCGTGTGCTAGTGTGTGATTCTCAACCATCAGATGACAACAATCAAGAAAGAGAAAAGATCTAAGGGATGAAATCAGAGAAGAATATTCTTTGGAGATGCGGATATACCTCTCATCAACAGCCTGGGATGGCTATAAAAACCTACCCATTTACTTGTATTTATCATCCTTTCTTTTACTTAAAGTTACTCTGTAGAAATAGTTATAGGATTTAAATCTTGTATTTCCTTTTTATTAGGTATTGTAATATTTCTGAAAATTAATGAAAGTTTAATCACTTTGATTTTCATTCGTGTCTTATTTTGTTTCTTTTACTGCTTTAAATGGTTTTACGAGTTAAATCTATTTAATGTTTCACAAGGGTAATGTTTGAGATGTTAGATTCAAGCTGACTAATAGCTCGAATTTAATATTTAAAGTAAATGATTGGGTTAGTGTTTATCCCCACTGGATAAACTTAAAATAGAAACATTGAAGATCTATTCTGGTTCGAGTTAAGGTGGTAATGGTCAATGGTGGTTCTAGTTTTGGTTCTTAGGTAGCTCAGCGCTAGCCTACTACTCAAAGGTTACCTCAAAAGGTACATTATCTCTTTTATTTACATTTTATTTTTAGATTTAACTATGTTTAAATGATGTTATTTGACTGCCATGATGAATAATCAGAATGTTGAAAGGATGTTGAATGCAACTGATAGTTATTTTCTATGAATTAAATAGTTTAAAGTTTAGCTAAAAAGAGTTGGATGTTAAATACTTGAACTGTTTAGTTATTTCTGATATTAGTTTTCTTTCATGTGTTTAAAAGTTCTGAGTTGTATTATTGTTTGGTTAATTATCTGTTTATGAATAACTGTTAAAGAGTTTATGTGATTTTGAAGATTTTAGTGAGTTAAATCGTTTGTTTAGATGATTTAATCTGAGTTTTCATGACTTGATTTATGAGCTTAAATGAAAAGGTTATGTCTGTTAGGGTTAAACTGATATAAGCTTTTTGACTTTTTATCATGATAAGAGTGTTTAAATTGTTTAGCTTTCATTTGATAATCTGTCATATGAGTACGTCTCGAGTTTTCTGTTAAAACTGATAAGTGTGTTACATGAGTTGACGGCTGCTGGACTTTTGGTGATTTAGAGCTTTATAATTGATAAAAATCTGTTTGATATCTTTTTGTTTAGTCACTGAAACTGCTTATTAAGTTTTGGCTAATTTAGTTGCGGGTATTTTGCTTATTTAGCTATTCCTTTTAGCTGTTTTATGCTATGTGGTTATTTAATGTGCATTTGCTATTCTCAGCTTATCAGATCCACTGATCTGTATAAGCTCAAAAGCTGTTTTCCTAGCATCTTAAAGCTAATAGGCTTTCCAAAAAGTCTTTCCTAAGACTCTTTTCATAATCTGTAAAAAAAAGGAATTAAATCCAAAAATTTGCCACTTACGGGTTTCGACCTCGAGACCTACTGGTTAACAGACCTGCGTGTTTACCATTTGGGCTGCATGCCCTTTTTGATTTCTATTCTTGCGAATTAATTAATAAAGAGTAGTTGGACTTTGGCAGTTTCATTTTAGTAATGTTTAATTCACTTAAAATTCGTTTTTAAAATAAAATTTTCAATTAAAGTTTAATTAAAGTTTTTATTAAAATATGTTTTAGTTAAATAATATAATAAAAATAAAAAAATGTCTTTATTTAAAAGTTTAGTTAGTTAATTTTTATAATTAGATTTTTATAATTAAATAAAATAGATTTTAAAGTAGATTTGTTTTAAAGTAATTCTTTTAATTAAGTAAAATTGTTTTAAAGAGTTTAATTAGATTTTTTAAAATAGATTAAAAGTTATTTTTTATTAAATAGATTAATTTCCATGGATTATTAAAATAGATTAAATTTTAAATAGTGTTAATATTTAAGTAATTGGTTATTTTTAGATTTAATTTAGCGGAGTTAATGATTCATGCACTTTAGGATAAGTTTAAATAGCTTAAAATTGGTAGATTTTAATTGTAGTTTAAAAACCGAAAAACAATTCAAATCAATTGTCCAAAACGAAACAAAACGTCTCAAATTCATAAGATCTTCGTGTACAACGAACTTGAATCACTCACGTGTTTAATTGAATTCGTCATTGGTAATATTAGTCTATTACTTTTTCCTAAAGGTAATTTTCTAATTTACCCTATAACGTAATATCAAATTATCACATATATATATCTCCGCACATCAAGTATGATGGGAGAACTTAACTTCTTTTTAGGACTCCAAATTAAACAAATGGAAGATGGTATTTTCTTTAATCAATCCAAGTATGTTAAAGAAATGCTAAAGAAATTTGGATTAGAAGACTCTAGACCTATGAAGACCCATATGGCCTCAGATACTAAACTCACCGTAGATGATGATTGTGAGTTGGTAGACAACACCAAATATAGAGGTATGATTGATAGTTTGTTGTACCTAACGGCAAGTCGACCGGATATCATGCTTAGTGTTTGCCTTTGTGCTCGCTTCCAACAGGCTCCCAAAACCTCTCACCTTGAAGCGGTTAAGCGTATCTTCTGATACATTAAGGGCACTATACATTTAGGATTATGGTATCCTAAAGGGATCAACGTAGAAACCATTGTCTACGCGGGGACTCGGATCATGCGGGAGACTATGTGGACCGGAAAAGCACTAGTGGAGTTTGTACCTTCATGGGTTGTTGTTTAACTTCTTGGTTCTCCAAGAAACAAACCGCTCTTGCTATATCCACCACGGAAGCCGAGTATGTGAGTGCCGGTAAAGCTTGTCAACAAGCTCTATGGATGAAGCAAGCGCTTGTTGATTACGGGATTTCTCTTGATGATGTTCCCATCATGTGCGACAACAAGGGTGCAATAGACCTTAGCAAGAATCCCGTGCAACATTCGCGAACTAAGCACATAGAGATTCACCACCATTTTCTTAGGGATAATGTTCAAAAGGGGAACATTTCGATAGAGAAGGTACCCTCGGTAGAAAACTTAGTCGATATCTTCACAAAGCCACTTAAGAGGGAACCTTTTAATTACTTGCGTTTAGGTCTAGGCTTAATGAAACATATTCCTTAATTGTGCATTCTTATTTTTTTTTATCTTTTGAGTCTTTTCTTTCTTTAAGTTTTTAAGTTTAATAAACTCTTTTTGGAAAACTTCTCTTCTTTTTCAAAATTCTCAAAGCTTTTGTGAAAATGGTCGAGATATGTTTTTGCATTGTTAATTCAATCTAAAAACGTTTTTAAAAGCTTCTTGCTATTCATAATGAGCTTACATAATTCATATGTATAGGTCTCTCAAATATAGCAAGAACAAAAGAGAACTATAGAGGATCATTGTGTCATGACCTTGTGTCTAGTTCTACACACCTTCTACATTTATTTTATTTAAAAATCTACGTATTTTGGTCAAAACCTTGTTTGGTGAACTCTTGTGTGTTTTCTTTGTCTATCTTTGCTTCTTAGCATATCCCCATGATTAAGTTAGACTAGAAAAATAGAATTTGCTGAATTGGAAAATCCTCCCTCATCTCCAAACTCAACCCACTGTGGGCGGTTCTTTATTGAAACCGCGGTTCCCCAGTGATAAGGAACCACCGGGTATGCTAAAGAACCGCGCCCAGTACCTCATTTTTCGGGTATTCCTGAAACACTAAATTTTTTCCAACACTTTTTGGAATCTTTGTTTCAACCCTTTGACCACCCCCAAATTATCTTGGACTTTCTCTATATAACCTTAAGTATTTTGTATTATTTCTCAAATCAAAATGTCTTATTCCCCAAATGAAAGCTTTGATTCTCTTCCATTCTCTCCAATTGCTTTCAACCCTAATTCACCCAAGAACACTCAAAATCCCATCTCTTCTCCTTCTAAGAATGGTGATTGTGGAATTTCTTATCTTCCACCACTAGCCTTTAGTGTTCTACCTCCTTCACATGATAATGTCATGCATCATGGAACATATTGTCAATGTTGTCAATATCAACATCTTTCTATGGCTCACATCTATGAGAAGTTGAATTACATCAAGAGTCTCTTAGTTAAACCTCCTCTTTTCTATAACTATGAGATCTCTACCAAGCCACCACCACCTCCTTCCGCCACTACCTTGTATTTTATCTAAGCATTGGTTGCTTATCTTCAAGACATCTAGTTCAAGCAAATCTTAGAGTTCTAGCTTAACTATGATTAGATTTATGCTTTTTATTTTGGCTTGGTTGTGTCTCATACATCTTTGTATGATTTATTTCCTTGTATCTTTTATCATGTTTTCTTTTAACATGACTTATCTTGGATCTTTTGTTTCTTATTTTTTTGTGATCTTTGCTATATCTTGTTGGGTGTCTCTTCTCTTCTACTAACCCTTCTATATAGCTTGTCACCTTATTTCGATTTCTTGGTGCCCCAAGCAAGGGGGAGTAAGCACCAAGGGGGAGAATTTGTAAAGTCCGATTCTTTTCTTCTTCAAAGTCTTTTGCAACCTTTTTGCTTCGACAAAGGGGGAGAAATGATAAACTCGTCTTCGAAAATCTTGTTTTATTAGATGAATGAGTTTATGGATTTTCGGAATCAAAAAGGGGGAGATTGTTAATGTAATGATGTCTAAAAACGTTACTTGCATTTTTCGGTCTCGCTTTGTTTTGATTACGACAATATGTAAAAACAAGCATTTACGAAAACAATTTATAACGAATTCTTGAGTTCAAGTATTTTTCATTTCAACCATTATCACTTAAGGTATGAACAAACAAGTAATTATAATAATTAAGTGATCAAGGATTTAATCTTTTCTTAAAACTCACTTTTTATTAAATGTGACAAAGTTTTATTATTAAACTTTCTTTTTAAGAAAATGTTTTATTAAATTAATTATTTGAAAATTTGAAATTTGAAAATGGCATATTCTATCTTGGTTTGGAATATCCTTTCAGGATATTTTAATCCCCAGATTCGATCCAACCCACTAAAAGACAAAAGGGAGCGGATTCTACGCCGGTGGTTCCTTAGCGCCTACGGAGGTTCCTTATCGATAAGGAACCGCGGGCTGCAATAAAGAATCGTGGGCAGATATAGCCGTTGGACATTTGTCTTATAAATAGTGGACCATTCTCAGACTTTCAATCCACCTCTTTTGCACATAAACTTTCAGATTCTTTCATACTTCTTAAATCACTCAAATCCTTGATCATTTGTTTGATTACTACTTGTTTAGAAGTGAATCTTTCTCCTCCCATCTTTTCCTCTCAAATTGCAAAGAGAAGAACACTATCATTGTTGAAGTGTTGTGTCTACCTCAAAGATCCATTGAAGATCCAAACTTATTTATTCATTGTTGTGTCATTGTTGTAAAAATCCAAGTATTTGTGTCTATTTGGAAGTTGTGTATGTATTAGGGTTAATACTTAGTCCTCAAAGTATATTGGTGTAGATTGATCCTAGCTAAGATTAGGGCTCAAATTTTAGCTTAGAGTCGGAAATTGGTTAAGCGAAGTTGTGTACGGTTTCTCCACATTAAGGAGCTTGTTGATTAGTGAACTCTCGAGTAAGGAGTACTCGAGGAGTGGAGTAGGAACGAGGAGTGAGCTTCGTTTCCGAACCACTATAAATCCTTGGTGTTTGGTTTGATCTTTTCTTCCCTTATCTCTTTACATTCTTTATTCTTTATACTTGTGATTATTAGTTTAGTTACATTCATTATTCTTTTTACTTGTGATTATTAGTTAGTTGCACTATAGCTTGTTCATATTGTGTATAAGAAGGTTTTACATAAATACTCAAGCTTAAGTTTTTTGAAAAAGGATTTATTAAAACCAAACTTTAACAAGCAAATTTAAGAAACTATTCAACCCCCCCCCCCCCCCCCCCTTTCTAGTTTCTACACCTCCCTTTTTATAACCAGCGGGATAACCAACCAATTCAAAACATCTATCAACAATATGACCAATTTGATTGCAATGAGTGCACACAAGGTTAGGGTTAGGACCCTGATAGGTGTGTAAACACCCATCCTTTTACCACTTATTTCTTACTAAAACAAGACCAAAACACGTATTTAATATCATTTGTTTGGAATTATGCGTGGTTTTTGTGTTTTCAGAGCCAACCGGATGAATATTGAAGAAAACATGGGATTGCACGGGTTTTATGGAAGAAAAAGACTCAAGACGAAGTCTATTGTCCAAGAGATGCAAAAGATTTGAAGTCACTGGGCCTATTTGAAGATTTATCGAAGAAAAGGACCAAAGATTGAAGATTTACATATGTCGAAGAAACTCAAGTCTATTAAACGAAGAAATTAAAAGATGAGTTGAATTTAATCATCGACAAATCCCGAATCAGAATCGAAAACGTCTACTTTTCTGAAAAGATGATACATAGGGCTTTTGACACCCCGTATAAAAATAATTATAATTCGAAGATTAAAGTTCGTTATTCTGGTCTAATCGAATTGATCTAGTCTCTCTGTGTGACTCTATTGTTTTTGGTGGAACAAAGATGTGTCGTTGTAGTGTTTAAAATTAAAAGTGCGAAACTTAAAAGTAAAGGTGCTCTTAAAATAAATCTAAGTCTAATTAAAGTAAAGTGCAAGTATTTAAAAACGTGACTAAAATTAAAGGGCACTAAAGTAAAATGACGTAAACTTAAATATAACTAAAGCAAACTTAAAGTGCGACTAAAACTAAGGCAAGTCTAAAATAAAACTAAGGCAAATAATCTTAAAGTGCGATTAAATAAAAGGCAGAAAAATAAAGCTTGAAAGTAAAAATCAAAGACAAAAACTAATAAGAACCTGAATACAGCTCATTCGGAATAAACCTTCGTTTGGAATAATCACTCGTCCTAAATGTCACCTTTGGTTGAAATGATTCCTCTTCACTTGGAATATTACCAAAATCCGTGATCCGGAACTAATTGATCTGAATATGTCACTTATCCAAAACAATCCTTCGTTCGGAACTTTACTGATTCGGAACTCTAAATTATGCCTTGATTCGGAACTATTTGGTCACCCTTGATTCGGAAGTTTCCGAGTGAAGCCCCTTGATTCGGAAGTTTAGAACTTCCGAATGAACACCTCTTGAGTCGAAAGTTGCCCCTTGATCCGGAACTTTTAAGAAGTTCCGAATGAAGCTTGATCCGGAAGTTTAATACTTCCGAATGAAAAGTCTTGATGCGGAACTTGATCCTTGATTCGGAACTTTGAGTTGATTCGGAACTTTTGAGAAGTTCCGGATGAAACCCTTGGTTCGGAACTTTGGAGTTCCGAATGAATACTCTTTACTCGGAAGTTTTCACTTCGTCCGGAACTTTGAAAGTTCCGGATGAACAAGTTTGGCTCGAAAGTTTTGTTGAGTTAAAATCTTCCGGATGAAGCCTTGATTCGGAACTTTAGAAGTTCCGAATGAACACTTTCCCTCCTTCTTGGTTCAGAACTTTTCCTGGAAAGATCAGAAACAAAGCAAACACCCCCGAAGAACAAGGGATACAGTAACAGCAGATAGAAACTCAAATTAACCAAAATCAAACACACGGATAAATATAAACAGTAACGATTCAACAAATAAACATCAACAAACAGTTAAAAACAAGAAATCAAACAACTTTAACTATAATAATCAAAAACCACTTTGGATCAAAATAAAAGCATGAACATAAACATAAACACAACAAATCAAAGATTAAGAAAGGTAGATAAGAGATTGACAAGATAAAATAAAGATTGACAATAATTAAAGGAAAACTTACTTGAAATTAAATGAATTAAAGGTGCAAGACAAGGTATTTAAATTTGACAAGAAATTAAATGACAAGGTATTTAAATGGTGGAAGAGCTAATTGTCACACTTAGCCAACAACAATGAAAAGTGAACAATCCTAATCTATTTATAGGGGAGGATTAAGGAAGCTTCCTCCCCTCTTTCCTTTTCTCTTAATTACAAGCTTAAGTCCCTCCTTTTATTAATCTTCATTAATTGCGTCATTAGTCCTTTTCTTCTAATCTTCTTTAAACTTGGACTTTAAGGGACTTTTGGCTTCGGGATTTCTTCGAACTCGTCTTTAAATTCTTCCATAAAATAGACTTGAATTCTTCGGCTTTTGATAAACTTCCGTCTTTTGACTTCTTCTTCGATAAATCTTCAGAATTGGTCGTGGACTTCCGTTCTTTTTGCACTCTTGACTTCTTAACTTTGTCTTTCATCCTTTTCTTCAAATAAAAGTCCGTAAATGCCCGTGAATGTCCGTGTTTTCTCCACTTTTCACCTTTTCATCCTAAATCACAACAAAAACACAAACCACGCATAATTCCGACATAAAAGACATAAAATACACGTATTGGTCCGGTTATTATTGTAATTAAGTGGTAGAAAAGATGGGTGTTTACACACCTATCAAAAGACGAGAAGACAAGAAGAAAGGGAGAAAGCCCACTCACCAACCAAATGGAAGACCTATATAAAGAATTCCCTTCACACTTTTCATTCAGTTTTTTTCATTCCTTTTTTCTCTCTTTTTCTGTTCGTAGGCATCACCAACACCATTAGGGTGTTTGGTGATTTTGATTCTTGTTTTTCCCAATCTTGTAGTGTAATCTTTGTCTTTTGATTGTTTAAACCTTAATCTATCAATTTAATCCTTCCATTTCATCTTGTTCATCTTCATCTTTTTGATTCAAAGTTAAAGTTCTTATTTGGTTGATTTGATCTTTATAAGTTATTGGGTTTTATGTTTTTATTGATGGGATTTGATGTTTATGGTTAGTAGATGATTAGTGATTAGTTTTGTTTAAGTTTTGGTTAAACACTTGGTGGATTTTGGCTTGAAATCGTGTTCCCCTGTTTTTCTGTCGCCTACTGTTCTTGAGTTTTTCCAGGTTCCGAATGAGCACAAAAGTTCCGAATGAAGGATCTTAGTGAAAAGTTCTGAATCAGTTCATTTATAAGTTCCGAATCAGTTCATCTATAAGTTCCGAATCAATTTGTACTAAAAAGTTCCGAATCAATTTGTTCCGAATGAATGGTTTTAAAAGTTCCGAATGAACGGTTTTTCAAAAGTTCCGAACCGATTTTGAAACTTCCGAACCAATCTCTTTCAAAGTTCCGAACCGGAACTTTTCAAAAGTTCCGAACCGGAACTTTTCAAAAGTTTCGAATCAGTCCAATTTAAAAGTTCCGAATGAAAGTCTTTTAAAAGTTCCGAATCAATTTTGTTTAAAAGTTCCGAATAAACTTCTTCCGAACAGAAAAGTTCCGAACCAATTTCCTTTCAAAAGTTCCGAACCGATTTTGTTTCAAATAAAAGTTTTTCAAAAGTTCCGAATCAATTTGTTCCGAATCAAGGGTTTTTATCATTTATTCTGAATTAATTAAATCTTCCGAATGAGCAGTTTTTGTCACGAATATTCCGGATCAGTTTTCTTTTGAGCATTTCGAATCAGAGTTAAGTGGTATTTACTGTTTCTGTTTCAATTGTTAAATTTTAATTCAAGTTTTATTAATTGGTGTTAAATTCATTGCTTTTAGTTTAAGTTTACATCTTAGTGCATTTAAACCTTTTAGTAGATTAGAAAACCAACCCCTTTTTTTAGTAACCAAGAACAATCATTCCACTTAGAGTTGTGATCAATTCGAGAGGATACCGAGATTATACCTGAACCCCATCCAAAAGCTAAGTATCAGACCCAAAACACCCATCCTTTTACCACTTATTTCTTACTAAAACAAGACCAAAACACGTATTTAATATCATTTGTTTGGAATTATGCGTGGTTTTTGTGTTTATTGTATTTTCAGAGCCAACCAGATGAATATTGAAGAAAACATGGGATTGCACGGGTTTTATGGAAGAAAAATACTCAAGACGAAGTCTATTGTCCAAGAGATGCAAAAGATTTGAAGTCACTGGGCCTATTTGAAGATTTATCGAAGAAAAGGACCAAAGATTGAAGATTTACATATGTCGAAGAAACTCAAGTCTATTAAACGAAGAAATTAAAAGACGAGTTGAATTTAATCGTCGACAAATCCTGAATCAGAATCGAAAACGTCGACTTTTCTGAAAAGACGAGAAGACAAGAAGAAAGAGAGAAAGCCCACTCACCAACCAAATGGAAGACCTATATAAAGAATTCCCTTTACACATTTCATTCAGTTTTTTTCATTCCTTTTTTCTCTCTTTTTCTGTTCGTAGGCATCACCAACACCATTAGGGTGTTTGGTGATTTTGATTCTTGTTTTTTCCAATCTTGTAGTTTAATCTTTGTCTTTTGATTGTTTAAACCTTAATCTATCAATTTAATCCTTCCATTTCATCTTGTTCATCTTCATCTTTTTGATTCAAAGTTAAAGTTCTTATTTGGTTGATTTGATCTTTATAAGTTATTGGGTTTTATGTTTTTATTGATGGGATTTGATGTTTATGGTTAGTAGATGATTAGTGATTAGTTTTGTTTAAGTTTTGGTTAAATACTTGGTGGATTTTGGCTTGAAATCGTGTTCCCCTGTTTTTCTGTCGCCTACTGTTCTTGAGTTTTTCCAGGTTCTGAATGAGCACAAAAGTTCCGAATGAAGGATCTTAGTGAAAAGTTCCGAATCAGTTCATTTATAAGTTCCGAATCAGTTCATCTATAAGTTCCGAATCAATTTGTACTAAAAAGTTCCGAATCAATTTGTTCCGAATGAATGGTCTTAAAAGTTCCGAATGAATGGTTTTTCAAAAGTTCCGAACCGATTTGAAACTTCCGAACCAATCTCTTTCAAAGTTCCGAACCGGAACTTTTCAAAAGTTCCGAATCAGTCCAATTTAAAAGTTCCGAATGAAAGTCTTTTAAAAGTTCCGAATCAATTTTGTTTAAAAGTTCCGAATAAACTTCTTCCGAACAGAAAAGTTCCGAACCAATTTCCTTTCAAAAGTTCCGAACCGATTTTGTTTCAAAGTTCCGAACCGAATATGTTTAAAGTTCCGAATAAAAGTCTTTCAAAAGTTCCGAATCAATTTGTTCCGAATCAAGGGTTTTTATCATTTATTCTGAATTAATTTAATCTTCCGAATGAGCAGTTTTTGTCACGAATATTCCGGATCAGTTTTCTTTTGAGCATTTCGAATCAGAGTTAAGTGGTATTTACTGTTTCTGTTCAATTGTTAAATTTTAATTCAAGTTTTATTAATTGCTTTTAGTTTAAGTTTACATCTAAGTGGAATGATTGTTCTTGGTTACTAAAAAAAAAGGGTTGGTTTTCTAATCTACTAAAAGGTTTAAATGCACTAAGATGCAAACTTAAACCAAAAGCAATTAATTTAAAAGCAGTTAATAAAACTTGAATTAAAATTTAACAATTGAAACAGAAACAGTAAATACCACTTAACTCTGATTTGAAATGCTCAAAAGAAAACTGATCCGGAATATTCGTGACAAAAACTGCTCATTCGGAAGATTTAATTAATTCAGAATAAATGATAAAAACCCTAGATTCGGAACAAATTGATTCGGAACTTTTGAAAGACTTTTATTCGGAACTTTAAACAAATTCGGTTCGGAACTTTGAAACAAAATCGGTTCGGAACTTTTGAAAGGAAATTGGTTCGGAACTTTTCTGTTTGAAAGAAGTTTATTCGGAACTTTTAAACAAAACTGATTCGGAACTTTTAAAAGACTTTCATTCGTAACTTTTAAATTAGACTGATTCGGAACTTTTGAAAAGTTCCGGTTCGGAACTTTGAAAGAGATTGGTTCGGAAGTTTCAAAATCGGTTCGGAACTTTTGAAAAACCGTTCATTTGGAACTTTTAAAACCATTCATTCGGAACAAACTGATTTGGAACTTTTTAGTACAAATTGATTCGGAAGTTATAGATGAACTGATTTGGAACTTATAAATGAACTGATTCGGAACTTTTCACTAAGATCCTTCATTCGGAACTTTTGTGCTCATTCGGAACCTGGAAAAACTCAAGAACAGTAGGCGACAGAAAAACAGGGGAACACGATTTCAAGCCAAAATCCACCAAGTGTTTAACCAAAACTTAAACAAAACTAATCACGAATCATCTACTAACCATAAACATCAAATCCCATCAATAAAAACATAAAACCCAATAACTTATAAAGATCAAATCAACCAAATAAGAACTTTAACTTTGAATCAAAAAGATGAAGATGAACAAGATGAAATGGAAGGATTAAATTGATAGATTAAGGTTTAAACAATCAAAAGACAAAGATTAAACTACAAGATTGGGAAAAACAAGAATCAAAATAACCAAACACCCTAATGGTGTTGGTGATGCCTACGAACAGAAAAAGAGAGAAAAAAGGAATGAAAAAAACTGAATGAAAAGTGTGAAGGGAATTCTTTATATAAGTCTTCTATTTGGTTGGTGAGTGGGCTTTCTCCCTTTCTTCTTGTCTTCTCGTCTTTTCAGAAAAGTCGACGTTTTCGATTCTGATTCGGGATTTGTCGACGATTAAATTCAACTCGTCTTTTAATTTCTTCGTTTAATAGACTTGAGTTTCTTCGACATATGTAAATCTTCAATCTTTGGTCCTTTTCTTCGATAAATCTTCAAATAGGCCCAGTGACTTCAAATCTTTTGCATCTCTTGGACAATAGACTTCGTCTTGAGTCTTTTTCTTCCATAAAACCCGTGCAATCCCATGTTTTCTTCAATATTCATCCGGTTGGATCTGAAAACACAATAAACACAAAAACCACGCATAATTCCAAACAAATGATATTAAATACGTGTTTTGGTCTTGTTTTAGTAAGAAATAAGTGGTAAAAGGATGGGTGTTTACACACCTATCAAATCCCCTACACTTAACCATTGCCATGCCCTCATGCAATGCTTAGTGATAAAGCAAATTTACACTTTTCTCATAATCAATCAACCTTGGCCTTATTAAAATACTACTAAACAAAAATTAAAGTACTAAGAGAAATTAAAATCTTTAAAGTAAACAAAAGGATAGAAAACCATTTTCACTTGAAAATAGCTATATGGAAATAACTTGCAAAGAGATCAAGGACTTACATTAGGGCTTCGGTGCTGCGAAGATTTATCACCCTCAAGTTTCACGTTCCCCAAACTAAGCTTAAAAACGAGATCATTGTTATTATAAGTTAGCAAATCAAACACTTACACACATGGCTTAATTATATGCTTAAACTCCCTTATTCCTAGGTGTATCTCTTATATTTTATTTTTGTCTTAGAATGATCATTAAGATGCATTTTTGGACTTATTTCGATAGTTTATTTAGGCTGAAAGCAAAGTAGGACGATTTGATCAATAGTTAGCTAAAGGACAAAATCTCTTAAAACTGCTTCTCGGGATATCAAAAAGTTCATATCTTGGCATAACTTGGTTCACGATTTGAGACCTTTCTCGGGCCGATATTTGGCATGTACTTCATACTTCATATCTTCGAGAGACGTTCTTGAGATAATGGTCTTCTCTTCGTTATAAAGTTTCTTCACTTGGAGACTTTTGAGGGGTACTCCAACTTTGTTGACCACGACTTCATGATTATTTCTTCAATCTCTAATTGGGATTTTGAGATACACCGATCCGCCTCCTTTTCGGACTTGAATCTATTTATCCTCATACCTTGTTAGGGTCTTTTCGGATAGACTTCTCCATGATCTTTTTGGGAGTAGATTACTTTTCGTAGTGAGTCTTGATCCTTCATATTGATTTTGGGAACAATGCTTTTCACATCACCTTGGATCTTTAGCAATAAGATTGAATCTTCATGCCTTGTTAGGGCCTTTTCGGACTCGCCAATCTTCGCGCCCCGCTTCATAAGTTATGCCTTGGCTATGAACTCTTATCATTAACGAGCAACTTTTAAACGATCTTGGGCTAGAAGCTAAGTAACTTTTCAAATCGTACGACCTTACTTATTGCAGATAAATTATTAGCAAATGATGGGAGAATAGGCAAATAATTACACCAAGTGAGCTTGTGCAAGAATACCGACTTATAATTGACTCTATCATTTCTCGTCCTCCACAATTTAAAATCTCAAGTAAAGAGACTCGTGGATGCTTAGCCTAATAAACCAATTAAGGTCTACATGGTTAAGGATACTAGCTAGAGTAAACTTAGATAAGTCTATTCGGGTTGAGTCAAAATAATCACAACGGGCCTAATATCTCAAAGACTTCAAAACTAGCTACACCACTTTATTAATATTTTGACTTTATTACAGGATATATACATATGAAAGCAACGATAAAAAATTAAAAATTACGACTAAATGGCCAAAGTTAATAAAAAATTTGAAAAATGTTGAAAAAGATGATTTTCCGGTTATATGAAGGCATTTTCATGGAAAAGTACACTTAAAACTTCGATAGAAGTCCCCCTACACTTAAGATAAACATTGTCCTCAATGTTTAAGCATGTGGGAAAAATCTCCCCTACACTTATGACATTGTGCACGTTGGTTAAATCAATCTAAGGAAGAGACGACTAACGTGATCAATTTCAAATGTGAGTATGAAGAAAATTGAATCACGATAGTTGAGAGATAGAACCGGATTTTGGATAACACGGGAGCACGGTTCTTCAAAGGTTCCAAAAGTGCACTTATCCCTGTAATCACATCACCACACAAATACAAACACCTATAGAGGTCCCCCTACACTTAGGAGGTTAAAACATAAAAGGATAGATACTCGGGCTGCCTCCCGAGGAGCGCTTGTTTTTGATAACCGAGTCATGAGCCTAACTCGACCCAAAATTAGTTCATGGGGAACGTGGTGAGGGATGGAATCATCTCATGAGAGATGTCCTCACCAAAGTAAAACTTCACTCGTTGGCCATTCACCTTAAAATTAGGTCCATTAGGTTGAGCGAGCTCGAGAGTACCATATGGAAAAATTTGGGCAATAGTGAATGGGCCGGACCAAGGAGATTTCAGCTTGCCCGAAAAGATTTTCAACCGAGAGTTAAAGATTAAAACTTTGTCTCCAACTTAGAATTCTCGGTTCTTAATCTTAGAGTCGTGAATAAGCTTAGTCTTTTCCTTATAGATCAAAGAATTTTCATAAGCCTCATTACGGAATTCAT
Organism: Glebionis coronaria; assembly: GCA_025667525.1. Lineage (NCBI taxonomy): Eukaryota > Viridiplantae > Streptophyta > Magnoliopsida > Asterales > Asteraceae > Glebionis > Glebionis coronaria. The sequence continues at coordinate 25,722,331 of CM046880.1, forward strand.
TGAGCTCATTGAGTTGGATCTTGCGTAGGTCACCGGCTTTGTTGATATCGAAGTTAGCCCACTTCAAGGCCCAGTAAGCCTTGTGCTCCAACTCAATGGGGAGGTGGCATGCTTTCCCGTACACGAGACGATATGGTGTACAACCAATCGGAGTCTTGTATGCGGTACGAAAAGCCCACAGAGCATCATCAAGTTTATCGGCCCATGAGGCACGATGCTCTCCCACGGTTCGTTCAAGAATTCGCTTTAATCCTCGGTTAGAGATTTCAGCCTGGCCATTAGTTTGTGGGTGGTATGCGGTGGAAAGACGATGATTTACACCATACTTAGCCATGACTCTTGCGAATTGGTCATTGCAAAAATGAATCCCGCGATCACTAATAATGGCACGAGGCACACCGAATCTAGCGAACAGCGATTTCAAAAAGTTACAAACCACCCTTGCGTCATTAGTGGGTAAAGCTTTGGCTTCAACCCACTTAGATACGTAGTCAACGGCTACAAGGATGTATTTGTTTCCTTTAGAGGAAGGGAATGGCCCCATAAAGTCGATACCCCAAACATCAAAGATTTCACATTCTTGTATGAAATTTTGAGGCATCTCATCTTTATGTGTGATCTTGCCTTGTTTTTGGTAAGCATCACAACGTTTAACCATATTGTGAGCGTCACGATAGATGGTGGGCCAATAAAATCCCGAGTCAAACACTTTTTTGGCGGTGTAGTTGGGACCAAAGTGACCACCGATGGGTCCTTTGTCCCAAGATTCACTTAAAGACTCATCGTACTTTTGTTCAAAATTGATAATTTCATTCCGCAAAGCGGTAGTACGAGAGGGTGGGAAAAAGTAGTTGATAAACTTGGTCTCCAAATCCGTCCACGTAAAAATACTTTGTGGCGGTTCCTTAGCAAGCCAATGTCGGGCTTGTCCCTCTAAAGAAAAGGGAAAAAGTTGTAAGCGGATTACCTCTTGTGGAACACCATTAAATTTGACCGTATTCGTGAGTTGCAAGAATCTCTTGATGTGGTCATGAGGATCATCAATGGTACGCCCTAAGAATGGTTGAGCAGAGACCATCTGGATAAAGCCGGATTTGAGCTCAAAGTTGTTGGCTGCAATCGCGGGTATGACAATTGGATCATTGTTGCCGTCTACATGTGCTTGCAGAAGTTCAATCATCGGGCGATTGTCTGGTAGAGGCTCATTGTTGAGAGGTGGATTGTTATTGTTGTTGTTATTATTGTTGTTGAGAGGTGGGTTATTGTTGTTGTTTTGTACACCGGCCATGTCTAAGTCTTCGAGAGGCTCGGGCTCTTGATAAGACGTTGATCGTGTACGCATGCACCTGCAAAAGAACTAACAAAGCAAGCAAGAAATATTTTTGGTTTTTATGGTTTTTTAATTTTTTTGTATTTTTGAAAATTTTATATTTTTTAGGGTTTTTTGAAATTTTTTATGAAAAAGTAACGTTCACGGTGAACGGATCCCAAAATCCAAGTTCTCACAAAAAAACTGTTAATCTTAACGAGAAGAGCCGGCAGCGGCGCCATTTGATACTTTCTCCACCATTGAAAACATTCTTAAAGAAGACAATATTTCTCCACCATCTCCCACGGTTATTGCTATCGATGCTCCGACTTTGAAAACGCCTCCCATCGAAAATCCTCCGGATTTAGAACTGAAGGAGTTGCCGCCCCATCTCGAGTACGTGTTCCTTGAAGATAAGAAGAAGTCGCTCGTCATCATCGCGAAGGACTTAAAAGAAGAAGAAAAATCTCGCCTCATCGCCGTGCTTAAAGATCATAAGAAGGCAATTGCTTGGAAAATTTCTGATATCCGCGGAATTGATCCAAACTTTTGTACTCACAAGATTCTCATGGAAGATGACTTTAAACCCGCAATCCAGAGCCAAAGAAGGGTTAATCCTCGCATTCATGACGTTATCAAACTTCTTGATGTCGGCTTGATTTACCCTATCTCGGATTCGCCTTGGGTAAGTCCCGTCCATTGTGTGCCCAAGAAGGGCGGAATAACCGTTGTTCCCAATGAACACAACGAGTTGATTTCCACTCGTCTCGTTACTGGGTGGAGAGTTTGTATCGACTATCGCAAGCTCAATGATGCCACGAGAAAAGATCACTTTCCTCTTCCTTTCATGGATCAAATGCTCGAGCGTCTAGCGGGTAATGATTATTACTGCTTCTTAGACGGTTTCTCTGGGTATTTTCAAATTCCTATCTATCCCAAAGACCAAGAAAAGACCACATTCACTTGTCCCTACGGAACACTTGCTTACAAACGTATGCCTTTTGGTTTATGCAATGCTCCTGGGACATTCCAAAGGTGTATGATGGCTATATTCCATGACATGGTGGAAGACACTATGGAAGTATTCATGGATGATTTCTCGGTTTATGGCGATTCTTTCTCTGCTTGCCTTGCTAATTTAGAACGTATGCTTAAGCGGTGTGAAGACACTCGCCTTGTTCTTAATTGGGAAAAATGCCATTTCATGGTAAAAGAGGGCATCGTGCTAGGACACAAGATCTCCAAAGCCGGTCTTGAAGTGGACCGTGCTAAAGTCGATGTTATTTCTAAGTTGCCTCCACCTTCAACCGTGAAGGGTGTGAGAAGTTTCCTCGGTCATGCGGGCTTCTACCGTCGCTTTATCAAAGATTTTTCTAAAATCGCTCGCCCGATGACCCACCTCTTGGAAAAAGATACTCCTTTTATCTTTTCCAACGAGTGTATTGAAGCCTTCAACTTGCTAAAGGATAAGCTTACTAAGGCACCGGTCTTGGTTACCCCTAATTGGGAGCTGCCTTTCGAGTTGATGTGCGATGCTAGCGACTTTGCTATTGGAGCGGTTTTGGGCCAAAGAGTGAATAAACACTTCCAACCAATCCATTACGCTAGCAAGACAATGACGGGGGCTCAATTGCATTACACGACAACCGAAAAAGAGCTTTTAGCTGTTGTCTATGCCTTTGAAAAGTTTCGCCCCTATCTTGTCCTTTCCACCACAATCGTTTATACCGATCATTCTGCGTTGAAGTACTTGTTAACTAAACAAGATTCCAAACCAAGACTTCTTCGCTGGGTTTTGCTACTCCAAGAATTTAAAATCGAAATTCGCGATAAAAAAGGAGCTGAAAACCTAGCCGCGGATCATCTCAGTAGACTTGAGGATCCTTTCCAAGGGGAACATCCGAACAAAGAGATCAATGATTCTTTTCCCCTTAAGACCTTAATGTCTATCAACTCGACTTCTGATGAAACCCCGTGGTTTGCGGACATTACAAACTACTTGGCGGGTGGAATTCTCGTTGACGGGCTAACATCCCAACAAAAGACGAAGTTCTTCAAAGACATTAAGACTTACTTTTGGGATGACCCGTATCTATTCAAACAATGTGCTGATTTGATCATTCGCCGATGTGTTGATGGACCGACAACTTTAGAAATCCTTGACGCTTGCCACAAAGGACCCACCGGTGGTCACTTTGGTCCCAACTACACCGCCAAAAAAGTGTTTGACTCGGGATTTTATTGGCCCACCATCTATCGTGACGCTCACGATATGGTTAAACGTTGTGATGCTTGCCAAAAACAAGGCAAGATCACACATAAAGATGAGATGCCTCAAAATTTTATGGAATGTGAAATCTTTGATGTTTGGGGTATCGACTTTATGGGGCCATTCCCTTCATCTAAAGGAAACAAATACATCCTTGTAGCCGTTGACTACGTCTCCAAATGGGTTGAAGCCAAAGCTTTACCCACTAATGACGCAAGGGTGGTTTGTAACTTTTTGAAATCGTTGTTCGCTAGATTCGGTGTGCCTCGTGCCATTATTAGTGATCGCGGGACTCATTTTTGAAATGACCAATTCGCAAGAGTCATGGCTAAGTATGGTGTAGATCATCGTATTTCCACCGCATACCACCCACAAACTAATGGCCAGGCTGAAATCTCTAACCGAGGATTAAAGCGAATTCTTGAACGAATCGTGGGAGAGCATCGTGCCTCATGGGCTGATAAACTTGATGATGCTCTATGGGCTTTCTGTACCGCATACAAGACTCCGATTGGTTGTACACCATATCGTCTCGTGTACGGGAAAGCATGCCACCTCCCCATTGAGTTGGAGCACAAGGCTTACTGGGCCTTGAAGTGGGCTAACTTCGATATCAACAAAGCCGGTGACCTACGCAAGATCCAACTCAATGAGCTCAATGAACTCCGTAATGAGGCTTATGAAAATTCTTTGATCTATAAGGAAAAGACTAAGCTCATTCACGACTCTAAGATTAAGAACCGAGAATTCCAAGTTGGAGACAAAGTTTTACTCTTTAACTCTCGGTTGAAAATCTTTTCGGGCAAGCTGAAATCTCGTTGGTCCGGCCCATTCACTATTGCCCAAATTTTTCCATATGGTACTCTCGAGCTCGCTCAACCTAATGGACCTAATTTTAAGGTGAATGGCCAACGAGTGAAGTTGTACTTTGGTGAGGACATCTCTCATGAGATGATTCCATCCCTCACCACGTTCCCCATGAACTAATTTTGGGTCGAGTCAGGCTTGTGACTCGGTTATCAAAAACAAGCGCTCCTCGGGAGGCAGCCCGAGTATCTATCCTTTTATGTTTTAACCTCCTAAGTGTAGGGGGACCTCTATAGGTGTTTGTGTTTGTGTGGTGATGTGATTACAGGGATAAGTGCACTTTTGGAACCTTTGAAGAACCGTGCTCCCGTGTTATCCAAAATCCGGTTCTATCTCTCAACTATCGTGATTCAATTTTCTTCATACTCACATTTAAAATTGATCACGTTAGTCGTCTCTTCCTTAGCTTGATTTAACCAACGTGCACAATGTCATGAGTGTAGGGGAGATTTTTCCCACATGCTTAAACATTAGTGTAGGGGGGACTTCTATCGAAGTTTTAAGTGGACTTTTCCATGAAAATGCCTTCATTTAACCGGAAAATCATCTTTTTCAACATTTTTCAAATTTTTTATTAACTTTGGCCATTTAGTCGTAATTTTTAAATTTTTATCGTTGCTTTCATATGTATATATCCTGTAATAAAGTCAAAATATTAATAAAATGGTGTAGCTAGTTTTGAAGTCTTTGAGATATTAAGACCGTTGTGATTATTTTGACTCAACCCGAATAGACTTATCTAAGTTTACTCTAGCTAGTATCCTTAACCATGTAGACCTTAATTGGTTTATTAGGCTAAGCATCCACGAGTCTCTTTACTTGAGATTTTAAATTGTGGAGGACGAGAAATGATAGAGTCAATTATAAGTCGGTATTCTTGCACAAGCTCACTTGGTGTAATTATTTGCCTATTCTCCCATCATTTGCTAATAATTTATCTGCAATAAGTAAGGTCGTACGATTTGAAAAGTTACTTAGCTTCTAGCCCAAGATCGTTTAAAAGTTGCTCGTTAATGATAAGAGTCCATAGCCAAGGGATAACTTATGAAGCGGGGCGCGAAGATTGGCGAGTCCGAAAAGGCCCTAACAAGGCATGAGGATTCAATCTTATTGCTAAAGATCCAAGGTGATGTGAAAAGCATTATTCCCAAAATCAATATGAAGGATCAAGACTCACTACGAAAAGTAATCTACTCCCAGAAAGATCATGGAGAAGTCTATCCGAAAAGACCCTAACAGGGTATGAGGATAAATAGATCCAAGTCCGAAAAGGAGGCGGATCGGTGTATCTCAAAATCCCAATTAGAGATTGAAGAAATAATCATGAAGTCGTGGTCAACAAAGTTGGAGTACCCCTCAAAAGTCTCCAAGTGAAGAAACTTTATAACGAAGAGAAGACCATTATCTCAAGAACGTCTCTCGAAGATATGAAGTATGAAGTACATGCCAAATATCGGCCCGAGAAAGGTCTCAAATCGTGAACCAAGTTATGCCAAGATATGAACTTTTTGATATCCCGAGAAGCAGTTTTAAGAGATTTTGTCCTTTAGCTAACTATTGATCAAATCGTCCTACTTTGCTTTCAGCCTAAATAAACTATCGAAATAAGTCCAAAAATGCATCTTAATGATCATTCTAAGACAAAAATAAAATATAAGAGATACACCTAGGAATAAGGGAGTTTAAGCATATAATTAAGCCATGTGTGTAAGTGTTTGATTTGCTAACTTATAATAACAATGATCTCGTTTTTAAGCTTAGTTTGGGGAACGTGAAACTTGAGGGTGATAAATCTTCGCAGCACCAAAGCCCTAATGTAAGTCCTTGATCTCTTTGCAAGTTATTTCCATATAGCTATTTTCAAGTGAAAATGATTTTCTATCCTTTTGTTTACTTTAAAGATTTTAATTTCTCTTAGTACTTTAATTTTTGTTTAGTAGTATTTTAATAAGGCCAAGGTTGATTGATTATGAGAAAAGTGTAAATTTGCTTTATCACTAAGCATTGCATGAGGGCATGGCAATGGTTAAGTGTAGGGGATTTGATAGGTGTGTAAACACCCATCCTTTTACCACTTATTTCTTACTAAAACAAGACCAAAACACGTATTTAATATCATTTGTTTGGAATTATGCGTGGTGTTGATCCCTATAATCGTTAGACTCAATGGTTAACAACCATTATATCTAGGTTGATCATCATTCATATGATAAGATAGCGGAAAAGAACAATGATCATGACAAGGTGTTTAGGCACAAAGAACACGAATTAAAACAATTAGGGATGTTCATTATATTAATAACAAACATCCACTAGACGTGTATACATTGAATCCCACGTCTAGTGCGACACACACTTTAGGTTTACATTGTGAATGGAAAGATATGATTAAAACCTATGCAGGGTGTGTGTTTATATACTACACATAACCCTCTTTACAAGAAATCTAATTACACTAGAAGTCCCTCCATCTTTTGCTAATAAGTCCTCCTTGTTGTATGAAAGGGCTCCATATTCTTGTAAATCTTGATAATTGCATATAAGTCCTTCTTGTTTCATTATTGTTGATTTGTCTCATCAAATTAATTCCCAACAATCTTCCCCTATTTGATGATGACAAAACCAATCTTCAAATCTTTCACGAATGAAACAAGCTTCCCCTTAAAGTAAGATTTCTTGTAAATTGTACATGATCTTCAGATTGCTTCCCCTAAAGTGTAGCACGTATTTTCTTCCCCTTTTTGTCACATCAACAAGGAAGTAAACAATGTAGGCAATCTTGAAAATTCTCCAAAAGTAGGCTCTGTGTAATGATCTTGAAGAACAATTAATAAAGTATTCTTGATGTAGAAGTAAAATAACCCAATCCTATGTTCCATGTCTTGTTGTATCCATGCGACTTCAAAACTCACGGCTATAATGAGCAGACTTAAAAACTCACGGCTATAATGAGTAGTCTCTTGACAAAAAGAGTTCTCTAGCAAATATGAGCATAGAGCATCTTAAGAAAAATCCCATACCTTTGCTATCTTTTTATCAAGTCCGTTGTCACCAATTATATAAGCATGAACAAGTTATCTTCAAACCCACTGAAAGTTTGAAGATATGATAGAACACAAACTCGCGAAAATCTTCTTCAATCATCAAAACTTACCATAAGAATTCTTCCCCTTAAGCTAACACCTCTTCATGACAAGTCAATATCTTCATATGTAAAAGCTGTTAGCGAATAACTCTTTCACAAGGCTATCCCGATTACATAATCCAATAAAATTCTTCATGAATTGTTGCTAACTCGCCTTAAAATCATTAATCCATTTAAATATATCCGAGCCATAAATATCACCATGATATTCTATATTAAAACGGAGATTCCATGTACCTTTGTGTGTATAATCCTCCTTTTTGTGTGCTTAAAACGTACCCATTTTCTCTAACAGCAGCAATCAGTGTGTTGTCCAATATCTCTTCTGTCCAATATCTTGGTCAGATGTATTGTCCAATATCAGACAATACTTATCAGCGTTGAAGTACACATATCGGACGACACTGTCAACCTATCAGTGTTGACTTATTCCTGTCAGCGTCGAAACCCTTCCTGTCAGCGCCCAAATAACAAACATCAGCGTCAACCTAAAATCCTGTCAGCGTCTCAACTTACTGACATCATCAGCGTCTCATTAAAATCTGTCAGCGTCTTCCTCGTTCTTATCAGCGTTTCACCAAAACTTTGTCAACGTTAAACTAATGAATATAAACGTCACACTTCCTTGTTATAACCGTGTGAACACAAGCATTTTCCACCAATGGGAAACAAGTGACCCACGGTAATACAGTACACTAGCACCCATGGGATCACGTTTTGTATCTCTTGTTGACATCTTCAAACCGTGTGAACATAAACTGATGCTACCGTGTGAACGCGTTAAACTTCATCCAATAAGAACAAGAACTGATGCTAGCATGTATAGGATCAAAGTTTATATAACAAATTAGGGTTTTGTCTATTTGCCGTGTAAATGCAAATGTATAGACCAATAAGAACCCTTGCTTCGTGTGAACAGAAGAGTAATATTTACTTCTTCTTTGGCCGATCATCTTTTTCTCACAGCGAACAACCATAAATCAGATGATTATTAAAACTGCTGCTATCATACGTCCAGATCTAGGGTTTTGAAAGTTAAACATCGAAACCCTAACTTAGGGTTTGTAGATTAACCATAGATCCTGGATTAACAGCCACCAAACTCACAAAATTCTGCTTTTTATGTAGATCTAGGGTTTGAAGAAACCCTAGTTCATGATTTCATGTGAAAGCAGAAAACTGAAAATCTTCCATCAGCCAACTTCGACGCTTAATAACTTTTGCCTGGGGATAAAACTCGACAATCCCTCCGGTGGATGTTTAGATCTATGTATGTAGAACACACATCTAAAATTTCGTGACGATCCAACGGTTCAATCAAAAGTTATGACCTTCTGAATACTGCTGCGCACACAAAAACGTCCAGAAAAACTCAATACGAATTTTTCTTTTCTTCACCATACACGAACACCTCGTTGGACCTAGATATCATGAGCCTTAGGCTCTGATACCAATTGTTGATCCCTATAATCGTTAGACTCAATGGTTAACAACCATTATATCTAGGTTGATCATCATTCATATGATAACATAGCGGAAAAGAACAATGATCATGACAAGGTGTTTAGGCACAAAGAACACGAATTAAAACAATTAGGGATGTTCATTATATTAATAACAAACATCCACTAGACGTGTATACATTGAATCCCACGTCTAGTGCGACACACACTTTAGGTTTACATTGTGAATGGAAAGATATGATTAAAACCTATGCAGGGTGTGTGTTTATATACTACACATAACCCTCTTTACAAGAAATCTAATTACACTAGAAGTCCCTCCATCTTTTGCTAATAAGTCCTCCTTGTTGTATGAAAGGGCTCCATATTCTTGTAAATCTTGATAATTGCATATAAGTCCTTCTTGTTTCATTATTGTTGATTTGTCTCATCAAATTAATTCCCAACACGTGGTTTTTGTGTTTATTGTGTTTTCAGAGCCAACCGGATGAATATTGAAGAAAACATAGGATTGCACGGGTTTTATGGAAGAAAAAGACTCAAGACGAAGTCTATTGTCCAAGAGATGCAAAAGATTTGAAGTCACTGGGCCTATTTGAAGATTTATCGAAGAAAAGGACCAAAGATTGAAGATTTACATATGTCGAAGAAACTCAAGTCTATTAAACGAAGAAATTAAAAGACGAGTTGAATTTAATCGTCGACAAATCCCGAATCAGAATCGAAAACGTCGACTTTTCTGAAAAGACGAGAAGACAAGAAGAAAGGGAGAAAGCCCACTCACCAACCAAATGGAAGACTAATAAGTGTGAAAACACTTATCCTTTTGCCACTAAAATCAAGGGAAAACAAGACCTAATCATGTGTTTAATGTCGTAAAAGTCGGAATTACGCATGGTTTTGTGTTTTTGTGATAAATAGGTACAAATGATCAAAAGAAGAGAGAACACGGGATTTCACGGTCAAATGTTGAAGAAAAGTCCAAAAAGAGACGAATACGAAGTCAAAGACCAAAAGTGTGCCCAAGTTCACGAAACCCGACAAAATCGACACGAGCTTAAAGAAAAAGATCGAGAAAACCGAAATCGAACTCATTTTTAGTGGAATTAATATTTTATGGAGATTATTGGGCTTGTGGGTCCCACATTAGATTAATGGGCTCAAAATCCCATTAAGGAGTAATGATTATTTACATTTGGTAAAAAGCCCATTTATGGCCCAATTGAAATTAATAAACGGATGAAAAATGTAAATGGGCTAAAGCCCATTTTGATGAAAAAATGGTGGAACGTTTTGCTAGTCAAAAGTATTTACACACAATAATTTTGTTTTGTGAGATTGTCATTCAATCTTAATCACCGGTCAACCCACAAAATTTAAACCCACAAGCCCATTACACAATTAATGGGACGGTTATAGTAAAAATTCTATTCACTTTTGTTTGGTCAAAAATCCTTCACTTCACTCGTCCCAACTTTTTACCCACTCAACCCCATTACTCGGTCAACCCCAAACCCCAGTCAACACATCTCACCCCTTTCACTCATTTAATAAAACATAAATTACCCACTCCCAACCCATCATTCGATACATACAAAGTTTTTCACTGTTTTTATTTCTCTCCCATCTCAAACAGCCACCATTTTTTACACACAACCAAAACCCTAATTTTCCTAAAACAAAATTTACCCAAGGATTATTGGGGCTTTTACCCTTAATGGGTAATTCACCCAAAGGGAAATAAATCCCCCCAAAAATCGGAGGCAAACACCCACAAGATGGACCTCACATCACTCCAACGTGGCAATCCGTGTGGGAAGGGCAAATTTCAGCCGTAGATTAAAGAAGAAAAGAGAGAGAAAGAAGAAAAGATGGAATGAAGGGCCATGATTAAATGCTTAATGATGAAGCTAAGAAGAAGGTTTTTGGGGTTTGCCTATAAAAACCCCCACATCTTGTAATTGAGGGCTAAGCTTTTCTTTATTATTTCCTTTTTACTGTTTTTTTAAAAATTAATTTAGGAGTAGGATTTAAATTAGATTTAATTTTCTGAAAATTAGATTAGTTTTAATATTGTAATCTTTATTTTTCAGTTGATGTAATTTTTAATTTTAATTAATGAAAAGTTTGATTTTAATTTATCTCCATCTCTTTTTAATTCTCTGTTAAAGTTTAATGATTAATCTGTTTTCCCTTTTTATTCTACTGTTCGTTATTTTTAATCCTACTGTTTTATTTAATCCTACTGTTTTCGTTTAATATTATTATTAAAAAAAATAAAAAATAAATAAATAAATAAACGAATATATTCGAGAGACTGTTTGAAGTTCCACTGTTCTTGGTTCGATGACTTGTTCGAGACGATGATGTTGATGATTTGAGGTGGTGTCCGATTTGTTCAAAGACAGCTCAGCGCCGCTTCTTCGACCCAATGGATTCGTCAAAATGGTTCGAATCTTCCTTTATTTTTTTTTCTAGTTTTAGTTTAAGTCTTAGTTTCTTTGTGTTTTGATTAAATCTGCTATTGTTTGCGTTTATTATCTGCTTATTGTTTAGTTAATTGTTCAGTTTAATTTTATTCTCATCTGCTTTTGATTGTTTGTCAAGTTAGTATTAATCTGCCAGTTTTATTTGCTTTTATTCGAATCTTATTTAGGTTTCTATTTGATACTGTTCATAGTATATTGGATTTCCGCTAGTGGTTGGGTTGCTTTTGTCAAATATGCTTTTAGCTTGTTTTTAAACTGCTTATGTCTTTTTGCTTATTAAGTTTTAGCATATTCATTTTTTTAGTTGTCTGCTTGTTTAGATCTTATTTCTCTATCTTATTTATCTTGGTTTTTCAGCTTATTATACAGCTTATTTGTTTTCTTTACTTGTTGTCCAAAAAGATCCAAAAATAAAAATATTAGCTAAACTTTCATCTGGGCTGGGGTTCGAACCCCAGACCCCTCGCATCACAAGCCAACAACCCAACCAACTCATCTCATGCCTCTTTTGTGTCTACTTTCTCATAGTAAAATTAATATAGGATAATAAGTAGTGGCAGTTTTGATTAAATTAGTTTTAAGTTTATTTACTTTATTTAAAAAGTTTTTTATATCCTTTATTCAGTTTCTAAAAAAATAAAAAGATTATAAAAATAATTATTTTTCTTTTATAAATTAGTTTTCGTTTTAAATTTTCATTTAAAAATTGTTTTTATTTAAAAAGTATTTATTGTAGTCATTTTAATATATTTTTAGTTTAAAAATTAGTTTTGTCTTGTTTAATTAGTTTTCATTAGAAAATTAGATTTAAAATTTAGATTTAATTTTTAAAATTAGTTTTTATTTAAATTAGTTAAATTAGATTTTTAAAATTAGATTATCAAGTTTTTATTATTAAATAGTTTTTAATAATAGATTTTTTTACATTAGTTTAAGTTTTATTTAAAAATAGATTTCAATTAAAGTTTTTAGTTTAATTAGATTTAAATTTTAAATAGCTTTTATTTTAAATCGTTTTAAATTAGTTTAAATATACCAAAAATACTTTTCACCAAAAACAAAGTAAGTCGAAACGTTAAACCGGATTTCAATTCGAGGAAAACGAACATTAATTGATACATACAAAATCCTAGTTTCAAATGGCGCCGATGCCGCTTCGCTCGTACGATTGACGATTTTTTGTGAAGACGTTTGGATTTTGGGATCCGTTCGCTTTGAACGTTAATTTTCTTGCAACAAAAATCAAAAATACAAAAAAAATCAAAAACTTAAAAATACAAAAATTAAAAAATCACAAAAGCAATTTCTTTCCTAAGAATTGCACCCAAAAAAAATTAAAAAATCAAAACGTAATACTTTTTCCTAAAAGCATTACACCAAAAATATTACGTATTAGTGTTAATTTTTTAGTTTGATTTCTTTCGATTTTTATTGTAAATATATATTTTTCTAAAAAAATACAAAAAGATTTTTCTTTTATATATTACGTAGCATAATAATTATTGTTATTTTGTTTTCTTTCGACACTACCATGGATAATCGTCCGATTTGGGAAATATTACAAGAGGAATGTTATAAGATTATGTCTGAGGAGTGTTCGACTTGTGGTGGGCCTCATGCTTATTTTAATTGTGACAAAACTTATGAGGAGGTTTATAATATTGAGGAAAGTATGTGTTATGCTACTAATACTTATTTTGGCTCCCCTAGTTTTCCTACGACTAGTGACCCACCACAATATGATCAACGGTTTTATGGGGAATTTCAAAATCAAGGGTTTTCAAATAATGAAGGTTTTTCAAATGAAGGCAATTTTCAAAACTTTAATCAAATGGACATGCACAACCCTCAAATGGACTTGATTCTTCACAAAATGGCCGAACATGAGAAAATCTTGGAAGCGATGCAAGAATCTACTAGACAAATGCAAGAGTCCAACGATAGGAAATTCATGCTCATTTTAGAAACCTATCGAGATCAATTTGATATTGAGCCGTCTTTGAGTGATGATATTGAGGCTAACACCACTACTAGTAGTGATGTTCCCACTGTGGATCCTTCCATCTCTCCGCCAATAAAGGAGAGACAAGGCCCTGAGATTATCATGAGTTTTACTCACCCTCCGGTGTTGACACCCACGGATACTATTAACTCTCCTAGGGATGAATTATCTTGTGATTCCGACTACATTTTTAATTATTCCTCGGTATCGGATGAGGATGATTCGCCTATTTTACCAAGACCGACTTTTGAAAACCATAATACTAATGATTTATCGGATTCTTTACTCCTTAGTGATGACTTTTATACCCCGAGTATTGAGAAATTCCATCACGAGGATGCTTTTTATGATCCCGTGTTATTGGATTTCTCGCATGAGCTTAATTGTGATCATGGTATTGATGAGAAGGCAAATGGTGTTTTAAAACTTGATATTGATATTGATTTTGAGAACTCGGATTTTGATAAATTCACATTTGCCTCTTCGCCAATTACTTTTGATTCTACCATCGATTCTCATCCAATTCTCGAGGAGTTACCTAATCAACACTCCTCTAATGAGAATTACGTTTACCACATTCGTGAGGATTTAACTTTTCAACAAATCCCACAAATGAATGATGGTTTCGTACTTGATCGTGATCTCTTCGAGAGAATTTCTAAAATCCTCAATGAAGGGAACAACAAACCTTTGTTTGAAGAGCCTATCTATGATGAAGAAATTGATAAGTGTGAAAACACTCATCAATAATGATCCTAATACCACTCAAAACACAGTCAAATACATTATTTTAACTTTAAAATATCAGAATTATGCGTGTATTTGTGTTTCATGTGTTTTCAGGTAAGAAAGATACATTTTGGAACAAAGACGAGTTTTCAAGGACTTATTTGATCAAAAGACGAAGAAAAAGACGAAAGATGCTTTCAAGGACCATATCTGTCATTATTCACCAAGATGGGGGGTTTAACTTGCAAGTTTCATGAGATAAAGGATGAAATGGAAAATCACTTAAAAGTTTTTGCATTTGATGAAAGAGATCAAAGACAAAGGACTAAATGGCAAAGTTTGGAAAGATTTATTTATCTTGGTCATTGACCAAGACCGGTCAAAACACACCCACGTCTCTATCTTCTTCTCCATTCAAGAGAGAGAGAGACGGTTTCATCTTTCTTCTTCCATAACCTGCAATCCAATATCAAGGACAATCAAGAAAGAATCAGCCAATGATTATAACTACAAAAACACTCATCTTCCTTCCCTCTACATGAAGATATAACTCAATTAGAGCAAAAGTTAAAGACGAAGAAACCCCCAATTTCAAGAATGAAGAACGAGATCGATTAAACCTCGTATTTTCCACGTGTCGAAACCTGATTGGAGCGAACACGTCATTCCACTTCCTCGACGCCTATAAATTGAAGACGAAGGCTTCATTTGTGATGGTTAGCATATGAGTAGTTTTACACATAGTATAGGTGTAGATTAGGAGTAGTTAGTTTTCTCCCACATCTTTATGATTTTCAGTTGATCATTCTGTTAGAAGTTAGTTTTAATTCTGTTAATCAGTTAATACAGTTGTAACGATTTCTTTTCATCTCCATTAATGAAAACTTTGAGTTCTTTTAATATCTTCGTTTCTGTTTTTGATTCAATGGTAAAATCTTGTTTTCTCAATCTTAATCTTACTCTTTTGTTATTGCCTTATACTACTGTTCATCGAAGGACTCAGTTCTGATATTAATGAAAATCTTTTTCTATATTCATCTTTTCTGCTTCTTCGCTACTGTTCATATTAAGCAGGTAGGAATTTGATCGATTGATATGATCTGTTTCATATATGGTTGTTGTAGGAGTTCATGACTACTCAATCATTACTGTTCATGAGTTGATTAGTTTCGATTACTGTTTTAGAAGATTATTTCAGTTCATAAGTAGTTAAAAGCTATTGAATTTTCTCAATTCTTTGTCTGAGTTGGTTTGATTCAGTCGAGTTTCATTAAATCAGTTAGTAAAAACTAGTTAGAAATCCATTCCACGTATTGAGCAGATTAGAGTAGTCAGTGCGATAAGCTGTTGAAGCTTATCTAGAAGACGCAGTTTCTTTTGGTTTAGCTTAAACAGGATGGTTTTCAGTTGGTAGCTGGAATTTGGTTCACACTAAGAGAGATGGCAGTTTTCTATAACGAGTAATCGAATATATATTTCTCTTTTCCATGTTATGCAAGTTTTTCAGGTTATGAAGGAAAGGTAGAAGATCAGCCAGTTATTTTTATCGATCACAGTTTGGTTCAGAAGGTTGACTGGTTCATCTTAGTAGGAGGATTAGTAGTGGTGCAAGGAGTTAGAAGAATTGGTGTTTAGCAGTAGCAGATAGCTAAGCGAGCTCAGCGCTCCGCTTCACATCAAAGGACTGGCCTGGATGTAATAGGTCAATCGCTTCTTACGTTTTGCATATTTTAGCTAAAAAGTGCTAGCTGGTAAATGCAGTTATGAACTTAGTGTAAATTTGTGTAATTTGCCTTGATAAGATGATGTACTAGATTCTTGCTTTTAGTTTACTGAATTTGATTGATCAATGTGTCTTTTAAAGTTTTGTGAGATGTCACGTCTAGCGTAATCTTGATAGCTGTAGTGTTTGGGTTAGCATAAGTCCTGTTTTAATTAGGAGTACTCTAAATACATGTTATTCATTAATAGTCAGATTAAATTTGAAGGTAAATTTAGCTATTAAAAGTCATATTTGGTAGAAGAATTGTGAGATAAGTGGATACAGTAGCTAGTGTCGTCTCAGTGTAGCTGCCTAAATTCAATTTGTACTAGTTACATTAATGTACAGCTTTAAACCTTCGTTTTGTATCTTCTCGTTACAGTCACAGTCCCTTGTTATTGGTTGAGCAGTTAGGTAGTCGTTAGATTTAACGATGAATTCATGCCTGTATGTCCTTCGGTTAGATTTCCAGTTAGTCCTTCTTTGTTAAGTTTGTTACATTTCTGGCCCAAATCAGTTAGTTTGTATATGTTGGGCTAATGAACTTTTGGGCCAGGCTTCATAATGGACTTGCCATAAAACGTTTTTTTTTAACTTTCAGATTTGATTTGCATTTTACATTTTATGAAAAGTTAATTGTTTTTTTTTTACTTTTATAGATTGAGTGGTAACATTTGTAATTTGTATTTTACAATTGTAGTTTAAATTTGTATTTTTACCTTTTACTTCTTGTGCATTTAATTGACGTAATTGCAAGATGTTTTTAGAATAGTACATATTAAGTAGTATAAATACTATTTTTACATTTTTAAATGCTTTGTGCCAATTAGACATAGAATTCCAAACAAGCTATTTTCAACCAAAAACAATAAAGTCGAGCTTAAAATTGTTATATCAATTCGGATTGAGTCGAGAAAAACGAACTAAAAAATGAAATATTAAATGGCGCCGCTGCCGGTTCTTTTCGTGAAGATTAACGATTTCGAGTGAGACGATTGGATTTTGGGATCCGTTCACTTTGTGAACGTTATTTTTACGTATTATAAATCAAAAAGAAAAAAAAATCAAAAAGATAAAAATACAAAAAAAATAAAAAAAAAATCACAAAATCAATTCTTTTCCTAAAGAATTGAACCAAAAAAAATAAAAAATCCAAAAAGTAATCTTTTTCCTAAAAGATTACAAAAAAAAATATATATATTATATCGTTTTCATCGCTTTTTACGTACATATAGTATTTTTCTTTAAAAAAAAAATCAAATAAATACAAAAATATTTTTTATATATTATTATATGTAAATAAGTATACGTATAAGAACAACCAAGTTACCTATCTTCCATAAGTATTGCCGAGGCAATACACCGTGTTAGGGGGCGTTCCGGTCCTTGACACGCATATCGATCCAATTTAATTAAGCAAGAATAGATAAATACTTCCAATAGGCAATAATTCGAAGAATACAAACTACTAAAGTGAATAGATAGGCGACGTGCTATAAAATGCCGTCTAAGGGTTAATAGGTACTTAAGTGCTTCGCGCCACCTAACCCCACGTTCACTAGTGCGTATTTTGAGAAGGAAGGCTTTATTGGGGGTCTTGCACCCAAGTAGTAATTATATATATACTTTCTTGTGGATATTTCATATCGAAACTCGAAGAGGATAATCCTTTTCTCTTCAAAGTCGACCGAGGGCTACTCCCTCATTCCTCGTGTTTACTTATACGTGTACTCGCACACGTGTAAACATACCACCTTTGGTGTATTACTTCCTTCCCCGAGGAAGCTTTTAAAACATCATTATACTTGTATATACATACGGCCACCTTGTTAAACATGGATACTCGTTCCATGTTGGAGATTTTGCAACAACGATCCGCCAACGCTAATTATCCGTCTTGTTCGACTTGTGGAGGTCCACATGATACTTATTTATGTGATCAAAATAATGGTTATTATGGGGAGGGATATGCTTACAATGGAACCGAGAACCCTAATTTTCGACCTAACACTCAAATGGACTACACTTGTAATGACTATATGGGATATTCCGGTTTTTCATCACAACCTCCACCATCATTTCATGATCAAACCTTTAATGTGCCATACCAAAACCAAGGATTTTCCAATTATGAAGGTTTTCAAAATTATGATAATTTTCAAGGCTATAATCAAGAGACCTTTCATAATCAAGGATTTTCAAACAATGAAGGCTTTCAAAATGATGAAAATTTTCCATGCCATAATCAAGATACTTTTCAAAATCAAGGATTTTCACATTATGAGGGTTTTCAAAATGAAGGGAATTTTCAAGGTTACAATCATGAGAACTTTCATAATCATGACTCTTTTCAAAACTATAATCCACCTAATTATGGAAATCCACCTCCACCATATTCTTCGACTTATTCATGTGAGTTTTGTGGGAACGCACCCCATTATGGTTATGATTGTAGACCGAGGGATCCGCCATCCTATGTCCTTGATAATGTCAAGAAGTTTCATTCTTTACTTGAGAAAATGAACAAGTCGAACGATGACGTTTATAAGATGCTTGATCGTATGAAAGACATGAGCTACAAGGAAATGAAAGACACGCAGCGATGGTTAAAGGAAAGAATTAACTTTACTGAGGAAGAGGAAATTAAGTCTTGGCAATATAATGACAAGGAATTCGGTGATTTGTATCGTGAATCGTTGAACAAATTTTCTTGTCGCCTCAGGAAATATTCAAATGATTTCTTCCTTAAGACTCTTATAATCGAGGAAGACGGACAATACATGACTACTTTTACTCGTAGGCCTGATCCATTATTAGATGAAGATGCTGAGGAACCTTCGAGTTGTATGACACTTAATGATGACACACCTTCATCACCTTTACCTCACGTGGCACCCACCGACTCTTTAACCATGGGGGACGAGCCTCTTAGCACTAATACAAACACCAATTTAGAAGAATTAACCGTTTCTAGTGTTGAGAACCTTATCCCAATCCAAAGAGAGTTTGAGGGTATTTCCATTGAACCATGTGATGAGCTTTGTATTGATACCTCTTCTCCTCATGATCACATTGAGATTTCATCACATGTTGACCTTCATGTTACTACTAGTGATTTTGGTGACTTTGATCTTAATGAATTGTTCAAAGAAAGGGATAATGAGATTGAGGAAGAGTTTATGCAAGATTTTCCACAAGTAGAGGATGATGATTGTGATTCTAGTGAGACATCTTATGATATATTATCCGAGGACTTTTCATGTCAAGATGACATTCCTAATTTGGATGATGATGTTGATCATATAGAAGAAGTGGAAGATGTTCATATTCGAGAGGTTTTATCAAACGTCTATAATCTTATCTCTTCGATTGAAGCTTTGAATGAAAACTATAATGATGAGTCCATAGAAGGAGAACCTTTTATTGATATTTCTTCACCGATTTTTGAGGTTGCACCTATTGATTTTTATGATGATATCATCCCTTTGAGTGATTCTCTCAATATACCTTCTTTTGAGCCTTCTATTCCCACCCTTCCACCCTTGAAGTTGGTTATTGATGAAGATCCTATACTCTTAGAGATTGATCCTTTTTCACCTATGGCACCTTTAGAACCCAAAACCTTTGATATGGATTCTCATATGGATATTGATGCCACCATAGAGGCTTATCTTGTTGATATTGATATTGAGGTTGATGATAGTGATTCTAATTGGGAAGAGGAGATTCATCTTAGTGAGAACTTTCTTTTTGGGAACATAGAGATTACACCTCCTTCACAAGACACTATTAATCTTGATCCTCCTTATTCTATGCCTTCTATGGAAGATTACCCACCTTTTGATGATGATGAGCCTAATATGGATATACTTGTTATGAATGTTTTGATACCTACACCTTCATATTCTCATGATGCTTTGATCACTAAGGGGGAATCTTATATGGTTGACACGAGTTCATCTTCTTATTTTCCCATGAAGGGAAATTTGATCCTGGGATACATAAATTTGAGACACTTTGGTTTTCATCTACTTCACTTAAGAGTGTGCCTTCGATTGATATGCGCTTTTTGTATGAGCTTACTTTGGTGATGCTACCTATTTTGGAGTTGTTCGAATGTAGAGATGGAAACTATGTATTTGATCCTGGGGTTCTTCCTATTTGAGAGCTTTCGTATGTTGGACAAACTTGAGACACGTTGGACCGTTCCATTTATCGAGGCGAATTTTGTAAATCTTATAGTAAATGGCAACGTGCTAAGTTTAAGTGTATCATGTGAGACGAGTTTCAAAGTGATATTCTTTATTCTCCATGATGGTTTCCCCAAGGACAACTTAATTCGGGGCCGAGTCGAGCTAGCGACTTAGGGTTAAAAAAACTCAAGCATTGAATAACTAGGTTAGAAAACATAGAGTAGATTTTCAATAGGTTAAGTTTAATTAAAAGGATGTTATAGTAGAGTTGAAGTGGAGGGGTGCCTTTCTTCGTCTTTTGGTGTTTGTTTCAAGGGTTGCTCTCTCACATTTCATGCTTGGAGCTTATGGAGGAGGCCCGTGTATCTGGTTCACTTCGATTAGTTTTGGCTATCGTGATATTAAACACTTGTGCTTAAAATGAATACCCTTTAGTTGTCTCTTCCTTAACTTGGATTAAGCAAAGTAATCAATGTCATAAGTGTAGGGGAGTTCACTCCAATACTCTTAAACAATGAGGACAATGTTTATCTTAAGTGTAGGGGAGACTTCTATCGAAGTGACCTTACCTAGACCATTGCCTTAACTTCATGATAATTGGGAAAATTAATTTTTCAAACATTTTTCAAATTTTTGATCTACTTTGGCCACCAAAAATATGCATTCATAATTTTTGCATTAATCATTTTTCATTTGAATAAAACATTTGCATTGTATATATTTTTTCTTTTGTTTTTCATCAAAAATATATAAAAAGAAAAATATAATAAAACATGGTTTTAACAAGTTTAGATTTCTTTGACATATTAGGCCCGCCATGGATATTTTGACTCAACCCGAGTTTGCTTATCTTAGCATTCTCTAGCTAGTATCCTTAACCATGTAGTCCTTCATTGGTCTATTAGGCTAAGCATCCACCAATCTCATTATTTGAGATTTTAAATTTGTGGAGAATGGGAAATGATAGAGTTGAAGCAAGTATAAAAGGGCTAGATAAACTTCATGATAATTACTTGTGGCTAAACCCTTCTCTTCTTTACCTCTATTTTCTTCGCATGTATATAATTGTTAATAAATAATCAAGAACGGATTTAATTGGTTTGTAATCTCTTATGCATTTTTGGCAAATCATTTATGATTGATATGAGTACGTCTTAAGATTCTAAGTTAGCACGTTTTATGTGTACTAGACTTATGTCATGCTCAATATTTAGCGGGTGTTTTTCCTTTTATTCTTTTCTACTTTCTTTGTGAGGAATAAAGAAAAATAAGAGCGGCTTATGAAAAAAAATGAGTGGCTAGAAAAAAAAAAGAAAAAAAAAAGAGAAGAAAAGAAAAAGAAAAAAATAAAATAATGCAAGACTCCCAAGAGGGGCAGTGTGGTGTTAATTATAGTGACTATTGAGTTCCAATATTACCTTGACGGGTTGCGGGGATTCAATAGATTGCTCCAATCCAATATTACCTTGACGGGTTGCGGGGTTGAAGATCCAAAGTCTCAAAAAGATGGCGGATGTAAATTATTGCGTGAGTTTTATTTTTCTTTCCATAGCGAGTGTGTAGCTACTTATGAAAGCATGACATGAGGATTTTACACATAAGGCGAATGACTTATTACTCTTGAAACGGACTTGTATTAATTGTGAGCGGTTTTTCAAGTAATGGATGAGAGGATTACTTAGGATTAAAACCGTGCTTCCTTATTTTTGGATTTTACATTTCTTATACTTCACCCTTTAAATAATGACAAATTTGCTCACAAGCAATTTGCTCAAATAATAACCGGTTCCACATTTAATTGTCATGAATAAGTTGATGCACTTTTTACTTGTGAATACAATGATCCCATTTTTAAGCTTGGTATGGGGAAAGTGAAACTTGAGGGTGATAAATGTCCATGGTACCCAAGCCCTAATCTAAGTCGATGAATTCTTTATGAGTTATTTCCATCAAAACCATTTTAAGAAAATTCAAAAATATATAAATAAAATTGTTTTCCTTGCATTGCATTGTAAATATTCAAAATCATCCATCATATAGCATAGTATAGTTTATTAAAACATTCCATAATGGCCAAGGTGGGTTAATTAAGAGAAAAGTGTAATTTGGTGCTTTAAAATGCTGCATTGCATGAGGACATGGCAATGGTCAAGTGGAGGGGAGTTGATAAGTGTGAAAACACTCATCAATAATGATCCTAATACCACTCAAAACACAGTCAAATACATTATTTTAACTTTAAAATATCAGAATTATGCGTGTATTTGTGTTTCATGTGTTTTCAGGTAAGAAAGATACATTTTGGAACAAAGACGAGTTTTCAAGGACTTATTTGATCAAAAGACGAAGAAAAAGACGAAAGATGCTTTCAAGGACCATATCTGTCATTATTCACCAAGATGGGGGGGTTTAACTTGCAAGTTTCATGAGATAAAGGATGAAATGGAAAATCACTTAAAAGTTTTTGCATTTGATGAAAGAGATCAAAGACAAAGGACTAAATGGCAAAGTTTGGAAAGATTTATTTATCTTGGTCATTGACCAAGACCGGTCAAAACACACCCACGTCTCTATCTTCTTCTCCATTCAAGAGAGAGAGAGACGGTTTCATCTTTCTTCTTCCATAACCTGCAATCTAATATCAAGGACAATCAAGAAAGAATCAGCCAATGATTATAACTATAAAAACACTCATCTTCCTTCCCTCTACATGAAGATATAACTCAATTAGAGCAAAAGTTAAAGACGAAGAAACCCCCAATTTCAAGAATGAAGAATGAGATCGATTAAACCTCGTATTTTCTACGTGTCGAAACCTGATTGGAGCGAACACGTCATTCCACTTCCTCGACGCCTATAAATTGAAGACGAAGGCTTCATTTGTGATGGTTAGCATAGGAGTAGTTTTACACATAGTATAGGTGTAGATTAGGAGTAGTTAGTTTTCTCCCACATCTTTATGATTTTCAGTTGATCATTCTGTTAGAAGTTAGTTTTAATTCTATTAATCAGTTAATACAGTTGTAACGATTTCTTTTCATCTCCATTAATGAAAACTTTGAGTTCTTTTAATATCTTCGTTTCTGTTTTTGATTCAATGGTAAAATCTTGTTTTCTCAATCTTAATCTTACTCTTTTGTTATTGCCTTATACTACTGTTCATCGAAGGACTCAGTTCTGATATTAATGAAAATCTTTTTCTATATTCAACTTTTCTGCTTCTTCGCTACTGTTCATATTAAGCAGGTAGGAATTTGATCGATTGATATGATCTGTTTCATATATGGTTGTTGTAGGAGTTCATGACTACTCAATCATTACTGTTCATGAGTTGATTAGTTTCGATTACTGTTTTAGAAGATTATTTCAGTTCATAAGTAGTTAAAAGCTATTGAATTTTCTCAATTCTTTGTCTGAGTTGGTTTGATTCAGTCGAGTTTCATTAAATCAGTTAGTAAAAACTAGTTAGAAATCCATTCCACGTATTGAGCAGATTAGAGTAGTCAGTGCGATAAGCTGTTGAAGCTTATCTAGAAGACGCAGTTTCTTTTGGTTTAGCTTAAACAGGATGGTTTTCAGTTGGTAGCTGGAATTTGGTTCACACTAAGAGAGATGGCAGTTTTCTATAACGAGTAATCGAATATATATTTCTCGTTTCCATGTTATGCAAGTTTTTCAGGTTATGAAGGAAAGGTAGAAGATCAGCCAGTTATTTTTATCGATCACAGTTTGGTTCAGAAGGTTGACTGGTTCATCTTAGTAGGAGGATTAGTAGTGGTGCAGGGAGTTAGAAGAATTGGTGTTTAGCAGTAGCAGATAGCTAAGCGAGCTCAGCGCTCCACTTCACATCAAAGGACTGGCCTGGATGTAATAGGTCAATCGCTTCTTACGTTTTGCATATTTTAGCTAAAAAGTGCTAGCTGGTAAATGCAGTTATGAACTTAGTGTAAATTTGTGTAATTTGCCTTGATAAGATGATGTACTAGATTCTTGCTTTTAGTTTACTGAATTTGATTGATCAATGTGTCTTTTAAAGTTTTGTGAGATGTCACGTCTAGCGTAATCTTGATAGCTGTAGTGTTTGGGTTAGCATAAGTCCTGTTTTAATTAGGAGTACTCTAAATACATGTTATTCATTAATAGTCAGATTAAATTTGAAGGTAAATTTAGCTATTAAAAGTCATATTTGGTAGAAGAATTGTGAGATAAGTGGATACAGTAGCTAGTGTCGTCTCAGTGTAGCTGCCTAAATTCAATTTGTACTAGTTACATTAATGTACAGCTTTAAACCTTCGTTTTGTATCTTCTCGTTACAGTCACAGTCCCTTGTTATTGGTTGAGCAGTTAGGTAGTCGTTAGATTTAACGATGAATTCATGCCTGTATGTCCTTCGGTTAGATTTCCAGTTAGTCCTTCTTTGTTAAGTTTGTTACATTTCTGGCCCAAATCAGTTAGTTTGTATATGTTGGGCTAATGAACTTTTGGGCCAGGCTTCATAATGGACTTGCCATAAAACGTTTTTTTTAAACTTTCAGATTTGATTTGCATTTTACATTTTATGAAAAGTTAATTGTTTTTTTTTTACTTTTATAGATTGAGTGGTAACATTTGTAATTTGTATTTTACAATTGTAGTTTAAATTTGTATTTTTACCTTTTACTTCTTGTGCATTTAATTGACGTAATTGCAAGATGTTTTTAGAATAGTACATATTAAGTAGTATAAATACTATTTTTACATTTTTAAATGCTTTGTGCCAATTAGACATAGAATTCCAAACAAGCTATTTTCAACCAAAAACAATAAAGTCGAGCTTAAAATTGTTATATCAATTCGGATTGAGTCGAGAAAAACGAACTAAAAAATGAAATATCAAAAATCGAAGAAATTCACGTTCATGAGGATGATTGCTTTGACCCGGGAGGTGACATTGACCATTCTATGATTGATACCTTTACGGCTTTGCCGAATAGCGACCATCCTATGTCTTTGGGGGATGACAATTTGTCTCCTTTACCCACCCCACCTCCCGTGGATCACGACCTCACATACTTCTCGTATGTTGAGCAGACCTTTTTACCTTCTATGACTTATCCTCATGCCTCTCATTTATTATGTTCATCCGGGAACGAGGATAAGGTTTTTGATCCCGGTATTACATTCGAGGCTTCCCCATGGACCATTTAATTTGGGGTCGAGTCAGGCTCGTGACTCGGTTAACAAAAACAAGCGCTTCTCGGGAGGCAACCCGATGATCTATTTTTCTTATCTATTTTCTACAATAAGTGTAGGGGGAGCCGTGTAGGTTGTTTGTTTTGTATGTTGTGATGTTGTGTGCAGGGTCATGTGCTTTAATGATCCACTTTTGGTACTTTTGACGTGACCCGTGTTCCCGTGTTTCCCGTGTTTCCCGTGTACCCGGTTCCTTCGATAAGTTTTTGCTATTGTGATTCAATCTTGTATATAAATAAAACGAATAATTGTAATCACTTTAGTTGTCCTTTCCTTAGCTCGATTTTAAACAACGTACTTAATGTCCTAAGTGTAGGGGAGTTTATTCTCCCACATGCTTAAACATTGAGGACAATGTTTATATTAAGTGTAGGGGGATTTCTATCGAAATTTTAGTGGGCTTTTCCATGAATTTGACCCCATTTTCACCGGAAAATTTAAAAAATTTTCAACGTTTTTCAAATTTTTGATTTATTTTGGCCTTATAGTATTTTTCTTTTATTTTCTTTTCTTTGCATCATATTTATATTTTCTATAGTCAATAATAAATAAATAAAATGGTTTTAACAAGTTTAGATGTCTTTGATATATTAGGCCCGTCGTGAATATTTTGACTCAACCCGAGTTTACTTATCCAAGTTTACTCTAGCTAGTATCCTTAACCATATGGACCTTAATTGGTTTATTAGGCTAAGCATCCACGAGTCACATTCCTTGAGATTTTAAATTGTGAAGAACGAGAGATGATAGAGTTAATTATAAGTTTGGTATTCTTTCATTAACTTATGTGAGTTAGTTATGAGCTTTTTCTCCCATCACTTGTTAATAAATATATTCGCAATAAATAAGGTTGTACGATTTGAAAAGTTACTTAGCTTCTAGCACAAGATCGTTTAAAAGTTGCTCGGTATTAATTAGAGTTCATAGCCAAGGCATAACTTATTTAAGCGGGACGCGAAGATTGGCATATCCAAAAAGGCCCTAACAAGGCATGAGGATACCCGAGTCCAAAAAGGCCCTCACAAGGCATGAGGATTCACTTTTTTTTGCTAAAGATCCTAAGAGATTGTGAAGATCATTAATCCAAATCAATATGATGGATCAAGACACACGACGAGAAGCAATTACTCCCCTAAAGATCATGGATAAGTCTATCCAAAAAGACCCTAACAAGGTATGAGGATAAATAGATCCAAGTCCGAAAAGGAGGCGGATCGTTGTATATCAAAATCCTAAATAAAGAAGAGGATAAATGAAGAAGTCGTGGTCAACGTTTGAAGCATCTTTCACTCTTTATGAAGATGTATACCAAAATGAAGAGAAGACCATAATTTCAAGATCGTCTCTCAAGATTTGAAGTTTGAAGTACAAGCCAAATATCGGTCCGAGAAAGGTCTCAAATCGTGAAACGAGTTATGCCAAGATATGAACTTTATGAGGTTTCGAGAAGCCGTTTTAAAAGATTTTGTCCTTTAGCTAACTATTGATTAAATCGTCCCACTTTATTTGCGGCCTTAATAATTATCGAAATAAGTCAAAAATGCATCCTCGTGATCATTCAAGACAAAAATAAAATACAAGAGATACACCGTAGGAATAAGGGGGTGTAAGTGATTAATTAAACCACATGAGTAAGTGTTAGTTGTACTAACTTATAGTAACAATGATCTCGTTTTTAAGCTTGGTATGGGGAACGTGAAACTTGAGGGTGATTTATATTCATGACACCAAAGTTCTAATTAAATTCTTATATTTCTTTACGAGTTTCTTCCATCAAATAATTTCCAAGTAATAAATTGTTATAAATTTTGTTTCTTTCAAAGTTTTTATCTTTTCATCATAGTAATAATTGTATATTTTAATAAAGGCCAAAATGGATTAACTATCAGGAAAATGTAACTTATGCTTTAAAATAATGCATTGCATGGGGTCATTCCAATGGTCAAGTGTAGGGGATTTAATAAGTGTGAAAACACTTATCCTTTTGCCACTAAAATCAAGGGAAAACAAGACCTAATCATGTGTTTAATGTCATAAAAGTCGGAATTACGCGTGGTTTTGTGTTTTTGTGATAAATAGGTACAAATGATCAAAAGAAGAGAGAACACGGGATTTCACGGTCAAATGTTGAAGAAAAGTCCAAAAAGAGACGAAGACGAAGTCAAAGACCAAAAGTGAGCCCAAGTTCACGAAACCCGACAAAATCGACACGAGCTTAAAGAAAAATATCGAGAAAACCGAAATCGAACTCATTTTTAGTGGAATTAATATTTTATGGAGATTATTGGGCTTGTGGGTCCCACATTAGATTAATGGGCTCAAAAGCCCATTAAGGAGTAATGACTATTTACATTTGGTAAAAAGCCCATTTATGGCCCAATTGAAATTAATAAATGGATGAAAAATGTAAATGGGCTAAAGCCCATTTTGATGAAAAAATGGTGGAACGTTTTGCTAGTCAAAAGTATTTACACACAATAATTTTGTTTTGTGAGATTGTCATTCAATCTCAATCACCGGTCAACCCACAAAATTTAAACCCACAAGCCCATTACACAATTAATGGGACGGTTATAGTATAAATTCTATTCACTTTTGTTTGGTCAAAAATCCTTCACTTCACTCGTCCCAACTTTTTACCCACTCAACCCCATTACTCGGTCAACCCCAAACCCCAGTCAACACATCTCACCCCTTTCACTCATTTAATAAAACATAAATTACCCACTCCCAACCCATCATTCGATACATACAAAGTTTTTCACTGTTTTTATTTCTCTCCCATCTCAAACAGCCACCATTTTTTTACACACAACCAAAACCCTAATTTTCCTAAAACAAAATTTACTCAAGGATTATTGGGGCTTTTACCCTTAATGGGTAATTCACCCAAAGAGAAATAAATCCCCCCAAAAATCGGAGGCAAACACCCACAAGATGGTCCTCACATCACTCCAACGTGGCAATCCATGTGGGAAGGGCAAATTTCAGCCGTAGATTAAAGAAGAAAAGAGAGAGAAAGAAGAAAAGATGGAATGAAGGGCCATGATTAAATGCTTAATGATGAAGCTAAGAAGAAGGTTTTTGGGGTTTGCCTATAAAAACCCCCACATCTTGTAATTGAGGGCTAAGCTTTTCTTTATTATTTTCTTTTTACTGTTTTTTTTAAATTAATTTTAGGAGTAGGATTTAAATTAGATTTAATTTTCTGAAAATTAGATTAGTTTTAATATTGTAATCTTTATTTTTCAGTTGATGTAATTTTTAATTTTAATTAATGAAAAGTTTGATTTTAATTATCTCCATCTCTTTTTAATTCTCTGTTAAAGTTTAATGATTAATCTGTTTTCCCTTTTTATTCTACTGTTCGTTATATTTAATCCTACTGTTTTATTTAATCCTACTGTTTTCGTTTAATATTATTATTAAAAAAAAAAAATAAATAAATAAATAAATAAACGAATATATTCGAGAGACTGTTTGAAGTTCCACTGTTCTTGGTTCGATGACTTGTTCGAGACGATGATGTTGATGATTTGAGGTGATGTCCGATTTGTTCAAAGACGGCTCAGCGCCGCTTCTTCGACCCAATGGATTCGTCAAAATGGTTCGAATCTTCTTTAATTTTTTTTCTAGTTTTAGTTTAAGTCTTAGTTTCTTTGTGTTTTGATTAAATCTGCTATTGTTTGCGTTTATTATCTGCTTATTGTTTAGTTAATTGTTCAGTTTAATTTTATTCTCATCTGCTTTTGATTGTTTGTCAAGTTAGTATTAATCTGCCAGTTTTATTTGCTTTTATTCGAATCTTATTTAAGTTTCTATTTGATACTGTTCATAGTATATTGGATTTCCGCTAGTGGTTGGGTTGCTTTTGTCAAATCTGCTTTTAGCTTGTTTTTAAACTGCTTATGTCTTTTTGCTTATTAAGTTTTAGCATATTCATTTTTTTAGTTGTCTGCTTGTTTAGATCTTATTTCTCTATCTTATTTATCTTGGTTTTTCAGCTTATTATACAGCTTATTTGTTTTCTTTACTTGCTGTCCAAAAAGATCCAAAAATAAAAATATTAGCTAAACTTTCGTCTGGGATGGGGTTCGAACCCCAGACCCCTCGCATCACAAGCCAACAACCCAACCAACTCATCTCATGCCTCTTTTGTGTCTACTTTCTCATAGTAAAATTAATATAGGATAATAAGTAGTGGCAGTTTTGATTAAATTAGTTTAAAGTTTATTTACTTTATTTAAAAAGTTTTTTATATCCTTTATTCAGTTTCTAAAAAAATAAAAAGATTATAAAAATAATTATTTTTCTTTTATAAATTAGTTTTCGTTTTAAATTTTCATTTAAAAATTGTTTTTATTTAAAAAGTCTTTATTGTAGTCTGTTTAATATATTTTTAGTTTAAAAATTAGTTTTGTCTTGTTTAATTAGTTTTCATTAAAAAAATAGATTTAAAATTTAGATTTAATTTTTAAAATTAGTTTTTATTTAAATTAGTTAAATTAGATTTTTAAAATTAGATTATCAAGTTTTTATTATTAAATAGTTTTTAATAATAGATTTTTTTTACATTAGTTTAAGTTTTATTTAAAAATAAATTTCAATTAAAGTTTTTAGTTTAATTAGATTTAAATTTTAAATAGCTTTTATTTTAAATCATTTTAAATTAGTTTAAATATACCAAAAATACTTTTCACCAAAAACAAAGTAAGTCGAAACGTTAAACCGGATTTCAATTCGAGTCGAATCGAGGAAAACGAACATTAATTGATACATACAAAATCCTAGTTTCAAAGACCTATATAAAGAATTCCCTTCACACTTTTCATTCAGTTTTTTTCATTCCTTTTTTCTCTCTTTTTCTGTTCGTAGGCATCACCAACACCATTAGGGTGTTTGGTGATTTTGATTCTTGTTTTTCCCAATCTTGTAGTTTAATCTTTGTCTTTTGATTGTTTAAACCTTAATCTATCAATTTAATCCTTTCATTTCATCTTGTTCATCTTCATCTTTTTGATTCAAAGTTAAAGTTCTTATTTGGTTAATTTGATCTTTATAAGTTATTGGGTTTTATGTTTTTATTGATGGGATTTGATGTTTATGGTTAGTAGATGATTAGTGATTAGTTTTGTTTAAGTTTTGGTTAAACACTTGGTGGATTTTGGCTTGAAATCGTGTTCCCCTGTTTTTCTGTCGCCTACTGTTCTTGAGTTTTTCCAGGTTCCGAATGAGCACAAAAGTTCCGAATGAAGGATCTTAGTGAAAAGTTCCGAATCAGTTCATTTATAAGTTCCGAATCAGTTCATCTATAAGTTCCGAATCAATTTGTACTAAAAAGTTCCGAATCAATTTGTTCCGAATGAATGGTTTTAAAAGTTCCAAATGAACGGTTTTTCAAAAGTTCCGAACCGATTTTGAAACTTCCGAACCAATCTCTTTCAAAGTTCCGAACCGGAACTTTTCAAAAGTTCCGAATCAGTCCAATTTAAAAGTTCCAAATGAAAGTCCTTTAAAAGTTCCGAATCAATTTTGTTTAAAAGTTCCGAATAAACTTCTTCCGAACAGAAAAGTTCTGAACCAATTTCCTTTCAAAAGTTCCGAACCGATTTTGTTTCAAAGTTCTGAACCGAATTTGTTTAAAGTTCCGAATAAAAGTCTTTCAAAAGTTCCGAATCAATTTGTTCCGAATCAAGGGTTTTTATCTTTTATTCTGAATTAATTAAATCTTCCGAATGAGCAGTTTTTGTCACGAATATTCCGGATCAGTTTTCTTTTGAGCATTTCGAATCAGAGTTAAGTTATATTTACTGTTTCTGTTTCAATTGTTAAATTTTAATTCAAGTTTTATTAATTGCTGTTAACGTAATTGCTTTTAGTTTAAGTTTACATCTTAGTGCATTTAAACCTTTTAGTAGATTAGAAAACCAACCCCTTTTTTTTAGTAACCAAGAACAATCATTCCACTTATAGCTGTGATCAATTCGAGAGGATACCGAGATTAAACCTGAACCCCATCCAAAAGCTAAGTATCAGACCCCTATAACTTTTGGATCCATTGCCCTTGTTAGGGGTTCTATTAGGAGTATTAGAGGTACCCCTCCTATTTTGGTTGAAGGTCTTAGCAGCAAAAGAAGTGGCATTCAACTTTGCCTCTGTATGATCAAAGTTGTTAGGAACACCCCTATGGGATTCCTTCACATCAGGAAGTAGATCCCTGGTGAGAAGTGCAGTTCTAACAGGTTGATAGAAGTCATCAAACCCCATTAGGAACTGCTTAAGCCTCATGATTTGTTGATGCAAAGCCAATTCAGTGCTAGCAGAACAAGAACATTTAACAGCACAAGTACACTTAGGAATTTTAGAAACAACATCAAACTCTCTCCAAAGAGAGTTCAGTCTGTGATAGTAATCAAATATAGAACTACCCCCTTGTTTAACAGACCCAATTTTTTGAAGTAAGTTATAGACAATGGAACCATCAACCTTATCATAAGTTTCATTAAGCTCTTTCCAAACATTAGCAGAAACAAGGCCCATATACACATCACTAGAAACAACATTCATAATCCAGGTAAGAACCATAGCATTGCATCTATCCCATTGAGCACACAAAACATCATCAGTATAAGACTCTCTTAAACAAGACACATCAACAAAAGTAAACTTGTTTCTAGCTTGTAAAGCAAGTCTCATAGCATTGTTCCACATTCTATAATTCTCAGTCCCCAATAACTTGAAAGGGACAAGGACAAAGCTACTATTATCACTATGATGAATGTGAAGTGGGTTTCCAGCATCCAAATTGCTGATGAGAGCAACAGGATTGGTAGTGGTTTTAGGGGAACCCATGCCACCACCATTTCCTCCACCACCATTGGGTGGTGGAGGAGGAGCACCACTAGCACTCATGAGTCACACAAAGAAAGAGCAGAGCAGACAAATCAATAAGCAGATAAGAGCAAACAAATAAACCAAGTAGAACAAGCTAAGAATAAACAAGACAAAGAAACCACAATAAACACTCAGAAAGTAAGCACCAGAAATGTCAAGCTGTGGACTGGGATTGGCCAAAGCAGGTATCCACACCAGTCAAGGCTGGAGGGTCAAGGTGTTAACCGAATCCGTTGCACCCACAAACTGAACAACAGTAGCTCACAAAAGTAACCAAGAGAGAGGCAAGTAAGAAAATGAAAGAATGACTTACAGTGCATAAACAACAATCAGTATCTATCAAAAACCACCCAATCTCTAGATTCACTTAGTCTAAAGGATGGGTGACTCACCAGCAGGAAACCCCCAAAAAAGTATAATTAGGGTTAGTAAAACCCCAATAATCAAAAAAGGTAATGGCACCACCAAGGATGATACCAGGGAACCAAAAGAAGTAAAACCCCGAAAAAATTAAATTAGGGTTTCAAGAAACCCTAATTTAATCTTTCAAGAAACCCTAATTCAATCTTTCAAGATTCGTAACGGCATCACCAAAAATAGCAACGGCACCACCAATAAAAGCTTCCTGGGCACCAAAGAACCAAGATCCCCAAAAAATAAATTAGGGTGTGTGAAAACCCTAATTATTTTTAAGGAAAAAATTAACGGCACCACCAAATCAACCTTCTAAAACAGCAGACAAACACCAAAAGCACCACCAGAATGAAGATCCCCAAAAAAATTATTAGGGTTTGAGAAACCCTAAATAAAATTTTGGTGACTAAGAGAAACAAGTATAAAAAACGAGAGTTGGGATGTGATACACAAAACCAGATCTAGCAACCTGTCTGTGATACCATGTTAAAAGACAAAGCAAATAACATGAATACCAAGATTATCACACAACCAACCTTCCCTTTGTGATATTTATTTTAAAGATTCAATGTACAAAACAGGAAAGATAAAGATTAGTCCTCAATCGAGTGCTAATCATACAAATATAAAAGAAAAGTGAGATCATCCCAACTAGGTTGATCCGATCTCCCTCAAATACATAGATCACTCAATCACACACGATTACAAGATGAAAATCAAACTCCCAGGTCAAGTATGAACTTGAAGAGAGAGAAAAAAGAGAGAGCAGCTACACACAGCTGTGTGTGTGTAGATATGTTGTGATATAGAAAACCCTAGTCAAAGACTAGGGTTATATTACTCGCCAAAGACAGCTGGGCCTCAACGGTTCCAAAGCCCACCAAAGGTAAAACCAAGCTCATCAATAAGTAACAAGCCCAAAACCAATAAACCTGAAAAAGACCAACAAATATAACACAAGCAAAAAATAAACATATGGAAAGATTGCCAAATTAACATCACTACACATTTCACTCCAATAGAATGATTTTTGAGTCACCTGGTCTTTAATCGGTTATATATCCCATTAAAGTGAAAACAATGTTCTGAAAACTGAGTTTTTAATCGATTTAGTTAAGTCGTCGAGTTTTCGAATATCGATTCAATCGACTCGACTACTAAGTCAACTCGGTTTTTCACAACAACAAAAATAAAAAATATTCTCAAAGAACAACAAAAAGTATATACATAAATCATAAATCATAAATCATGAATATTTCATATATTAAGCTTAAAAACCATTGACTAACAAATATAACATGTAAAAATAAAATTACGTTTAACCAACTGGCTTAACTCAGTGGGCCACCAAAGTTTAAGTGGTTTCTTTGGGAAGTTTCTTGGAGATCTCGGGTTCAAGACCTCCCACGGTCTTTCAGATGAAGCGGATAAGGAGTTGAACATAACTACGCGAGGGTTCGAAGAAGACATTCTGCCGCTTGGACGTCATTGCACGAGTCGACCCACTAACCACTAACATTTGTAGTTCTAAAAAAAATTACGTCGCAAAAATCTACAATTAACTTCTTTTATTTGTAAAAAAAACGAACAATACAAAACTCAACCGAGTCTCTAGAATCAGGTTGACTCGTTTTAATTTTATCCGTTTTTTCGATGAGAACCGGTTCAACCGGTTTAACCTGTTCGAATCGAACCGGGTTTTCAAAAATATAAAAGGGTTTGTAACCGTTGCATACTTTTGGCGCCATGAAATGAAATCCTCTCTTTTAAATTTTCTCAACAACTGTCAAACCCTTAAATCCCTTAAATCATTCCATTCTCACCTCGTCGTAAACGGTATCTTTTCGTCGTCCGATATCGTCCTCAACAAGATTATCCGTCTCTACTTTCGTTTCGCGTCATCCAAAGACGCACACAAAGTGTTTGATAAAATCCCCCAACCAAATGTCTTCCTATGGACCTCCATGATTCACGGCCACGTCGAAAACAAGCTTTTTTCAGACGGGTTTTTGTTTTTTCGTAGAATGCTGCGGGATTCAGTTGTGCCGTTGAATTTTACTATATCTGCGGTGGTTAAGGGTTTGGCTAGAGAAGGTGGTTTGAGAGAAGGAGAGGCGGTTTATGGTTTGGTTTTGAAATACGGGTTTGATTTTGACGTGATGGTGCAGAATTCTATGATTGATTTTTTTATGAGATGTGGGAAAACGGACTTGGCTAGATGTGTGTTTGACGAGATGTATGAAAAGGATATCGTGTCGTGGAATTCGATGATATTTGGGTATTGTAACAATGGTGGAATTGATATTGCGCGTGAGTTATTTAGTAGGATGCCTGATCGGAATGTGATTTCGTGGACTAGTATTATGTGTGGGTATGTGAGGGTTGGCGACATGACAGAGGCACGTGCTCTATTTGACGCAATGCCTGTCAAAGATACGGCTTCGTGGAATGTTATGCTTTCCGGTTATGTAGACTCGGGGGATATTGATGCTGCGATATATATTTTTGAAACAATGCCTTTCCGTGATGTTGGATCATGGAATTTGATCATCTCTGGTTGCTGTAAAGCTGGGAATCTTGAATCTGCAAGAAACTATTTTGACAAGATGCCAAGTAAGAACGTGGCTTCTTGGACCATGATGATCGATGGTTACATGAAATCTGGAAATGTGACTGACTCGAAGCTTTTATTTGATCAGATGCCTGAGAAGAATTTAATTTCTTGGTCTACATTGATCGGAGGGTATGCTAAAAACGGAGAGCCGCAAACTGCTTTAGAGTTGCTCGAATCCTTTAAAAAACAGCGTATTAAACCAGATGAAGCCTTTATATTGGGAGTTATTTCGGCTTGTTCCCAGTTAGGTGTGCTAGATGCGGCTGAGTCAGCCATCAGTGACTATTTGGGTCCCGCTCTTTTTTCCAATTTACACATGTCCACTAGCTTGATTGATATGTATGCAAAATGTGGAAACCTTGAAAAAGCTAGGCAACTATTTGAAATGACTTCTGGAAAAGACTTATTTTGTTATACTACTATGATAGCAGCGTACGCAAATCATGGAATGGGTCAAGAAGCCATTTTGTTGTTTGAGAAAATGAAAGAACATAAATTAAAACCCGATGCAGCAACATTTATTGGTGTTTTAAGTGCTTGTAATCATGGAGGTCTTATCGATGAGGGGTGGAGGTATTTCAAAGAGATGACGGATGATTATGGAATGCAACCAATAGATAAGCACTATGCATGTATGATTGATCTTCTAGGCCGTGCTGGGCGCCTCCATGATGCTTATAACCTAATATGTAGCATGAAGGTGGCACCGACTGCGGCTGTGTGGAGTTCATTGCTTGCAGCTTGTAGTGTTCGTTGCAACATTGAGCTGGCTGAAGCTGCAGCAGCTGAATTATTTAGGATTGATCCTGATAATTCAGGAAACTACGTTCTTTTATCAAATATATATGCTGCTTTAGGACAATGGCAAAATGTTTCTAGAGTTCGAGCAATGATGAGGCAGAATCGGGTGAGGAAGAATAGAGGTTCCAGTTGGATTGAATTAGACTCTGTAGTGCATGAGTTTGTCATGGGAGATTTTTACCATCTGAATTCTGATTGCATAAATTTTACACTGGATTTACTTCGAGAAGATATGAAGCTTGAGGAATAGAAACGGGTGTCCAACATTAAGCTTGAGCATAATTTTATATTGTACGACAGTCGATGAAATGGATACCCGGACTACATTTTCTTAGAGGAGAGGAGGCTGCATTTGCTAAGACGGTAAGTAAGCACATATATAATGAGCCAGACCTCTTATAAACGTATCCGCCCGAGGTAATCGCAATCCAACAAATAACTACTGATTCTAGTATGTGTGGACTTGCTTTATTATATGATGCCCCTGATATCGACATATCGTCATTAGCTCAGGCCGAATATTTCACCTATCTGATCTGATCGATATATTGTTTCCTTATTATAGGTCTAGATAAATCAGCAGAAGTACCATAATTCATATCTATTGATTTCTTTTTAATCATTTTATGTTGACTTTTCAATGCTTTAACTATGATGTAGGATCTATATACTTTAACTTACTCATTCATTAAACTGTTCCTTTATAAACTCTAGACTTAGGTCATGTGTAGCTGATAAGCAGTATTAATTTATCTTGGTTCTGCAGAATTCATTACTACTATATCATTGCAGTTGGCACAAGTTTAAAAAAAAAAATTTCATTATTAACAGTACGAAAATAATATGGACCATAATTTAAGCTTCTTCCTATGCTTTTTAGTTTCACCATTTGTAGTATTCGCTCTACTTTCTATCAACACTTTTTTTCTTTACTGAAATGTGCTGGAAGGTATATTGTGAAAGAACATATCTATTGAACTTTACAATGATGTAGTGTGTGGTACCTATTGTCGAGATATGGGGTGCTGTCATTCTTCTTACAAGGTAGGATCAGAAATTTGACCACTTACAAAGCAATTGTTTGGATGTAAGAAAGGAGCAATGGTTCAATTCAGAAAGGCCTAGTATGAATCTTCGTAGAACTCCCCCTCCCCATAAAGTTAGAGATACTTTTCGAATTTTAGTCAAACGAGCCTTCCCTGAACCCCACAAGACTCTAGTAGATTTTGATTAGAGAAGTTAGAGTGTTCCGCTCCCTTGACAGGATGACAACTGTCAGAGTGTCAGGTTTTTAATAATGTGATAATGTGACCATATGAAGCTTTAGATACAATTTTTTTCGCTATAACAATTTTAAATGGTGAACAAAATTACATCTTACTAGAGTTTTCAAAGTAATGTTGAGTTTATTAATCTCATCAAAAGCTAAAGCACAATCATTATAACACTAACCCCGATTGTCATAGTCCTTTCTCCAGAGTCTTGATATAAGCTAAGTAATATGGTCAGGTGGGCAATTGGGCATCCGCAATATTATAAACTAGGGAAGGGTGTATCTTATGACATGCTTGTGCTGTCAATATTAATGTGTATGTATAAGTATATCTGTTTTCCTCCTACAGATAATGTTGGAGAGCATTTGCGGTTGTTCCAGCGCTTTTTTAGGTGAGTGCAGGTCTCTCGGCTAGCATTTTAATTCATGTGTGATTAACTATCCAACATGGTTTCACTTCTTCCTATAGAGATTTCTATATACATAAATTGTCTTATATATCAACATAGTCGCACACATACATAGACATACAATGTGCATCATGTATCTATATATATGTGCAAGTAGGTGTGTGTATGTTTGCATATAGGACTTGCTAATTTAGACATCCTAAATTATAATTTTAATTAATTTCAGTAATCATGTCACTATTAAATCTTTCACCCATTCAACAAAATAAGTCCATTTGTTAACTACTAAACAACCTTATTATATATAAAAACATATTATCTATAAACTTTTGTTAATTACTAATATTACTCTATGTATAAATGTTTGTTTGTGCGTGTGTCTTTAAATTATTACGTATATAGTAAGACAAAATTTCTTTAAATATAGAAAAAAAGAATGTGGATGGATGATGATGTTAAGTACGTTTATGAATGGCTAAGGGAGCTGTATACTTGATAAAGGTAAATTAATAAGGAAAAAAGATACTAAGAAGATATTATTATTATTATTATGACATTGCAATGGTTTAGTTAGGAGAGCAGCAATAGAAAATTCCCTATATTTAAAAATGTAGATTCCCATTTATAGCTTAAACCGCTCTTCTCATGCCAAACACAATCTGCTGATACATGCTTAAAAAGCATCATCGTGTTTCTTCCATACTTATTTTTTAAATGTAACAGCCCACAGAATATACTTGACAACACACAGAATCGTATAATATTACAAATATAATTAACACTTTGTGCAGGCAGAAGCTAGGTAAATCAAGATTTGGTGATGATTTAGATTTGCTTTGAATTAGTGATTGAACGTATCCCTGGTTTTGAGATAAGATAACGATAGGCGAATGCATAAGACCCACCAACACATGGTTTAGGATCATTCTGGAATTAGGGCCCCCTTTCCCTCCACAATAGGGTAGGGAGTGATAGTGGCCTTGGTTTGGTTATCCCTTCATATATACAATGACAAAAACTTAATTAAGGGAATGCTATTGTTTTTAGTTTTTGATTTGATTTTCTTACTTTAGGAGAAAAAAGGTTGGCTGTTATGAACCAGTATATGCGAGAAGATGAGTTACGCAGCTCATTTTGGTTAAAGTTTAAGCTCAAATTATCTGACCTTACTAGCTTCCTGGAAATATGTATCTCTTCACATTGGTTCAAGAACATTGTCATGGACGTGTCGTTTGGGTCAAAATATATCGCTTTTATGCATATTTTCACCCATGGGTCGGTTTGACCCAATATACTTTTTGTCCAAGTTCCTTTCATAAACCATCAGTGTGTCATTGTTTAAATAATAATATAACTTTTTAGTATTAACGAAAACGGTTTTATGATGCAGTAAAAGTATTTTGTGCGACTTTGAACTATATTTTTTCAGGGAACTGTTTTCGAGTTTCCTTGTTAGCTGTAAAACATTTCCTGAATCGACCCATTCATAGATTAAAGAGTTGAGATTCATTCACAAAGTTCCTGTACTATCTATAGTTCTATACACTTCACCAGCCTCGAAAGTCGAAACACACGAGGGATTAATAACTATTAGGTCCCCTAATGGGTACCAAGTGTGAGTTAGATGAACTAAAATGATGTTTACTTCTTGGCAAACAGATAAAGTTGATTTTCCGTATCGTAAATCAGATACTGCGGGTTACTTTCTGTCTAAATGTTTGGCAAAGTGCAAACCAATGTACTAGTTACTTTGGTAAACACATCTTAAACATGTGCTTAGTCCTTGAAATTCACTGAACCTGTATCTTGATTAAACAAATTAAACATTGGAAACTTAATCCGCCTTTAGAAAATTTAAAGACCAAGTAAAGTGAAACTTGATAGAAAATTATAAATCCCATCTTTTAAGTAAAAAATTAGTCGAAGATCTTTTGTTAATAGCACAGGGCTCCAAAAGGATTATCCTTTACAACTTGTATTATGACTTTACATTAGAAAAATGTCTACAAAGCATAAATAAAGGTGTAAGGTGGTCAATATTATAATCAGTCTTATTTTTAAAGTTAGTTCTAGGGTATTTAATGCCTACCAATCAGCTAGCATAATTATTAGGATTATCTTTTAATTAGTCGAATAATAAACCAACACGTTTGCTTTTAGGGACATCTTAATTGCGTTTATTACTCAAGTCATATTACATCCACATGAAGCAATGTAGTTGGAATCTTTCATAATTTTGGCAAGGGAACAAGTTGATTAGCGTTCCTATTCAATTAGTGTATAGGAATATTCGGTAGAAACAATTTTCGATAGTTAATGCATACAGATACCAATTGCCAGCTTCTGTTCATCTGCACCCGTGATGACTATTGACTATCAATGGCCTCATGTGCCATGTGAATTTCTATTATTTTGCTAATTTTATTAGGAAAGATGTACTATTACAATGGCCCTTCTGCAGGGCCTGCTATTTGTAAATAACCACGACCTGTTGTTATTTGCAGGAACCGTTAAGTTTATTAGAGTTAGACATCTATTGATTTACATTACTGAACAAAGTTAGGTGTATGTATAGTTCTTAACGGATTTACCACGGGCTTTTGGTGCCACTGATCTGTACGCATTGATATCCGACATAACATGTTAGGAAGATATCTTATTTGCTGGAGATTTGACCTTTTATGGGTCACCTTTAATAATTCATTTATGCTCCCTTCCTCCCCTGTTCCCTTATGATCTGTACTATCTCATTATTGGTAGTTGAATTTGATTATACTTTTTCTTAAATTTCAACCACAAGTGATTCATTTTCTACGCCTCATAGATGAAACGACAATATGTTCTGTCACAAATTGATGAATTGTCTTTCAACATA
Organism: Glebionis coronaria; assembly: GCA_025667525.1. Taxonomy (NCBI): domain Eukaryota; kingdom Viridiplantae; phylum Streptophyta; class Magnoliopsida; order Asterales; family Asteraceae; genus Glebionis; species Glebionis coronaria. The sequence goes on from CM046880.1 coordinate 25,763,072, forward strand.
ATGATTGAGATTCATGTAGTTGCTAAGAAACTAACACAGCTATGCAAATGCATCCTTTTTGTTAAGATATTTATGGACTCAAATTACGAACCATTGTGGTCCTTGATTTAGATGTTAAAAACATGAATGAATCAATCTGTAGGCGTTGTCGCTGTTAGAATTTGATCATTATTCTTGCTGAGAATATGATTTTGTTGGAATTTAGGACCTGAGATCTGAGTAGTTTTCTAACTTAACAATCTGGTATACTAAGAAATCAATAAATATAATTGATACATGTTCAAAAATCATTACATTCAAGACTTAGAACATCAAAGAACCTCAAAAAACATCACTGATATTCCTGCCACAAATTTTTACAGAAGCAAAACTATATATAATCATACTATAGATTGACTTAGTTTTCGGTAAATCCTATAGATTGACCTGCCAAAGTTCATTGATACAGATGACATATTCAAAACATGAAAATAATTCTTGAAGAACACAAGCTGAAAGATCAATTTCTTCTCTTCCACTCCATGCTATACTTCGAGATATCATCATAATCTTTGACAATCATCATACATTGCATCCCAACCCTTTCGCTTCAGATCCTTTCATGATTCTCATTCTCTTGCAAGATACCATAAACATTCTGCATATCACATCATTTACATTCATAAGCATACTATTTTAGATTTTAGATCATATATCATTAATATATCTACATATGAAAAGAAGGACTTACTCCCATGGAACATCACCAACAAGCATCCAATCGCCATCTTTGTCTTCATAAGTAGGTGCGTATTCAGATCCTTTATAACCATCTCTCTCAGAATACACACCAATTGTGAGCTTAAACATATTCTCCAAAGCTTTAAGAAGCTCTGAGTAACCTTTGTAAACCTTCAAATCAATCTTCCTAAGATAAGGCGCACCATCCATGCTAACTTTCACATACATCCCACTTTCGCTTTCCGTCTTTTTGGCTTGAATGTTGTTCTTCCTGTAGTTCCTAACTGGTGGCCATCCAACCACTTGTGATCTGCCATTACATAAACAAAGACACCAATTAATAAAAAAGTTCCTTTAGAGTCAAGGTACATTTAGGGTATATATAAGAACTTTACGACTAATATATATGACTTACTTGGCTGCAGGTGCACTGTCTTTGGGTGCATTTGTTTCGCTTCTGGCATCAGTAGTTTCAGGCTGAGATCTTTTGTTGTTGGTGTTCTTAAAGCATGACATGTTTGGTTGTTTATCAGATTCATCTCTTCCAGGCAATCCTAGAGTAAGACTCAAACCATCTTCCATATTCATTTTGGTCTCCACTTTTTAAGCTTTCTTTCTCAAATCTGTAAGAAATTTTGTTTGTTTTGTTGAGAGAGTTTTAGTTGTTAGCAAATGTTAGATAGGCTGGTATATTTATATACTACTAGTACTATATGAATGTATGAAGTGTGAATGTAAGAATTTACAAGAGGGGTGTGTGGTAGGGCTGGGACAAGTATTTTATGTTTTTTTGTGGGGTAGGATGTTAATTAACTGTTTTTTAAAGTTGTTTACTTTTTCCTCACCTAAAACTTAAATAAATCTTTCATTATTAAGATTCTTTTATTTTAAAATAACATTCCAAGCATGTTATTATTAGAAAGGAAAATTTTAAGTTATAATTAAGAATCACAAAATGAGTTTGGTAAGCTAAGATATGTAGATATTAGCATGGATGGAAACGAGATGAGCTGAGCACGAGCATGGCTCATGATAAGTTTCACAAGCTCAGGTTCGGCTCATATGTATGATGTGTTGAGTAAATAAAACACAAATCAATTTGACTTGTTAAATATATATTTTGCGGGCGTTTATTTATTTTGAACTTGTTTATACACATATAATTTTAGAGGCTTGTATAAGCTCGTGAAACTAATAATCTTTATTTTTATTTTTAAAAAAGACAAACATTTGTTAAGCAATTACCACGATACAAGAAAAAAAGTTGGCAACTCATCCTTTAAACAAGACTATTAGTAAAGAAGATACAGTAAAAAAAGAAAAAGAAAAATATAATCAATTTATATATATAATTCAAGCTCAATTATTAAATGAGCTTCAATTCAAGCTCAATTATTAAATGAGCTTCAACTTAAGCTCAAACTCGCATGCGCTTAGTTTATGCGATTATACGCAAATAGCATAAGTATAGGTTTACTTTGGCATATATATATCATTCATGTCAAACACAAATGAAATAATGAATATAATTCATTTACTTTATTCATTTCAAAATTATTATCTATAAAAGTTGAGAAATACATCATAGTTCCAAATTTTTTTTAACATAGAAACAATTTTACTCTCGATTCATCAATTTACAACCTTTTTAAAATTTTATAATTATAATCTCAAATGAAAGTAATATAATAATCTCCATCTAAACTCTCTATATATCTTTATAATTAAACAATTAATTTAAGACAATACGGAAAAAATGAATTATAATTTTGAAACGGATGTAATATAAGATAAAAATTTATCCGTTACGCTTGACTTTTGGCGAAATATGATAGTAATATTTTTTTATGCTTTTTATGGAGTATACATAAATTTATCCCTTAAAGATTAGTTGTGGCTTGAAATAGTGAATATAATTCATTACTTTATTCGTTTCAAAGTTATTATCTATACAAAAAAACACGTTTGAGAAATGCATTATAGTTACAGTTTTTTTTTACACAGAGACAGTTATAATTTCAATTCATTAATTTTTTTTAATATTTATAATTATAATCTCAAGTGAAAGTAATATAATAATTTCGATCTAAACTCTCTGCATATTTTTATAATTAAACTAGTTAATTCAAGACAATAAAAAAAAACGATTTATAATTTTGAAACGGAAATAATATAAGATATAAATTTATCCGTTACGCTTGACTTTTGGCGAAATATGATAATACTTTTTTATACTTTTTATTGAGTATACATAAATTTATCCCTTAAATTGTGGCTTGACTTTTATGATAATATGATTAAATTGGAATATTGCAACTTATTTGTAGCTATAATTAGTAAGTTTTGAAAAAGAAAAAAGAAATGGAGGGAGGAAAGAAGGGAGTGAAAGAAGGACAAAGGTAAGGTAAGGTTGTCGGGAGCAAAAGCAGCAGCTTTGATGCAAACGCTCCTTCATTTGGGGGACAAGCTTCAGACAACTTCAGCCGCCCATATGGAATTTTAATTCATCATTTCAATGCTCAAATATTGACTCAACCACAAACGTTCATTGCTCAATATTACACATTTTGTCCTCGGGGTTTATCGCTTTCGCATATGTTCACATTTTGTTACGATCTACGTCCTTTTCACTAACGCTCGTTAGTTATTTCCGTTTCTCGCCTTCGCGTGCGGTCCACGTGAGGGTATTCTAGTCTTTACATTGTTCTCGCCATAACCCTCCTTGTATATTTATCTTCTAAAAAACGCTAATATAATTCCTTTACTTTATTCGTGTCTTCGTCCTTTTCACTAACGCTTGTAGATTATTTTCGTTTCTCACCTTCGCATGCGTTTCACGTGAGGGTCAGAGACGAAGCCACGACCATATATGATCAGGTGCACCAAACTTTTTGAGCCGTAATTTAAAAAGTTAAAATTTATTTTCTATTTTTAAATATACTAACTAAATAAGACTAGAAACACATTTTCGAATAACCGAGTGCATTTAAGATGCATTTAGAAGAAATCGATGTTTTTTTTATTAAGAAGTAAGCTATTAACCTGGAGGGCTTTGGAGTATTTAAGCTAAAAATGGAGGGGGAGTATTTGCACTTGGATGGGAAGTTTTATTCTGGAAGGACTATTCTTGCCAACTTGTGGAAGTTTTGGACAACTATGCTAAATGGAGTATATAAGCTCCCCACCAACTCTAGTTTCATTAATTCGTTCAGTTTTACTTTTCTCTTATCACTTTCTAGAGAGAGAAACATTGATTGATTCATCTTGATCAATCTTGTGAGTTTGTGAGTGTGTTAGTTTGATTCATTCTTGTATTCAGAGATATTGTAATTGATTCATTGATAAAGAGGGCCAAGGGGTGGTTGGCTGGGTTCTCTGTTATAAGTTCTTGTTGATTTTGATCATTGATTTGTTAGTTTTTACATGGTATCAGAGCTCCGTTTCTCTGAATCGTGATTAAAATCTTTTTCCAAAATTAGGGTTTTCTAAAAATTGGGGGTTTCGATCTATTTGTGTAGATCTTGGCTTCTTGGTGGGTGGACTGTTAATTTTACTAATCAATTTGTGTTTTCTCAAATTTAATTGGGTTTTTTTGAAATTAGGGTTTCAATTATTTTTGGGGGTTTTTGGTTAAAACGTTTTCTTGATCTAATTGATGAACTGTGGGTTCATTCTTTGGGTCTAATTGTTGTTTTTTGGTGATTGATTAGAAAACCCTAAAATCAGATATTAGGGTTTGTTCTAATACTGGTAAGTATTTGTTATTATTGGTATTTGTTGGTTGTTTTGTTCACGTACAAGTTGTTTTTCCGCTGCGTTGACTTTTAGATCTTCTTGATCTGTTTTGGTTGTGTTGTTGGTTTCTCTGGATTGTCTTAATCCAGAGTTCTTACTTGGTTTGCTGCGCGTGCACTGTAACACCTTGCTCTCCTTTAATCTTTTTGTTCTTGTTATAGATTAGTTGATTAGTGGGTTTTAGGTGTCGAAGGGATTAGCTAGTTGTGGTGGTTGATTGATTTGGGATTTGTGATAGTTATTTGTTAATTGTAGAGGAGGTACAAGGAGGTTGTGGTTCTTTTTTGTTTTGTTGGTTCTGTTTGTGTGTTCTTCGTTGGTTGTTTAGTTTCTTGCTTGTGTTGCTATGTCTGGTTCTGGTCCTAGTTCACCCAAGGGTGAGAATCCACCCAAGGTTGCTAAGACTGATGAAGTTGTTAAATTTGATGTTTATGATCCTCTTTATTTGCACCCTCAAGATATTGGTTCTCAGTTGGTTACCTTCAAACTTGAAGGAACTGAGAATTATAAAGTGTAGTCTGCTGCTGTAAAGCTTGCTTTACAAACTAGAAATAAACTTGGATTCATTAATGGTAATTGTGTGCAAGATACTAATGATGGTCATGCTAGAGATCAGTGGGATAGGTGTAATGCTGTTGTGCTTTCTTGGTTACTTGGTTGTGTTTCACCTGATTTATATAAAGGACAAATATTTTCTAAATATGCCCAAGATGTTTGGGATGAATTGGAAGAAACATATAATAAGCAAGATGGTTCTGTGATATATAATCTACATCATGAGATATATACTTTAACTTAGTCTGGTATGTCTTTATCTGAATATTATCATGAGTGTAATTCTTTGTGGAGACAATTTGATGCTCTTGTTGAGTTACCTGATTGTACTTGTGATGGGTCTGAAGCTCCTAAAGAACATGATCAGCTTCTCAGGCTGATGCAGTTCTTGATGGGGCTTGATGATTGTTATAATGTTGTGAGAAGCCAGATTCTCACTTCTGATCCCATACCAGATTTGAGAACTGCTTTTGCTACTTTGTCTAAGGATGAATCACATAGAAATGGGTCTAAAAATAATAAGACTAGTCCTTCTGCTTTGGTTGTTAAGTCTGGTGGAAATTCCAATAATTGGAATTCAAACAGAAATAATAATACTGGAAATTCTAATAATGGGAGTTCTAACAGAAATAATAACAATAATTGGAATGGTAACAGGACTGGGTCAAATGGGTATAGAAATAGTAATCTTGTGTGTACTCATTGTAACATGAAGGGTCATACAGTTGACAGGTGTTTTGAGTTGATTGGTTATCCTAACTTTAAAAGGAATAATAATAATTTTGCTCAAAACAATGTTCATAATGTTAGTGTTAATGATGGTAATTGTGATCAGGGTAAGAATATAGCTCATAATCTTACTCCTGATCAATATCAAAGGCTTATAAAATTGCTGAATGTTTCTGGAGATAACTCAATCTGTTCTGCAACCATTGCAGGTACCTTTAGAGTGAATAATTGTGTTGTTAGTTTTTTATCTTGTATATTTTTTAACTACAATTCTAACATTAGTACTTATTGTACTTATGTTGGATGGATTATAGATTTAGGAGCTAGTCAGCACATAACTTTTTCTGAAAAATTGTTATTTGATGTTATTGATGTGTCTTCTTTGCACATAAGTGTTGCTCATCCTAATGGGACTTTGGAATATGTGAAAAAAATTGGGTGTTTTAAAATTAATAATTTGGTGATTAAAGATGTGTTGGTTGTTCCTGGATATAAAGTTAGTCTTTTGTCTGTTCAGAAATTGTCTAAAGACAATAAAGTTAATGTTAGCTTTAATGAAAATTGTTGTGTGATTCAGGATTTAGCTCACAATGTCCTAATGGGGACTGGTAGTGGAAAAGATGGTTTATATTTTCTTGATGAAGGTAGGCCTGTGTTTAATAAAAGTGTTAGAAGTTGTCAAATGTCTAGTTCTATTTGGCACAATAGGTTAGGACATCCAGCAGATCAAGTGCTAGATGTTCTAAGAAAAGATAATTCAGAAATTAAACTTAAAGGATTAGAACCTTGTGATGTCTGTCATAAGGCTAAACAAACTAGGGAGTCCTTTTCTTTGAGTGATCATAAAACCAAACAGCTTGGTGATATTGTTCATCTTGATGTTTGGGGACCATATAGAGTTGCTAGTAGATAAGGATTTAGATTCTTTTTAACTGTGGTTGATGACTATACCAGATCTGTGTGGGTTTTTTTTATTAAAAAGTAAAACTGAAGTGTTTTCATGTGTTGAAAGTTTTATCAAACTTATTGATAATCAGTTTAATAAAAGTATTAAAATTTTCAGAAGTGATAATGGAACTGAGTTTGTTAATAACAGGTTTTCTGAATTTGTTAAACTTAATGGTATTATTCATCAAACCACTTGTGCTTATACTCCACAACAGAATGGTGTTGTAGAAAGAAAGCATAGACATTTACTTAATACATCTAAAGCCCTCATGTTTCAGGGGGGCATTCCATTGAACATGTGGTCTGAATGTGTGCTAACTGCTACTTATTTAATTAACAGGTTACCTACTGCTGTATTATCTGGTAAAAGTCCTTATGAAATGGTTTATGAGTCTAAACCAAGTATTCTCCATTTAAAAGTTTTTGGATGTTTGTGTTTTTCCAATGTGTTAAATGTTTCTGACAAATTTGAGTCTAGGTATGAAAAATGTGTCTTTATTGGATATGCTTTTGATAAGAAGGCATATAAACTGTTTAGTTTGGAAAGTAAAAAGTTTTTATTTTCAAGAGATGTAAAATTTTATGAAACAGTTTTTCCTTTCAAAAACGATGTGATTAGTAAAGAGTTTGTTTTTTCTGAAAATGGTGTTGATGATTTAAATTTTTTTAACATAAACAGTCAAGTGCCTAGTGAATCTGATGATGATAATGGAGATAGTATAGGTAGTAAGCATAGGCTTGTACCTGAAACCAATGGTAAACCTAGTGACAGCACTGTAGAATCTTGTAAAAGCAAAGAAGGTGTTCATACTGATACAGATATTGTTTCTAAGGTAGATAGATCATCTAATACTAATACAGATTCTAGTAGGAAGGACACTAGGGTTGAGTATGCAACAGAAGAGGTTTCTGAGGGTATACCAAACATTGGTAGTGATGATGATAATTCCTCTGAGGATGAAGGCATTGAGTCTTTTGGAAATTTGTTTAATTGGTCTCCAGAACCAGCAGCAGATAACACTGTTAGGAGAACTAGTAGAAAGATTAATTTTCCTTCTAAGTATAAAGATTTTGTGCTTAACAAGGATGTTAAATATAGTATTAATAAAGTTGTTAGCTATGCTAATTTAAGCATTGATAATTTTGTGTTTACCACTAATCTTAATAAAATTCATGAACCTACTCATTATTCTGAAGCTATCAAAGATAGTAGATAGATTGAGGCCATGAATCAAGAAATGGAAGCCTTAAACAGAAATAATACATGAATTATTACTGATCTTCCTGAAGGAAGAAAGGCTATTCCATGTAAATGGATTTGGAAAGTTAATACAAATCTAGTGGTGATGTAGAGAGATTTAAAGCTAGATTGGTTGCTAAGGGCTTTAATCAAAGAGAAGGAATTGATTATGATGAAACTTTTTCACCTGTGGTTAAAATTGTTACAGTTAGATGTGTTTTGAGTTTAGCTGTTAGCAATAACTGGCCATTATTTCAGTTGGATGTTAATAATGCTTTTTTATATGGAGAACTGGATGAAGAAGTTTATATGAAAATTCCTGAAGGTTATGGTGATGAGAATGGTAACAAAGTTTGTAAATTGGTTAAGTCTTTGTATGGGTTAAAGCAGGCTCCTAGAAAATGGAATGAGAAGCTTGTTTATGTTCTTACTGAAAATGGATTTGTTCAGAGTCCTAATGATTTTTCTTTATTCATTAAGAATAGTAATGGTGTTTTCTTAATTTTGCTTGTTTATGTGGATGACATTGTTATCACTGGCAATAACCTTGATGAAGTTAATAAATTTAAACAATTTTTAAGTACCAAGTTTCTTATTAAAGATCTTGGAAAACTTAAATATTTCTTGAGCATTGAGGTTATAGACATTGATAATGGTATTTGTCTAACACAAAGGAAATATTGCACTGAGTTGTTGTCAGAATTTGGTATGTTAGGATGTAAACCATGTGGTGCTCCTATAGAAGTTAATCCAGATAGTAAAAAGCTGAACAAGAAAATTGGCGAGGATAAAAAATTGACTGAGACTACTTCATATCAAAAACTTGTGGGAAAATTGATATATTTGACTATGACTAGACCAGATATTGCTTATGCAGTACATTGTCTTAGTCAAGTCATGCATAATCCTATGACTTCTCATCTTAGACTTGCTTTCAGAGTGCTTAGATACTTGAAAGGTGAACCTGGTTTAGGTATCACTTTTAAGAAAAGTGATTGTAGTAAGCTGAATGTGTTTGTGGACTCAGATTGGGCTAAATGTAAAATAACCAGAAGATCTTTGACTGGTTATTGTGTTTTTCTGGGGAACAATTTGGTCTCTTGGAAGAGTAAGAAACAAAGTGTTGTTTCTAGATCTTCCACAGAAGCTGAATATAGGGCTATGTGTAATGTGTGCTGTGAAGTCATGTGGATTCATAAAGTGCTTAATGATATGAAAGTGAATGTTATTCTACCTGTTGATATGAATTGTGATAACAGTTCTGCTATTCAAATATCTTTGAATCCTGTGCTTCATGAAAGAAGCAAGCATTTTGAAATTGATCTATATTTCTTAAGAGAGAAAATATCTGCAGGATACATTAAACCCATAAAAGTTAAATCTGAACATAATACTGCAGATGTTTTTACTAAAGGCTTGCTTATATCTGACCATAAGAAATTTTATAGTATGCTTGGTTTGTATAATGCTTTTGCAGGTTAAGAGCTTAAGGGGGAGTATTAAGAAGTAAGCTATTAACCTGGAGGGCTTTGGAGTATTTAAGCTAAAGATGGAGGGAGAGTATTTGCACTTAGATGGGAAGTTTTATTCTGGAAGGACTATTCTTGCCAACTTGTGGAAGTTTTGGACAGCTATGCTAAATGGAGTATATAAGCTCCCCACCAACTCTAGTTTCATTAATTCGTTCAGTTTTACTTTTCTGTTATCACTTTCTAGAGAGAGAAACATTGATTGATTCATCTTGATCAATCTTGTGAGTTTGTGAGTGTGTTAGTTTGATTCATTCTTGTATTCAGAGATATTGTAATTGATTCATTGATAAAGAGAGCCAATGAGTGGTTGGCTGGGTTTTCTGTTATAAGTTCTTGTTGATTTTAATCATTGATTTGTTAGTTTTTACATTTTTAAAAATTAATAATAAATAAAAAAAATCAATAAATGTCACGAGCACCCACGGAACACCTCCTAACTTCATCCCTGATGAGAGTATTCTAGTCTTTACATTATTCTCGCCATAACCCTCCTTGTATTTTATCTTTCTTCAAGAAACTCTAATAAGACGAAATGTGCGACTAAAGTTTGTGTGGTATATTAATTTAACTACTACACATTTTATAACTTGAACCAAAATTCACATATTTAAAAAGACATTCTACTTATAAATAATTAAATGTGTTTTTTTGATTGAATTAATTATATATAAAATGAGAAATGCTAGACTCACAAAAATTTTACAAAATAAATTCCACAAAATAAGTTGTCATGGTTATCATTGGTCATAAGCAAAAAATGATTTGAAAAGTAAGAAAGAGAGTACCACTCTTTAACATGCCATATTATTTTGTAGATTTTATTTTGTAAAAGTTTTGTGGTTCTAGCATACCTTATATAAAATAATATATGTATTTACATAAAATACATAACTTTGATAATAAATAATTTAATACAAATCCTAAACTTAATAGACCATAAGTTTATAATCAGACTTGAGCTAATACCTAACGTCTAATAAAAATATTTAAAATTAACCAATATTGATTTGCGATGCTAGTAAGTCTCTTTTTACATTTTCTGGTTATATGATCGGTTTAGTTACACTAATTGTGACTTAATATGTGATGTCTTTTTAATATTAGATGAAAATAAAATGATACTATAGACTATAGAGATAAAAGTGAAAATAAGAGTTTTTCTGGAATATAGAATATGCAACTGGTTATTAATGAGCACGGTACTGGTATCGTATCGATCCGTACCAAATTAATAGTATCGATTTTTTTCGAGCGTAAATTAATGGTATCTGTATCGTATCGAACATGATTCAGATATTGGTACCGGAAAATCGGAATTTTCTCGTTTTTTGGGAATTTCCTGATTTGGTACCGATCCCGTACGGCCGTACCGAATTAGTGGTACCGAATTTTTTTCCACCATATTTCGTAGTATCGATACCGTATTGAACGAGATTCGGGTACCGAAAATTGGTATGGTTCGGTTCGATTTCGAAATTCGGGACAAAATGCTCATCCTACAACTGATGATTTATTTAGAGAGAAGAATATAAAAACTAAAATACCTTCACGTGAAACGTAGGTAAAAATAAATGATGGAAAAAATGAACGTTAATAGAAAGGACGTATATCGTAACAAATTGTGAACAACAGTGTCATTATGTGTAATTAGAGTTTGAAAAGTTGCAAAAACGATAAAACCACGAGGACAATTTGTAGTATACCAAACTTCCAAACAAGACTAACATCCCATGTGAATTTATGTGGGTACCTCTTGTACTCCGTGTATTTTTGGTGGAAATAAGCTACCACTTGACAAAAGTTACAAAAGTTTTGGCATGACTTGATAAATAATACTCTCTTCGTTTCAAAATTATAATTTATATTACTCTTTCCGTCCCATATTAATAGTCCACCGACCAAAAACACGCATATTAATAAAAACATAACCTTTTCAGCTTTCTCTCTTACTTTTTACACAATGACAATTTTGTCCTTAACCATTCAATTACAACTTCTTTATTGTTTGTAATAATACCCTCAAGTAAGAATAATATGGTAAACATAATCTACATTTCTTATCTATTTTTGGACTGGACTTTTAGTTTGGGAAGTCCCAAAATAATAATATAGACTATTAATATAGGACGGAGGTAGTACTATTTTAAACGTCTTAAATTAATTATCTATTTTTAAAAATAGATAAAAATTGTAAAGTAAATTTATCATATTACTTTCATTTAAAAATATTATTACAAACAATAAAAAAAGTTTAAAAGTAAAATTGTTATTGTGTAAAAAATAAAAGAAAAAAAACTGAAAAATGATATTTTTATTAAATACGTATTTTTTGTCGCTAGACAATAATTATGAGACGAAAAGAATATATGTTTTTTTTCGATTGACTGTAATTTTAAGACGAAATTTCTTTTAAAAAGAGTGTAAGTAAATTGAGGACGTGATTAGTATTATGTTCTTTAAAAAAGGGAGATTTGCAAATATACTCAACTAAAGTGATTTATTTGCATATTTTCTCAAAGTACAAGGTTTTAATGCATATTTACAATGCGGTTTAAATGCATTTTGAAAAAATATACAAATATGAAAATTTAGGTGAGAAAATATGCAAATGACCCTTTAAAAAATGTTAGTCTTCACTAATTTCAAACGCTATTGACGGCTAATGAACTAATTCTTTTCAAAGGTTTACCATCGAAATACCATACGTGAATCCCTGTGAACATCAGGTTTCATCATTTTGGTGTATGAAAGTTAATCAAATGTTGTGTATGTAAATCTGTTGCAAATTGTATCTATTTCTATCGGTACAGGCCTGAGGTCAAAACCAACCGACCTGTTTGTATAAGGACAGGACTTGAACGTTTTTTACGAAAAAACTTATTTAAAAATTATTTATTTTAGAGGCAATTACATTATGCTTAATTTTTTCTAATTTAAAATAATGAAAAACATATTAAAAAAAGGTATAGAATATACATTAATTTGAAATTTTTAAAGAGATCAAAACCTCTCGCCTCCTTAAAAGTTCCGTCCCTGCCTGTTTGTATATGCTTGCACTTAGGGCATTTACAATTGAAAAAACTTTCAAAGACTTGTTAGTTTAAAGAAACTTTTTGATAGCTTCATCATTGTATAAAAGAATTTTAAACTTAATTTTTAACAATAAATTAATTAAATAAAAGTCTTTTAAAAAAGCTATAGTTTTTATATATGTTTAATAATAATGATATTAAATACACCAAGTATTAAAGATTTGGTGCATTAGACATGTTCTTACGAACCCAGTTTCACTTATGTACCGACCCATTTTAAAGCAAAAATAGACACTTAGCTTACTTTTAAGTCATTCAATGTAAACTTACACACATTTCAGTCGATGTTTGCATATCTAGATACATGAATCTGTGACCATTTACATGCATGTAGATTATAAGCTATAACAACGTCCTAGCGCGATTTATTTGAAATGAACAAATGTTACGTAGAATGCATGAAGAAGTGCGTTGGTCAGCAAAGGCGGACCTAGAAATTTTAATTGGGTGTTACACAAAAAAAATATTAAATTAAGAAATTAAAGAATCATAAATTATTTTAGGGGTTGTACAAACAAAAAAAAACAGTAGTTTTGAAAACTTTTTGCACTTCGTAACCTAAAAACGAGTGTAAACCGTGTTATATCCGACATATATGTAGGTCCGCCCCTGGTTAACCATATCAATTACGACAACGAATTGAAGGGCTCTGTCAATTTGTGGGGGTTCATATTTGTATTTCAGTGGTACGTGCATGCAGATTCATTGTCTTTGTACCGGATTTGCGTATTCTAGTGGCCGTATAAGGCTGAACGCACAGTATGGAACTTTCCCTGTCCTTCGATTGCGAACAACTTGACATAATAAACCGACCGACAATATACATGCACACAACTAGCAGTGATCAACATACTTGGTCACATATACGACCCACATCTCAAAAACAAACCACTGACCGATTGTGAGTAAATAGGGTGTTTGTACGAAAGATGTGATAATCTTTAATATCTACTTGAATCGTGTTAAGTTCATTTTTCGTATACAGTATTTCGACCCTATGATGCCTGGGTTACACGAAATCCTTATCGAGATAATTCAAGCAGAAATACTTCGTTTTTAGGCACAAGAAATCAAAGCAGGAACTGAGAGGAATTGTGTTTTTTCATTATGTTCAAATGAGACCAAAAAACTCACAGGAATGAAAAACGATTAAGCAGTTATAAATGAACAGTTGTAACTGTTCACCAACAGGTATGTTGGTTGGGTTTTCGCGAAAAATTTAAGACGAATCCTTAATATCGATTCGTAAAAATCGTTTAGGTTTTGGGGCGCTGCCCCAAACCCCGCGAGGGGCGTTCCCCCTCGACCCCCGCCCGCTGACCTGGCAGCGGGACCTCAGCAAGGGGCTCTGGGGCTCTGCCCCTTGACCCTGCAAGGGGGCGCAACCCCCTTGACCCCTGTATTTTCGTCGTGGCCGATAACGTATTAGCTCAACGAGTGTACACTCCGCATTTCTTCTAACTCGTGTCTGAACCGAATATAAAATCTCATTGGTCTCTAGTAAATCCCGATTAACTAAAATAGTCGATGACACTAAAATCATCAACACCGATTCGATTTCTTGGCTCACAGTAGCGGCGACCGATTCGGAATTGGATCTGACTTACTCAGTCGACTTTTGGCGTTGTTCAAGTCTGACAAAGTGGGAAATTGCTTTATATATACTTGACTTACATTTTAAGGTCTCAGAAAGTGGGTAAATAATATCTGAATTAACTTACTTGTTGCTAACGTTTAACTAATCGATTAATTAATTGGTTTATCTCAATTGTTCATTAAAATTTTATTAAATATTTTTCTGAGTGAAGTTTCTTGAAGGTCTTAAGTTTAAAACATGTCAAGAGTCTTTTCAGACAGAAAATATTTTATCATTTGAGTATTATTACACGACTCGACTTATTAATCACTAACATTTACAATTCTAAAAGAAATAAAAAATAAAACGTTTAACTAATCGACTGTCTACGTGATATTATATTACTTCCTCCGTCCTATTTTTATTGTCCTCATTACTATTTTAGTTTGTCTCAAAATAATGTCCAGTTTCTTAAATAGGAAGTCAGAATTAATTAATTTTTTCGTTTTACCCATGCTATTAATTTGTTAAAAGGAAACTATTAATATATTCAAAGGGTAAACTTGTCTTTTTTAGCATAAAATGTTTACATTCAATGCATCTATCTAAATCACAAAAAAATTGTTGGGAGACAATTAAAATAGGACGGAAGGAGTATTTAAATATGATTATTTGAGAATATGTGGTATGGAAATGGTTTTAGCAAAGTGGGCTGTAGAAAGAGTCCAAGATATCTCTTTTTGGAATTATGGCTTACTTAAAGCGTTGGCGTCTAAAACGACCTCACGCTATAAAAATGTTAATTAATCTTGTCCGTATCAAAAACCTGGTGCAATCGAGGGTTCAAGTTTCGGACTCATCTCAACTCTAAAGCGACTCAATTATGGCTTAGATCTTTTAACGCGTTGGCATCTAAAACGACCTCACGCTATAAGAATTTTAATTAGTCTTGTCTATGTCGAAAACCTGGTGCAATCGAGGGTTCAAGTTTCGGACTCATCTCAACTCTAACATGACTTATTTGTTTAATCGTTTTAGTAAATTTTATATAAACTTTAAAACATTTATTTTTGTCAAATACACATGAGATTTCATGTTTTGTTAAAAATAATTTTAGTTTTAAATTGATTATATGTTGTTCCCATATCAATCCATAACACAAGATTTAGAGAGAGAATTAGTAGAAAAGTAGAGAGAGAGAGTAGAGAGAGAAGTGGAAGGTTTACACTAAAACTAGGTGTTTTATGAAATGAACCAACACCCTCTTCCA
Organism: Glebionis coronaria; assembly: GCA_025667525.1. Lineage (NCBI taxonomy): Eukaryota > Viridiplantae > Streptophyta > Magnoliopsida > Asterales > Asteraceae > Glebionis > Glebionis coronaria. Next base: position 25,778,529 of record CM046880.1, read on the forward strand.
CATGTGGAAGAGGGTTATATATGCCACGGCTCTAAGGCCTTTGTGGGCTTCATATTGGGCCGGGCTTGGCATTCACTTGGGCATATAGCCCCTGACAAAGACAATATTAGCTTAAAGTCCAAGCCCGCTTTTCCCGACTAACCTATTACTATACAAGACCATTAACGACTAAGATGACCTATTACATTCTTGTTCGACTATATAAAATATAGGGCTAACAATCTCCCCCAATGTATCGGTCATCTTAAAAAGCTTAAAAAGCATAAGATAGTTGAGTGAATACATTCTTGTAGAGGAGATCTTCCTGCTTTGGTCTTGTATCTTGGTCTTGATCTTGTTTGTAACGACTTTGTTCCTTCATGCCTTGTGATCCTTATCTTGAGCCTTTTTCTTTTGACTTAGAGTGCTTGAGATATTCAATCTATCCTTGATAGTGTTCATCTTGTGCTCTTGTGGCAAGATGAACTATTACATTCTTACATTCTTGAGTATCTTGATTATCGTCATCTTGTGCTCTTGTGACTTCTGAATCGACATTGGTTACTCAGCTACGCCACCTTCTTGATATGCATCAATATATATAGACACGGATGAAATGGCTTTGAACATTTCACCCTAACTCGGTAGCGTTTTACCTCCGGTCGGTGAAGACCGTTTAGACGGTATTAGATACCGTACCTGTGATCGGGTAGATTCGATTAAGAATCTCCTTGACAGGGTTTCCCGGCGGTAGTAGCCAGTTCTCTTTACTCGACCATCTCAAAGCAGACTGCGAACGTAAAGAGTGAATCATAAGGATAAATTATCCGTCTGATTAGAGTCGTCAATTCATATTTCATGGAACAAGTTTGATTCTAAAAGAATCGCACCATTGTTGTTTTCCAGTTTGTCACAAGCTTGATTCATAGAGAATCTTGCGAGTTACCTACCGTAGTGCTGTTTGATGTTGACACTGGAAGGATTTCCATTCTTCACTGTGAACACTAATGAGTGTCACTCTGAATGTTCTGGCAAGATCACACGGATTTTGCGAAGAAACCTGGAATCAAGTTTGAATCAATTAAGAATCCAAACTTAGTTGCTTTCCAGTTCTCACAAGTTTGATTCGTGTAGAATAGCACAAGTTACCTACCATGAGCTTGTTTGATGTTGGCTCAAGCAGGATTTCCATCTTCATTGTGAATCGTATCACTCAGATGTTCTGGCAATATCACAAGGATAATGCGTAGGACTCGATTGTGTCCTAATGAGATGATAGATAGATCTCGTTTGGCTCTAGACTCAATAAGTGCATTTTTGGTAATCGGAGGCTGTAGCAGACTGCCACCTTTTCAATATTAACTGACTCGGAGTGAGAAAGTCAATAGATACGTGTTGATCTCCGTGACAACGAGACAAGTTTCTTTTGAGAGAAACTCGAATGGCTGGGGAAGGGTTGTGCATCGCATCACTGGGTCCATGACACTTGTCTTCAAAAGATGTGTTAACCCGGTTTCTGCCTAAGTTGCATAGAATATTCAACTCCTTCAATGCTTACTAATACGTCATCACTAGCACCTTGTTGTGATTGTTCCAGTGCTAACTTAAGTAATTGGTCCGCATTCAGTTTCATTCAACTCCATCTTTCCTAATGACAACTATTTCTAGCTATGGAATGTTCTTGGGTAGATCCCTCCGATTCTGGTTGGATCATAGGACTTTGTTTCCTATCCTAAACCACCTTTTGACTCCATCGTTCCGTCGTGGATAGTAGGTTGTTTTGGGTAAAGATCGTAACCATAAAACCATTGAAAACCATTCAAAGTGTTTGATAAAAATCAAAACTTTTAACACTTTGAAAGTTTTACATTTCTAAAAAGCTCCCCCTACACACATGCATCGATATACGAAATAGTTTGGCATGTGAAGGAAGGAGTTGCACTTGAGTCTTTAAGATCACTTGTTGCGATATATTACATTTTAATCACATTTTCTCCCCCTATCTCTAATATAAAAATATAATATTAGAGATACTAATAGATTAAAATATGACAATTTCTGAAAAATCGACGGGAGAGAAACATGTGTGCACGCATGAATCATGGAACATTTTTAGTCGGGACGCTCCCCCTCAACAATATATGTGTGTCTTGAAACAAAATTTGATAAAATTTTAGAAAAACGACACCACAAAATATGTTGAGGTACGGGGTTGAGATGCCTTTACCGATAATATATATGACAGATTTAATCACATTTTCAGAATGTGTTGGATACATAAAATATGATAATTTTAGAGATGTACCCAACAACATTAAAAGGCTTGATTTTAAAACGCTCTCCCTCAAAAAATGATCAAAATAACATATGACATTTTGAGATAAAAACCTATTATGAGGAAGGGAGTGTTGAACACACAATTTTGAAAGATTTATAAAAAACTTTTGAGAAAGTCTTGAAAAATTGTGTTCAACGGTTTTAAAATAATCAGGATAGAAGACTTCTCTTCTATTGCTTAGGGAAAGCACACTGAAACGTACACTCCCCTTTCGGGTCCGTTTTTCATGAGCTCAAAACTTTGATTGTTTTGTGACTAGCTCATGACCGAGAAAAATAAATTTCCCGTTGTGAAGGATAAGTTATCATCCGTGATAAACTTTCCTTAAGTTGAAGTTCGAGTTCTAAGCTGACATTTACTTAGAAATCATTTTTCATGAACTTAAAAACTTTGAATGTTTTTATGAGAAGCTCATGACCGAGAAATATGAATTTCTCGTTGAGAAGGATAAGTTATCGTCCGAGATAAACTTTCCTTAGTTGAGGTCCGAGTCCTAAGCTGTGATGCGCTTAGAAGTCATTGTGAGAGAATATCAAGCAGCTTCATTTGCCAAAACCTCCAAGTCTTCTGGAGTCATATACTTCATACCAAGACGGCCAACGAGATACGCAAACCTATCTTTCGAGAGAGCTTTTGTAAACAAGTCTGCCAACTGGTACTCAGTTCTGACAAAGTATAATTCCACGATGTCGCGTTCCACTTGTTCCTTGATGAAGTGATATCTGACATCGATGTGCTTGGTGCGTGAGTGCTGAACCGGATTGCAAGATATGGCTATGGCCGACTTTGAGTCACAATACATAGGTATTTTATCAAAGTGGAAGCCATAATCCGTGAGTTGAGTTCTCATCCAGAGGACTTGAGCACAACACGCGGATAGAGCCACATATTCTGCTTCAGCTGATGAGAGCGAAGTGCAATCCTGCTTCTTTGACGACCAGCTGACAAGCTTGTCTTCCCCTAGAAATTGTATGCTACCAGAAGTGCTTTTTCGACTATCAAGACAACCTGCGTGATCAGAATCTGAAAAAGCTGTTAGATGCACACAGGTTCCCTTCGGATACCAGAGTCCCATGTGAATGGTATTCTTAAGGTACCGAAAGATCCGTTTAACCTCTTTGAGGTGCTTTTGAGTAGGTCTGGCTTGATATCGTGCACAATAGCATGTGGCATGATGAATATCAGGCCTGCTGGCTGTAAGGTACATAAGTGACCCGATCATACTGCGATATCGCGTTTGATCTACGGGATATGAGTACAAGTCAGCGTCTAGGGATGTGGTCGACAATGGTGTACCAACGCGAGCACATGAGGTCATACCATGCTTTTCAAGTATCTATTGAGCATACTAAGCTTGGTTTATGAAGATACCACGTGGGGATTGATGAATCTGGAGGCCTAAAAAGAATTTTAGCTCCCCCATCATTGACATTTCAAATCTGCTGTGCATTAATTTTTCAAAACGTTTTGAAAGTTTTGGGTGCGTAGAACCAAAAATAATGTCATCAACATAAACTTGCACCAGCAGTATGTCATCCCCATATTTATTAATAAAAAGAGTAGGATCAATAGAACCTTTGGAGAATCCTTTCGAGACCAAGAAGTTGGATAGTTCTTCGTACCATGCCCTTGGGGTTTGCTTAAGTCCATATACAGCCTTCTTGAGACGATAGACTTTGTCAGGGTTATGAGGATCGATGAATCCTTCCGGCTGACTCACATACACTTCTTCCTTCAAATGACCGTTGAGAAAAGCAGTTTTAACGTCCATCTAAAAAACCGTGAAACCCTTATGTGCAGCATAAGCAAGGAATATCCTGACAGCTTCCAAACGAGCAACTGGAGCGAATGATTCATCGAAATCTATCCCTTCTTGTTGACGATACCCCTTAACCACAAGACGAGATTTGTTTTTGATGATGGTCTGTTCTTCATCCAGTTTGTTTTTCCAGATCCATTTGAAATCTAAGATTGACATTCCATAGGGTCGGTCAACAAGTTCCCAAACATTGAGGCGTTCAAACTGATGAATTTCGTCTTGCATTGATTCAATCCACGCATGATCAGTCATGGCTTGTTTGATGTTTGTAGGTACAGTTGAACTCACGGTGAGTGCATACATACACACATCGCCATCAGTTTCGAGTTGTCTGCGTGTTCGAACCGGTTGTGAAGGATTTCCAATGACTTGCTCCAATGGATGATCACGTGTCCAATGGTGAGTGGATGGATATGGTTGGTAGAATGTATGCATGTTGGACGGATCAACATGTTGAGTAGAAGACTCTCCGACTTCGTGTACCGGTGTGATATGAGTGTTATTACTCATATCATTTGTATCTTAAAATGTGCTTAAAATACATAAATATCATGGAAATGGCATTGTATTTGCTTGTTTTGTCGTTTCGTGTGTGTAGGTACCAAGATCACAAAACCGGCAAAAATCGACACGGGAATTGAAGAAATATCAAAAGCTAAAAGTCGAGTTCGTTTTAGTCGCGGATTTGTCGAAGTTTGAAGACAAGTGGGTCCCACATGTGTTAAATGGGCCTGAAAAGCCCATCAATATTGGAAGAGTGTACATGTTTTATAAACTTGGGTCAAAGACCAAAACAAAATGAAAGGAATGGCTGGGATGTATATTGGGCCCAAGCCCAATTCAAAATAAATGAATGAAACGGAACGAAGGAGAAAGTAAATGGGCTTTAAGGGTTTTATAACTTTTTCAACGCCTCACACGTTTTTCTCACAACCATTTTTTTTAATCCCACCCACACGTCACTTTCTTCATTTTAATAAACGTTTTTACATTAAATGTCCCATTCACCACTCACCCACACCTATTTGTTTATTTACTTCGTTACAAACGAAGTGCTCTTTCTTCTTCCCCATTTACTCCTTCTTCCATCTTCAATAACCTGTAAAAATCACTATTCACCACAAACCCTAATGGGTAAAAAAAGTTAATTGATAAAGGGGTTTCGTTTCACACGTGCTTTGCACGAGATTGGGAATAAATCCCCAAAGATTTCGGAAGAGAAAGAATGGTCAGCAGGAGCTACGTGGCTTTATATCATTGGTCTCAACACCTCACATCTCCCATCCAGCCAATCACAGGCCAAAGAAGAAACACAAAATTGCCACCTTATAGGGCTAACATTATAGTATAAAATTTGTTGTCTTATAGTATGTAATAAAGTTTATTTTTTTATATAAATGTAATCATGTTATATTTAAATTGTAAAATTATATTGATCGAGATTCAAATTTCTCAACTACTTATTTAGATTCGGATGAAATCCGATTCAAACTTTTTTTTATTAAATATTCAAGTTCAAATGTACGAATTAGATTCATATTCAAACCCTCTTAATAAACAAACAACATCTAAGTCACTCAAATAACAGAGTTATAGAAATCAAGTAGCTCGAACCAACTAGCTTAGCTCAGTTGGTCACTAAGGTTCCACTAAATGGTTTCATTGGGAGATGTTCTTTGGACGTCTTGGGTTCAAGACCTACCAACGATTTTTCCTCTCAGACGAAACGGATAAAACGTTTAACATAACTATGTGAAGGTTTAAAAAAACATTCTACCGCTTGAATGTTATTGCATGATTCAACCCACTAACTACTAACATTTATCGTAAAAAAATGGCTCGTTAGTTTGTCATGGATGTATTTGAGAAAGATAATCCTTGGCTCACAAATAACTACAAGATAATCCTCACGATATAACTGTGCTTGTGAAAAGTATTTTGATTCCGCTTGCGGAAAGAACGCAAAAACATATTTTGGAATTTGAAACACAAATAAAGCAAGAAATGTTTGATGATTTGAAATATGTGGAATCTCTTGAACAAGAAGTGAACGACCATCAACCTGAACGAGATGAGTTTTCTACTGCATATGATCTACTCTTACATGAATGTCTCTCAAAAGATATTATGTGTGTTTATGTTACATCTTGTGTTGATATTGATGAATATTCTGATGTTGCATGCAAATATATTGATCAAATTAAAGAATGTGACCGTCTTGAAACTGAGCTTTCGAATAAAGTTGACCACAAAGAGTTTTCGTTACTTCAACATAGATATGATTATCTTCAAAAACATTGTCACTCACTTGAACTTGCTTTGCAAAAGAAAGTTGGCAGCTTTTCAAATGACACACGTTTAGAAGTAAAATTATCTGAGTCATGTCGATTATTAAACGAAAAAAGTCTTGATATTTCGGATTTGAAATCTCAGTTGCAAGAAAAAGACATAGCAATAGCAGAGTTGAAGAAACTCGTTGCTAAGATGGGTGGGAAAGTTGTGGAACCTAGCGTTAAGTAACCTGTTGTTAGACAAACCAATACCTATAGAGTGAATAGATCCTCTATCTTGGGAAAACCATCTGGTTTCTCAGATTCTTCGTTTGCAAAACCTGTGTTTGCCCCCAAGATGGATGGAAAGGAAAGGTTATCACATACTCAACCCATAAGGAATGCTATAGCACCAAGCGTTAAGCACAATAATGTAATTAAACCAGGGATGTAAAGAATGACCACCAAACCCATAAACAAAGTTAGTCACTCACCTCAGACTTCTAGAAACACTAATATTCGTATGTCTTCTACTACAGGAGTAGTCTCCACTGCTAGTGTTATCCGGCCTCAGCTTAAGAGCACTCAAGTAAATGATAAGGTCTGGAAACACAAGAGTCAAGGGAAGATGAAGGAAGTAGAAGAACACCCTAGGAATTTGAATGTTTTTAAGAATAAAAAGTCTGTAATCGCATGTAATGACGATTTGAATGATTTGAATGATTTGAATGCTATGAATGTAAAATTTGTTTGTGTCAAATGTGGAAAGTGTGCTAATGCTAATCATTCTATGTGTGCTATGAATAATGTCAAAGGCGTAGAAACTAGAACTAAGAAGCAAGTTGCGATGCCTATTAGTGCTAGTAAACCCAAACATAAAGTGAACCATTCTGGTGCAACCCCCACTAAGAAAAGTAATGCATCAGACTCCACCACTAAGAATCCTAGAAGTAGAATTAAGGAATTATATGAATCTGCTAGCAAGTCTTGGAAATGGTGGTTTGCTAATCAATGTCCTCCAGGATATAAATGGATGCCTAAAGTTAGGACAAAAAATGTAACATCGAGTGTTTGTATGCCTTTAAGTGTTGCTAAGGACACTAATGATTCTACAATCACAACTACTGTGGTATCCAATTTAGCAAATGCTCCATCATGTTCTAACTCTTCTGTAGGTGATACAAATAATTCTCTTCATACTGGACTCTGGATGCACGAAGCACATGACGGGGAATCTCAAGCTTCTAATTAACTTCGTGGAGAAGTTCCTGGGTACGGTCCGATTCGGAAATGATCAATTTGCACCGATCCTAGGATATGGAGATTTGGTTTAGGGGAATATCACGATCAAAAGGGTATACTACGTCGAAGGGCTCAATCACAATCTTTTCTCGGTTGGTCAATTCTGTGATGCAGATTTGGAAGTTGCTTTAAGAAAGAAGACTTGTTTTGTTCGTGATTATGATGGGAATGATTTACTCACCGGTTCACGGAATACCGATCTTTACACAATTTCACTACTAGACACAACTTCATCAACTCCAATTTGCTTCATGGCTAAAGCTTCAACGACTCAAGCATGGTTATGGCATCAACGTCTATCTCACCTCAACTTTGATACCATCAACTTGCTTTCCAAGAAAGATATTGTGAGAGGCCTTCCAAGTTTGAAATTCATCAAAGATCATCTTTGTTCTTCTTGTGAGCTTTGTAAAGCTAAACGAAGTAGCTTTAAAACAAAGACCACACCAAGCTCTAAAGGATGGTTAGATCTTCTCCATATGGATCTGTGTGGTCCCATGCGTGTTCAAAGTATCAATGGGAAGAAATATATTCTGGTAATTGTCGATGATTACTCAAGGTACACATGGACTCACTTATTGAGGTCCAAGGATGAAACACCCGAAGTTCTCATCAGCTTCCTTAAACTGATACAACGTGGTCTTCAAGCTCAAGTTAAAGTGGTTCGTACTGACAGAGGTACAAAATTTTTGAATTCAAATCTGAGAAACTATTTTGAAGCCGAAGGAATTGAACATGAAACATCTATTGCTCGAACACCCGAACAAAACGGCGTTGTTGAAAGACGAAACCGTACTTTAGTTGAGGCTGCTCGAACATTATTATCCACTTCAATACTTCCACTATACTTTTGGGCCGAAGCAGTGTCAACCGCATGCTACACATAAAACCGATCATTAATTATCCCAAGACACGAAAAGACACCATATCAACATAATTCATGATCGAAAACCTTCACTCAAACACCTTCACGTTTTTTGATGTACTTGTTGCATTATACGAGATGGTGAAAATTTGGATAAGATGAAAGAGAAAGGTGATGCATGTATTCTTGTGGGATATGCAACTCAGTCTAAGGGATATAGAGTGTACAACAAGAGAAGAAAATTGATAGTCGAGACTATTCACATCCGATTTGATGAATTACACGAAATGGCACTTGAACAAAACAGTTTAAGTCCCGAACCACAACGACAAACGACTCCCGTTCACAAATGCACGGAACTCGGCATTCAAGACCACAACAATGAACCGTCAAGTTCAAAGCTGGTTCCACAAAGTGTTCCAAGAGCAGATATGACAGTTAACACGACAATTGAAGAGTTGGAAATGTTATATGGACCAATGTATGATGAATATTTCACGGGGGAGAAACAAGTTGTATCGAAGTCTTCCACTGTCACTCATGATAAGAATGATGATACCGATCATCGTCAATAAAAGGATACAACTTCATCTACTTTAACACGGGTTGCTGTAGATTTACCTTCTCAGAATATCACATCAACAACCGCTCCTACAACATCCACAACTACTGTGTTAGCCCTAAAATGTGAGCGCCATTTACGGAATTACATTTTATTCAGATAGGCAAAAACATGGAGGACTACTATTGACATGTTGTCAAAGTGACCTCATGTCTAGCCTATATATACCCCTCCATACTTCCATGGAGGGGTGAGGATTCTTCTTACTTGTGTATTTCCCTTTCTCTCTCTAAATACACACACTACATTCAAGCTTTACTCTCTCTCTCTAAAAATGTCTAAATATTTCTTTTATCCTCCCCGACCTCCGGATCACCTCTTGTTAGCTTGAATCTTATAGGTTAACAATTGGTATCAGAGCTAACCGGGGGTGTTTTGTGTTTTTGTGTTTGCGGATTCGTGGCTTATTCAGCTTATTCTTTGTAAGTTGTTAAACTCTCGAATTTATTGGTGTTCTTTATTTGGTTTCTGTCCAAAACTCTTAAACTATTAAATGTTTGTGTTGTTGTGTTTATCAGTCAGTCCAAAAAAGGTCCATATCTTTCATTCAAACCATCCAAAAGTCTCGTTATCAAAGTTATTGTCTAGATCTGTGTTTGGTAGTCTTATCATAAAGCTTTTTGGTACCCGTTTTTATTTGATTGTTTTTGTCCCTTTAAATCTGCTAAGATCATTTTTTTGGGAAAAAGAAAAATATGTGACCAGATCCATTTTTTTTGGGGTTGCCAAAAAGTTGGTAAAAAAACCCTTTTGTGATACATATTCAGATGGGATTCACAGTTACATTGCGACGGCTTCTTTTTCGGATTTATTCCGATGGGTTTTTTCTTGACACATTACGATGGGTTTGACTGACTCATTGCGATGGGACCCATTCCGATGGGACTCATTGCGATGTGTGGGTTTACTCATCGCAATGGTATTCTAAGCCGTCATGCTGCAAAATTTTTCACAATGACATTGCGATGGGAACTCACTTTGAACATTGCGACAGATGGCTTTAAAAGGATTGCGATGAGTGTTGAGATTTTAAAGAACATTGCAATTGACTTGAAAAACATTGCGACAGAAATATTTCTAAACATTGTGACAGTAGTGTTTTGAAAGACTTTGCGTCAAGGCTATTGTTTTTCTGAAGATCATTGCGACATAATGATCAAACGAATCCAAAACTCATCAAAACCATGTCTCAATCTACCTAATCCCAACACTCAAAACCTTCACACAAATACGACTCTATCTAACATAATCCCATCAGCAATTGTATCTCATCATATCCCTCACCAATAGACTCAATTAGTACAAAAGTACATAAAGATCTCAGATTCAATTCGTTCATAGACATGCATGTCAAGATCTTTATAGATCTAAACCCACGAAATTGATCCCATCATAGATCTATGTAGATGATTGAACCATCTCATTAATATTCGAAATTAAACAAATTGACTAATAACAATAATGTTATAATCAATTTTCATTTCGTTGAAAAACACAAAACTGAATTCGAAAATCAAACATCATTCAAATACCTACCCGAGACCATTATATGACCTTGAAGATTCACTTGTTTCATGGTGGTTCAACAGGGGTTCATATGGTATCACTTGAAAGTTAAAAGGTATTCGAATTAATTGGTTTAATTAACTGAGATGGAATATATGAGTTGATGATTGGTTTCGATATGAGTGAGATTAGATTGGTTAACAGTGAGATGGGATTCTCGAGATTGAAAAACCATGCACTAGATTATCAAGATCCATTTTTTAGATCGAGTTTGGTGTTATGGTGGCTGATAAGATGGAATATAGATGGGAGGCGGAAGGTGTTTGAGATAGGTTTAGGTTAAGAATGAGAGTAATTAGGGCAATGCCACGTTATATATTTGATATATAATGGACTATGTACTAAAAGTTAATGGTGGACTGGGCATAGCAAATGGCTGATGAGCCAATATTCGGGCTGGATTTACCTTTGGACAGAATTATGTTTCAACTCAAATTTATTGTTGGCAGACCGGCATATAGTATTATTAACTTTTACTTTTCGGGCTATGATGACATTATTTTCGAAGCCAGGTATTCGGTATGTTTTGATCGAAAGTGCTTCAACGACAAAGAAAATTCTAGGTTTTAAACCTAATATTTTCGAAAAATTTTCGACGACCTCACCGCGGAGGTCGATCCGCGCATCAGTGGGGCATATGACTGACGTTGGGGCTTAAACGACAAGTTATCTAGACAAATTTTGTTCTTTAATGACAATTCATTACATAATTTGTTCTAGTTAACGATATTCTCAACACACAACACCAAAGCAAACAAAACACTTAACGCTAAAACGATCCGATATAAGATTCACTTTAACGACAACGGCTAGTTTTGATTCTACAAAGACAAGTGATCACGAAGTGAATTTGGTATTCTTTACTTGAAGTTGAAGTGGGATTTCATGAAGGCGTCTACTTATTTCATCATCGAGCCTTCCTTCTATTTTTCTACCCCTTTTCTTCAAACCCAGTCTATCGATTGATGACTTGCTTGGACGATAAAAGTTATGATTGAGACTTGAATTATCTAGTTTCCACTGTCAAGGGGTGGATGGTCGACGACATGGATAACTATCATTTGTGGGTGTCACACGCAGTTGCTCGTGTGGATAACTTCAAGAGATGTTAGAGACTTGTTTCTGCACCGTTCTTCAATCGACATAAGTGCAAGCTTAAGTAACAAATTTGGGGGATTGTACTTTAGTTTCAAGTTTGGAATATCAGATTTACTTCACATGTGGTCACAACAAATAGCCGAATGAATTCGAGGTTGGTAAGTTAGACAGAGAGAGATGGAATCAGCAATCAATTCTCACGGGATATTTATGAGCTTCACAACGACAATGGTACTTCATAGTCTAAGCAAAAAATTTCAAAGTTTCTCAATGACTTTCAAAACTTTTCAAGACATTTGCTTAAGACTAAGAGCTTCTCGAGTATATGGACGTCCACGATAATGATGCTTCCGAGAGTTCGAAATCATCATGGGGGAAGATCGTGTACTTTGAAGTAATCGGATCAACTTCCAAGGGGAAGTAGTGTACATGGAATGTTATCTACTTCACTTTATATGATTATTATGAAGTATCCTGCAGGCGTGAGAAGAATTGTTGCTGATTTCCTGCATGTTACCCCAAACGGATTATCACCAAAACCTAAACGACATGAAACAGTATAGAAGCAGTATTATTTGGTGTGGTTCTTCTACAAATTTCCGCTGTGCACTTAAACCGATGAGCTAGAAGATTGTTCAAACTACATCAAAGTGTCAGAATCTGCTTAAGATACAGATATTGGTTTGGGGGGAAGCTGATTCAGAAACTTCGTCAAAAAGAAGTATATGAAGAAAGTTTTTGAAATACATGCTGCATGAATTGGGGGAAGTTAATCCAAATCATGCATATTACAATTGTTCCACAACAAGCGAAGACAAAGAGGATTCAAGCTGAGGTACAAGTTATGAAGACAAGAAGACTTAAAAGACATCCTCAGCATTGGAAGCGCCTTGGAAGACTTTATTTTGTTGTATTTTTACTTGTTAGGAACATTGTAAGTAATTCCGTATGTCTCCACATTGGGGGAAGCTTGTTAGCCCTAAAATGTGAGCGCTATTTACGGAATTACATTTTATTCAGATAGGCAAAAACATGGAGGACTACTATTGACATGTTGTCAAAGTGACCTCATGTCTAGCCTATATATACCCCTCCATACTTCCATGGAGGGGTGAGGATTCTTCTTACTTGTGTATTTCCCTTTCTCTCTCTAAATACACACACTACATTCAAGCTTTACTCTCTCTCTCTAAAAATGTCTAAATATTTCTTTTATCCTCCCCGACCTCCGGATCACCTCTTGTTAGCTTGAATCTTATAGGTTAACATACTGTCATTGCTCCAGAGAACACAAATCAAGCAGACAATGCATTATCTGACGAAGACGAATTTATCAACCCATTCGGTACACCGGTACACGAAACTGGAGAGTCTTCTACTCGCCATGTTGATCCGTCAAATATGCATACGTTCTACCAATGACATCCTTCAACACATCATTGGACCCGGGATCATCCTTTGGTTCAAGTAATTGGAAACCCTTCACAGCCCGTTCATACAAGATGACAGCTTGGAACCGATGGCGATGTTTGTATGTTCGCACTCGCCGTGAGTTCAGCTGAACCGAAAAACATCAAAGAAGCCATGGCTGATCATGCTTGGATTGAATTGATGACGGATGAACTTCAACAATTTGAAAGACTTAAAGTCTAGGAACTTGTTGACAGACCATACGATGTAATACCATTAGATCTTCGATGGATCTGGAAAAATAAGAGGATGAAGAGAACACGATCATCAAGAATAAATCTAGGATAGTGGCTAAAGGGTATGGACAGAAAGAGGGTATTGATTTTGAAGAATCATTTGCACCAGCTGCACATAATGGATTCATCGTTTATCAAATGAACGTAAAGACGACGTTTCTTAACGGTCCTTTGAAGGAAGAAGTCTATGTCACTCAGCCGGAAGGATTCATCAATCTTCATTATCCTGACAAGGTGTATCGTCTCCACAAAGCACTTTATGGACTCAAGCAAGCTCCAAGGGCGTGGTACGACGAGCTCTCGAAATTTATGGTATCCAAAGGTTTCTCAAAAGGTTCCATTGATCTAACTTTGTTCACTTACAAATATGGGGATGACATTTTGCTTGTGCAGATTTATGTTGATGACATTATTTTCGGGTCTACAAACCCAAAACTTTCAAAATAGTTTGAAAAAGTAATGCACATCAAATTTGAAATGTCTATGATGAGCAAACTAAAATTCTTTCTAGGAATTCAAGTTCACCAATCCCCAAGTGGTATTTTTATTAACCAAGCTAAGTATTGTCAAGAGATAATCAAAAAGCATGGTATGACCTCATGTGACCCCGTTGGGACACCATTATCAACCACATCCCTAGATGCTGATTTAGAGGGAGATGCCATAGATCAAACGAAATATCGTTCCATGATCGGCTCCCTCATGTACTTAACAACAAGCAGACCAGATATATCACATGCTACGTGTTATTGTGCACGATATCAAGCACGACCCACTGAAAAGCACCTCAAGGAGGTTAAACGGATCTTTCGGTACCTAAAGAATACCATTCATGTGGGACTCTGTTATCCGAGAGAAATCGGTTTCTTTCTAACGGCCTATTCAGATTCTGATCATGCAGGGTGTCTTGATACACAAAAAAGTACTTCTGGTGGTGCACAATTTCTAGGTCAAGATAAGCTGGTGGGATGCTCTTCCAAGAAGCAAGATTGCACGTCACTGTCATCAGCCGAAGCAGAGTATGTGTCTTTATCTGCGTGTTGTACTCAAGTTATTTGGATGAGAACACAACTCACGGATTATGGTTTCCACTTTGATAAAGTACCTATGTACTGTGACTCAAAGTCCGCCATAGCCATCTCCTGCAATCCGGTACAACATTCCCGCACAAAGCACATTGATGTCAGATATCACTTCATTAAGGAACAAGTTGAAAGGGGTATCGTATTATTATACTTTGTTGGAACTGATTACCAATTAGCTGACTTGTTTACAAAAGCTCTTTCGAAAGAGAGGTTTGCGTATCTTGTTAGGCAAATTGGTATGAGATGTTTGACTCCAGCGGAACTGGAGATTCTGGCAAAGAAGCCTGCTTGATTCACCTATCAAACATCTACATGTAAATATTAATGAAAAAGCAAAATAAAAAATTAAAAAAATCTTTGATAATACCAAAAATTTTCTTCTCGACATGTTTTCAGTATCGATAATATGGACGTACCTAGAAATGGCGCTCAATAACGACACGGGTGTGTACATAAAGCTCGAATGAAAGTTGTAAATATTTTTCAAAACATGTCATTTCTTTCTTTTATAAAGGAAAATGTCTACTTTGGACAATTTTTCCAACAACGGGTAGAGCAGTCTATCTTGGGTTGAGCTTGTCACAAAACATTCAACGTTTTGAGCTCAACACAATGGCTTGTAATCACTTTCAGATTGCAACCCGGATCGATATTCACGGGGGAGTGTACGCTTTAGTGCCCTTACCCTCAGCAAAAGAAGAGAAATCTCCTTTCACTTGAGTGGATTTGTCAAGACATTCAAAGTCTAAGAACTCAAGTTTATGCTTTAGAAAACCCTTTCTCCAAAAAGAATTGATTTTTCAAAAAGCGTTGAACACAAGTTTTTCAAGAATTTCTCAATGATATTCAAAATCTTTCAAAAACTGTGTGTTCAACAAATCCTATCCTCAAAAGATTAATGTGGATCATATCCTCGTAATGACAATTCCATAGGATCAATTTTTGAGGAGGAGCGTTCCAAATTCATGCTAAGTTTGACACATTTTTCTGCCGATAGTTTTTCAAGACTTTTCTACATAATATATATTTTAATCAAATTTGGTATGTCTAATATCAAACGATTTATATATTAGAGATAGGGGAGAAAACGTGATTAAAATGTGATCTAAAGACTCAAGCACTCATGGTTACGATCAAATACCGACAACATCTTTAATTCACGACGTTATTGGTGTCAAAAGGGTGGTTAGGTTTAAGTCCTATGATCCAACCAGAACCGGAGGGATCTTCCCAGGGACAATCTAATAGATTATTAGAAGTCCTTAGGAAAGATGGAGTAGAATGTGAACGTAGCTGAATGCCGACTAAGTACTGATGCTAGCACTGTAACAATCACAACAAGGTTCTAGTAATGATGTCTTGGTAAGCATTGAAGGGGTTGAAGAATGAAAAAGAAATGTAAGGATAAAGGGTGTAAAGAAAGAAGCCCTACATACAACTTAGGTAGAGGTCAACACATCATGAAGACAACACATCATGGACCCAGTGATGTAATGCACAACCCCTCCCCATCTGACTCAGGCTTCTCTTAAAAGAAGTTTGTTTTATTGTCACGGAGATCAACACGACTTCTATTGACTTTTTCACTCCGAGATAGTTGATATTGAATAGGTGGCATCTGCTCCAGCCTCCGACCACTAAAAGTGCACAAATCGAGTCTAGAGCCAAGAGATCAATCAAATCTCGTTATCACACACGGATGAAGATCAAGAGAGTCCTACGCTATATCCTTGCGATATTGCTAGAACACTCAGAGTGATACTACCTAGTATTCACAGTGAAGAGTGGAAATCCTTCTAGTGTTAACATCAAACAGCACTGTGGTAGGTCACGTGTAAGATTCTTTATGAATTGAACATATGTAAAACTGAAAAGCAACAGTGGTTTGTTTCTTTATCGATTTAAACTCGTTTCAGGTTTCTATGCAATATCTTTATGGTCTTGCCAGAACATTCAGAGTGATATTTATTAATATTCATAGTGATGAATGGAAATCCTTCTAGCGTCAACATCAAACAGCGCTAAGGTAGGTAACTTGTGAGATTTTTATGAATCAAGCTTGTGTCAACTGGAAAGCAACAATGGTAAGATTCTGATTGAATCAAACTTGTTCCAGGAATTTGAATTGACGACTTTAATCAAGCGGATATTTATCCAATTGATTCACTCTTTATGTTTGCATCTTCTTTCTTTGAGACGGTCGAGTAAAGAGAACGGCAAGTACTGCCGCGAAACCCTGTCAAGGAGGTTCTTAATTGAATCTACCTAATCACAGGTACGATATTTAATATCGTGTAACAGTCTTCACCGACCGGAGGTAAAACGCTACCGATCAAGGACGAATGTCAAATCCATTCAGGTCGTGTCTATGTTTTGTCTCAAGAAGGTGACGTTACGGTGTACTCAGCAAAGTCAAAGATTCAAAACCACATACTCATGCCCAAAGACATTCAACAATCAAGAAAGCTAAAGACTTCCGCAACTCTAATGATCAAAATCTTCCTTATCA
Source organism: Glebionis coronaria (assembly GCA_025667525.1). Taxonomy (NCBI): domain Eukaryota; kingdom Viridiplantae; phylum Streptophyta; class Magnoliopsida; order Asterales; family Asteraceae; genus Glebionis; species Glebionis coronaria. The sequence continues at coordinate 25,795,688 of CM046880.1, forward strand.
TTTAATGTAGAGGAATGATCTCACTTCAAAGGAGATTGTTAGCAAGCATTCAAGATTGTGCAAAGTATGAGCATGTGGATGAAGACACAAGATCGCAAGATGACAAAGACAAGTCAAGAATAATTTGAAGATCTCGAGTTTAATGAAAAAGTCGAAAGACAACGACAAAGGCTCAAAGATCACAACATGAAGGAACAAGACTACTATTACACGTTCAAGATTCAGTTATGACGAAATTCATAATCTCCATTCAACTCCAAATATCAAAGAGGAATGACCTCACATTAGGGGAGATTGTTAGCCTCAAAATATTGAGTCAAACAAGAATGTTCGGTCATAGGTTTATATTGTAATATTTATTAGAACGTTGTAATAGTTAGTTAAAATAGTCGTGACATTACGGGCTTGATGGCTAGCTTAAAAGGCCTCTTTTAAAGTACTAAGCATTTTATTCAAGCCCAACCCAAACTATATAGTCCATTAGAGAGCCCGTATGTGGGTGGACTATATAAGCACCCTTCTAGCATGTTAGGAGGGTGGAAGTTTCTCATTTCTTAATCTAATTTCACAAGTTAATCATCTCATTCTCTCTACTTTCTCTCACTACTTTCTCTCTCTAGAAATCCATCTCTTTTCATCTATTTTTCTATTAATCAACCATGGTGAAGTGAATAAATTAGGGAACAACACCTTGTGGGTCCCATATTCGGATTAATGGGCTCAAAAGCCCATTTATGAAATATGTTATCAACTTTTCACCCTAAGCCCAAAAACATAAGCCCAATTCATATAAAAATTGCACGGATTAGATTTATGGGCTTCAAGTCCATGTTTGATACAATGTTTATGAAACAAATTTTGTGTCTTGGGCCCTATAAACCCGTTAGGGTTATTTTCACTCAAAATCGGCTTAAAGAGAAAAATATATAAATACATCATTCTCCACTTTATATAAACGTTACTTACACACGTTTATTCATCAACCACACCCACAACTCACTTCGATATTTCCTATGTATTCACCCCTACCTCTCTCTTTCACCCACACCAAAAATAACCAGAGATCACGGTTCCTCCCAAACCCTAGCCTTAAATTATTTTGGGGTTTTTACTAATTATGAGCGCGTGGTTAACACGCCCCTTAATTAATCCCCAAGAAAATCGGGATCTTAAAGATGGGTTGAAAAGATGTGACGTGGCTCATCTCTCCTCCTTGATTGGTTATGACAACACATCATCATCACTCCTCCAATCATTGGTGGATACCTCAGCACCAAACTAGCACAACTAGCACACTCGGTTGCCAAGCTGGCAATTCGTGTGCTAGTTGGCTAATCACAGCCCTTGGATGATAACAATGAAGAAAGAGAAAGAAGAGATGCGAAATCAAGGCTCAAGATTGATTCTTCATCAACAAACCCTAACCCCTCACCCCTCGGGTTTGCCTATAAAGCCCTTTCATTTTACTGTAAAATTATCATTTTTTTATTTTCTAAAGTTATAATGCTAGATTAGTTTTAGGATAATTTGTATTATTTCATTTTCTCCAGTATTGTAATAGATTTTGTTATTAATAAAAGATCGTTTGTTTTGAAATTTTCTTTAATTTAACTTTCTGTCAAAATTAACTATGCAATTTACTTTAAACTAATTGGTGTTATTAATGATTATAATATTTATTTAAGCTTAAGTAATAGCTTAAACTAAATATTAAGAAGATAAAATTAGGGAAAACTAATCCCCACTAGATTAGTTAAAAATAGCTACTAGTTGTGGCTGTTATGGTTCGGGGTTTGATGAATGGTGGTTCTATGGTGTTAAATGTATGGTGTTCTCGAATTGGTTCATAAGATTGTACAGTTCAATCTTCTTCTCAAAGGCTATCTACAAAAGGTTTTACTTCTTTGTTTTATTTTATGTACTTTATGTTTAAGTCGGTTTAGTTTAATGATTTATGTTTTATGATGTTACTGTTTGGATAGTCTGATAAAGTTTGCGTTAATGTTTAATATGAATTAACTGTTTAGATTTGAGTGTAAAAGTTTATTAATCTGTTAAATACTAGTTTAATCTGTTTTAAATAAAGTATTTGGATAAATATGTTTGAGAGGATGAATTAGTTGAAGTTAATTAAATCTGTGCTTTAATAAGGGTAGATGCTGTTTTAAGTTCTTGAAGTAATCTATTAAAACGATTCTAGTGCTTGTATCACGACTTTTGAACCTGCATTGGGGTGTTTGGATTTGAATGTTTTTATTTTCACTCGTTATCTGTTTTAACTAGATTTGATAGAGTGCGAGTATTTTCTTATTTAGATATGGGTGTTAGGGATTGAAGTTACTGATTTCTCTTAGGTTTCTTGCTGATATGTAGCTGTGGATAGAAATCTGTTACTGAATGTGTTAAAATTCATGTTGTTATATGAGTTATCTTGCTGATATGTCTGTTCATTTTGCTAAGTGTTTATTGTTATGATTTGCTGATTTGCTAGATCATTTACATATTTGGTTTACTTGCTAAATTGTTGTGTAATTTGGTTGCTTGTTGTATTGTTGTTTTCACATAATCTATCAGATTAAACTGATATGATAGATATTTACCGATTCCTATCAGTTTCATAATATTCATAACATATAGTCACTCCTGTGACTTCTGATTTACGTTTCATTGTCAAAAATAATATATACCAAAAAAAAATGTCTCTTATGAGACTCGAACCCATGACCTCCTGGTCATGGGCCAAGTGATTTAGCCATATGTGCTAGCTCGTCTTTTGTGTTTAATTACAGTTTACTTTATTAATATAGTTACTTCTATTTGTAGCTGCCAGTTTTAATAGTATTAAAAATACTAGTTTTTATTCTAATAAATTTTAGTTAAAAGTTTTATTAAATTTACTTTTAGTTTTAAAAATAATAAATAGTTTCAAAACAAAAATTGTTTTAGTAATTTTAGAAATTTAATTAGTTATTAAAAAATTAGTTTTAAAATAATTAGATTTTAATTAAATTAGTTTTTAAAATAGATTTTGTTTATTAAAAAGTTAAATTAATTTTTAAATAGAGTTATTTAATTTTGAGAATTAATATGTTTTTTTTTAATTTAGTTTAATTAGTTTTAAATAAAGTTTTTAAATAGTGTAAAAGAATTTTTATCAAATAGATTAAGTTTTAAATTAATTTTAAATAGTGTAAATTTTAAATAGTTTAATAGTTTTATCTTTTTTTAATATTTGTCTTTAAATAAAAAAATGGGGAATGATTCATGCACTTTAGGAATTAATTAATTAAAATTTGTAGGAGTAATTTTAGTTTAAAAACCGAAAATCCCATTCAATTCAATTGTCCAAATTGAAGCAATACGTCTCAAATTCACTTGATATTCGTGTACAACGAACTTGGATCATCAACGTGTTTAATTAAATTTGTCTTCGACTTATTTATGGATTATTACCTTTTCCTAAAGGTAATTTCCTAAATTTGTTCTATATCGTATCTAATTAAAATACATCGACGTTTCCTCGACACATCAAAAAATTTGGCGCCGCTGCCGGGGATCTTGTGTATGATTCGTCTTGTGGAGATTTGTTGATCACTGATTTGAAGACCCTTTCCGTCCTCGGAAAGTTTTGTTATTTTTCTATTATTATAGTATGTATCGTTTTTCGTGTTTTTTGTGATTACTATATTATATTACATAGAACAATAAATTTACCTATTTCCAAATAAGACCTTAGTTGGGATTTCATCACCTAGCTATTGTATTCGAATCCAAAACGAAAAAAGGGCAAAATAGATAAATACTAATAAAAAGTCTAAACTCGATTTATACAAACTATAAGGTGGGTATAAGGCGACGAGCTATAAAAGGCCGTCTAAGGAAAAAGGTTTTTAAGTGCTTTGTGCCACCTCGTTTCCCCGCTTGCTTGTGCGTATATTGAGAGGGACGACCGATTATTGGTTTGCCAACTCAAGTAGTATTATATCTTATTTTTGTAATTTACTTATTGAACCTCGAGACGGTTAGGTTTTCACCTATCGTTTCAAAGTCGGCCGAGGGTAGATTACTTCCATAGTAATTATCCTTATTCTTTGTTTTTATCAATCTTTTTGATTGAGCAATACCAAATAAAAATACCAAAAATAATCTTCTTCTTGTCTAATTTCTTTTCTTCAACCCTCTAAAATTCTCGTCACTTTGGTTTATGCAATTACGATCTTCTCGACTTTTGATTGATCAAAATAGGCTTGAAAATATCCTCGTAGAAATAGAAATCGTCAACAACGAATAGTGGAACCCGAGCTTCCACGTATTGTCGTAGAGATGGCCGATAACCGAACAATGGAGGAATTGCTCCGTGCACCCACCGAAGGGTATGGGGAAGCAATCGTTGTGCTGGCTATTTTGGCGGATCATTATGAGATTAAGACGGGACTTTTATCGCTCATTCGTGCCGACCAATTTCGTGGCAATGAGACCGATAACCCGCACTGTCACATACAGAATTTTCTTCGTATTACCTCGACTCTCAAGTTTAGAGATGTGCCGAATGACGCGATTAAGCTCATGCTTTCTCCGTACTCGCTCGAGGGTAACACTAAGCTTTGGTATGAGAAAGAACCACCGGGTTCGATTTTGACATGGGATGATTTAGTGTCTAAGTTTATGAATTATTTCTTTCCACCATCCAAAACAACACACTTTAAGAACGAGATCACTAGATTTGAACAAAAAGTGCATGAGTCGTTTGGAGTTGCTTGGGAAAGGTTTAAAGATTTGTTAAGACAATGTCCACACCACGGTTTCTCGGAATTACACCAAATTAATCCTTTTTAGAATGGACTTAATATGGTAGAACAAGATTCTTTAAATGCCGCCACGGGTGGTAATCTTTTAAGAAAAACTCCAAGAGACGCGTAGGGTATAACTGAGAATAAGTCTAGAGTGCAATATTCACGAAACACACCGGTTGTTTCCAATTTGAATTCATCTAATACCGAGATTGCTAGATTGGACTCTAAGATCGATAATGGATTTGCTACATTGTTGAATGAGATTAGGAAGAATCCTCATGGAACGATTAATATGGTTGAGAATTTTTGTGTATCATGTGGTGGAGCACATCCTATTTATGCTTGTTCAACCATGGGGTTTGATCAAGCTAGTGCTTTTGCCGTGATGGGGACTTATGGCCCTAACGGTCAAACTCCTCGTCAAAATCATGTTGCTCCACCGAGTTTTACACCGGTTCAAAATAGGTACAACAATGGAAACAATGGGAATAATTTTGACCGTGGTAACCAAGGGAATTTCAATCAAGGAAATGGATTTCATGCTAATCAAAACAATCAAGGTTTTCAAAGCAATAATCAAAATGATTTTTCAAGCTATATCAAGTTAAATGAGGCAAATTTGAAAGCTTTCCAAAACAATATTCAAGGACAAATGGCAACTTTGAAAAATGAGTTTTAAAATACGACCAAAGGGCAAAATAACAAGATTGAGCTTAACCAACAAAGACTTGAGCAAAACCAAAACCGTTTTGAGCAAAGATTATAGCAAAGTCAAAAAAGTTTGGAGCAAAGTAAAAATCGTATGCAACAAAGTTTGGAGCAAAGCCAAAACCGTATGGAAGGAAATCAAGCTAACTTTGAGAACAAATTACTTTCGATGTTTGAAACTTTTATGTGCAAACCCTCCTCTTCTTCGGGTGGCTTACCTAGCAACACCATTCCAAACTCGAAGGGTGCGATGAAAGCTATAACCACACGTAGTGGGAAGGCTTTAGATGGACCTTTGCTTCCACATGTGAGTACCTCTCCGGTGAGGGAAGTGGAGCAAGAACCCAAGGTGGTTAAAGAAAAGGAAATTCCTATTCCACCAAAGGTTGACCAATTGCCTATTCCTAAACCCAAGCTTCCGAAGACTACCCTACCCTTCGAGACTTAACAAAGAGAAGCTCCATGAAAAGACCAATGCTAAAATGTCTACGTTTCTTGAGGTGTTTAAGAACATGTATATTAATCTTAGTTTCACGGATGCATTGCTTAACATGCCTAAGTTTGCTTCAACAATCAAAGGGTTGATGAATGATAAAGAGAAATTGGTTGAAGTGTCTACATCTTTAAATGAAAGTTGTTCCGCGGTTCTCTCTCAAAAGTTTCCCAAAAAGCTTGGAGACCCCGGTCAATTTTTGATACCATGTGATTTCCCTTATATGGAAGAATGCTTAGCATTAGCCGATCTTGGCGCTAGCATTAATTTGATGCCTCTTTCCGTGTGGAAAAGGTTATCACTTCCCGAGCTTACACCTACTAAGATGACCATCGAGCTAGCGGATCGATCGACCACCTTTGCAAAAGGTATAGCCGAGGACGTGTTTGTCAAAGTAGGAAAGCTCGTCTTCCCAATGGCTTTTGTGGTTAGCGATTATCCCGAAGATTCTCGTGTACCTCTTATTTTGGGAAGACCGTTTTTAATGACGGCTAGTTCTATGGTTGACATGAGAGCGGGGAAATTGAATTTACGTTTTGATGATGAAAGTATTACACTTGATGTTGGTGATATCTCGAGACGTTCTTCCAAGTACTACGAGGAATCAATCAATCAAATCGATGTGATTGATGTTGCTAGTGAAGAAGTTTCGCAAGATATGCTTGGTTTTTCGAATATTTCTAAAAGTGGCAATCCCACTTCATCGAATCCAATTATCTCTTTGGCTAAACCTCCACTCACTCCATTTGAGGGAGGGGACTTCGTTCTTGAAGAGCTTGAGGATAATGGTCATTCAAAAATTGATAATGAAATTGATGATTACCTTAGCACACCATTCGATCCTAGTGAGTTTGATAGTGAGAATTTTAATCCTGAGGGAGATATTGCGTTGATTGAAAAGTTATTGAATATGGATCCTTTTGAATCACCACCTATGGAATTAAAAGTTCTGAGTGCAAATGAGACTAAAGTGAAAACATCTATTGAAGAGGCACCCGACCTAGAACTTAAGGAACTTCCCACTCATTTAGAGTATGTTTTTCTTGAAGGAACGGATAAGTTACCGGTGATTATTGCTAAGGGATTAAAGGAAAATGAAAAGGATGAACTTATTAAAGTGCTTAAGAAACATAAAGGGACCATTGCATGGAAAATCTCCGACATTAAGGGTATAGATCCAAAATTTTGTACTCATAAAATTCTAATGGAGGAAGATTATAAACCTGTTATCCAAAATCAAAGAAGGGTCAATCCATATAATAATGAGGTGATCAATAAGGAAGTCACGAAACTTCTAGACGCCGGAATGATCTACCCTATCTCGGATAATCCATGGGCTAGTCCCGTGCATTGTGTTCCAAAGAAAGGAGGAATGACGGTTGTTACTAATGAGGATAATGAATTAATTCCTACTAGACTTGTGACCGGTTGGCGTGTTTGTATCGACGATAGGAAGCTTAATGATGCCACTAGGAAGGATCATTTTCCATTACCTTTTATGGATCAGATGTTAGAGAGACTAGCGGGAAATTAACTCTATTGCTTTTTGGATGGATTTTCCGGCTATTAGCAAATTCCCATTGACCCTCGTGATCAAGAAAAGACCTCATTCACTTGTCCTTATGGAACATTTGCTTATCATCGAATGCCTTTTGGATTATGCAATGCTCCGGGGACATTCCAAAGGTGTATGATGGCCATATTCCATGATATGATCGAAAAAACCATGGAAGTATTCATGGATGATTTCTCGGTTTTTTGGGAGTCTTTCACTTCATGTCTCTCTAACTTGGAAAGAATGTTGCAACATTGTGAGGAAACAAATCTTGTGCTTAATTATGAAAAATGTCACTTCATGTGCAAAGAGGGAATTGTGTTAGGACATAAGATCTCTAAGGCCGGTATTGAGGTGGATAGGGCTAAAACCGACGTGATTTCCAAATTACCTCCACCCACCACCATTAAGGGAGTTAGGAGTTTTCTCGGCCATGCTGGCTTCTATAGACATTTTATCCAAGACTTCTCTAAGATAGCTCAGCCTATGACCCATCTTTTGGAAAAAAGAGACTTTTCCATTCCTCTTTTCAGATCAGTGTATTAAAGCCTTTGAGATGCTTAAAAGGAAATTAACCGAATCACCAATTTTAGTTGCTCCGGATTGGGACCTACCTTTTGAAATTATGTGTGATGCTAGTGATTACGCGGTAGGTGCGGTTTTGGGGAAACATAAGTTAAAACATTTCTTGCCTATACACTATGCAAGTAAGACTATGACGGATACTCAAACAAAGTATACTACAACGGAAAAGGAGTTACTTGCCGTTGTGTACGCTTTTGAAAAGTTTAGACCATATCTTGTCTTGTCTCAAACCATAGTGTATACGGACCACTCGGCTATCAAATATCTTCTTAATAAACAAGATGGTAAGCCAAGGTTTCTCCGGTGGATTGTCCTCCTTTAAGAATTTAATGTCAAAATTCTAGGCAAAAAAGGAGCCGAGAATCTCGCGGCCGATCATTTATCTCGACTTGAGAATCCTCACCAAAGTGATCGAGAGAACAAGGAAATCAATGAAACATTTCCTCTCGAGACGCTTGGTATGATTGCTTTTCGTGGTGATGATAGTACCCCATGGTTTGCGGACATTGCAAATTACCATGCGGAGAAGTTTGTGATCAATGGTATGTCGTCCCAAAAAAAACGAAAGTTTTTTAAGGATATATCCTATTACTTTTGGGATGACCCCTATTTGTTCGTGTGTGCGCGGATCAGGTGATTCGTAGGTGCGTGTTTGGCAAGGAAGCTCAAGATATCCTTAAATCTTGTCATGAGGGACCCACCGGGGGACATCATGGTGCCAACTCCACCGCGAAGAAAGTCTTTGATGCTGGCTTCTTTTGGCCTTCCATATATCGTGATGCCAAAGACTTTATCAATACTTGTGATGCTTGTCAACGTCAAGGAAAGAACTCACAAAGGGATGAAATGCCTCAAAACATTATCCAAGTTTGTGAAATCTTTGACATTTGGGGGATCGGTTTTATGGGGCCATTTCCATCATCGAAAGGAAATAAGTACATTCTCGTAGCTGTGGACTATTTATCTAAATGGGTTGAAGCTAAAGCTTTGCCCACGAATGATGCTCGAGTTGTGGTGAAATTTTTGAAACAACTCTTCGCTAGGTTTGGAACTCCACGGGCTATAATAAGTGATCGTGGGACACATTTTTGTAATGAACAATTTAAAAAAGTTCTAAAGAAATATGGTGTCACTCATCGACTTTTGACGGCTTATCACCCTCAAACGAGTGGTCAAGTGGAGGTTTCAAACCGAGCTCTTAAGAGGATATTGGAGCGTTCTATTGGAGAAAATTGCACTTCATGGTCGGATAAATTGGATGATGCATTGTGGGCTTTCCGTACGGCTTACAAGACGCCAATTGGTTGTACACCATTTAGGTTGGTCTACGGAAAAGCATGCCACATGCCAATTGAACTCGAACATAAGGCGTATTGGGCTCTTAAGCATTGTAACTTTGATTTTAGGACCGCGGGTGATCATTGCAAGGTTCAATTGAATGAACTAAGTGAATTAAGGGATCAAGATTATGAAAATTCTTTGATCTATAAAGAGAAGACTAAGAGGATTCTTGACTCTAAGATCAAAAACCGCATTTTCAATGTTGGTGATCAAGTCCTCTTATTCAACTCTAGACTTAAGATTTTCTCGGGCAAGCTTAAATCCCGTTGGTCCGGACCATTCACCATTTCACAAGTTTTCCCTTATGGCACCATTGAGCTTGCTCAAAAAGACGGGCCTAACTTTAAGGTGAATGGTCATCGTGTGAAACACTATTTTGGAGGGGACATACCTACGGAGGTTGTTCCAGATCTTCAAACTTTCCCTAAGGACCAATGAATGCAGGGATCGAGTCGAGCTCATGACTCGGTTAACAAAAACGAGGTGCCTTGTGAGGGAGTCCCATACATTCTATCTTCTTTCTATTTTCTAACACTAATAAGGCTTGATCTCTCAAGCTTGTGCTCGTGTTTTGTTGTGTTGTGAATCTTAGGTATGACACTAATCATTAAAGACTCTCGTGTTCAGTTTTTGCCGGTCCACTTGATCTTCCATTCTTTGATTATCAGAAGGGTCACACTCTCTATCCTTTGATTTTTATCGACTAACGTTTTATCTTGAAGCATAATTAATAAACGGCTCATAGATTTGCGTGCTCTTTCCATGTTAGGACTTTTGCATTAGACTCTCCATGTTTTAGCAAGGGGGTGTTACTCTTGATCTAAGAAACATTGAGGATAATGTTTGGTTTTAGCATGGGGGAGTCAATCGATATAATCGCTTGCAATTGCTTTTGTCATGTCTAAACGTAATCGTTTTTCTCATTTTTCATAAAATTTTTAAATTTTTAGTGTTATTTTAAGTTTTAATAAAGAAAATAAGTGCTTTTGACACAAATGTAGGCTTTCCGTTGGTGAAAATAAAAATAGTTTTTGACTCGACTCGGTTTCACCTTAGCTTTTCCTTAACGTATTTAAATCTAGTTTTGCTAGGTTTTATATAGGGAACATGAAAACGCGAAAGTCTTAACTCATACGGGTTTAAGAACGAGAACCTTTCGCAAGTTCCTATAATTGATCCTAGAAAGTCGTTTATCAAGGGAACTTTAAAACAAAATTCTAAAACTTGAAAATTTATAAGAAAATGCAAGATCCTATAGATGATTTGAAAACCCAAAACTTCGATTTAATAGGCTAAGTATCCATTGATTTCACATTTTTTTTGAAATTTTACAATATGGAGAACAAGAGATGATATAGTTTAATCATAAGTTTCTAAGGTTAATTCTTCCTTGTATAATTATTTTTGTGTTTGATTTAATCTCCTCATATTTATTTTCACGCTTAAATAATAAATGGTTTAATAAATGAAGTTTTTAGCGGTTTCGGCTTAATATCTTAACTCGTAACTCCTTCTTTTTCTTCCCTTGTAATTAAAGTGAGAACACATTAAGGGTGTCAGCGTCATGGACTTTTGATCATGTGATTGCGGAAATTTGGCTTACTATAAATATCATAATAATAAAAAAGAATAAATAAAAACATGTTCTCTATGAGCCTTCGGGTGGGAGTCATGTAGCACTAACCTTGTCATTAGAGCCTTAGGGTGTATGACAAGGGGACGTGTTTAATAAAAATTGCTTAATCATCATGAGCCATAAGGTGGGATGGTGAATGTCAATTCCTTTATTTTTGTCCAAGGAGCCTTCGGATGTGGATTATAAATAAGGAGCACAACTGTATCTTAAAGAGCCACAAGGTGATATGATGTAATTGTTGCTAACTCCATTGATAAGGTCATAATTGACTTTGGAGGTTTTATTGTTGCTTTTAAGTAGACCTATTAGCCAAATTTCGGGTCCGGGGATTTATCCCTCAAATCGTGTTAAGTTATCCTTGATGTGGGCTTTCTTTAGTGACAACGGTTTTTGAAGTCAAGGTTAGGTTTTGAGTGTTGAGTTTACACCGTTTTTGCCTTCATTTTTGGATTAATAATTAGTTAATAAGTCAAATGAGCCTTTGGGTGAATGACATTTAAAATCTAGAGATACAATTAGGAATAATAAGAGATTGAGTTTAACACAAATTACTTGTGTGAGTTGTTTTAATTTTAGGGCTTATGGTTGACAATGATCTTGTTTTTAAACTTGGCATGGAAAAGTGAAAAGTCTAGGACGATAAATCTATTTGAGTTTTATGATCCTAAAAGTTATTTTTCAAATAATGAAAGTTTTACATTATGTCTTTGCATAATAAAATGTCAAAAGTTAAATATTAGTGTTTTATTTTATCATTGCGTGAGGACACGGCAATTGCTTAGCAAGGGGGAGTTTGATATGATCTAAATTACTCATATCAATTATATCAATAAACAATGAATAAATGCATTAAATGTATAAATATTGCCTTGTATTTGCTTGTTTGTTATTTAATGTGTGTAAGTACCGAAGTTCGCGAAAACCGGCAAAATTGGCACGAGTTTGAAGAAAAGATCAACAAAGCCAAATTCAAGCTCAACTTTAGTGGATTTAATCTTTTATGAAGACATTTGGGCCTTGTGGGTCCCACATTCGGATTAATGGGCTCAAAATCCCATTTATGAAATATGTTATCTACTTTTCACCCTAAGCCCAAAAACATAAGCCCAATTCATATAAAAATTGCACGGATTGGATTTATGGGCTTCAAGTCCAAGTTTGATACAATATTTTTGAAACAAATTTTGTGTCTTGGGCCCTATAAACCCGTTAGGGTTATTTTCACTCAAAACCGGCTTAAAGAGAAAAATATATAAATACATCATTCTCCACTTTATATAAACGTTACTTACACACGTTTATTCATCAACCACTCACCCACAAATCACTTCGATACTTCCTATGTATTCACCCCTCACCTCTCTCTTTCACCCACACCAAAAATAACCAGAGATCATTGTTCCTCCCAAACCCTAGCCTTAAATTATTTTGGGGTTTTTACTAATTATGAGCACGTGGTTAACACGCCCCTTAATTAATCCCCAAGAAAATCGGGATCTTGAAGATGGGTAGAAAAGCTGTGACGTGGCTCATCTCTCCTCCTTGATTGGCTATGACAACACATCATCACCACTCCTCCAATCATTGGTGGACACCTCAACACCAAACTAGCACAACTAGCACACTCGGTTTCCAAGCTGGCAATCCGTGTGCTAGTTGGCTAATCACAACCCTTGGATGATAACAATGAAGAAAGAGAAAGAAGAGATGCGAAATCAAGGATCAAGATTGATTCTTCATCAACAGACCCTAACCCCTCACCCCTCGGGTTTGCCTATAAAAGCCCTTTCATTTTACTGTAAAATTATCCCTTTTTTATTTTCCAAAGTTATAATGCTAGATTAGTTTTAGGGTAACTTGTATTATTTCATTTTCTCTAGCATTGTAATAGATTTTGTTATTAATAAAAGATCGTTTGTTTCGAAATATTTATTTAATTTAACTTTCTGTCAAAATTAACTATGCAATTTACTTTAAACTAATTGGTGTTATTAATGATTATAATATTTATTTAAGCTTAAATAATAGCTTAAACAAAATATTAAGAAGATAAAATTGGGAAAAACTAATCCCCACTGGATTAGTTAAAAATAGCTACTAGTTGTGGCTGTTATGGTTCGGGGTTTGATGAATGGTAGTTCTATGGTGTTAAACGTATGGTGTTCTAGAATCGGTTCATAAGATTGTTCAACGCAATCTTCTTCTCAAAGGCTATCTACAAAAGGTTTTACTTCTTTGTTTTATTTTATGTACTTTATGTTTAAGTTGTTTTAGTTTAGTGATTTATGTTTTATGATGTTACTGTTTGGGTAGTCTGATAAAGTTTGGGTTAATGTTTAATATTTAGATGAATTAACTGTCTGGATTTGAGTGTAAAAGTTTATTAATCTGTTAAATACTAGTTTAATCTGTTTTAAATAAAGTTTTAGGATAAATCTGTTTGAGAGGATGAATTACTTAAAGTTTTTAAATAAGGATAGATGCTGTTTTAAGTTCTTGAAGTAATCTGTTAAAACAATTCTAGTGCTTGTATCACGACTTTTGAAACTACATTGGGGTGTTTGGACCTGGATGTTTTTATTTTCACTCGTTATCTGTTTTAACTGGATTTGATAGAGTGCGAGTATTTGCTTATTTAGATATGGGTGTTAGGGATTGAAGTTACTGATTTCTCTTAGGTTTCTTGCTGATATGTAGTTGTGGATAGAAATCTGTTACTGAATGTGTTAAAATTCATGCTGTTATATGAGTTATCTTAATGATATGTCTGTTCATTTTGCTGAGTGTTTATTGTTTATGATTTGCTGATTTGCTAGATCATTTACATATTTGGTTTACTTGCTAAATTGTTGTGTAATTTGGTTGCTTGTTGTATTCCTGTTTTCACATAATCTATCAGATTAAACTGATATGATAGATATTTACTGATTCCTATCAGTTTCATGATATTCATAACATATAGTCACTCCTGTGACTTCTGATTTACGTTTCATTGTCAAAAATAATAAATACCAAAAAAAAATTGTCTCTTATGAGACTCAAAACCCATGACCTCCTGGTCATGGGCCAAGTGATTTAGCCATCTGTGCTAGCTCGTCTTTTGTGTTTAATTATAGTTTACTTTATTAATATAGTTACTTCTATTTGTAGCTGCCAGTTTTAATAGTATTAAAAATACTAGTTTTTATTCTAATAAATTTTAATTAAAAGTTTTATTAAATTTACTTTTAGTTTTAAAAATAATAAATAGTTTCAAAACAAAAATTGTTTTAGTAATTTTAGAAATTTAATTAGTTATTAAAAATTAGTTTTAAAATAATTAGATTTTAATTAAATTAGTTTTTAAAATATATTTTGTTTATTAAAAATTTAAAATAATTTAATTAGATTTATTTAATTTTGAGATTTAAAATGGTTTTTTTTAATTTAGTTTAATTAGTTTTAAATAAAGTTTTTAAATAGTGTAAAAGATTTTTTATCAAATAGATTAAGTTTTAAATTAATTTTAAATAGTGTAAATTTTAAATAGTTTAATAGTTTTAACTTTTTTTTAATAATTGTCTTTAAATAAAAAATGGGGACGATTCATGCACTTTTGGAATTAATTAATTAAAAATTGTAGGAGTAATTTTAGTTTTAGAACCGAAAAACCCATTCAATTCAATTGTCCAAATTGAAGCAATACGTCTCAAAAATCACTTGATCTTCGTGTACAACGAATTTGGATCATCAACTTGTTTAATTAAATTCGTCTTTGACTTATTTATGGATTATTACCTTTTCCTAAAGGTAATTTCCTAAATTTGTCCTATATCGTATCTAATTAAAATACATCGACGTTTCCTCGACACATCAAAGTACATCTTCACTCAGCGTGAACTGAAGATGAGACAGAGAAGGTGGTTAGAGCTGTTGAAGGATTATGACATTAATGTACAGTATCATCCCAGCAAGGCGAATGTAGTGGCAGATGCTCTTAGTAGGAAGTCGGGTATGATCAACGACATTAAGATAGATGAAAAGATTATACGAGACTTGGAGTGACTAGATATTGAGATCATGGTACGTGGACATCATGGCTACTGGGCTAATCTTAAAGTGGAGCCTGACTTACTCTCTAGGATCAAGGAAGCTCAGAAGGATGATGGTGAAATCTAGGCAATTATTCAAAACATAGAGCAGCAGACGAAGTTTCGGTTAGATGACGACGGTATCTTATGGCAGGGCACTAGACTTTGTGTTCCTGATGATCTTACACTCAGGGAAACGTTATTGGCTAAAGCTCATAGCTCCCTATTATCTATTCATCCTGGTTCCACCAAGATGTACCACGACATTAAACAATATTTTTGGTGGAGTGGTATGGAACAGGATGTTGCTACATATGTCTCCAAATGTCTTACATGCGAGCAGGTCAAGATCGAGCATCAACGGTCTAGTGGTCTACTACAACCATTAGATATTCCAGAGTGAAAGTGGGACAAGATCACCAGGGATTTCGTCACCGGACTACTGCAGACAAAGAGGAAGAATGATGCCATTTGGGTTTTCGTTGACCAACTTACCAAGTCAGCTCATTTCTTACCGATCCGTAAGGATGATGCGGTTAGCAAACTCGCTGACTTATATCAGAAGGAGATCATGAGACTTCATGATGCTCCATCCAGTATCGTCTCGGACAGAGATCCTCGGTTTACTTCGCGATTTTAGAGAAGCCTGGAGAAAGCTTGGGGAATCAGACTTAAGCTTAGCACGACTTTTCATCCTCAAACAGACGGATAGTCAGAGGGAACCTTCAGACATTAGAATACATGCTTCGAGCGTTTGCTTTAGAATGGACAGGAAGTTGGGACGACTACTGTTGGGAATAAATTAAGGCCAGATCACTTGAGCGCTGACAAGAACAAAACAAGCGTTAACAAGAACAAAACAAGCGCTGACAGCTCAAGCCTTGACAAGATAAAGTCAAGCGTTGACACATTGAAGACAAGCACTGATGGAAGATATATTCTACGCGTGTATTATATTCTAGAATACTTCTAGTAAAGATAGGAACAACAATGTATTTTCTATATTTATCTTTACCTAGAATAGCTGATACGTAGTTTATTGTACAAGGCTTCTTATGTCTATAAAAGAAGGCCTTTAGGTTAATGTTTAATATAAGTTTCATATAAGTTTTTATTCGTAAACATCTTTCATTGTAAGCAAGTTTGATATTGATAATCAAAGTGAAAGTTTGTTTACATCATTGTGTGTTCTTGTTTAAGTTTTAGATTCCGCATAACACTTAGATTCATAAAGCATATACAAAGGTTTCTCTACGTGTATTACTTGATCTAATCTCGTATACACAAAGCTAATCGATCTAAGTTTGGGTTCAACAAGTGGTATCAGAGCCTGTTGAGGAACTTTTGATCTTAAAGAACACCAGAACCCTAAAATCACCAAAACCCTAATTTTCTCAGAAACCCTAACAACATCATGTCTAAAGCAATAACCTCCTCCTCCCCAGCCCTACCAAACATCAAGATTCCCATGCTTGATGCAACCAACTTTGACTTATGGAAGTTCAACTTTGAACAATATCTGGGGATCTATGACTACACACTCTGGGAGATTATTGAATATGGAAACACTTTCAATAAAGCTCAAAAGATTCTTAATGCCATTACTCAAAGAACAGCTGTTGCTGGATGTCCTGAAGAGGATAAGAAAGAAAAACCTGGAGATGGTAGAGCTGTGGCTGCTGATGACATTGCAAAGAAAAGGGTTGACATGAAAGCCCTAAATATTCTGAAAGTCTCTTTGGGACAAGAAAACCAGCATAAATATAGAGGCTATGAATCTTCTAAGGATCTTTGGGAAGCTCTTGAAGTTGCATATGGTGGCAATGCAGACACTAAGGAGGAAAAGAAAAAGCAACTTCTGCATGATTATGCTGTCTTCAAAGCTCAACCCAATGAGAAACTGAGTAGTGTGAGAAGCAGATTGCTTGACATTACAAGCAAGTTGTCCTTCATGGGGACACAAGTTGGTGATGTTGACATCAATGCTACCTTTCTTAAAAGTCTTGGTGAGGCATGGAAGATTGAGGCAAGATCTATTCTTGCCAACAATACTTACAAGAGCTCCTCGTTTGATGACATCTACAACAAACTAAGACTGTTGGAAGATGAAACTCTTTTAGAGCATGGAAGCAAATCTACCACCAGCAACATGGCCTTCTTCTCTCATAGTGAAGGTCAATTCAATCAGAAGGACTCTTATATGCATCCAGTTACTGGATCATCATATGTCAGCGCTGGAACAAATCCTGTCAACGTCTCCTATTCAGACGCTGACACATTCAAGAATGACTCCCCAAGAGTTAAACCTGCTGGTTTAGATTTGGATACTGTTTGTGCTTACATTGCTTCTTTGCCCAATGGTTCAGTGATTACATATGAGGACCTTGAGCAGATAAGTGATGAGCACTTGGAAGAGATGGACATCAAGTGGAACATGGCTCTTGCTAGTATAAGAGCAAATAGGTGGAACATAAGGTTTAAGAAGAAAATGACCTTCAATGCTAAAGACTCAGCTGGATTTGACAAATCCAAAGTTGAATGCTACAATTGCCATCGTATGGGGCACTTCATGAGGGAATGCAGATCTCCTAAAAGATCTGATGCTGGTAAACCCTCAAGTCAGGTTGTTAAAGCTCAGGATTTCAAAGCCATGGTTGCAGTTCAAGGAATTGATGGTATGGGATGGGATTGGAGCTATCTGGCTAAGAATGTTGAAGAGGACAAAGCTTTGGTTGCTGATATTGAAGAAGAAGAGCATGTTGAATATGCTCTCATGGCACATTCCTCCTCTTCATCTGATAATGAGGTATATGATGACGCTTTTTGTAGCAAAGGTTGTAGGTTAAATACTGAAAGGCTTAACAAAGAGGTGTTAAAATTAAAAGATGATATGAGTACTGAAAGATGTAAATTGTCTAATTACCAACTAGCTCTTACTGAAACTAAGAAAACCGTTTCTGAATACAAGAAAATGGAATTTGATTTAAAAGATAAAATCAATATCTTAAAACATGAGTTAGAGGGTAGTATGGATATTAGAAACATCATGGAAAGGGTTAATGGTGAATTACAGGCTAAGTTAGATGAGACCATTAAGAATAAAGATAATGTTGGCCTCAAAATTCAAAGATTGGATAGAGCCACCCAAACCCTAGGAGACTGTGTGGCCAAACAAAGGGATCCTAAGGACATGACTGGGATTGGGATGAATGATTACTCTTTGGTTCCACCACCAGCTGGTGACTTCTATGGTGTCCAACAAAGGGACTTATCTTGGACTGGTTTGCCAGAGCTCCAAGAGGAGGAATTCATTCCTCCACCAAGAGTTGTCACTCCAGTTGAAGAGTATCAACAAAAACTGACTGACCTAAATGAGTGGAAGAAGGCTAACCCTACTCTATTTGTCAAGGGTGGCTTTCTATGTGAAAGTCCTAATGAGTCACCACCCATTAAGGTTACTAACCCAATCACTGGTAAAGCTGTTGACCTAGGCTCAAACACTGTTAGAAGACCTACCATTAAATATGCAGAGATGTATAGGAATACTAGGTCTCCCAAGAGCCAGGTTAGCAATCATGGAACAGGCTTCTTCTCTTCTAGACCTAAGGTTGTGTCTAGAAAAGCTTGTTACACTTGTGGTAGCTTTTCACACTTGGCATACAAGTGTGTCAACGCTCCCAAAGCCAGCGCTGACAGGAACAATTTCAGCGCTGACAGGAACAAAGTCAACGTTGTTAGGAAGTCAAATGTTGTCAGACCCAAGCCTTGTGTGCAGCAAAGTCCACAAGTGATTAGACCTTCCCCATTCTTTACTAGAGGGTCTAACACTCATGGACAAAGACCATTTTAAAAGACAAACACCTGGTCAAATAGGCAATGGGTTTCTGTAGCAAACCCTAGGTTCAACGCTGACAAGGGTAATTTCAGCGTTAACATGACAAATTCTAACGCTGACAGAAACGTGACCAGACCTAAATATTTGCAGCCACAAGGTAAGGGGTCTAAAGCTTCTTCAAGCTTAACATGGAGACCCAAGAAAGATCAAAACCCTAATGATAATGGGATTTCAATGACTTGCAATAGATTTAATTACATTTCAAAGGTCATTACAAAACCTATTGGGGTTAACTGGGTATTTCATCCTAAAAAGGATGAGAATGGGGTTGTTGTGAGAACTAAGTCTGTTCTTATTGAACAACCAGATGAATCCAAGTCTTTTGTGACTTGGGTTCCCAAAGAAAACTAATTTGTTTTCTTTATGTGCAGGGCATTCAAAGACAGATCAATGATTATGGATATTGGGATAGTGGATGCTCAAGGCACATGACAGGGAAGGAAGACTATCTGACGAATTTCACTCCTATTAAAGATGGTGATAAGGTATACTTTGGAGGTGGATATGGAACTATCACAGGCAAAGGAACCCTTCTCGCCAATAATCTACGTTTTGAGAACATCTTCCTGGTAAAAGAACTTGATTACAACTTGTTTAGTGTATCACAGGTTTGTGATAACAAAAATAAAGTTCTGTTTACTGATACTGAGTGTTTGTGTTAAGCAAGGATTTTAAGATCCCTGATGAGAAATATATTGAGTATAGAACACCTAGGCATAAGGACATATATAATGTGAATTTAAATGGGATTAAAATGAATACCAATACGTCTTGTTTTTATGCTAAGGCCTCAGTAGATGAGAGTAATTTGTGGCACAGGAGACTAGGGCACATAAATTTTAAAAATATAAATAGACTTGTGAGGCTTGGTTTAGTTGATGGTTTGCCTGAGAAGGCCTTCCACAATGACCACTCTTGTGTTGCATGTCTTAAAGGCAAGCAGCACAAGGTCTCATTCAAGTCCAAACAGGTGCATACTAGTTCAAAACCTCTTCATATGCTTCACATGGACCTCTTTGGTCCAACTAATATAGAAAGCTTGAATGGTAAGTCATATTGCTTTGTTATCACAGATGAATTTTCTAGATTTACTTGGACATTCTTTCTAGCTATGAAGAGTGACACAGCTGATATTCTAATTAATTTTATCACTCAGATTGAGAAAAGGTCTGGCAATGAGGTTAAAATGCTTAGGAGTGATAATGGTGGAGAATTTAGGAATAAGAAGTTAGATGATTTCTGTGCCAGGAAAGGAATTACTAGGCAATTTAGCATTGCTAGAATCCCACAACAAAATGGGGTTGCTGAGAGGAAAAATAGAACCCTAATTGAAGCAGCCAGAACAATGTTGGCAGATGCTCACTTTCCTATAGCCTTTTGGGCTGAGGCTGTTAATACAGATTGCTATGTGCAAAATAGAGCATTGGTTAACAAAATTCAGAATAAAACACCTTATGAGTTACTTTGGGGAAGAAAACCAAATATTGGTTCTCAGACCTTTTGGCTGTCATGTAGTAGTCTTGGATACTAGTGATGCCTTAGGGAAATTTAGTGCAAAAGGTGATGAGGGTTACTTCATGGGGTATTCAGTCCAGAGCAAGGGTTATAGGGTTTATCTTAAAGAGGACAAACGTATAGTTGAAAGAGTACATGTTAGGTTTTTAGAGAATAAACCTAGTGATCCTGAAAGTGGTCCTAATTGGTTGTTTGACTTGGAACCCTTATCTAGAACTTTAAACTATATGCCTGTCACTAATCCAGACATTGTGAAGGTAACTTCAAATGTTGCGGAAGAACAAGTTGTTGATGTTTCAGGTACACAGGTTCATAAAAGGGTTGGATCACAAGCAGAAAAGACATCTCCTATTCTAGAATATGTTACCATTCCTATTTGGACAGATGCTTTTGCTGCTACTGCTGCTGCTGGACAAGATAATGGTGGTTCCCAAGTACCACCAGATACAAACATGCATGGTCCTTCAGGCGCTGACAAAGGCAAATCTAGCGCTGACAAGACCAATTCAGACGTTGATGGCTCAGACGTTGACAACAACAGTTCAAGCGTTGTTAGCCCAAGCGCTGACAAACAAGGTTCATACGTTGACAACACCTTTGCACATCTTTTCTCTTCCACTTTTGAACAAGGTGAACCTTCTAATTCATATGAAGAAGGTCATCCTTATGTTGACTTAAGAGAGTCTGATGAAGAGGACATTAGCAATATGGAGAATGAGGTTGAGGACACCAGACTTTTTGAAGAAGGAGTTCTCACTTCCACAATGAAGAATCACCCCCCTTCCCAGATCATTGGTGATATTATGAATCCAGTTCATACTAGAAGATCTCATCAAGGTCTTGGTGGGTTTATTGCTAATATACACAAGAAGGTTGATACCCCTCTTGTGCAAGCATGTTTGTTTGCATGTTTTCTGTCACAGGAAGAACCCAAGAAAATATTTGATGCTCTCAAAGAACCAAGTTGGGTGGAAGCAATGCAGGATGAGCTTCACCAATTTGCAATTCAGGATGTTTGGGAGCTGGTTGATTGTCCTAGATATGTCAGACCTATAGGGACAAGATGGGTTCTCAGGAACAAAAGAGATGAAAGAGGCATTGTGGTCAGAAACAAGGCAAGGTTAGTGGCTCAAGGATATACACAAGAGGAGGGGATAGACTATGAGGAAGTCTTTGCACCAGTTGCAAGGATTGAAGCTATAAGGATTTTTCTAGCCTATGCATCTTGCATGGGCTTCACTGTCTATCAAATGGATGTCAAGAGTGCCTTTCTCTATGGCACCATTGTTGAGGAAGTATATGTAATGCAACCTCCTGGTTTTGAGGATCCAGAGCATCCAGATAAAGTGTATAGAGTCAAAAAGGCTATGTATGGCCTTCATCAAGCCCCAAGATCATGGTATGGTACTTTGTCTACCTATTTGGTGGACAATGGATTCAAGAGGGGCACCATAGATCAGACACTATTTAAAAAGAAGAAAGGCAAGGATGTGTTGCTTGTGCAGGTCTATGTTGATGATATCATTTTTGGGTCTACTGATCCAAAGATGAGTGAGGATTTCTCCAAGATTATGACAGACAAATTCAAGATGAGTACTATGGGGGAGATGAACTTCTTTCTTGGTTTACAAGTTCAGCAGAAAGAGGATGGTATCTTCATCTCCCAGGATAAATATGTTGCTGAGATCTTGAAGAAGTTTGGCTTTTCTCCACATGAAAAGAGGGCTACTACTCTTATGGATAGAGAACACCCTTGGGGAAAGATTGGAGATGGGAAAGATGTTGATGTCAGGCACTATAGATCCATGATTGGATCCTTGATGTATCTTACTGCCTCCAGACCTGACATTATGTTTGCTGTGTGTGCTTGTGCACGCCATCAAGTGACTCCCAAAGAATGTCACCTTTATGTTGTGAAGAGGATCTTTAGGTACCTAAGATGCTATCCTGGTCTTGGTTTGTGGTACCTAAAGGATTCACCATTGGAGCTGATTGCATATTCAGACAGTGATTATGGAGGTGATAAATTTGATAGGAAATCCACAACTGGTGGATGTCAGTTTCTTGGGAGCAGGTTGATATCTTGGAAATGTAAGAAACAAACAGTGGTGGCTAATTCTACAACTGAAGCAGAGTATGTGGCTGCAGCTGCATGTTGTGGCCAAGTGTTATGGATTCAGAACCAGCTGTTGGACTATGGGTACAATTTCATGCATACTAAGATATTTGTTGACAATAATAGTACTTTATGCATCATTAAGAATCCTGTACATCATTCTAAAACTAAACACATAGAAATTAGACACCATTTTATAAGAGATTGCTTTGAGAAAGGTTTAATACAACCAGATAGGGTTGACACTGAGGAAAATGTGTCAGATTTATTAACTAAACCTTTTGATGCTGGGAGATTTCAATACTCGGTAACAAGTATTGGAATGGTCAATCTCACATAATATGTGTTTTGGAGTCCTTTTGTAAAAGTATGTACAGGATGATGCATTATTATTGGTCTTATTGATGATTTAGATTTTCCACTATATTTTTCTAACACTGACAAAGGTTGCTTGAACGCTGATAAGTGTTTTTGTAACGTTGTCAGCAGTATAATTGTCTAACGCTGACAAAGCTTTCCTCAACGCTGTTATGTGTTATCGGGGCGTTGTCAGCAACAATGTTAGTTTTGTGGTTTTCAATCTAAATGTGCAGATGGTGTTAGCAGTATACCATTGGATACAGAGTTGCTTATGGATCAATGGGGAAGCATTTGGACAAGTTTTTATTTATGGATGATGGTTAGAATGTCTCATTCCTATCTTGACATAAATTTTTTATGTTCATGCATGATTTTAGCAAACTTTTGTATCATATTTTAAGGGGAGGTTTTAGGAACCTTTAGGATTTTTGGGTGTCCATATGATACTCTTATCATAATTTTAGATTGTGTCCACAGGTGAGTATGAGTTAGTTTTACTAAATCATGAGGCACTGTAACATGCAAAGTTGATATACTGTGCATGCTGCCAAGACATTTTTGGCCTAGAATTGGTTGTGGTCTGTTGGGAGACTTGGGAATGATTTTGATATGGGATTTACCTGGGAGTAACAAGGATTTTATAAGGTGACTTGGTTGATTAAGTGTTTTGGTTAGCAAGGGACACTAGAGGACTGTTATGTCTATCTTGCTTATGCAAGTGTGCATAACTGGACAGTGCTTGCCGCCCTATAATAATTATCAGCTTTTGGTTATCTTCTCTAGGATAAATTACTTGTTAAGGTCATTTTTCACTTTTTAAAATATTTTTATTTTTGGACGCTGACAAGAATTTTCCAAGCGTTGTTGTGACCAAATTGGACGCTGACATGGCTATAGGCAAACATTGACAAGATTATAGCCGTTGGGCGTTGATAGGTTATTTTTGACCGTTGACACTCAATGGGACCTGCCCAGTTGTTACTTTTTGACATATTTTCAAGCCGTAATTTTAGGAGTTGTTACTTTCATTTAATGCATGAGATAACTTATAACTTTTTCAATATTTTCATGATTGATTTTTGAAAATCTTTGCCTATTTTTGGGCCAATCACATGCATTCTTTTTCTCCTATAAATTTGGCTCCTATTTTAAACAGGGTATCTATAATTCTTGTCTAACACAATTTTCTCTTATCAACTTCATCTTCTTCACTTAAAATTAACAGCTTTCATCAATGGCACCAAAGTTTAAACCAACAGAATTGGAATTGGGGTTCAGGTCTCAACACAACATGATTGCATATCTTGACGCTGATGATACTCTGTTTCCTCAATACACACAAATGGTGGCGTATTTGAACGCATCCCCATTAAGGTATGCTCTTTCTCATGCACCACTCATTCCAGTCACACACATTAAGCAGTTTTGGAACAATGTTAGTTCCTCAACAGTTAATGGAGTGACCACATTGACTTCTATTGTTCATGGGCGATCTTGGGTGGTTACTGAGGCTTTGGTACGCCAAGCCTTGCATCTTGATGATGCTGATGGTATATCCACCCTTCCCATAAATGAAATAGAACAAGGGCTTAGGGCTTTAGGATATCCTTTTCCTGATGAAGGTACTCTCAACAAGTATCATAAGCAGGAATTTCCCCCAGCCTGGAAGTACCTCATACATGTCCTCCTTCAATGTTTGAGTCCCAAATGTACTGCACACAATGAGATCAATAGATCCATTGCCAGTGCTATTGTGTGCATTGCAACAGGGCAAAAATTTAACTATTCTAAAATGATTTTTGAGGGGATGTGTAAAAACAAGGGGACAAAAATGACTTTAGCTTATCCTCGTTTTCTGCAAATGGTTTTTGATGTTCAAGGTTACTGCTCAAGGGATCACAATGATTTTTATAAGATCCCTGAGCAAAAGAAAGCTATTTTTATGAAGATGAACTCACCACCCCATAGAGACCTACCTTTAACCCAAGCCATGCTTGCTGTTATTGCAGCAACACAACCCCAACCAGACCCCCAACCTCAAATTGACCCTCAACCACAACTTGAACCAATTCTTGAACCTTTACCTTCACCTGAACAAATGCAAATTGACTCAGAATCCTTCAACGCTGACACACTCAATGTTGGCGTTGATGTGCCTATTTCCAACGCTGACACACAACCTTCACAAACCCAAACACCCCTTAACCAACCCACATCTACCCATTCTTCCACACCATCTTCCACACCCCCTGAATATTGGTTGATGAAACGCCAAAGGACTACTGGAGTGTTCTCCTCTGGTGGTCCTAGCCATGTAGCAGAGAGAACCACCACCACAAGTGTGGCTGGTGACCTGGATGAGGCTGGGACTATTGGTTCTGGCTTAGATGCTGGCCAAGGCAGTCCCACCATCTTTAAGTCCTCATCCATGCCCAATGAATCTGACTTGGGAGGTAAAATCCCCATTTTAGAAGAGGGCAGACTGGAACCAATGACTCTTTTGGAATTGACGGCAGTCTGCATTAGCTTGCAAAAGCAAAATGCAGACTTAGTATAAGTAGTCAGCTCACAAGGCCTTGAACTCAAGCAATTGAGGGAGAGGATTGTTGTTTTGGAAAGTGATCGTGCTAGGAGGGGTATGGAGGAATCTTCCAAAGGGGAGGAAGATCCAATAAATCTGAGTGATAAGGGCAGCCATGATGGTCAATCAATGGATGTTGCTGAGGCCCTTACAACTTTGAAGAAACAAACAGGTTTTGATACGTCCTTAGTCTCTCCCACAAACTCAAATTTATCATTTACAGCTATGTTGAGAGAGGTTACACAAGGCGCTAAGGGAAGATATTTGAGCGTTGACAAGGAAAATTTGAACGCTGATAGAAGTATTTTGGGCGCTGATAGGACAAATTTGGGCGTTGACAAGCCTGCACATGAAGGTGATGTATCCCAGTCATCATCTATCATCAAGGAGGTTTCTACTCAGGTATTACCATCTACCTTACCAACCATTGCACCATCAGATAAGGGTAAGGGTATAATGGTAGAGGAGATTGTTCCAAAGGATGCAGCTCAAGATGAATTTGATAGAAGATTGGCTGCACAAATCATGGAACATGATGAAAAGGAAAAGTCACCATTTGTTGTGACTTCTGAAGAAGGAAGTGATGGAGCTAGCTCAGACTCAAGTGTGATGATTATAGAACCTGAAAGGCTTGAGTATGGGGATGAGTTGGCCAAAGAGAAGCCGAGGGAGTTGAAATTGCAGGTTGACTTTGACATGCCAGAGGTGGTTCAAATGTACAATGCTTGGGAAGAAAGATGCATGGATAATCCAGACTTGACCATTTCAGATCAAATATGGGGTTTGGAGCTTCTTCTTAGAGTTCAGAAGGATTGCCAAGTAATTTTGAAACACAAGGCAAGCAATATTCTCTCAGAGTTGAAAAGGGATAGAAGGGAGCTCTACTTTATGTTGCTCAGATGTCATGGAGTTGGATGGACATATCAGAAGTTGAAGGCTTTGACATTTGATGAGTTGGAAAACAGGGCTTATCCCATTTGGGTGAGAGTGCAGGAAGCAAACACTCTCAGACTTCTTTCAGATGAAAGAAAGGAGGAACTTGCAGAAGAAATGGAACTCAAGAAAGCTATGATTGTTCCCAGGCCAGTGAAGAAGGGAATTTCATTTGAGTTTCCCAAAGATATGGATCCACTATATCCAAGTGAAGCTGTCATCAGAAAGAGTCTCAAGCTCTCACCTTTAGAAGCTTCAGATATGGTGCAAGTGTTACCATTAGATTCCAGGAACCCAATTGTAAGCTATGAAGAAGATGAATGTGGGTTCTGGAAGATTGGCAGATTTGGCAATGAGGTACACACTTTTACCACTCTCATATCTTTGTTTGCAAGTTGTGATAGAGAAGACTTGGTGGACCTTTGGAGGTTGCTGGAAACCAAGTATGAGGCTAAAGCACCAACTTCAGCTAATGGAATAAAACTTTGGACCACATTCAAAAGAATGTGTGGACCAAAAGATGAGGATCCTGCAATTTGGAAGGATCTTGAAGATGACCTCAGTGGTCTTCAATGGAGGTTATATTCAGCTGCTGGTGTTTACCATTTGAGTTCTACAAAGTTTGCTGAGTATCTACTTGTGGATGCTCAGTATTTCATATCCAAGGCTATTTTGGAGAAGATGAAGGACACTCAGCTGGAGATAGATTATTCAAGTGACGTGGCAAAAGATTTGATTAGGTTTATTCATTACCAATATGAGAAGGTTTGTAAGATTCCTCCTAGTCCTTAATGCTTATTCAGAAACTTGATCATAAGAGTGGATATCAAGTTTAGGGGAGGATTGTTGGGAATAAATTAAGGCCAGATCACTTCAGCGCTGACAAGAACAAAACAAGCGTTGACAAGAACAAAACAAGCGTTGACAAGAACAAAACAAGCACTGACAGCTCAAGCGTTGACAAGATAAAGTCAAGCGTTGACACATTAAAGACAAGCACTGATGGAAGATATATTCTACGCGTGTATTATATTCTAGAATACTTCTAGTAAAGATAGGAACAACAATGTATTTTCTATATTTATCTTTACCTAGAATAGCTGATACGTAGTTTATTGTACAAGGCTTCTTATGTCTATAAAAGAAGGCCTTTAGGTTAATGTTTAATATAAGTTTTTATTCGTAAACATCTTTCATTGTAAGCAAGTTTGATATTCATAATCAAAGTGAAAGTTTGTTTACATCATTGTGTGTTCTTGTTTAAGTGTTAGATTCCGCATAACACTTAGATTCATAAAGCATATACAAAGGTTTCTCTACGTGTATTACTTGATCTAATCTCGTATACACAAAACTAATCGATCTAAGTTTGGGTTCAACAACTACATCTGCTTGGTAGAATTTGCATACAACAATAGTTGGCACGCCAGCATCAAGTGTGGACCGTTTGAGATGTTGTATGGCAGGAAGTGTCGCGCCCCAATATGCTGGGATCAGGTTGGTGAGCGAACACTTGAAGGTCCGGAGATGACAGAGATGACCAACGAGAGAGTCGTTGTAGCTAAGGCGAAACTACAAGAAGCTCGTGCACGTCAAAAGAGTTATGCCGACAAGCATCGTAGGGATTTGCATTTCAACGTGGGAGATCATGTCTTTCTTAAGGTATCACCGGCACGTGGTGTTAGACGTTTTGGAATCAAAGGAAAAATCGATCGTCGATCCATCGGACCGTTTGATATCATCGAGCGAGTCGGTGAAGTGTCGTATCATTTAGCGTTACCGCCACAGCTTTCTCACGTTCATGACGTTTTCCATGTGTCCTTACTCAGAGGGTACACTTATCATCCCCTTCACATGGTTCAGTATCTACTCGAACAGATTCGGGAAGATCTTACCTTCATTGAGGAGCCCGAACGAGTTCTTGACCGTCAAGAACGAGTCATAAGGAAGAAGACGATTCCATTCGTTAAAATCCTTTGGAGGGACCATACCGAGCGGGAAGCCACTTGGGAGACAAAGGAGTCTATCCGGACTTCTTACCCTCATTTCAAGGTTTGATTCGGGTATATTCCTCTTTCACTTTACGTTATCTATAATTCGGGGACGAATTATTCTTTTTAGGGGGGAAGAGTTGTAAAACCGGCATATAAATGCCATGAACAGTACACTACGTAAACCTACGAACCAATTAAAACTTTCCATGTATGTCATGAACACGTGTCACGAGCAGTAAATTCAGGAACTACGTATGTGTTAATGCACGAGAATTATTAAGTACGTAATAGTACACGATAATTACTAAGAATAATAATTATAATTATTAACATATGCTCACGAACATTTATAAACACGATAATTATTACGTATAATAATTATTACAAGACTATTAGAACACGATATGTATACGAAGTATAATAACACGAACTAACATGAATAATTAACACGAGTACATACGAGAAATAGTTTAACTAATAAAAGGCACGGGTTGGCCTTGTGGGCCATGGTAGCCGCGGACAAGGGAGACAAAGAGGGGGCCCAAGCCCATTTTTGGTTTAACTAAAGGAAAACTAAAACACAGAGTTTAGCATAACATAACTTTTATAGAAAAATTAAAAACCGTAGCTTCCTTGGGACCCCATGTAACACCCCCATAATTGTCAAATGCAGCGGAATAGTAAGTGGGGTGTTACTTTGGTGGATCAATAACACACAGTATATAGAGCAAAGATCATAATAGTCATTTAAAAACATATCATATGAATTAATTGTACACATTTAGTATCTTGTCTTAAAACAACATTTATTAATAATGTGAAAAATATCCCAGCCCGTTGGTAACATGATGCTTCAATGATAACAGAATCCCATGCATGAACCTGTTTATTTTCCTGAGAAAACATATAAAATAAAATGTGGGGGTCAACACGAAGTTGGTGAATTCATAGGTTTAGTTAAATAAATAAAAGTATTGATATGCCAAACACCATGATCATAGTAGGACAATCACAACCAATACTATAGTAGTTCCTATTGCCCTGTAATAGAAGCTAGACATGATGCTCAGTACGCCCATAGGGTCTATCCTGATGTTGTTTCCCTCAGTCCGACAATGAAATAAACTTGTTGCTTGGCCTAAGCGTTTCGTGATAGCAAGTCACGCAGGCCGGGTGTTGTAAATACCCGAGTAGATCTATTCCTAACATTTCATGCTACACTAATAACTATTACAGTCCACGGGAATAGGGCAAACAGTAGGCAGTAAGTTGTTATATGCTGATGTTACCCGTGCATGTTTGCATATCAAAAGTTAAGTATGTTTTCTCCCCCAGTTATAAATACAATAAAGATGGGACCATGAACTCACCTCAGTGGTATTGATGTAGTGATGATGTCACTAAATAAACTGGCATAATATGATCACGAAGTGATGAAATTACCTAAGTAATTTAGATGACTCAGTAGATGCAACATAATAATGCATGATAAATGTACTTATGAAAATGCATGATCATGAATTAATAAGTTGTTACGATGGTTTAAGTGTTTTAATCTATAGTGTGCTGTCAATAATATAATATATTTTTAGTTTCTAAAAATATATTTAGATTGTCAAATAAAAGGGTAATGATTTAAATAAATAGATTTTTATCTAATTTAAATAATTGTAAGAAATTAATATTCTATCAATTTTCATAAGGCTCTAAATATATTTAATATGATTTGCCGGTTTATAAGGTTTCGTAAATAAATCTTAATAATTTATTTAATTATCTAAAATGACTTTATTTAATTTATTAATAAAATAATTTATTAATACTTTTAATTAAATTAAAATTACTAGTAAGTCCTCGTAATATAATAATTTTCAAAATAACCCTTAAAGTTTAGTTCGTTAAGTATTTCACCTCGTTAGTCCTTATTAGTTAACTTTATTTCCAAAACACGCCCCTAGGACTTATAATACTTTCACTATATGGCCATTTAAGTCCCTAGGGTTTCCTAGTCTCGAAATATTTACAAACCGAGTCTCTAGGGCTCGGTTTAATTTTATGAATTGGCAAAACATCCCCCTCAAGTCTCGAACATATTAAAAGTAAGGGTTAGGGCTCGAATTAAGTTTGGATATTGACATAACTAGTCCCTCATAACTCGAAAATGTTTATTAATGTTTCTAGGGATCGTATTAAGTTTCCCAAATGACACATTTAGTCCTTAAGTCTCAAAAACCTACAATAGGGTTTCTAGGGCTTATATTAAGTTTCCAAAGTAACACTTTTAGCCCTTAGAGCCTCGAAATATTTAACTAAAAAGCTAGGGCTTGTATTAAGTTTGCAAAGTGGCATATTTAGTCCTTATGGTTTGGTTAGTTCATGGTTTAAATACAAACGCACCTTATATTTTTAGTAATGGCGATTTTGGTCCTCTAACTTCTTTAAATTCACGAAATGTATGTGTATGATTTATATATTTATGTTTTTGACCTATAACTTTCACCAATTATCAAGGATGGCCCGAAAATTCTCCTAAAATGGGATTGGGCGTAGTTGGCCCAATAGGGTCTCGGTTTGGGCTTCATGGGCCTAATGGGCTAACCTTTTGGGCTTGCCTAGTCTTAATAAGCATAATAAATATGTAATAGTTAATGTGGGCTTATGGGATTATTTATTTAGGCTTATAGGTCACGGCTTATATGGCTTATTTGTCTCGGCTTATATAAGTTTATGAGCTTATATGACTTTGGCTTATATGAGCTTATATGTCTCGGCTTATATAAGCATATGGGCTTATATGACTTGGCTTATATAAGCTTATATGTCTCGGCTTATATAAATCTATGGGCTTATATGACTAGGTCATTTAACTAGGGCTCACATTAGGTTCTATAAGCAAGTTTCTTACTAGTTCATAGTGTTTTGAAGAAAGTTTGTCCACGAACACCATATAAGCCGTGGGTTTATATGTTGTTAGTGGTTTGTATTAGGGTATTTTACGTGTGCATGTACTCCTAGCTTTATTTCTATGGCTTGTATATGCATGACAAGTAAAAAGAGTAATGACAAGTAAAAAGAGTAATGAAAAGATTGAAATGAGGTTAGGTAGGTCTCACACTTACTTGTATCAAGAAAAGATAGTGGATGATCAAGTTTCAAGGCTCCTATGCTTCGGGTTCGTCCTAAACATGACCTAGGAAGGTCTTGGCTTGACTTGAATGCTAAATATCATGTGTAGACTTGCACTAAATGCTTGAGAAGACTAAGATCTTTATAGGAGTAAATGTTTGGTTTCATCTAGGTGTTTTGTGAAGGGGTGATTTGAATTTTGGAGTGAGTAAATGAGAAATGGGAGTGTGGTTTGCTAAATATCCAAGTATGAAGAGGATGGGTGTGGTCTAGGGTTAAGCCATGGTAAGTAAGAGAAACAACCAAGATTTGAGGTGATTTGCAAAGTACTTGGAGGTACTAGGTTGTTAATGTAAATGTGGGTACACTTGGCTTTTGGTGTGTCTTTAGCCGTCGCATACATGCATTCGAAGGGGACAAATGGGACTTGCATAGTATTTGCAATTAAGGGAAGGTTGTATAAGGCGAATGGTTTGTGTGGTGTGTTCATATCACACGTCTAAGGGAAAGGCACAAGTGCTAGGTGTCTTAGTTTTATCTACTTGCATATCTAAGCCTTAATATTTGCTAGTACTTCCCATTAATGTAAAGTTGTACATATGACCTTGGTTTTTGAATATGGCCGACGGTTTTTAGGATAGTCAAAGGAAAAGAGTGGGTTAAATAGTGTATGGTTTAATTATAGTGTGTTGTACAAGGTTTATAAAGTCAATGTATATTTGAAAGAGGTTTTAGGTAGGTGTAGTTGTGTATGATTTAGTATTCGGCTAGATATATAAGTCTAGGGTAGTTATAGGTTCAAATTCAATGTCTTGGTATGGTTACTAGGAGTCTAGGTATAATATAGTAGAAGTAGGTTCAAGTCCTAATTCATTTGGTTAAGTTTTGGGATCCTTGGTGAAAGTATAGTCATAATTCAATAAAAATATTATTTACTTTATTCAAATGTAAGATATTTAGTGAAAATGAGTTAGTGTGGGTATTTGTAATGTTTTATAATAAAAGCAGTTGATGTCGTATCGTAGCACTGTTTATGAGATAAGGAAAATATATAAATATATATTCTAATGCTTAAAATAGTTCCTTGGTAAGTGTTATTAATTGTGATCATGAGTTTAGATTTTTATAAATCAATATGATGAATGCTTATGATCAAGTGTTTCAAGTGACTTAATAGTCCCAATACATGATTGTTTAAAGCCTTGTATGCTCATATAATGTAGCCATACAAATGTCCTTATGATTAAATACTCATAATCATAATATAATGTCACGTGATCAATTGTTACCATGATCTGATGATTTAAATGATGTATGCTCATGTATGATGCATATGATTGTTCAAAAGATTTCATGCAAAGGTGGTAATATATATAGATATCATGAGGTCACGTGTACAATGATGTCATAGTCAAAACCTGAAATTTATAGGTTTTACAGCACTACCTCGTTATTTTAGCTTTGTCCTCAAAGCTTAAGATGACGTTACTGCTCAGGTGAACAGGTGTGGGTACTTTACTCTGAATGAGTCTTCGCGTTCCCAGGTGAACTCAGGACCTCTCCTAGAGTTCCAACGTATCTTAACTAACGGGATTTGGCTTCGCTTTAGTTTCTTGACTACCCTCACCATGACTTCAACAGGTTCTTCTATGAATTGGAGTTTGTCATCAAAGTTGACACCCTCCAATGGCATGGCTAACGGCTCATCCCTGTAGTACATCTTCAGGTTTGAGACATGGAATGTAGAGTGTAACCGGCTCAACTGCTGGGGTAAATCCAAACGATAAGCGACTTCACTGCATCTGGGGATCACTTTGAAGGGTCCTACGTAACGTGGATTTAATTTCCCACGTTTTCCAAATCGTACAACGCCCTTCCAAGGCGATACCTTGAGCATAACACGGTCACCTACTTCGAATTCCATAGGTTTTCATTTACGATCTGCATAGCTCTATAGCCTGTCTTGTGCAGCTTGAATTCTTTGTTTGATGAGAGTGGTCTTCTCAGTATTCTCTTGGATCAGTTCGGGTCCAGTTAGTTGAAATTCCCCCACCTCTGCCCAGCACACGGGTGATCTACACTTGCGGTCATAGAGGGCCTCAAATGGTGCTGATTTGGTGCTGGCATAGTAGCTGTTGTTGTAGGAGAATTTAACCTATGATATATGTTCGACCCATCCTTTTCCAAAGTCGATCACACATGCCCTTAGCATGTCTTCTAATGTTTGGATGGTTCCTTCACTCTGACCGTCAGTCTGAGGGTGATAAACAGTACTCATGTCCAAGTTTATTTCCAAGGCTCGTTGAAAAGCTTTCCAAAAGTTTGACGTAAATCTACCATCTCGATCACAGATTATTGAGATTGGTATAACGTGTCTAGTCACAACTTCCTTGAGGTATAGTTTGGCCAACTTGTTCAGAGAGTCATTTTCTCTGATGGGCAGGAAATGAGCTGATTTTGTGAGTCGGTCGACGATTACCCAAATTGTATCGTAATCGTGAGATGAAGTAGGAAGTTTGGTAATGAAGTCCATGGTGATATTGTCCCATTTCCATTTCGGTATCTCGGGTTGGACTAACAAACCAGATGGTCTCTGATGTTCTGTCTTCACTCTGGCATAAGTCAGACATTTCTTTATGTATGTGGTAATGTCTACCTTCATGTTTGGCCACCAATATAATTTCTTCACATCCTGATACATCTTTTCAGATCCGGGATGTATGGAGTACTTAGACTTATGAGATTCGTGCATGATCACGTTTCTCAAGTCTCCGTAACATGGTAACCAACTTCTCCCGTGCAACATAACGTTCCGTCTGCTCTGGCTTCTAACTTCTCATTGCTTAGATCTGTCCTAAGCATCCCTCCTACGTCTTCCTTTCCAATGTTGTCAAGCTTCTGTGCTTGGAGTTGAGCCTCTAATATCTGCTTGGGTAGGTCCAAGCTAATGGTCATCACTAGGGCTCGAACTCTCATGGGAGGATCAGTTCCCTTTCGGCTTAGTGCATCTGCAACTACGTTGGCTTTACCTGGGTGATATTTGATATCACAGTCGTAGTCACTGAGCAATTCTATCCAACGACTTTGTCTCATGTTCAGCTCCTTCTGGTCTAGGATATGTTGGAAACTTTTATGGTCGGTATGCACTGTGCACTTTGTTCCATATAGGTAGTGTCTCTAAATTTTCAAGGCAAAAACTATAGATCCAAGCTCTAGATCATGAGTAGAGTAATTCTGCTCGTGCTTCTTTAGTTGCCTTGAAGCATAAGCAATAACTTTCTGTCTCTTCATTAACACAGCTCCTAAGCCTTTGTGTGAGGCATCACAGTATACAATGAACTCTTCGTTGCCTTCTAGTAAGGCTAGGATAGGTGCACTACACAATTTCTGTTTTATCGTTTGGAATGCGGCTTCTTCTTTTTCTCCCCAGTCAAATTTCATGCCTTTCTGAGTAAGCTTCGTCATAGATTTAGCTATCTTGGAAAATCCTTCTATAAATCTCCGGTAGTAACTGGCAAGACCTAAGAATTGGCGGATTTCCTTTGGCAAAGTAGGTGCTGCCCAATCCTTTACGGATTCAGCTTTTACGGGATCTACTTGAATTTCCTTGCTGTCAATCACGTGACCAAGAAAATGTACTTTAGGAATCCAAAAATCACATTTGGATAATTTGGCGTATAGCTTCTCCTCCTTAAGCAATTTCAATAGTTGAGCAAGATGTTCTCCGTGCTCTTGCTCATTCTTGGAATAGATGAGTATGTCGTCGATGAATACGATGACGAATTTATCCAGATACGGTCTGCACACTCGATTCATGAGGTCCATGAATATGGTTGGTGCATTGGTCAATCCAAATGGCATGACCTGAAATTTGTAATGACCATAACGAGTCCTGAAGGCTGTTTTTGGTATGTCCTCCTCTCTGACTCTCAGCTGATGGTATCCAGATCTTAAGTCAATCTTGGAATACACACTTGATCCTTGTAGTTGATCAAATAGGTCGTCGATTCGTGGTAGCGGATAACGATTCTTTACAGTTAACTTATTCAGTTCCCTGTGTTGGGAATAAATTAAGGCCAGATCACTTGAACGCTGACAAGAACAACTCAAGCGTTGACAAGAGCAAAGTGAGCGCTGACAACTTAAGCATTGACAAGTTAAAGTCAAGCGTTGACAGATTGAAGACAAGCACTGATGGAAGATGTGAGCTACACGTTTATTATATTCTAGAATACTTCTAGTAAGGATAGAAACGACAATGTATTTTCTATGTTTATCTTTACCTAGAATAGTTGATACGTAGCTTATTGTACAAGGCTTCTTAGTCTATAAAAGAAGGCCTTTAGGTTAATGTTTAGTATCAAGTTTTTATTAAGTTTTTCATTCGTAAACATCTTTCATTGTAAGCAAGTTCGACATTGATAATCAAAGTGAAAGTATTGTTTACATCTTGTGTTCTTGTTTAAGTATTAAATTCCGCATAATACTTAGATTCACAAAGCATACAACAAAGGTTTCTCTATGTGTTATACTTGATCTAATCTCGTATACACAAAGCTAATCGATCTAAGTTTGGGATCAACAAGTGGTATCAGAGCTTGTTGAGGAACTTTTGATATTTGAAGAACACCAGAACGATATACGAACACCAAAACCCTAATTTTCTCAAAACCCTAAAAACATCATGTCTGAAGCAAACATCATGTCCTCCTCTTCATCCTTACCAAACATCAAGATTCCCATGCTTGATGCAACCAACTTTGACTTATGGAGGTTCAACTTTGAACAATATCTGGGGATCTTTGACTACACACTCTGGGACATTATTGAATATGGAAACTCATTCAATAAAGCTCAAAAGATTCTGAATGCCATTGCGACAAGAACAGCTGTTGAAGGATGTCCTGATGAAGATAAGAAAGAAAAACCTGGAGATGGTAGAGCTGTAAGTGCTGAAGATATTGCAAAGAAAAGGGCTGACATGAAAGCCCTAAATATTCTGAAAGTGTCTCTGGGACAAGAAAATCAGCACAAATATAGAAGCTATGAATCTACTAAGGATCTTTGGGAAGCAATTGAAGTTGCATATGGTGGTAATGCAGAAACTAAGGAAGAAAAGAAAAAGCAACTTCTGCATGATTATGCTGTCTTCAAAGCTCAGCCCAATGAGAAACTGAGCAGTGTGAGAAGCAGATTGCTTGACATCACAAGCAAATTATCCTTCATGGGGACACAAGTTGGTGATATTGACATCAATGCTACTTTTCTGAAAAGTCTTGGTGAGACATGGAAGATTGAGGCAAGATCTATTCTTGCCAATAATACTCACAAGAGCTCTTCGTTTAATGACATCTACAACAAACTAAGATTGTTGGAAGATGAAACTCTTTCAAGCAAAGCTAGCACCAGCAACATGGCCTTCTTTTCTCATAGTGAAGGTCAATTCAATCAGCAGGACTCTTTTATGCATCCAGTTACTGGATCACCATTTGTCAGCGCTGGAACAAGTCCTGTCAACGTCTCCTTTTCAGACGCTGACACATTCATGAATGACTCACCAAGAGTTAAACCTGCTGGCTTGGATTTGGATACTGTTTGTGCTTACATTGCTTCTTTGCCCAATGGTTCAGTGATTACATATGAGGACCTTGAGCAGATAAGTGATGAACACTTGGAAGAGATGGACATCAAGTGGAACATGGCTCTTGCTAGTATAAGAGCAAATAGGTGGAATAGGAGGTTCAAGAAGAAGATGACCTTCAATGCTAAAGACACTGCTGGATTTGATAAATCTAAAGTTGAGTGCTACAACTGTCATCGCATGGGGCACTTCAAGAGGGAATGCAGATCTCCTAGAAGATCTGATGCTGCAAACCCTCAAGTCAGGTTGTTAAAGCTCAAGAATCCAAAGCCATGGTTGCAGTTCAAGGAATTGATGGTACTGGATGGGATTGGAGCTATCTGGCCAAGGATGCTGAAGAGGACAAAGCTTTGATTGCTGACATTGAAGAAGAAGAGCATGTTGAATATGCTCTCATGGCACACTCCTCCTCTTCATCTGATAATGAGGTATATGATGATGCCTTTTGTAGCAAAGGTTGTAGGTTAAAAACTGACAGACTTAACAAAGAAGTGTTAAAACTAAAAGAGGATATGAGCACTGAAAGGTGTAAATTATCCAATTACCAACTAGCTCTTACTGAAACTGAGAAAACCGTTTCTGAATACAAGAAAATGGAATTTGATTTAAAAGATAAGATAAATATCTTAAAACATGAGCTAGAGGGTAGTATGGATGTTAGAAATATCATGTCAAAAGTCAATAAAGACCTACAGGCTAAGTTAGATGAGGCCATTAAGAATAAAGATAATGTTGACCTCAAAATTCAAAGATTTGATAGAGCCACCCAAGCCCTAGGAGACTGTGTAGCTAAACAAAGAGATCCTAAGGATATGACTGGGCTTGGGATGAATGAGAATGATTACTCTCTGGTTCCACCACCAGCTGGTGACTTCTATGGTGTCCTTAGAAAGGATTTATCTTGGACTGGTATTCCAGAATGCCAAGAAGAGGAATTTATTCCTCCACCAAGAGTTGTCACCCCAGTAGAAGAGTATCAACAAAAACTGACTGACCTAAATGAGTGGAAGAAAGCTAACCTTACTTTATTTGTTAAGGGAGGTTTGCTGTGTGAAAGTCCCATTGAATCCCCACCCATTAAGGTTACACACCCAGTTACTGGTAAAGCTGTTGACCTAGGCTCCAACACTGTTAGAAGACCTACCATTAAATATGCAGAGATGTATAGAAATAATAGGTCACCCAAGAGCCAAGTTAACAATCATGGAACAGGTTTCTTTGCTTCTAGACCTAAGAATGTGTCTAAGAAAGCCTGTTATACTTGTGGTAGCTTTTCACATTTGGCATACAAGTGTGTCAACGCTCCCAAAGCCAGCGCTAATAGGAACAATTTCAGCGCTGATAGGAAGAAAGTCAACGTTGTTAGGAAGTCAAACGTTGTCAGACCCAGACTTGGTGTGCAGCAAAGTCCACAAGTGATTAGACCAGCCCCATTCTTTACTAGAAGGTCTAACACTTATGGACAAAGACCTTTTCAAAAGACAAATACCTGGTCAAATAGGCAATAGGTTCCTGTAGCAAACCCTAGGTTCAACGCTGATAAGGGTAAATTCAGCGTTGACAGGACAAAATCCAACGCTGACATAAACGTGACCAGACCTAAGTATTTGCAGCTACAAGGTAATGGGTCTAAAGCTTCTTCAAACTTAACATGGAGACCCAAGAAAGATCAAAACCCTAATAATAATGGAATTTCAATGACTTGCAACAGGTTTAACTATATTTCAAAAGTCATTACAAAACCAATTGGGGTTAACTGGGTATTTCATCCTAAAAGGGATGAGAATGGGGTTGTTGTGAGAACTAAGTCTGTTCTTATTGAACAACCAGATGAATCCAAGTCTTCTGAGACTTGGGTTCCCAAAGAAAACTAATTTGTTTTCTTTATGTGCAGGGCATTCAAAAGAAGATCAATGATTATGGATATTGGGATAGTGGATGCTCAAGGCACATGACAGGAAAGGAAGACTATCTGACAAACTTCACTCCTATTCAAGATGGTGATAAGGTATACTTTGGAGGGGGCTATGGCACCATCACAGGAAAAGGAACCCTTATCACCAATAATCTACATTTTGAGAATGTCTTCCTGGTAAAAGAACTGGATTATAATTTGTTTAGTGTATCACAAGTGTGTGATAACAAAAATAAGGTTCTTTTCACTGATACTGAGTGTTTGGTGTTAAGCAAGGATTTTAAGATCCCTGATGAGAAGTATATTGAGTATAGAACACCTAGGCATAAGGACATATACAATGTGAATTTAAATGGGATTAAAGTGAATGCAAATATGTCTTGTTTTTATGCTAAGGCCTCAGTAGATGAAAGTAATTTATGGCACAGGAGACTAGGGCACATAAACTTTAAAAATATAAATAGACTTGTGAGGCTTGGTTTAGTTGATGGTTTGCCTGAGAAGGCCTTCCACAATGACCACTCTTGTGTTGCATGTCTTAAAGGCAAGCAACACAAGGTCTCATTCAAGTCCAAGCAGGTGCATACTAGTTCCAGACCTCTTCATATGCTTCACATGGACCTCTTTGGTCCAACTAATATAGAAAGTTTGAATGGCAAGTCA
Organism: Glebionis coronaria; assembly: GCA_025667525.1. Lineage (NCBI taxonomy): Eukaryota > Viridiplantae > Streptophyta > Magnoliopsida > Asterales > Asteraceae > Glebionis > Glebionis coronaria. Next base: position 25,835,608 of record CM046880.1, read on the forward strand.
TATTGTTTTGTTGTCACTGATGACTTTTCTAGGTTTACTTGGACATTCTTTCTAGCTATGAAGAGTGACACAGCTGATGTTCTTATTGAATTTATCACTCAAATTGAGAAAAGATCTGGTAATGAGGTTAAGATGCTTAGGAGTGATAATGGTGGAGAATTTAGGAACAAGAAGCTAGATGATTTTTGTGCCAGGAAGGGAATTACTAGGCAGTTTAGTATTGCTAGAACCCCACAACAAAATGGGGTTGCTGAAAGGAAGAATAGAACCCTAATTGAAGCAGCCAGGACAATGTTGGCTGATGCTCACTTTCCCATAGCCTTTTGGGCTGAGGCTGTTAATACATCATGTTATGTGCAAAATAGAGCATTGGTTAACAAAATTCAGAACAAGACACCTTATGAGTTACTTTGGGGAAGAAAACCTAATATTGGTTTTCTCAGACCTTTTGGATGTCATGTAGTAGTCTTAGACACTAGTGATGCCTTAGGGAAATTTAGTGCAAAAGGTGATGAAGGTTACTTCATGGGGTATTCAGTGCAGAGCAAGGGTTATAGGGTTTATCTTAAGGAGGACAAACGTATTGTTGAAAGAGTACATGTTAGGTTCTTAGAGAATAAACCTAGTGATCCTGAAAGTGGTCCTAATTGGTTGTTTGATTTGGAACCCTTATCTAGAACTTTAAATTATATGCCTGTCACTAATCCAGACATTATGAAGGTAACTTCAAATGTTGTGGAGGAACAAGTTGTTCATGTTTCAGGTACACAGGTTGATGAAAGGGTTGGATCACAAGCAGAAAAGGCATCTCCTACATTTGAATATGTCACAATTCCCATTTGGACTGATGCTTTTGCTGCTGCTGCTGCTGCTGGACAAGATAATGGTGGTTTCCAAATACCACCAGATACAAACATGCATGGTTCTTCAGGCACTGACAAAGACAAATCAAGCGCTGACAAGAGCAATTCAGACGTTGATGGCTCAGACGTTGACAACAACAGTTCAAGCGTTGTTAGCCCAAGCGCTGACAAACAAGGTTCAGACGTTTACAACACCTTTGCACATCTTTTCTCTTCCAATTTTGAACAAGGTGGACCTTCCAATGTCCATGAAGAGATCCCTGTTGATCAAAGAGAGTCTGATGAAGAAGATATTGGCAACATGAAGCGTGAAGTTGAGGACACCAGACTTTTTGAAGGAGGAGTTCTCACTTCCACAATGAAGAATCACCCCCCATCTCAGATCATTGGTGATGTCATGACTGCAGTTCAGACGAGAAGATCCCATCAAAGTCTTGGTGGATTTATTGCCAATATACACAAGAAGGTTGATACCCCTCTTGTACAAGCATGTTTGTTTGCATGTTTTCTGTCACAAGAAGAACCCAAGAAGATATTTGATGCTCTCAAAGAACCAAGTTGGGTGGAAGCAATGCAGGATGAGCTTCACCAATTTGCTATTCAGGATGTTTGGGAGCTGGTTGATTGTCCTAGATATGTCAGACCAATTGGGACAAGATGGGTTCTCAGGAACAAAAGAGATGAAAGAGGTATTGTGGTCAGAAACAAGGCAAGGTTAGTGGCTCAAGGTTATACACAAGAGGAGGGGATAGACTATGAAGAAGTCTTTGCACCAGTTGCAAGGATTGAAGCTATTAGGATTTTTCTAGCCTATGCATCTTGCATGGGCTTTACAGTCTATCAAATGGATGTAAAGAGTGCATTCTTGTATGGCACTATTGTTGAAGAAGTTTATGTCATGCAACCTCCTGGTTTTGAGGATCCTGAACATCCAGACAAAGTGTATAGAGTCAAAAAGGCTATGTATGGCCTTCATCAAGCCCCTAGAGCATGGTATGGTACTTTGTCTACCTATTTGGTGGACAATGGATTCAAGAGGGGCACCATAGATCAGACACTATTTACAAAGAAGAAAGGCAAAAATGTGTTGCTTGTGCAGGTCTATGTTGATGATATCATTTTTGGGTCTACTGATCCAAAGATGAGTGAGGATTTCTCCAAGCTTATGACAGACAAATTCAAGATGAGTGCTATGGGGGAGATGAACTTCTTTCTTGGTTTACAAGTTCAGCAGAAAGAAGAGGGTATCTTCATCTCCCAAGACAAATATGTTGCTGAAATCTTGAAGAAGTTTGGCTTTTCTCCTCATGAAAAGAGGGCTTCTACTCCTATGGATAGAGAACACCCTTGGGGAAAGATTGGAGATGGGAAAGATGTTGATGTCAGGCATTATAGATCCATGATTGGATCCTTGATGTATCTTACTGCTTCCAGACCTGATATCATGTTTGCTGTGTGTGCATGTGCACGCCATCAAGTGACTCCCAAAGAATGTCACCTTTATGCTGTGAAGAGGATCTTTAGGTACCTAAGATGTTTTCCTACTCTTGGTTTGTGGTACCCAAAGGATTCACCATTGGAGCTGATTGCATATTCAGATAGTGATTATGGTGGTGACAAGTTTGATAGGAAATCCACCACTGGTGGATGTCAATTTCTTGGGAGCAGATTAATATCTTGGCAATGCAAGAAACAAACAGTGGTGGCTAACTCTACAACTGAAGCAGAATATGTGGCTACAGCAGCATGTTGTGGTCAAGTGTTGTGGATTCAGAACCAGCTGTTGGATTATGGGTATAACTTCATGCATACTAAGATATTTGTTGACAATAATAGTACTTTATGCATCATTAAGAATCCTGTGCATCATTCTAAAACTAAACACATAGAAATTAGACACCATTTTATAAGAGATTGCTTTGAGAAAGGTTTAATTCATCCAGATAGGGTTGACACTGAGGAGAATGTGTCAGATTTATTAACTAAACCTTTTGATACTGGAAGATTTCAGTACTTGGTAACAAGTATTGGAATGGTTAATCTCACTTAAGTATGTGTTTTGGATTCTTTTTGTAAAAGTATGTACAGGATGATGCATTATTATTATTGGTCTTATTGATACTTTAGATTTTCCACTATATTTTTCTAACACTGACAAAGGTTGTTTGAACACTGATAAGTGTGTTTACAACGTTGTCAGCAATATAATTGTCTAACGCTGACAAAGCTTCCTTCAACGCTGTTAAGTGTTATCGGGGCGTTGTCAGCAACAATGTTAGTTTTGTGGTTTTCAATCTAAATGTGCAGATGGTGTTAGCAGTATACCATTGGATACAGAGTTGCTTATGGATCAAAGGAGAAGCATTTGGACATGTTTTTGTTTATGGATGATGGTTGGAATGTTTCATTCTTATCTTGACATAAATTTTTTATGTTCATGCATATTTTTGGCAAACTCTTTGTATCTTTGTTTAAGGGGAGGTTTTAGGAATCTTTAGGATTTTTGGGTATCCATATGATACTCTTATCACAATTCTAGATTGTGTCCACAGGTGAGTATGGGTTAGTTTTACTAAACCATGAGGCACTGTAGCATGCATAGTATATCAACTTTGCATGCTGCCAAGACATTTTTGGCCTAGAATTGGTTGTGGTCTGATGGGAGACTTGGGCATCACTTTGTTATGGGTTTTACCTGGGAGTAACAAGGATTTTATAAGGTAACTTGGTTGTTAAGAATTTTGGTTAGCAAGGGACACTAGAGGACTGTTATGTCTATCTTGCTTATGCAAGTGTGCATAACTGGACAGTGCTTGCCGCCCTATAATAATTATCAGCTTTTGGTTATTTTCTCTAGGATAAATTACTTGTTAAGGTCATTTTTCACTTTTTAAAACAATTTTATTTTTGGACGCTGACAAGATTTTTCCAAGCGTTGTTGTGACCAAATTGGACGCTGACATGGCTTTAGGCGAACGTTGACAAGATTATAGCCGTTGGGCGTTGATGGGTTATATTTGACCGTTGACAATCAATGGGACCTACCCAGTTGTTACTTTTTGACATATTTTCAAGCCGTAATTTTAGGAGTTGTTACTTTCATTAAATGCATGAGATAACTTATAACTTTTTCAATATTTTCATGATTAGTTTTTGAAAATCTTTGCCTATTTTTGGGCCAATCACATGTATTCATCCACTCCTATAAATTTGGCTCCTATTTTTAAACAGGGTATCTATAATTCTTGTCTAACACTTTTCTCTTATCAACCTTCATCTTCTATACTTCAAATTAACAGCTTTCATCAATGGCACCAAGATTTAACTCAGCAGAATTGGATTTGGGGTTCAAGTCTCAACACAACATGATTGCTTATCTTGTTGCTGATAATACTTTGTTCCCTCAATACACACAAATGGTGGCGTATTTGAATGCATCCCCATTAAGGTATGCTCTTTCTCATGCACCACTCATTCCAGTCACACACATTAAACAGTTTTGGAACACTGTAAGTTCCTCAACAGTTAATGGAGTGACCACATTAACTTCTATTGTTCATGGGAGATCTTGGGTGGTTACTGAGGCCTTGGTACGCCAGGCCTTGCATCTTGATGATGCTGATGGTATAACCATTCTTCCCATAACTGAAATAGAACAAGGGCTTAGGGCTTTGGGATACCCTATTCCTGATGAAGGTACTCTTAATAAGTACCATAAGCAGGAATTTCCCCCAACCTGGAAGTACCTCATTCACATTCTCCTTCAATGTTTGAGTCCCAAATGTACTGCACACAATGAGATCAATAGATCCATTGCAACTGCTATTGTGTGTATTGCAACAGGGCAAAAATATAACTGGTCTAAAATTATTTTTGAGGGAATGTGTAAAAATAAGGGGACAAAAATGACTTTAGCTTATCCCCGTTTTCTGCAAATGATTTTTGATGATCAAAGATATTGTTCAAGGGATCACAATGATTTTTATAAAATCCCTAAACAAAAGAAAGCTATTTTTACCAAGATGAATTCACCACCTCATAGAGACTTACCTTTAACCCCAGCCATGCTTGCTGTTATTGCAGCAACACAACCCCAACCAGACCCCCAACCTCATATTGACCCTCACCCACAACTTGAACCTATCCCTGAACCTTTACCCTCACCTGACCAAATGCAAATAGACCAAGATCCCTTTGACGCTGACACATCTAATGTGGGCGTTGATGTGCCTATTTCCAACGCTGACACCCAACCATCACAATCCCAAACACCCCTTAACCAACCAACATCTACACCTTCTTCCACACCATCTTCCACACCACCTGAATATAGGTTGTTTAAACGCCAAAGGACTGCTGGAGAGTTCTCCTCTGGTGGTCCTAGCCATGAAGCAGAGAGAACCACCACCACAAGTGTGGCTGGTGACCTGGATGAGGCTGGGACTATTGGTTCTGGCTTAGAAGCTGGCCAAGGCAGTAAATGGTTTATGGCTCAGATATTTAGAATATCATGATGATATTTATGGCTCGGATATTTTTACAAGGAGTAAATGGTTTTTAAGTAAGTTAGCAATAATTCATGAAGACTTTGTTTAATATTCGAATATGTAATTGGGATAGCCTTGTGAAAGAGTTATTCGACTTCTAACTTTTACATATGAGGATATTGGTTCATTAAGACTTGTCATGAAGAGGTGTTAGCTTAAGGGGAAGAATTCTTATGGTAAGTTGGATGATTGAAGAAGATTTTCGCGAGTTTGTGTTCTATCATATCTTAAAGTCGTGGCGTACCATTCACTGACTTTAAAGGTAACTTGTTCGTGCTTTACATGGTTGGTGATGAAGTCTTGTCATAACACTTGAAGGAGTTACATTATCGTGCTCAGTGTCTCACAAAGGATGAGAATATTGACAAGGGATCGAGGTCTACTTATATCCTCCTCTATAAGTTCTTAGTCACATGGATAGTACAAGACATGGAACACAAGGTTGGGTTATTCTACTTCTACATCAAAAATATCATATTAATTGTTCTTCAAGATCATTACATAGAGCTACTTTTGGAGAATCTTCAACATTGCAACATTGTTTACTTCCTTGTTGATGTGACAAAAAGGGGAAGAAAATACATGCTACATTTGAGGGGAAGCAATTTGAAGATCATGTACGACTTACAAGAGATACACATAAAGTTTTGCCACTATCAACTAGGGGAAGATTGTTGGGTCAAAAAGTTGATGTGGCAGAAAATCAAAAATGAAGAAAACGTGAAGAAATTGTCCAAGCGTTGTCAAGAGTTAATCAAGCGTTGACAAGAGTTAATTAGGCGTTGATAGCTCAAGGAATTGAGGGAGAGGATTGTTGTTTTGGAGAGTGCTCATGCAAAGGGAGGTATGGAGGAGTCTTCCAAAGGGGAGGAAGATCAAAGAAATCTGAGTGATAAGAGCAGTCAAGATGGTCAATCATTGGATGTTGCTGAAGCTCTTACTACTTTGAAGGAACAAACAGGTTTTGATACGTCCTTGATCTCTCCAACCAATTTAAAATTATCATTTACAGATATGTTGAGAGAGGTTACACAAGGCGCTGAGGGAAAATATTTGAGCGTTGACAAGACAAGTTTGGACGCTGATAGAAGTATTTTGGGCGCTGATAGAGGAAATTTGGGCGTTGACAGATCTGCATATGGAGGTGATGTATTCCAGTCATCATCTATCATCAAGGATGTTCCTACTCAGGTATTACCATCTACCTTACCAACCATTGCACCATCAGATAAGGGTAAGGGTAAGTTGGTAGAAGAAATTGTTCCAAAGAATGCAGCTCAGGTTGAATTTGATAGAAGATTGGCTGAGCAAATGATGGAACAAGGTGAAAAGGAAAAGTCACCATTTGTTGTGACTTCTGAAGAAGAAAGTGATGGGGCTAGCTCAGATTCAAGTGTGATGATTATTGAACCAGAAAGACTTAAGTATGGTGATGAGCTTGCTAGGGAAAAGCTGAGAGATTTAAAGTTGCAGATTGATTTTGATATGCCAGAGGTGGTTCAGATGTACAATTCTTGGGAAGAAAGCTGTATGGATAATCCAGACTTGACCATTTCAGATCAGATATGGGGTTTGGAGATTCTTCTTAGAGTTCAGAAGGATTGTAAGGTGATTTTGAAGCACAAGGCAAGCAACATTCTTTCAGAGTTGAAAAGGGATAGAAGGAAGCTCTACTTTATGTTGCTCAAATGTCATGGAGTTGGATGGACACATCAGAAGCTGAAGGCTTTGACATTTGATGAGTTGGAACCTAGGGCTTATCCTATTTGGGTGAAAGTGCAAGAAGAAAACACTTTCAGACTTCTTTCAGATGAAAGAAAGGAGCAACTTACAGAAGAGATGGCAATCAAGAAAGCTATGATAGTTCCCAGACCAGTAAAGAAGGGATTTACACTTGAGTTTCCAAAAGATATGAATCAACTATATCCAAGTGAAGCAGTTATTAGAAAGAGCCTCAAGCTCTCCCCATTAGAAGCTTCAGATATGGTGCATGTGTTACCACTAGATTCCAGGAATCCAATTGTGAGTTATGATGAAGATGAATGTGGATTCTGGAAGATTGGAAGATTTGGCAAGGAGGTACACACTTTTACCACTCTCATATCTTTATTTGCAAGTTGTGATAGAGAAGACTTGGTGGACTTTTGGAGGTTGCTAGAGACCAAGTATGAGGCTGAAGCACCAACTTCAGCTAATGGAATAAAACTTTGGACCACATTCAAAAGAATGTGTGGGACAAAAGAGGAAGATCCTGAAATATGGAAGGATCTTGAAGATGACCTCAGTGGTCTTCAATGGAGGTTATATTCAGCTGCTGGTGTATACCATTTGAGTTCTAAAAAGTTTGCTGAGTATTTACTTGTAGATGCTCAGTATTTCATATCCAAGGCTGTTTTGGAAAAGATGAAGGACACCCAGTTGGAGATAGACTATACAAGTGACGTGGCAAAGAATTTGATCAGATTTATTTATTACCAATATGATAAGGTTTGTCAGACTCCTCCAAGTTCTTAATGTTTATTCAGAAACTTGATCATAAGAGTGGATATCAAGTTTAGGGGAGGATTGTTGGGAATAAATTAAGGCCAGATCACTTGAACGCTGACAAGAACAACTCAAGCGTTGACAAGAGCAAAGTGAGCGCTGACAGCTTAAGCATTGACAAGTTAAAGTCAAGCGTTGACAGATTGAAGACAAGCACTGATGGAAGATGTGAGCTACACGTTTATTATATTCTAGAATACTTCTAGTAAGGATAGAAACGACAATGTATTTTCTATGTTTATCTTTACCTAGAATAGTTGATACGTAGCTTATTGTACAAGGCTTCTTAGTCTATAAAAGAAGGCCTTTAGGTTAATGTTTAGTATCAAGTTTTTATTAAGTTTTTCATTCGTAAACATCTTTCATTGTAAGCAAGTTCGACATTGATAATCAAAGTGAAAGTATTGTTTACATCTTGTGTTCTTGTTTAAGTATTAAATTCCGCATAATACTTAGATTCACAAAGCATACAACAAAGGTTTCTCTATGTGTTATACTTGATCTAATCTCGTATACACAAAGCTAATCGATCTAAGTTTGGGATCAACACCCTGTAATCGATGCACATTCAAAAAGAACCATCTTTCTTTTTGACAAAAAGCACTGGAGCTCCCCAAGGTGAGGAATTGGGTCGGATAAAACCTTTGTCTGATAGTTCTTGAAGTTGTTCAGCGAGTTCTTTCATCTTGGTCGGTGCTAATCGGTATGGTTCTTTAGCTACAGGTGCAGTTCCCGGTATCAAGTCGATTTGAAATTCCACTTGACGAGTCGGAGGTAAACCAGGTAAGTCGTCTGGGAAAACTTCGGGCTAATCACGGACAATCGGCACGTCCTTGATTTGCTTCTTCTCTGGTTCCTCTTCTTTGTCTGTCTATGAAGTATGTGCTAAAAAGATAGGGCATCCTTTTAGTATATACTTCTGGACTTTGGTGCATGAGATAACACTCAGTCTGGTGTCAGTTCTATCTGAATTTCATTCTCCTCGGACAAATAGATTTCCCTTTCCCCACGGTATACGGACTAGCTTTTCGTCACATATAATGGTTGCGTGATATTTGGCTAACCAGTCCATACCAATGACGACGTCGAAACTACCCAAATTTACAGGTATCAAATGAATATCGAATGGATGATTTAGAAGATTTAAGGTACAACATCTTAGAATAGTGTTAGTTTCGATGATTTTACCGTCTGCTAATTCGACTCTGTAACAGTCATCTAGCTGTGAAGGAGTAATGCCTAATAAACTACTAAACTCGATGGATATAAAGCTCCTATCGGCTACCGTATCAAACAAAATAGTTTCATAATGATTGTTCAGAAGAAACATACCGATAACCACATTGGAGTCGGGGTTGGTCTTGGTGTCTCCTATAACATAAACTCTGGATGGTACTCCTCTTTTCTCGTTCCTAGCTGCTCGCTTTGGGCAATCAGGCTTGATGTGTCCGACTTCCCCGCAACCATAGCAACGAACTTCCCTACGAGCCATGCTGCCACTGTCAGTGTGCTGGCGGTTTCCCTACTGTCCAGTTCCGTAGAAGTTCTGACTGTTGTGATTGTTGGGCCTGTAGTTGGTACTGGAGTTGTTTCGGATGGCTGGAGCATGTGACTTGCCCTATCCGAGCCTTTGGCATTCAGAAGTAGGGTAGTGATGGAAATTGCACTTGGAGCACTTTGGCTTGTTGCCTACATATGGAGGTGGTGCTGAGGAAACAACACTGCAGACCTGTTCCAAGCTTTCCTCTTGTACTCTGACTGTCTAAGCAACTGATCACGTCCCCGTTTGTTCATCAACTCTGTGGCAAACACTATGGCACTCTAGATCGTAGCGGGTCGGGATGCGAGTACACTTTCATGAACCGAATCAGGAAGTCCTTGACGTACTTCTCTATCTTGTCTTTCACGTTAGGGAACATTCGAGTACACATCAACGTCAACTCCTGAAACTTCTGATTATAGGCCGTGATGTCATGATTTGATCATTTTAGGTTCCACAAGTCAATCTCTAGTTTCTTGATTTCACCACAAGGACAGTATTTCGCGGTAAGTCTTTTTTTCAATGTAGTCCAGGTCATTCTATAGGCTTCATCATGCCCAAGGGTAGCAACTAGAGAGTTCCACCAGGTGAGAGCATGTTCCAAAAGAGTACAAGTGGCAAATTTCACCTTTTTTCTTCGGTATAATCACTAATGCGGAACACTATCTCAGTCCTCTTGTTATTCCCATATCAATCCATAACACAAGATTCTAGAAAGAGAAAGAGAAGAAAAGTAGAGAGAGAAACTACAGAGAATTTGGAAGGTTAAACACTTTTAGAGAGAGAAACAAAATGGTAACCAACACCCTCTTCCACACATGGAAGAGGGTATTTATATGCCACGGGGCCTAAAAGGCTTTTGTGGGCTTGTTCATGGGCCGGGCTTGGCTTTGCTTGGGCTTGCGCCCCTAACTTATACAATATTAGCTTAAAGTCCAAGCCCAGTTTTCCCGACTAACCTATTACAATACAAGACCATTAACGACTAAGATGACCTATTACATTCTTGTTTGACTATATAAAATATAGGGCTAACAATCTCCCCCAATGTATCGGTCATCTTAAAAAGCTTAAAAAGCATAAGATGATTGAGTGAATACATTCTTGTAGAGGAGATCTTCCTGCTTTGGTCTTGTATCTTGGTCTTGGTCTTGATCTTGTTTGTAACGGCTTTGTTCCTTCATGCTTTTGTGATCTTTATCTTGAGCCTTTGTCGTTTGACTTTGAGTGCTTGAGATCTTCAATCTATTCTTGATAGTGTTCATCTTGAGCTCTTGTGACAAGATGACCTATTACATTCTTACATTCTTAAGTATCTTGATTATCGCCATCTTGTGCTCTTGTGACTTCTGAATCGACACCGGTTACACAGCTACGCCACCTTCTTGATATGCAGCAACATATATAGACACGGACGAAATGGCTTTGAACATTTCACCCTAACTCGGTAGCGTTTTACCTCTGGTCGGTGACGATCGTTAGACGGTATTAGATACCGTACCTGTGATCAGGTAGATTCGATTAAGAACCTCCTTGACAGGGTTTCCCGTCGGTAGTAGCCAGTTCTCTTTACTCGACCGTTGATAGGTGTGAAAACACCCATCCTTTCACCACTTAATTACAATAATAACCAAGCCAAAACGTGTATTTTATGTCGTAAATGTCGGAATTATGCGTGGTTTGTGTTTTTGTTGTGATTCAGGACCAAAATATGATAAGGGAGGAAAACACGGGCTTTCACGGGCTTTTATCAAAGAAAAAGACAAAAGACGAAGTTAAGAGATCAAGAGTGCAAAAAAGAACAAAGGTCCAAGACCTATTCTGAAGATTTATCGAAGAACAAGTCTAAATACGGAAGTTTAATAAAGCCGAGGAATTCAAGTCTAATAAATGAAGAAATTATAAGACGAGTTCAAATAATCCCGAGACAAAGTCGAAAAAGTCGAAGAATTAAGAAGACGAAAAGACGAGAAAGAAAGAAAGAAGGAAGCAACACATGCTTAACCTCCCTTCTCCCTATAAATAGATCACCACCATCCCATTTCAGTTGTTGGCTAACTTGACAAATTAGCTCTTCCACCATTTTCATTTCTTGCAAATTTATTTTTATGTCATCTTAAATACTTATCTTGCACTTTAATTCTTTTAATTCCAAGTAAGTTAATTTTATTGTTGTTGGATCTTTATTTACCTTTAATCAAGCTTTTCCTTAACTTTCTCATCCTACTTTTCTTGTTTTGATTTGATTTTGGTTCGGATTAAGCAAAGTTTTGCTTAATTATATTGCTTATTTGATTAAAAAGTTCACCTTTTTACTTCTATCTAAGTTTTTGTATTAAATAAGCTATAAGTTTGACAATCTTATTGGCTTGTTTTGTACTTAGCTTATTTATTTTTCTAAGTTTTAAAAAGTTTCATCTTTCTAAAAGTTTGCTTATTTTGTTTACTTAATTCATGTTTTGAAAAAGTCTTTAAAGTTGTGCTTATTGTATTCGTCTTATTATTGTTTTTGGTTTAGTTTTTGAAATTTGATGTCAAAGTTAGCTTATTTAGTTTAGCTTATTTGCTTATTGGATTCCATTGTTCCGTTATTTAAGGTTTCTGCTTGGTACGATCCAACTAGTGCGATCGCATAAACCCCTAGGGTTTCTACTTGCGATCCATTGTTGCGATCAAGGACTATTCATGGTAAAAGCATGCGGGTTTTACAACTCTTCCCCCTAAAAAGAATAATTCGTCCCTGAATTATAGATAAAGTAAACTGGAAAAGAAGAACATACCCGAATTCAAAAAGAATAATTCGTCCCATGTCTTGATGCTGCCGTGGGACCCACACCCACCAACCGAGACCATATGGTCTTGGTGGTGGTCGGATGGCCAAACCGAAACCCCCCTTGGGTTCGGTGTAGGCCGCGGCTAAAACAAACACCCCTTAAAACCATACTTTTGATTTAATTAAACCTTAATTCATGTTAGATCCATGTTTATTTATTAGGTTTTTGTAAAAAACATAACATGTTCTTGATTTATTAAAAGATCAAATCAAAAGAAAAGGTTTAAAAAGGATTTACCGAATTAGTGGATCAAAAGGACGAAGAACAAACACGATCACCAACTAATATTCCAAGATCCAAGATCAACAAACACCTCCTTGTGGTGTTCTTAGGGTGGCGGCCAAAAGAGGAAGAAGAAAGAGGGTTTTAGGTTTTTCTAAAATCTTCTGTAAATGAAAAAAATGAGTAGTGAAAAATCATTTAACCCCTTTTAGTAAAATTTAAAAATGGGCTTGGTCCATTTGTCCTTGTAGCCGCGGGTAGGGGGCCCCACTTGGGGTACCCGTACCTTTTTCCGTGTCTCGATGTTAAGTTACACGTTCATGAATATTTGTGTTCGCGTTTTAAGTGTTCTTCTTACGAAAATACCGTGATCTAATATATTTAATTACGCTCGTAATAAATATATATACGTAATTAATAATAGTTCGTGTTTTAATTACGTTCATGATTTCATGATCGCATGTTCGTGATTAATTATTGTCAAATAATTATTACGTGCTCGTGAGTAGTAAATACTTATCGTGTTCTAACACGTACGTAATACGTAAAATCCTAACACGTAATCGTAATCATGCTATATTAGGAAAGTTTAAATCTAGTACCTACGATCTTAAGGGTACTATTCATGGTAAAAGCATGCAGGTTTTACAACTCTTCCCCCCTAAAAAGAATAATTCGTCCCCGAATTATAGATAAAGTAAACTGGAAAAGAAGAACATACCCGAATTCAAAATATGAAATGAGGGTAAGAAGCCCGGATAGACTCCTCTATTTCCCAAGTGGCTTCTCGCTCGGTATGATCCCTCTATAGAATTTTGACGAATGGAATCGTCTTCTTTCTCATGACTCGTTCTTGTCTGTCAAGAACTCGTTCGGGTTCTTCTATAAAAGTGAGATCTTCACGTATCTGTTCTAGTGGATATTGAACCATGTGAAGGGGATGATACTGGTACCCTCTGAGTAAGGACACATGAAATACATTGTGCACATGCGAAAGCTGCGGAGGTAACGCCAATCGGTAAGATACTTCACCAACTTGTTCAATGATATCAAACGGTCCGATGAAACGAGGACTGATTTTCCCTTTAATCCCGAAGCGTCTAACACCACGTGCCGGCGAAACCTTAAGGAAGACGTGATCTCCTACGTTAAAGTGTATGTCCCTACGATGCTTATCGGCGTAACTCTTCTGACGTGACCGTGCTTCCTGAATTTTCTGCTTAGCTACTACGACCTTCTCATTGGTCATCTCTATGATTTCCGGTCCTTCAAGTGTTCGCTCACCAACCTGATCCCAACAGATTGGGGCGCGACACTTTCTGCCATACAACATCTCAAATGTAGCACACTTGATACTTGCGTGCCAACTGTTGTTGTATGCAAATTCCACCAAACAGATGTAATCGTCCCAATCACCCGTCCATTCCAACGCACATGACCTCAACATATCCTCCAATGTCTGAATGGTTCGCTCCGACTGTCCGTCCGTTTGAGGATGAAAAGCCGTGCTAAGCTTAAGTTGTGTACCCCAAGCTTTCTTCAGACTTTTCCAAAAGCGCGAAGTGAATCGAGGATCTCTGTCTGAGACGATGTTGGATGGTGCACCGTGGAGTCTCATGATCTCTCTTCTGTACGTATCTGCGAGTTTACTTACTGAATCTTCCTTGCGGATCGGTAAGAAATGAGCTGATTTGGTAAGTCGATCAACGATAACCCAAATTGCATCATGCTTCCTCTTGGTAGGCGGAAGACCCGTAACAAAATCCATGGTGATTTTGTCCCACTTCCACTCTGGGATATCTAACGGTTGAAGGAGACCGCCAGATCGCTGATGCTCGATCTTAACTTGCTGGCAGGTAAGACATTTGGAGACGTAAGTGGCCACATCCTGTTTCATACCACTCCACCAAAAGTACTGCTTGATGTCATGGTACATCTTAGTCGAACCATGATGTATAGAGAATGGGGAGCTATGAGCTTCAGCTAACAAAGCTTCCCGGAGTTCTTGGTCATCAGGAACACAAAGTCTCGTGCCCTGCCATACGATACCATCTGCATCTACTCTGAATTCTGTTTGCTTCTCCAAATTCTGTATTATCACCCAGATTTATCCGTCATCCTTCTGAGCTTCCTTGATCCTAGAGAGTAACTCGGGCTCTACTCTAAGATTAGCCCAGTAACCGTACTGTCCACGTACCATGATCTCGATGTCTAGTCGCTCCAAGTATCTGATGTTTTCCTCTTCGATCTTAATGCCGTTGATCATTCCGGACTTCCTGCTAAGAGCATCTGCTACTACATTTGCCTTTCCGGGATGATACTGTAGATTAATGTCATAATCCTTCAACAACTCTAACCATCTCCTCTGCCTCATGTTCAATTCACGCTGAGTGAAGATATACTTCAAGCTCTTGTGGTCCGTGAAAATATCACATGATTCTCCATATAAGTAGTGTCTCCATATCTTCAATGCAAACACGACTGCAGCAAGTTCCAGGTCATGCTTGGGGTAATTTTCTTCATAAGGCTTAAGCTGCCGTGAAGCGTACGCGATCACTTTCCCATGTTGCATGAGAACACAGCCAAGTCCCTTCCCCAATGCATCGCTGTATATTTGAAATCCACCCGTACCAGATGGTAGAGTAAGAATAGGTGCAGATACTAGCTCCTGCTTCAGGTCTTCAAAGCTCTTCTCTCGATCTTCAGTCCAGACGAATTTCTCCCCTTTCCGCATCAGTTTGGTCAATGGTAGTGCTAGGCGGGAAAAGTTCTCCACGAACCTACGGTAATAGCCAGCTAAGCCTAAGAAACTGCGGACTTTCATCGTTGATGTCGGCCTTGGCCACTTAGTAATGGCCTCAACCTTCGCTGGATCCATAGTGATTCCTTCTGCTGATACAATGTGACCTAAGAATGCCACCTTGTCTAACCAGAACTCACACTTGGAGAATTTAGCATACAGCTGCTTCTGGCGAAGAATCTGTAGTACTGTACGAAGATGGTCTTCGTGTTCCTCCTTGGACTTTGAGAAAATCAAGATGTCATCGATGAAGACAATGACGAACTTGTCCAGAAATTCATGGAAGATTCTGTTCATCAAATCCATGAAAACTACTGGAGCATTTGTCAGGCCAAATGGCATAACTACAAACTCGTAGTGGCCATAACGGGTACGAAAGGCAGTCTTAGAGATGTCCTGCTCCTTGACCCGTAACTGATGATAGCCTGACCTAAGATCAATCTTGGAGAATTGTTTGGCCCTTTGGAGTTGGTCAAACAGATCATCAATGCGTGGCAGTGGATATCTATTCCGAATGGTAATCTTGTTGAGCTCGCGATAGTCTATACAAAGACGCATACTGCCAGCCTTCTTCTTAACAAACAAGACCGGTACGCCCCATGGAGATGCGCTCGGTCGAATGAAACCTCGTTCAAGAAGTTCTTGTAGTTGATCCTTCAGCTCCTTCAGTTCTATGTGAGCCATGCGATAAGGAGCCTTAGAGATTGGTTCAGCTCCTGGAACCAGCTCGATACTGAATTCCACTTCTCGTGCAGGTGGTATGCCTGGAAGTTCTGCTGGAAAAACATCTTGGAATTCTGACACTATAGGTTGATCCTGAATTGATGGAGATTCAGCATCCATGTCGTGAACCGTAGCTAGATAACCCTCGCAGCCATGTGACAGTAGTGCACGCGCTTGGAGGGTAGATATGACTTGTATAGACCGTCCGGGTATGGACCTATTATGAATGTACTCTGGTGCACTAACATCACCGAAGATAACTCGATATGAATGGAAGTCTATGGTAGCATGATGCTTGGATAGCCAATCCATGCCCAAAATCATGTCGAAGTCATTCATGTCCAGCAGAAGTGCGTCGACAGGTCGAACCTTATCGTCAAATTCTAGGGGAAGACTCTTGTATACATGGGTGATTAATACAGAGTCCCTCAAAGGCGTGGAAATAGTAAGCCTATTTTCTAGTGGCATGGGGAGCATCCTAATGTTCTTAGCATAAGCAGTAGAAATAACCGAGTGAGTAGCACCCGTATCGAAAAGAACACAAGCAGCTTGACCATACAAATACAAGATTCCAGTGATGGTACCTGTAGACTTGTTGGCCTGGTCTCGAGATGTCGTGTAGACACGCCCGGTAGTAGGAGGCGGCTTGGTATCAACATGTCCCGATGTACCCTCCATCTCGCCCTTACGGCAATCCTTCATAATATGGCCAGGAAGACCACACTTGAAGCACGCATCAGTATTACGGCGACATGGTCCTGGGTGCCTACGGTGGCAAGTAGAGCAAAGAGGATGAGTGTATCCTCCAGCAGGTGCTCTGGCTGGCTGAGAACCTGATAAAACATTTTACATAAGACATGATAGTTGGGTACAAAGGACAAAGCGGATAATCGTAAGATGGAATACCAGTGATAGCTGGACGGCTAGGCTGCGAACCTCTCTGGTTCTGGTCCCTACCGTTTCCATGGTTCCTGGTAGAAGTTTTGCTAAAGTGTCAGAATATGAGTTATAACATGAAATCATAAGGAAATGCGTAAGTATTAGGATCTGCTGCTGTTGGAGTGCCCAGCATTGTTACGGTAATTATCATTACCACCACGCCTATCCGTAGCAGAATGGTCGTTAGTCTGACCGTTTCCCTTGGGCTGATGAGGCTGCTGCTGAGTAGCCGGCTGAGACCGGTCCCCAGTTTTTTGCCTGGAAGATACATTTAAGTGATAAATAATTGACATATATGGAAAGTATACGGATTGGTCACCGCTTGAATACGAATGTTTACCTCTTGTCGGGTCTTTCAACTTCCCCAAACTCATCTCTCTCCTGCAGCATCTCCAATTTTCGTGCTGCATCGGTCACTTGTGCTACAGTGTTAAACGTAGCACACACCAGATTGTTTGCGACCGATGTGCGAAGAGCCCATCTGAAGTGATGTGCCGGCTCTTCAGGAGTACCTGCTGCCGCACCAAGGAAACCAGCTAAGCGAAGAAAGCGCTGCATAAACTCGTTGCTATTCTCCCCAGCTCTCTGTCGGATCCCATGGTACTCTCTCTTGAGCTTGTCCTGCTCAGCCTTGGGAAAGAACTGCTCTATCACCCTGTCCTTGAACTGAGCCCAAGTCAAACCAGCAACCCACTCGTCACCACCTTCAGACTGCATCAATGCTAACCACCAGTTGAGTACATCGCCTTCGAACCGATAGCATGCCAACCTCGCCTTGTATGCGGGGTCACAGCCCATAGCGTTGAAAATCTTCTCGATGTGTGCCAACCAGCTTTCAGCATCGCTGAGGCTATCTGTCTTCTCAAAAGCTCGAGGGCGGAGCTTTTTGAATCTCTCCAGCCATACTGCTAATGTCACTGGAGGAGGAGGAGGAGGTGCCTGATTATGCTGCTGATTGTTGGCAGCTTGAACTTCAGCCCTGATGTCATTCCTCAGTTGAGGAAGCAAAGCTTGCATGGCAGCCTGAATTGCAGCATTGAGCTGCTCCTGTTCGCGTGTGAGAACCATATGACAGTATAACATAAAACATATGATTAAACAGATCAAAACATAAAATATATATACATGAAAAAATTTTATACTAAAATTTCACGAGAAAAATTTTATGCAAGAAAATTTTGTGTATGAATGCATGATGCAGTTTTATGAAAACTTTTGTATGCTCGAGAGTGAACGCCCCTGGTCAGTTCACCCAAAACAAAAGACATAGTGAGGGGATGCCTATGGGTCGGTTCCAAATTTAAAAGTTTCGATAAAACACATGCGACTAAATAGGGCCAGTCCTGTACCAACCATTACTTAGTCAAAAATCTGCGACAATGACATGTATATGTATGCTTAAAAATGATGAATGCATGAAAACAACTGTCAGTTCTAGGAAGACCGTAGTGACTACCCACTAATCACAAGTCATATTTGAGAGCCTAGAGGTCGAAGCCTTGGCTCTGATACCATAATTGTAACACCCCATTTTGATAATGGAAATGTCACATGCAATTATGGCGTGTCATCAAAGCATACAAGGAAAAATGTCTAAACATTACTTGACCATAAAAGGAAAATACCGGAATCAAACATCGGTAGTCCAAAAGTAAAGCTCATCACACACAAACATAGTATAGTAAAGGAAAGGACTAAACAATGTCCATAGAAAATGTATCATAAGAAAGGAAATGCATAAAGTAAAGAAGGCTAGACAGCTTCCAGTCCATATGCACGTACTCTTAGTGTCTACGAGCATCCCTGAGTACCTGCCGTTTTGGGAACATCGAAAAGGAAAACGGCTGAGCAAATACGCTCAGTGCACGGATGTACAATAAAGCATGAATAGGATAAGCAAATAACATATAACAGCGGAAGAAACTAAGTCCCGAGTAACCTGGTTAAGTCTTGATAAAACTGGTTTAATAGTTTGAAAGTCTTATGTTTATCTTATAAAAACTGTTTGTCATATTTTACCATTAGCCAATATAGGACATGAAAATCCACCGTGCATGAATACTTGGAGGGGTGACCTCATCATGCAAATTAGAGGGGCTGCCTCTAATTTAATATACTGGTTTTTGGGTAGGAGGGATCAGCTCCTTGTGAAGGATGCAAGGCACACACCACATTCACCATGAAATCCTGACTAAAAACATGTAACTAGGATGCACCCATACGCCCCACATGATAAACATAATATAAATGGCCAAAATCTGAAGGGACGCCACGAGCAATCACTCCGCCGTGGTGAAGTCATAACATCAGTGCCTCTAATGTTATGGTTATGGTACCTCCATAACTAGGTGAAACTAGTCATGCATGTATATGGCTATAGGTAATCTTAATTAAACATCAGCAATCAAACACGTAACTTATACTACGGGAAAACAGTTGGCTGCATACGGGGAATCCTAATAAGGAAAGAATGTCCATACTGAAAGGACGTGAATCCGTACCTTATGTCCAGTGAACGAAGAAGATGAACTAAGAGGAATCCTGCTTCCGTATCACTAGTGCAACATAAATACATACATGAATAAGTATCTGCTTACTAAATACGTAGCTGGTTTTATGTCATGTCTTAGCTTATTTTATGTGTTCTTACCATGTTTTACTGTTTTTAAGCCTTAAACCGTGTTTATCTTATATTCTGTTTAATCTGATTAAGTATTTCTGGTATTTCATGTGTTATTATACTTACTGTGTAATTATAAGTAACTTTCCAAAAATAGCAGGTTTCCTAAAATAGAAAGTTTCCAAAAATAGAAAGTTTCTAAAAATAGAAAGTTTCCAAAAATAGAAAGTTTTTAAAAATAGAAAGTTACCAAAAATAGAAAGTTTCCAAAAATAGATTTACTGCTTAAAATAGATAAGTTTCTAAAAATAGAAAGTTTCCATAAATAGATCAGCTGCCTTAATTAAATAAGTTTCCATAAATAGATTAGCTGCCTGAAATAAATAAGTTTCTAAAAATAGAAGGTTTCCATAAATAGATTAGCTGCCTTATTTAATTAAGTTTCTAAAAATAGAAAGTTTCCATAGTTAGAAATAAGCTGGTTAAATAAGCTAAGTATATAAGCCTAAGTGTTTTCATGATTATTTTCTAAGTCATATTATATAATGTATAGTTTAATAATTATTCCATGTAATTAAATTAAACTATAGGTTAAAATATTTAATTAAAGTATAACATGTTTTAATTAAATAAAGTTAAATACTTAGGTTAAAACATGTATTATTATTTATTAATAATATAACCTAAGTCATGTTAATTAATTAATTATAATCATGGTTTTTAAATAATTAATTAATTATAAGTCTAAAATATAAAAATACTTAGGTTAATTAATTTCATGATTATCAATAATTAAAATAACCTAAGTCATGTTATTAAATTAATCATGTCATTCTATTAATTTAATTTTTAACATAAGATCATAAAACATAAAAACTAAACATACACCATGAACCGGATCTAGAATCAAAACCATGAACCGGACATAAAATCGACACCGTACCCCGAACCAAATCGGGGTACCCCATGTCTTGATGCTGCCGTGGGACCCACACCCACCAACCGAGACCATATGGTCTTGGTGGTGGTCGGATGGCCAAACCGAAACCCCCCCTTGGGTTCGGTGTAGGCCGCGGCTAAAACAAACACCCCTTAAAACCATACTTTTGATTTAATTAAACCTTAATTCATGTTAGATCCATGTTTATTTATTAGGTTTTTGTAAAAAACATAACATGTTCTTGATTTATTAAAAGATCAAATCAAAAGAAAATGTTTAAAAAGGATTTACCGAATTCGTGGATCAAAAGTACGAAGAACAAACACGATCACCAACTAATATTCCAAGATCCAAGATCAACAAACACCTCCTTGTGGTGTTCTTAGGGTGGCGGCCAAAAGAGGAAGAAGAAAGAGGGTTTTAGGTTTTTCTAAAATCTTCTGTAAATGAAAAAAATGAGTAGTGAAAAATCATTTAACCCCTTTTAGTAAAATTTACAAATGGGCTTGGCCCATTTGTCCTTGTAGCCGCGGGTAGGGGGCCCCACTTGGGGTACCCGTACCTTTTTCCGTGTCTCGATGTTAAGTTACACTTTCGTGATTATTTTTGTTCGCGTTTTTAGTGTTCTCGTTACGAAAATACCGTGTTCTAATATATTTAATTACGCTCGTAATAAATATATATACGTAATTAATAATAGTTCGTGTTTTAATTACGTTCATGATTTCATGATCGCATGTCCGTGATTAATTATTGTCAAATAATTATTACGTGCTCGTGAGTAGTAAATACTTATCGTGTTCTAACACGTACGTAATACGTAAAATCCTAACACGTAATCGTAATCATGCTATATTAGGAAAGTTTAAATCTAGTACGTACGATCTTAAGAGTACTATTCATGGTAAAAGCATGCGGGTTTTACATTTAATAAAGCCGAGGAATTCAAGTCTAATAAATGAAGAAATTATAAGACTAGTTCAAATAATCTCGAGACAAAGTCGAAAAAGTCGAAGAATTAAGAAGACGAAAAGACGAGAAAGAAAGAAAAAAGGAAGCAACACATGCTGAACCTCCCTTCTCCCTATAAATAGATCACCACCATCCCATTTCAGTTGTTGGCTAACTTGACAAATTAGCTCTTCCACCATTTTCATTTCTTGCAAATTTATTTTTATGTCATCTTAAATACTTGTCTTGCACTTTAATTCTTTTAATTCCAAGTAAGTTAATTTTATTGTTGTTGGATCTTTATTTACCTTTAATCAAGCTTTTCCTTAACTTTCTCATCCTACTTTTCTTGTTTTGATTTGATTTTGGTTCGGATTAAGCAAAGTTTTGCTTAATTATATTGCTTATTTGATTAAAAAGTTCACCTTTTTACTTCTATCTAAGTTTTCGTATTAAATAAGCTATAAGTTTGACAATCTTATTGGCTTGTTTTGTACTTAGCTTATTTATTTTTCTTTTTCTAAAAAGTTTCATCTTTCTAAAAGTTTGCTTATTTTGTTTACTTAATTCGTGTTTTGAAAAAGTCTTTAAAGTTGTGCTTATTGTATTCGTCTTATTATTGTTTTTGGTTTAGATTTTGAAATTTGATGTCAAAGTTAGCTTATTTAGTTTAGCTTATTTGCTTATTGGATTCCATTGTTCCGTTATTTAAGGTTTCTGCTTGGTACGATCCAACAAGTGCGATCGCATAAACCCCTAGGGTTTCTACTTGCGATCCATTGTTGCGATCAAGGACTAGGATCATACCACGATCCCACTCCATAATCCACACCACGATCATGTATTGCGATCGTGGGTAAGATCATAGAGTACTATCGTGGTTACGATCACTTGGTCACGATCACCCACTGCGATCCACTCGTTGCGATTGTGGTGGAGTTCTATCATAGAGTACGATCGCAGGTTGCGATCTAGACTCTGTTATAGAGTACGATCCCTCTGTTTCCATCGCATTGAGTGCGATCCTTACACTATGATCTAAGCTTCGATCGTAGGCTGTGATTGCTAGGGTACGATCCAACCACGATAGTTGGTTGCGATCGTATTGCGATCTGGCTAGTGCTTTGTTTAATTTTTCCTAGATTTTAAATTTAAATTTTCCCGCCTCTTTCAGTTTTCTTCTATTATTATTGTTAGTTTTTAAATTTTGTTTTCCCGCCTTTTTACTTGGTTTATTTTTAAGTTTTCAAATTTTATTACATTGTCAAATTTAATTTTCGCCAATCATTAATTACTCGTCAGTTAATTAAATTACTTTTAAAAGTTTTAATTTTGCACCATTTACGTTTAATTAGTTTTAGATTAAATTACCGTCATTTACTTTTAAAGTCTTGCAATTTAAATATACTACAACGACCATTATATTGTTTTCCACCAAAAGACAGCTGAGTCGCACGTTAATCCTTTCTCAATTCGAATCGAGTCGAGAGGATAACTTTTTACATACAAAATCTTAGTATTAAATGATAAGGATAACCTATCCGTCTGATTAGAGTCGTCAATTCAGAATTCCTGGAACAAGTTTGATTCTATAAGAATCGCACCATTGTTGCTTTCCAGTTTGTCACAAGCTTGATTCATAGAGAATCTTGCGAGTTACTGTGACAACCCTGGTTTTGAGGTTCGTCACTTAGTTTTATTTTGTGCTAGTTACGTGTCTTTACGTGTTTATGTGCTTATTGGTGTGTATAGATTGTGGTTTGGATATCGTTTCCGGTACGGGGTACCTTGTGAATGAAACGATGTGTGATGATTTCATGTTCATGAGCTCACATGGTAGTGACTATGAAATGAGATGGTGTTATTTAGTGGTTTTACGTATACGTATAAGTATTATAGTAATAGTATGTTTTTTTAGGATTTACGGTTTACCTTTTTGAGGTCTCGTATGAGGTAATTAGTCATATGGATATTTTTCGGGATGGTTTTAAGTCATTTAGGACTTAGTTATAAAGTTTATTTCAAAATTTGAGATTTTTTATAAAAGTGTATACTTTACGACTATTACGGTAAAACGCGTAAATTTGACTAGTTTTACGGTTTTGAGGTTTTGGAGGCTTTAGGAGCTGAAATAAATTAAGGAAATTTAAGGTAATATTATTAATACATATATTAATAATAAAAAGAAGGAAAAAACTAATTTCAAGGGGTTTGGGTCGGTTTGTTTTGGACGTAAGAAGAAAAAAAGGAAAAAAAAAATGAAAAAGGGAACCGGGCTTTTGTATTTGGGCTAGGACTGGTTAGGATTAATTATATAAGGTTTTTATTTATCAAAACACTTCATAAAATCCCTGGAGATCAATAAGGAGTCGAAATATACAAGGGAGGAATTAGGGTTTTCATAAAAATCTTGGTTTTTCATAAATTAAAGGTAAATCTTTATAACCCTTTTTAATTAAAGTGTTTTAATTCTTTCTCAATCATCTTATGATGGATTTAGGTTAGGGTTTAATTTGAAAAACAGTAAATTAATGTTGAATTAATCATTATATGATGATCACATAAATTAGGGCTTGTAATTAGGGGGATTAGGGTTAATTAATGAGGTTGATTTTGTTAAACCCGTTTTTAAAAACTGGGCAGAATTTTGAGTCAATTGTTTTGATCATATCGGGAGTTCTAGGAACTTTCAAGATGCGATCCAAGTATCCCTGAAAAGGTAATTGAAGTGGCTTTCCAATTCAAGAAACGAGAACTAAATTGGAGGTCGGGAAGTGGGTAAAAAACAGGTTACAACAGTCAGAGGTCAAAACAGTTTTGTAATCAGCCTATTTTTTTTTAAGTTTTGGGTTGTTTGGGGTACTTAGGGTTGCGTTGGGATCTTCTCACGAACATGAGAGATGGTTTATATATTGTAGTAAGTATCTGCACTTGGGCTAAGGTTGTGGTTTAGGGTAAGACCCTCTAATGGTAATGAACTTTTCATACATTTAAAATCAGTGAATTCTGGATAGGTAGCAATATATACACATATATCGGGGCATTAACAGTAGCTTTAAGGTTAGGGCAAGTGGGAGGTTTTAGATAACATATGTAAAAGTATGAATATTCTTTTTACAGAGATCATGGGTATGTTTAAGGGGGAGATCGACCCATAGTTTAAGGTATGAAAAACGGGACTGTTTTGGGTAAAATGTTAACGGGACGGGTTATGAAGTAAAAGGGGTTAAGGGCTTTATAGAGGGGTGTAATGAGATGCTTAGAGCATATAAATAAGGTATTTATATAGGAGGAGGCTAGATGTCCATCATAGGTTGATGAGCCGTTTTAGTGATTGGTTCATGTTTTGATTATGTGTTTTTGGTTTGTTAGCTTGTTGCTAGTGCGAGGACTTGTGAAGAAGCAATCAGGTGAGTTTCTTAGTCCCATGTTTACTGTTGATTTTGACTTCCAAATGGGATGGAAGAGAGACTGTGTTGAGTTATTTATAAGTTGATGCTGTGAATGTTTTTAAGGTTTGTGATGGACTTGTGTGTACATTATGTGATTAACTGCTATGTGATTCTTGATTGTGTATGATTTGGATCGGGGGACACGTGCCGTCTCAGTTATTGTGGTTTGACAAGGTAGTGGCCTTGTGGTTTGACAAGGTAGTGGCCTTGTGGTTTGACAAGGTAGTGGCCTTAGGATAGGTACATAGTGTGATCATCTATGGTACCATGTTGTTTGGCAAGGTAGGAGCCTTGGATTTTGGTTTGGAATGATTGATCTTGAATGCTAGTTGTTAATACATAATTGTAGCACATTGTCCATATGTTATTATGTTGATGGTTTTTATTCACAGCTTATAACTATTTTGGCGTTGGAGTCTAAACCTATGACTCTCACCAACTTTATGTTGACGTGTTTTAATGTCTCTTTCAGGTGTGAATGTGTTTAAGCTTGAGGATAGAAGTGGCTAGACTTGGATGCCTTAGGATTGCCTATAGAAGGAGATACTCGTTCCTTCTTAGTTTCTTTTGTTTGTTTAATAAGTGATATTGTTGGCACCTATATGTTTGTTTTGTTTGTGATATTTGATTGTCTTGGGTAAGAGGTAGGACTGTTACCTACTTACCTAGACTCCTGCATTGTTGAGATATTGTCATGACATTTGTGTCACCATTTTATGACATTTCTTATATCATTTAGTTATCTCTATAGACACGCTATTGTTGTGATGATATCCATACGTCGTACCCCATATTCCGCCATGGTGGGGTGTGACAGATTGGTATCAGAGACAATGGTTATAGAGAATTAGGTTGCCTAGTCGCGTAGCCTAGTCTATAGCTTAAGGGTCCCTGCTTATAGGCGTCATAGGATTATGTGTGCATTTTTTATTAATTGATGTGTTTGGATGTTATTTATTGCGATGTTTTGACTAGTATGAATTGAACCATAGTATGTTCATACTTAGTCACCTGTTATTTTCTTTTCGGGTTTGTGACTAGTGCGGGTTGAACCATAATCGTCCACGCTAGTCACTGTTGTATTTTGCTTAAATGGTACATTATGGTACATAATTTAGTACAAGGTAGTTTTTATCTTTTATCGAGTTATTCTACATACCTGAGGTATGTTATTTTTCTTTTGATGTTTAAGTCATGTTCCCTAAGAACCGTGTGGTGGTTCGAGTTACTAGGAGTAGGTGGATAGGAAGGGTTTTAAGCTGTTTCCACTCTTACGGGCGACATGACTTATAACTGATTATGTTTTCGTTTTGAATTTAGTCTAGGCTGTTTTAGCTAGACTATGGATTTTTGTATTCCAAGAGTTTACTATGTTATTTTAATAGATGGAGTTTTGGACCTTATTGGTTATATGGTTATGAGCTTATGTGAGTAGATGGATTATGTGTTATATGTTGTATTGATTCTTATAAGTGTCATCATAGGAGGGAGTGCATTGGGGAAAGGGTAATTGTATAAGTATGGTGGCCAACATAGTTATACAAGTACCACAACTTCAATGGGTTCTCAAGTATGATTGCATGAAAGAGGGTTAATACATGCTTGTATATGATGAGATGTAGAATTTGGGTATACGTATATATATGGGTTTATGTAATGGCTGCCTATGATATGGCTATTGTTCCTTTTGTGTTATATGTTTTGGGATTATAGTGGTGTTATGTGATTATTGGGTCACACGATATGGTTTGGTTTTGGAGGTGGGCTTTATGCCTTGTTGTGGCACGGTTAGATGGTGATTACTCGTATGGAAAAACGAGCGTATAAAGAGATTGATTGACTTGACATGTATGATAACGAGTATGTTTGGGAGATTCGATAGGTATATATATGCGGATGTATATATACTACTACGTGTTGGGTTATGGTATATGGTCGTTCACTAGTTATTATAACTTGAACGTACCTCGTGTTTGTCGTGTTTTATGGTGCTGGAGTTTGTTGGAGTTCCACCGACGTTTTGAATCTTTTGAAGTAGTTTGTTGGAGTTCCACCGACGTTTTGAATCTTTTGAAGTGTGTCTTGTAGCGTATTCTTTGAGTCTCGTATTTCACGTGTACGTTTTAAAATGGTGTTTTTGGTTTCAAGTCTACTGAAATAACTTGGGATTTCTTTTGAGATAATGAAATATTTTGTGTTGGGTCTTGCATTTCTTTGGTCGGTATATATTGAGTTAGATGGTTGGTTGTATTCGGTAAAATAAGGGTAAGGTGTTGGAGTCGTGTTTGAAACAAGATGTAACATAAGATTTCTTTTTAATCAACACTTATATATTTCAAATTCTAAAGGACTTTCTTTAAAATAAAGCGAAGTAAAATTTCTTTCTACTTACATAGTTTATATAATTGGGTTTAACCGATTCACGTCATTTATAATTATTAATACAAGGTTAAATTGAGTTTATGAAGGTTACACATACAATTATATCTGTCATTTAAAAGGATTACTGTTGGTTTGTAACACACGACTTATAATGAAATAGAAATGTAGATGAAGATTAAACCAAAAAAGAAAGATTAGATTAGATGAAGGAAAAGAGAAAAACAAAAGATGTGAATTCCTAGTGAGAGAAACACAAACGTTTCTCTCTCTACAAAACAAATGAAATGGAAGACACACACACAAATGAGGCTTAGGAGGCCTTTTATACTAAGTACTAAGTGTTTAGGAGGCCTTCCTCATTTGTGTGTTCGGGACTAATTCCCGTTACATAAACATTAATAACTAAGAACTCTCGACACCGTTGAATAGTATTTTTCACGAGCTTCGCAACGGTATATTATATGACCATCACTTTAAATACAGCTAACAATCTCCCCCTAAGGGGTGGTCATGTAATATGTGACTTCACTTCGTTGGTGTTGCAGACTTTGAAGCTTGTTGCCTTGAGAGTTCTTTCATAGTTCCTTTCATGACTTGTGATCTTGGATCTTTGATCTTTGCCTTGACTTGATCTTGTAACTTTTCCAGCTTGTGTTCTTGTGTCTTTACCCACATACTCATGTTTTGAGTTGACATGAAAGCTTGTTAACAATCTCCCTTGATCATCAGAGTAGCGGAAGTCTTTGTCTTTAGATGTTCTTGAGCTTTCTTCAATAATCCTGAATATGTGGCCTTGAATTGCGACTCTTGAGATAACGCCACCGTTTGCATTCCACCGGTTTCCCGTTATACAGTACGAATACTGTACCTGTGATCAGGTAAGTTCAAAGAACTTCCTTGACAGGATTTCCAGCTGTGGTAGCCGTTCTCAATACTTGAATATATCGAAAGATAATTCAAAGTAAGGAGTGAATCATGCAGTTCCATTCTGCTGATTAGGTCGTCAATTCACTTTCCTGGAACAAGTCTGAATCAATTAAGAATCAAACCATCGTTGCTTTCCAGTTGACACAAGTTTGATTCATATAGAATCGCACAAGTTACCTACCGCAGTGCTGTTTGATGATGACACTGGAAGGATTTCCATTCTTCACTGTAACTACTGAAAAGTATTACTCTGAATGTTCTGGCAAGATCATAAAGATATTGCGTCGAGACCTGGAACGAGTTTGAATCAATTAAGAATCAAACCACTGTTGCTTTCCAGTTAAGATATGTTTAATTCAAGTGAATCTTACATATGACCTACCGCAGTGCTGTTTGATGTTAACACTGGAAGGATTTCCATTCATCACTGTGAATACTAAAGAGTATCACTCTGAATGTTCTAGCAATACCACAAGGATAGAGCGTAGGACTCTGTAAATCATCGCTTGTGTTCTAATGATGAACAACAATTGATCTATGGAATAAGTGTCCTAATGAGATTTTTTGATGAATCTCGTTGGCTCTAGACTCTATAAGTGCACGTTTATTTGGTGATCGGAGGCTGGAGCAGACTGCCACCTATTCAATATCTACTATCTCGGAGTGAGAAAGTGGATAGAAATGAGTTGAACTCCGTGACAATAAAACAAACTTCTTTTGAGAGAAGCTTGAGTAGGCTGGGAAGGGTTGTGCATTGCATCACTGGGTCCATGATGCTTTGTCTTCAGTGTCAGAAATCATCAAAGTGATTCTGATAATAGATGTATTGACCCGGTTTCTGCCTAAGTTGTATGGAGGGCTTCTTTCTTTACACCCTTTATCCTTACATTTCTTTTTCATTCTTCAACCCCTTCAATGCTTACCAAGACGTCATAACTAGCACCTTGTTGTGATTGTTCCAGTGCTAGCTTAAGTCATTAGTCGGCATTATTCCCGTACACTCAACTACTCCATCTTTCCTAAGGACTTCTAAGTTCTAATGGATTGTCCCTGGGAAGATCCCTCCGGTTCTGGTTGGATCATAGGACGAATACCTAACCACCTTTTGACACCATTACCATCGTGAATTTATGTGTTGAAGGGTATAGATATCGTAACCAGAAAAATCATTTGAAAATGCAGTCAAGGTGTTGATGAAATCAATGTTTACACCTTGAAAGTTTTCTATATCACCAAAAACGCTCCCCCTACATATGTGCATCATAAAAGGAGAGATTTTCGCACATATTAGGAAGAGAAAGCACTTATATCAAAGATCTTATTCAAGATAACACATTTTAATCACTATTCTCCCCCTCAAAAATTGCATGAAATTGAAATTTTTGTGAAACTAGTGATGAAACATGGAGAGAATAATGTGTCATGAAACTTTGGAACAAATGTTTATGAAATCATTATACTCCCCCTCGAGAAGAGATTCTATTTAAATAGGGGAGTATATGAGCACATTGTTTTGAAATACTTTGAAAAGTTGTGCTCAAAAGTCCGAGAAAAATTGTGTTCATGAGCTTAAAACGTTGAATGTTTTGATATAAGCTCATGACCGAGAAAAATGAATTTCTCGTTGCTGAGGATAAGTCAAAGACTTTCCTTTATTTAGGGACCGGGTTATAGTCTGACATGTGACTATAAGCCATTATGAGAAGAAAAGTAGAAAAGACATGTTTTGAAAACATTTAAACTCTCATTCGAACTTTATGTACGTACCCGTGTCGTTATTGAACAACATTTCTAAGCACGTCCATATTATCGATGCTGAGAGACATGTCGGAGAAGAATATTTTTGGTATTTTTTGAAAGGTTTTCTCATTTTTTATT
The DNA here is from genome assembly GCA_025667525.1 of Glebionis coronaria. Taxonomy (NCBI): domain Eukaryota; kingdom Viridiplantae; phylum Streptophyta; class Magnoliopsida; order Asterales; family Asteraceae; genus Glebionis; species Glebionis coronaria. The sequence continues at coordinate 25,865,770 of CM046880.1, forward strand.
TTGTTTTTATAGGTTTTATATTTTTGTATTTTGATTTTCTGATAAATATATACAAGATTACTGCGAATGTGCAAGACGTTCAAGTTCATCAGGAGTGAAACTACGCATACCAAGTCGACGAACCAAGAATTCAAATCTGTCTTGAGGAAGAGCTTTGGTGAAGATGTCGGCTAGTTGGTAGTCCGTCTTGACAAAGAACAGTTCGATCGTTCCTTTTTCCACATGCTCCTTAATGAAATGGAATCGAACAGCTATGTGCTTGGTCTTGGAATGTTGGACCGGGTTGCAGGATATGGCTATGGCTGATTGTGAATCACAATAAATAGGGACTTTGTTAAAGTAAAAGCCATAATCCGTGAGTTGTGTTCTCATCCAAAGGACTTGAGCACTACACACGGATAGAGACACATATTCTGCTTCCGCGGTTGACAACGCCGTACAGTCTTGTTTCCTTGATGACCAGCTCACTAGCTTCTCGCCTAAGAATTGTGCTCCACCAGAAGTGCTCTTGAATGTATCATGACACCCTGCATGATCGGCATCTGAAAAACCAGTGAGATTAAAACCAGAATCCTTCGTATACCAGAGACCCATGTTAATGGTTCCCCGGAGATAACGAAAGATCCTTTTAACCAACTTGAGGTGCTTCTCGGTTGGTTGAGCCTGGTACCGAGCACATAAACAAGTAGCATGCACAATGTCCGGTCTGCTTGAGGTTAAGTACATAAGGGACCCGATCATACTTCGGTATTTTGTAGCATCTACAAATGTCCCTTTCTTATCCAAATCAAGCTTGTGTTTAGTGTCCATTGGAGTACCAATAGGATCACAGTTATCCATACCAAATTTCGTTAGAATCTCAAGCACATACTTGGACTGATTTATGAAAATACCACGGAGGGATTGGTGAACTTGAAGACCAAGAAAAAACGTCATTTCCCCCATCATGGACATTTCAAATCGACTTTTCATAAGGCCGGCAAATAATATGGAATATTTTGGGTTAGTAGAACCAAATATAATATCATCTACATAGACCTGAGCCACCAAGATGTCGTTGCCGTAGTGCTTGATAAACAACGTTGGATCAATAGTTCCTTTGCTGAAGTGATTTTGTAGAAGAAATGATGATAATTCGTCGTACCATGCCCTCGGTGCTTGTTTCAAACCATAAATTGCCTTTTTCAACTTGTAGACATGGCTTGGATGTTCAGTATTGATGAAACCTTCAGGTTGACATACATACACATCTTCTTTTAACGGCCCATGCAAGAAAGCCGTCTTCACGTCCATTTGATACACTGTGAATGATTTGTGTGCAGCGTATGCCAAGAAAATCCTAATAGCTTCCATCCTAGCAACCGGGGCGAAGGACTCGGCGAAATCAATTCCCTCCTGCTGTTTATAACCTCTCACAACTAACCGAGTCTTGTTCCTAATGACCGTTTGCTCCTCATCCATCTTGTTTTTGAATAACCATTTCAGGGTAAGCGGATCGATATTGTCTGGTCGAGGTACTAACTCCCATACATCGAGTCGGATGAACTGATTGAGTTCTTCTTGCATAGACTCAATCCATGATGCATCGGTCATTGCTTCTTTCACACTTGCTGGTTCCATTGTGCTGACTGATAGTGCATAGATACACATATCACCATCGGTACGCAGCTGATTTCGTGTTGAGACCGGTCGTGAGAGATTTCCAATCACTTGAACCAAAGGATGATTCTTAGTCCATTTGTGTTCATGTGGAAGTGTATGAGAAACTTGATGCGAGCTCGACGGATCCACATATGGTGCGGAAGGCTGAGTAGTGCTTGTGGAAGCCGCAAATGGATTAACAAACTCGTGTTCGTTGAGCATCGCATTGTTTGCATTTTCAGCAACTATTTCATTCTGAAGATGAACATGAGTAGGAATTTGCTGAGAATGTTGTTGAGTTGCGTCAGCAATCGGAGAAGTGGTTGGAATGTTTTGAGTCACTATGGTTGAGGTTGACGTAGATGGTGCAGAAGTAGATGCCGATGGTGTAGATGCAGTCGGAGGTTCTTGAACTACCATAGCAGGTGCAGCCGGGGCATTTTGAGGAACACCAAATGACGAAGGACCCTCCATATATTCATCATAGATTGGCCCAAATAAAACTTCCAAGTCACGTTCTGATGGTTGTAACGATGAGATTGCTGGCGGTGCAAATTGAAGCGCGAGTCCTGAACTTACGTGTCCAGAAGTCGGACCTTGAAACTCGGGATGTGAACTCCTATGTTGAGAGGCCATACCCGAGAGTTCATCAAAGGTAACATTCATAGTCTCCATTACCTTTCTTGTCCTTCGATTATAAACCCTGTAAGCACAAGCAGTTGAAGAATAACCAATGAAAAAACCAATATCACCTTTAGGTTCAAGTTTACCGATATCTTCACGATCATTCTTCGGATAACATAATGCACCGAAGACATGTAAAAATGAAATATCCGGTTTTCTTCCATTAATGATCTCATAAGGTGTTTTGTTGAAACGGGTGTGAATAATGGAGCGGTTTTGAGTATAACATGCAGTTGCTATAGCGTCGGCCCAAAGGAATAACGGTGCACTAGAGGAGAGAAGCATCGTTCGAGCAGCTTCAACTAACGTACGATTCCTCCGTTCCACAACTCCATTCTGCTCTGGAGTTCTTACAGCCGAAGTTTGATGAGAAATCCCAACTTCGTCAAAATAAGCTTTCAATTTCTGATTTGTGAATTCTGTACCGTTATCCGTTCTCACAATAATGACAGGGGCTTGCAGTAGAACTGATGTTTTCTTCAAGAAGTTAATAATTACATCAGGGGTTTCATCTTTTGAAGCAAGAAAATGAACCCATGTGTAGCGAGAATAGTCATCCACAATGACAAGGACATACCGCTTTCCATTAATACTTTTGATTCTCATTGGGCCACACAAATCCATATGTAGGAGATGTAACCTATTCGTTGAGTTGGGAACAGGTTTGGGTTTGTGAGGCTTCTTCTTACTTTTACCTTGCTCACATGAAGGACAAAGATGGTCTTTTGTATATTTGAACTTTGGAAGACCGGTAACGAGATCATCTTTCGCGAGATGGGTGATGGCATCGAAATTAAGATGAGATAACCTTTGATGCCATAACCATGACTTTGTTGATGTGGCTCGGGCCATGAGACAAATTGGAGAAGCAGCAGACATTTGAAAAAGATCAATGGTGTAAAGGTTGGTGGTACGATTTCCTTTCAACAGATCAATTCCTTCAAGATCTCTTACAAAACATGTATGACTTGTGAAAGCGACCTCCAAGTCTGAATCACAAAATTGCCCAACCGAGAACAAGTTATGTCCCAAGCCATCAACAAAAGAGACTCTGGTGATGATTATATTTCCCCAATGAAGATCACCATAGCCTAGAATTGCCGCAACATGATCATTTCCAAATCGAACAGTTCCCATGAAACGCCATACAAAGTTCTTGAGAAGGCTTCGATTCCCAGTCATATGTTTGGAACAGCCCGAGTCCACGCACCAGAGACAAATTTCAACAGCCTGCCAATGATAAGAGAAACAAATATTTTGGCAACCGATGAAATAGGTTCCTGTAGGGTTAGAAGATAATTAAGCCGTATCACATACCGACGTTTCACTGTCAGTATGAGATCTACTAGTGTCGATAATTTTGCCACTACAGTCAAAATTTCTACCAGTAGGCAACCATTTAGAGGTGAGTCTAGGGCTACTAGGCTTAGCAAGACTTTCTGTGGACCCTACATGCGTACTTTTTGGAACATACACCTTAGCCTTAGGAGTGCGTTGTTGTTCACTGACTGACAGCTTGTCAATTCGAGTGTAACCACCATAATTCAAACCATTCATAGTCAAACCACAAGCATCATGACTAAAAGTAAAGAAACATTTATTACATTTAGCACAAATAACTTCAGATTTTTCATTCCGAATAGCAAGCTTAAAGTCATTACATTCAGATGAATTAGGTTTCTGATTATGATTAAAAAGCGGTAAATTCCTAGGGTGTTCTTCTACTTCCACATTATTGATCTTGGGGCGACTACTTCTAGAGGCAAAAGGGACCCTATCATTCCTTGTATTGCTCGTAGGCTGTGGCCTTCTGCTCTTAGTGTAGTTGTTTATTCCTGTAGAAGAAGACACGCGTCTATTAGAATTAGCACTTTTTAAATCAATAACTTGTGGTTGAGTTATAGTGATCGGTTTTGTCCTAACGCTTGCTGTACGTTGTTTGCTAGGCACAGAGGGAGAACTAACACGAAACATTCCTGGGGCAATCATAGCAGTTTTCGTTCCAGCAACCTTGGGAAAAGGAGTCACAGCAATACGAGTGGGTCCCGAGGTTGCTGGTTTCTGGATCATCGTATCCACAATCGAGCTAGGTTCAGAAGTCTTATCTTTTAACAAGGCCTTTAACTTACAGTTCTCACAGATTTTATCAATAAGTTTCTGATAGACAGACTTACTTTGTTCAACAGCCCGCTTATATGAAACAACAACAGATTCTAAATCTGCAATCTTAGCCTTAAGCTTCTGAACATTACCACCACTAGCACTCTCTAACCCTGACGAGGCCAAATTTGTTTCCGAAACCCCTCCTAACTGAGCCTGCAACCTTATGATAGTTTGTTGCATTTCATTTTGAGCTTTTTCATACGAAATCTTGTCATATTTGCATTCATCACATTTTTTGACAAATTTATTCCAAAGATCGGTGAATTCTTTATCCTTTTTAATGACATAAGATTCCATTTTCTCTTTCATATGATCAAGCTCAGTTTGGAGGTTCTCATTATGCGACATAGAGGTACCTAACTCGACAGGGCTACTATCAATATAATCACGAGCTTTAGAGAGGCGTTCAAGATCGTTTTCCAACACTTTGATTTTATCAAGAGATTCATCAGCTTCCTTCGTCAAAGATTTAAAGTCTTCAACAAAGTTTGCTAATTCTTTTAGAAAAGCGTTTTCCAAATTTCCTAACCGAGCATCAACTTGATTAATAATCGGATTAATATCGTTTTGAAGAATTTTCTGAACCTCAATCTGAACAGGTGATGTAAAATTACCTCCAGTTATTTTTGAATTAACAACACGTTTAAGGATGACAAAGTTATCTTTAAGCTCGTTTAGAAATCGGCGAGTGATACTCGGTTTAGGAGGGTCATCAGACAATTCCTCACTTGGTAGCAAAAGCATTTCAGTATTCGTTTTAGACCGAACAAAAACAGTTGGCGGGTTAACTTTCGGATAATAAACGGGTATCACTTCTTTATCAAGCTTTTGCATTCTTAAACGAGACTCTACAGCAAGTTCAGTAGTTTCCTCGGAATCATGCACACTAGGAGGATCATGCTCATAAGACAATAGCACACTACCATTATATAAAGTTTCATTAGTGGCCTGAACTTTCTTAAGGTATCCTGGATTAGGGGGAAGAGGACAACCTAAAGCCATTTTGTATCGAGTGTAATTTATCTCATTCACTTTTGGTGCGAGCATATTTATCGTCTGCATAGTTTGGCCACGTTTTACTAAAAGGTTGTCTAATTCTCTAATCCTATCCTGCGCTTTGCAAAAATCCTCAAGAAGCCCATCTTCTCGAATTTTGAAATCATGTTTCAGCTGTTTTCTTTCTTCTTTTAAATCAGAAACAATAGATTTTTCAGTTGAAAGCTGTTTATTAAGAGAAGTTATTTCATCATTCAATTCGCTTATCTTTTTAGCACTACTTAAGTGTAAGGCATTTAACTTCTTAGTGGTGCATTTTTCTTGATAAACCGATGTAGCATGAGCTTGTTCAAGTTCCTTGATTTTTTCATGATGAATCTCAAAACTTTTCTCCCGTTCCTTATATCCCGCAAGCTCAGTGGTCAATTTGGCATTAGTTTCTCTAAACTTATTATTAACCACCGTAGCATGATCTACATCCTTAGCAAGCTTATCAAATAGAGATTTATAATACGCATGTGTCTCATCAGGAAGGGTTGTAGGCTGGGCAACTTGATCTACACTAAGGTCCACACTAGGCTCATTTGAGATAATATTACTAGTATTCGTTTGATCCTCGTGTGTCTCAATGTAGGGCTCAAGCATCTCAGTATACTCTTCCTCCTGATTAGACATATTATATATATCATTATCATCAAAACTTGGGTGTACCTCAGAGGGACCGTCTGCATCATAAACGGGAGCTCTGTCATCATGTATTCCTGAGGTTGATGCTTGCTGTAAGTTTGCCATCAAGATGTAGTTGGCATTCACCTCTTCTTCCTCGTCATATTCTGCAGCAGAAGCCATAAGATCAAATTCCTCAGCTTGAAGTGGGATTCCTGCCTCTTCTTTTTGTGCTATGAGAAGCTGAGTCTGAAGATAAGCAGCATCCCTCTTCTTTTTGGCTGTGCAATCACGAGCATAATGACCAAATCCCCTGCAGTTGTAGCACTGAACCTGACGATTGTTGTTTCCATTTCCCGTACCAGTATTCTCAGCCCTTGCAGCCACAATGTTTCCCATCTGGTTACCAACCGCTGGCACAACAATTAACCCATTCTGATTACCCGCATTCGGAACACCCAGATTTTGACCACGGTTTTGACCATACTGATTTCCTGCATTGCCAACGGTCTGCCCAACATTCTGACCATATTGTTGAAACTGAGTCCCCGTGTTTCCAGCAACTACCAATTGGCGATCTTGATTCGCATTCATGAAAGGTTGAGCAATCTGCCTATTTCTAGTGTTCGAGGAGATTCTCTGATTGTTGTTGGTGGGGTTAATGGTGAATTTGAATGCCTTAGCAAGAAGGGCAAGACCAGTATTAATAGCATGAGTAGGATCGGTAATGTCATCAAAACAGGCAATGGGTTGTTGTAAGTAATTCATAGCAGCAGGATGTTGATATCCATAAGCAGTGAGTTGTTGTTGTTGTTGTTGTTGTGGCATGAAGTTACTAGATGAGGGTTGATGGTAGGGTACCATGGGATATGACATAGATGATGGAGAGTTTGCCATAAAAGCCAATGGATCTTGTGTCTTGGCACGTCTTTCTGCCCTAACTTCGTTAGCTTCATCTTGATTCATCTTCAAATAGTCATAAACTTGAGTGTAGTCCACAACATGAAGATCCTTGGTTTGATTGACCAGAGTGACATATCGTGACCATTCAGAAGGAAGATTATCAAGAAATTTAATGTTGGCAGCAATTTGTGCAGGTTCATGTTTGTTTCTTCTAAGATGGTTCATGAGGGTTGAAAACCGATGATAATAAGGTTCAATTTGTTCCCCTTCAGTAGACGTAAATTTCTCCCATTCACGAAGCAACTTAGTTTCCTTTTCTTGTAAACCGATTTCACTGCCCTTCATCATTTTCTGAATCCTAAGCCACATCTCGTGTGCGGTTTCACAACTATCGACAGCAGCATAAACATCTTCAGGAAGTCCCATAAGAATGACTTGAATTGCTTGATCATCAGCGTCGAGTTGTTTGGATTCAACTTCAGTTAATTCTTCATCTGTTTGCTCATGACTTGAATCAGCTACTGGGTTAGCATTCGTAGGGTCCCTAGGCACAATGATTGTTCTTCTAACATACGGACCCTTTTGAATCGAGTTGACAATCAACTTTCCCAGAGGTTTACATTTTGCATAACGAAGGAGACGACTAGCCCATGTAGTGTAGTTCTCCTTGGTAAGCATGGGTGGACGATTCTCAGTACCCGTAGCATAGATATCTTGTTGAGACGTCATCGTAGAAGTCGTGTGAACAACAGGATCTCAATTCGTAGAAAGCGTGAGGTGATGTTGAAATTCCGAAACTTCCGATTTTTTTATTTTTTTTTCTCAGTCCGACAATAAATTCCTCAGTCCGACAAAACGGTAAGCTGAAAAAATTGTGTATCGCCAAATTTTGAAATTGAGTTCGAGATAGCCAAAAACTAGTAGGGAAAAAATTTGATTCTACTTGACCTAAAAATTTTAACTTCTTTTTTTTTTTTTTTTTTTTTTTTTTTTTTTTTTGATCTTCGTGTAAACTATGTTCTGAGACTAGTCTAGATGGTGGCTAAGACTAAAAATTACTCAAACAAAATTTCCATCGGAATGCCCATCGGAATATTCTATCGGAATGTTCTATCGGAATGTCCTTCTATCAGAATGTCCTACGATCGGAAAGTCCTTCTATCGGAATCTTAGATCGCAATGATGATCTGTCGGAATGCTAGATCGCAATGATGTTCAGATCGGAATACTTCAGATCGGAATACTTCAGATCGGAATGCTGACAAAATTTAGGCAGAGTAACGTTTCAAGATTGCCTTAAATCCGTCGCAATCCAGATCGCAATAACGATCGGAATGTTCAGATCGGAAAAAGGGGCAATCGCAATACTGATCGCAAAGTAAAACCCTAGGGTTATTGCGATCGAAACCGTACTTACCTTTCCGAAATTCAAGCTGTCGCAATAAGGGACCTTGTTTTTCCAACTTTTTAGGCAACGATTTTAGCAACTTTGAGGCAACAAATTCGCAACTTTGAGGCAACAAATTCGTGTTTTTGAGCAAACCAAAATACCCACAACACGAATACTTGGAATAACAAAGAAAACACGAAATTTTTTTTTTGATCTTTAGTAAAAAAAATCAAAAGAACCCACGGAATAAGCAAGAAACAAGGACAACACCAAAGAGCTATCCACCAAAGAGCTTCGCAACGGTATATTATATGACCATCACTTTAAATACAGCTAACAATTACATTAATCACTAAGTTTAATCTTTAGTTTTTTTAAAACAACTAGTATAAAATTGTTTTTGTCGTAACTTGTTCGTTTTTAAAGCTTTTTGGGTGATTCAAAAGCCAAAAATTATGTATTCGGAACGTACTTTTCAAATATTCAGAATGTATAGTCATGGGAGGTCAGTATCTTGGCCGAAATTATTGTACAAGTGTCGGGTTAAAGGTTGAGTTTAAATAGTAGTTTATTTTTTTTATGATTTTGGATGCACGGGATACCTAGTCTTTGAGTTGAGTTTTGATATCGTCTAGAAGGTTATTTGTAGATTGTTTGAGTCACATAGATGTGGGAGGTAATAATAAAAAAAAGAAGATATAAATTCTTTTGGAAAAGTCGATCTTTTGCACGGTTTAAATAATATGTCGCGGGGCGTAATATGTTTGGTTACCATTGAGTGTTTCTTGGATTATTTTTCGTTGTCATGGGTCATTTTGAATTGATACACGTTCTGGGTTTGAGTTTTCTTTTGAGTCTCGTGGTTTTTGACTTGTTTTAACTGGTGCACGTGAAATGTCGTTAGTTATCCGTGGGTTTGATTCGTTGATCATATCTGGTGGATTCAGGATGTAGTTTTTGTTTCGTATTGTTCGGGAGCGTTGAGGTAGTCGTATGAGAGACTTGGTTGCGCCTACACGATTAAGTAGGTGACCCTGAGAGAACAGTCAGAATGCCCTTAGTGGGGAGGAAAGAAGTTCGTAGACGAACTAATGTGGTTATGTGGTCTCTTAGGAGTACCAATGAGATGAATAGAGATTTGTGGGAAACTAGCACAAGTAACGCGCCATAGAGAGTGTTGGAAGGGAATACAATACCTCAAAGGTATTCATGATTGTTCGTAGGGCATGTAAGTTTTCCGAAAATTTCATGAAATTTAGTAGGTTTGCCTATTACTGTGAGGTAGAACCATAAATAGAGCAAGTAGGGGAGGTGAGAGGAGTTTCAGTTAGTGCCTTCCCAAGGAAATTGATGATGGGATGATTTCAAGAACAAGAGTTGATGGAAATTGCAACGGATGCAAGGTAAAAGTTGAGTTTCTTAGTAGTAGATTGGATGCGGAAAGAGGTTGAGTGGTCTGATGAGAGGAAGTATTGGTCTATTAAAATGCGTGTAGAATTTCGCAAGTAGAACGAGGTAGGAAATTTATTCGTATTGCTTCTAGGAGAGGGTGCAAGGAGGACGTAGTTGAAACTGCTAAGGATGTTGTATGAACGCTTTGGGTTTACGGTTATGCATTTGGCTTCGCCAAAGCACTAGCGGATTTCATGGAGTCAATGAAGCGAGTGTGCATGAACGTATGTAAATGAGTTGTCATCGGGAGTATCGACGACATCTTGATCTACTCAAATATAAGAAGGAGAGTGAGGCGAAGTATGTGTTGGTTTTGGAGTGGAATTATACGTGAGATTTTCAAAGTGTGAGTTTTAGTATTAAGTCTACCATGATGAGTAGTTAGAGATGACGACATATCATGGAACCAGCGAGGGGCGAAGTGAAGAAGGATGAGGAAGCATTTTGGAGGCTGAAGAGGTGGATGGGATAATGAGCCGATCTTGGCATTATCGGAAGGACTAGATGAATTCGCGAAGCATGACGATACGTGTAGCAAAGAATTGGATGTGTACAAGAACGACAAAGAAAGGCGATGGCTTATACGTTGCAAGAACTGAAGATTTAGAAGAACTAGATAAGACATAGTTAGTGGAGCTGGATTGTTATATCTGCCTAGAAATGCTAGAGGCATTTGGTGTACGAGACGTGGAGAATGATCTATACGGATCATGAACGTCTCCAACACATATTCAATCGTCTTGATTTAACATTTGGCAAAGGTTAAGTGGTGAAAGAAAATTGCAAGGCCAAGTACCATCTGGGAAAGGCAAGCATGGTTGATGAGACATGGAATAAGAAGAATGAAGTGAAGCTGAGAAGGACTTGAACTATATGGATGACATATTAGGATGGTTTGGATGAAAGATGTAGGTTGCACGAGTTGAGTTGTCTAAAGCAGAGAACGCGTCACCATGTATGTTGCGTGGCTTGGACAATCATATGGAGAAAGGGACGTAGACTATAATTCCTACATAGATTGGAGTAGCTTAGAAAGGGGCGATGTAAGGACGAAGTTGGTGGAAGGGATACATAATGCAGTGGAGGATTAAGTACGATGAGAGTTGAGTGATATTCGATAGACTGACTAATTCATCTCCTATTTCAATAGGAATGAGAAGTCACGTAGTTGGGAAGTTGGAAGAATTGCGTACGGATGTGAGGGAATCAAGGGTTTTGCGTAAAGGTTAGCCTAATATGTATGGAGTGCCTTATGAAGGACTCTGGCGAGGGAAGAAACGAGGGGAAGCATCACATCATAATGTATGGTAGGGAGTTAGGAAACTCATTAGCGATGGCTGAGTTTTCATATAGTGATCGTTATCATACTAGAAGTCGATAAATGCCATTTGAGGCACTATATGAAAGGATAGGGTGAGTTGTCCTCATTGTGGACTAGAATTGGTAAAGGAGGCTACTAATGTAGTAATGGTGTTTGTGAAAAGGATGAGAGCAACAAGGGATGCTATGTAGAAAAGGAGGAAACCACTAGAGTTAGTGACAAAGTTGTGTATGAAGTTTCACCCATAGTAACGGGTGGTACGTTTCGGTAAAATGGAAGATTTGATGTAGAGTTTTGTAGGCCCATTTATGATCTTTGGAAAGATCGGACCATTAGCTTATGAGCATAGAATTACCTGGGGGAAATTGAGTGGTATACATGATATATTTCATGTATAAAGATTGGTAAATGTTGTTGAGAATGCATATTTGCATGTTCGGTTATTCGGGACTTGTGTTAATAAGAGTCTTTATTTTATCAAAGAGCCATTTGTGAGATTTATTGCCTGTGAGGTCAAGAGTTTGGCAATGAGTTTAATTATTTTTGGTTTGTATATGTGGTATTTTGAAACTTGAACTAAAGTTCACGTGGAAATGAGAGGAGTTCGTTTAGAACAAGTATCCTCATGTGATTTGTTGTTTGTGTGTTTGATCCTAAGGAGTAAATCTCGGGACGAGATTTCTATTAGGAGGGAGTGATGTGACAACCCTGGTTTTGAGGTTCGTCACTTAGTTTTATTTTGTGCTAGTTACGTGTCTTTACGTGTTTATGTGCTTATTGGTGTGTATAGATTGTGGTTTGGATATCGTTTCTGGTACGGGGTACCTTGTGAATGAAACGATGTGTGATGATTTCATGTTCATGAGCTCACATGGTAGTGACTATGAAATGAGATGGTGTTATTTAGTGGTTTTACGTATACGTATAAGTATTATAGTAATATATGTTTTTTTAGGATTTACGGTTTACCTTTTTGAGGTCTCGTATGAGGTAATTAGTCATATGGATATTTTTCGGGACGGTTTTAAGTCATTTAGGACTTAGTTATAAAGTTTATTTCAAAATTTGAGATTTTTTATAAAAGTGTATATTTTACGACTTTTACGGTAAAACGCGTAAATTTGACTAGTTTTACGGTTTTGAGGTTTTGGAGGCTTTAGGACCTGAAATAAATTAAGGAAATTTAAGGTAATATTATTAATACATATATTAATAATAAAAAGAAGGAAAAAACGAATTTCAAGGGGTTTGGGTCGGTTTGTTTTGGACGTAAGAAGAAAAAAAGGAAAAAAAAAGGAAAAAGGGAACCGGGCTTTTGTATTTGGGCTAGTACTGGTTAGGATTAATTATATAAGGTTTTTATTTATCAAAGCACTTCATAAAATCCCTGGAGATCAATAAGGAGTCGAAATATACAAGGGAGGAATTAGGGTTTTCATAAAAATCTTGGTTTTTCATAAATCAAAGGTAAATCTTTATAACCCTTTTTAATTAAAGTGTTTTAATTCTTTCTCAATCATCTTATGATGGATTTAGGTTAGGGTTTAATTTGAAAAACAGTAAATTAATGTTGAATTAATCATTATATAATGATCACATAAATTAGGGCTTGTAATTCGAGGGATTAGGGTTAATTAATGAGGTTGATTTTGTTAAACCCGTTTTTAAAAACTGGGCAGAATTTTGAGTCAATTGTTTTGATCATATCGGGAGTTCTAGGAACATTCAAGATGCGATCCAAGTATCCCTGAAAAGGTAATTGAAGTGGCTTTCCAATGCAAGAAACGAGAACTAAATTGGAGGTCGGGAAGTGGGTCAAAAACAGGTTACAACAGTCGGAGGTCAAAACAGTTTTGTAATCAGCCTGTTTTCTTTTTAAGTTTTGGGTTGTTTGGGGTACTTAGGGTTGCATTGGGATCTTCTCACAAACATGAGAGATGGTTTATATATTCTAGTAAGTATCTGCACTTGGGCTAAGGTTGTGGTTTAGGGTAAGACCCTGTAATGGTAATGAACTTTTCATACATTTAAAATCAGTGAATTCTGGATAGGTAGCAATATATACACATATATCGGGGCCTTAACAGTAGCTTTAAGGTTAGGGCAAGTGGGAGGTTTTAGATAACATATGTAAAAGTATGAATATTCCTTTTACAGAGATCATGGGTATGTTTAAGGGGGAGATCGACCCATAGTTTAAGGTATGAAAAACGGGACTGTTTTGGGTAAAATGTTAACGGGACGGGTTATGAAGTAAAAGGGGTTAAGGGCTTTATAGAGGGGTGTAATGAGATGCTTAGAGCATATAAATAAGGTATTTATATAGGAGGAGGCTAGATGTCCATCATAGGTTGATGAGCCGTTTTAGTGATTGGTTCATGTTTTGATTATGTGTTTTTGGTTTGTTAGCTTGTTGCTAGTGCGAGGACTTGTGAAGAAGCAATCAGGTGAGTTTCTTAGTCCCATGTTTACTGTTGATTTTGACTTCCAAATGGGATGGAAGAGAGACTGTGTTGAGTTATTTATAAGTTGATGCTGTGAATGTTTTTAAGGTTTGTGATGGACTTGTGTGTACATTATGTGATTAACTGCTATGTGATTCTTGATTGTGTATGATTTGGATCGGGGGACACGTGCCGTCTCAGTTATTGTGGTTTGACAAGGTAGTGGCCTTGTGGTTTGACAAGGTAGTGGCCTTGTGGTTTGACAAGGTAGTGGCCTTGGGATAGGTACATAGTGTGATCATCTATGGTACCATGTTGTTTGGCAAGGTAGGAGCCTTGGATTTTGGTTTGGAATGATTGATCTTGAATGCTAGTTGTTAATACATAATTGTAGCACATTGTCCATATGTTATTATGTTGATGGTTTTTATTCACAGCTTATAACTATTTTGGCGTTGGAGTCTAAACCTATGACTCTCACCAACTTTATGTTGACGTGTTTTAGTGTCTCTTTCAGGTGTGAATGTGTTTAAGCTTGAGGATAGAAGTGGCTAGACTTAGATGCCTTAGGATTGCCTATAGAAGGAGATCCCCGTTCCTTCTTAGTTTCTTTTGTTTGTTTAATAAGTGATATTGTTGGCACCTATATGTTTGTTTTGTTTGTGATATTTGATTGTCTTGGGTAAGAGGTAGGACTGTTACCTACTTACCTAGACTCCTGCATTGTTGAGATATTGTCATGACATTTGTGTCACCATTTTATGACATTTCTTATATCATTTAGTTATCTCTATAGACACGCTATTGTTGTGATGATATCCATACGTCGTGCCCCATATTCCGCCATGGTGGGGTGTGACAGTTACCTACCGCAGTGCTATTTGATGTTGACACTAGAAGGATTTCCATTCGTCACTATGAATACTAATGAGTGTCACTCTGAATGTTCTGGCAAGATCACACGGATTTTACGAAGAAACCTAGAATCAAGTTTGAATCAACTAAGAATCAAAACTTAGTTGCTTTCCAGTTCTCACAAGTTTGATTCGCGTAGAATCGCACAAGTTACCTACCATGAGCTTGTTTAATGCTGGCTCAAGCAGGATTTCCATCTTCATTGTGAGTTGTATCACTTAGATGTTCTGGCAATATCACAAGGATAAAGCGTAGGACTCGATTGTGTCCTAATGAGATCTCTTTTGGCTCTAGACTCAATAAGTGTATTTTGGTAATCGGAGGCTGGAGCAGACTGCCACCTTTTCAATATTAACTAACTCGGAGTGAGAAAGTCAATAGATACGTGTTGATCTCCGTGACAATGAGACAAGTTTCTTTTGAGAGAAACTCGAATGGCTGGGAAGGGTTGTGCATTGCATCACTGGGTCCATGATGACTTGTCTTCAATAGATGTATTGACCCGGTTTCTACTTAAGTTGCATAGAATATTCAACTCCTTCAATGCTTACCCTTGTTGTGATTGTTCCAGTTCTTACTTAAGTAATTGGTCCGCATTCAGCTTCCTTCAACTCCATCTTTCCTAAGGACAACTATTTCTAGCTATGGAATGTCCTTGAGTAGATCCCACCGGTTCTGGTTGGATCATAGGACTTTGTTTCCTATCCTAAACCACCTTTTGACTCCAACATTCCGTCGTGGATAGTAGGTTGTTTTGGGTATAGATCGTAACCATAAACCATTGAAAACCATTCAAAGTGCTTGATAAAAATCAAAACTTTTAACACTTTGAAAGTTTTACATTTCCGAAAAGCTCCCCATGCACACATGCATCGATATACAAAATGGTTTAGCATGTGAAGGAAAGAGTTGCACTTGAGTCTTTAAGATCACATGTTGTGATACATATTACATTTTAATCACATTTTCTCCCCCTATCTCTAATATAAAAACATCATATTAGAGATACCAATTGATTAAAATATGACAATTTCTAAAAACTGATTGGGAGAGAAACATGTGTGCACGCATGAATCATGGAACATTAAGTCGTGATGCTCCCCCTCAACAATATATGTGTTTCTTGAAACAAAAAATTGACAAAATTTTGGAAAAACGACACCGCAAATTATGTTGAGGTACGGAGTTGAGATGCCTTATCCGATATGGTATATTACATATGACAGTTTTAGACTGTTTTCGGAATGTGTTGGATACATAAAATATGACAATTTCAGAGATGTACCCAACAACATTAAAGGCTTGATTTTAAAACGCTCCCCCTCAAATATTGATCAAAATAACATATGAAAATTTTGAGATATAAAAACCACATATGAGGAAGGGAGTGTTGAACACACAATTTTGAAAGATTTAGAAAAACCTTTTGAGAAATTCTTGAAAAATTGTGTTCAACGATTTTAATATAATCAGGATAGAAGACTTCTCTTCTATTGGTTAGGGAAAGCGCACTGAAACGTACACTTCCCTTTCGGGTCCGATTTTCATGAGCTCAAAACTTTGATTGTTTTGTGACTAGCTCATGACCGAGAAAAATAAATTTCCCGTTGTGAAGGATAAGTTATCATTCGTGATAAACTTTCCTTAAGTTAAAGTTTGAGTTCTAAGCTGACATTTACATAGAAGTCGTTTTTCATGAACTTAAAAACATGGAATGTTTTTATAAGAAGCTCATGACCGAGAAATATGAATTTCTCGTTGAGAAGGATAAGTTATCGTCCGTGATAAACTTTCCTTAGTTGAGGTCCGAGTTCTAAGCTGTGATGCGCTTAGAAGTCACAATGAGAGAGTATCAAGCAGCTTCATTTGCCAAAACCTCTAAGTCTTCTGGAGTCATATACTTCATACCAAGACGACCAACGAGATACTGAAACCTATTTTGGGATAGAGCTTTAGTAAACAAGTCTGCTATCTGGTACTCAGTTCTGACAAAGTATAATTCCACGATACCACGTTCCACTTGTTCCTTGATGAAGTGATATCTGACTGCGATGTGCTTGGTACGGGAGTGCTAAACCAGATTGCATGAGATGGTTATGGCCGACTTGGAGTCAAAATACATAGGTATTTTATCAAAGTGGAAGCCATAATCCGTGAGTTGAGTTCGCATCCAGAGGACTTGAGCACAACACGCGGATAGAGCCACATATTCTGCTTCAGCTGATGAAAGCGAAGTACAATCCTGCTTCTTTGATGACCAGCTCACAAGCTTATCTTCCCGTAGAAATTGTACGCTACCAGAAGTGCTTTTTTGACTATCAAGGAAACCTGCATGATCAGAATCTGAAAAAGCTGTTAGATGAAAACCGGTTCCCTTCGGATACTAGAGTCCCATGTGAATGGTATTCTTAAGGTACCGAAAGATCTGTTTAACCTCTATGAGGTGCTTTTGAGTAGGTCTGGCTTGATATCGTTCACAATAGCATGTGGCATGATGAATATCAGGCCTGTTGGTTGTGAGGTACATAAGTGACCCGATCATACTGCGATATCGCGTTTGATCTGCGAGATATGAGTACAAGTCAGAGTCTAGAGATTTGGTCGACAATGGTGCACCAACGCGAGCACATGAGGTTATACCATGCTTTTTAAGTATCTCTTGAGCATACTTAGCTTGGTTTATGAAGATACCACGTGGGGATTGATGAATTTGGAGGCCTAAAAAGAATTTTAGCTCCCCCATCATTGACATTTCAAATCTGCTGTGCATTAATTTTTCAAAACGTGTTGAAAGTTTTGAGTTCGTAGAACCAAAAATAATGTCATCAACATAAACTTGCACCAGCAGTATGTCATCCCCATATTTATTAATAAAGAGAGTAGGATCAATAGAACCTTTGGAGAATCCTTTGGAAACCAAGAAGTTGGATAGTTCTTCGTACCATGCCCTTGGAGCTTGTTTAAGTCCATATACAGCCTTCTTGAGACGATAGACTTTGTCAGGATGATGAGGATCGATGAATCCTTTCGGCTGATTCACATACACTTCTTCCTTCTAATGACCGTTGAGAAAAGCAGTTTTAACGTCCATCTGAAAAACCGTGAAGCCCTTATGTGCAGCATAAGCATGGAATATCCTGACAGCTTCCAAACGAGCGACTGGAGTGAATGATTCATCGTAGTCTATGCCTTCTTGTTGACGGTATCCCTTAACCACAAGACGAGATTTGTTTTTGATGATGGTTTGTTCTTCATCCAGTTTGTTTTTCCAGATCCATTTGAAATCTAAAATTGACATTCCATAGGGTCTGTCAACAAGTTCCCAAACATTTAGGCGTTCAAACTGATGAATTTCGTCTTGCATTGATTCAATCCTTGCATGATCAGTCATGGCTTGTTTGATGTTTGTTGGTACAGTTGAACTCACGGTGAGTGCATACATATACACATCGCCATCGGTTTCGAGTTGTCTGCGTGTTCGAACTGGTTGTGTAGGATTTCCAATGACTTGCTCCAATGGATGATCACGTGTCCAATGGTGAGTGGATGGATATCGTTGGTAGAATGTATGCATTTTGGACGGATCAACATGTTGAGTAGAAGACTCTCCGACTTCGTGTACCGGTGTACCGAACGGATTGATAAATTCTTCTTCGTCGGGTTATGCATCGACTGCTTGATTGTTGTTTCCTCCTTCAGCATTGACGGTTGGTGATGTTGGTTGTATGACAGTTTCTTGAGTTTGTTGGGTATCTAATGGAATTATCTCTTGAGCAACGGTTGCTGAAGTAGACGCAGTGTGTCTGGTGGACTTTGTTCGGGTGCATCAGCGGTATTGACAGCGGAAGGCTTTGACACAACTTGATTGTTTCCATAGTAATATTCATCAAACATTGGATCATATAAGTCAACCAACTCATTCATTTGTGTCGTATCTGTCGAGTCTGCTGTAGGAGTATTTTCTTGACATTCTTGCACGGGACGTACACTGTTTTGTGTAGGTGCCATTGCTGGACATTGAGGTGCAGGACTTGAGCTGTTGTGTTCAAGTACCATATCTTAAGTTCTACTATCCCTTCCTTGCCCTTGAAGTAACTAGGCTTGTATTTCAGGAAGTCGGGGTAGGTACACCCTCTGGGATTTCGATCTCTAGCATTTGAGTTTTGACTGTCACCCTGGTTACAGCTGGGATGTGTTTCCCTGGCGGCTAAATCATTGGCAATGCCTTGACCGATAAGCACTCTAAGTTGTGCTTCTAAATTAGTCGTTGAGGGAGCAGCGTCGGGATTCTATCAATTAACTCTTTGTGCCATTGGTCTATCATACACAAATATGAGATTTATTAGTTGATCAATAAGGTTATTATATTAAGCTGCATGAAAAATGGGTATGCATAGAATTCACAACAAATTGGATAACCTGTCAAGAGTTCATAATAATATAAATACAAACAAACAAGTAGGTGATAACATGTTGATTCTGGTAAATAACAATATAATACAAGTACAACCAATCTAAGACAGAGATACAACAATCTTGTCTGAAATAGTGGTACACATGTTTGTAGCACAACAAAAGATAACCTACCTACTAAGGTTAGGTGCTAATGATACAGATACAACTAAAATGAAATATAAGTACAAAAGACCTAAATCATGCGAGCTGAGATGCAACTCAATGCTTGTCATGATGTACAAACAAATCTAGCCTACACTAGTATGGCTGCATGCAGGTGCAGATTGTCCAACTGGTGGTGTGGGTGCACGATCATCCTACATGCGAATCATAGCTCTCATGGTCTCCCGGGAGAATCTCATAGTCTCAAGCAACTGAAGCTGGCGTGCAGTATTGACACTTCGAAGAAGATCCGTCTCTACAATGACTCCCTGGTGGCGAAGATCTGCCAGGTCTTTGAAGGTCCTGAAGATCTCCTCATGTGTGAGTATGGCAGCCTAGGTCTCGTACGAGTGACCCTCCAGTGAAGCTTGGCGATATCAGAGGTAAGAAACCTCATCCAACAGCCACTGTATGGTTCCCTGGGTCATACCCAAAGAACTCTGAGTGGTATGTGACTCACCAGCCACAGTACAATAGAGAGAGTTAAATCTCTCCTAAAGTACGACGCGACCTTGCTGGTCCACCTGAAGTAAGGCATGGATAAGTGCGGTATCCTGTGCCTGTCGGGCTACAAGAGCGTCGACATGTGCCTGTAGTGCGCCAAGTCTGTCCTGGCTAGCTCCCGAACCTTCTCCTACCTCGAAGGTCGAGTCAGGAGTAAAGTCGCGCCTCCTCTTGTGAGGTGGCAAGGCACTGGTGGGGTAAGAGTGGAGTGTAGAAGGTGGTGGAAAGGGTGGTAGAGTAGGTACAACCTGATCCGCCTCCCTAGGTAGAGATGCAGGTACAACCAGTAATGGTGATGTAGGAGAAATAGTAGGTGGTGATGGAGTAGGAGAATCTAATAAGATGATAACTCCATCAGGCTGGTCTTCTTTGGACTCGGTGTCGGATGCATGTCCGACAAGTACCGATGTCAGCGATGGCGGTGCGATGGTAGGAACCATAAGCTCCTCAAAAGTAGTCACGATGGTAGGTGTCGTCATGATATCTGAAAATAGTAGCATTTCAAAGATGAGTAAGTTTTAGCTTACACAATTCAAAAAGTTTTCAAAATGTATATGTAGTGCGGTTTATGTCTCTTTTCAATAATGCTTGTTAAAAATATGTGTAGATACTTAAGTGACTTAATAGCTCAGAGGTTATAAATCAGCGTACAGTTAGTCCACATAATATGCATGCTCTATATGTTATATGCCTAACTATAAGGGTTCCCAAAAATCAATTTTCTTTTTAGTTGATTTAAAATTTCATTTATAGTCCAGTTTAAATTTTTATTATTGAAAAAAATTTATATTTTGATCTGGTTCTCTATAACTATGCGCTCTGATACCATTCCGTAATACCCCCATAATGGTCAAATGTAGCGGAATAGTACGTGGGGTGTTACTTTGGTGGATCGATAACACACAGTTTATAGAGCAATGATCATAATAGTCATTTAAAAACATATCATATGAATTAAATTGTACACATTTAGTATCTTGTCTTAAAACAACATTTATTAATAATGTGAAAAATATCCCAGCCCGTTGGTAACATGATGCTTCAATGATGCTAGAATCCCATGCATGAACTTGTTTATTTTCCTGAGAAAACATATAAAATAAAATGTAGGGGTCAACACGAAGTTGGTAAATTCATAGGTTTAGTTAAATAAATTAAAATATTGATATGCCAAACACCACGATCATAGTAGGACAATCACAGCCAATACTATAGTAGTTCCTATTGCCCTGTAATAGAAGTTAGACATGATGCTCAGTACGCCCATAGGGTCTATCCTGATGTTGTTTCCCTCAGTCCGACAATTAAATAAACCTTTTGCTTGGCCTAAGCGTTACGTGATAGCAAGTCACGCAGGCCGGGTGTTGTCAATACCCGATAAGATCTATTCATAACATTTCGCGCTACACTACTAACTATTACAGTCCACGGGAACGGGGCAAACAATAGGCAATAATTTGTTATATGTTGATGTTACCCGTGCATGTCTGATATGAGTGATTTTACTCATATCATTTTATCTATAAACAAGCAATTAATGCAATAAATATATCAAAAATGCTTTGTATATGCTTGTTTTGTGTTTCATGTGTGTAGGTACCAAAGATCGCAAAAACCGGCAAAACCGACACAAGTTTGAAGAAAAGATCGACATAGCCAAGATTCGAGCTCGACTTTAGTGGATTTGATAATTATGCAAGAAAATGGGCCAAGTGGGTCCCACATTAGGAGAATGGACTTAAAAGCTCATTCTTATTCACTTTCATAACCAAAAACCTATTATGTCCCAATTCCAAAAAATTATAGAGACGGATGAAGCTTTATATGGGCTTTAGGCCCATATTATTTCCAAAAGAGAAAAAAAAAACAAAGGAACGGATGTGTCAATTTTGGGCTTCAAGCCCATGGCTTCTCACAAATGAATAAACATTGGACAAAAAAACGTGTTTAGTTAACTTAAAACGTTTTTGTTTTACCTCACAAGTTTATTATTCACATCTCACGTTTTTCCATCACACACAATAAAATAAACCCTCGATACAATCTATGTTGCATCTTCTTTCTTCTTCACCCCAAACCAAAAATAACCAGTAACAAATTATTTACTGTTCCCATAAAACCCTAATCCATTAAAACACTCAAATAATTTGGGGCTTTTCACTCACAAGTGTGATTCACACTTGGGGGAATTAAATCCCCCAAGTTTTCGGAAGAGAAGAGTGGAGAGGCAAGGCTACGTGGCAGTGATTTATTGGACTTAACACCTCATCATTCCCCATCATCCAATCAAGATATGACATCTCAGCATCCAAGAAGCACAACTAGCACAAACGGATGCCACGTTGGCAATCCGTGTGCTAGTGTGTGAATATCCACCCTTGGATGATAACAAGAAAGAGAGAGAAGATCAAGATACCCTTTGGACGGATAAGATGATGATTTCTGCTCAACAACCTCTCCTCAACAGCCTAGGGGGTTGGCTATATAAACCCCTAAAATACTTGTAATCTGCATCCCTTTCTTTACTTTAAAGTTATAATGAAAAATTTTAGATAGATGTTGTAATTTCTTTTTTAAAAGTACTGTAATGATTTTAGTCAATTAATAAAAGTTACTTTTTTGTTTAAATCTGTTTACTGCTTTGATTTAATATTATATTTGAAGGATTGCAGTTTTATCTAATTTTGTTATTATAATTGTTAAATCAATTAATTTAGCTTATATGTTAGCTATTTTGGTTGATAAAGTTAGAGATTAGGGATAAATAGTTATTCCCACTCAATAATTAAAAAATAGCTGTTAGATCGAGTTATAGTGATGGTTTCGAGGAGTATTTGGTTCGTGATTCACTCTTGTACCATGGCGTTTAATGGTGGTTCTGATTAGCGTTAAGCCAGCTCAGCGCTGCGTTTCTCCTCAAAGGCTATCTACATTAGGTTCTCTTTCTATCTCATTTTATTGTCTTATTGTTTTAAATAAACTGTTTTACTTAAATGATGTTTGAATCTGAACTGTTTATCTGAACTGGGATTCGTATGTAACATGAATTTATGTTAGATATTTCGTGTTTTGATGTTCATGATGCTCTGTTAATCTGAATCTTGTTGCTCTGATGATTTTAACTTGCTGTATTTCCTTATTCGATTATAACCAATTTTGATTTTCCTGCTTTAGATGTGTTTATGATGTGGTAGTAATAATTTTGTTATCAACTGTTGTTACTGCTTCGATTGTGTACTCTCGGTAATGCTGCGTAGCTTATGATGATTGATATGAGAATGCTTAGGTAAAATCTGATCTTGTATTCTTTAAGCTATTGTCAGATCTGGTGTTTCATTGTTTCCTATTGCTTGGATTTGATATCATGTTAAGTCTACTGCTTAGTATTTGTTACCTGCACAATTGGAGTTTGTTGAGTATTTAGTTTTGATTGGGTACTGTTTAATTTGGATTTGGGTTGTTCACAGATTTCGTAGGTCATTAGTCCGTTGGTTTATGAATGGTTTTTGATTTTGTATGATTCAAATTGAGCATAAAGTTGATTATATGTTTGACTGTGATTTTGAGGTAATACAGGACTGTGGTAATTCTGTGATTTGAGTTTCTGTTGAAACTATGGTAATGAATCTGCCATGTTCTATCTAATGTTTTATGTGATTTACTGTTTACGATTTGTTTATTGCATCATTTGAGTACATTGTATTCTCTTAATTCAGTAGTAATATTAAGCTATCAAGTTCCAATGATTTGATAAGCTCATAAGCTGAAATCCTTTTCAGTTTTTTTTTCAAAGTATTTGTGAAGTTAAGTCATTCCTGTGACTTTGGAGTTAATTTTCGCAGCTAAAAAAATAATAGCAATAATTTGCCATTTACAAGGCTCGAACCTGCGACCTCGCAGTTCACGGTCCAACGTGTTAGCCATCTGGGCTACATGCTCTTTTGATTTTAATAACTGTCTACGTAATTAATATAGTTAGTTATTTTTGAGCTGGCAGTTTTAGCAAATGATTAATTTACTTAGTTTTTATTTAATCTCAATTTAAATCATTTTAATTTCTTTTACAAATAAATAATAAATAGCAAAATAAAAAGAAAATGTTTTATTTTTAGAAATTTAATTAGTCATTAAAATTAGTTTTTAAAATATTAATTAGATCTTAATTAATTTAGATTTTTAATAATATGGTTTCATAAATAGATTTCTAAATAGTTTTTAAGATTTTGTGCTAAGATTTAATAATTTGAGGTTTACGATTCATGCACTTAGGATAAAATTAAATAGTTTTAAATTGGTAGACTTTAATTTTAGTTTTAAAAACCGAAAACCAATTCGAATCAATTGTCCAAATCGATACAAAACGTCTCAAATTCATAAGATCTTCGTGTACAACGAACTTGGTTCACCACGTGTTTAATTGAATTCGTCTTTGGTAATTTTAGTTTATTACTTTTTCCTAAAGGTAATTTTCTAAATTACCCTATAACGTATCTTAATTATCACTATACTATCACAATCACATCAAAAATTTTGGCGCCGCCGCCGGGGATCTTGTGTTCGATTCGTCTTTGTGGAGATTTGTTGATCGTTGATTTGAAGACCCTTTCCGTCCTCGGAAAGTTTGTTATTTTTCTATTATATAGTATGTATTGTTTTTCTCGTTTTTTGTGAATAATATATTGTATTACGTAGAACAATAAATTTACATACTTTTCAAATAAGGCCTTAGTTGGGATTTCATCACCTAGCTATTGTAGTCGAATCCAAAACAAAAATAAAAGGCAAATTAAATAAATACTAATAAGAAGTTTGACCTCGATTTATACAAACTATAAGGTGGGTATAAGGCGATGTGCTATAAAAAGCCGTCTAAGGAAAAAGGTTTTTAAGTGCTTTGTGCCACCTCGTTTCCCCGCTTGCTTGTGCGTATATTGAGAGGGACGACCTACTATTGGTTTGCCGACTCAAGTAGTAATAAATCTAATTTTTGTAGTTTACTTATTGAACCTCGAGACGTTTAGGTTTTCACCTATCGTTTCAAAGTCGACCGAGGGTAATTTACTTCCATAGTAGTTATCCTTATTCCTTGTTTTTATCGATCATTTTTGATTGAGCAATACCAAATAAAATACCAAAAAATAATCTTCTTCTTGTCTAATTTCTTTTCTCTAATCCTCTAAATTCTCGTCTTTGTAGTTTATGCAATTACGTTCTTCTCGTCTTGTGATTGATTTTAATAGGCTTGAAAATATTCCTCGTAGAAATAGAAATCGTCAACAACGAATAGTGGAACCCGAGCTTCCACCTATTGTTGTAGAGATGGCCGATAACCGAACAATGGAGGAATTGCTCCGTGCACCCACCGAAGGGTATGGGGAAGCAATCGTTGTGCCGGCTATTTTGGCGGATCATTTTGAGATTAAGACGGGTCTTTTATCGCTCATTCGTGCCGACCAATTTCATGGCAATGAGACCGATAGCCCGCATTCTCACATTCGGAATTTTCTTCGAATTACCTCGACTCTCAAGTTTAGAGATGTGCCGAATGACGCGATTAAGCTCATGCTTTTTCCGTACTCGCTCGAGGGTAATGCTAAGCTTTGGTATGAGAAAGAACCACCGGGTTCGATCTTAACATGGGATGATTTAGTGTCTAAGTTTATGGGTTACTTCTTTCCACCATCTAAGACAACACACTTTAAGAACGAGATCACTAAATTTGAGCAAAAAGTGCATGAATCGTTTGGGGTTGCTTGAGAATGATTTAAAGGTTTGTTAAGACAATGTCCACACCACGGTTTCTCGGAATTGCATCAAATAAATACTTTTTATAATGGTCTTAATACGATTGAACAAGATTCTTTAAATGCCGCCGCGGGTGGTAATCTTTTAAGGAAAACTCTGAGAGACGCATGGAGAATAATTGTGGATAAGTCTAGAGCACAATATTCACGAAACACACCGGGTGTTTCCAATGTGAATTCATTAAATCCCAAGATTGCTAGATTGGACTCTAAGATTGATAGTGGATTCGCGACTTTGTTGAATGAGATTAGGAAGAATCCTCATGGATCCATTAATATGGTTGAGAATGTTTGTGTATCATGTGGTGGAGCACATCCTATATATGCTTGTTCGACCATAGGGTTTGATCAAGCTAGAGCTTTTGCCGCGACGGGAACTTATGGCTCTAACGGTCAAGTTCCTCGTCAAAATCATGTTGCTCCACCGGTTCAAAATAGGTACAACAATGGAAACAGTGGGAATAATTTTAACCGTGGTAACCAAGGGAATTTCAATCAAGGAAATAGGTTTAATGCTAATCAAAACAATCAAGGTTTTCACAATAATCAAAATGAGTTGTCAAGCTATATCAAGTCAAATGAGGAAAATATGAAAGCTTTTCAAAACAACATTCAAGGGCAAATTAATACTTTAAAACTCGATTTTCAATATACGATTAAAGGGCAAAACAATAAGATTGAGCTTAATCAACAAAGGCTAGAGCAAAACCAATATCGTATGCAACAAAGTATGGAACAAAGTCAAAACAAGTTGCTTTCGATGTTTGAATCTTTTATGAGTCAACCTTCCTCGTCTTCGGGTGGCTTACCTAGCAATACCATTCCAAACCCGAAGGGTGAGATGCAAGCTATAACCACACGTAGTGGGAAAGCTTTAGACGGACCTTTGCTTCCACATGTGAGTACCTCTCCGGTGAGGGAAGTGGAGCAAGAACCCGAGGTGGTTAAAGAAAAGGAAATTCCTATTCCACCAAAGGTAGACCAATTGCCTATTCCGAAACCCGAGCTTCCAAAGACTAAACCCACACTACCCTACCCTTCGAGACTTAACCAAGAGAAGCTCCGCGAAAAGTCCAATGCTCAAATGACTACTTTTTTAGAAATGTTTAAGAATCTTTATATTGATGTTAGTTTCGCGGATGCATTGCTTTACATGCCTAAGTTTGCTTCGACTATTAAGAGATTGATGAATGATAAAGGGAAATTGGTTGAAGTGTCTACATCTTTAGATGCTAATTGTTCCGTGGTTCTTACACAAAAGCTTCCCAAAAAGATTGGAGACCCGGGCAAGTTTGTAATACCATGTGATTTCCCTAATATGGAAGAATGCTTAGCTTTAGCCGATCTTGGTGCTAGCATTAATTTGATGCCTCTTTCCGTATGGAAAAGGTTATCACTTCCCGAGCTTACACCTACTAAGATGACTCTCGAGCTAGCGGATCGATCGATCGCCTTACCAAAAGGTATAGCCGAGGATGTGTTTGTCAAGGTAGGTAAACTCGTCTTTCCAACGGACTTTGTAGTTTGCGATTATCCCGATGATTCTCGTGTACCACTTATTTTGGGAAGACCGTTTTTGATGACGGCTAGTGCTTTAGTTGACATGAAAGCGGGGAAATTGACTTTAAGAGTTGATGATGAAAATATCACGTTTGATATTGGTCATATCTCTAAATATTCTTCCAAGTATTACGAGGAATCAATTAATCAAATCGATGTGATTGAAGTTACTTGTGAAGAATATTCTCAAGAAGTGCTTGGATTCTCGCCTTCTTCTAAAAGTGGCAATCCCACTTCTTCGAATCCTATTATCTCTTCGGCTAAACCTCCACTCACTCCATTTGAGGGAGGTGACTTCGTTCTTGAAGAGCTTGAGAATAATGGTTATTCAAAAATCGAAAAGGAAATTGATGATTACCTTAGCACACCATTTGATCCTAGTGAGTTTGATTGTGAGAATTTTGATCCTGAGGGAGATATTGCGTTGATTGAAATTTTTTTGAATATGGATCCTTTTGAATCACCACCTATGGAACTAAAAGTTATGAGTGAAAATGAAACTAAAGTGAAAACATCTATTGAGGAAGCACCCGAATTAGAACTTAAGGAATTATCCACTCATTTGGAGTATGCTTTTCTTGAGGGACCGGATAAGTTACCGGTGATTATTGCTAAGGGATTAAAGGAAAATGAAAAGGATGAACTTATCAAAGTGCTTAAGAAACATAAACGGGCCATTGCATGGAAAATCTCCGACATTAAGGGTATAGATCCAAAATTTTGTACTCATAAAATTCTAATGGAGGATGATTATAAACCCGCTATCCAAAATCAAAGAAGGGTCAATCCAAAGATTCATGAGGTGATCAAAAAGGAAGTCACTAAACTTCTAGAATCCAGAATGATCTACCCTATCTCGGATAGTCCATGGGTTAGCCCCGTGCATTGTGTTCCAAAGAAAGGAGGAATGACGGTTGTTACTAATGAGGATAATGAATTGATTCCTCCTAGACTTGTGACCGGTTGGCGTGTTTGTATTGACTATAGGAAACTTAATGATGCCACTAGGAAGGATCATTTTCCATTACCTTTTATGGATCAAATGTTAGAGAGACTAGCGGGGAATGAATTCTATTGCTTTTTGGATGGATTTTCTGGCTATTTCAAAATCCCCATTGACCCTCGTGATCAAGAAAAGACCACATTCACTTGTCCTTATGGAACATTTGCTTATCGTCGCATGCCTTTTGGACTATGCAATGCTCCGGGGACGTTCCAAAGGTGTATGATGGCCATTTTCCATGATATGATCGAGAAAACCATGGAAGTCTTCATGGATGACTTTTCGGTTTTTGGGGAATCTTTCACTTCATGTCTCTCTAACCTTGAAAGAATGTTGTAACATTGTGAGGAAACGAATCTTGTGCTTAATTATGAAAAATGTCACTTCATGTGCAAAGAGGGAATTGTGTTAGGACATAAGATCTCTAAGGCCGGTATTGAGGTTGATAGGGCTAAAATCGACGTGATTGCCAAATTGCCTCCACCCACCACCGTTAAAGGAGTTAGGAGTTTTCTCGGCCATGCCGGCTTCTATCGATGTTTTATACAAGACTTCTCTAAGATAGCTCGGCCTATGACCCATCTTTTGGAAAAAGAGACTCCTTTCATCTTTTCGGATGAGTGTATTCAAGCCTTTGAGATGCTTAAAAAGAAATTAACCGAATCTCCAATCTTGGTTGCTCTGGATTGGGACCTACCTTTTGAAATTATGTGTGATGCTAGTGATTACGCGGTAGGTGCGGTTTTGGGGCAACGTAAATCAAAACATTTCTTGCCTATACACTATGCAAGTAAGACTATGACGGATGCTCAAACAAAGTACACTACGGCGGAAAAGGAGTTACTTGCCGTTGTGTATGCTTTTGAAAAGTTTAGACCATATCTCGTCTTGTCTCAAACCATAGTGTATACGGACCACTCGGCTATCAAATATCTTCTTAATAAACTAGATGCTAAGTCGAGGTTGCTCCGGTGGATTCTCCTCCTTCAAGAATTTAGTGTCAATTTTCTAGACAAAAAGGGAGCCGAGAATCTCGCGGCCGATCATTTATCTCGACTTGAGAATCCTCACCAAAGCGATCGAGAGAACAAGGAAATCAATGAAACATTTCCTCTCAAGACGCTTGGTATGATTGCTTTTCGTGGTGATGATAGTACCCCATGGTTTGCGGATATTGCAAATTACCATGCAGGGAAGTTTGTGATCAAGGGTATGTCGTCCCAACAAAAACAAAAGTTTTTCAAGGATATATCCTATTACTTTTGGGACAACCCCTATTTGTTTCGTGTGTGAGCGGATCAAGTGATTCGTAGGTGCGTGTTTGGCAAAGAAGCTCAAGATATCCTTAAATCTTGTCATGAGGGACCCACCGGGGGACATCATGGAGCCAACGCCACCGCGAAGAAAGTCTTTGATGCCGGCTTCTTTTGGCCTTCCATATATCGTGTTGCCCAAGACTTGATCAAGACTTGTGATGCTTGTCAACGTCAAGGAAAGAACTCACAAAGGGATGAAATGCCTCAAAACATTATCCAAGTTTGTGAAATCTTTGACATGTGGGGGATCGATTTTATGGGGCCGTTTCCATCTTCGAAAGGAAATAAATACATTCTTGTAGCCGTGGACTATTTGTCTAAATGGGT
This sequence comes from Glebionis coronaria, assembly GCA_025667525.1. Taxonomy (NCBI): domain Eukaryota; kingdom Viridiplantae; phylum Streptophyta; class Magnoliopsida; order Asterales; family Asteraceae; genus Glebionis; species Glebionis coronaria. Next base: position 25,895,476 of record CM046880.1, read on the forward strand.
CGAAGCTAAGGCTTTGCCCACGAATGATGCTCGAGTGGTGGTGAACTTTTTGAAACAACTTTTTGCTAGGTTTGGAAGTCCGCGGGCTATTATAACTGATCGTGGGACCCATTTTTGTAATGAACAATTTGAAAAAGTTCTAAAGAAATATGGTGTCACTCATTGACTTTCTACGACTTATCACCCTCAAACGAGTGGTCAAGTGGAGGTTTCAAACCGGGCTCTTAAAAGGATTTTGGAGCGTTCTATTGGAGAGAATCGCACTTCATGGTCGGATAAATTGGACGATGCATTGTGGGCTTTCCGTACGGCTTACAAGACGCCAATTGGTTGTACACCATTTAGGTTGGTCTACGGAAAATCATGACACTTGCCAATTAAACTCGAACATAAGGCGTATTGGGCTCTTAAGCATTGTAACTTTGATTTGAGGACCACGGGTGATCATCGCAAGGTTCAATTGAATGAACTAAGTGAATTAAGGGATCAAGCTTATGAAAATTCTTTGATCAATAAAGAGAAGACTAAGAGGATTCACGACTCAAAGATCAAAAACCGCATTTTCAATGTTGGTGATCAAGTCCTCTTATTCAACTCTAGACTTAAGATTTTCTCGGGCAAGCTTAAATCCCGTTGGTCCGGACCATTCACCATTGCACAAGTTTTCCCTTATGGCACCGTTGAGCTAGCTCAAAAAGACGGGCCTGACTTTAAGGTGAATGCTCATCGTGTGAAACACTACTTTGGAGGGGACATACCTACGGAGGTTGTTCCGGATCTTCAAACTTTCCCTAAGGACCAATGAATGCGGGGATCGAGTCGAGCTCATGACTCGGTTAACAAAAACGAGGTGCCTTGTGGGGGAGTCCCATACATTCTATCTTCTTTCTATTTTCTAACACTAATAAGGCTTGATCTTTCAAGCTCGTGCTCGTGTTTTGTTGTGTTGTGAATCTTAGGTATGACCCTAATCTTTGAAGACTCTCGTGTTTGGTTTTTTTCGGTCCACTTGATCTTCCAATCTTTGATTGTCAAAAAGGGGCACACTCTCTATCCTTTGATTTTTATCGACTAACGTTTTATCTTGAGGCATAATTAATAAACGACTTATAGATTTACGTGCTTCTACCATGTTAGGATTTTGCATTAGACTCTTCGTGTTTTAGCAAGGGGGTGTTACTCTTGAGCTAAGAAACATTGAGGACAATGTTTGGTTTTAGCATGGGGGAGTCAATCGATATAATCGCTTGTTATTGCTTTTGTCGTGTCTAAACGTAATTTTTTTTCTCATTTTTCATAAAATTTTAAATTTTTAGTGTTGTTTTTAAATTTTAATAAAGAAAATAAGTGCTTTTGACACAAATGTAGGCTTTCCGTTGGTGAAAATAAAAATAGTTTTTGACTCGACTCGGTTTTTACCTTAGCTTTTCCTTAACGTATTTGGATTAAGTTTTGCTAGGATTTTATATATGGAGCTTTAAAACGCGAAAGTCTTAACTCATACGGGTTAAGAACAAGAACTTTTCGCAAGTTCCTATAATTGATCCTAGAAAGTCGTCTATCAAGGGAACTTTAAAACACAAAATCTAAAACTTGAAAGAGTATAAGAAGGTGCAAGATCCTATAGATGACTTGAAAATACAAAACTTTGATTTAATAGGCTAAGTATCCATTGATTTCACATTTTTGAAATTTTTCAATATGGAGAACAAGAGATGATAGAGTTTAATCATAAGTTTCTAAAATTAATTCTTCTTTGTGTAAGTATTTTTGTGTTTGATTTAATCTCCTCGTATTTATTTTTCACGCTTGAATAATAATTGCTTAATAAATGAAGTTTTTAGCGGTTTAGGCTTAATATCTTAACTCGTAACTTCTTCTTTTTCTTCCCTTGTAATTAAAGTGAGAACACATTAAGGGTGTCAGCGTCATGGACTTTTGATCATGGGATTGCGGAAATTTGGCTTACTATATATATCATATTAATAAGAAGAATAAATAAAAACATGTTCTCTAGGAGCCTTCAGGTGGGAGTCATGTAGCACTAACCTTGTCATTAGAGCCTTAGGGTGTATGGCAAGGGGACGTGTTGAATAAAAATTGCTTCATCATCATGAGCCATAAGGTGGGATGGTGATGTCAATTCCCTTATTTTTGTCCAATGAGCCTTCGGGTGTGGATTTTAAATAAGGAGCACAATTGCATCTTAAAGAGCCACAAGGTGTTATGATGTGATTGTTGCTAACTCCATTAATAAGGTCATAATTGGCTTTGGAGGTTTTATTTTTGCTTTTAAGTAGCCATATTAGCCAAATTTCGGGTCCGGGATTCATCCCTCAAATCGTGTTAAGTTATCCTTGACATGGGCTTTCTTTAGTGACAACGGTTTTTGAAGTCGAGGTTAGGTTTTGAGTGTTAAGTTTACACCGTTTTTGCCTTCATTTTTGGACTAATAAATATCAAATAAAGTCAAATGAGCCTTTGGGTGAATGGCAAATAAAATCTAGAGATACAATTAGGAATAATAGGAGATTGAGTTTAACACAAATTACTTGTATGAGTTGGTTTAATTTTGGGGCTTATGATTGACAATGATCTTGTTTTTGCACTTGGCATGGAAAAGTGAAAAGTCGGGGACGATGAATCTATTTGAGTTTTGTGATCCTAAAAGTTATTTTTCGAATAATGAAAGCAATACATTATGTCTTTGCAAAATAAAATGTCAAAAGTTGAATAATGGTGTAGCTAGAGTTTAATTTAATCATTGCGCGAGGACACGGCAATTGCTTAGCAAGGGGGAGTTTGATATGAGTGATTTTACTCATATCATTTGTATCTATAAACAAGCAATTAATGCAATAAATATATCAAAAATGCTTTGTATATTCTTGTTTTGTGTTTCATGTGTGTAGGTACCAAAGATCATAAAAACCGGCAAAACCGACACAAGTTTGAAGAAAAGATCGACAAAGCCAAGATTCGAGCTCGACTTTAGTGGATTTGATAATTATGCAAGAAAATGGGCCAAGTGGGTCTCACATTGGTAGAATGGACTTAAAAGCCCATTCTTATTCATTTTCATAACCAAAAACCTATTATGGCCCAATTCCAAAAATTATAGAGACGGATGAAGCTTTATATGGGCTTTAGGCCCATATTATTTCCAAAAGAGAAAAAAAAACAAAGGAACGGATGTGTCAATTTTGGGATTCAAGCCCATGGCTTCTCACAAATGAATAAACATTGGACAAAAAAACGTGTTTAGTCAACATAAAATGTTTTTGTTTTACCTCACAAGTTTATTATTCACATCTCACGTTTTTCCATCACACACAATAAAATAAACCCTCGATACAATCTATGTTGCATCTTCTTTCTTCTTCACCCCAAACCAAAAATAACCAGTAACAAATTATTTACTGTTCCTATAAAACCCTAATCCATTAAAACAATCAAATAATTGGGGCTTTTCACTCACACGTGTGATTCACATTTCGGGGAATTAAATCCCCCAAGTTTTCGGAAGAGAAGAGTGGAGAGGCAAGGCTACGTGGCAGTGATTTATTGGACTTAACACCTCATCATTCCCCATCATCCAATCAAGATATGACATCTCAACATCCAAGAAGCACAACTAGCACAAACGGATGTCACGTTGGCAATCCGTGTGCTAGTGTGTGAATATCCACCCTTGGATGATAACAAGAAAGAGAGAGAAGATCAAGATACCCTTTGGACGGCTAAGATGATGATTTCTGCTCAACAACCTCTCCTCAACAGCCTAGGGGGTTGGCTATATAAACCCCCAACATACTTGTAATCTGCATCCCTTTCTTTACTTTAAAGTTATAATGAAAATTTTTAGATAGATGTTGTAATTTCTTTTTTAAAAGTACTGTAATGATTTTAGTCAATTAATAATAGTTACTTTTCTGTTTAAATCTCTTTACTGCTTTGATTTAATATTATATTTGAAGGATTGCAGTTTTATCTAATTTTGTTATTATAATTGTTAAATCAATTAATTTAGCTTATATGTTAGCTATTTTGGTTGATAAAGTTAGAGATTAGGGATAAATAATTATTCCTACTGAATAATTAAAAAAATAGCTGTTAGATCGAGTTATAGTGATGGTTTCGAGGAGTATTTGGTTCGTGATTCACTCTTGTACCATGACGTTTAATGGTGGTTTTCATTAGCGTTAAGCCAACTCAGCGCTGCGTTTCTCCTCAAAGGCTATCTACATTAGGTTCTCTTTCTATCTCATTTTATTGTCTTATTGTTTTAATTAAACTGTTTTACTTAAATGATGTTTGAATCTGAACTGTTTATCTGAACTGGGATTCGTATGTAACATGAATTTATGTTAGATATTTTCGCGTTTTGATGTTCATGATGCTCTGTTAATCTGAATCTTGTTGCTCTGATGATTTTAACTTGCTGTATTTCCTTATTCGATTATAACCAATTTTGATTTGCCTGCTTTAGATGTGTTTATGATGTGGTAGTAATAATTTTGTTATCAACTGTTGTTACTGCTTCGATTGTGTACTCTCGGTAATGCTGCGTAGCTTATGATGATTGATATGATAATGCTTAGGTAAAATCTGATCTTGTATTATTGTCAGATCTGGTGTTTCATTGTTTCCTTTTGCTTGGATTTGATATCATGTTAAGTCTACTGCTTAGTATTTGTTACCTGCACAATTGGAGTTTGTTGAGTATTTAGTTTTGATTGGGTACTGTTTAATTTGGATTTGGGTTGTTCACATATTTCGTAGGTCATTAGTCCGTTGGGTTTATGAATGGTTTTTTATTTTGTATCATTCAAATTAAGCATAAAGTTGATTATATGTTTGACTGTGATTTTGAGGTAATACAGGACTGTGGTAATTCTGTGATTTGAGTTTCTGTTGAAACTATGGTAATGAATCGGCCATGTTCTATCTCATGTTTTATGTGATTTTACTGTTTACGATTTGTTTATTGCATCATTTGAGTACATTGTATTCTCTTAATTCAGTAGTAATATTAAGCTATCAAGTTCAAATGATTTGATAAGCTCATAAGCTGAAATCCTTTTCAGTTTTTTTTCAAAGTATTTGTGAAGTTAAGTCATTCCTGTGACTTTGGAGTTAATTTTCGCAGCTAAAAAAAATAATAGCAATAATTTGCCATTTACAAGGCTCGAACCTGCGTCCTCGCAGTTCACGGTCCAACGTGTTAGCCATCTGGGCTACATGCTCTTTTGATTTTAATAATTGTCTACGTAATTAATATAGTTTGTTATTTTTGAGCTGGCAGTTTAGCAAATGATTAATTTACTTAGTTTTTATTTAATCTCAATTTAAATCATTTTAATTTCTTTTACAAATAAATAATAAATAGCAAATTAAAAAGAAAATGTTTTATTTTTAGAAATTTAATTAGTCATTAAAATTAGTTTTTAAAATATTAATTAGATCTTAATTAATTTAGATTTTTAATAATATGGTTTCATAAATAGATTTTAAATAGTTTTTAAGATTTTGTGCTAAGATTTAATAATTTAGGGTTTACGATTCATGCACTTTAGGATAAAATTAAATAGTTTTAAATTGGTAGACTTTAATTTTAGTTTTAAAAACCTAAAACCAACTCGAATCAATTGTCCAAATCGATACAAAACGTCTCAAATTCATAAGATCTTCGTGTACAACGAACTTGGTTCACCACGTGTTTTATTGAATTCGTATTTGGTAATTTTAGTTCATTACTTTTTCCTAAAGGTAATTTACTAAATTACCCTATAACGTATCTTAATTATCACTATACTATCACGATCACATCAGTGTCTGCATATCAAAAGTTAAGTATGTTTTCTCCCCCAGTTATTAATACAGTAAAGATGAGGCCATGAACTCACCTCAGTGATATTGATGTAGTGATGATGTCACTGAATAAACTGGCACAGTATGATCATGAAGTGATGAAATTACCTAAGTAATTTAGATGACTCAGTAGATGCAAAATAATAATGCATGATAAATGTCCTGATGAAAATGCAAGATCACGAATTAATAAGTTGTTACGATGGTTTAAGTGTTTCAATCTATAGTGTCCTGTCAATAATATAATATATTTTTAGCATATAAAATATATTTAGATTGTCAAATAAAAGGGTAATGAATTAAATAAATAGATTTTTATCTAATTTAAATAATTGTAAGAAATTAATATTCTATCAATTTTCTTAAGGCTCTAAATATATTTAATATGATTTGTCGGTTTATAAGGTTTCGTAAATAAATCTTAATAATTTATTTAATTATCTAAAATGACTTAATTTAATTTATTAATAAAATAATTTATTAATACTTTTAATTAAATTAAAATTACTAGTAAGTCCTCGTAGTATAATAATTTTCAAAATAACCCTTAAAGTTTAGTTCGTTGAGTATTTCACCTCGTTAGTCCTTGTTAGTTAACTTTATTTCCAAAACACGCCCCTAGGGCTTATAATACTTTCACTATATGGCCATTTAAGTCCTTAGGGTTTCCTAGTCTCGAAATATTTACAAACCGAGTCCCTAGGGCTTGGTTTAATTTTATGAACTGGCAACCCCCCCCTCAAGTCTCGAACATATTAAAAGTAAGGGTTAGGGCTCAAATTAAGTTTAGATATTGACATAACTAGTCCCTCATAACTCAAAAATGTTTATTAATGTTTCTAGGGCTCGTATTAAGTTTCCCAAATGACACATTTAGTCCTTTAAGTCTCGAAAACCTACAATAGGGTTTGTAGAAACTAGAAGGGGGGTTGAATAGTTTCTAGTTAGTTTTCAAAACATTTTGGCTTAATCTACTGTGTGCGGTTCCTTATGTGTACCCGCGGTTCTTTATCAATAAAGAACTGCCGATCCATTTAGGGAACCGCCAGCAGTGAACTTAACCTTTTGTTACATGTTAAACTTTGACAATCCTTTGTATCAAATTCTCGATCAAGCTTGACTAGATATGAGATGTGTTTGATTGAAAGATAAATACAACAAGTAAGGAAACACACAAACACATCAAATCAAGAGTACATCAAGCAATAGTCTAAACACTAAGCATACACGTACTAAGCATAAGCTTTTCTGCAACTAGGATGTTTAGACTAAGTGATGTACACTTGACCACAATCTAAACACGAAGCACACACGTACTAAGCCTTAGCTTTTCCGCAACTTAGATGTTTAGATTATGATATGCACACAACACACAACATATAAATACATCTATAATAGTAAAGACATAAATGTAAAGGAAAGTACCGACACGATGATTTATAGTGGTTCGGTCACGAAGCTCCTCTTCGCCCTACTCCACTCCTCGAGTACACCTTACTCGAGAGTTACTTCACTAGTCAACAAAACTCCTTTCAAGGCGGAGAAAACCATACACGTCGCTTACACATTTCCGACACTAAGCTAGATGTCGATTCCTAATCTTAGGTAGGACCAATCTACACAACGTTGCCCACTTCACCATTTAACGACACAAGGCTAGATGTCGAGTTCTAATCGAAAGGTAGAACCAATCTTCACAACGTTGCCTACTTGACCATTTCACGACACAAGGCTAGATGTCGAGTTCTAATCGAAAGGTAGAACCAATCTTCACGACTCTTCACTTTGAAGCTAAGTGAGAACTTCACTAGACACAACTACATCACTTTATAGTTTAGTGAGAACTCACAAGATACAACTGCATCACTTTATAGTTTAGTGAGAACTCACAACTCTTACCTATTACAACTCAATAAAACACATATCCAAGTGTACACATATAACTTGGATCTACACAACATAAATCCAAGTATACACATATACAATGAATTTACACAAGGCTTAATCCAAGTATTCACAAATACAATGGATTAACACAACTAATCCAAGTATTCACAAATACATTGGATCTACACAATATTGATCCAAGTATACCCATATACATTGGATCTACACAAGATTGATCCAAGTATACACATATACATTGGATCTACACAAGACACAAATAAAAAGATGAACATGATGATCTTCATCAAGACTTCATCTTTAATCACATCACAAATGTGTGAGTGATCTTCTCTTTGCACTTAAGAGGATGAGGAGATTGAAGGAGAGAATCACATCTTAAACAAGATTAATCTAAACTAACTAATCAAGGGTTTAAAGATGTTTTTGAAGAAACTGTGCAAAAAGAGTTTTAAAGAAAACCTGGAAATGATCCACTATTTATAGGACAACATTGCAACGGTAAAAAACACCCGCAGTTCCTTATCTCTACCCGCGGTACCTTATCAATAAGGAACCGTGGGTTCCTTTAAGGAACCTCCGTGTTGGAGTCCGTGCAAATTTGTCCTTTAGTGGGGATATGCCATTTGGGGTAGTTTATACCCTCAAAGGATATTCCTTTGGCATATGGAATATGCCAAATTCAAATTTCCATTTTCTTTTTAATAAAACATTTTCTTAAAAATAAAGTTAATTAAAATCTTTTGTCACATTTGATTAAATGTGAGTTTTAAGAAAATATTAATCCTTGATCACTTAGTTAGGTTAATGACAAGTTTATTCATACCTTGAGTGATTCATTCCGAATGCGATCTTGGAGGTGTCGAAAGAAGTACACAAATGTATTCTTGAGTGATTACGAGTACCTTAACATTTTACATAATGCATTACGAATTATACGTTTGTCATCAACAAAACATAAAGAGATTATATCGACAAAGCATCGTAATGTTTGCACTAACAATGTCCCCCTTTTTGATGATGACAAACAAGTAAACCGCAACACATATTAAAATGGATAAGTTACTCGTTTGCACTTACTTCTCCCCCTTTTGTCGAATAAAAAAGGTAGTCTTCATTTGTAGAAGAGGAGGATCGACTTCGAGAGAACATGCATCCAAAAATCTAATCATCCATAGTGGTTGTCGTTTGAGAGGCGAGAATCCAAACCATAAACCCATCATACAAAAATATTGAGCTTGCGTCATCCTAGTGAAGTCTTCAATCACCGTAGATTAACCACCTCCATGTCTTCGAGATCCCATAATTCATTACTTGCAAGATGTTCAATGAATGTAATTTAAGTGAGTGAACGATCGCAAATGTAATGAGTTGAAATCTTGAAAATGCTCCCCCTTGATATGAGCTCCCCCTTGCTTGAGGCACCAACAAAGCAAGAAAAGTGACAAGCTACAAAGAAGGGTTAGATGTCCTACAAAACAAAGTTAGTGAACAAGAGCATATATATATAGCAATGTCAAAAAAAGAGAAAATATTTTCGAGAGGACATACTCTACTTTAATATCATGGCAAAAATACCAAACTAAAGAGAGTATGACATGGACAATAAAAACAATTCCACATAGTCAAAAAGATAGAAGGAAGGACTATGATGAAAAGAAAAATGAGGATGATAAACAAGTCGTTTGCACAAACAATGACAAGCAAAGAAGTGTGCATGCGATGCTATCAATCCAAAAACAAATCAAAGGAGAGGATCTTGACAAGATCAATTCACAATTGTTGGAATAGAGGTAGAGAAGAAACATCCATACTAATTGTAATGATATTATGTCAAAGCTAAAAGCTTAGAATTTATGGAATCACCCAAGAATATTCAAGATTTAACCAAAATCCTCTCAAAAGGATAAAAACATAGAATTGTTGGAATCACCCAATCCAATTGTAAATTTTAACCTCAATCGACTCTCAAAAAAGAGGAACAAAAATATCTCAACCTAGAGACATTTTTTACCAAAAAAAATAAAGGAAAACCAAAAGCGGATAAATCGACGCTTTAAGAAAAATTCGGGATATAGGACATTATAGGAAAAAATGCGTATGAATGTCGACACCAAATGGTGTTTAGCATACGATAAACTACATGCTCAAAGTTTCGTAGCTCTTCTCAATCATTATGGATGTTCAAAGAACAATTATATGATGAGGAAAGGGTAAGGCTAGACTCAACTTAGTTTAGAAAGATAGAAGAGAGAGACTCGACTTAGAGAGGCATGATTAAAATAAACCAAGAGAAACTCAATCAAAGAAGTTAAGGATAACTTCACAAATTGATTCATGAATACTTTACCTTAGAAGGTGATAGTGAAATCTCGAAAGAAAATGAGAGAAGAAACTCAAAAGAAGCTCAAGAAGACATGAAAGAGTTAGTACAAAATCTAACACATAATCAAGTAAGCACATAGGATAATTTATGCAATGCCTAATGAAGTCTACAATAAACCAATGTAGAGAAGGTGCGCGATTAACACATATGGCATGCAAGAAACATGATTACTTAAAAAGAGAAGACTAAGTAAAACATGTTAGCACGTATCATCTAAGAACAGACATGAGTTAGACACATCTAAGAGATATTATATCGGAATTGCTTGACAAAGACAAAACCTTTATAATAAACATGCATTCATTAACTAATCAATTGAGCATATAGCATACGGATAAGCAAGAAGATATATAAGCAAGTAGCATACAAGCAAGTCATCTATCTAGATATCAGAAATTAAGCTACATGTAATGTAAATCTCCATGACGATTCCTAATTCTTATTAGTTTAAGAAAAGGACTCAAAATAAGAGAAAAGAAAGAAACATAATAACAAAAAGATCCAAGACTCAAAGAAAAATCATGTTGAAAAACATGAAAGGAAATACAAGAGAACAAAGATCATACAAAGATGTATATAAAAAAAACAAGCCTAAAACCTAAGCATAATTTTAATCTTAGTTACACTAGAATCTTAAGATTTGCTTAAATTAGATGTATTAGCAATAAGCAATCCACATGCTTAAATGAAAGACAAGGGTGGTGGCGGAATTTGGTGGGGTGAAAGGTGAAGTCACCAAGGGTTCAACAAAGTCATTCACAATGGGAATGCTTTGGATGGGTTGAGGTTGGGTAGTCACATCCAAGAGAGTACTTGGAGGGAAGGGTGAGGTTAGCTCATTCATTCTAGATTGGAATGAAGAGGAGGTAGAACCATGAGAATGGTTGGTACCATAAGTTGAGATAGTCTTGCATGGAGCAAGAGGTGGAGATGGTGATGAAGAGATGAGAATTGAAACAATCTCATTCTTGGGTGTGTGAAAGGGTGAAGAGTTAAGTTTGGGTAACTTAATCTTAATTTTGAGGTTCCTCTTTGAAGAGGAGGTTTTGGATGAATTGGAGGTTCTTGTAGAAACCATGGTAGTAATGGGTGGTTTAAGGGGTAAGGATGAATGGTTTGAGGTGTGAAGAACATGGCTAACAAGGTGGGTTTAAAAAGGGAAAGCCAAAGATATTTTGGGAGTGATCAAAGGTTTGAAACAAAGATTCCAAAGGGTGTTGGAACAATTGGGAAGTTTCAGAAAACCCGAATTTGAGAGCTTCTGCCCGCGGTTTTTTATCTCCACCGGCGGTTCCATATTGATATGGAGCCGCGGTCTATTTAAAGAACCACCTACAGAGGCTTGGTTTAGGTGGTGAATGGGGGATTTTCCAATTCAGAAAATCCTAATGTTCTTGTCTAACTTATCATAAAGTCATGTTTAAGAGCAATAAAAACTAGGACACACACAAAGGAAAAACATATTGGTTCAATTAGCACGTAGGAAGAAGGTTAAGAAAAACCTAATGGCTACAAAAGAAAAAGAATCCTAATGACATACAAAGTTCATCAAAGTAAACTATCATTAGTCATATATAGGAAGAGCCATTTAGCCTATTTAGAGAATGAGTATGAGACTATCACTAGAGGTGCTCAATTAAGGCTAAACACGACCATTTTTACGAGTTATACACCAACTCAACTTCCCACATGGAAGTAATTCAACCGTTAGGTCAAATTAAGATCCTAGTGCATAAATTCTCTAGTAGTCATTCTCAAGTTAGACAAAATTTAATTCCAACATTTGCCTAATAAAGTTTAGCAACGATGAAACTTGCATGGCGACACAATGCATGACCTAATGAGGGTTAAGAATGCACCATTGTATATCTTGTCAAACAAGTCTAGTTAAGGTTATTTACCTTAATAGAACTTGAGGCCAATAACTTTGAAGTGTATAAACAAAGTTTACACAAACCAAAGGAACACTCTTGATTGGTCTTTCGGAAATGACACATTTATAAATTGCATATCAATGTAAATTACTTGAATATTTCGGATGAAACATCCAAGTTATCAAACCGACTCTATTGTGCATTATAAGTAATTATTAAACAAAATATGTCTAACAATTTGAACAAGTAGATTCAATATAACACCATCAACACAAGTGTGAGTTATGATCCGATGTATATTATTAATAACCCACATTCATGTCTACACTAAAAAACATGTCAATTAGATTCGATAATGATACCAATCATAGTTTGAATAATGCATTGATATTTAATCGAAATCTTTCTTGATTCCCACAAACACTCTTTTAAGAGAAAATAGCTAAGATTTTCATAAGGTGTTTCATGTTTTATAGTGAGACATTTATCTACTTGAACAAATAACACAATGATCGAGTAAGACAACCCAAATCAATAGATTTGACAAGCTCCCACAGCTTTCAAACCTAAAAGTGTTAAAGAACATGCCAAGGTGTACAAAATGTTTATGTAACATTTGTGAACCAAGAGATGTTAATCCTATATGCAATGCACACATAATGTTGCAACGAAAATGCAATAAATCTAGCATACATCCTAACTAGGAAAAACTAGATACTAACAAATACCAAGCAAGGCACAAGAGACTAGACATATAAGCAATACTACTACAAATAGCAAGGAATACTTAATAATGTCTACATAAAATAATAACACACAAGGAAACACACACAAACAATTAGCTTAACACATAAAAGCATTCGTCCATGTTTTGAGTGTTAGATACAACAAAATATTCATAGCTTGATTTTGTTTGAAAATAGCCTTTGACCCATTTAAAATTTAATTAAGTTTAACACTTTGTAAATATATCAATTTTCAAAGATATATCACCAAGAGATGTCCAACTTAATAGAAAAGAGTAAAACACAAGTTTTACGACAAACCGCCGCTCAATACTTTGGACAAAGTATGGAACTTAGAAACCATCCAAATTTTAAAGTTTGAATAAAGGTTCAGAATCATTTTTAATTGAAAGAAAATTCAATTACGTTCGAAATGACGGGTGACACGACTTCTACAGACTTACGGTTGATTTTATATGATTTTTCAAAGTTTGCAAAAATCTGAGTCGGACTGACTGCGGTTCCTTATTGATAAGGATCCGCGAGGAACAATAAAGAACCGCGGTCAGAGGACAAAAAATGAGTTTTTGGCAAAAATCATTTGGTAACTTTTTGGAAGGACTTATGACTCTAAAAAATCATTTTAGACACATAGAACTCGTATTTTAGAGTTAATTATGACACAAAAGATTTTTATACTTCCAAACATGAAAAGATTTAATTCAAGCTATTATAAAAAGTTTATTTAACACCAAAACTTGTACGAATGAAACAACAAAACACATTTCATAAGTAATCACTCTTCATGAACAATTTGATACAAAGATCGTCTCTATTTTTAAAAACTGTTTTCATTTTAAAAACCATTTGTTTTGAAAAAGAGAGCAAAGATCGATCCAAGCTTTAAAGTACAATATACTTCAAAGATCTTGAGTAACCTCGCTCTGATACCAATTGTAGAAACTAGAAGGGGGGGGGGGGGTTGAATAGTTTCTAGTTAGTTTTCAAAACATTTCGGCTTAATCCACTGTGTGCGGTTCCTTATGTGTACCCGCGGTTCTTTATCAATAAAGAACCACCGGTCCATTTAGGAAACCGCCAGCAGTGAACTTAACCTTTTGTTACATGTTAAACTTTGACAGTCCTTTGTATCAAATTCTCGATCAAGCTTGACTAGATATGAGATGTGTTTGATTGAAAGATAAATACTACAAGTAAGGAAACACACAAACACATCAAATCAAGAGTACATAAAGCAATAGTCTAAACACTAAGCACACACGTACTAAGAATAAGCTTTTCCGCAACTAGGATGTTTAAACTAAGTGATGTACACTTGACCACAATCTAAACACGAAGCACACACGTACTAAGCCTTAGCTTTTCCGCAACTTAGATGTTTAGATTATGAGATGCACACAACACACAACATATAAATACATCTATAATAGTAAAGACATAAATGTAAAGGAAAGTACCGACACGATGATTACATATTTCCGACACTAAACTAGATGTCGAGTCCTAATCTTAGGTATGACCAATCTACACAACGTTGCCCACTTCACCATTTAACGACACAAGGCTAGATGTCGAGTTCTAATCGAAAGGTAGAACCAATCTTCACAACGTTTCATACTTCACCATTTTACGACACATGACTAGATGTCGAGTTCTAATCGAAAGGTAGAACCAATCTTCACGACTCTTCACTTTAAAGCTAAGTGAGAACTTCACTAGACACAACTACATCACTTTATAGTTTAGTGAGAACTTACAAGACACAACCACATCACTTTATAGTTTAGTGAGAACTCAAAACTCTTACCTATTACAACTCAATAAAACACATATCCAAGTGTACACATGTAACTTGGATCTACACAACATAAATCCAAGTATACACATATACAATGGATTTACACAAGACTTAATCCAAGTATTCACAAATACAATGGATTAACACAACTAATCCAAGTATTCACAAATACATTGGATCTACACAATATTGATCCAAGTATACCCATATACATTGGATCTACACAAGATTGATCTAAGTATACACATATACATTGGATCTACACAAGACACAAATAAAAAGATGAACATGATGATCTTCATCAAGACTTCATCTTTAATCACATCACAAATGTGTGAGTGATCTTGTCTTTGCACTTAATAGGATGAGGAGATTGAAGGAGAGAATCACATCTTAAACAAGATTAATCTAAACTAACTAATCAAGGGTTTAAAGATGTTTTTGAAGAAACTGTGCAAAAAGAGTTTTAAAGAAAACCTGGAAATGATCCATTATTTATAGGACAACATTGCAACGGTAAAAAACACCCGCGGTTCCTTATCTCTACCCGCGGTATCTTATCAATAAGGAACCGCGGGTTCCTATAAGGAACCTCCGTGTTGGAGTCCGTGCAAATTTTTCCTTTAGTGGGGATATGCCATCTGGAGTAGTTTATACCCTCAAAGGATATTCATTTGGCATACAGAATATGCCAAATTCAAATTTCCATTTTCTTTTTAATAAAACATTTTCTTAAAAATAAAGTTAATTAAAATCTTTTGTCACATTTGATTAAATGTGAGTTTTAAGAAAATATTAATCCTTGATCACTTAGTTAGGTTAATGACAAGTTTATTCATACCTTGAGTGATTCATGCCGAATGCGATCTTGGAGGTGTCGAAAGAAGTATACAAATGTATTCTTGAGTGATTACGAGTACCTTAACATTTTACATAATGTATTGCGAATTATACGTTTGTCATCAACAAAACATAAAGAGATTATATCGACAAAGCATCGTAATGTTTGCACTAACAGGGTTTCTAGGGCTTATATTAAGTTTCTAAAGTGACATTTTTAGCCCTTAGAGTCTCGAAATATTTAACTAAAAAGCTAGGGCTTGTATTAAGTTTCCAAAGTGGCATATTTAGTCCTTATGGTTTGGTTAGTTCACGATTTAAACACAAACGCACCCTATATTTTTAGTAATGGAAATTTTGGTCCTCTAACTTCTTTAAATTCATGAAATGTATGTGTATGATTTATATATTTATGTTTTTGACCTATAACTTACACCAATTAGCAAGGATGGCCCGAAAAGTCTCCCAAAATGAGATTGGGCTTAGTTGGCCCAAGAGGGTCTCGGTTTAGGCTACATGGGCCTAATGGGCTAACCTTTTGGGATTGTCTACTCTTAATAAGCATACTAAATATGTACTAGTTAATGTGGGCTTATGGGCTTATTTATTTAGGCTTATATTTGGCTTATAGGTCGCGGCTTATATAAGTTTATATGGCTTATTTGTCTCGGCTTATATAAGTTTATGGGCTTATATGACTTTCGCTTATATGAGCTTATATGTCTCGTCTTATATAAGCTTATGGGCTTATATGACTTGGCTTATATGAGCTTATATGTCTTGGCTTATATAAGCTTATATGTCTTGGCTTATATAAATCTATGGGCTTATATGACTAGGTCATTTAACTAGGACTCACATTAGGTTCTATAAGCAAGTTTCTTACTAGTTCATAGTGTTTTGAAGCAAGTTTTTCCATGAACAACATATAAGCCGTGGGCTTATATGTTGTTAGTGGTTTGTCTTAGGGTATTTTACGTGTGCATGCACTCCTAGCTTCATTTCCATGGCTTGTATATGCATGAGAAATAAAAAGAGTAATGAAAAGATTGAAATGAGGTTAGGGAGGTCTCACACTTACTCGTTTCAAGAAAAGATGGTGTATGATCAAGTTTCAAGGCTCTTATGCTTCGGGTTCGTCCTAAACATGACCTAGGAAGGTCTTGGCTTGACTTGAATGCAAAATATCTTGTGTAGACTTGCACTAAATGCTTAAGAAGACTAAGATCTTTGTAGGAGTAAATGTTTGGTTTCGTCTAGGTGTTTTGTGAAGGGGTGATCCGAATTTTGGAGTGAGTAAATGAGAAATGGGATTGTGGTTTGCTAAATATCCAAGTATGAAGAGGATGGGTGTGGTCTAGGGTTAAGCCATGGTAAGTAAGAGAAACACCCAAGATATAAGGTGATTTGCAAAGTACTTGGAGGTACTAGGTTGTTAATGCAAATGTGGGTACACTTGGCTTTTGGTGTGTCTTTAGCCGTCACATACATGCATTCCAAGGGGACAAATGGGACTTGCATAATATTTGCAGTTAAGGGAAGGTTGTACAAGACAAATGGTTTGTGTGGTGTGTTCATATCACACGTCTAAGGGAAAGGCACAAGTGCTAGGTGTCTTAGTTTTATCCACTTGCATATCTAAGCCTTAATATTTGCTAGTACTTCTCATTAATGTAAAGTTGTACATATGTCGATGGTTTTTAGGATAGTCAAAGGAAAAGAGTGGGTTAAATAGTGTATGGTTTAATTAGAGTGTGTTGTACAAGGTTTATAAAGTCAATGTATATCTGAAAGAGGTTTTAGGTAAGTATAGTTGTGTATGATTTAGTATTCGGCTAGATATATAAGTCTAGGCTAGTTTTAGGTTCTAATTCAGTGTCTTGGTATGGTTACTAGGAGTCTAGGTATAATATAGTAGAAGTAGGTTCAAGTCCTAATTCATTTGGTTAAGTTTTGGGATCCTTGAGGAAAGTATAGTCATAATTCAATAAAAGTATTATTTACTTTATTCAAATGTAAGATATTTAGTGAAAATGAGTTAGAGTGGGTATTTGTAATGTTTAATAATAAAAAGCAGTTGATGTCGTATCGTAGCACTGTTTATGAGGTGAGGAAAATATATAAATATATATTCTAAAGCTTAAAATAGTTCATTGGTAAGTGTTATTAATTGTAATTATGAGTTTAGATTTTTACAAATCAGTATGATGAATGCTTATGATCAAGTGTTTCAGGTGACTTAATAGTCCCAATACATGATTGTTTAAAGCCTTGTATGCTCATATAATGTAGCCATACAAATGTCCTTATGATTAAATACTAATACAAGGCTTTTAGCCAAGTATAAAAGAGTTATCGTCCGATCTTTTTGAATTGATTACCGTTAATCATGCGACTCAGTCGTTCTTGGTGGAATATAAAGGGGAAAGTTATCTAATTTAAACTACAAGTAAAATTAAAATGTAAATTTAAATAAAAAAATGTAAAAGGAATGAAAATGTCGTTAAGTAAAAGTGGAAGCTTTAAAGATTTAACTAAAAATTGTAATTAATTAAATGACAAAAATTAAAGCTTGACGAAAAATTAATTTGGCAGTATAATAAAAAAAATGTAAACTTGAAATAATGTAAACTTAAAAATAAAACTAAAACGAAATATTAAAAACAAACATGTCGGAATACACACCCCAATCGGAATCCTGGTCAGAATCCGATCGGAATAGTCACTTACCTCCCCTATCGGAATAAGGTCGGAATCTCCCTATCGGAATACCTTCGTCAGAAAGCTATCGGAATGCAACAAAGAGTTCCCTTGTCGGAATGTGAAAGTCCCTAATCAATGCAAGAAACCCTAATCTTAACTTAATCAACACAAGGTATTACTTTTCAAACGTAATCTTATTATTGTATAATAAAGAATTACAAGTGTTATGGATAACACAGTTTGATGACAATGTGTTGTGCACACTTTGAACAACAATAAACCCTAACTTATGAATACAGTCGTAGCTGTTTGATTCACTAAGTTATATGCACTAATGTTCTTGATATCTCAAAGTGTTAAACATTAATGCATGGATACACATCCTATTTATAGTGTTACGAGTTTGACTTAAACAGTACTTGATGTCGACTACACAAGCTTTTACAAGTTCCCACATCAGTCACATGATGTCCTTCTATTCTTGGTAGTCTTCCATTATGCTTTAAGGAACAGTTGTCAAAAACAGTTTCCTTATTCTTCATAGTCTCGAACACACAAATGGCATGTCCAAAGTGTGTTGAGAGTTATTAGGGTATTGCCACCCCTGTTAACTCTCAACCCCTCAGAGTCCCTGATACATCTTGGCTGTTATCCATCACAGCCAATGAGTATGTCTTCGGGTAATCTTCGACTTCCCTGACAATGTCTCTGACATGGACTCCTATGAGGTTGCTCACAGAGATCCAGATCTCTGTGAGTCTTGCGAAACTTGCCTGCCTCCTAGGCACAGGCAAGGGACTATCTAACAGCCTAATTATGTTTAAATCAATGAACAGGGAATCTAACAAGTTTAGATTCCCAACAATCTCCCCCTATTTAAACATAAATAATGCTAGATCTAACTAAGTTAAGGTAAGTGAGTTTAACAACTTCTTCTTACACATAATAGATCTAAACAAACATACCTCATGATTTTATTAAGACTTAAAGAAAATTACAAGTTCATTACATAAGTAAAATAAAAGATGAAGGTAAAAGGGCTGTGAACATCTTCAATAGTCATCATTTTTGATTCTTCCTTCAGCTTCAGCCAAGTCTAATCTATTATCAATTTCATCCTGCAAAGTCTTTGCGAACTTCTTAGAATACTCTGTGTTAATCTTGAGACACTTCTTGTGACAGAGTAGCTGAATAGTTGAAGCCAAGCACAGCTCATCTTCCCTCTGAAAAGCATACTGGCAAGCCTTGTTCATGAATGCCATTCCTCTTTCAGGCTCTGTGTATGTCTGACCATCAACAGGGCCAACAATACCATTTGGGAGGATGAAATCCCTGTGCATACCATCCACATGAACATCTTCAGTAACAAAAGTTTCATTAACAATTTGTGAAATTCTTCTTCTTTTGTTGCCTGTCTTTGGGGGTTCTTGTTCAAAAGCTGTGGTGGGGGATCAATCTTGAGTTTGGCTGCTGTTTCCTTGATCTAGTTAAACTTGGCCTTAAGAGTTTTAAGCAGAAGGAAATTTGCCTGTCCAGACTTTTTGGCAGCTAAGGCTTCGAGTTCAAACCATTCTGATAACCCAAGTGTCTTTAACCTGAAGTTGTCAAACACATCCATATTTCTCTGTTGGTTTTCCCTCCATAAGATCATTTGTGGGGTGTTTGTGGATTTATGAATGGTGTATTTGAACTTGGTTATCTTGCCAGCAGCATATCTGTTGTTCACGCAAGCATCATAGTCAGCTTTGACTTTCTTTAAGGCCTCAGCGCGTTTTACTTCCATTTCCCTCAACCTTTGTTTTTGTTTTTCTCTTTCAGGTGGTGTCATCTTCCTCAGAGTCGCTTCATTTAATTCTTTGGCTATCTTGAGTTCACTTAATCTTTTGAATTCTTCAGCCTGTTGCTCAATTTCTTCAGGGGTCAAAGGAATCTCATCGGAAGGTGTAAAGGTTGAGAATTGTGAAAGGTCTGTGGTGGATCCTCCTGTCTCTAGCATCGCAGCTATCTTCTTAAGTTTGGTATCTGTGTCAACCAAAACTATCTCCTTTCCTTTCTTCGAGACAGAGGACTCCACACTTATGTTTTTCAAAACATCAGCTCTTTTGAGAAACGCTGTCTGAGCCTGAGTTTGAATAGCTTTGGGAAGAGAGCTAACAGTGAATTTTAATTTCTTGGCCGCTGGCTCATCATCATCCTCAGGCTTGCTGATGTTAACTAAGATCAGAGATTTTGATGAGTCAGCTCCATCTTCAGTTTGTTGCTCCCCCTGAGTATCATCCTCATCATCAGGTATTATAACTGGTGTGATGACTTGGAGAGGAACAGGTGTAGTGGTGGGGTTAGCTGATGATGAGCCTTGTTCAGCAGATGCAAGGCTGAGTGTTGTAATCTTCTCCCCTCACATTTATCCTTACTTTGCAGATGTTTGGATGAACGTGCTTGAAAACGCCTTGCAATCTGTTCCATAGAGGCAGCCATAGCACGTTGTCTTTCTCGTGAAGCCCTGGCAATCTTCAGTAGAAGGTTGGCATTGGCATTAGTATTTGCCTGAACACGCCTGACAATAAAGTTAGCATGGTTGTATTGCCTGTTGCGAACAGCATTAAATTGCCTTTGTAGGGTGAGTTCATGTTCACGGAACATAGCAGGGACAACTGAGTCAATAGCATCCTTGATTCGTGTTGAGAGATGACTGAGTCCTTGGGCTACACCTTTTCTTGCACCATCCTGAATTGGCTCAGTGACAGCCTCAGTGACAGCCTTTTTTATGATGCCTGGAAATGTCACAGTAAAGTTGTGCATCTCTGACTTGATCACATCCAGCTTCCTTTATAAGCGCTCAATATCAGATTGATGATGGACTGGCTGAAGATTCTTGATATTGAGGCTTTGTTGAGCATAGTCATCCTCCCTTGGTATTAAGTCAAAGTTGGTCTGGGTAGGATGATCAAACATGAGAAATTCTGCTGTTGGATCATAAGTTGGTCTTTGGAAGACTGTTGTTGCTGAGGTAGCAGAGTTTGGAGTATCAACAGCTTCCTTGAGAGGAGAAGTCTTGTCACCAGCTGGTGTAGACACAACTATTTCTTTAGGAGGAGAGACAGACAGCTGGTCTTCCTCATCGTCTTCATCCTCTTCATCGAACATTCCCTCAGGGAATTCATCCTCAGGCATTGGCTCAATATCAGAGACATAATCTTCTAATGAGAGAATTTCTTCATCAGCATTGAACACAGGCTCTTCATCAGTTGGTTTGTCCTGAGTCATAGTTTCAGCCTCCTTTTCTTGTTGTACCTGAGATTCGATGACTGGCTGTACAATTTCAGCCTGCAAATTTGTTGTAATTAGTAACAGGGAAAAATATAAGGGGAATGGTCGCCATTTCGCTGTCCCAGAGAGGCTGAGGGTGATTACTCAGCCACTCCAAAGGATAAATCCTTGGGATTCTTTTAAGTGTGAATAAAGTGTGGTTAATGATCGCCATTCGCTGCCCCTAGGAAAGCTGAGTGTGATTATTCAGCCCCCCCAAAAGGTAAAAAACCTTTGGGATTCTTTTGATTGTGAAACATATGTTGTTTATGGATCGCCAGTCGCTGCCCCTAGGAAAGCTGAGTGTGATTATTCAGCCCCCCCAAAAGGTTAAAACCTTTGGGACTCTTTTAAGAGTGAAACATATGTTGTTGTAGGTCGCCTGTTACGCTGCCCCTAGGAAAGCCGAGGGTGATGATTCAGCTCCCCCTGAAAGGATAAATCCTTTTGGGACTCTTTTAAGGAGGGAACCAAGAGGCTGTGTGAAGTACAGCTGATCAAGGTTGAGACATTAGTATATTCAGGTTGTTGTTAGCCTGAATACTGTCTAGAGGGTTTAGGGTCATCAGGGTGCTTTATAAACACAAATGAATCATTACCTGGTGCAAAGACAGGGTGTACAGAAGTCTTAAAGTATTCTAAGTGTAATGACAGACTTCTATGGGTCGAGGATTACCCTAACTTCACCACTCTCTCCTACAGACAAATGAGAGTGGCTGTTTGTGAACCTCTAAAAATGTACACTGATTACCTGTGAGATATCAGCTTGATTTGGCTGGTTTCCTGTTGTCTCAGCTGACTTAGAGACACTAGACGCCTGTTGTTTGTCAGCCAAAGAGTCTGAATCCACAAGAGTATCTGGACCAGAGGCGGTGTCAGTCTTCTTTCCCTTGGCCTTAATAACAGCTTTGGAGTGGGAAGAAGGGGGGATTTTCTTCTTCTTTGGCTGTTGGCCAGATGAAGCCTTGGACTTAGTAGTGTGCTGCCCAGAGTTCAAAGACATAGACTTGCCAGCAACACTAGAAGTATTCACCTTCTCAGAGGAAGGGAGCAAGGGCTTCTCAGCGTTTGGTACCTGGTTGGCCACGTTCAGCATATGGGTGGTGACAGGGATATCCTCAGCTCCTATTTCCTTGTAGATGGCGCCTGTGATGCGATAGGGCTTAAGAGAAGTCAAGGCCTTGTTGTGGTAGTTATCTCCCAGCAAACTTTCAAAGATCAGGGACAGGAAGCGCACATAACAGATGTTCTTTTCCCTGACCTGATTCCTTCCCTTCAGTTGTTCTACCAGGTTTGAGAATAGGATGCTTCCAACGTCAACATCAGCTCCCCAGATTAATCCATACGTAATAGCCTGATGATTGAACGACATCTGATCCTGTGATCCCTGCATTCCTCCCAGGGACTTCACAATGTGGGTGAAGAGGACACGCCACATAGGAGTGAAATCCTTAATCTTCAGAGGGGATTTGGCGAGGACCGCAGCTGGTGTAAGGGCAGGGTTAACGTCATGGCAAGGGTTGAGTGTGGCCAGGGCTTCCTTGACAGCCTTTTTGTCAACTGCCTTCAGGCATTCATCTCCATGTTTTAGTCCGGCCACACTAGAAAAGTCTTTAAGGGAGAAGGCAAAAGGATGTTCATTGCATGAAAGGCTAAATGTAATGGTGTCTTCTACTACTTCAGCAGAATACCAGAATTCCCTAAGGTATTCTTGGTAAAAGGTGGATGGAGATTTGGTGAAGGCTTCATTTAGGTCACAATTCTGCATGAAATTTACCAGATCTGAATAGGTGCTGTTTGGTGCCTTAATCCATCCAATGGCGTTGTTGGAGGCGAGGATGCTCTCGTTGATCTCGAAGTTAACACTGGAGGCTTTTGGAACTGAAAACGCCATGGATTTGAGGTTGAAGGTGAATGAAAATGGCGGATGGTTGAGAGAGATAAGAACTTAGAGAGAGAAGTAGATTTTAGAATGGTGGTGGGTGAGAAGAGAAAGAAGACAATATATATTCAAACTTAAGTGAACAGTTATTCAACCGTATTAAATGCAAGGTGCGAAAATGACTGCTCAAGTGGGTCCCCTTGACCTTTCAAAAAGTTTGTCTCCTTGTTATCCGAAAAATAAATGATTTAATATTTGAGAATGTTTTTTGCATTTACTTGGAAAGTAACTACCTAGTTTCATGTGAAAAACATTTAATATAGAATCAATCATTTAATGAACACATTTAATATCAAGCCACAGGCTTTGAGATATTGAGCATCCCTAGCTCAGCAACTAGCCTGTTGAACGAAGGTTCAGCCAAAGGCTTTGTAAAGATATCAGCTAGTTGCAGCTCTGTGGGAACAAAATGCCGCTCAATATCTCCCTTCATTATATGATCCCTGATAAAATGATACCTGATATCAATGTGTTTGGTACGAGAGTGAAGAACAAGGTTGTTGGATATGGCAATGGCGCTGGTGTTGTCACGAAAGATTGGTACTTTGTCATACAAGATTTCATAGTCACCCAATTGACTTTTCATCCAGAGCACCTGAGCACAACAGTTGGCTGCAGCGACATATTCTGCTTCAGCTGAAGACATAGCCACAGAGTTTTGCTTCTTAGCACTCCATCCAACCAATTTTCCTCCTAGGATTTGACAGCTGCCGGAAGTGCTTTTCCTGTCAATACAGCATCCAGCATAATCTGAATCTGATTAGGCCTTGAGATCAAAGCCTGATTCCTTTGGATACCATAGACCTAGGGATGGTGTTCCTTTGAGATACTTGAAAATTCTCTTAACAGCCACTAGATGGGATTCTTTTGGGTTAGCTTGGTACCTTGCACATAGACATGTGGAGAATTGGATATCTGGACGACTGGCTGTTAGATACATCAGTGACCCAATCATACCTCTATATAAAGTCTCATTGACAGAGACCCCTGACTCATCAGGGCCCAAGTTGTTGGGTGGAAGCATGGGGCATTTCACTGATGCACAATCAGCTAAGTCATATTTTTTAAGTAAATCCTTAACATACTTTTCTTGACAAATAGAAATTCCCTTAGGACATTGTTTAATTTGAAAGCCCAAAAAGTAAGTTAATTCACCCATCATACTCATCTCATATTTCTTGGTCATTAATTTAGCAAAACGTTTACTAAGATTGACATTTGTTGACCCAAAGATGATATCATCCACATAAATCTGCACAATGATGAAATCACTCTTGTCCTTGAAGGTAAAGAGTATTTTATCAATAGAACCCCTGATAAATTTATTTTCAGTTAAGAAATTTGAAAGAGTTTCATACCATGCTCTTGGAGCTTGTTTCAGACCATACATTGCCTTGTGAAGTCTGTACACATGGTTGGGAAACTCGCTGTTCTCAAATCCTTCAGGTTGTGCAACACACACTTCCTCAGCCAAATCACCATTGAGGAAGGCACTCTTAACATCCATCTGATACACAGTGATGTTCATATAGGCAGCATAAGCAAGGAAGATTCTGATGGCCTCAAGTCTAGCAACAGGTGCAAATGTTTCATCATAATCAATTCCTTCAGTCTGAGAGAACCCCTGTGCTACCAGTCTTGCCTTGTTCCTGATGATGTTCCCAATTTCATCCATCTTATTTCTATAGATCCATCTAGTGCCTGTGATATTCTTTCCAGGTGGAGCTGGGACTAGTGTCCATACTTTGTTCCTTTTGAACTGATTGATTTCTTCTTGCATAGCAGCTACCCATCCTTCTTCTACTAGTGCCGCAGCAACTCTTTTAGGTTCAATTTGTGAGAGAAATTCAGCAAAGAGACATTCATTGGCTGAGGCTGACTCTGAGTCTTGGATTCGCTGTCTTGTTGTGACCCCTGCATTTGGTTCCCCAATAATATTGACAAGAAGTATGTGTTGATCTCTTGACCACTTATTTTGAGGAGCTGGGGATTCAAGGACAGGGGTACTTGAGGGCACAACTGATGCAAGTTGAGTCTCATCCTGCTGACTAGGAGGACTTTCTTCAAAGACTATTTCAGTGTCAGAGTCTTCTTCAGCCATTTCAAGGGAAGCTATTTCATTATCAAGTTGAGAATCTTCAGGGATTTGAAGAATTGGTGAGTTATCAATATCATGAGAAGGACCATCAGAGATTTGAGGTTCTTCTTCATCAAGTTCCTGAGAGATAGGAACTTCTATGTTGTGAGTAGACAAAGGATCAAAAGCAGGGACATAAGGAGTGAGAGTGTTGGAGTGATGATGACTGGTAGGTCTGGGTTCTGTGAACTCATCACTTGGGAAAGAAATATTTTCATTAAAATCTATTTCATCACCCTCTGTTCCTGTTCTCTGTATGACTTCATCATCTTCATTGAATCTGACATGGAATGTTTCTTCTACTTCTTGTCTTCTGATGTTGAATAATCTGAAGGCTTTGGCTGTTGGAGAGTATCCCAAAAAGAAACCATCATCAGCTTTTTCATCAAACTTTCCAAGTTTATCCCTGTAGTTATAAATAAACACAGGGCATCCAAACACATGAAAGTAGCTGACGTCTGGAGATCTTTTTCTGAAAACTTCATAGGAGGTTTTACCATGTCTTTTGACAATGATTGATCTGTTTTGAGTGTAGCAGGCAATGTGAACAGCTTCTCCCCAAAATTGCTTTGGTAAGGCTGCACCATTTAACATAGTTCTTGCTGCTTCAATCAAGGTCCTGTTTCTTCTTTCAGCCACACCATTTTGTTCAGGTGTGCCAGCTGAAGAAAAGTTCTGAGAAATCCCTTTTTCATCACAAAATGATTCAAGTTGATGATTCTTGAATTCTGTATCATTATCACTTCTTAGAGCTTTGACTCTAACATCATTCATATTTTCAACCTGTCTGATGAAGGACATGATGGTTTCAGCTGCATCACTTTTCCTTCTGAGGAAGAACACCCATGTATATCTTGAAAATTCATCAACAATGACCAAGGTGTATTTGTTGTGATTAATGGTTTGAGGTTTGACAGGCCCAAACAAATCCATGTGAAGGAGATGTAAACACTTGTCAATAGAGAATGATTGCCTAGTCTTGAATGAAGACCTGTGATGTTTTCATTTGACACAGGCAGAACAAGTTTTGTCTTTGGAAAACATTACTGAAGGTAGACCAGCAACCAAGTTTTGTGTGGCTATCTTATTGATGTTCTTGAAGTTGAGATGAGACAGTCTTTTGTGCCACAGCCAATTGACACTTTCAGATGCTTTGCACACCCCAATCGGAATCCTGGTCGGAATATTAAAATGTAAACTTGAAATAATGTAAACTTAAAAATAAAACTAAAACGAAATATTAAAAACAAACATGTCGGAATACACACCCCAATCGGAATCCTGGTCGGAATCCGATCGGAATAGTCACTTACCTCCCCTATCGGAATAAGGTCGGAATCTCCCTATCGGAATACCTTCGTCAGAAAGCTATCGGAATGCAACAAAGAGTTCCCTTGTCGGAATGTCTCCGGAATCCCTTATCGGAATGATAAAAATTAATCTCGTCGGAATATCCAAAAACACCTCTTGTCGGAATACCAAATGAACACCCCTGATCGGAATGTCAAATCGGAATACCAATCGGAATATTAGAAACCCTTTTCCGACCAAGCAATTGGAATGCTGATCGAAAAGTAAAACCCCTTTCCGATCAGGGTTGATCGGAATAAAAGTAGGGAAAACGAAAATAAGCTAAATTTCAAATAAACTACGAACTAAATAAGCACTAAACTTAAAATTTAACTAAAACACATATAAGAAAAATCTAATAAGCTAGAATTTAAATACTTTTGAAAAACACAAAATAAGCAAACTTTATAAAATAAACTTTAAAAGGATGAAACTTTTTAAGAAAACTTTTAAAACAAAAAAAGCTAAATACAAAATAAGCCAATAAGATTGTCAAACTTATAGCTTAATTCGTATAAGAACTTAAATAGAAAGAAAAAGATAAAGTTTTTGATAAATCAAACATCAAAATTAAACAAGAAGTGTAAAATTCGGATTAAAGATGGATAAAAATTAAGAAAAGTAGAATGGGATGAAGATTAAAACAAGATTTTAGCTATTAAAAGAAAAGATTAGATTAAAACAAGAAAGGAAGATAAAAGATGAAATTCCTAGTGAGAGAAACTGTCACTTTCTCTCTCTAAAACTACCTAAATGAAAATGAAGACTAATTTTCTATCTAACTAGCTAACCCACCCTCCTAATGTGTTTAGGAGGGTATTTATAGGCAAATGGGAAGGTGCATGTGTTGCCTCCTCTTTCTTTCTTTCTTCACGTCTTTTCGTCTTTTAAGTTCTTCGACTTTTTCGACTTTGTCTCGGGATTAATTGAACTCGTCTTATAATTTCTTCATTTATTAAACTTGAGTTTTTCGGCTTTATTAAACTTTCGTCATTAGACTTGTTCTTCGATAAATCTTCAGAATAGGCCTTGGACTTCCGTTCTTTTTGCATTCTTGATCTCTTGACTTCGTCTTTTGTCTTTTTTCTTCGATAAAAGCCCGTGAAAGCCCGTGTTTTCCTCCCTTTCTACATTTTGGTCCTAAATCACAAAAAAACACAAACCACGCATAATTCCGACATTTACGACATAAAATACACGTTTAGGCTTGGTTATTATTGTAATTAAGTGGTAAAAGGATGGGTGTTTTCACAGATATCAAATACTCATAATCATAATATAATGTCATGTGATCAATTGTTTCCATGTTCTGATGATTTATATGATGTATGCTCATGTATGATGCATATGACGGTTCAAAAGATTTCATGCAAAGGTGGTAATATATATAGATATCATGAGCTGACGTGTACAATGATGTCATAGTCAAAACCTGAAATTTACAGGTTTTGCACCCTATAGCCGCGGCACACAAACCAAAGAACAAAGAGGGTTCGTTTGATTTTGATCTTGGATTCTTACGTGTGAGTGTTCGTGTTCCTAATCCTTGTTTAATCACGTGTACGGTATATCAAGAACCTTAATCTTTTTAATTCCTTTTTATTAATTATGAAAATGTGGGCTTTGATCTTTAAATAATGAATAAAAACATGTTAGGAATTAAAATAAACATGGGAAAGGGTTCGTTTGGTTTGTGGTTTGGTTCGGCAGTCAACCGAGAATCTTACGACTCTCGGTGTTCGTTATGTGGCCACAACCAAGACTCCCTAAGGGGCTCGGTGTGGGTCTCGATCCAACAGCAGGCACCACCGGCTGTTTGGTTCGAGCAGTGGGAACAACGAAGACAACTGGGGAGACCACTTGCCTTATGCCGGTGGGAACCCTGTTTGGACAGTGGGTAGCCACGGCCCGCAGCAGCGGCACAACCGCCGTTGTTGAAAGCGCAGCCACCAGCCGCGGCTATGGGTGGTGGTTGGTGTCGGGGTTTTGGTTTTGTCTCGGGATTTGGGCTCAAGATTATTTACAAGTTATTTTTTTTGGGTAAAGGGGACTCACCCCGGTAAAATAAAAATAAGTTATTTTTTACAAGGATAATTAAATTAATTAACATGCTATAATAATTAATTTAATTTAATCATGGACTTAGGTTATATAATACATGTTTTAACCTAAGTATTTTGTTATTTATTTTAGACTATCGTTTATTAATTAATTATTAAAATATGGACTAATAATTAATTAATAATTTATGACTTAGGTTTATTAATTAAAATTAATAATACATGTTAACCTAAGTATTTTATTAGACTTAATTTAATTAAACCATGACTTAATTAAATTTGTATAACATATAGTTTATTAATTAACCATGATATATTATTAATTAATAAAACATGAACTATTATTAATTAATTAATAATCAGTTATAACCTATAGTATTTAATTAATAAACTATACTATTAATTACATGACTTATGACTTTTAACGAGTAAACACTAGCTTATATTATTAGCTTATTAATCCAGATTATTTCTAAATATGGATACTTTCTATTTTAGGAAACTTTCTATTTTTAGAAACTGATCTATTTTTGGAAACTTTCTATTTTATGAAAACTTTCTATTTTTAGAACTTTCTATTTTTGGAAACCTGCTATTTTTAGAAAGTTACTTATTATTACATACCAAGTATAATATTACAAGAATACAAGATAATACTTAATCATAGTACATGAAATACGTGAATACTACAGTAATCATTTAAAACAGTAAAATAAGACAAGAACATATAAAACAAGCTAAGAACATGCTATAACCAGTAACGTAATCAGTAATGAGACAACTTATACATGTCCCTTATTTATGTAGCTTTAGTGAGGTCGGGGTAGGACTATTCACCCTTTCATCTTTCCTAGTTCACTGGACACATGTTATGGATTTTCCGTCCTTCAGTATGGACATTCTTTCCTTATTAGGATTCCCCGTTTGCATTCAACTGTTTTCCCAAGTATATGTTTTATATGTTATGATTACTTATGTTTAGTTTTAAATGCCTAAGCCATATACATGCATGACCAATGTCACCTAGTTATGGAGGTACCATAACCATTACACCTGAGGCACCAGTGTTATGAATTCCCCACGGCGGAGTGATTGCTCGTGGCGTCCCTTTACATTTTTGGCCTTATATATATATTATCATGTGGGGCGTAGAGGTGCATCCTAGTTACATGTTTTATAGGATTTTCATGGTGAATGCGATGTGTGCCTTGCATCCTTCACAAGGAGTTGATCCCTCCTACCCAGACTAATTAATTAGAGGCAACCCCTCTAACTGCATGATGAGGTGTCCCCTCCAAGTATTCATGCACGGTGGAACCTCATGACCTATATGGGCTATTGGCCAATTAATAAAGTTTTCATATATAAACATAAGTCTTTTCAAACTATAAAACCAGTTTTATGAACATGTTCTAGGTTATCTAGGACTTATACATTTCCGCTACTATTAGTCTTATTATGCTTATGTCATTTCATGCTATACTTGTATATCCGTTCACTGGACGTTATGCTCAGCCGTTTTCTTTGGACGCTCGTATACTTTAAGAGTATGTGCATACGGATGGAAGCCATCTAGTCTTCATTACTTTATGCATTTCCATACATACGTTACTTTATTTCTTTGGACATTGTTTAGTCCTTTTCTATTTCAGTACTTATATTCATGTGTGTGAGCTTATACTTGGATTACCGATGTTTGTTTCCGGTCTTTCCATTCATGGTCATTTAATGTTTTTGGACATTTACCTTGCATGCTTTGATGACACGCCATAATTATCCTTTGATATTCCAATTACCAAAATGGGGTGTTACACCGGTCAACGTCATTGTGACAATAGCCGGATTAGGTCGGGTCCGGGTTGCCACGTGGACCAACGAGGTAGTGTCACGTGGTTAGTGGAATATAACCCCTTTGTAACTTAGGCATGGATCGAACACATGACCTCAGCCAAGAGTGAAGTTCTTTGACATAGATGGAATTACCATATATGTTAGCAAAGACATCAATTATATGACACAAAATTTTATATTTAAGGGATACGTGAGCTAGCTGGTGTCGGGCTTATATAGTCCATGGGATTTTTCATCCTTTGAAAGATGGGTCAGACGGCCCAACAAGAAAGGAAGGTGCCTTTGGACTCGTATGTTTGAATTTCGATAAACACGTAAAAGTCATCAAAACTCATTCGAAAATCGTCGTTGTTGCTCTATTATTAATTCTTTGTACCTGTAAGACACAATAACATATGCCAAGTATATTTTCAACATATTTAAGCATATTTTATAGTTCTTGGTCATTTTAGTGGGTAATTTAGGTTATTTAGGCCTTAAAAATTTTAGTTTTAGCACACATCAAACCATCTCCAAATATTGTTCACCAATTTGTCTCGGTCGCGAGGCAGCTTGAATCATCAAAATTCGAGTTCGTATGAAGGAGTTATGGCCAAAACGATATGAGATACTTGGCATGTAAAAGTTCACTCATGACGGCGCCAAATGCAACTTGTGACATCGTGGCCCCGAG
This sequence comes from Glebionis coronaria, assembly GCA_025667525.1. Lineage (NCBI taxonomy): Eukaryota > Viridiplantae > Streptophyta > Magnoliopsida > Asterales > Asteraceae > Glebionis > Glebionis coronaria. Next base: position 25,926,921 of record CM046880.1, read on the forward strand.
TTAGCATTTTCTTCTATCCTCCCTTTAGATATCGTCTCAGTTTCATCAAATATCGTTGCTTGGAGCTTCAGACGGCATCACAAGGATCACATACGCCGTCTTTAGAGCCGCAAAACTTTGTCTTGTGCTTGATCATGGAATTTTGCGTACTCCTTCCTTTTTTGTCTGAATTGCAATCAGATCATTCCAAAATCATCCAAGTGCATCTAAAATGCTAAAGTAACATAAATAAATGATTTAAGGTGTTTTAAGGCATATTTGTACAGATATGGGCGTTAATGACCTAAAAAATAGTATAAATGACACCTTATCATTATCCAAATTTGTGCTTTCCATACCCTAACACCTAACACCACAACTCTTCTAAAATAACTTTGATAGTAAATGCTAGATGCTTATGCCAATGATGTAGATGTTTAATCATTTATAAAGTCCATGGTAATCTGTATCTTATGACTGGTAATGAGTGTTATATTTTACATTTCCTGTATTGATATACTGTTATGAAATTCAATGGATCCTCTATTTTCTTTGTTTTCTTCTTGTTCTTGCAAAATAATTGAAATAAATGCATTTTTTACCATAAAAGAATTTCACACTCCCCTTTTTACAGATATTTATTTTATTGATCAGTAATAATAGTAATAATAATGTAAAATTTTTTAATTTAATGTAGTATACACAATAATCCAAAATTTTTTATAGATTCTTTTTTTCAATGAATATTAATGAATCCTTTTTTGGAGTTCATTTGTATAGTCATACAAAAAGAGGCATTTAGTACGAAGATTCTGTTGATTAATTTATAGCTTACGTCATTTACTTATTCTAGAGGGGGATGTAAGACAGGGCGTATGAGCATTGGTTTGTTTGCATATAACATGGAGATTTACAGATCACGGACATAAAAAGATGAAAAATCGGATTGATCGAACAACAGAATAGATAGAAAACTCAAAAATTTAAATCAGGGATACATATATATCCTTAACATACTCAAGCGGCTCCCATTATTAGTATCAAACCAATAGCGATTCATACAAGCTAAATATTCTAATCGATAATTAGGCCAAAAAAGAACTTGAATTTAATTAATTCACTTTTTTTGGGTCCAATTTTTTACTTTCATCTAAAAATTGACTCCAATTTTTTATCTTGTTCTCCTTGGAAAATGTTTTATTTCTATGCACACCATTCTGATTCTTTAAATTCAAATTGAAAGAAATTAGAATTCGCAATTCTCTATTACCCAAGACATGTGCAAATCTAAACACTTATATGAGGTGCTAACATATATTTTTGGTGTTTTAATAAGAAGGTCTATTTGGTTGTGCTACAGAATTTTTTATACATCAAGTAAGTTCTCCGAATAACTCTCTTTATTTGCTTGAAGACAAGCAAATCACAAGTGCAGTGATATATGACGACGTGTATTTTCATACGATTTTTCAGAGTCATTTATCCCCCATATTTGTACAAATGTGCTTTAAAATGCCCTCAATCCTTTTTTAGAATTTTGGAAGCACTTGAATGATTTAAGGGTGATTAAGACAAAATTCGTTAAGAAAGAGAACAATATCTAGAAATTCCATTATCAAGCAAAAGTCCATTCTTAACAGGCTCTCGAAACGGCGTTTGAAATCCTCGTTATGTCATCTGGATCATCAAACGATGTTGTCTAAAGAAATTAAGATGCCATCTGGATCAAGTCGGTGGAAATAAACCATAACTCTTATTTCGGCTACGGCGTCACAAATAAAGCTTTACATCGGGGATATTCCTATATATACAAACCTCTTATTGTTATAATCGGTGTGCAACTTTTGGGATTATTTTGAGAAGTTATTATAGACGAATATTAGGGTTTTTAACCCTTGTTTCTCCATTGTAACTCCATGTTCAGTTGAAGTTAAGATTCTAATCTATTTAATCTTTCAATATGTCTATGTGTTGTTTGATAATATGTTATTTGCTTTCAATTAACATGTTTGGCTACATTTATTTGTGTTTTCTTATAATTGCATGAAACCTAGTTTCTGATTCATATTTTGTTGCTTCTTGAAAGTGGTGTAAACGTTAGGCTTTAAAAAATAGCTTCGATCATCGTATATTAGCGAATGCGTTAAGGGAAACACGATTGTGTTGAAAGGATGCCTTTGATATAGTCTTCATACTACCTTTCATGGGGTTGATCTCCATTTAAGTGTCTTACTTCGTGTATTTACCATTTGGAGTCTTGTAATAGTATTTGTAACACCCCATTTGGATAAATGGACCGTTACGTAGTAATTATGGCCTGTCATCAAAGCATGCAAGATAAATGTCTAAAACATTAGATGACCATAAAGGAAACCGGAAAAAAACATCGGTTCTAACATAAGCTCCACACACAAATGCATAAGTATAGAATGTAAAGGAAATGACTAAACAATGTCCAGCAAAGCAAAAGTATGTAAGTGCATTAAAGAAAGAAGAAGACTAGGCACCTCATTTCATACGCGTACTCTTGTTTCCTAGATTTTCCCTTTAGTACCTGCCTATTGGGACATGGAAAGAAAAATACGACTGAGAAATACGATCAGTGTGTAGATATATGGATATGAAATGAAAAGCATAAACATAAGCAAGTAATGAAATGAAATGAATAACAGCGGAATAAGTGTATGTCTTGGAAAACCTGGTTTAAGTTCATAAGACTAGTATTATATTTCTGAAAAGACTTATGTTTAGTTTATTTTGAAAACTATATTTTAAATGTGCCCGGAGCCCATATAGGTCATGTTATATCAACATGCATGAATACTTAGAGGGGTGACCTCATCATGCAATTAGAGGGGATGCCTCTAATTAATATATAATATGAGTGGAGGGATCAACTCCTGTAAGGGATGCAAGGCACACACCACAGTTACCATGAAATATTACTAATTGTCCTAGGATGCACCCATTCGCCCCACATGATAATAATAACAAAGGCCAAATACTGTAAAGGGACGCCACGAGCAATCACTCTCACCGCAGAAGAGTCATAACACCGGTGCCTCCAGTGCTATGGTTATAGAACCCCCATAACTAGGTGAAACTGGCATGCATGTATATAGCTCAGGTAATCTAAATTAATCATAAAATATACTCATGTGTTTAAGACACGTAAACTACTAGGGAAAACAGATGGTTGTAAACGGGGAATTCTAATATAGGAAGGAATGTCCTTACTAAAGGACGAAATATCTGTACCTTATGTCCAGTAAATGAAGACGAAAACTAATGCAGAAGATCACTCCGACTTCACAATAGCTACATAATGAAGGGACATGAATAAGTGTCGGTTTTACTTATACATACTTGTTATTTAGTTTACTTGACGTGTTCATACTTATTATACTTATTATTGTCTTGTCTTATTATTTCATGTTTATTCATGGGTTTCTTATAGTTTCATGTGTTTTAGATTCATGTATTTCATGTATTTATGTGTTACAGTACTTGTCATAACATAATGAGTAACTTTCTAAAAATAGCAGGTTTCTATATATAGTAACTTTCCAAAAATAGCAGGTTTCCATATATAACAACTTTCCAAAAATAGTAAGTTTCCTTAAATAGTAAGTTTCCAAAAATAGAAAGTTTCCATAATTAGTACGTTTCCAAAATTAGAAAGTTTTCTTTTAGCATGTTTCTATAAATAGCATGTTACAATATTTAGTGTGTTTTCCTAAATAGCATGTTACCATATTTAGTGTGTTTCCATAATTATCATGTTGCCATACTTAATATAATTCCATAATTAACATGTTTCCATAATAAGTATATTTCCATAATTAATCGTATGCTTATTAAATAATTAAATGATATAACATATAGTTTAATACGCTTATATTATGTCATGTATATTAATAAGTGTGAAAACACTTATCCTTTTACCACTTAATTATAATAATAACCAAGCCAAAACGTGTATTTTATGTCGTAAATGTCAGAATTATGCGTGGTTTGTGTTTTTGTTGTGATTTAGGATCAAAATGTGAAAAGGGAAGAAAACACGGGCTTTCACGGGCTTTTATCGAAGAAATAGACAAAAGACGAAGTCAAAAGATCAAGAGTGAGAAAAGAACGGAAGTCCAAGGCCTATTCTGAAGATTTATCGAAGAAAAGTCTAAAGATGGAAGTTTAATAAAGCCGAAGAACTCAAGTCTAATTAATGAAGAAATTACAAGACGAGTTTAATTAATCCCGAGACAAAGTCGAAAAAGTCGAAGAACTTAAAAGACGAAAAGACAAGAAAGAAAGAAGGAAGCTTCCAACACATGCTTACCTCCCTAATCTCCTAGAATACCCTCCTAATGTCACATTAGGAGGTGTTGGCTAACTTGACAAACTAGTCTTCCACCTTTACTTTTCATTTTCATTTACTTAATTGTCATTTAATTTTCTTGTCTTGTACCTTAATTTCTTGCCTTTAATTTCAAGTAAGTCTTTTAATTTTGTTGTTGAATCTTTTCTTTTAATCAAGTTTTTATTTTTAATCTCTCATTCTTCCTTTCTTTTTACTTAATCTTTATGTTTATGTTCTTATTGTTATGCTTATTTGATTAAGTGTTTTGTTTTTATGTTTTTGATAGTTTTGGATTATTGATTTTCTAGCTTATTTGTGTTTTTCTTTAATTTACTTAAGTGTTTATAAAAGTATTTTTATAAAAAAGTTGTTTTAAATATTTTTATCATTTAGTGTTTTTAAAAGTCTTTAAATTTTAGCTTATTAGCTTTTTCTTATTCGTGTTTTGATTAAGTTTTTAGTTGAGTGCTTATTTGGTTAATAGCTTATTTGATCTTGCTTATTACTATTGCCTACGGTATTCAGATCGCCACGTCGGAAAGGGGTTTTGATATTCCGACCCACATTCCGATTGGAGCATCGGAATAGGGTTTCTGGATTTCGAAGGGGCTTCCGATCAGTATTCCGACAGTGGAGTTCTTTCGACATTCCGATAGGATTTAGTTTCCATTATTCCGATGAGATTCCTTTTGGTTGCATTCCGATAGCTTTCCGACGGTGCATTCCGATAGGGAGATTCCGACCTTATTCCGATAGGGGAGGTAAGTGACTATTCCGATCGGATTCTGACGGGATTCCGGTTAGGTGTATTCCGACGGTAAGTTTTGTTTAATATTTTGTCTTGTTTAATTTTTATGTTTGCATTGTTTTAAGTTTTCAAATTTTCATTTTTATTAAATTGTCAAATTTACTTTTTGTCGAGCTTTAATTTTTGTCATTTAATTAATTTACTTTTAAAAGTTTTAATATTGCACCATTACGGTTTAATTAGTTTTAGTTTTAATTACCGTCATTTACTTTAATGTTTTGCACATTTACTTTTACTACAACGACCAAATTATTTGTTTTCCACCAAAAGACAACTGAGTCGCATAGTTAACCAGTAGTCAATTCGAAAAGATCGGACGATAACTTTTTATACAGGTAAAACCATGTTTCAAATGGCGCCGCTGCCGGCTCTTTTCGTAAAGATTAACGGTTTTCTGTGAGAGACGCGTTGAATTTTGGGATCCGTTCTCTTGGGAACGTTATTTTCAAAGCATAAAAATTTCAAAAAATCATAAAAAAATATAAAATTTTCGAAATTCCAAAAAATCTTTAAGATCATAAAATGCATATCTTTTCTAAGTTTTGCAACCAAAAATATTCCTCTTTGTCCTCTATTATGTTTAATTCTTTTCTCCATCCCTCTTATTTTTAATTCTTCATGGGTTCTTATGTCCATTGCGGGAGGTGTAGGGGACTATTATATGATGGCGAATTATGTGAAATTTGTTATTGCGAGCAATGCGGAAAAGATCTTCCAACCGTTTCCGATTCATAATTTTCCCATTTTGGATTTTGTCCATCGTGCAATTCGACTAATTCATCATTTTCTTCTAATCCACCTATTCCTCCCCCTTGCATATATTGTGGCAGCAATTCTCATTGGTGTATTGTGTGTCCTATTTGATACCCGTCTCTTGACGAGCAAAGATCGGGTTACAATTACGAAAATGGTCCAAGCTATCTGCCAAATGCACCAGGTTTTTCTCAATACCCGTGTTGCAATCATTATGAGGGCCCTCACGATACTTCTTATTGTGAGCTGATGAATTATCATGAGCCGCATCCGTACTATAATTCAGGTGTTCCTAATGTTGAGCCCCCACATCACACCGTCAATCATCAACCTTCTTTCGAACAGTTGAGTACCCAAGAACAATGGGCTACTCTTGTTACTCAATTTCAAAACCTCGAAGAAGCTTTCCATAAATACAACGCAAAATGTCAAGAGGATCCGCAACAAGATCAAGTATATAAACTTAGTGCTTATACTTCTCCCCTTGTGCCTCCATACTATTATGATGATGATGACGATGAGAGTCCTCTTTCTTGGAACGATGAGAATTATATTCCTTCTCCCGACTTGCCGACTCTGGAGCCTAAGGATTCACCCATCCTAGGGGATGAGGATCTTAGCACAATTCTTGCAAAGGAATCCGACGAATTCATAAAGTCTGGTGCTGATAACCTAGTCCCAATTCCAAGTGAATCCGAGGTGAAATCCAACAGTGACGATGAGTATGATGTGCTTTCTTCTGATGATGTTCCTTCTACCAACACTTTAGGAGATGACTATTTGGCTTTCTCAAATCCTCTTTTTGATCAAGATGATGATTTTACTTCTAGTGATGACGAGTCACTATCCGATGAAGACGTTCCGAAGGAAACTTTCAAGATTTATTCAAACCCTTTATTTGATTTTGATGACGCTTACATATCTAGTGAGGTGAATCCTCTCTTTGACGAAGGGATTGAGGACATTGATAGCTCTGATTCTCTTCCTATTGATGAGCATACTTTGTTAGCCATACCTCCTTCTATCACAGAGGTGGAGAGATTTGACTCTACTACAAAGGTGACGCAGGTGGAAGGTAATTGTTCTCCTACTTCTCATATTATATCGCCAATTCATCCTACCGCGTGCACGCCCAATCGGGTGATGTATCGGTTTTACTCTTCCCAATTCACTCCGAGAAGTGAGGATGAGTGCTTTGACCCGGGAGGTGACATTGACCATTCTATGATAGACACCTTTACGGCTTTGCCGCCTAGTGACCATCAGCTATCTGGGGGGATTTAACTTTACTTCCTTTACCCACCCCACCTCCCGTGGATCAAGACTTCACATACTTTTCGTATGTTGAAAGGACCTTTCTACCATTCAAGACTTATCCTCCAGCCTCTCCTTTATCATTTTCCTCCGGGAACGAGGATAAGGTCTTTGATCCCGGTATTACATTCGAGGCTTACCCATGGACCATTTAATTCGGTGACGAGTTAGGCTCGTGACTCGGTTAACAAAAACAAGCGCTTCTCGGGAGGCAACCCGATTATCTATCTATCTTTATCTGTTTTTATAATAAGTGTAGGGGGAGACCCTGGTATGTGTTTGTTGTTTTCTTTCTTATCATGTGCAGGGATTCGAGCTTTTAAATGATCCATTCTTGATGACTTTTGACGACCCATGATTCCGTGTACCCGTCTTCCCGGTTCTATCGTAAACTCTTTTGATTCTCTATTTTATATTTTTAATATTAAAATAGGAATCACTTTAGTTGTCCTTTCCTTAGCAAGATTTAAACAACGTGCACAATGTCCTAAGTGTAGGGGAGTTTACTTCCACATGCTTAAACATTGAGGACAATGTTTATATTAAGTGTAGGGGGACTTCTATCGAAGTTAAGTGGGCTTTTCCATGAATTTGTCCTCATCTTAACCGGAAAATTTGATTTTTCGACATTCTTCAAAAATTTTGATCTGCTTTGGCCTAGTAGTATAGTAGTTTTTCCTTTTGTTAGCATTATTTACTTTCTTTGCTAAAATAAAGTTTAATAAAGTGGTTTTAATTTTCAAACGTTGTGAATCTTTTGACTCAACCCGAGTTTACTTATCTAAGTTTACTCTAGCTAGTATCCTTAACATGTTTAAGTCAAGTTTTACTAGGCTTTTATATAGAGAACTTTAAAACGCGAAAGTCTTAACTCTCACGGGTTAAGAACAAGAACTTTTCGCAAGTTCCTATAATTGATCCTAGAAAGTCGTTTATCAAGGGAACTTTAAAATGCGAATTCTAAACTTGAAAAAGTCTAAGAAGTTGAAAGATCCTATAGATGACTTGAAAACCCAAAACTTTGATTTAATAGGCTAAGCATCCACGAGTCTCATTTCTTGAGATTTTAAATTGTGGAGAACGAGAGATGCTAGAGTCAATTATAAGTTTGGTATTCTTTCATGAATTTATGTGAGTTAATTATAAGCTTTTTCTCCCATCGCTTGTTAATAAATTTAATTTCAATAAATAAGGTTGTACGATTTGAAAAGTTACTTAGCTTCTAGCCAAAGATCGTTTAAAAGTTGCTCAATATTAATTAGAGTTCATAGCCAAGGCATAATTTATTGAAGCGGGATGCGAAGATCGGCGAGTCCGAAAAGGCCCTAACAACGCATGAGGGCTACATTTTTTTGCTAAAGATCCCAAGTGATGTGAAGAATCATTTATCAAAAATCAATATGAAGGATCGAGACACACGACGACAAGCAAATACTCCCCTAAAGATCATGGAGAAGTCTATCCAAATAGGCACTAACAAGGTATGAGGATAAATAGATCCAAGTCCTAAAAGGAGGCGGATCGTTGTATATCAAAATCCCAAATAAAGATTGGAGAAAAATGAAGAAGTCATGGTCCAAATATGAAGAATCTCTCAAAAAGTTCAAGTGAAGAAATTCCTGTTATAAAGAGAAGACCATTATTTCATGAACGTCTCTCAAGATTTGAAGTATGAAGTCACTGCCAAATATCGATCCGAGAAAGGTCTCAAATCGTGAAGCGAGTTATGCCAAGATATGAACTTTATGAGGTCCCGAGAAGTAGTTTTAAAAGATTTTGTCCTTTAGCTAACTATTGATTAAATCGTCCCACTTTATTTTCGGCCTAAATAACTATCAAAATAAGTCAACAATGCATCTTCGTGATCATTTAAGACAACAATAAAATATAAGAGATACACCTAGGAATAAGGGAGTCTAAGTAAATAATTGGCTCACATGAGTTTGCGATAGTTTGCTAACTTATAATAACAATGAACTCGTTTTTAAGCTTGGTTTGGAGAACGTGAAACTTAAGGATGATAATCATTCATGACATTCCAAAACCCTAAGGTAAGTCTTTGATCTTTTTACTTGTTTTCCTCCTTTAAATATTTTGTCTCTTTAATAAAGGCCAATGTCGATTGATTATGATGGAAAGTGTAAAACTTGCTTTGTAACTAATGCATTGCATGAGGACATTGCAATGGTCAAGTTTAGGGGATTTAATAAGTGTGAAAACACTTATCCTTTTACCACTTAATTATAATAATAACCAAGCCAAAACGTGTATTTTATGTCGTAAATGTCGGAATTATGCGTGGTTTGTGTTTTTGTTGTGATTTAGGATCAAAATGTGAAAAGGGAAGAAAACACGGGCTTTCACGGGCTTTCACGGGCTTTTATCGAAGAAAAAGACAAAAGACGAAGTCAAAAGATCAAGAGTGCGAAAAGAGCGGAAGTCCAAGGCCTATTCTGAAGATTTATCGAAGAAAAGTCTAAAGACGGAATTTTAATAAAGCCGAAGAACTCAAGTCTAATTAATGAAGAAATTACAAGACGAGTTTAATTAATCCCGAGACAAAGTCGAAAAAGTCGAAGAACTTAAAACACGAAAAGACAAGAAAGAAAGAAGGAAGCTTCCAACACATGCTTACCTCCCTAATCTCCTATAAATACCCTCCTAATATTACATTAGGAGGTGTTGGCTAACTTGACAAACTAGTCTTCCACCTTTACTTTTCATTGTCATTTACTTAATTGTCATTTAATTTTCTTGTCTTGCACCTTAATTTCTTGCCTTTAATTTCAAGTAAGTCTTTTAATTTTGTTGTTGAATCTTTTCTTTTAATCAAGTTTTTATTTTTAATCTCTCATTCTTCCTTTCTTTTTACTTAATCTTTATGTTTATGTTCTTATTGTTATGCTTATTTGATTAAGTGTTTTGTTTTTATGTTTTTGATAGTTTTGGATTATTGATTTTCTTGCTTATTTGTGTTTTTCTTTAATTTACTTAAGTGTTTATAAAAGTATTTTTATAAAACGTCGTTTTAAATATTTTTATCATTTAGTGTTTTTAAAAGTCTTTAAATTTCAGCTTATTAGCTTTTTCTTATTCGTGTTTTGATTAAGTTTTTTGTGGAAACCTTGGTTTCCGGATCTTTGAAGCTACTAGGAATGATCATTGTTCATATGATTAAACAATCAAAGCGGAATTAGAACAACAATCATTAACAAGGTGTTTAGGCACGAATAACATGAATTAAAACAAAAGGGATTGCTCATTATATTAATAACGAACAACCACTAGGTGTGTGTACATTGAATCCCACACCTAGTCGACACACGCTTTTAGGTTTACATTGTGAATGAAAGTTATGAATAAAACCTAAGACTCTTGTTCCTTTTATAGTGTAAGGAACAGAATCTACAAGAGATAATATCAAATAAACATCTAAATATTCTATTTAGATAAACTATATATTGTGTATATCATAAATAATATACTCAATATATTCCCCAAATAGAATTCTCCATCAAATCTTCAACATCCATCAGCGTTTGACTTTGTTGACTGCGTTTGACTTCTGTCAACGCTTAAGTTACTCTTGTCAACGTCTGATTTACTCTTGACAATGCTTGAACAAATGTCTTCATGTTTTCTTTGATTTTGAGTTTCTGCCACATCAACTTTTTGACCCAACAATCTTCCCCTAGTTGATAGTGGCAAAACTCTATGTGTATCTCTTGTAAGTTGTACATGATCTTCAAGTTGCTTCCCCTCAAGTGTAGCATGTATTTCTTCCCCTTTTTGTCACATCAACAAGGAAGTAAACAATGTATGCAATCTTTGAAGATTCTCCAAATGTAGGCTCTGTGTAATGATCTTGAAGAAAAATAAATAAAGTATTCTTGATGTAGAAGTAGAATAACCCAACCTTGTGTTCCATGTCTTGTACTATCCATGTGATAAAGAACTTATACCTTTTGCATTATAAGCAGACCTCGATCTCTTGTCAATATTCTCATCCTATTTGAGACACTGAGCACGATAATGTAACTCCTTCAAGTGTTATGACAAGCCTTCATCACCAACCATGTAAAGCACGAACAAGTTACCATAAGAATTCTTCCCCTTAAACCAACATCTTTTCATGATGAACCAATATCTTTGTATGTAAAAGTTAACAACGAATAAGTCTTTCACAAGGCTCTCTTGATTACATACTCCAATAAATTACTTCATGAATCGTTTCTAACTCGCATTAAAATCATTAATTCCTTTCAAAAATATCCGAGCCATAAATATTAACATGATATTCTAAATTAAAACGAAGATTCCATGTACCTTCGTGTGTAATTTCCACCTTTTTGTGTGCTTAAAACGTACCAATTTTCTCAAACAGCAGCTATCCTTGTGTTGTCCAACATCCTTCTCTGTCCAATATCTTTACCAGATGTATTGTCCGATATCGGACAATACTTATCAGCGTTGAAGTTCATATATCAGACGACACTGTCAACTCTATCAGCGTTGACTTATTCTGTCAGCGTCAAAATTCTTCCTGTCAGCGTCAATTTCATTCTTGTCAGCGTCTCTGTTTCTGCTGACGTCATCAATGGCTATAAACTTCCACAGCAATGTTTATATCTTATTCCCATAAATGAAAATGGAAACAAAATATATTCACCTAAATTCAAACCTTCTGTTTGATTGGCTAATTCGTGTGAACACTCATTTGCAAATAAATTCCAAACGACAACAAATCTATGATCCTCTTGATCGTGTGAACACACGAACTCTCCACCAACGAGATATCTTGTATCGTGTGAACACAAAGCTTATTCCTTTTTGGTCGTGTGAATGCAGCGAGAATGGTATAATCTCGTATACCAATCAGATTTGAGGAACCGTGTGAACACACTTTCTCATATATGCACGTCTGTTTCTTCTTTGCTTTTCTTTTGAGATATATACGTGATCCATAAGCTATACTATACCCATACGTCTACATCTCCATGCAAAAACTTGCTTTGCTTTTTGTATTGTAGTCGTGTGAATACAGATTGAACAGCCAATCAAATAACGATATAGGGTAATAATCCCTGCGTTATAACATTCACGAATCACATATTTTTCTGTTTTAAGGGCGATCTAGGGTTTGAATGAAACCCTAATTCGTGATTTTATGTGAAAAGAATACCTTGTACCTTCTTTACAGCCAACTTCGACGAGCTATAGCTTTTTCTTGAGGCCTGAACTCGACGATCGCTCCGGTGAGATTGAAGACACATACCTTGAGAACCTTTGGACAAACTTTCATCCAGATCCAACGGTTAACGAAAGAGATATCGTGTTTTGAATACGGCTGTCCACAGAAGACTGCATACACTCTGCTGCTGACTTCGACGCTTAATAACTTTTGCCTGGGGATAAAACGCGACAATCCCTCTGGTGGATATTTAGATATATGTATGTAGAACACACATATAATATTTCGTGACGATCCAACGGTTCAATCAAAAGTTATGACCTTCTGAATACTGTTGCGCACACAAAAACATCCAGAAAAATCCTAGACGGATTTTTCTTCTTTTCACCATACACGAACACCTTGTTGGTCCTAGCATCACGAGCCACGAGGCTCTGATACCAATTGTGGAAACCTTGGTTTCCGGATCTTTGAAGCTACTAGGAATGATCATTGTTCATATGATTAAACAATCAAAGCGGAATTAGAACAACAATCATTAACAAGGTGTTTAGGCACGAATAACATGAATTAAAACAAAAGGGATTGCTTACTATATTAATAACGAACAACCACTAGGTGTGTGTACATTGAATCCCACACCTAGTCGACACACGCTTTTAGGTTTACATTGTGAATGAAAGTTATGAATAAAACCTAAGACTCTTGTTCCTTTTATAGTGTAAGGAACAGAATCTACAAGAGATAATATCAAATAAACATCTAAATATTCTATTTAGATAAACTATATATTGTGTATATCATAAATAATATACTCAATATATTCCCCAAATAGAATTCTCCATCAAATCTTCAACATCCATCAGCGTTTGACTTTGTTGACTGCGTTTGACTTCTGTCAACGCTTAAGTTACTCTTGTCAACGTCTGATTTACTCTTGACAACGCTTGAACAAATGTCTTCATGTTTTCTTTGATTTTGAGTTTCTCCAACATCAACTTTTTGACCCAACATTTTTAGTTGAGTGCTTATTTGGTTAATAGCTTATTTGATCTTGCTTATTACTATTGCCTACGGTATTCCGATCGCCACGTCGGAAAGGGGTTTTGATATTCCGACCCACATTTCGATTGGAGCATCAGAATAGGGTTTCTGGATTCCGAAGGGGATTCCAATCAGGATTCCGACAGTGGAGTTCTTTCGACATTCCGATAGGATTTAGTTTCCATTATTCCGATGAGATTCCTTTTGGTTGCATTCCGATAGCTTTCCGACGGTGCATTCCGATAGGGAGATTCCGACCTTATTTCGATAGGGGAGGTAAGTGACTATTCCGATCGGATTCCGACGGGATTCTGATTAGGTGTATTCCGACGGTAAGTTTTGTTTTATATTTTGTCTTGTTTAATTTTTAAGTTTGCATTGTTTTAAGTTTTCAAATTTTTATTTTTATTAAATTGTCAAATTTACTTTTTGTCGAGCTTTAATTTTTGTCATTTAATTAGTTTACTTTTAAAAGTTTTAATATTGCACCATTACGTTTTAATTAGTTTTAGTTTTAATTACCGTCATTTACTTTAACGTTTTGCACATTTACTTTTACTACAACGACCAAATTATTTATTTTCCACCAAAAGATGACTGAGTCGCATAGTTAACCAGTAGTCAATTCGGAAAGATCGGACGATATCTTTTTATACAGGTAAAACCCTTGTTTCATATATTATATTGTAAAGTTTAATAAAATAAATACTTAGGCTTAACTTATTATTATTAATTAATAAAGGTATCATAAGTTATTATTAATTAATAATATTGCATGGTTAATAATATTAAACTTAAACTTAAAAGATATTAATTAATTAAGCTAAGTTTTAATTAATTAATTTAGTGTACATGAATAATTAAGTAATTATTATATTAGTATAAGTTTATTAAATAAATGAACATACAAAACAATCATGATTTTATTTAAATAAAATTATAACCTAAGTCATAACATAAATTAATTAATTTAATTGACTATAGTCTTTAAATAAACTAATTAATTATTGAATGCATACATGTTTTAGAAACGTTTAGCCAAACACCCCTTCTTGTGTTGTGGTGTTAACCAAACCTCAATCAAAGTTCCACCGAGACCATGGTGGTCTCGGATTAGCCTCAAACAAACACAACACCACAGCCCGACGGCTGTGATGTGCGACCGACCAATGCAGCAGCCACCGATAGTGAGTCGGTGCCACTGCTGCCCAAAGTCCACCCCGGCCTAGCCGGGTTTTCCCCTGCTATGACCAACCTTCCTACTGAGACCACACTTGGTCTCGATTCCCACTGGCTAGCCAAGTTCCCCACTGTTGTGGTTCTTGGCTTGCGGCTGGCACCAAACAAACACCATAACCAACCTTTTGGTTGCGACTGGTGGTACCAAAACCAACGCCGACCCCCATATGGGGTTGCGGCTGATGGCAGTCGAACACCACCGAGACCCTACATGGTCTCGGTTGGCGTGTGATCGAGACAAACCAAACAAACCCCTCCTTAGCTTGTTTAAATCTTTAACATAACATGGTTTTAATTAAAGTTTTTATGATTCATGAACATGTAACCCTAATTAAAATAAAAAGATTAAAAAGGTTAGGATTCGAGTGATACCAAATACCTGGATGAATTTAGACTGGAATGATGAACACGTACACGTAATTACCAACAATCAAAAACCAAAAATCGTCCTTGTTGGGGTTGTTGTTCACCGCGGCCAAAGAGAGGAGAAAGAAAAAGGTTTTTGGGTTATAATGTTTTCCTATGTTTCTGTTTTTATGAAATAAAATCCTTGGATCCCTTATATGTTTATAACTTGGACAATTAGTGGATTGGGCCTAAGGCGCTTTCCTCCCTTGGTTTGGACGCTGACTACACACACACATACATACACATTGCTCATTTTTCGTGACTTAAATTATTATCGTGTGTGTAAGTTTTAATGTTCGTGATTTTATGTCTTGTATATTTTAAGTATTATACGTGAATACTAATTGTGCATTTATATTCATGTTTACATACGTAATACTTACGATATTAATTAATATACATAATGTTCGTAGTAAATATTCATTATTCATGTCGTATATTAATTAATTAAGAGTTTAAATTTAACTGTAAATTCGTGCATTTAATAATCTTAGGGTTTTAAAGCGGGTTTTAAAGTATTCATACTACACTTATTGTGGAGAACTTGACAAACCCGTCGTTGAGTTAGAAAATACTTCATTTAACTAAAAGGTGTGATGCGCGATGAGATTAGAGGGAACATGCTACTAAGTGGTGCATAATTAAGTGAACATGTTTGTTTACCATGCGGGTTCCTAAAATCTACTTTTCTTGAAATTAGATTAGATATTAGTTTCATTAAAAGAAACCCTCTATAAACCATTGATTTATTTGCTTTCATAAGTTATAAAAATACAAAAATAATCTTCCTTCAATCTCTAGACCTTTGTGATATTCTATTCAAACAACTCACTCTATTCCTCAAGAGAACGATAATAACTCTCGAGTCTTGCATATACTAAACTACAATGGTTAGGCTTAGTACTTAGGGGTTTGTAAAGCTTTTCGTGACCTGAACCCTTGCTATCATTTATGTCTGTCAATGTGCTTTGTTTCAAGCATGACCAGTTGTGGCTACGGACTGAGTATTGAGTTTTATGATGTTTGTTTTCTGAATGTTTTATGATGTGAATGATGAATGCAATTTTTTTCGGGATTTTGGTTTGTTAGATGGGTTGCAAGGAAAGATAAGTTGTTGCATAAAAATTACTTTTAAACTAGAAAAAATCGATTGTCTAACACTTTGTAAAAAATATAGTTTATAAAATTTGCTAGCAACAATTTAAGCCACACACAGATGTTTAAAATTATGTTTGTATTTGTTTTATTATCGAACCGATCTGATAAGGTCTTTATATATAATGCTATACTAATATGATAATGCATTATGATCAATCTATGACGTGAGTGTTGAGAGTGAGGGTTGCGAATATGCTTTTTATTAGAGGATTTACTTGATTGATGTTGCTTTTTTGCCACGATATCCTCGATGCTCTTTTTTACCGTCGTTTTTGTTTTGCACCAGGTATCTTCTATTAAATGTTGGGATTAGAATGGTAGAGAATAATTGTAAACAATATCAAGATCATGAACAAAACGCTAAGACTGCACTCAACCAACCACACGTTCAGTGCAATTATGAATCAAGATGTACAATATGAACAAGTCCACAATCGTGTGCTTGTTATAGAAAGATAATCCTCACTAGGTGGATCTTATCACCTCACTACAAAGCTCTCAACACTTAAACTAACTACACAATCAATCAAGAGGATTGATATGAAATACAAGAACTTAGGTGATCAATCGTAACTGAACAATTGAACAAATATAACAGAATCAGAGAATAAAATACAACTATGTGTAATGAAAACCCTAGCTCAGGAGTAGATTATATACTCCAACAAGTTTCACTTAAGCCCTTCATCTTTACTCAATTTTCTAGATTAGACCAGAACTTCAACTCAGCCCATTACAACTTTCACGCTTGTCAACTTTTGTCCTTGAATGTAACACCCCCATTTTTACATATAGCAGCGAAAGTTAATCTGGGTATTACTTCATCGAACACAAGTCATAATGATATAAAACATCTCAAAAGAGTGTTTTAGTAAATTTTATTTATATCATTCACAAATCAGAGTTTGCAAGATGAGGTCCCAAACGTTTACATGATCTAGTTTGAATGATAATAAATTCAATTCCGCGCCTCTTCATGCCATCCTATGCTGCTCATTACCCTTAGTCTTTAATGCCTAAAATATATGCTTAAAAGTCAACACAAAGGTTGAGTGAATTCATAGGTTTTAAGGTAGTAGTTTGAATACAAGTTTAACCATTGGGCTACATTGTTATACGCCCACCAAAGAAAACAATGGTTATTGCACTAAGCTCATTACCCCGGGACTTAACATTATTTGAAAACCAACATTTTCCTGTAGCATGTAGTCTGCCAGACTAACTCGAGTCAATCCTAATAAAGTGTGTTCGTTGGCTAAAATCTGTAGGCTCAAGCAAGCGCGACTTGCACAGATAGGGACGTTAACCCAAAATAGTAATATTCACAATATTAGCGTTTACTTTACCGATTCTACGGAAGTAATTAGCGGTCCATGATAAAGGGACTTAAGGAAGTGAGCTAACTTAGTGTCAATAAACATATCAGGAAAGAAATGAGTTTGAAAACACTTGTATTCGGGTTTTAGCATATATACCCCTCATGGGATTTCAAAGCATTTATAAAGTGGTAAAAGTGATGCTATGAGCTCACATTAAATCCAAATAGTCTGAGTTACGTCAGAAATAGATCAGTGGAAAACAATGGCTTGGTCTCACAACCTGGGTTTAATAGGTGCATATATCAAGTCCTTAAAGCTTAAAATCTAAGTGAATGTTTAATGGAAATTGTTTGTTTGAGGTTCATAGATTATGGAAATATCGTATCACTGTTCAGGCGATCATATTTCAGAGATCATTCAATAAATGCATGCGGAACTAGGACACTTTAAATCGTAAATCCAGCAACTCGGCAATACGTAATATCAAGATGAATACTCTTAGTATGAAGCACCCTAATAAAATGATACATTATAATTATGTTTAAAAGTTAAAGGATGATAAGTATAGTATATATGCTTTACATAATTTCAGTATATACCCTTAAGTTTCAAAGCTGGCAAAAACTACCCTTTTATTTTATATAACTTTAGAAAACACATTCCATTATGCATTTAGATCAATTAAGTTTTATAAATGAAAAAATGACTCTTATAGTTTATAAGTTTGAGATAATTACATTATCAACCCCTAAAGTTATAAGTTTAGGTTATTTACACTTTTAACCCTTAAAGTATATAATTAAAGTATTTATATTTTCAACCTTCTAATATTAACCTTAGGGTTTCATAATTTACAAAGCAATCCTTATAGTTTTAACTTTGTAAAAATGTCAATTTCAACCTCCTAAGTTTATAAGTTTCAAATTGATAAGAATAGTCTCTAAACTTGTTTATAATTACATAACATTTAGAAACTTTTAGAAAATGATCTAGGAACTTAGAAAAGAGTTATGAAACATTCTTAGAATCATTATAACATTGATATTCTCAAATTTTAGCTCATAGAATGAATTATTTTTTATTATTTCATGTAAAATACAAAACTGAGGTTTTAGATTCAAGCTTGATTTAGGAAAATCAAACATGCTTATTTATTGATACAAGGCTTACTCCAAAAACTTATTAGCATTATAAAAAGGATTATAAAATTAATAAAACAAGAATTAAGCATAGGTAACATGGTCATAACCTAGGTAGCTTCCAAATGAGAATTGAGGGTTTATAATGAACACGCATATCTTCTTCTTTTTTAATAGCTTCAAGAACTTCAAAACTATAGAAACTAGAAGGGGGGTTGAATAGTTTCTCTAGATAAAATGATCCCAAGATCGATTTTCAAAAATCTTTTTCAAAAACTAGATTCAAGTGGTTTTTGTGAAACCTTCTTATGCACTATATGAACAAGTGATAATGTATCTAAACTAATAATCACAAGTATATGCAATAATAAATAATGAAAGGAAAGAGATAAGAAAAGGAAAGATCAAACCAAAAACTCAAGGATTTATAATGGTCCGACAACGAAGCTCACTCTTCATTCCTACTCCACTCCTCGAGTACTCCTTACTCGAGAGTTCACTAACAAGCTCCTTGATGTGGAGAAACCTTACACGTACGCTTAACCAATTTCGACTCTAAGCTAAAATTCAAGACCTAATCTTAGCTAGGACCAATCTACACCAATATACTTTGAGACCTAAGTATTAACCATGATACATAAAAAACTTTCAAATATACACAACAATCTGGATCTTCACAATAACACAAAATGAAATAAAGTTTGGATCTTGAGTAGATCTTAAGTAGATCTTGAACTTGATACAACGCTTCAAGGATGAAAATGTTCTTTTCTTTTCGCTAGAGAGGATGAGATGGGAGGAGAAAGATTCAATTCTTAAACAAGTATAATCAACCAAGAATTTTTGTGATTAAAGAAGGGGTTTTGAATCTGATAATTTGTGTACAAAGAGGTGAAAAGGATATCTATAAATAGTCCACAATTTACCAGAGAAAGGCCCAACGGCTAGTTTTGAGCGCGCTCACTAAATAGGCATGCGTTCCTTATCAATAAGGAACCGCCAGGACCTATAATGATCCGACGGCTCTAGACTTCACTTCTTTTTGTCCTTTAGTGGGGAAAGTCCACCTGGTGGAATAAATATCCAAATGGCATATCCTTTATCCAAAAGGAATATCCTATTTTCAAATTTCTATTTTCTTTTAATAAAACATTTTCTAAGAATTAAAGTTCTTTAAAAACTTTTGTCACTTATAAATAAAGTGAGTTTTAAGAAAGTTATAAATCCTTGATCACTTATGTGACAATCCGTCAATTTATGGTTGATATTTTATTCTCAAGTATTATTTAAAAAATATTATTTTAATGTTATATTATGAACTCACTTATTTTTGGGAAGAAATTTGGGTTTACGTCTCGAAGTAGCATCGACTACGTTTAAACCGGAGAATTCTACGTTACGTGCTTACGTTTACATACACCGTTTTGGTGACAGTCCGACATTTCAGGAAATAAATTTATCCTTGAATATTATTTTGGAATTTTAAATTTGTGTTGGTTAATAAACTCACAAATTTACGAGAAGAGATTAGGACTTACGTGCATAATTTAACGTCCTATACGACTAAACCAGAAACCCTAGGTTTACGTATTTACGTTTTTGAACTCCGTTTTTGATGAGACAATTTTTATTAGATTCGTTTTGTGCCGTTGATTCATAATTTATAAAAATATTTTTCACAAAACGACCCGAGGGCACGTAAATCGAGGAAACTAGAATCGAGGAGTACCCGTAAATTAGTAGAGATGAGATAAGTTTACACTTTCCTCACCCCCACTATGGGTGGCCAAGACTTAGACAACACACCAAGTGTGGTGTCAAGTTTACATACACACTAAGGACACATGTCCTTAGTGCTATGCAAAACCACTTAACCACAAAACAAGCTAACCATAAACCATTTCTCACACATGCAAACCAAGAAACTCTCTCAACTCTTCCTCTCTCCCCTTGAACGTCCAAAACCACCATTATATCACCATCATCTTCAAATATTGACCATAAACAAAAGATATAATCAACATATGTTGATAACTACACAAAAAGATGAAGATTGGAGGTGATTTTAACATATAAAAAGGAGTTTTCATGGAGGTCTTTGGGCTGATTTTCAAGAAGGAGTTTAGGGCTGATGTGTTGAAGGTGTCTTCATATCCTTGGTAATCTTGAAGGTGGTCTTGATATTTCATAAGATTTGTTACCAAAACCAAGCCTTGTTCATCAAAAATCTCAACCTTTTCATCACTTTGGTGGTATAGAGATTGTTTCTTCCTATCCTCTTGTTATTTTGATTATGTAATCTTGTATTTTCTTTATTTATGTATATGTATATGATGATGAATGATCATTAAAAATATTATGTGGGGATTTGGTGTTGATAAACATGGGTAAAAAGATGGAAAACCACATGTAAAATGGTTAAATCATGCTTAAAATAGTTGGCTGTATAAAACCAGTAAGAAACCATATGATAAACTGATAAAATGGCATAGTGGAATCAATATAAAGTAATTATTAAATCTTGTACACATGTGAGAGTTGACCATGCAATGGAATCATTATAATGAGTGAGACATGATCAAAACAAAATTGATGTATCAATCTGAATAGTCTGTTTTTTGAGGACTGTTAGGGATACTTAGACTTGGATTGAGCAGTAGCTAAAACTAATTTATTTGTAACACATAATATGAATTTTATGTCATCCAAAAATTAGCTTCTATCTCCTTGTAGAACTCATGATATGATAAAAATGGTGAAAGTGAAACTAAAAATCAGATTTTGTGAAATTAAAGTTTAATAGTATTATATAAGCACTCAAATAAATATAGTATAAAAATGTGAATTAAAACCCACTAACTTATATATTACATTTATATAAATATGTACAAGGATAAATAAATGGACATTTTATAAAAATGGTAGTTTGGTAAGTTTTATAAGTTATAAAACTATAAACATGATTTTACGTCTTTTCGGCTAATACCGTAAAATTAACGTTTTCGTCAATTAAAACTTAGATGGTCGGACCCGTCTAAGGTAAACTTTTTAAAAGTCATATACTGATATATAAGTACTTAATACAAGTAAAAACCGATAAAACTCGAACTATATAACATACGGACATTAACGGGCTAAGTTAGCCTTATTGGACTATTAACCCGATTAGTTTGGTAAAACACTTATAAACTTACTTATTGGGCCTAACCCACTTGGGCCCAACATGTAAATTATAATACTGATAATAAAAGTGTAAAATGGACTAATATAAGGTATTGGGCTTATAATAGGCTTATAATAGGCTTATTGGGCCTAAACCATGTAAATAAGTAAAACAAGTAAACTAGTATAAAAGTTACCAATACATAACACTAAAATGAGTAAATGAGAATGTATAAACCCACTTGATCATCATCATATATATAAAATCATCATATGTATACATAATTGTTATTTTTATAAAGTCATTGGACACGAGTCTAAGACAAGTATTATTTGTCTAGGTTTCCGAGATTGAAGCACGTATCGTACATCCGAATTGTCGATGACCCGCTTTCCCACATCAACGTGAGTTCATAGCCTCGCACTCTTTTAAATGTTTTTGTGAAATGTTTTATAAACCCGCGAGGGATATAACATGTTAGTTTTGATAAAATAGGACACCATTTGTCTCGATTGTTTGATTATTGATTTGGACCCGAATGATTTTATGACCCGATGAATGATTATATGACCCGATGTGTGAAATAAAATAGATTATTAAAGTTAGGTTATGTCACTAAAAGTCCCATTAGCATGATTTGTGAACTACCGGGATTTGGTAGACGCTTGTGCATATAATAGTACTATTTGGGGACAATCACCCCAGTTCGCGCCTTGACGGTTGATCCCCGTCGTGCCACATTGATTGGTAAGCGAATTTATGTATGAGAAGATTTCCATAGCATGATTTTTTTGACGACACGCTAACTTAGATGGGCAAATTGAGTTTTGGGTTAGCTACCCGTTGTTTGTTGTAGTAAGGTAACAATGTCATGCGGCTTATAATAATCCAAATAACGAAATACTGCTATACGCACTGAATTACGATATATTGCCTGACTAGCAATACGGTATTGATATTATGTTCGTGTTTTGGTTTTACATAACCTTATTCATATAACGGTTTTTATTTAACTCTATACAACGTTATAAAACGTATTGTATGATGTTTTTACGACAATGGTTCGTATAATGATTTTGAAGGCAAAAGCCTATATTATGATTTTTGATAAGGATTTGTATAAAATGACTTTGGCTATTTTATGGCCTATTATAAAGATTTGTACAAAATGATTTTTGGCAATAATTATATACAGATGATATATTAATGGTTTTATTAAACTCTATGAATTCACTCGGCGTTTTCGCTGACCTTTTCTTTTTAACATGTTTTATCTCAGGTACTTGAAGGTAATTCTCGGGAAGACAACAAGAATTCATGGCCCGCACTTAAATAATAATTTCCATTCAAATGCTTTGTAAAACTTGTATGAAATACAATGACTTGGGACTTATGTAAATTTGATATTTATGAATGGAAATGCTTTATTATTAAACGACGCGATTTTTAAGCGTTGTCTATGATGTGAGTAATGTGCTATCCCGTAACACCAACGAGTCTTCCGCTATATTGAATTGTGTATATTTGGGGGTGTTACAGTTTGGTACCAGAGCTCTCGTTATAGAGAACAAAAGTTTTTTAAAACTAAGGTTTTGAACATTTCAAAATCTTTTAACTATAAACATTTTTCTAAAAATGTCTAAAACTCTTTTGACTATAACGGTGCAAAAGAATTCCCGAGTTACCGACAAGGCCAGACTGAGAAGTGTTATTTTAATATATATATACCTTGGATAATATATATATATATATATATATATATATATATATATATATATATATATATATATATATATATATATATATATATATATATATATATATATATATATATATATATATATATATATATATATATATATATATATATATATATATATGTTTTAATTTAATTACATGATTGTTTGATGATTGTTTTAATACTTATACGAGGCATTTATAAGACGTAGATTGTCACAAGGAACCCTAACTCCCCTAGGAAATTAATCGAAGCTATTCCTGTAGGAATTCTAGCTATTCTAGATCTAAACCAAGTTGTGGATATTTATGATCCCAACAAAATGGTTGATATCCGTAGAAATGTTGGTATTAGTTGATTAAGATATTAAAGAAGAATTGGCGAGATTAAATCTGATATCGATGTCATGACGATCTTTCCTTATAGAGTGGAGTTTGACAAAACGTTTTCACCTGGAAAGGTGTCATCTGATTCGGTGTCACCCAATTCTTAAATTTGAAATCGAAAGGGTGAATGTTGCACTTGAGGCTGTCATTGGAACCATTACCCAAAAGCCTCATGCCACTAGTACCTTTCCGAGAAGTCTAATTGAATGTGTGAGTCATTTAATACTAGTGACTCATTTGATAATTGTTGTTGTAAGAGCTATAGGATTAGAAATCAAGTGTTGATCATATCGAGCTTTTATTGCCCTTTTAAGGTTTATGAATAAGGTTGAAAGTACTGGAGAATGAGGTAGGATATCGAATTGAGTATAAGTTGGTTGAAACTTGAAAGAAGTAAAATTTAACTTGTATGGAATAAGAAATTGTTAAGAGGAAGTCGTTAAGTCACGTGATTGAATTATAATGTTTTAATTGATTGTTGATTCGTGTTAAGGGTTGTTCCTAGGCCATTGTCCACTAACGAGGATGCCCAGTGTCCAAGAAATAAATTGAAGAAATCTTCTTCTAAATTGAGACTGATGGATCTTCTGGGACATGTGGAACACCTAATGACTCTTGTAGATTAGTATTCATTGTGGTATCTTTTAAAAATGCCTAACTTAACTGAGACATCAGTTGGTAGGATGAGTTCTTGGAATTGTATGACATAGTGACACGTAATGTGTTACGGTACAATTTTGACTTGTTTGTGATTAATGAAAAGACTACATTTGATTACTAAATCCTACATGTATCGATGTTATCTATCTTTTATTGCTTCTTTCTAATGATCGCATTAGTGATGCAACCATTGAACAAGTACTCATCTCGATTTGAGTTACGTTGTGGATTATTATTTTTTAGCGCCATCGAGATCATGAACCTCATGATTAATTGGCTAAGCTCATTTCCCATTATATTGTAGTTAGTTCTTGGTGAACAACTTATCATCACTCTTTTGCAGATCCCTCTTTGTTTTTATAAAGTTAAAACAGTATCCCTTGATAAAGATTGAATTTTCATCACCATATGGATTATTTAAAGTAAGACTTATAAATAATGATTATCGAAATAAAGTCGTTTATGAAACACCTTGGAAAACTTAATTGTTTTCGTAACAAAGAACATCTCTGTAAATTTATTTGATTTTTATTTCATGATTAAGCATGAATATATATTTTAAACCTGATGACAAAGTTTTGACGAACTGAGTATTGCATCGTTAATCTCAAAATTGTATATAGTTGCGTGCTTACATACAATTTGGAAGTGACCATGCAAGGCTGATTAGTAGTCACCATGAAATTATTAATAAACACTAAATTTTCTTTGAAGATTGTGAAAGATTAAATTTTATGAGATATACAAAGAAGTGAAAAATAGGGACATATTGATAGGGACACCTACATATGTGCCTGTACCATTTATTCTTCTGAGTCGAATTTACTCATCTGTGGAAATTGTCTTATTTGACAATTGACCTCCCCTTCTTGTCCAATTTTCTCCTGGTGAGATTCTTTGGAAAAGTATCTAATTATCGAGTGTTGAAACCCGACTGGGTGCATCGATGTTTCTATCATTTCTTTTGATTTGATTTCATTTGAATGACCTGGGTAACGATCCGAGGAGCTTTCGAATGCGTACTCAATTCATGAAAACATTTTATATATTCATATTCGTTAGTGCTTTCGTCTATATCTAATTTAAAATTCTCTCGCGTAGATTATGCGTAGACCTTACTCTTTTAATGATAGTTATGTCTCCAGATATCCTTGAATTTGTGAAGGATTATGAGTTATTATTAGTCTTCTGAGAAGTTCACATCTTATCAATGGTGACGAAACTAGAAAGTTGATAGTACCAGTGGAATGAAATGATTGATTATGACATGACGATATTGTCTTAATTGATGGGAACTCGAGTAGAATTCCCCTAAATGATAAGATGTTGATTATCAAAAGTGATCTAAATAATTCTTGATGGATGACCATATCCTGCATTTAGACTTGAAATTATACCGTGAATGGTTGTGAATTAGTCATAGATATTATAACCTAGAAAGAACTTAAAGAATATTTATTAAAAGATGTTTCCGTTATCTAAAACTTTAAGAGGTATTTGCTGGTGAATTACCTAGACTTTAGCCATTAAGGCAAGTTGAATTTGGTATTGATTATATTCCTGGTGCTGCACCTGTGGCAGGTGCACTATACTTCAGCACCATCTGAATTAAAAGAATTACCGTACAACTGAGAGTGTTGTCGGAGAAAGCTTTTATTCTACCAAGCTCGTCTTCATGAAGATCTATGGTGTTATCATTCCTTATATTTATGGATTACCGTGAACGAGGTAAATTAACGATCAAAATCTATATCCACTACCCAAGATGATAGATTTGTTCGATCATTTACAAGGTTCTAGCGTATATTCAAGATTTGATCCACGACATGGTTATCATCAACTTCGCGTCCGCGCAAAAGATTATCTATTCCAATCACTACATTCAGAACTTGTAATGAACATTATGAGTTTCATGGTATGTCGTTTGGATTGACCAATGCACATGTGGCATCCATAAATTGGGTGAATCACGTGTGTAGGCTGTAAATTTATAAATTCATGCTTGTGATCATTAAGGACCATCTATTTGTTTCTAAGAATAAGAAGGAGTTAATAATCATTAATAGACAGACCTGAATTGGCCGAGTAATGAAAACCTGTACCTTGAATATTTAGCATGTGATTTAAGGCTTAATCCTTTACATTATTTGACCGTGTGATTAATAAGATAATGGGATCTATGTTGACTTTTCAAAGATTAGAGCCATTTAAGACTTTGAGTTATACTAAAAAGTAAGTGCAAAAATGTTTTAACAAATGTGTTATCAAAGGAAATTTTAAGAAATCATTCCCTTATACCTAAATCATTTAACTAAACTCCTGTTTAGGGGTGTATACCTCAAGACAACCTAAGAGGGATTGAGGAAACCATTTAAACCATGACTTGAAATTTGAAACGACAATTTTTGCTTTTCAACTAAGAAAATTTTGACCAAAATATAAACAAAGATTTTTCGAACATTTACGGATCTTATTAATTATTTTAATTATCTTCGATAAATCAATAAAAATCTTGTTAATTAAATTCAAATTTATTTTGAATATTTTTCTATAATTAGGCGAACTGAGAAATTTAAAAATTTTCACGTTTATGTTTCATAAAAATTAAATATCTATTATTTAATTACTTGTAATGATTATCGACGCTTTAGACGTCGGATCGAGCAAAACTGATAAAAAGTAATAGTTGAAACAAAACTAAAACTTAGAAAATATGAAGAAAGAATTTCTGAGTGAATTGTGGACATGATAATTATTTCATCAAGAAAGGTGAATGTAGATACTGACACATTATGTAGAAAAGATAAAGAATCAATTAGGATGTGTTCCTTAATAATGACTGTGCAAAGTAAATTGCCGAACATTTTAGAAATAACTGATGCTTGTAAAAAGGATAATATAGATAATATAAGGGGTTCGCGACTAATGTGAACCATTAGAGTTGAGAAGCCGATGGCGTTAAATGTTTTAAAGGCCGCTTGTGGTTGCCTAAATATGGAGATTTAGAGATTTAGTCATGTTGAAATCTCATAAGATTAAGTATTCTATTCATGCTATTTCTGATTTAGTGTATTTTTATCTGAAGAAGTTGTACTAATGGCAAATTATTAAGGCAGACATCGCCTCATACATTAGTAAACGTCTAACTATTGCAAAGGTCATCATCTGAATTTGATTCGATTTGGGTCATCGTCGACAGACTGACCAAATCTGCTAATATCATTCCTGTTAATGATAGATTCTTGATGAAGAAATTGACTCTTTTGTATTTAAAGGAGTTGTGTAAACATGGTGTGCCTGTATCGATCATCTCTATCAAGATCCTCGCTTCGCATCAAATTTCTAGAGATTTGCTCAGAAGTCATTGAGAACGAATCTTGATGAGAGTATTGTTTACCACCCCAATCGAAGGGACGAGGTAAAGTAACGATACAAAATACTATAAGTGCTGTTTTATGCTTGAATGATTGACCTTTGGTAATGAACCGTATAATCGTTTTACTTTGGAGAGGTTATCATTGATAATTATCGTATTGGGATCGAGATTGAATCTTGTGAGGATCTAAATGTGAGAGCCTCTGTAAGCAGGAGTTGGGATGAAGACACCCGACATACACCCATTGTGTGTTGGACATGTCTTTTAGATTTAAGGTTGCCTATGATGACAAACCTAACCTTACAAAAATACCCGACCCGTGAAACCTGATGATTGTTGAAATTAGGATCTAATTATTGACTGCCAGTAGTGGGTAGGAGGTTATGTGAATATGAAGTGTAGATCTTGAAGTGCCGGATGGGTAGCGAAGTTATGCCAAAAATTTTCACCTTGGAAAAATGAATTGATGATCTGAAAGATCATGGGAAATAAATCCCTGTTGTATGGGACCATTGAGATGATGAAAAAGTTGGTTTGAAAGGCATATAAGATGGATCTACCCTAGGACTTCAAGGGCTGCGTGAATTATGTTTAGTATATCAAACTTGATAAAATGTCTATCAAGTGAAAATCTGATTGTTTCTTAGTAAAGTTTAGATCGGCGAAAAGTTGCATTCATCAAAAACCCGTGAACATCATGGATAGAGAAAGTAAGTCAACATTAAGCCTGATCGTATTCCCGTAGTCATGTTTGATGAAAATCGCATATTGTGATGAATTACACTTGTGAGAAAAGATCGGATGTGGAGGAAATACCCACACGGCTTTAACTCTATAAGAAGCGAGTAGTAAGATAAATTGATCTTTGAGGACAAAGATCCTGTTTAGGGGTAAATGCTGTGACAATCCGTCAATTTATGGTTGATATTTTATTCTCAAGTATTATTTAAAAAAATATTATTTTAATGTTATATTATGAACTCACTCATTTTTGGGATGAAATTTGGGTTTACGTCTTGAAGTAGCATCGACTACGTTTAAACTGGAGAATTCTACGTTACGTGCTTATGTTTAGATACACCGTTTTGGTGACAGTCCGACATTCAGGAAATAAATTTATCCTTGAATATTATTTTGGGATTTTAAAATTTTGTTGGTTAATAAACTCACAAATTTACGAGAAGAGATTAGGACTTACGTGCATAATTTAACGTCCTTTACGACTAAACCGGAAACCCTAGGTTTACGTATTTACATTTTTGAACTCCGCTTTTGATGAGACAATTTTTATTAGATTCGTTTTGTGTCGTTGAATCATAATTTATAAAAACGTTTTTCGTAAAACGACATGAGGGCACGTAAATCGAGGAAACTAGAATCGAGGAGTACCCGTAAATTAGTAGAGATGAGACAAGTTTACACTTGCCTCACCCCCACTATGGGTCGCCAAGACTTAGACAACACACCAAGTGTGGTGTCAAGTTTACATACACACTAAGGACACATGTGCTTAGTGCTATACAAAACCACTTAACCACAAAACAAGCTAACCATAAACCATTTCTCACACATGCAAACCAAGAAACTCTCTCAACTCTTCCTCTCTCCCCTTGAACGTCCAACACCACCATTATATCACCATCATCATCATATTTTGACCATAAACAAAAGATATAATCAACATATGTTGATAACTACACAAAAAGATGAAGATTGGAGGTGATTTTAACATATAAAAAGGAGTTTTCATGGTGGTCGTTGGGCTGATTTTCAAGGAGTTTAGGGCTGATTTGTTGAAGGTGTCTTCATATCCTTGGTAATCTTGAAGGTGGTCTTGATATTTCATAAGATTGGTTACCAAAATCAAGCCTTGTTCATCCAAAATCTCAACCTCATCACTTTGGTGGTATAGAGATTGTTTCTTCCGATCCTCTTGTTATTTTGGTTATTTAATCTTGTATTTTCTTTATTTATGTATATGTATATGATGATTAATGATGATTAAAAATATTATGTGGGGATTTGGTGTTGATAAACATGGGTAAAAAGATGGAAAACCACATGTAAAATGGTTAAATCATGCTTAAAATAATTGGCTGTATAAAAACATTAAGAAACCATAGGATAAACTGATAAAATGGCATAGTGGAATCAATATAAAGTAAGTATTAAGTCTTGTACACATGTGAGAGTTGTCCATGCAATGGAATCATTATAATGAGTGAGATATGATCAAAACAAAATTGATGTATCAATCTGAATAGTCTGTTTTGTGAGGACTGTTAGGGATACTTAGACTTGGATTGAGCAGTAGCTAAAACTAAGTTATTTGTAAAAAATAATATGAAGTTTATTTCATCCAAAAATGAGCTTCTATCTCCTTGTAGAACTCAAGATATGATAAAAATGGTGAAAGTGAAACTAAAAATCAGATTTTGTGAAATTAAAGTTTAATAGTATTATATAAGCACTCAAATAAATATAGTATAAAAATGTGAATTAAAACCCACTAACTTATATATTACATTTATATAAATATGTACAAGGATAAATAAATGGACATTTTATAAAAATGGTAGTTTGGTAAGTTTTATAAGTTATAAAACTATAAACATGATTTTTACGTCTTTTCGGCTAATACCGTAAAATTAACGTTTTCGTCAATTAAAACTTAGATGGTCGGACCCGTCTAATGTAAACTTTTTAAAAGTCATATACTGATATATAAGTACTTAATACAAGTAAAAACCGATAAAACCCAAACTATATAACATATGGACATTAACGGGCTAAGTTAGCCTTATTGGACTATTAACCCGATTAGTTTTGTAAAACACTTATAAACTTACTTATTGGGCTTAACCCACTTGGGCCTAACATGTAAAGTATAATACTGATAATAAAAGTGTAAAATGGACTAATATAAGGTATTGGGCTTATAATAGGCTTATTGGGCCTAAACCAAGTAAATAAGTAAAACTAGTAAACTAGTATAAAAGTTACCAATACATAACACTAAAATGAGTAAATGAGAATGTATAAACCCACTTGATCATCATCATATATATAAAATCATCATATGTATACATATTTGTTATTTTTATAAAGTCATTGGACACGAGTCTAAGACAAGTATTATTTGTTTAGGTTTCCGAGATTGAAGCACGTACCGTACATCCGAATTGCCGATGACCCGCTTTCCCACATCAACGTGAGTTCATAGCCTCGCACTCTTTTAAATGTTTTTGTGAAATGTTTTATAAACTCGCGAGGGAGATAACATGTTAGTTTTGATAAAATAGGACACTATTTGTCCCGATTGTTTGATTATTGATTTGGACCCGAATGATTGTATGACCCGATGAATGATTATATGACCCGATGTGTGAAATAAAATAGATTATTAAAGTTAGGTTATGTCACTAAAAGTCCCATTAGCATGAATTGTGAACTACCGGGATTTGGTAGACGCTTGTGCATATAATAGTACTATTTGGGGACTATCACCCCAGTTCGCGCCTTGACGGTTGATCCCCGTCGTGCCACATTGATTGGTAAGCGAATTTATGTATGAGAAGATTTCCATAGCGTGATTTTTGAGACGACACGCTAACTTAGATGGGAAAATTGAGTTTCGGGTTAGCTACCCGTTGTTTGTTGTAGTAAGGTAACAATGTCATGCGGTTTATAATAATCCAAATAACGAAATACTGTTATACGCATTGAATTACTATATATTGCCTGACTAGCAATACGAGGTCTTATTATTGATATTATGTTCGTGTTTCGGTTTTACATAACCTTATTCATATAACAGTTTTTATTTAACTCTATACAACGTTATAAAACGTATTGTATGATTTTTTTACGACAATGGTTCGTATAATGATTTTGAAGGCAAAAGCCTATATTATGATTTTTGATAAGGATTTGTATAAAATGACTTTGGCTATTTTATGGCCTATTATAAAGATTTGTAAAAAATGATTTTCGGTAATAATTATATACCGATGATATATTAATGGTTTTATTAAACTCTATAAATTCACTCGGCGTTTTCGCTGACCTTTTCTTTTAACATGTTTTATCTCAGGTACTTGAAGGTAATTCTCGGGAAGACAACAAGAATTCATGACCCGCACTTAAATAATAATTTCCATTCAAATGCTTTGTAAAACTTGTATGAAATACAATGACTTGGGACTTATGTAAATTTGATATTTATGAATGGAAATGCTTTATTATTAAACGACGCGATTTTTAAGCATTGTCTATGATGTGAGTAATGTGCTATCCCGTAACACCAACGAGTCTTCCGCTGTATTGACTTGTGTATATTTGGGGGTGTTACAACTTAGTTAGGTTAAGAACTTGTTTCTTCATACCTTAAGTGATTATGGATGAACTGAAAAATACTTGAACTCAAGAATCGATTTTCGTTGTTTTCATAAATGCTTGTTTTTATATATTGTCGTAATAAAAACAAAGCGAGACCGAAAAATACAAGTAACGTTTTTAGGCATCATTGCATTAACAATCCCCTCCTTTTTGATTGAGACAACATATAAACTCAATCAAGTATAAAACAAGATTTCGAAGATGAGTTTATTCCAGTTCTTTCCCTTTGTCGAAGCAAAAAGGTAGCCAAAGTCTTTAAAGAAGAAGATAAACGACTTTGCTAAGGCTCCCCCTTGGTGCCTACTCCTCTTGCTTGGGGCACCAAGAGATCACGCTATGGTTACAAGCTACATAGAAGGGTTCGAAGAAAGAAAGAAACACCCAACAAGATATAGCACTGGTCACAAAAGGAAATGAAATCCAAGATCCATAGATAAATCATGTTAAATAAAAACATGAAAAGATACAAGGAAATAAAGGTCATACAAAGATGTATGAAACACAAGCCTAAAACTTAAGCATAATTTTAATCCTAGTTGCACTAGAATTCTAAGATTTGCTTAAATTAGATTTCCTATTAATAAGCAAGGCACTTGCTTAATTAGAAGTCGAAGTGGTAGCGGAATATGGTGGTGGAGGCTTGGTGATGTTTCTGTCATAGTTAAGAGAAGGCTTGACTAGAAGACATTTGATGTAATTCAACTCATCATAGATGTGAGACACGACAAGATGTTGATATTGACAACAAAGTCAATATGTTCCATGATGCATGACATTATCATTTGATGGAGGAAGAACACAAAAGGGATGTTGATGTTCGTTTTGCAAGTCTTAAATTTATATTACAAGGTTTAGACAAAACAAGGGACTAGAAATAGAAACATGGGCAAGTATACCCTTTCGTTCGTAATATAACTTTGTAGTGGTAAGCCAGAATCGTTCGCTAGGACTTAATTTCGTTTTGGTAATCAATATAATAACTGAAGAAAGTAATGATTGAAAAGAATAACAATAGTAACAAATATGACTAATATAGGATAGTTCGTATGAGTTCGTGATGATGATAATAATGACCGAGATATGTTTAGGTAGGTAAAGAGTGATAAACCTTTTTCGTCAAAATTGTGTTTACACAACTTACTTAGGATGATTCGAAACTTATGTTTATTCGAGCGACTAAGCTCAAAACAAGTTTCCAACGAGCTCAATATTTTATCACGGTTTCTAAGCGGATTTTTCCAACCAAAGATTCAAAACCATAGACAAGTCTTTAAAAACTTATTACAACGATTTGCGTTTCTCAACGCCAAGCCATCATAACAAATCAACTCTAGATAAAATATGGTTTATAGAACTAGGTGGTAAAATGGTTCTACAACATTAGCTTGAAATCAGTTATAAAGGATCATATCCTAGCATCATCACTAATCATAGTCACATACCCATATAGTCACAAATAGCTTAGCCTAACACAGTAATCAAAGTAATAAATGGAAAAGAGTAAGAGAACATCATACTTAGATTGATTGAATGAACGAGTACACAAGTGTCATGATTGTATCGTTTCTCCAAGAATCGAAGAGTGGAATACTCTCGTTACAAGTATTTCCCAAAAGTGGATAATACTGAAAAATCACTAAGAAAGCTAAGAATATTAGGATTTATAAAGTAGTAGTTGAGAGAGATGTTGTGTTTCAAAATGAGTAGAAGTGGCTCCTATTTATAGTGCTGGCTGAGACAAAATGTGCGCCGCACTTATCCGAAAGTGCGCCGCACTTTGGATGTGGGAATATGCGCCGCACTTTTGACAATTTGCGCCGCACTTTTGTGCGTTCCAGATTCTTCTTTCAATAGTTTGTCATATTTGCACAATAAGGACCCTCTTTTGTGTTTTCTTCACTTTGCTTCTTCATACTTCATACCTGCATATAAATCGCAATATATTAAGTATCGAAAGCTCTTATTTATAATACAAAGTGGCATTATAATAACGGGTTGAATATGTATATTTTGGTCGTTATCAAATTCCTCCACACTTAGCTATTGATTGCCCTTAAGCAATCAAAGCGAGAAAACAGATTAGATTTTAAAAATGCTTTTAAGTTTTATGAGCTATGATAGGAAAATGATTAAATTTTTATAAGTAGCAAAAGCAAATGACAAATAACTTCAGCACCTCACATGGATAGTGTTTAGATTTTAAGTTCACACAAATGTCACTCACAAATGGTAAATGTAAGGTAACTCTCAAATAGCACGAACATAAAATAGATAGCTACCATAAGTTTGTACATGACATATAAACATAACCGTTGCGGCGTCAGCACCAGATAGATTTTCAAAGAGAAAAAACGTGATAATGATGAGGGTGTAGGAACAAAGTATGCCTTGTCAAAGTCGTAAAACAAACTAGAATACGTTTTTTTAAGAGAACATCATATATACTTTTTCGACTTGACAAATGGATAGGCATAAGCATAAGGTTAATAGCACAAGGGGTCATATAGGTACAAGTGCAACATATTTTAGCAAGCCATTTTAGCTTAACTAAAATGATAAAATGGTGATTTATTTTGCCTCTTCTCGAAAATATCTATAAATTAACCTCACTGCGGTTTAGTAAATGATTATCAAGCACAAATTCTGAAGCATACTAGATTATCGGCTTTCACACAAAATAGAGAAATATAAAGCTAGTTTTCCTCACATATTTGTTGGATAGTTTTTGTGCTTAGTTATAGTGTCAATCAATGAGATCTTTGCTTTGCTAAAACCTTATTTATTTAAAATATATCAATTTTATTTATTTTCAAACAGTTTTTTAATGTGGAGAAATTCATTATTTTTCCTATTTGTCCCTCCTCCACACTTAAGGTGAACGTCGTCCTCGATGTGATAACTGATAAAACCTAAAAATAGGAAAATATGCAAAGGGAAACGAGAACTTTCCGGGGCTAAGTAGAAAATTGTGGGACTTCAACAGATGAATCCAACTCATAGTTCCAAATTTGCTATTTTCCTGCATGCTATAAAACAAAACAAAACACATGCAATATATACAAGGACGATTTTATTTATTTACAGGTCCTCCTCCACACTTAAGGTAAAAAGTGGGGGATAAAATACGGATTGCCTTTCGAATAGCGCTAAGTTTAGAGTCTTCAGCAAGACTCGGTTTCTCGGTTTTATTTCAAAAAGAAGGGGATTTCTTCTTCATCAAATTCATTACAGCTTTCTTCTTCGTGGTAGAGCTTGAGTCTATGTCTATTGACAATAAAAGTGGTATTGTCTCTACCTTAGAGTTCAACATATTCGGATGGATATTGGTGTTTTACTGTGTTAGGTCTAGTCCATCTCGATGTAAGCTTGGGTTGCTTGAATTTATATTTCGAGATAAAGAGAAGTACTTTCTATCCATGTTTGAAATCTTTTCTTTGTCGCAGTTTGCGATCATGCCACACTTTGGTTCGTTCTTTGTATAAACGTGAACTTTCATAAGCTTGATGTTGAAATTCATCTAACTCATGTAGTTGAAAGATACGTTTTTCTCCAGCTGCAATAAGATCAGGGTTGTAGTTCTTAAGTGCCCAATATGCATGGTGTTCAATTTCTATTGGTAAGTGGCATGTTTTTCCATACAAGAGCTTGTACGGTGTGGTTCCAGTTGGTGTTTTGAATGCGGTACGAAAGGCCCATAGAGCATCTTCTAATTTCTTAGACCAACAAACAGGGTTGTTTTGACCGGTCTTTTCAAGGATTCGCTTAAGATCTCTATTAGTGTTTTCAAATTGGCCACTCGTTTGAGGGTAGTAAGATGTGGAAAATCGGTGGTTTACTCCATATCTTTTCATGACTTTTTCCATAAGTTTGTTACAGAAATGAGTTCCTCTATCGCTTATTAGTGCTTTTGGAATTCTAATACGACTGAACCGTTTATTTAAGAATGCTATAACAACTCTTGCATCGTTAGTTTGCAAGGCTTGAGCTTCGGCCCATTTTGATACATAGTCGACGGCGACTAAAATGTATTCACATTTATAAGATTTAGGAAATGGTCCCATGAAGTCGATACCCGACACGTCAAAGATTTCGCAGACTTGGATATTATTAAGAGGCATTTCATCTCTTTTTGTAAGATTTCCAGTCCTTTGACATGCTTCGCATAATCGTACTAAGGTATGAGCTTCACGAATAATCGTTGGCCAGTAAAAGCCAGCGTCGAACACTTTTTTAGTGGTGGTGTTCGCTGCATAATGTCCTCTGGTCGGTTCGTAGTGACATTCAAATCGAGAATTTTTCGAGATTCAGATCTGGAAATACCACGTCGGATCATTCCATCAGAACATATTCTAAATAGGCGGGGATCGTCCCAAAATATTTTTTTAAGTTCAGAAAAGAATCTTTTCTTTTGTTGATATGTCATTCCCCTATCACAAAATACCTACAGCCAAATAGTTTGCAAAGTCTGCGAACCATGGTGTAATGTTAGTATTTATTTGCATTATGTGCTCATCGGGAAAATCATCGATTTCATCATCGCTAGAATCATCATTCACTATGCGAGATAAATGATCGGGATTAACATTCCCAGCACCTTTTTTATCTTTAATTTCTAAATCGAATTCTTGTAAAAGCAATATCCATCGTATGAGACGAGGTTTGGCATCTTGCTTTTTAAACAAGTATTTTAAGGCTGAGTGATCGGTGTAAACTATTGTCTTTGATAATACGAGGTATGATCGGAATTTGTCAAACGCATAAACGACAGCCATGAGTTCTTTTTCCGTGATGGTATAGTTTTGTTGGGATACGTTTAGAGTTCTACTAGCAAAGTAGATGAAGGTTCTAATTGGTGTTTTTAATAATTTGTGTGCATGTAAGCTTTGCTTTAAGATTTTCAAATGCTGAAAGGCATTCATCATTAAAATCGAATGTTCTTTCTTTTTCTAGAAGTTGAGTTAAAGGTCTTGCGATCTTTGCAAAGTCTTTGATAAATCGTCGGTAAAATACGGCATGATCTAAAAAACTTATAATGCCTTTCACATTAGTAGGTGGTGGAAGTTTTGAAATTACGTCTATTTTTTATTTGTCAACTTCTAAGCATGCGCCAAACACTTTGTGTCCAAGCACAATTCCTTCTTTTACCATAAAGTGACATTTTTCCGAGTTTAGCACAAGATTTGCTTCTTCACATCGTGCTAAAATTTTATCAAGATTGCTAAGACATGTGTCGAAATAATTTCCAAAGACGGAAAAATCATCCATAAAGACTTCGACTGATTCTTCAATCATAGCGTGAAAGATTGCAATCATACACCTCTGAAAAGTAGCAGGTGCATTGCATAAGCCAAAGGTTATGCACTTATACGCTTAAGTTCCAAATGGACAAGTAAATGTAGTTTCTCTTGATCCATAGGGTTGATTGG
Organism: Glebionis coronaria; assembly: GCA_025667525.1. Taxonomy (NCBI): domain Eukaryota; kingdom Viridiplantae; phylum Streptophyta; class Magnoliopsida; order Asterales; family Asteraceae; genus Glebionis; species Glebionis coronaria. Next base: position 25,964,777 of record CM046880.1, read on the forward strand.
GATTTGAAAATATCTAGAAAAACCATCGAAGAAACAAAAATATTCATTCACTGCGAGTCATTTTAACATTTGATCCATAAAGGGAAAAGGAAAATGATCTTTCGCAGTTGCGTCATTTAATTTTCGATAGTCAATAGAACCTCTCCATCCGGTGATGGTTCGTGTTGGTACTAATTCATTGTTCTCGTAAGTCATTACAGTGATACCTCCCTTTTTAGGTACACAATGAATAGGACTAACCAGGGGCTATCGACGATTGGGTAGATTATTCCAGAATCGAGGATTTTAAGGATTTCTTTTTTAACAACGTCCTTCATATTAGGATTTAGTCTTCGTTGTTTTTCAACAACCGGCTTCTTGTTATCCAAAAGTTGTATTTTATGTTTACAGAACGATGGACATATGCCAGGAATATCAGAAGTTTTCCAAGCAAAAGCTTAATTATGCCTCTTGAGAACTTCAATTAAATCGTTTTTGTGTTCTTCAGAAAGTTTGGATGAAATAATTACTGGTAGTAATTTTTCTTCGTGAAGAAACGCATATTCCAGATGTTCAGGAAGAGGTTCATGTCGACGTACAGTCGGTTAAGGGCCCAGCCCGACAGGCCCGCGGCCCACACATACCTAACTTATCCTTCAAGAAACCCTAGCACTATATAAACAAGGCTAGGGGTCTCATTCTACAACGGGTTCTCTCTCTCAACCACACTTCATATACAACATATCGATCAAATACTAACTTGACCGTCGGAGGTGGACCCCGGGGCTCCGGCCTCGGGTCCACGTCTAACCGGTTTACCTTTGTTTGCAGCATTACTCACGACCGGGGAAGACGATGAACGGCCCAGGAGAGTCGTCGAACCGGCCCAGCCAAACTATGCTCCAACAAGTTGGCGCCATCCGTGGGACCCTGACTAAACTATGTTACATGGTCTCATACTACCGAAAAGAAAAATCAGTTTCAAAATTCGGTAATTCTAAAACTTTCGTACTTTTATTTTATCGTACTGCTTCACTAAAAAATAGTTATGCATTTATGCCTATTTGCTGCTAATCGCACGACTATAAAATAGTCCGACGATAAATGCTTTTGCATGGAATATAAAATCAGGGTGATAAATGTTTATTGTGTGGAATATTAAATAAAGATGACATCCATTTAAATTGATCCCCATATATTCCCATGTTTTTTAGTTTTCCTCGTAACAACGGGTTCGAGAATTCAACCCACTGATATTTTTTCTTTCATATGGTAAGCTTATATTAAATATTTTTTGATTTGCGTACAAAGAAAAACTCTTGATCTCCACCTTTGATGCGTTAATTACATCAATATCTTATGTCCTATGTTAATTCGATCATGTCAATGAATAATATGTATCATGATATTTCACGGATACATGAATGGAATTCAAATGTTTGATGTAAATAAATGCGACTCAATCACCAAATTATTCACTATTATTTTTAATGATTACGTACGAAAAAAGTATTCGATGCTGGCGTTCGCCCCCTTTTCTGTATTCCCTGGATGATATTTTGCTTTTTGTGATTCTAGGCATATTCCTACATTTTTTTAAATGGATAAGTTATCCATATATTTTAAATACGGGGTAAGATATTACCTATATTTTTAACTAATAAAATATATTACTTATATTTTTTAGAATCAAAATATATTATCAATAGTTTTCATATTAATAAAAGATATTACATATCTTTTAAATTGGCAATGAGATATTACATATAACTTTTTAATATGATTAAATATATTCTTCGTATATGTTGCGACCCAACGTAGTAATATCGTGATTCCCTGTCATGGCTCGTACATCCGCACTAGTTTGCACATTCAGCAATTATTTTATTTTTATTTGCGGTCATGGAATGTCCAGCCGTGCTTATCTATATGTTCAGTCATATTTTACTTTTTCACTACGGTCATGAGCCGCGTCTTTCGTAGTTAATCCGCAAGTTCGGATATATTGTTTATATTAATAAAGGATATTACACATATCATTTAAATTACTATAAGATATTATTTAGGATATATTCCGATATAATTAATAAAAGATATTATATATCTTTTAAATCAGTAAGATATATTACATATATTTTTTAATATAATATATTTATCATTCGCGGTCATGGTACGTCCATCCATGCTAGTCCATACACTCGGATATATTCTGCCTACGGGCGTACATGTACACATCGTTCCCAGGCGGAATAAGAGGATTGAGTGAACCTAATAATTCAACTTGTCGTGTAAGAGGGATGCAACCCCAACGACCATGGATCATGTATCCTTGTTAGACACCTTACTATCAATACATTGTAGTAAGTTACGCAAACCACATGACTCATGATGGACTTGCAAAAGACACACTGTGCACGTCTAACAAAATTTTGTCAAAACTTTGACCGTCCTTATGGTAGTAAGGGTACGCCGCACGTAATAGCATAACGCATCCCATAAGTTAGTTAAGATACGTCTTATACTATGTGACAATTCGCGGTGATGGCAAGATCCATCCGCGTTGGTTTGCACGTTCGAACATAATCTCTATCTTTTGTACGCGGCTATGGTACGTCCATTCACGTTGGTCTACGCGACCGTAATTTTTTGAATACTTGATTAAGTTTAATATAACTAATCGAGTTTAGCACCATTAAACTTGGGGGCTACCAAGGTATAATAATACCACTATCTCCGTGCATGACACGCAAATATCTTTGGATATATTTCTTTGCCGCAGAAGTCCGCCTTCTGTCGGGTTATTCCTTTGCCATGGAAGTATCACTTCCATTGGCTTATTCCTTTGCCGCGGAAGTACTCCTTCCGCGTGCTTGTTTCTGCGCCATGGAAGTATCTCTTCCATTGGCTTATTCCTTCGTCGCGGAACGCGCTTCTTCCTTTGCCATGGAAGTATCTCTTCCATTGGCTTATTCCTTCGCCGCAGAAGTACTCCTTCCGCGCGCTTATTTCTGCGCCGTGGAAGTATCTCTTTCATTGGCTTATTCCTTCGCCGCGGAAGTACTCCTTCCGCGTGCTTGTTTCTGCGCCATGGAAGTATCTCTTCCATTGGCTTATTCCTTCGCCGTGGAAGTACTCCTTCCGCGCGCTTCTTCCTTTGCCAAGGAAGTATCTCTTCCATTGGCTTATTCCTTCGCCGCAGAAGTACTCCTTCCGCGCGCTTATTTATGCGCCGTGGAAGTATCTCTTCCATTGGCTTATTCCCTCGCCGCGGAAGTACTCCTTCCGCGCGCTTCTTCCTTTGCCATGAAAGTATCTCTTCCATTGGCTTATTCCTTCGCCGCAGAAGTACTCCTTCTGCGCGATTCTTCCTTTGCCAAGGAAGTATCTCTTCCATTGGCTTATTCCTTCGCCGTGGAAGTACTCCTTCCGCGCGCTTATTTATGCGCCATGGAAGTATTTATTCCATTGGCTTATGCCTTTGCCACGGAAGTATCTCTTCCGTTGGCTTATTCATGCACCGTGAAAGTATCTTTCCACGTGTTCGTTATCTTTCGCCGTGGAAGTATTCTTCCACGTGCTCATTATTATTCGTTGTGGAAGTAATCTTCCACGCACTTATTATCATCGTCGTGGAAGTATCTCTTCCACGTACTCTTATCTTAGCCGTAGAAGTATCTCTTCCACGTGCTTATTATCTTCGTCGTGGAAGTATTTCTTCCACGTGCTCATTATTATTCGTCGTGGAAGTACTCTTCCACGCACTTATTATCATCGTCGTGGAAGTATCTCTTCCACGTACTCTTATCTTAGCCTTGGAAGTATCTCTTCCACGTGCTTATTATCTTCGTTGTGGAAGTATCTCTTCCACGTGCTCATTATATTCGCGGTGGAAGTATTCTTCCACGTGCTTCTTGTTATCTTCGTCGTGGAAGTATTCTTCCACGTGCTTCTTATTCATGCGCCGTGGAAGTATTCTTCCACGTGCTTATTATCTTCGCCGTGGAAGTATCTCTTCCACGTGCTCGTTATCTTCGCCGTGGAAGTATCTCTTCCACGTGCTCGTTATCTTCGCCGTGGAAGTATTCTTCCACGTGCTTATTATTTTCGCCGTGGAAGTATCTCTTCCACGTGCTTATTATTTTCGCCGTGGAAGTATCTCTTCCACGTGCTTCTTATCTTCGCCGTGGAAGTATCTCTTCCACGTGCTTGTTATCTTCGCCGTGGAAGTATTCTTCCACGTGCTCGTTATCTTAGCCGTGGAAGTATTCTTCCACGTGCTTCTTATCTTCGTCGTGGAAGTATTCTTCCACGTGATTCTTATCTTCGCCGTGAAAGTATCTCTTCCACGTGCTTATTATTTTCTCCGTGGAAGTATCTCTTCTACGTGCTTATTATCTTAGTCGTGGAAGTATCTCTTCCACGTGCTCATTATATTCGCTGTGGAAGTATTCTTCCACGTGCTTCTTGTTATCTTCGTCGTGGAAGTATTCTTCCACGTGCTTCTTATTCATGCGCCGTGGAAGTATTCTTCCACGTGCTTATTATCTTCGCCGTGGAAGTATCTCTTCCACGTGCTCGTTATCTTCGCCGTGGAAGTATCTCTTCCATGTGCTCGTTATCTTCGCCGTGGAAGTATTCTTCCACGTGCTTATTATTTTCGCCGTGGAAGTATCTCTTCCACGTGCTTATTATTTTCGCTGTGGAAGTATCTCTTCCACGTGCTTCTTATCTTCGTCGTGGAAGTATCTCTTCCACGTGCTTGTTATCTTCGCCGTGGAAGTATTCTTCCACGTGCTCGTTATCTTAGCCGTGGAAGTATTCTTCCACGTGCTTCTTATCTTCGCCGTGGAAGTATTCTTCCACGTGCTTCTTATCTTCGCCGTGGAAGTATCTCTTCCACGTGCTTATTATTTTCGCCGTGGAAGTATCTCTTCCACGTGCTTATTATCTTCGTCGTGGAAGTATTCTTCCACGTGCTTCTTATCTTCGCCGTGGAAGTATCTCTTCCACGTGCTCATTATTTTCGCCGTGGAAGTATTCTTCCACGGCGCATCGTTATCTTTTGTCGTGGAAGTACGCCTTCCACTGGCTCATTCTGCCACAAAAGTACGTCTTCTGTTGGTTCATATCTTTGTTATGGAAGTAGGTCTTCCGTGACGAATTACTTTGCCCGGCCATGGAGTGATTTTTCCAAAGTTTATATTGTTTGGCCTTAATTAGACGGAGCATGATCAACAACGTTTGGATCAGGAAAAACCGCAATAAATTTTGGGCATTCATTATCAGATATCGTGGCCGCAAGACGAATGTAATATCCGCGTTACTTCGCCACAGAGGTACGTCTTCTGTTGGCCTTAAGACGAATGAAATATTCGCGCCATGCTGCATCATTAGTGGGTATAGTAAGTACGCCTTCAAATGTTCACGATGCAGCATACGGGTTCCACCTCCACCTTCACAAAACCTTCTTATCATCCTCACGTTAGAGATGAATAAGAATGATACCTTGCCAATGCTAGTGTTACCCCGGCTATAGAAACACGTTTTCTTCTTACGGGGTCCTTACCGTCTAAACACTGGAAACCAAGCATTCGAGCACAAACACCCGTCTTACGTATACATGTTTTCCCATTTCTTTCGACGTAGATATGCTTACAGGTAGCGGATATGGTGTAAAGTCTAGTAACCTCGGTGACAATCTCGTATACTAGACTGGGGGGACATGCTGGCGTATAGTGGTTATGCTCACTATTCGCAATCCCAACTCATCATCTTTTTACTAAAAGGTAGCCCATTTACGAGTGGAGCCATATGTTACGGACGACCCATGAGGATGTCCTAGCAGCAAGCCGCACGCGGTTGTTAGTGAGCATGATACACGAATGAGTTTAGCATAACATGATCATGAACCATATCATACTAGACTGGGGGACATGTCGACGTACAGTCGGTTAAGGGCCCAGCCCGACAGGCCCGCGACCCACACATACCTAACTTATCCTTCAAGAAACCCTAGCACTATATAAACAAGGCTAGGGGTCTCATTCTACAACGGGTTCTCTCTCTCAACCACACTTCATATACAACATATCGATCAAATACTAACTTGACCGTCGGAGGTGGACCCTGGGGCTCCAGCCTCGGGTCCACGTCTAACCGGTTTACCTTTGTTTGCAGCATTACTCACGACCGGGGAAGACGATGAACGGCCCAGGAGAGTCGTCGAACCGGCCTAGCCAAACTATGCTCCAACAGTTTGAGTTCTAAATCTATAGGGGGCTCTTCCACAGATTTCTTAACTTTAAAATCGGTTTCGAAAGTTATGGTTTCAAACGGTGTTTCTTTTTCTTCTTCAGGTGTTTCTATAGGTTCGTTTGTATTAACGGCTATGAAGGCGTCAAATTCAGCAAAAAGTTCTTCTTCGAGGATGGTTCCTTCGATAGAATATAAAATTTCGCTTCCTTCAACAAGAAGAGCGTCGAAATCGGCTTCAACGACTTCGTCAATGACATCAATACTAAAGCAAGTATCATCATTAGAATAAGAGTGTTTCATTGCTTCATCGATAGAAAAGGAAATTCTATCTTCTCCAACTCCAAGGTTGAGTTGTTTTTGTTTCACACGAATCACAGCGTCAGCTGTATGCAAGAAGGGTCTACCAAGGATAAGTGGTACTTTGCTATCTTCTTCCATCTCTAGGATTACAAAGCCGACAGGAAAAATGAATTTTCCAACTTCAACTAGCATGTTTTTAGCTATTCCCATTGGGTATTGAAAAGAACGGTCCGCAAGGCGAACGCTAATTTTTGTGGGTTTAAGAACATCTTTTAAGAGTTTAGCATACAAGGAGTATGGCATGAGGTTGATACTAGCGCCAAGATCGGCCAAGGCGTTACAAGAGTATGATTGATGGAAAGTACATGGATTTATGAAACTTCCAGGATCTCCAAGTTTTGGTGGTACTTTGTTTTGGATAATGACAGAACATTCATCATTCAGAAAAGCTGAAGATACATCTTCTAACTTATGTGTGATTTTGAAAAGTTCTTTGATTTTGATAAGTTCTTTGATAAATTTGCCGTAGTTTGTCATTCCATCCAGAACATCGACTAAAGGCATATTGATTCTAATTTCTTGGATTATGTCGAGTAATTTACCATACTTAGCTTGGATCTTTTGCTTGCGTAAGCGATGGGGTATGGTACTTTTGGTTTATATGGTTTGGGTGTTGGGTTTTTAGTGTTTTTGGCTTTGGTTGGTTGGGCTTCATTTTCATTGTCACTATCGAGTGGGTTTTCAATTGGTGTGTCTTGGGTAGGTTTTGTAGGTGATTCATAAGATAAACCACTCCGCGTGAATACGGCATTCACATGTTCATTACGAGCTTGCTGTGGTTAATATTTGTTGTTATTTTTGGGGTTTGGGTTTGTGTTGCTAGGTAAGGAACCAGAAGCACGATTCGATTTCTTATCGCCAAAACGATCAAACTTAGCTTCAAGGTTTTGAATGGAAGCTTGGTGGTTCTTGTTTGAAGTCTCGAACTTTGTTTTGAGGTCAGTGAATGTATCTCGCATGAAAAGGTTAGTTTTTCTTTGAGATTCGATAAAATTTTCGAGCTTGGTTTCAAGGTTGGGTTTGTTTTCAGTTTGGTTAGGTTTCATTTCTTCTCGATCGTAACTTGGTTTATCGTTAGTTCTCCAATTATCACAGTTACGATTATGACAATCATTATAAAATCGAGTTCGACGAAAGGTGTTCATGAAATTCGCTTCTTCTTCCTTTGTCATAGGTGTGTCATCGTCATCACATTTACTGGAAGGATGGTTTCCTCCACAGTGTTTGCAGGTTTTACGATTTTTGTTTTTCATCTCTTTATACTGAGTGTCAATTTTGAGAGACATGGCATCCATACGAGCCATAATTTTTTCAGTGTCGGTTGGGTTGTTGCTTTCTTTGGCAAGTTTTCGTGGGTTTTTGTGGTTTTTGGACCAATAAAGCTTGACTAAGACTTTGTCATCTAACAATTGGTAAGCTTGGTTAGGGGTTTTGTAAAGGAAAATACCGCCCGCTGCGGCGTTCAATTCATCTTGGGTAGCATCGTCAAGACCATGGTAGAAAATTCTGATTATTCCTTCCTTTTTTAGTCCATGATCATGGAGGTTTATGAGTAATTCTTTTATTCTTAACCATGCGTCAGTGAGAATTTCTCGATCTTGTTGAGAAAAGCTTCGGATTTCCCCGAAGATTTTTTCAAATAGGGCAGGAGGAAAGAATCGGCTAATGAAAGCGGTTCTAAGACCTTCCCATGTTCGAATGGTTCCTTCGTTAAGTTCGTTGAGCCATGACTTGGCTTCTCCAGTCAAAGATGATGGAAACATCATGAGTTGAACGGCTTCGGCTTGTCCTTCTCCATAATTAAACATTTTGCATATTCCGCTAAATTCATGGATGTGTTTGTGAGGATCGGTTTTAATTCGACCATCAAATTGGTGGTTTTTTACAAGTCTCAAGTTGTTTCCTTTGATTGCAAAATCGTTCTCAATTTCAGGTAAAACAATTGTGGAGCAAGGAGTTGGTGCTACAACTCTATCGGTTGACCACATTGGTTCATCGCTGGTGTCCGACATTGGATCGTAACGGTTGATGAGTTTGGTGAGAAATAGGAATTGATAAAGGTTGTCTAAAGGTTGGTTGATTTCGCGAGGTTGATGTTGCTCGTGTCTCCTATCTAAAGGTACACGAAGGTGAAGTCTACGTAACATTCGGTTAAGGGTAGTTCAGGTTCTGATAACGATGATAATGGTGGAGTTTCGGATGAACGGGTGTGCATCCAACAAGAGTTTTTTGGTTTACACAAGAAATGTGCGACACGCTTTTTGGTTTATGCGGCACACTTTCGTTCGCTACAGGAAGTGCGGCGCACTTTTGGAATGTGCGGCGTACTTTCTGTACTGCAAAAAATTTTGGGTTTTGTTTGAGTGGGAAATGGTTCAATTCTTCAAAGATGACGAAAGTTTTGGTTACAAAACAGGATTGTAAGTCACCAGCAGCGGCGCCAAAAACTTGATGTTCGTTTTGCAAGTCTTAAAGTTATATTACAAGGTTTAGACAAAACAAGGGACTAGAAATACAAACACGGGCAAGTATACCCTTTCGTTCGTAATATAGCTTTGTAGTGGTAAGCCAGGATCGTTCGCTGGGACTTAATTTTGTTTTGGTAATCAATATAATAATTAAAGAAAGGAATGATTGATATGAATAACAATAGTAACAAATATGACTAATATGGGATAGTTAGTATTAGGGTGTGCAAGAAACCGAAAACCCGAACCTAAACCCAAAAAAACCGAAAAATCGAAACCTAAAAAACCGAAACCGATTGAAAAAACGATAGTTCGGTTTTTGCATTTTGAAAAAACCGATGCTTTTGGTTCGATTTGGTTTTAGCATTAAAGAAAACCGATATAAACCGAACCGACTTTTATAAACGTAAGAATATATATATAAGTTCAAGTCGAAGCTAATGGACGATGAATATGCTACGCTAGATTAATTCTATAAAGTTTAATAACTAAACATTGTTTCATATGCTTATTAAACATGACTAAATAATAAGTTTTCTTCTCGACTGTTCTTTTAATTAGGTTTTTATCGTTTCTAGTGTGTTGATTTATACACATAAATGATTTTTTAGGATTTTATATGATATTTTTTCCTTATTGTTAATGTTGTGTTTCTTGTTGTTATTGTTTATCTAAAGCTTGTAACGTGTCGGTTTATGGTATATTCAAAATCGACTTGTAAAAGCGAAGCTCGATAAATCATATAGAAACCAAAAAACCGAAAAACTAAACCGAAAGTAAATCGAAAACCGAAAAACCAAACCGACACAAAACCGAAACCGAATGGTTCCTAAAAATCAAAAACCAAAATTTGTTGGTTTGGTTTCGGTTTTATACAAAAACCTAACCAAACCGAACCATACTCACCCATAGTTCGTATGAGTTCGTGGTGATGATAATAATGACCGAGATATGTTTAGGTAGGTAAAGAGTGATAAACCTTTTTTTGTCAAAATGGTGTTTACATAACTTACTTAGGATGATTCAAGAGTTATGTTTATTCGAGCGACTAAGCTCAAAACAATTTTCCAATGAGCTCAATATTTTATCATGGTTTCTAAGCGGATTTCTCCAACTAAAGATTCAAAACCATAATCAAGTCTTTAAAAACTTATTACAACGATTTGCGTTTCTCAAGCCAAGCCATCATAACAAATCAACTCTAGATAAAATATGGTTTATAGAACTAGGTGGTAAAATGGTTCTACAACATTAGCTTGAAATCAATTATAAAGGATCATATCATAGCATCATCACTAATCATAGTCACATACCCATATAGTCACAAATAGCTTAGCCTAACATAGTAATCAAAGTAACAAATTGAAAAGAGTAAGAGAACGTCATACTTAGATTGATTGAATGAACGAGTACACAAGTGTCATGATTGTATCGTTTCTCCAAGAATTGAAGAGTGGAATACTCTCGTTAAAAGTATTTTCCAAAAGTGGATAATACTGAAAAATCACTAAGAAAGCTAAGAATATTCGGATTTATAAAGTAGTAGTTGAGAGAGATGTTGTGTTTCAAAATGAGTAGAAGTGGATCCTATTTATAGTGCTGACTGAGACAAAATGTGCGCCGCACTTATCCGAAAGTGGCACTTTGGATGTGGGAATGTGGGCCGCACTTTTGACAATGTGCGCCGCACTTATGTGCGTTCCAGATTCTTCTTTCAATAGTTTTTCATATTTGCACAATAAGGACCCTCTTTTGTGTTTTCTTCACTTTGCTTCTTCATACTTCATACCTGCATATAAAACGCAATATATTAAGTATCGAAAGCTCTTATTTATAATACAAAGTGGCATTATAATAACGGGTTGAATATGTATATTTTGGTCGTTATCAAATTCCTCTACACTTAGATATTTCTTGCCCTCAAGCAATCAAAGCGAGAAAACAAATTAGATTTTAAAAATGCTTTTAAGTGTTATGAACTATGATAAGGAAAATGATTAAATTTTTATAAGTAGCAAAAGGTATAAGCAACCTAATACATAAGGTACAATATTTTGATGCATGACTTATAAATTAGGTCAAAATAGGTATTTTCACTCTTTAGACATTTTTACTTAGAATAACTTAGTAAAACAAGTGTAGGATCTCCACTGAAAAATTAAATAAAATAAGAGGTATGAATTGAGTTTTCATTAGTAGCTAAAGTAAGAATAATTACTTTAACAAGGATTGAACCCTAGATCATTAGACACACTAATCTCGCTAGGTTTTCTTCCTAATTTCACTTCAAACCTATGTTAAACTTTAAACCAAGGATCCAAATTTCCTAATTACAATGTTTAAACCCTAATTACACCTCAATCCATCACTAATCATATTCCTATACCCTTAATTACAAGAATTACAAAGTTACAAGCCCTAAATTTGAATTCGACTAGGTTTTTACCTCCAAAACCATGTTTAAACTCTTCCCTACACTTTTAAGCTTCAAACCAGATATTTTCAAGATATTTAAGACCTAATAATAGCTTTTGGGATAAGTATCAAGATTCGTTAGTTCCAAGTCTTTTCGAATTGATTACCGTTAATTAGTGTGACTCAGTCGTCTTTTGGTGATCAAGAGGATGGTTTGTTTGATTATCTAACTTTAAACTAAAAGCAAATAAGAAAATTTGTCGTTGTATAAAGTGAAAGCTTTAAAAATTAAACTACAAATAAAAGCGTGCAATTCTTTGGAAATTAAAACGTAAATGATTAAAAACTTGGAATCTTGTTTAAAATAAACTAAGTAAAAAGGGCGGGAAAAACTAGATTTGAAAACTAAGGAAAATAAAGCAAAAACCAGAGTCAGATCGCAATGCGATCGTACTCTGATTGTAGAGATGGATCGTGACCACCGATCGTACTCACGATCGCAGTCAGGGTCAGATCGCAATCAATGTGATGGAAAGCAAGATCGTACTCCCAGATCGCAACCACGATCGCAACAAGTGGATCGTGGTCCCTGATCGTGGTTTGTGATCGCAACACAACTGATCGCAATCAATGCGATCGTAATCAAGGTAATAGGATACGATCGCACCCACACATTGCAATGAGTGATCTTGTTGTGGATCGTACCAGGGAAGAACAAAAGATCGCAATCTATGGGATCGAAGGCAAGTGATCGTGACCAAGTTAAACCCTTCTAAGATGGAAATGGCGTCCAAAGAGTAAATAAGCTTAAATGAATAAGCAGTTACCAATAAGCACTTTCAAGCTTCTAAACAAATATAAATAAGCACAAACTTGAAAACTTTTGAATCTAAACACATGAACTTAATAATACGAGCCTTAAAAAGATGAACTTTTTAGGAAAGTTTAAAAGTTAATAAGCTAAAACATTTGAATAAGCTACTAAGCATAAAAAGCTTATAACCTATACGTATGAAAGCTTATGAATGAGTAAAGGATAAAAATTTTCTTGACTACAACATCAAAATCAATCACGCATTAAGAACTAATCAGATCAATATGAAGTTTCGGATCAAAGAATAAGCAAAATCAAGAAATGTAGAAGGAGATTAAAGAACAAAAGCTTAAACTTGAACTTGATTAATGAAATCCAAATACAAAAAGCTTAACTTGAAAGAGAAAAATAAGAAAAGAAAAAAAAACTTAGTGTGAGAAAGTTGGGAACTTTCTCTCTCTAAAAGCTAGAAAAAATGAAAAAAAAACTAAAACTAGCTAACCACCCTCTTAATATGATTAGGAGGGTATTTATAGGGAAAATGGGGAGTGCATGTGTGGTGTGCTTCCTTCTTTCTTTTCTTCTCGACTCGATTTAAATCTTTGTCTTTTCTCGACGTCTTCTCGGGATTTGAACTTGTCTTAATAATTTTCTTCTATAATTTAGACTTGAGTTCTTCGACTTCATTAAACTTCTGTCTTTTAGACTTTTTCTTCGATAAATCTTCAGAATAGGTCTTGGGCATCTGTTATTTTAGCACTCTTGATCTTTTGACTTCGTCTTTTCTCGTTTTCTTCGATAAAAGCCCGTGAAATCCCGTGTTTTCTTCCTTTTTCATCTTTTGGTCCTAAAACACAATAAAAACACCAACCACACATAATTCTGACTTTTATGACATAAAATACACGTTTTGGTCTTGTTATTATTGGAAATAAGCGGTAAAAGGATAAGTGTTTTCACACTTATTAAATCCCCTACACTTGACCATTACAATGTCCTCATGCAATGCATTAATTTTAACGCACGGTTTACATTTTCCATCATAAATAACCCACCTTGGCTTTTATTAAATACTAAACATTTAAGGAAAATAAAAAGATGAAAACAAGTAAAGAAATCAAAGACTTACATTGGGTTTTGGCTGCCATGAACGTTTATCATCCTCAAGTTTCACGTTCCCCATACCAAGCTTAAAAACGAGATCATTGTTATTATAAGTTAGCAAACTAACACGAATTAATGTGGGCAAATTATTTACTTAGACTCCGTTATTCCTAGGTGTATCTCTTATATTTTATTTTTGTCTTGAATGATCACGAGGATTCATTGTTTGACTTATTTCGATAGTTTATTTAGGCCAAAAATAAAGTGGACGATTTAATCAATAGTTAGCTAAAGGACAAAATCTTTTAAAACTGCTTCTCGGGACCTCTTAAAGTTCATATCTTGGCATAACTCGCTTCACGATTTGAGACCTTTCTCAAACCGATATTTGGCATCGACTTCATACTTCAAATCTTTGAGAGACGTTCTTGAAATTATGGTCTTCTCTCCATAATAGGAATTTCTTCACTTGAACTTTTTGAGAGATTCTTCATATTTGGACCACGACTTCTTCATTTTTCTCCAATCTTTATTTTGGACTTTGATATACAACGATCCGCCTCCTTTTAGGACTTGGATCTATTTATCCTCATACCTTGTTATGGCCTTTTTGGATAGACTTCTCCATGATCTTTTGGGAAGTTTTTGCTTTTCGTCGTGTGTCTCGATCCTTCATATTGATTTTTGATAAATGATTCTTCACATCACTTTTGGATCTTTAGCAACAAAATGTAGCCCTCATGCCTTGTTAGGGCCTTTTCGGACTCGCCAATCTTCGCATCCCGCTTCAATAAGTTATGCCTTGGCTATGAACTCTAATTAATACCGAGCAACTTTTAAACGATCTTGGGCTGGAAGCTAAGTAACTTTTCAAATCGTACAACCTTATTTATTGCAGATAAATTTATTAGCAAGCGATGGGAGAATAGGCTTATAATCAACTTCACATAAATTCACGAAAGAATACCAAACTTATAATTGACTCTATCATCTCTCGTTCTCCACAGTTTAAAATCTCAAGGAATGAGACTCGTGGATGCTTAGCCAAATAAATCAAAGTTTTGGGTTTTCGAGTCGTCTATAGGATCTTGCAAATTCTTAGACTTTTTCAAGTTTAGAATTTGCATTTTAAAGTTCCCTTGATAAACGACTCTCTAGGATCAATTATAGGAACTTGCGAAAAGTTCTTGTTCTTAACCCGTGAGAGTTAAGACTTTCGCGTTTTAAAGTTCCCTATATAAAAGCCTAGCAAAACTTGACTTAAACACGTTAAGGATACTAGCTAGAGTAAACTTAGATAAGTAAACTCGGGTTGAGTCAAAATATTCATGACTTTGAAAATTTTAAAACCACTTTATTAAACTTTATTTTTGCAAAGAAAGTAAATAATGCTAACAATAGGAAAAACTACAAGGCCAAAATAGATTAAAGATTTTGAAAAATGTCAAAAAATCAAATTTTCCGGTTAAAATGAGGGCAAATTCATGGAAAAGACCACTTACTTCGGTAGAGGTCCCCCCTACACTTGATATAAACATTGTCCTTAATATATAGAGAATTTTTCAATTCTTTTTTCAGGTCTATTTATCGTTCCACAAATCGACTCGATTGATTTCCAATTAACGTAAGATTAATTTGTTCTTGGTGAAATTACTCTTTTTGGTATTTTAAACTAATTAAAAATTATTTAATTAAAAGCTATTAAAACTATTTAAACAATGTGAAAACTATTTTAAACTAATTTAAATAAAAACTATTTTAAATCTTAAACAAAATTAAAACTAATTTTATTAAAATAAAAACTTTTTAATAGAATCTATTTAAAACTAAATCAATTGAAAACTTTAAAAACTAAAATTTAAATAAGGCTTAAAATGATTTTTTAATCTATAATAACTATTTTTAAACAAAACTAAATTAATTTTGAACTAAATAAAAAAACTAATTTTAAAAACAAATGAAATATTTTTTATCTTTTTATTTTTATTTAAAACTTAATAAAACGAAATTTAAATAAACAATTAATTAAATCTAATTAAACTAAACTTGTATTAATTTTAATAACTAAAAAAACTGACAAGGAATAGATTTACTATATTAATTAACTGATGCAGAATAAAACACAAATGAAGGTCTAGCACAAATGGTTAAGGCGTATAACTGTGGGATAGGAGGTCCAGGGTTCGAGTCCCAGTTGGGACGTTTTAGCTAATAATATTTTTGAATTTTTTTTTTTGGAATTTAACTTCTCAGACCAAAAGAGTCTGAGATTTTAAGCAGAAACAACAAAACAAAATAAGCTAATAACAGCTAAATCAAATAAGCATTTAAACAATAAATCAAGGGAAAGAAGCAGTACTGAATAAACAAACCGAGATAAGCTACTAAGCAAATAAGCTATGACTAAATAAGCTAATAAAACTGATTATACGAAAAATAAACTAAAGCAAATCCAAACAATAAGCAACCAAAACCAAATCAACTAAATAAGCTAAATAAACCTATAGGCTGAATCAAATAAGCAAATAATCAAACTTAAACTTAATACCACGTGGACAAGCAAAATAAGCAGATTAAAGCCAACCGAATCTAAAACAAAACAATAAGCAGATCAACTGTCTAAACCAAGCTAATAAGCAAATAAGATCTAACACTATTCCAAATAAAAAACAGATAATAACAAACTCAAACTTAAGCAGATCCAACCTATATCGAACCGAATACAACGCAAGCAGATAAAACCGTAACATAAACCGAATCAAATAAGGAGATTAATATTAAACTAAATTAAAACTTAACAAAAAATAAAAAGAAGAGTAGAACCTTGTGTCGATTTCCGTTGAGCAGAAGGATGCCGCTGAGCCTCCTTAATGACTAAACCGAACACCACCTTAAATCATCAACTCGAACCAAAGATCTTCAAGAACCAGATTTTTGTTTTTTAATAAAATTCCAGTGGGAAGTTTATTTCCCTTCTTTCTTTTTACTTTTTGATGATTATAATAAAAAAACTGATAATAATAATGGTAACAAAATAGATTAAAATTTAAATAGCCAGAAACTTTAAAGAGATGCAAGACGAGACGAAATTAAACTGAAAATTGAAATTTCATTAATATTAAAACTGATTACAATACTTGAAAAATTTTTTTACATTAAACCTAAAATCTATTTTTCAGAAAATAAAAACTAAACTAAAAAGAAAGGCACCAAATACAGAATGATTGGGGGGGTTTTTATAGCCAACCCCCAAGGCTTCTTCATGAAGCTTCGAGAGTAATAAATTAAATATGAGCCGTTCTTTATTCTTTTCTCTCTCATTCTCTTCATCTACGGTGGAAAAGACATCAATCATCACTTGGATCGCCAGGCTGGCAGATTTGTGTTACTTGTGCTTGTTTTATGCTGAGGTGGAGGATGTTTATTGGATGAGGTAGTGGTGGTGATGTGGGTGATCCAATCAAAAGAGGGGATTTAGCCACGTATGATTTGGACCACCTTATTCTTCCCGAAAACCATGGGGATTTAATACCCAACCGTGTGAATCACACGATTCAGTAAAAACCCCCAATTTTTAGTGGGTAATTTATATGATATGGGAATTAGGGTTTTTGAGATTGGTAAAAAGCTGTGTGAGTTTATTTGGGAGAGAGAGGTGAGAGTGGGTGAATTGGTGCTTTGTTATTATCGAAACAAAAATGAGGAATGGGGTAAATAATTTACGTTTTATAAAAAAAACGTGTGAGTGGGAGTGAATACGTGTGTGATGAGTTGGTGTTGACCAGGTTTTGTATCAAATCAAGTGAATAAATATTCATTATTTTTCACCGTCCATTGTAAATAATCAAATGGGCTTGGCCCAATTTGTTAAAAACATTTCATCCGTATGTTAAGACATGGGCTCTTGTTGGGCTTTAAGTGAAAAGTGGTTTTACTTGTTTTTGCTATTGGGCTTTTAAGCCCAATAGCTCCAATGTGGGACCCACAAGCTCGTTAAACTCCATATAAGATTAAATCCGCTAAAGACGAGCTCGTTATTGGCTTTCTTGATCTTTTCTTCAAAATCGTGTCGATTTTTCCGGTTATCGTGATCTTAGGCACACTTTTGGTCTTTGACTTTGTCTTGGTCTCTTTCTTGGACTTTTCTTCAACATTTGACCATGAAATTCCGTGTTTTCTTTCCTTTTGATCATTTGTACTTATTTTACACAAAAACACAAAACCACGCGTAATTCTGACTTTTACGATATTAAACACATGATTAGGTCTTGTTTTTCCTTGATTTTAGTGGCAAAAGGATAAGTGTTTACACACTTATTAAATCCCCTACACTTGACCATTGCAATGACCCCATGCAATGCATAGTTTTAAAGCATTAAGTTACATTTTTCTCATAATTAATCCATCTCGGCCTTTATTAAGATATGCAATTATTACTATGATGAAAAGATAAAGACAAAAGTTATAACAATTTATTAACTTGGAAATTATTTGATGGAAGAAACTTGTAAAGAAATCTAAGACTTAAATTAGGGCTTTGGTGTCATGAATATTAATCACCCTCAAGTTTCACGTTCCCCATGCCAAGCTTAAAAACGAGATCATTGTTTACCATAAGTCCTCAAGTTAAAACCACTTATATAAGACAATTGTGTAGTACTCTTTCTCCAAGTCCTAAGTTGAATCTCTAGCTTTTATTGATTGTCATTCACCCGTAGGCTCATTTGACTTATTTGATAATTATTAGTCCAAAAATGAAGGCCAAGCGGTGCAAACCCGACACTCAAAACCTAACCTCGTCCTCAAAAACGTTGTTACTAAAGTAAGCCCACATCAAGGATGATATAACACGATTTGGGGAATAAATTCACGGACCCAAAATTCGGCCAATAGTACTACTTATTAATTATTCCTCCAAATTCATGTAGACTTTATGCGGAGTTTAGCAAGTTCACATCATATACCCTTAGGCTCTTTAAGATGTAAAAATGCTCCTCGTCTATTGTCCACACCCTAAGGCTCCTTGAACGATAAACGAGGGAATTGATTTTTGATCAATTTTTATTCAACACTTACCATGCCATACACCCTAAGACTCTAATGACAAGGTTCGTGCTACATGCCCCACACCCTAAGGCTCCTTGAGGTCATGTCTTAATCTTATTCTTTCTTTATTTATGATATATATATAGTAGGCCAAATTCCGCGGTCCCATGGTCTGAATACCTCCTACTTAGTGGTTATGAGCCACCTAAGTCGGAAGTCCACAACGCTGGCACCCTCAATGTGTTCATGCTTTAATTACAAGGAGAATAAAGATTTGGCTAAGAGTTAAGATATAGAATCGACACCGCAAAAATTCTCATTAAGAAATTAAATATACAAGCGGGAAGAAGGAGCCACAAAAACTCATATAAATAAGAATTAACCCTTAAACTTATTATCAACTGTATCATCTCTCGTTCTCCACAATTTAAAATCTCAAGGAATGAGACTCGTGGATGCTTAGCCTAATAAACCAATTAAGGTCCATATGGTTAAGGATACTAGCTAGAGTAAACTTGGATAAGTAAACTCGGGTTGAGTCAAAATATTCACGACGGGCCTAATGTATCAAAGATATCAAAACTTGTTAAAACCATTTTAATTATTTATTTATTTTTGGCTTTATTCTTGAAATGGAAAATATAAATACGATGTGATGATAAAAGGAAAGAAAATAAAAGAAAATAATACTAGGCCAAAATAGATCAAAAATTTGAAAAACTTTGAAATTTTTTTAAATTTTCCGGTTAAATGGGGTCAAATTCATGGAAAAGCCCACTAAAATTCGATAGAAATCCCCCCTACACTTAATATAAACATTGTCCTCAATGTTTAAGCATGTGGGAGAATAAACTCCCCTACACTTAGGACATTGAGTACGTTGTTTAAATCGAGCTAAGGAAAAGACAACTAAAGTGATTACATTTATTTGTCTTATTTATAAATATGTATGAATCAAAATAGCAAAAACTTATCGGAAGAACCGGGTACACGGGAAACACGGGAACACGAGTCGCGTCAAAAAAACCAAAAGTGGATCATTAAAGCACATGCCCTACACAACATCACAACACAAACAACCTACTTGGCTCCCCCCTACACTTATTGGTGAACATGGGTGAAAGGTAAAAAGGGTGAAAAGGGTGGAAAAGGTAAGAATCTAACCTAGTTAAACGATGCTTGATTTATTTAACACGAGTCTCTAGCTCGACTCGAATTCCCGTATGTCATCATTCAAATGGGAAAATCATGGAAAAACCGAGATTTCCAAGGGAGGAAATTCTCTCCATGATAAAGGGTGAAGCAAAGTCATATAAGGAATACCCTATGAAAATCCACCTGGGTCAAACACATAATTTTCATCACAAAAGGAAATAAACCCCGAGGTGGTAAAATCACGCAAGTCAAAGAAGAGTGGGGTATCCTTAGGCAACGATCTCTTAAATGAAAGGGTAGTATGGTGATATGGCAATGAAAGCACAAAAGTCTCTATTCCGGGGTCAAACACCGGTTCCTTAACGGGAAAATAGCAAGAGGTGTTGACATTTAAGCTCAAAATATCATCAAAATCCAAAGTGGGAAAGTCGTCCTCTTCCAAACTTGATGTGAAAACATAAGTATCGTCGAAGTCATAGGAAAACTCATCCTCGTGAGGAAAATAGGTATTTAGAAAGATAGCTAATCCTCCTCAAATGGAATAACCTCTAAAGTAGGAATGATCTCTAAGAGTGGAGGATCCTCCTCAAAAGTCGTAACCCCCAATTTTGGAATATAAGAGTCAAAGGGAGACTCAAGAATGGGAGGATCACTTATAGAGATAATAGGATCATTAGGCTCACTAGGTGTCTCGTCAAAACCCAAAGAAATGAGATCACTTAAAGAAGTGTCGACACTAAAATTAGCTTCTTCATTTTCTTCAAGAAGTGGATTATCATTTGAAATTTCAAAAAGTGGGTTTGAATGAACCACAAAATCATTAAGGTTAAATCTTTTAGTTTCAAAAGGATTGATAAAACTTTCTTCATTATCAAAATTAAGCACATCAATCATATTGACCGATTCTTTTTCATTTGATTTATTCACCATTTTCCCCATTTTAAACACTTGTTGATCATTGCCAACCCTAAGAATTAATTCCCCTTCGGCTACATCAACTAAAGCTTTTCCGGTTCTTAAGAACGGTCTACCAAGTATTAACAGAATACGAGGATCCATCTCATAGTCGACAACAACAATGTCCATGGGAAAAGTGAATGTACCAACTTGAACAAAAACGTCTTTGGCAATACCAACGGGGTATGCGAGAGTTCGATTAGCTAACTCGAGAGTCATGCGAGTCGGTAAAAGGTCGGGTACTGATAATCGTTTCCATACCGAGAGGGGCATAAGATTGATGCTAGCGTCGAGATCCGCTAAAGCCATACAATCATCAATTTGAGGAAACGAGCAAGGTAACACGAATCGTCCGGGATCTCCTAGCTTTTCGGGAAGCTCTTTGAGAAGAATCGCGGAACAATTCTCATTTAAACGGGTGTTCACGAGCTCAGCCATTTTTTCTTTCTTATTAAGCAAATCTTTGAACATTTTCACAAATTTTGGCATTTGAGCAAGTGCTTCAATAAGGCTTATGTTAACATTGACGTTGGAAATCATTTTCAAAAAGTTGGAAACATGAACGTCATCTTTGGTGACCACTTTATCCTTGTTCAATCTAGACGGATAAGGGATATTGGGTTTAGATGGTGAAGGTTGAGAAGGAGAAGGACTCGCTTCTTGAACAACCTTTTGGTTGGGCTCTTTGGGGAATGGAGGACTAGTACTAAGAGTGGTAGTGGGAGGAATCACCGAAGGGGGAGTAGGATTACTCATTATGACCTCCGGGCCTTGTCTCTCCTTTATAGGCGAAAAGATGGAAGGTCCCACTAAAGTGGCTCCACTTCGAGTATTGATAGCACTCACATTAGCACGAGGGTAATAAGTGTGAAAACACTTATCCTTTTACCACTTATTTCCAAAAGATGAAAAAGGAAGAAAACACGGGCTTTCACGGGCTTTCATCGAAGAAAACGGGAAAAGACGAAGTCAAAAGATCAAGAGTGCAAAAAGAACGAAAGTCCAAGGCCTATTCTGAAGATTTATCGAAGAAAAAGTCTAAAGACGGAAGTTTAATGAAGTCGAAGAACTCAAGTCTAAATTAAAGATGAAAATTAACAAGACAAGTTAAAATCCCGAGACGACGTCGAGAATAGACAAAGAATTAAATCGAGTCGAGAAGACGTAAAGAAAGAAAGAAGATGCAACACATGCACTCCTTCCATTTTTCCTATAAATACCCTCCTAATACACATTAGGAGGGTGGTTAGCTTTTAGTTTTAAGCTTTCATTTTTCACTTTTCTTTCTAGTTTTTAGAGAGAGAAAGTTCTCCACTTTCTCTCACTAAATTTTCATCTTTCTTCTCTTAATCTTTCAAGATTAAGTCCTTTTGTATTGTTGATTTCATTAATCAAGTTAAGTTTAAGCTTTTAATCTTTAATCTCCTTCTACCTTTCTTTGATTTTAGATTAACTTTGGTGCGTAATACATTAAATCCGTGTTGATCTTGATGTTTTTGTGCTTAAAAAGTTAATCTTTTTGTTCATACATAAGCTTTCATTCGATTGAGCTTTAAGTTCCTTGTGCTTATTGGCTTATTTGTTTCTTTTAGCTTATTTACTTTTAAAAGCTTCCTTAAAAAGTTCATCTTTTTATGATTTTATTTAAAGGTTTGCTTATTTTATGTTTGGATAAGTTGTTGATTGTGCTTATTTTGTATATTTCACTTTTGATTCGTGGTAGTTTTGGGTATTAGCTTATTCATAATAGCTTATTACCTAGCTTATTTCGAATCCCATATATATCGGAAAGGGTCTAAACCCCTTTCCGATCGCAGCTTTCCGACCAAGCACCCACACCCCTCTTTCCGATTGTCAAATCGGAAAAGGGTTTCTGGTTATTCCGATTAGCGCCTCCAATATTCGGATCCACCATATCATATTAGAGTTTCGGGCATATTCCGATTGTATGAATTTTTTCTGGATTCTGACTGGGGGGCTTGTCAACATTCCGATTGGGTTTGTTTGTAAACATTCCGATTGGGATCTTTTGTGATATATTCCGATTACTTAGTTTTTATGATATTCCGATTTGCATTTTCTTCAAACATTCCGACAGCCTTGTTCCTCAACATTCCGATCACGATTGTTCCCCAGTATTCCGACAAAGGGGATCTTTGTTATTCCGATTGCCTTATTCCGACCAAACATTCCGACGGGTGTAGTTTGCATATTTCGATGGATTTAGTTTCTTGTTTTTACAAAGTTTCTAAGTGTTAGTTTTATTTAGTGTTCAAGTATTTTTCTAATATTGCCTTTAAGTTTTCACACATTTATTTTTAACTCGTTATTTTTAGTATAATCTTTAAACTTCTACTTTACTCAACGACACTTACTTATTTGCTATTAGTTTGAAATAGATAATCAACCAAACCATTCTCTTGTTCACCAAAAGACAATTGAGTCACACTTTAGACCGGTATTCAATCCGAAAAGATCGGACGATAAGATTTTATACTTAGCCAAAAGCCAAGTATTAAATGGCGCCGTTGCCGGCTCTTTTCGTAAAGATTAACGGTTTTCTGTGAGAGACGCGTTGCTTTTTGGGATCCGTTCACTTGTGAGCTTTATTTTCTTGCTTAAAAAATTCAAAAAAACCATAAAAATTAAAAATTGATAAAAATCCATAAAAATTAAAAATTATAAAAATCCAAAAATATTTTATCTTTATTGTGTTTATATATTGTCTTTGCATTTGGTATTGTTTTCTTTTGCCTTTGTAGGTGTATGCGTACTAGATCTTCTAATTATCAAGAGCCCGAGACTCGAGAAGATTTAAGTATGTCAGGTGTTAACAACAATAATAATCCACCGCACCTCAACAATAACAACAATGTTCTTCCACAGCCCGATCTTCGGACCATGGAGGAGCTTTGTCAACCTACCATGTTTGGACGAGGAGGACCGATTGCGCCGATGCAAATCACGGCTCCTGAGTTTTTGTTGAAGCACCACATGATTCAGCAAGTGCAAACTAACCCATTCCGTGGATTGCCTGATGATGATGCCAACAAACACCTCGACAAGTTCATTACAATCACTCAAAGCATGAAGTTGCCCGGTGCCACAATGGATGTTCTTCGCCTACAACTCTTTCCAAATACTTTATCACATCACGCCGAGAAATGGCTTGATCGTCTTCCAAAGAATTCTATTCACACTTGGGATGACATGACTCAACGCTTTTTGTCGCGCTACTTTCCACCATCCATGGTCACGAGCCTTCGCAATCAAATCAGCGGTTTCATGCAAGAACCCGATGAATCTCTTTTTGATGATTGGGAAAGATATAATGTCTTGATTGATCGTTGTCCAAACCACAACATGCTTCCCGTCACCCTAATTGATACTTTCTACAACGGTTTGACTTTTCGTGATCGTGATACGATTAATGCAGCCGCCGGTGGCACATTTATGAAAAGGAGACCCGAGGAGTGTAGAGAGCTTATTGAAAACATGACTACTCACCACAAGAATTGGGATTCATCCGCATCCTCAAGATCTAACCCGAGAGTCAATGTTTCTTCTACTACTTCCAATCCCGAGATGACTGAAATTTCTCGACAACTCACTGAGATGAACAAGAATTTCATGACCATGGCCACAAACCACTTTCAACAAGCTAAAGTCGTTGCTATTTCTTGTGACACATGTGGTGGTCCTCATTATTACAATGATTGTCCTTCTACCCAAGGCAATTTTTCTAAAAACGTTAATGCGGCATACGGTACTTATCCCACGGGAGGCTATCAAGCTCGTCCTCAAGGAGACCGTAGCTTGCTAAGTTATCGTTCAAATAACTATCTTGCTCCACCCGGTTTCCCTTCTCCAAACCAAAACCAACAACAAAGCTATAACCGAAACAACCAATCCCAACCTCGTGCTAACAATCAATATCAATCCCAAAGAAACCCATACCCAACTCAAGGAAATTCTCAAGCTTACCAAGCTCCACCTCTCAATCAATCGATGGCATTGAATCAAGACGTCGAGACGTTCATGAAGACTAATCGAGAGATGGTGACGAATCTTCAGAGTCAATTTGTCAACTTGAAGAATGACATGGCGAAACAAGGGAGCGATATTCGAGCCGAGCTGAGGAATGACATGGCAAAACAAAGCAATGAGATCCATGCAGACATCAGAGACTCTTTCAGCACTCATGCGCTTAACATACGTGATATGATCGGTTCGTTCATCCAAGGTAATCAACCCTCTTCTTCGGGTACTCTTCCGAGTAACACCGTTGCGAATCCAAGAGGGGAGATGAAAGCAATCACCACTCGTAGTGGAAAAGGTTATACGGAACCCGAGCTTCCTACACCTCCACCCGTGATTGTGAACAAGGAAAAAGAGCAACTTTCCTCACCTCCTTTGCCTTTTACCCCCATTTCCCCACCACCCATGGTTGTGAGTGATCCTACTTCTCTAAAGCCTTCTTCTTCATCCAATATACCTTATCCTTCAAGGTTGAGGAAAGAGAAGTGTTGGAAATACGTTTTACGTATTAGAAAGGATCGGTCACTCCAACAATAGTCCATGTTATAGCTCGTAGTTTAGTTATTTACATTTATCAAACAAAGCCCAAAACCGAGCCCATGGATTGTATGGGCCGGCGGCCTAATGTAAACCCAAGCCCATTTCATGGGCTTGGGTATATAAACCCTCTCCTTTGATGGAGAGGGTGGTGTGGTTTCATAATTTTCACATAGTTCTTCTTACTTTCTCTCTCTAGCTTTGTGTGAAATCCACCATCTCTCTATCTCTTTCTCTCTCTAAAAACATAAGCATAGATTTACAATCCTACAAATGGTATCAAGAGCTTGGGATGAAATAGAGGTTTGTTTTTAGTGTTGCATATGTTCTTATAAACATTTCGTAGATTGTTGGTTTGTTTTTAGCCGAATCTTCAAATTTTTTTGGTGTTTGATCGAAGTTTAAAGTAGTGTAACATAGGGATTCGTGTTAAACTGTTCTTGGTATCTTGGTTTTCATTAAAACATCAGTTTTCTTGGATCAAAAGTGCAAAAAAGGTTGTGTTCTTCATTCCGAAATTCTAGCAGAAACATCCATCGGAAAGTACAAATTGTACTTGGGCTTCCATCGCAATAACCTTACCATCGGAAAGGGTTTGGTTCTACATTGCGATCGTTGGATTTTTATTACTTATTCCGATCAGGCATTCCGATCGTGCTTTGCGATCTGGGATTCCGACGGGTATAAGGAAGTATTTTAAGTCGTTACTCTGCTTGAATTTTGTCAGCTACTTTGCGATCTGAGCATTGCGATCTGAGTATTCCGATAGGTTTTGCGATCTGAGTATTACGATAGTTCTTTGCGATCTGAACATTTCGACCGCTCTGCATTGCGATCTAGGCATTCCGATACCATCATCATTCCGACAGGGTTACATTACGATCTGGTATTCCGATTTGACATTCCGATCAAGTATTCCGATACCATCATCATTCCGACAGGGTTACATGACTTGGAATTTTTGGTTTATTGAGAACATATTTTAAGGGATTTTAACATTGTTTCTCGACTTCAACACAAAAACACTTCACCTTATTTCATTGTTCGATCAACTTTGTAAATCTTAACTTATTGAAATGGAGTACACATCTCTTACGGATAAGTCCATCCTCTCGGGTACGGATAATCGTCCACCAATGTTGGTGAAGACTATGTATGAGGAATGGGCTTCCCGAATGGAACTTTATATGTTAAACAAGGAGAATGGACATCTAGTTTGGGCATCGGTGCTCAATGGACCATTAGATTATGGTACTGTGACGGAAGGTACGACCACTCGTCCTCGCACAACGGGTGAGTTGACTGGAGATATGAAGATTCAAGATAAATGTGATAAGTATGCTACAAACATCATTCTCCAAGCTCTTCCTCCAGATGTCTACAAACTCGTCAGCAAACATAAAGTTGCCAAAGAGTTATGGGATAGAATTCGTGTTCTCATGCAAGGCACCTCGTTAACTAAACAAGAACGAGAGTGTAAGCTTTATGATACTTTTGATAAGTTTGCCTATGTGCCAGGGGAGACTCTCAATGACTACTATCTGAGATTTACCCTATTGTTGAATGAGCTAAATATTTATGGCATGGCATTTCCTACCTTTCAATTGAACACCAAGTATTTGAACACTCTTTCTCCAGAATGGAAAAAATACGTGACGGATGTTAAATTGGCTAAGGACTTGCATAACACCAATGTGGATCAACTTCAAGCTTTTCTTCAACAACACGAATGCCATGTGATCGAGGCTCGGTTGTCTACATCTCAAGTTCATGATCCACTTTCAATGTATGCTTCTCAACAAAACATGGCTTATACTTATCAACAACCATCATACTTGCAGCAGCCACCACCACACATCTATCAGCAACCACAGCAACCATCTTATCAACCACCAATGATGCCACAGCAAGAATATCAACAAAGTGTTCATCAACAATCTTTTCAACAGCAACCACCATATCAAACATCACCATCACAAGCCAACACTTCTCCATTGGGTTATACTCCTCAGCAAGGATGTTTTCCAATAGAAGCACAATCAGCACAAGCTTTCTACTCTAATGAACTTCCACCAATCCAAGCACCGGTCTTTACCCCAAATGATACGCCGGCTGATGTACTAAACCATCTCACCGCTTACTTGTCAAAACTTGTTGCAACTAGAGGATTTCCACCAACAAACAATCAGCTCCGCACCTCATCAAATCCTCGACAACAAGCCACTGTTCAAGATGGTCAAGTGACGGTGCAACCTATTCAGGGAAGGCAAAATTCATATGGACCTCCTACAAGGACTGGAACAATCAAGCTGTGAATTCTCAAGCTAGTGGAAATGGGAGTCCTATTGGTCCTAAGAAGGTTGTGACTTGCTACAATTGCCGAGGACAAGGTCATATGGCTAGGGAATGCACTCAGCCAAAAAGGAGAAGGGATGATGCATGGTTTCGTGAGAAGATGTATTTGGTTGATGCTCAGTCTAAGGGGAAGATTTTGGATTCAGAGGAGTTGGCATTTCTTGCAGACCCAGGGGCAGCAGATACTGAAGGCATTGCAGTCGTCTCTACTTCTAATGCAGCTTATCAAGCAGATGACCTTGACGCATATGATTCTGATTGTGATGACATTCACTCTGCCCAAGCTGCTCTCGTTGCTAATCTCTCTCACTACGGTTCTGATGTCATCAGTGAGGTACCAACCACATCTAATAATATTGATGATAACCAACATCAAGTTGGGCATGAAAATGACAACCTCGAACAGCATTCGGGAACTAGTAACTCAAATGATGTGGTACCCAATCCTACACATTTGAGTGAACCTCAACCAAATGCTACGACGGGTATGGAATCTTATGCTCAACATGATTTGGTCATGGTGCCTAAACATATTATTGATCAAATGCATATGGCCCTTAGACAATCCGTAGATACGAATTCCACCCTAACTGCTGAGCTTGCGTTGCATAAAGAAAAGATCAAAACTTTTGAAATGGTCCCTCAAGAAGAGAAAATAACATGTTCTGAATTTGACCAATTTTGTTTTGAAAAGATTGAACACTTGAAAGAAATAGAATCATTAAAAGCTAATCTTTCCAATGAATTAAAAGAAAAAGAGTCGGTTGTCAATGATTTTCAGAAACTTAAAATGGATTTCGAAACTCTCGAGTCTAAAAAGGTTGAATCGGAAATTAATGCTACCAAACTTCTTAAATTCAAAGAACAACAGCTTTTAAAACAATACTCTTCCACAGAAAAGGTTCATCTTTTAACTAAATCATTTAAAGAATTCGAACTTAAGCGTCTTCAAGATTTACCACCTAATCCCGGTTATGCAAAACAAGCTCAGGAATATATTCCAGGCCTTTATGATATGACCATAATTGGCAAATCGAAAGAAGCACCTTTTGTTCGTAGTACTGAGGAGACACAATCACTTGGGGATGAAACTCATTCTAAAATGCTTTCAAAATTCCATACAATTGATTATGATCAACATAACAAAGATCAATTTTCGAAAAAGACACGCATTCGCTTACAAAAGGAATTAGCATAATTAACAGTTCTTGTGCCCCAAAGTTTGTCAAATGAAAACCTTCCTAGTACGTCTCCTACACTCGTCAAAAAGGATTTAACGAAGTTAATTCCACCGGTAAGTAAGGCGTCCGTTAACTTAAATACGGTTCACCAACACTTAGCCGATTTTGACAAGGTCATTTTGGAACGTACGACGGCCACGGCCATAACGGAAGGTGAATGGAACTTTGAGCACACTAGAGCTGCATTTCGAGATGAAATTGTTCCGTTTGTAAACAATGTTAAAGCTTGTCTTCGTAATATTGATCAAGATTTGTTTTTGGAAATAGAAGAAGTTAGACGTGTTTTCAATGAAATGGAAGATGCTTATGAAAACAGTTTACTTGAAATAGAACGGGTTTCACGCCATAATGATCTGCTTCTGAATCAAGTGATGTCTCATGATATAGTTTCTGTCTGTGTGAATACAAGTGTTGATAATGATTCTATTGTGCATAATGTTGAATCTGTGGATACTGTGATAGATAGTACTTGTCACGAATCTGACGCTGAATTTTTAAAGCTTCAAGATTCATATTCTTCGCTTTCAAAACGTTTTGATGAGATTCAAACACATTGTATTTCGCTTGAATGCAAGAAACAATTTATTCAAGAAATCTTTGAAACGTCATTCGAAGGTGTTAATATCGGTGATGCAAATTTTGAAAAGAATTTTCGATTGAATTTACAATCAAAACAGCGTCAGCCAAGTGACAACGTTGCTACATCTTTGCCGATAGAAATAGAGAAATCTAAGGAGCTTAACTGTGTGAACGTACTTGAGGCCGCTGAGAATTTTAAACTTGATCTAGACAATCGAGTTTCCAAGATTTTGTCCAAAATTGATAACTTAAAACAGAAAAATACACGACTCTTCGATTCAGTACAGCCCGCATGTGTTGATACCACTGCACAGAATCAATCATTGATTGAACAATTGAATCGAAAGTCGGTAGATATATCTGATTTGAGGGACCAAATTTGTGATAAGCACCTGGTCTTGGCTGAGTTAAAGGAAGCACTTCGTACTCTCAAAGGTAAGAATGTTGTGGATAACGCAGCCACTATCTCAGCATCGTCCTCTAGTGCAATCAAAAGAACCCTTATTGCCGTCACACCACTTAACAAGGGCCCTAGGACGAAACCATCTCAAACTTTGGTCACTAAAGATAAGGCGGAATCAAAACCAGCTTCTAATATTCCCGTGTTGCCTTCTACAGGAGTAAGCACCACTACTAAGGCTCAAAGATCTAAGCTTAAAAGAAACAAGAAGAATGATAGGATCTTTCCCCCATCTAGTAGTCTAGTGAAGAAGAAAGTAGAAGCCCATCCTAGGAATGTTATTTCTGTTTTGAATAAAAAGAATCATGTAGCTAAACCTAAAGGCTCTGCGGTTGTGCAGCGTTCTAAGCCTACTGTGAATTCTAATTTGAAATGTTGGAATTGCAATGAATGTATGTTTTCTAGTCGTCATGATTCTTGCCTTATTGACCATGTGAATGAGATGTATGCCCGGAAAAATGGATTAGAATGGAAACCGACTGGGAAAGTGTTAACCCAAGTTGGTTGGATGTGGCGCCCCACTGGTAGAACTTTCACTATAGTAGGAAATACATGCCCTTTAACTAGGATCACTCCCACTGAAGTGAAGAAAGCGTGCCCTTTAACTAGGAGTACCAAGGCTACCGAAACACAAGCGTATCCTTTAACTAGGAACACTAACACTACTGTAGGAACCAAGTACCCTTTAAATAGGTCTACTCCCACTGTAGTGCCCGTGAATAATCCAAAACCTAAGAAAGTTGGAACAGTAAAACCTGTTAGTGCTAAAACTCACATTAGAAAACGCAGGAAATCTAAGGGTCTCAAAATTGTTAGCAATTCTGATAATTCTATATCTGTATCTGCTAACACTCCGGAACCAATAGTTTCCAATGCATTGTCTACTGTTGTTATTGAAAACAGGTGGTCCAAATTGTTCTCTGGTATTTGGACTCTGGTTGCTCCAAGCATATGACGGAGATCGCTCTCAGCTCAGAAATTTCGTCAGCAAGTTTCTTGGTACGGTTCGATTTGGAAATGATCATATTGCAAAGATAATGGGTTATGGTGAATATCATATTGGGAATGTTATAATTTCAAGAGTGTATTACGTGGAAGGTCTTGGTCACAACTTATTTTCTGTGGGACAATTTTGTGATGCTAACCTAGAAGTTGCTTTTCGAGAGCATACCTGCTTCATTCGTAATTTGGAAGGGGTTGATTTATTGAAAGGTACTCGAGGGAATAATTTGTATACTTTGTCTCTACAAGACATGATGGCCGCTTCTCCCGTATGTCTTCTCTCCAAAGCATCGAAGACTAAGTCATGGTTATGGCATCGACGGTTATCTCATCTTAACTTTGACGCTATTAATCACTTGGCGAAAAACGAACTTGTTCGTGGTCTTCCTAAACTATCATTTCACAAGGATCATTTGTGTTCCGCGTGTACAATGGGGAAAAGCACTAAGAAATCTTACAAACCCAAGACGGAAGACACCAACCAAGAGAAACTTTATCTGTTGCATATGGATCTTTGTGGGCCAATGCGTGTTGAAAGTCTTAGTGGCAAAAAGTACATCCTCGTCATTGTCGATGATTACTCTCGGTTTACATGGGTGAAATTTCTTAAAGCAAAAAATGAGGCACCTAAATTCATCATCAGATTTCTCAAGATGTGATAGGTGTGTAAACACCCATCCTTTTACCACTTAATTCGGGCTAAAACGAGACCAAAACACGTATTTAATATCATTTGTTTGGAATTATGCGTGGTTTTTGTGTTTATTGTGTTTTCAGAGCCAACCGGGTGAATATTAAAGAAAACATGGGATTGCACGGGTTTTACTGAAGAAAAAAACTCAAGATAAAGTCTATCGTCCAAGAGATGCAAAAGATTTGAAGTCACTGGGCCTATTCGAAGATTTATCGAAGAAAAGGACCAAAGATGGAAGGTTTATATAAGTCGAAGAAACTCAAGTCTATTAAACGAAGAAATTAAAAGACGAGTTGAATTTAATCGACGACAAATCCCGAATCAGAATCGAAAACGGAAACTTTTCTGAAAAGACGAAAAGACAAGAAGAACGGGAGAAAGCCCACTCACCAACCAAAGGACAAGGCTATAAATAGCCTTCCCCTCACACATTTTAGACTAGCTTTTATTTTTCTCTTCTTCCCCACTTTTCTTCCTGGTTCGTAGAACACCATCACCACTAGGGTGATTGGTGATTTTTATCTTTGTCTTTACAATCTTGTAATTTTAATCTTTGTTTTACCTTGTCAGAACATTAATCAATCAATACAAGTTCTTGTTTAATCTTTCATTTCATCTTGTTCATCATCATCTTTATCTTCAAGTTTTTAAGTTTTCATTTTCTTGATTTGATCTTCAAAAGTTGTTTGGATTTATGTTTTTATTAGTGGGATTCGTTGCTTATGATGTCTAAATGATTTGTGTTTAAATTGGTAAAACCTTTTTAAGTATTTGGTTTGATTTTGATTAAAATCATTGCTTCCGTGTTCTTCGTGACTGCTACTGTATCTGGGTTTCATAACTTCCGAATCAGCTAAAAAGTTCCGAATGAAGCTTTCATTCGGAAGGTTCCGAATAAGTCTTTAAGTTCCGAATCAAGCTTTCATTCGGAAGTCTCAAACTTCCGAATCAAGAAGAAGTTCCGAACCAGTTATTTCCGAATCAAGAAGAAGTTCCGAACCAGTTCTTTCCGAATCAGCAAGTTCCGAATCAACCTTCATTCGGAAGGTTCCGAATGAGCAAGTTCCGGATGAGTGAATAGTACCTTCCGAATCAGATAGTTCCGAATCAAGGTTTAAAGTTCCGAATCAGTTATTTTTGGGTATTTTAAAGTTACTATTTTACTGTTGTTGTTTTACTATTTCTTTACTCATATTTCACAATTTACATTTTAACTTTAATTTTAATTTGAACTTTAAATTTTAAACCAAGTCTTAGTTAATTATAATTAAAGTAATTATTTTTGATTTAAACTTTCATTTCCACTTTTTATTAGATTAGAAAACCAAACCCCTTTATTTAGTAACCAAGAACAATCATTCCACTTAAGACCTAGATCAATTCGAGAGGATATCGAGAGTAAAATTGAACCTAGCAAAAACCGAATATCAAATGGCGCCGCTGCCGGCTCTTCTCGTTAAGATCAAAAGTTTTTTGTGAGAACTTGGATTTTGGGATCCGTTCCCCGTGAACGTTACTTTTTCAAAACTTTTCAAAAACAACTAAAAAATATAAAATTTTCAAAAATCCTAAAAATTAAAAAAAAACACAAAAAACCAAAAATATTTTTGCTTTGTTTTTCTTTGTTCGTTCTTTTGCAGGTGTATGCGCACTCGATCCACGTCTTATCAAGAGCCCGAGCCTCTCGATAACTTAGACATGGCTGGTGTACAAAACAACAATAACATACCACCTCCGAACAACAATAATAACAACAACAACCCGCCTTTCAACAACATGAACAATAACAACAACAATGAGCACCTTCCGGATAATCGCCCAATGATTGAATTGCTGCAAGCTCATGTCGATGGCAACATGGATCCAATTGTTATTCCACCAATTGCCGCCAACAATTTCGAGTTAAAGTCAGGCTTTATCCAGATGGTCTCAGCTCAACCATTCTTTGGACGAACCATTGATGACCCACACGATCACATCAAGAGATTTCTACAACTCACGAACACGGTCAAGTTCAATGGTGTTCCACAAGAAGTGATAAGGTTACAACTTTTTCCCTTTTCTTTAGAGGGACAAGCCCGGCATTGGCTTGCTAAGGAACCGCCACAGAGTATTCTCTCGTGGACGGATTTGGAAACAAAGTTTATCAACTACTTTTTTCCACCCTCTCGTACTACCGCTTTGCGGAATGAGATTATAACCTTTGAACAAAAGTACGACGAGTCATTCAGTGAATCTTGGGATCGCTTTAAAGATCTTTTAAGAAAATGCCCACAACATGGTTTTACCAAAGTTCATCAAATAAATACTTTTTACAATGGTTTAAGCATAAATGACCAAGATTCACTGAATAGTGCTTCGGGGGGTAATCTATTGGCTAAGACTTCCAATGCTGCTTGGGATATCATTGAGAACAAGTCTCGTGTGCAAACCAAGAGCGTTAGGACCAATGTTGCTAGTGCTAGCACTAATGACAGCGACAAGCGATTAGACAAAATCACTACGCTTCTTGAATCGCTTGTCACCCACACCGTCAGCAACAACAACAGCAACAACGCCAAAAATGCACAAGTGAACGCTGTCAGCCAACCTTGTGAGATATGCGGTGGTCCCCACTCTTACACAACTTGTACCGCCACCCAAGATTACCCTGCTGAGAATGTGAATGCGGCATATGGCACCTACCAACAACCTGCTTATCAAGCTAGACCTCAAGGTGACCGTAACTTGCTTAGTTACCGCAGCAACAACTATCTTTCACCACCTGGCTTTCCTCCTACCAACCCAAACCAACAACAAAACCTTAACCGCCCTCCTCCACAACAACAACAACCTCGACAACCATACATCCCACCTCACAAGCAACAACAACCACCTCCACGTAACAATCAAGTCTACCAACAACCTGTTTACCAACCACCTGCATACAATGCTCCTCCCAACCAAGCCACCACTGCATTACACCAAGAGGTTGCAACCTACATGAGAACCAATGATGTGATAGTGGGAAATCTCCAAGAGGAAGTGCGCAATTTGAAGGCAGATTTGGTCAAGCAAGGAAATGATTTGAGAGCTGACATGAGAAACACGTTGGATAGCCAGACTACTGATCTGAGGAACATGATGGCTAGTTTCTTCCAAGGTAATCAACCCTCTTCTTCGGGTACTCTTCCGAGTAACACCGTTGCGAACCCAAGAGGGGAGATGAAAGCAATCACCACTCGAAGTGGCAAAGGTACTACGGAACCCGAGCTTCCTATACCTCCACCGGTGGTTGTGACTAAGGAGAACGAGTCGCCTGCTCCTATTCCTCCTCCTTCTCCTTCCCCAATTTCTCCACCTCTTCTTTCTACCCCTCCTCCACCCGTGGTTGTGAGTGATCCTATTCCCTTAAAGCCTTCTTCTTCTTCCAATATACCTTATCCTTCAAGGTTGAGGAACGAGAAGCAAAAGAGCAAAGATGATATTCAAGTTTCGAACTTCCTAAAAATGTTCAAGAAACTGAATTTCAATATCTCCTTCGCTGAGGCTCTCGCTCACATGCCCAAGTATGCCAAAATGTTTAAAGATCTTCTGAGCGACAAGGAAAAGCTCCTCGATCTCGCCAACACCCAACTTAATGAGAACTGCTCTGCAGTGCTCTTAAGGAAATTGCCAATCAAGCCTGGTGATCCGGGTCGTTTTCTTATCCCTTGCAATTTCCTGGGAGTAGAGAATTGCATGGCCTTAGCCGATCTAGGTGCCAGTATTAATCTCATGCCTCTAAGTGTTTGGAAGCAATTATCTCTCCCAGAGCTAGTCCCCACCAAAATGACTTTGGAATTGGCCAACCGTACGGTTGCTTATCCAGTGGGGATAGCCGAAGACGTCATTGTTGGAGTCGACAAATTCACCTTCCCTGCCGATTTTGTTGTCGTCGACTACGAGATGGACCCCCGTGTGCCACTCATTGTTGGTCGTCCATTCTTGAGGACCGGTCGCACTCTCATTGATGTTGAAGCCGGTGCGCTTATCATGAGAGTGGGTGACGATAAAGTAGTCTTCAACATGGGAAAGTTATCTAAACAGCCTTCTTCTTCCGAGAGTGTTAATTGTATTGACGTTCTTGATGAGGCTTGTGAAGAACACTTCAAGGATGCTTGTAAAAACATTCCTACCTCTCTTCCCAATGTTGAGACCGTTTCCTCTATCGACTCATCACTATCTCTCTTTGGAGAAAGTGATTTCCTTTGGAAAGATTTGGAAGCCACCTTGGAAGATGTGAAGCAAGAAAATGACGCTTCTACTGCCAATTGGGATGACGATCTTAGTTTCATTGCAAACCTCCTCAGAGAAGACAACCCTTCCCCTCCATCTCCCACTATTATTGCTATCGAGACTCCGACTTCGAATACGCCTCCCGTCGAAAATCCTCCGGATTTAGAACTTAAGGAGTTGCCGCCCCATCTTGAGTATGTATTCCTCGAAGAAGAGAAGAAGTCGCCAGTTATCATTGCTAAGGATTTGAAGGATGAAGAGAAAGCCCGACTTGTCGCTGTGTTGAAAGATCATAAGAAGGCTATCGCTTGGAAAATCTCGGATATTCGTGGAATTGATCCTCACTTCTGCACACACAAAATTCTCATGGAGGACGACTATAAGCCCACTATTCAAAGCCAACGAAGGGTGAATCCAAAAATCCATGAAGTCATCAAAACAGAGGTTATCAAACTTCTTGATGCGGGTATGATTTACCCTATTTCGGATTCACCGTGGGTTAGTCCAATCCATTGTGTGCCCAAGAAGGGCGGAATAACCGTTGTTCCCAATGAACACAACGAGTTGATTCCCACTCGTCTCGTTACTGGGTGGAGAGTTTGTATAGACTACCGCAAACTCAATGATGCCACGAGAAAGGATCATTTCCCTCTACCTTTCATGGACCAAATGCTTGAACGATTAGCCGGTAATGAATATTACTGCTTTCTCGATGGTTTCTCGGGTTATTTTCAAATACCCATCGATCCCCAAGATCAAGAGAAGACTACATTCACTTGTCCCTATGGCACCTTCGCTTACAAAAGAATGCCTTTTGGCTTATGTAATGCGCCCGGGACTTTCCAAAGGTGTATGTTAGCTATCTTCCATGACATGGTTGAACAAACCATGGAAGTCTTCATGGATGATTTCTCGGTCTTTGGGGATTCCTTCTCTGCTTGCCTTGCCAATTTAGAACGTATGCTAAAGCGGTGCGAAGACACTCGCCTTGTTCTAAATTGGGAAAAATGCCATTTTATGGTAAAAGAAGGCGTCGTGCTTGGACATAAGATTTCGAAAGCCGGTCTTGAAGTAGACCGTGCTAAAGTTGATGTTATAGCAAAGTTGCCTCCACCTTCCACTGTGAAGGGTGTGAGAAGTTTCTTGGGTCATGCGGGCTTCTACCGTCGATTTATCAAAGATTTTTCTCAAATCGCTCGCCCGATGACCCACCTCTTGGAAAAAGATACTCCTTTTATCTTTTCCAAAGAGTGCCTTGAAGCCTTCAACTCGCTTAAGGATAAGCTAACTAAGGCACCCGTCTTGGTTACCCCTAATTGGGAGCTGCCTTTTGAGTTGATGTGCGATGCTAGTGATTTTGCTATTGGAGCGGTTCTTGGACAAAGAGTGAAAAAACACTTCCAACCGATCCATTACGCTAGCAAGACAATGACTGGGGCACAATTGCATTATACGACAACCGAAAAAGAGCTTTTAGCTGTTGTCTATGCTTTTGAAAAATTCCGCCCCTATCTTGTCCTTTCTACCACCATTGTGTACACCGATCATTCCGCGCTGAAGTACTTGTTGACAAAGCAAGATTCCAAACCAAGACTTCTTCGCTGGGTTTTGCTGCTCCAGGAATTTAAAATCGAAATTCGCGATAAAATAGGAGCAGAAAACCTAGCCGCGGACCATCTTAGTAGACTTGAGGATCCATACCAAGGGGATCATCCGACCAAAGAAATCAATGATTCTTTTCCCTTGGAGACCTTAATGTCTATAAACTCGAAGCCGAATGAAACCCCGTGGTTTGCGGACTTTGCAAACTACTTGGCGGGTGGAATTCTCAAGGAAGGGTTGACGTCCCAGCAAAAGAAAAAGTTCTTTACCGACATCAAGACTTACTTTTGGGACGACCCTTACCTATTCAAACAATGTGCTGACCTGATTATTCGCCGATGTGTTGATGGACCGGCAGCGTCGGACATCCTTGATGCTTGCCACAAAGGACCCACCGGTGGTCACTTTGGTCCCAACTACACCGCTAAAAAAGTGTTTGATTCGGGATTTTATTGGCCCTCCATATACCGTGACGCTCACGATATGGTCAAAAGATGTGATGTTTGCCAAAAGCAAGGCAAAATCACACATAAAGACGAGATGCCTCAGAATTTTATTCAAGAGTGTGAAATTTTTGATGTTTGGGGTATCGACTTTATGGGGCCATTCCCTTCGTCTAAAGGAAACAAATACATCCTTGTAGCCGTTGACTACGTTTCAAAGTGGGTTGAAGCCAAAGCTTTGCCTACTAATGACGCAAGGGTGGTTTGTAACTTTTTGAAGGCTCTATTCGCTAGATTCGGTGTGCCTCGCGCCATTATTAGTGATCGTGGGACTCATTTCTGCAATGATCAATTTGCTCGAGTCATGGCTAAGTACGGTGTAAACCATCGTCTTTCCACAGCCTACCACCCATAAACTAATGGCCAGGCTGAAATATCCAACCGAGGTCTTAAGCGAATTCTTGAAAGGACCGTGGGAGAGCATCGTGCCTCATGGGCTGATAAACTGGATGATGCTTTGTGGGCTTTCCGTACTGCTTACAAGACCCCGATCGGCTGTACGCCTTATCGTCTTGTGTACGGGAAAGCGTGCCACCTCCCCATTGAGTTGGAGCACAAGGCTTATTGGGCGTTGAAGTGGGCTAATTTTGATATAAACAAAGTCGGTGACCTACGCAAGATCCAACTCAATGAGCTGAATGAACTCCGTAATGAGGCTTATGAAAATTCTTTGATCTATAAGGAAAGAACTAAGCTCATTCACGACT
Source organism: Glebionis coronaria (assembly GCA_025667525.1). Classification (NCBI taxonomy): domain Eukaryota; kingdom Viridiplantae; phylum Streptophyta; class Magnoliopsida; order Asterales; family Asteraceae; genus Glebionis; species Glebionis coronaria. The sequence continues at coordinate 26,003,305 of CM046880.1, forward strand.
CCAAGATCAAAAACCGAGAGTTCCATGTTGGAGACAAAGTCTTACTTTTTAACTCTCGGTTGAAAATCTTCTCGGGCAAGCTCAAATCTCGTTGGTCCGGCCCATTCACCATTGCCCAAATTTTTCCATATGGTACCCTCGAGCTCGCTCAACCAAATGGACCAAATTTTAAGGTGAATGGCCAACGAGTGAAGTTGTACTTTGGTGAGGACACCTCTAAGGAGGTGATTCCATCCCTCACCACGTTCCCCATGAACTAATTTTGGGTCGAGTCAGGCTCGTGACTCGGTTATCAAAAACAAGCGCTCCTCGGGAGGCAGCCCGAGTATCTATCCTTTCATGTTTTAATCCCCTAAGTGTGGGGGGGCTTGTATATGCGTTTGTCTTTGTGGTAATGTGATTATAGGGATAAGTGCACTCTTGGAATCTTTGAAGAACCGTGCTCCCGTGTTTATCCGAAATCCGGTTCTATCTCTCAACTATCGTGATTCAATTTTCTTCATACTCACATTTGAAATTGATCACTTTAGTCGTCTCTTCCTTAACTTGAGTTAACCAACGTGCACAATGTCATAAGTGTAGGGGAAACTTTTCCCACATGCTTAAACATTGAGGACAATGTTTATCTTAAGTGTAGGGGGGACTTCTATCGAAGTTTTAAGTGGACTTTTCCATGAAAATGCCTTCAATTAACCGGAAAATCATAATTTTCAACATTTTTCAAATTTTTTATTAACTTTGGCCAATTAGTTGTAATTTTTAAATTTTTATCGTTGCTTTCATATGTATATATTCCGCAATAAAGTCAAAAATATTAATAAAGTGGTGTAGCTAGTTTAGAAACCTTTGACATATTAGGCCCATTGCGTTTATTTTGACTCAACCCGAATAGACTTATCCAAGTTTATTCTAGCTAGTATCCTTAACCATGTAGACCTTAATTGGTTTATTAGGCTAAGTATCCACGAGTCTCATTACTTGAGATTTTAAATTGTGGAGGACGAGAAATGATAGAGTCAATTATAAGTCGGTATTCTTGCACAAGCTCACTTGGTGTAATTATTTGCCTATTCTCCCATCACTTGCTAATAATTTATCTGCAATAAGTAAGGTCTTACGATTTGAAAAGTTACTTAGCTTCTAGCCCAAGATCGTTTAAAAGTTGCTCGGTAATGATAAGAGTTCATAGCCAAGGCATAACTTATGAAGCGGGGCGCGAAGATTGGCGAGTCCGAAAAGGCCCTAACAAGGCATGAGGATTCAATTTTATTGCTGAAGATCCAAAGTGATGTGAAAAGCATTATTCCTAAAGTCAATATGAAGGATCAAGACTCACGACGAAAAGCAATCAACTCCCAATAAGATCATGGAGAAGTCTATCCGAAAAGACCCTAACAAGGTATGAGGATAAATAGATCCAAGTCCGAAAAGGAGGCGGATCGTTGTATCTCAAAATCCCAATTAGAGATTGAAGAAATAATCATGAAGTCGTGGTCAACAAAGTTGGAGTACCCCTCAAAAGTCTCCAAGTGAAGAAATTCTATTATGATGAGAAGACCATTATCTCAAGAACGTCTCTCGAAGATATGAAGTATGAAGTACATGCCAAATATCGGCCCGAGAAAGGTCTCAAATCGTGAACCAAGTTATGCCAAGATATGAACTTTTTGATATCCCGAGAAGCAGTTTTAAGAGATTTTGTCCTTTAGCTAACTATTGATCAAATCGTCCTACTTTGCTTTCAGCCCTAATAAACTATCGAAATAAGTCCAAAAATGCATCTTCATGATCATTCTAAGACAAAAATAAAATATAAGAGATACACCTAGGAATAAGGGAGTTTAAGCATTTAATTAAGCCATGTGTGTAAGTGTTTGAATTGCTAACTAATAATAACAATGATCTCGTTTTTAAGCTTAGTTTGGGGAAAGTGAAACTTGAGGGTGATAAATCTTCGCAGCACCAAAGCCCTAATGTAAGTCATCGATTTCTTTGCAAGTTATTTCCATGTAGCTATTTTCAAATGAAAATGGTTTTCTATTCCCTTGTTATCTTTGAAGTTTTATTTCTTTAATTTTTGTTTAGTAGTATTTTAAATAAGGCCAAGGTTGATTAATTATGAGAAAAGTGTAAGCTTGCTTTATCACTAAGCATTGCATGAGGGCATGGCAATGGTTAAGTGTAGGGGATTTGATAGGTGTGTAAACACCCATCCTTTTACCACTTAATTCGGGCTAAAACGAGACCAAAACACGTATTTAATATCATTTGTTTGGAATTATGCGTGGTTTTTGTGTTTATTGTGTTTTCAGAGCCAACCGGGTGAATATTAAAGAAAACATGGGATTGCACGGGTTTTACTGAAGAAAAAAACTCAAGATAAAGTCTATCGTCCAAGAGATGCAAAAGATTTGAAGTCACTGGGCCTATTCGAAGATTTATCGAAGAAAAGGACCAAAGATGGAAGGTTTATATAAGTCGAAGAAACTCAAGTCTATTAAACGAAGAAATTAAAAGACGAGTTGAATTTAATCGACGACAAATCCCGAATCAGAATCGAAAACGGAAACTTTTCTGAAAAGACGAAAAGACAAGAAGAACGGGAGAAAGCCCACTCACCAACCAAAGGACAAGGCTATAAATAGCCTTCCCCTCACACATTTTAGACTAGCTTTTATTTTTCTCTTCTTCCCCACTTTTCTTCCTGGTTCGTAGAACACCATCACCACTAGGGTGATTGGTGATTTTTATCTTTGTCTTTACAATCTTGTAATTTTAATCTTTGTTTTACCTTGTCAAAACATTAATCAATCAATACAAGTTCTTGTTTAATCTTTCATTTCATCTTGTTCATCATCATCTTTATCTTCAAGTTTTTAAGTTTTCATTTTCTTGATTTGATCTTCAAAAGTTGTTTGGATTTATGTTTTTATTAGTGGGATTCGTTGCTTATGATGTCTAAATGATTTGTGTTTAAATTGGTAAAACCTTTTTAAGTATTTGGTTTGATTTTGATTAAAATCATTGCTTCCGTGTTCTTCGTGACTGCTACTGTATCTGGGTTTCATAACTTCCGAATCAGCTAAAAAGTTCCGAATGAAGCTTTCATTCGGAAGGTTCCGAATAAGTCTTTAAGTTCCGAATCAAGCTTTCATTCGGAAGTCTCAAACTTCCGAATCAAGAAGAAGTTCCGAACCAGTTATTTCCGAATCAAGAAGAAGTTCCGAACCAGTTCTTTCCGAATCAGCAAGTTCCGAATCAACCTTCATTCGGAAGGTTCCGAATGAGCAAGTTCCGGATGAGTGAATAGTACCTTCCGAATCAGATAGTTCCGAATCAAGGTTTAAAGTTCCGAATCAGTTATTTTTGGGTATTTTAAAGTTACTATTTTACTGTTGTTGTTTTACTATTTCTTTACTCATATTTCACAATTTACATTTTAACTTTAATTTTAATTTGAACTTTAAATTTTAAACCAAGTCTTAGTTAATTATAATTAAAGTAATTATTTTTGATTTAAACTTTCATTTCCACTTTTTATTAGATTAGAAAACCAAACCCCTTTATTTAGTAACCAAGAACAATCATTCCACTTAAGACCTAGATCAATTCGAGAGGATATCGAGAGTAAAATTGAACCTAGCAAAAACCGAATATCAAGATGATTCAAGTGCATCAGTCACCCGGGCAAACCAACCCTCCTCCAAGAAGAATTGTGCTATGCCCCCCCAACACTACTGTCCGACGCATTCGTACAGATAATGGAACCGAATTTGTGAATCAAATCTTGCGTGATTATTATGAAGAAGTTGGCATATCTCATGAAACATCCGTTGCTCGCACTCCACAACAAAACGGTGTCGTTGAAAGGCGTAATCGCACACTTATGGAAGCTGCTCGAACGATGCTAATTTACACAAAGGCTCCATTATTTTTATGGGCAGAAGCAGTATCTACAGCAGTGTACACCCAAAACCGGTCACTAATTCGTAAACGCCATGGTAAAACACCTTATGAGCTTCTCCATGGAAAAGTACCAGATTTATCATATCTTCATGTATTTGGTTCTCTTTGCTATCCAAATAATGATGGTGACAATTTGGGAAAACTTCAACCAAAGGCTGATATTGGTATTTTCATTGGTTACGCACCCGCAAAGAAGGCATACCGAATCTACAACCGTAACTCTCGCAAAATCCTTGAAACTATGAATGTTGATTTTGATGAGCTGACAGCTATGGCTTCTGAGCAAAGCAGCTCTGAACCCGCACTTCATGAAATGGGACCCAGTAACATTAGCTCTGGTCTTGTCCCAAACAACCCTACTTCATCATCATTTACACCACCTACTAGGAATGAATGGGATACGTTGTTTCAACCGTTCTTTGATGAATTCTTTACTCCTCCAACTATTGTTGCTCCAGAACCTGAGGTAATAGCTCCGGTAACCGAAGTTGTCGCTCCAGCAACCGAAGCACAATCAGATACATCTGCACCTACAATTGGTCAAGATATACCATCCACAAGTAATTCTCAACCAACACATGTAACAACTACCCACGTCATGCCTATTGATGATGAAGAGGATGATGATGATCACGATTTGGAATTCGCTCAAATGCGTGAACTTCCATTCTTTGGTGTACCATTTCCCGACCCTAATCAAGCCGGGTCGTCCACCTCAGAGGAAGCTTCTTCTACAGTTTACTCCAATCCACGGATTCGTGAACATGACAGCAAGTGGACAAAGGATCATCCTATAGATTCTATTATTGGTGACCCTAATCGTCCTGTATCCACACGAAGTCAGTTACAAGAAAGTGAAATGTTTTGTCACTTTGATGCTTTTCTCACTGAAGTTGAACCTAAGACATGGAAAGAAGCTTTTACTCAATCCTGTTGGATAGAAGCTATGCAAGAAGAACTTAATGAGTTTATACGTCTTGAAGTATGGGAACTTGTCCCATGCCCGGATCAAGTGCAGTTACTCACTTTTAAATAGGTTTACAAGGTGAAACTCGATGAGTTAGGCGGAATATTGAAAAACAAAGCTCGACTAGTAGCTCCTGGATACAAGCAATTATTGGGCGTCGACTTTATGGAATCCTTTGCACCTGTTGCCCGTTTGGAAGCTATTAGACTATTCCTCGCTTATGCAGCCCATATGAATATGATCGTCTATCAGATGGATGTGAAGACGGCATTTCTTAATGGTGAAATCAAGGAAGAAGTCTATGTTCAACAGCCGGATGGTTTTGTGAATCCTAATTATCCTAATCATGTGTACAAGCTTAAGAAGGATCTCTATGGGTTGAAGCAAGCTCCACGCGCATGGTATGATCTATTGTCACAATTCCTCATTACTCAAGGCTTCGCAAAAGGCAAGGTGGATCCCACGCTGTTCATTCAGAAACGAGGTAAAGATATGATTATGGTACAAATATATGTTGATGATATTATATTTGCAGCCTCGACCCAAACCTTATCAGATGAGTTTGGGACACTCATGTCTTCCAAGTTTAAGATGTCAATGATGGGCAAGGTATCATTCTTCTTAGGTCTTCAGATATCTCAGAGTCCCAGAGGCATCTTTATTAATCAATCCAAATATGCCCTTGAATCGCTTAAGAAATATAAGATGGAATCTTGCGACCCCATGGACACTCCAATGGTGGAGAAATCTAAGCTTGATGCAGATCCACATGGAGTTGCCGTTGATCCGACACTTTATCGTGGAATGATCGGTACTCTTCTGTATATCACAGCCAGTCGACCTGATCTTCAGTTTGATATATGTATGTGTGCCAGGTATCAAACTAGGCCTACTGAGTTACATTTAGCTACTGTTAAAAGGATCTTTCGATATCTTAAAGGAACCATTAATCGGGGACTTTGGTATTCGAAGGACTCTTCTATTGCACTAATGGCATATGCAGATGCGGATCACGCGGGTTGTCAAGATACAAGGCGTAGCACGAGTGGAACATTGCAACTACTAGGAGATCGATTAATCAGTTGGGCATCGAAAAGGCAGAAAAGCGCTGCAATTTCAAGTACGGAAGCAGAATACATAGCTATGTCCGGTTGCTGTGCTCAAATTCTTTGGATGAGATCGCAATTAACCGACTATGGTCTAGGTTTCAACAAGATTCCGATGTACTGTGACAACAAGAGTGCAATTGCCTTATGCTGCAACAACGTTCAATTCTCCCGGTCGAAGCATATTGACATTCGCTACCACTTCATCAAGGAGCAAGTGGAAAATGGAGTAATCGAGCTTTACTTTGTCCGATCTGAGTATCAATTGGCGGATATTTTCACGAAGGCTTTAGATCGCGCTCGAATTGAATTTTTGGCCGACAAGCTAGGAATGAGAACCTTCTCGCCTGAGACTCTTAAGGAACTAGCAGATGAAGCGAAAGAATAGTGGTGGTAAAACTATTCTCCGTATCCTTGGTGATCATTTGTATATATTGTTTATATTTTTATCCTCAAAAGCAAAATACAAAAATATAAAACCATATAAAAACCATAAAAATTGAAAAATTCAGAAAAATCCAAAAATATTTTTACTTTATTTTTCAAAGGCATGTCTTTTGGTACGATAATATTTACGGCCTTAGAAATGTTGATTAATATCGACACGGCGCCATAAATAGAGTTCGTACAAAAGTTGTAAATATTTCATAAAACATGCCTAAATGGATTGTAGTTATTTCAGACTGCAACCCGGTTTTCACATTAAAGTCAAGTATTTCTTATGAAAGCTTTGGCTCACAACGGGAATTAATTTTCTCAGGCAAGGTTTAGTTTAAAACCTTGTAAGGGATCACGTTTACTTTATAACTTGGTCTAACACAAATCTATGTACGCCTCAGTGCATTTATTTGTTAAAACAAGAGAAGTCTTGTTTTTATGAAGTTATCATCTCTACACCCATGCTATCTACAATTGGTATCTACATACTCGACGATGCGACTACTCAACCGATGACTACAGCTCTTTCGATAGAACACGGGTCAACAATTGAGGGGGAGAAATTGTCAAGCATTCAGAATCTTCGATGCCGAACGTGCCAAGCTCACTACCTGGTGTCAAGACAACAATACCAATCGTACACTTGGTGTCAAGAGATGACTTCAGACGTGACGAGGCGACCAACATATGCTGACAAGAACCATTTGATCTCATCATATGATGTTCTCATCTATCAGGTCCAACCTTGTCAATTCTTTTTTAATATGGTGAATATGTGATCATGCTACAAATCGATATCATATCTCATACATTTGGTATCATGAAGATAAAACGGACTTGCATTTTTTTCCCAAAACCTTTGTTAAAACTTCATTAAATCAATTGATATTAAAAACATCGATTGGGTTAATATTTTTAATATGGGGGAGAAAATGTGATTTAATATGGGATATTATCACAAATGGTTTGACTTAATGTGCTAGCTCATCCCGACATGTGCGAAATGTTTTCGAATATCGTGGCATATGTTAAGGGGGAGCAAAATGGATTTGCTATATCAAAATGGATTTTCATGGTGACATATACTTACCTTAAACCCATTTATTTCACGACGATGAAGATTGTGGTGACATAAGGATGGTAGGATAGGTTAAGTCCAATGATTCTTCCAGAACCGGAGGAACTTCCCAAGGACATTCCATAGCTAGAAATAGTAGTCCTTAGGAAAGTTGGAGAAAGATTGTGAACGTAGCTGAATGCCGACCAAGTACTTAAGTTAGCACTGGAACAATCACAACAAGGTGCTAGTTATGACGTATTGGTAAGCATTGAAGGGGTTGAAGAATGAAAAAGAATTGTAAAGATAAAGGGTGTAAAGAAAGAAGCCCTCCTTACAACTTTAGGCAGAAACCGGGTCAACACATATGCTATTGAGATCATTTTAATGATTCTCGATATTGAAGACAGACATCATGGACCCAGTGATGCAATGCACAACCCATCCCAGCTAACTCAGATATCTCTCAAAAGGTATTTGTTTTAATCACACGGAGACAACACATTATCTACTGATTTATTCACTCCGAATAAATTGGTATTGAAAAGGTTGCACTCCTCTCCAGCCTCCGATCACTAAAATCCAAAGTGCACGATCGAGTCTAGAGCCATTTGAGATCATCAAATATCTCATTAGGACACACGTTCATATTTCCTTGCTTCTTCACACACTGTGAAAAGTAAGAAAGATTCTAAGAGTCCTACGCAAAATCTTCATGATCTTGCCTGAACATCCGAGTAATACGAAAGTATTTACAATGAAGATGGAAATCCTTCTTGAGTGAATATCAAAAAGCTCATGGTAGGTGACTTGTGCGATTCTTTATGAATCAAACTTGTGATAACTGGAAAGCAACAGCTGTTTAATTCTTAACTGAATTTAAACACGTTCCAGGCCTCTACGCAATATCTTAGTGATCTTGCCAGAACACTCAGAGTGATACCTTAGTGTTCACAGTGATGAGTGGAAATCCTTCTAGTGTTAACCTCAAACAACACTTGGTAGGTAACTTACAAGATTCTATACGAATCAAGCTCGTGACAACTGGAAAGCAACGATGGTGCGGTTCTTAATTGAATTTCACTTGTTCCAGGAACATGAATTGACGGCTTCAAATCATGTGGATATTATTATCCAAATGATTCACTCTTTATGTTCGCAGTCAGCTTTGGACGGTCGAATAAAGAGAACGGGTTTACCCGCGAAATCCTGTCAGGAAGTTACTTAATTGAAACTATCCGTCACGGGTACGATATCTAATATCGTCCAACGGTCTTCACCGACCGGAGGTAAAATGCTACCGATTTAGAATGAAATGTTCAAAGCCATTTCGTTCGTGTCTACTTATGTTGCGGCATTTGAAGACGGTGGCGTTGCGGAATCCGAGAAGAAGTCGTCCCCGCATGCTTATACTTTATGCACTTAATACCTCTTCTAATTCAAGAAAGCCTAAAAGTTAAGTCTTCCGCTGTATCGAACTCTGAATCTTTCAAGAATTACTAAGGTATAAGTATGTGGGATGTGAGGTCACGAAGAGGCGAAGATCACAAGTGATGGATGCACGAGATCAAGGCAAGAGATTAATGCTCAAGATTGATATCAATGGTCACATCAGCATGTTCACCTGAAAAGAAAAAGAAAAGAAAGACGAAGACTACGAGCTCAAGACAAGCATAGTATGCTAGGGTTATTTTATTATTGTAACTTGGGTAACGCCCTTGTTTGGAGTGACCTCCCTTAGGGGGAGATTGTTAGAAATACGTTTTACATATTAGAAAGGATCGGTCACTCCAACAATTGTCCATGTTATAGCTCGTAGTTTAGTTATTTACATTTATCAAACAAAGCCCAAAACCGAGCCCATGGATTGTATGGGCCGGCAGCCTAATGTAAACCTAAGCCCATTTCATGGGCTTGGGTATATAAACCCTCTCCTTTGATGGACAGGGTGGTGTGGTTTCATAATTTTCACATAGTTCTTCTTACTTTCTCTCTCTAGCTTTGTGTGAAATCCACCATCTCTCTATCTCTTTCTCTCTCTAAAAACATAAGCATAGATTTACAATCCTACAAGAAGCAAAAGAGCAAGGATGATATTCAAGTTTCAAACTTTCTCAAAATATTTAAACAATTGGATTTTAACATCTCCTTTGACGAGGCTCTCGCTCATATGCCCAAATACGCGAAAATGTTTAAAGATCTTCTTAGTGACAAGGAGAAGCTTCTTGACATTGCTCAGACCCAACTTAATGAGAATTGCTCTGCCGTTCTCTTAAGGAAATTGCCACCAAACTTGGTGATCCGGGTCGCTTCTTGATTCCTTGCAACTTCCCGGGAGTAGAGAATTGCATGGCCCTAGCCGATCTAGGTGCCAGTATAAACTTAATGCCTTTAAGTGTTTGGAAGCAATTATCTCTCCCCGAGCTAGTCCCCACCAAAATGACCTTGGAATTAGCCAACCGTACGGTTGCTTATCCAGTGGGGATAGCCGAAGACGTTTTCGTTGGCGTTGACAAATTCACCTTCTTGACGGATTTTGTCGTCGTTGACTACGAGATGGACCCCCGTGTTCCATTAATCGTTGGACGTCCATTTCTGAGGACCGGTCGCACTCTCATTCATGTAGCCGCGGGCGAAATAATCATGAGAGTTGGTGACGATAAAATTGTCTTCAACATGGGTAAGATTTCTAAGCAACCTTATTCATATGAGTGTTAATGCTATTGATGTTCTCGATGAGGCTTGTGAAGAACATTTTCATGATGCTTGCAAAAGTACTCTTTCTTCTCTACCCAATGTTGAGACCGTTGCCTCAATTGCTCCGGCATTGACTCCTTTTGGAGAAAGTGACTTGGATGATTTTGAAGCTAGATTGGGTCCTCTCGATCTTAAGTATGATAATTCGTCCACCGATTGGGATGAAGACATTCGTACTATTGAGAGACTTCTCAATGAAGACCCGTCTTCTCCTCCTTCTCCAAAAGAGGTGACTAATGATGATCCATCGTTAGTTTCACCATCTATTGAGGATCCTCCTACTCTTGAGCTTACGGACCTACCTCCTCATCTAGAGTACGTTTTCCTTGAAGACGACAAGAAGTTACCGGTCATCATTGCTAAGGACCTGAAAGAAGAAGAAAAATCCCGACTTATCGCCGTGTTAAAGAAGCATAAAAGAGCTATCGCTTGGAAAATCTCTGACATTCGCGGAATTGATCCTCACTTTTGCACACATAAAATTCTCATGGAGGACGACTTTAAGCCCACAATTCAAAGCCAACGAAGGGTGAATCCTAAAATCCATGAAGTCGTCCAAAAAATCAAACTTCTTGATGCGGGTATGATTTACCCTATTTCGGATTCACCATGGGTTAGTCCAGTCCATTGTGTGCCTAAGAAAGGCGGAATCACCGTTGTGCCCAATCAAAACAACGAGTTGATTCCTACCCGTCTCGTTACTGGGTGGAGAGTTTGTATAGACTACCGCAAACTCAATGATGCCACGAGAAAGGATCATTTTCCTCTTCCTTTTATGGACCAAATGCTTGAACGTTTAGCGGGTAGTGAATATTACTGCTTTCTTGATGGTTTCTCGGGTTATTTCCAAATACCCATCGATCCCCAAGATCAAGAGAAGACAACATTCACTTGTCCCTATGGCACATTTGCTTACAAAAGAATGCCTTTTGGCTTATGCAATGCCCTCGGGACTTTCCAAAGGTGCATGTTGGCTATCTTCCATGACATGGTTGAGCAAACCATGGAAGTCTTCATGAATATTTCTCGGTCTTCGGGGATTCCTTCTCTTCTTGCCTTGCCAATTTGGAACGTATGCTTAAGCGATGCGAAGACACTCGCCTTGCTCTGAATTGGGAAAAATGCCATTTTATGGTAAAAGAAGGCATTGTGCTAGGACACAAAATCTCTAAAGCCAGTCTTGAAGTCGACCGTGCTAAAGTAGATGTCATAGCCAAATTACCTCCACCTTCAACCGTGAAGGATGTGAGAAGTTTTCTGGGTCATGCGGGCTTCTATCGTCGATTCAATAAAGATTTCTCTAAAATCGCTCGCCCGATGACCCACCTCTTGGAAAAAGATACTCCTTTTATCTTTTCTAAAGAGTGTATCGAAGCCTTCAATCTTCTTAAGGATAAGCTAACTAAGGCACGGGTCTTGGTTACCCCTAACTGGGAGCTACCCTTTGAATTGATGTGCAATGCTAGCGACTTTGCTATTGGAGCGGTTTTGGGTCAAAGAGTGAATAAACACTTCCAACCAATCCACTATGCTAGCAAGACAATGACGGGGGCTCAATTGCATTATACGACAACCAAAAAAGAGCTTTTAGCTGTTGTCTATGCTTTTGAAAAATTTCGCCCCTACCTTGTTCTATCCACCACCATCGTATACACGGACCATTCTGCGTTGAAGTACTTGATGACTAAGCACGACTCTAAGCCAAGACTTCTTCGCTGGGTTTTACTCCTTCAAGATTTCAACATTGAAATTCGTGACAAGAAGGGTGCCGAAAACCTAGCCGCGGATCATCTGAGTAGACTTGAGGATCCATATCAAGGGGATCATCCGAACAAAGAGATCAATGAATCTTTTCCCCTTGAGACCTTAATGTCTATCAATCTCAATCTGGATGACACCCCGTGGTTTGCTGACATTGCAAACTACTTAGCGGGTGGTGTTCTAATCAAAGGGTTAACATCCCAACAAAAGAAGAAGTTCTTGAATGATGTTAAGACTTACTTTTGGGATGACCCTTTTCTATTCAAACAATTGCTGATCTGATCATTCGACGATGTGTTGATGGACCGGCAGCTTTGCAAATCCTTGCTGCTTGCCATAAAGGACCCACTGGTGGTCACTTTGGTCCCAACTACACCGCTAAGAAAGTGTTTGACTCTGGATTCTATTGGCCCACCATTTATCGTGACTCTCACGAAATGGTTAAGCATTGTGATGCTTCCCAACGCCAAGGCAAGATCACACATAAAGATGAGATGCCTCAAAATTTCATACAAGAATGTGAAATCTTTGCCGTATGGGGCATCGACTTTATGGGGCCATTTCCATCCTCCAAAGGGAACAAGTACATCCTCGTAGCCGTCTACTACGTTTCTAAATGGGTTGAAGCTAAGGCTCTCCCTACGAATGATGCGAGGGTGGTTGTGAATTTTGTAAAGCAGCTTTTCGCTCGATTCGGCGTTCCCCGTGCTATTATCAGTGACCGCGTGACTCATTTTTGCAATGATCAATTTGCAAGATTCATGGCTAAGTATGGTGTCAATCACCGTCTTTCCACCGCTTATCATCCCCAAACCAATGGGCAAGCCGAGATTTCCAACCGTGGATTGAAGCGAATTTTGGAGCGTACTGTGGGAGAGCATCACGCCGCGTGGGCAGATAAGTTAGATGATGCTCTGTGGGCTTTCCGTACTGCTTATAAGACCCCGATCGGTTGTACACCTTATCGTCTTGTGTACGGGAAAGCATGCCACCTCCCCATCGAGCTGGAACATAAGGCGCACTGGGCCTTGAAGTGGGCTAACTTCGACATCAACAAAGTCGGTGATCATCGCAAGATTCAACTCAACGAGCTCAACGAACTGAGGAATGACGCTTACGAGAACTCACTGATCTACAAGGAGAAGACCAAGATCATTCATGACGCAAGGATTAAGAACCGAGAGTTCCACGTTGGTGATCAAGTCTTACTTTTTAACTCTCGGTTGAAGATCTTCTCTGGCAAGTTGAAGAGCCGCTTGTCTGGTCCATTCACCATCGCCAAAGTCTTCCCATATGGGACCATTGAGCTTTCTCAGCCAAATGGGCCCAATTTCAAGGTGAATGGCCAGCGTTTGAAGCTGTACTTTGGTGAGGACATCTCTAATGAGATGATTCCATCCCTCACCATGTTTCCCATGAACTAAATTTGGGTCGAGTCAGGCTCGTGACTCGGTTATCAAAAACAAGCGCTTCTCGGGAGGCAACCCGTGATCTATCCTTTACTGCTTTCATAATAAGTGTAGGGGGAGCCCCGTATGTGTTTGTTGTCTTGTTTCTTGTGTTGTGCATGAATTAAAGCTTCAAAGATCCACCTTGATGACTTTTGACGAACCGTGATACCGTGTTCCCATCTTCCCGGTTCTATCCTAAATTCTTGTGATTCAATATTTCATATTTTATATGTTCACACTGAATTTACTTTAGTTATCCTTTCCTTAGCAAGATTTAAACAAAGTTCACAATGTCCTAAGTGTAGGGGAGTTTACTCCCACATGCTTAAACATTGAGGACAATGTTTATCTCAAGTATAGGGGGACTTCTATCGAAGTAAGTGGTCTTCTCCATGAATTTGCCCTCATTTTAACCGAAAAATTTGATTTTTCGACATTTTTCAAAATTTTTAATCTATTTTGGCCTAGTTGTATAGCTGTATTTTCCTTTGTTATGGTTATTTTCCTCCCTTACTAGAATAAATTTTAATAAAGTGGTTTTAAATTTTTCTTAGTCATGAATATTTTGACTCAACCTGAGTTTACTTATCTAAGTTTACTCTAGCTAGTATCCTTAACGTGTTTAAGTCAAGTTTTGCTAGGCTTTTATATAGTAAGCTATAAAATGCGAAAGTCTTAACTCTCACGGGTTAAGAACAAGAACTTTTCGCAAGTTCCTATAACTGATCCTAGAGAGTCGTTTATCAAGGGAACTTTAAAATGCGGTTTCTAAACTTGAAAAAGTCTAAGAATTTGCAAGATCCTATAGATGACCCGAAAACCTAAAACTTTGATTTAATAGGCTAGGCATCCACGAGTCTCATTCCTTGAGATTTTAAACTGTGGAGGACGAGAGATGATAGAGTCAATTATAAGTTTGATATTCTTTCGTGAATTTATGTGAGTTAATTATGAGCCTATTCTCCCATCGCTTGTTAATAAATTTATCTGCAATAAATAAGGTTGTACGATTTGAAAAGTTACTTAGCTTCTAGCCCAAGATCGTTTAAAAGTTGCTCGGTACGGATTAGAGTTCATAGACATGGCATAACTTATTGAAGCGGGATGCGAAGATTGGCGAGTCCAAAAAGGCCCTAACAACGCATGAGGGCTATATTTTGTTGCTAAAGATCCCAAGTGATATGAAGAATCATTTATCAAAAATCAATATGAAGGATCGAGACACACGACGAAAAGAAAATACTCCCCTAAAGATCATGGAGAAGTCTATCCAAAAAGACCCTAACAAGGTATGAGGATAAATAGATCCAAGTCCTAAAAGGAGGCGGATCTTTGTATATCAAAGCCCAAAATAAAGATTGGAGAAAAATGAAGAAGTCGTGGTCCAAATATGAAGAATCTCTCAAAACCTCAAGTAAAGAAATTCCTATTATGAAGAGAAGACCATTATTTCAAGAACGTCTCTCAAAGATTCGAAGTATGAAGTCGCTGCTAAATATCGGTCCGAGAAAGGTCTCAAATCGTGAAGCGAGTTATGCCAAGATATGAACTTTATGAGGTCCCGAGAAGCAGTTTTAAAAGATTTTGTCCTTTAGCTAACTATTGATTAAATCGTTCACTTTATTTTCGGCCTAAATAACTATCGAAATAAGTCAAACAATGCATCCTCGTGATCATTCAAGACAAAAATAAAATATAAGAGATACACCTAGGAATAATAGAGTCTAAGTGAATAATTGGCCCACATGAATTCGTGTTAGTTTGCTAACTTATAATAACAATGATCTCGTTTTTAAGCTTGGTATAGGGAACGTGAAACTTGAGGATGATAAACGTTCATGGCAGCCAAAACCCAATGTAAGTTTTTGACTTCTTTACTTGTTTCTATCTTTTTATGTTTAGTATTTAATAAAGGCCAAGGTGGGTTATTTATGATGGAAAATGTAAACCGTGCTTTAAAATTAATGCATTGCATGAGGGCATTGCAATGGTCAAGTGTAGGGGATTTAATAAGTGTGAAAACACTTATCCTTTTACCACTTATTTCTAATAATAACAAGACCAAAACGTGTAATTTATGTCGTAAAAGTCGGAATTATGCGTGGTTTGTGTTTTTATTGTGTTTTAGGACCAAAAGATGAAAAAGGAAGAAAACACGGGCTTTCACGGGCTTTTATCGAAGAAAACGGGAAAAGACGAAGTCAAAAGATCAAGAGTGCAAAAAGAACGAAAGTCCAAGGCTTATTCTGAAGATTTATCGAAGAAAAAGTCTAAAGACGGAAGTTTAATGAAGTCGAAGAACTCAAGTCTAAATTAAAGAAGAAAATTAACAAGACAATTTCAAATCCCGAGACGACGTCGAGAAAAGACAAAGAATTAAATCGAGTCGAGAAGACGTAAAGAAAGAAAGAAGATGCAACACATGCACTCCTTCCATTTTTCCTATAAATACCCTCCTAATACACATTAGGAGGGTGGTTAGCTTTTAGTTTTAAGTTTTCATTTTTCACTTTTCTTTCTAATTTTTAGAGAGAGAAAGTTCTCCACTTTTTCTCACTAAGTTTTCGTCTTTCTTCTCTTAATCTTTCAAGATTAAATCCTTTTGTATTGTTGATTTCATTAATCAAGTTAAGTTTAAGCTTTTAATCTTTAATCTCCTTCTACCTTTCTTTGATTTTAGATTAACTTTGGTGCGTAATACATTAAATCCGTGTTGATCTTGATGTTTTTGTGCTTAAAAAGTTAATCTTTTTGTTCATACATAAGCTTTCATTCGATTGAGCTTTAAGTTCCTTGTGCTTATTGGCTTATTCGTTTCTTTTAGCTTATTTACTTTTAAAAGCTTCCTTAAAAAGTTCATCTTTTTATGATGTTTTTGTGCTTATTTACTTTACCTAGCTTATTTCGAATCCCACATATATCGGAAAGGGTCTAAACCCCTTTCCGATCGCAGCTTTCCAACCAAGCACCCACACCCCTCTTTCTGATTGTCAAATCGGAACAAGGTTTCTGGTTATTCCGATTAGCACCTCCAATATTCCGATCCACCAGATCGGATTAGGGTTTCGGGCATATTCCGATTGTATGAATTTTTCTGGATTCTGACTGGGGGGCTTGTCAACATTCCGATTGGGTTTGTTTGTAAACATTCCGATCGGGATCTTTTGTTATATATTCCGATTAATTAGTTTTTATGATATTCCGATTTGCATTTTCTTGAAACATTCCGACAGCCTTGTTCCTCAACATTCTAATCACGATTGTTCCACAGTATTCCGACAAAGGGGATCTTTGTTATTCCGATTGCCTTATTCCGACCAAACATTCCGATGGGTGTAGTTTGCATATTTCAATGGTTTTAGTTTCTTGTTTTTACAAAGTTTCTAAGTGTTAGTTTTATTTAGTGTTCAAGTATTTTTCTAATATTGCCTTTAAGTTTTCACACATTTATTTTTAACTCGTTATTTTTAGTATAATTTTTAAACTTCTACTTTACTCAACGACACTTACTTATTTGTTATTAGTTTGAAATAGATAATCAACCAAACCATTCTCTTGTTCACCAAAAGACAATTGAGTCACACTTTAGACCGGTATTAAATTCGAAAAGATCGGACGATAAGATTTTATACTTAGCCAAAAGCCAAGTATTAGAGGGTTAATCTCGGTATTTGAAGGTAAGGCTCCTTGGGGTCTAAGGGCTTGAATCATTGTCAAAAATCTCTTATCGGTCGATTCTTGCATTTGTCTGGTAGATTCTTGCATTTGTTTCATAATTCTCTCATGTTCGGTCAATTTTTGTAGAACCAAGTCCATTTGAGGATTATGCATGTTCATTTGATTAAACCCTTGATTAGGAAAACCTTGGTTTTGATATTGAGGTTGAAAACCGTTGTTATTATGAAAACCTTGGTTATTATTTTGAAACCCTTGATTTTGACCATTAAAATTCCCTTGATTTGCATTCCCTTGAAAATTACCCATTTGAGAACCTTGGTTCCTATATTGGTTTTGGGTATTTTGGGCAGGTGGGGGTGGTCTTTGTGGAGCTACAAAACCCGGGGGAGCCAAATAATTAGTACTCTTATAAGACAAATGGTTAACATCAACATTAGGTTTAAATTAAACCCTTTCATTGGCATTGGTGTTATAAGCACAATATTGTTGTTGTTGATTGTAAACCTTGTCACAATTAAAATATGAATGTGGTCCACCACAAGTCTCACACGTTTCACGAGTCTCTTTTAAGGCATTAACTTGACCATTGATGGCTTGAGTTTGTAAAGCAATTGATTCAACAAGCGAAGTGAGTTTATCGATTCTCTTGTCACTCTCACTAGAACTAGCACTTGCCATAGTGGCCCTAACACTTTTGGTTTGTTATTTAGCCTTGTTTTCAATTATAGCCCAAGCCTCGTTCATTGATTTCACAAGAATATTGCCCCCCCGTGGCACTATTAAGTGAGTCTTGGTCATTAAGAGTTAAACCATTGTAAAATGTATTAATATGATGCACTTTGGTGAAACTGTGTTGTGGACATTTTCTTAAAAGCTCTTAAAAGCTCATTCCTTAAAGAGGTGGTCCGTGATGGTGGGAAAAAGTAATTAATGAACTTGGTCTCTAAGTCAGTCTATGTTGTAATACTTTGGGGTGGTTCCTTATCAAGCCAAATCCGGGCTTGTCCCTCGAGGAAAAAAGGAAAGAGTTGTAAATGAATAGCCTCTTGTGGCACCCCATTGTATTTAACTGTATTAGTCAAATGGATAAATCTTTTGATATGATCATGGGGGTCATCTTGGGAACGGCCCAAAAATGGTGTAGCGGAAACCATTTTAATTAAATCCGATTTGATTTCAAAATTATTTGCTCCAATTGCGGGGACAACGATAACATCATCATTTCCCTCAACGTGTGATTGCAAAATCTCGAGCATAGGTCGGTTATCCGTTTCCATCGTATTGTCGAAAGCGCGATTCTCGGGATCGGCTTGATTGACGGTCTTTTTGTTTTTCTTCTTCTTCTTTTTGGAAGAATTAGAAATTTTTGGTACACCACTCGGTATGTGTGCACGCGCGCGAGTGCGCATACAACTAAACACAAGGAATGAGGTAGGAAACCTCGGTCGACTTTGAGAGGAAAGGGATTATCCCTCTCGAGGTGCAATATTAAAAAGCTACAAAAATATATACTTAATACTAATTGAGTTGGCAAACCAATAATCGGTCGTCCCTCTCAATATATGCACAAGCAAGCGGGGAAACGAGGTGGAACAAAGCACTTAAAAACCTTTTCCCTTAGACGGCCTTTATAGCGCGTCGCCTTATACCCACCTTATAGTTTGTATAAATCGAGTTCAAACGTCTTACTAGTATTTATCTATTTTTCCCTTTTATTTCGTTTAGGATGCGAATACAATAGTTAGGTGATGAGATCCCAACTAAGGTCTTATTTGAAAAGTAGGTAAATTAATTGTGCTACGTAATATAATATAGTAAAAGAAAAATCTTTTTGTATTTTTTTTAAGAAAAATATATATTCACAATAAAAATCGAAAGAAATCGAACTAAAAAAACACTAATACGTAATATTTTTGGTGTAATACTTTTAGGAAAAAGTATTACTTTTTGATTTTTTAATTTTTTTGGTTCAAATCTTAGGAAAGAGTTTGCTTTTGTGATTTTTTTTCTAATTTTTGTATTTTTAAGTTTTTGATTTTTTTGTATTTTTTATTTTTGTGCAAGAAAATTAACGTTCAAAATGAACGGATCCCAAAATCCAAACGTCTCACCAAAACGTCAATCGTAACGAGCGAAGCGGCAGCGGCGCCATTTTAATATATAGAGAATTTTACAATTCTTTTTTTAGATCTATTTATCGTTCCACAAATCGACTCGAATTGATTTCCAATTAACGTAAGATTAATTTGTTCTTGGTGAAATTACTCTTTTTGGTATTTTAAACTAATTAAAAACTATTTAATTAAAAGCTATTAAAACTATTTAAACAATTGTGAAAACTATTTTAAACTAATTTAAATAAAATCTATTTTAAATCTTAAACAAAATTAAAACTAGTTTTATTAAAATAAAAACTTTTTAATAGAATCTATTTAAAACTAAATCAGTTGAAAACTATTTTAAAAACTAAAATTTAAATAAGACTTAAAACTCATTTTTAATCTATAAAAACTATTTTTAAACAAAACTAAATTAATTTTGAACTAAATAAAAAAACTAATTTTAAAAACAAATGAAATATTTTTTATCTTTTTATTTTTATTTAAACCTTAATAAAACGAAATTTAAATAAAAGAATTAATTAAATCTAATTAAACTAAAATTGTATTAATTTTAATAATTAAAAAAAACTAACAAGGAATAGATTTACTATATTAATTAACTGATGCAGAATAAAACACAAATGAAGGTCTAGCACAAATGGTTAAGGCGTATAACTGTGGGACAGGAGGTCCAGGGTTCGAGTCCCAGTTGGGACGTTTTAGCTAATAATATTTTTGAATTTTATTTTTTTTTTGAATTTTACTTCTCAGACCAAAAGAGTCTGAGATTTTAAGCAGAAACAGCAAAACAAAATAAGCTAATAACAGCTAAATCAAATAAGCATTTAAACAATAAATCAAGGGAAATAAGCAGTACTGAATAAACAAACCGAGATAAGCTACTAAGCAAATAAGCTATGACTAAATAAGCTAATAAAACTGATTATACGAAAAATAAACTAAAGCAAATCCAAACAATAAGCAACCAAAACCAAATCAACTAAATAAGCTAAATAAACCTATAGGCTGAATCGAATAAGCAAATAATCAAACTTAAACTTAATACCACGTGGACAAGCAAAATAAGCAGATTAAAGCCAACCGAATCTAAAACAAAACAATAAGCAGATCAACTGTCTAAACCAAGCTAATAAGCAAATAAGATCTAACACTATTCCAAATAAAAAAACAGATAATAACAAACTCAAACTTAAGCAGATCCAACCTATATCGAACCCAATACAATGCAAGCAGATAAAACCGTAACATAAACCGAATCAAATAAGCAGATTAATATTAAACTAAATTAAAACTTAACAAAAAATTAAAAAGAAGAGTAGAACCTTGTGTCGATTTCCGTTGAGCAGAAGGATGGCGCTGAGCCTCCTTAATGACTAAACCGAACACCACCTTAAATCATCAACTCGAACCAAAGATCTTCACGAACCCGGTTTTTTTTAATAAACTTCCAGTGGGAAGATTATTTCCCTTCTTTCTTTTTACTTTTTGATGATTATAATAAAAAAAACTGATAATAATAATAATGGTAACAAAACATATTGAAATTTAAATAGCCAGAAACTTTAAAGAGATGCAAGACGAGACGAAATTAAACGAAAATTGAAATTTCATTAATATTAAAACTGATTACAATACTTGAAAAAAAATTACATTAAACCTAAAATCTATTTTTCAGAAAATAAAAATTAAACTAAAAAGAAAGGCACCAAATACAGAATGATTAGGGGGGTTTTTATAGCCAACCACCAAGGCTTCTTCATGAAGCTTCGAGAGTAATAAATTAAATCTAAGCCGTTCTTTCTTCTTTTCTCTCTCATTCTCTTCATCTACGATGGAAAAGACATCAATCATCACTTGGATCGCCAGGCTGGCAGATTTGTGTTACTTGTGCTTGTTTTATGCTGAGGTGGAGGAAGTTTATTGGAGGTAGTGGTGGTGATGTGGGTGATCCAATCAAAAGAGGGGATTTAGCCACGTATAATTTGGACCACCTTATTCTTCCCGAAAACCATGGGGACTTAATACCCAACCGTGTGAATCACACGATTCAGTAAAAACCCCCAATGTTTAGTCGGTAATTTATGTGATATGGGAATTAGGGTTTTTGAGATTGGTAAAAAGCTGTGTGAGTTTATTTAGGAGAGAGAGGTGAGAGTGGGTAAATTGGTGCTTTGTTATTATCGAAACAAAAATGGGGAATGGGGTAAATAATTTACGTTTTATAAAAAAAAGTGTGAGTGGGAGTGAATACGTGTGTGATGAGTTGGTGTTTGACCAGGGTTTGTATCAAATCAAGTGAATAAATATTCATTGTTTTTCACCGTACATTGTAAATAATCAAATGGGCTTGGCCCAATTTGTTAAAAACATTTCATCCGTATGTTAAGAGATGGGCTCTTGTTGGGCTTTAAGTGAAAATTGCTTTTACTTGTTTTTGCTATTGGGCTTTTAAGCCCAATAGATCCAATGTGGGACCCACAAGCTCGTTAAACTCCATATAAGATTAAATCCGCTAAAGACGAGCTCGTTATTAGCTTTCTTGATCTTTTCTTCAAAATCGTGTCGATTTTCCGGTTATCGTGATCTTAGGCATACTTTTGGTCTTTGACTTTGTCTTCGTCTCTTTCTTGGACTTTTCTTCAACATTTGACCATGAAATCCCATGTTTTCTTTCCTTTTGACCATTTGTACCTATTTTACACAAAAACACAAAACCACGCGTAATTCTGACTTTTACGATATTAAACACATGATTAGGTCTTGTTTTTCCTTGATTTTAGTGGCAAATGGATAAGTGTTTACACACTTATTAGTCCTTAATGTTTAAGCATGTGGAAGTAAACTCCCCTACACTTAGGACATTGTGCACGTTGTTTAAATCTTGCTAAGGGAAGGACAATTAAAGTGATTTCAATGTGAACATATAAGATATGAAATATTGAATCACGACAGTTTAGGATAGAACCAGGAAGACGGGAACATGGAATCACGGTTCGTCAAAAGTCATCGAGGTGCTCTTTGAAGCTTGAATCCCTGCACAAAATAAGAAACAAGACAACCAACACATACGGGGCTCCCCCTACACTTATTATGAAAGCGGTAAAGGATAGATTACGGGTTGCCTCCCGAGAAGCGCTTGTTTTTTATAACCGAGTCACGAGCCTGACTCGACCCAAAACTAGTTCATGGGAAACGTGGTAAGGGATGAAATCATCTCATGAGAGATGTCCTCACCAAATTACAACTTCACGCGCTGGCCATTCACCTTAAAATTGGGCCCGTTTGGCTGAGAAAGCTCAATGGTGCCATAAGGAAAGACTTTGGTGACGGTGAATGGACCAGACCAATGGCTCTTCAACTTGCCAGAGAAGATCTTCAACCGAGAATTAAAAAGTAAGACTTGATCACCAACGTGGAACTCTCGGTTCTTAATTCTAGCATCGTGGATGATCTTGGTCTTCTCCTTGTAGATGAATGAGTTCTCGTAAGCTTCATTCCTCAGTTCATTTAGCTCGTTGAGTTGAATCTTCTGAAGATCACCGGCTTTGTTGATGTCGAAGTTAGCCCACTTCAAGGCCCAGTATGCCTTGTGTTCCAGCTCGATAGGGAGGTGGCATGCTTTCCCGTACACAAGACGATAAGGTGTACAACCAATCGGCGTCTTATATGCGGTACGGAAAGCCCACAAAGCATCATCTAACTTATCGGCCCACGCGGCACAAAGCTCTCCCATAGTATGTTCCAGAATTCGCTTCAATCCGCGGTTAGATATCTCGGCCTGCCCATTGGTTTAGGGATGATAGGCGGTGGAAAGACGATGATTAACACCATACTTAGCTATGACTCTTGCAAATTTATCATTGCAAAAATGAGTCCCGCGGTCACTGATAATAGCACGAGGAACACCGAATCGAGCAAAAAGCTGCTTCAAAAAGTTCACAACCACCCTCGCATCGTTCGTTGGGAGAGCCTTAGCTTCAACCCATTTAGAAACATAATCAACGGCTACGAGGATGTACTTGTTCCCTTTGGATGATGGAAACGGCCCCATAAATTCGATGCCCCATACGTCAAAGATTTCACATTCTTGTATGAAATTTTGAGGCATCTCATCTTTATGTGTGATCTTGCCTTGGCGTTGGCAAGAATCACAATGCTTAACCATCTCGTGAGCGTCAGATAAATGGTGGGCCAATAGAATCCAGAGTCAAACACTTTCTTCGTGGTGTAGTTGGGACCAAAGTGACCACCAGTGGGTCCTTTATGGCAAGCATCAAGGATTTGTAAAGCTGTCGGCCCATCAACACATCGACGAATGATCAGATCAGCGCATTGTTTGAAGAGATAAGGGTCATCCCAGAAGTAGGTCTTAACATCTTTAAAGAACTTCTTCTTTTGTTGGGATGTTAACCCTTTGATGAGAATACCACCCGCTAAGTAGTTTGCAATATCTACAAACCACGGGGTATCATCCATATTGGAGTGAATCGACATTAAGGTCTCAAGGGGAAAAGAGTCATTGATCTCTTGGTTCGGATGATCCCCTTGATAAGGATCCTCAAGTCTACTTAGATGGTCTGCGGCTAGGTTTTCGGCTCCCTTCTTGTCACGAATTTCAATGTTGAATTCTTGAAGGAGCAAAACCCAACGAAGAAGTCTTGGCTTAGAATCTTGTTTAGTCAACAAGTACTTCAACACGGAATAGTCGGTATACACGATGGTGGTGGAAAGGACAAGATAGGGGCGAAATTTTTCAAAAGCATACACTACAGCTAAAAGCTCTTTTTCGGTAGTGGTATAATGCAATTGAGCCCCCGTCATTGTCTTGCTGGCGTAATGGATTGGTTGGAACTGTTTGTTCACTCTTTGACCCAAAACCGCTCCAATAGCAAAGTCGCTAGCATCACACATCAATTCAAAAGGTAGCTCCCAATTAGGGGTAACCAAGACCGGTGCCTTAGTAAGCTTATCCTTAGGAAGATTGAAGGATTCAAGGCACTCTTTAGAAAAGATGAAAGGGGTATCTTTTTCCAAGAGGTGGGTCATCGGGCGAGCGATTTTAGAAAAATCTTGAATGAATCGACGATAGAAGCCCGCATGACCAAGGAAACTTCTCACACCCTTCACGGTTGAAGGTGGAGGTAATTTGGCTATGACATCCACTTTAGCCCGGTCCACTTCAAGACCGGATTTAGAGATTTTATGTCCCAGCATAATGCCTTCTTTTACCATAAAATGGCATTTTTCCTAATTTAGAATAAGGCGAGTGTCTTCACACCGCTTAAGCATGTGTTCCAAATTGGCAAGGCAATGAGAGAAAGAATCGCCATAGACCGAGAAGTCATCCATGAAGACTTCCATGGTTTCTTCAACCATATCATGGAAGATAGCCATCATACACCTTTGGAATATCCCAGGAGCATTGCATAAGCCGAAAGGCATTCTTTTGTAAGCAAATGTGCCGTAGGGACAAGTGAATGTGGTTTTCTCTTGGTCTTGGGGATCGATGGGTATTTGAAAATAACCCGAGAAACCGTCTAAAAAGCAGTAATAGTCATTACCTGCTAGACGTTCAAGCATTTGGTCCATGAAAGGAAGGGGAAAATGATCCTTTCTCGTAGCATCATTGAGTTTGTGATAGTCTATACAAACTCTCCACCCTGTAACTAGACGAGTAGGAATCAACTCGTTGTTTTCGTTGGGAACAACGGTGATTCCGCCTTTCTTAGGCACACAATGGACCGGACTAACCCATGGTGAATCCGAGATAGGATAGATCATGCCCGCATCAAGAAGTTTGATCACCTCTTTTTTTATTACGTCATGGATCTTAGGATTCACCCTTCTTTGGCTTTGAATAGTGGGTTTAAGTCGTCCTCCATGAGAATTCTATGTGTGAAAAAGTGAGGATCAATTCCACGAATATCGGAGATCTTCCATGCAATCGCTTTCTTATGATTCTTCAGCACGGCTATAAGTCGGGATTTTTCTTCTTCTTTCGGGTCCTTTGCGGTGATGACGGGCGACTTCTTGTTATCTTCAAGGAAAACGTACTCAAGATGAGACGGCAGATCCTTAAGCTCTAAATCTGGAGGATTTTCGATGGACAGTGGAGTCAAATTCGGATCATCGATAGAGATATCCTTAGGAGATGGTGGAGAAATATGGTCCTCATTGAGAAGTTTCTCAATGGTACGAATGTCTTCATTCCAATTGGAGGGAGAATCGTCATATTGCAAGTCCACATCTCCCAAAGTTGCTTCAAACTCTTTCAAGATGAAATCACTTTCTCTAAATGAAGTAAGTGATGGAGCAATAGAGGCAACGGTCAACAGTGGGTAGAGAAGAAGAACCACTTTTACAAGCGTCTTTGAAATGTTCTTCACAAGCCTCATCAAGAATGTCAATGAAATTAACGCTCTCATTTTCAGAAGGCTGCTTAGAAAGTTTACCCATGTTGAAGACGATTTTATCGTCACCAACTCTCATGATTAATTCGCCCGCGGCTACATCAATGAGAGTGCGACCGGTCCGCAGGAATGGACGTCCAACGATTAATGGAACACGGGGATCCATCTCGTAGTCAACGACAACAAATTTCGCCGGAAAGGTGAATTTGTCGACACCAACAAAGACGTCTTCGGCTATCCCCACTGGATAAGCAACCGTATGGTTAGCTAATTCCAAAGTCATTCGTGTGGGGACTAGCTCGGGTAGAGACAATTGTTTCTAAACGCTTAAAGGCACTAAGTTGATACTAGCACCTAGATCGGCTAGGGCCATACAATTCTCTACCCCAGGGAAGTTGCAAGGAATCAAGAAACGACCCGGATCACCAAGCTTGGTTGGTAATTTCCTTAGGAGGACTGCAGAGCAATTCTCATTAAGTTGGGTCTGAGCGATATCAAGGAGTTTCTCCTTATCACTGAGCAGATCTTTATACATTTTGGCATATCTTGGCATGTGAGCGAGAGCCTCAGCAAAGGAGATATTAAAATTCAGTTGTTTAAACATTTTGAGAAAGTTAGAAACCTGAATATCATCCTTGTGCTTCAATTTCTCTTTCCTCAACCTTAAAGGATAAGGTATATTGGGTTGAGATGAAAGCTTTGGTATGGAATTCTTACTCACATCCTTGGGTGGTGGAGGGGTGGAAGTAGAAGGTAGTGGTATTAGAGAAGGGGACTCGTTTTCCTTTGTCACAATCACCGGTGTAGGTGTAGGAATATTGGGTTCCTTTAAACCTTTGCTACTGCGAGTGGTGATTGCTTTCATCTCCCCTCTGGGATTAGCAACGGTGTTACTCGGAAGAGAACCCGAACCAGAGGCTTGATTACATGGGAAAAAACTAGCCATCATATCCCTTAAGTTAGTCGTTTGATTGTTCATAGAGTTTCTCATGTCGGCTTGAAGAGCATTTCCTTGCTTTGCCAAGTCATTCCTTAGCTCGGCTCGAATATCGTTCCCTTGTTTTGCCATGTCACCTTTCAAGTTAATGAACTGTCTTTGAAGATTCGTCACCATCTCTCTATTGGTCCTCATGTAAGTTTCGAGGTCTTGGTTCAATGCCGTGGGTTGATTGAGAGGTGGGGCTTGGTAAGCTGAATTATTTCCTTGAGAAGGATATGGGTTTCTTTGGGATTGATATTGATTGGTAGCTCGAGGTTGGCTTTGATTGTGTGGTTGAAATTGTTTTGGTTTTGGGGAGAAAAACTGGGTGGAGATAGATAATTGTTGGAACGATAACTTAGCAAGTTACGGTCCCCTTGAGGACGTGCTTGGTAACCAAAGTTACCGTTAGCGGCGTACACATTTTCCGGATTGTCAAGAGTAGAAGGACAATCGGGGTACGAATGAGAACCCCCGCAAATCTCACAAGAAGGTGCAATAGCTTTGGCTTGTTGAAATTGGTTTGTGGCCATGGTTAAGAAGTTTTTGTTCATCTCAGCTATTTGGCGAGTAAGTTCGGTGAGCTCTGGGTTAGATGATGTAGAAGAAACATTGGCCCTCTGGTTATTCCTTGACGATGCAGATGAATCCCAACTTTTGTGGTGAGTGGTCATGTTCTCTATCAGCTCTCTACACTCCTCAGGTCGTCTCTTCATGAATGTACCACCGGCGGCAGCATTAATCGTATCACGATCAAGAAAAGTTAGACCATTATAGAAAGTATCAATCAAAGTAACGGGGAGCATGTTATGGTTCGGACAACGGTCGATCAAGACATTATAACATTCCCAAGCATCGAAAAGCGACTCATCCGGTTCTTGTGTGAATCCACTGATTTGGTTGCGAAGACTAGTGACCGTGGATGGTGGGAAGTAGCGCGACAAAATTTTTTGAGTCATATCATCCCATGTTTGAATTGAGTTTTTGGGGAGACGATCAAACCATTTTTCGGCATGAAGGGATAAAGTGTGTGGAAAAAGGTGAAGGCGAAGAAAATCCATGGAAGCACCAGGTAGTTTCATGCTTTGAGTGACGGTAATGAACTTGTCGAGATGTTTGTTGGCATCATCATCCGGTAATCCGCTAAACGGGCAAGCGTTTTGAACTTGCTGGATCATGTGATGCTTCAACGAAAATTCAGGAGCCGTGATTTGCATCGGCGCAATCGGTCCTCCGTGTCCGTTCATGGTGGGTTGACACAGTTCCTCCATTGTTCGTAAGTCAGTTGGGGGAGCATTGTTGTTGTTGTTATTGTTATTCAAATTGGGAAGAGGTGGGTTGTTATTGTTGTTATGCACACCAGCCATACCTAGATCTTCACGAGTCTCGGGCTCAGAATAATTTGAAGATCTATTACGCATGCACCTGCAGAAGATAAAAGTACCAAAGAAAATATATAATCTTTTTGTTGCAAGACCTCTGGAAAAGAATTGCTTTTTATGATTTTTTTAATGTTTTTGTATTTTTGAAAAGTTTTTAATTTTTAAGGATTTTTCTTTTTTTTTTTTGAAAATTTTTAGCAAGGAAGATAACGTTCCTAAAAGAACGGATCCCAAAATTCAACGCGTCTCTCACTAAAAACCGTTAATCTTAACGAAAAGAGCCGGCAGCAGCGCCATTTAATACTAGCTTTTGTGCTAAGTATAAAGATTCGTTAGTTCCAAGTCTTTTCGAATTGATTACAGTTAATTAGTGTGACTCAGTCGTCTTTTGGTGATCAAGAGGATGGTTTGTTTGATTATCTAACTTTAAACTAAAAGCAAATAAGAAAATTTGTCGTTGTATAAAGTGAAAGCTTTAAAAATTAAACTACAAATAAAAGCGTGCAATTCTTTGGAAATTAAAACGTAAATGATTAAAAACTTGGAATCTTGTTTAAAATAAACTAAGTTAAAAGGGCGGGAAAAACTAGATTTGAAAACTAAGGAAAATAAAGCAAAAACCAGAGTCAGATCGCAATGCGATCGTACTCTGATCGTAAAGATGGATCGTGACCACCGATCGTACTCACGATCGCAGTCAGGATCAGATCGCAATCAATGCGATGGAAAGCAAGATCGTACTCCCAGATCGCAACCACGATCGCAACAAGTGGATCGTGGTCCCTGATCGTGGTTTGTGATCGCAACACAACTGATCGCAATCAATGTGATCGTAGTCAAGGTAATAGGATACGATCGCACCCACAGACCGTAATGAGTGATCTTGTTGTGGATCGTACCAGGGAAGAACAAAAGATCGCAATCTATGCGATCGAAGGCAAGTGATCGTGACCAAGTTAAACCCTTCTAAGATGTAAATGGCGTCCAAAGAGTAAATAAGCTTAAATGAATATGCAGTTACCAATAAGCACTTTCAAGCTTCTAGACAAAGATAAATAAGCACAAACTTAAAAACTTTTGAATCTAAACACATGAACTTAATAATACGAGCCTTAAAAAGATGAACTTTTTAGGAAAGTTTAAAAGTTAATAAGCTAAAACATTCGAATAAGCTACTAAGCATAACAAGCTTATAACCTATACGTATGAAAGCTTATGAATGGGTAAAAGATTAACTTTTTCTTGACTAAAACATCAAAATCAATCACGCATTAAGAACTAATCGGATCAAATATGAAGTTTCAGATCAAAGAATAAGCAAAATCAAGAAATGTAGAAGGAGATTAAAGAACAAAAGCTTAAACTTGAACTTGATTAATGAAATCCAAATACAAAAAGCTTAACTTGAAAGAGAAAAATAAGAAAAGAAAAAAAACTTAGTGAGAGAAAGTTGGGAACTTTCTCTCTCTAAAAGCTAGAAAAAATGAAAAAAAACTAAAACTAGCTAACCACCCTCCTAATGTGATTAGGAGGGTATTTATAGGGAAAATGGGGAGTGCATGTGTGGTGTGCTTCCTTCTTTCTTTTCTTCTCGACTCGATTTAAATCTTTGTCTTTTCTCGACGTCGTCTCGGGATTTGAACTTGTCTTAATAATTTTCTTCTATAATTTAGACTTGAGTTCTTCGACTTCATTAAACTTCTGTCTTTTAGACTTTTTCTTCGATAAATCTTTAGAATAGGTCTTGGACATCCGTTCTTTTAGCACTCTTGATCTTTTGACTTCGTCTTTTCTCGTTTTCTTCAATAAAAGCCCGTGAAAGCCCGTGTTTTCTTCCTTTTTCATCTTTTGGTCCTAAAACACAATAAAAACACCAACCACGCATAATTCCGACTTTTACGACATAAAATACACGTTTTGGTCTTGTTATTATTGGAAATAAGCGATAAAATGATAAGTGTTTTCACACTTATTAAGACCTAAAGAAGCTCTCCAAGCTGCTGTATCATCACCTTATAGATTCAAAATCACCATTCCTATCCTAAATGTGTCGTGTGACATTTTTAGCCATAAACCATGGATAACTTTGAAACTAGCTTGTATGAATCATCACTTAGACCCTATGAATCATCCCCAATATCCCTTATTCACTACCTTGATGTTCTTAGACGTTTATGGCCATATCTTGGAGCTTAAGGCTTGAAACTAGTATAAATAGAAGTGAAATGACATAGTTTTTCTTCATCCCTTACTTTTACTTCTAAACCTATACAATCTGTTCATATACCTCCATTATAGTACTAAGAAGTTTCTAAGATCAGTTTCAAGTTTAAGAAGAGATTCCAAGAGTTCTTGAAGAGTTTTCAAGAAGATATAGTTCATATGTCCTATTAGAAGCCTTAGATTCCTGGTTTTCTTGTTTGTAAGTTTCCATCTTATTTTATAAGTTATTTTTATGTTCTAGATCTTTAATAAGCTTAGTTATAATCTAAATAAGCTATTCCAATAAGTCTTGGTTCATGTAATAATCTAAAATGGAATTTCTAAGCTAAAGATGTAATAAAACCATAGTTTTATAAATTACATGAAATAACGAGTTAAAATCCATTTCAAAAGCTATATATCTAAAAAAATTAATGTTATTATGACAAGAAATTTGGTACAAATTTGAAACTGTTATGTAATTTTAAACAAGTCTAGGGACTAAAACTGTCACTTTTAAAACTATAAAAATGTTGGGCTAAAAGTGTCATTTTATTAAAGTTAAAACTATAAGGATTGATTTTGTAAAGTTTAAAATCTTAAGGTTAATATTAGAAGGTTTAAAATATAAATATTAAAACTATATACTTTAAGGGTTAAAAGTGTAAATATACTAAACTTATAACTTTATAGGCTGAAAATGTAAATATTCCAAACATATAAACTTTAAGGATCATTTTGTCATTTATGAAACTATATGGATGAAAATTATATAATAAAACCTATTTTCTAAAGTTATATAAATTAAAAGGATCATTTTTGCCAACTTTGAAACTAAAGGATATAAAATATAATAATGAATAATCTACTAATTTTTAAAGAAGATTCTAAAATATAATGTATCATGTTAGTAGGGAGTTTTGTACTTAGATGTTCTATCTCAATATTACGTCTTGACTAAGTGGTTGAGTTTACGATTTAAAGTGCGCTCGCTCCTCAAACTTTTTATAGAATGGCTTCTAAGTATGATGACCCGAACAATAATTCTATAACTCCAAAATTCATAAATCAAAGAATATATAATTATTATTTAAAAATATTGAACTCAAATTCAAAGATTTGATACATATACACATGTTTTAATCGAGGTTTGTGAGACCAAATTGTTAAATTGTGATTGAAATATAACCTGACAAGATTCAGACTTTTTGGATATAATGTGGGATTCATAGTCCCACTTTTACTGTTTTATAATGTTTTTGTAACCCCGTGGGAGGGGATACATGCTAAATAAATAAATATAAGTTGTTTTCACTATATAATTTTTAAATCTAATATTGTGAGATTCATAGTCCCACTTCTACTGTTTTATAATGTTTCTCTAAACCCCGTGGGAGGGGACAGATACTACTAAATAAAGAAATATAATTTTTTTTGACTATATGACTTTTAAATATAATATTGTGAGTTCATAGCCTCACCAGCGCTGATTATTAAATGATTAAAAACCCGTGACAGAGATATATGCTAAATTGGAATACAAGTGTTTTTGGTATGCTTCCATGATATATTGATTGACACTATGTTCACTGATGCCTTAAGTCCTTTTTTAATCATGAAAACCTAATCATTTCCTAGAAAATGAGCGCTAATATTGTAAATAATACTATTTGAGGGTTGACATCCTCTGTCTGGGCAAGTCGCACTTGCTAGAGCCTTAGTGGCCAAAAAAGCATACTTTATTTTGCAAACCCAGGATAGTTTGGTAGACTTCGTGTGTAAGGGTAATTGTTTGTTTCTGATTATGTCAACCGCGGAATCATGAGCTTAGTGCATTGTAAACAATTATTTTATGTGGCCGAATAACAACGTAGCTCAGATGGATCTTGTATTCAAAATGATTTTAAACCTATGAATTCACTCAGCCTATGTGTTGATTTTTAAGCATATGTCTCAGGTATTGTGAATGATAGTATGGAGCAGCACAAGGTTTACGTGGAGAGATATGGACTTGAAATTGTTATCATTCAAACCTATTTTACAGATTTGGGGACCTCATATTGTAAAACTCTGATTTTGAATGATAACTAAATAAAATATATTGAAACACTCTTTTGAGTTGTTTTCTATTATTGTGGTTTTTGTTCCATGAAGTAATACCCCAAATTTATGTTATGTTGCGTATGAGAGAAAATGGGGGTGTTACACACATACACATCTTGAGACACAAAATTCATAATCCACGTCAAAACCATAACATTACATCTATCCTATTGGGTAGTTAAAATATCACTAGTATCGTAAGATTCTCTCATACAAGTACCATCAACAAGACCAAACTTATTCCTAGCTTGTAAAGCTAGTTCCATAGCACCACACTAAATTCTATGATTCTCGGTACCAAGAAGCTTGAAAGGAATCAAAACAGATAATCAACAAAAACACACAAGCCAGACAAAAAACAGATCAAAAAAGTAGATAAACAATGATATGAGTGAATTTACTCATATCGTTTGTATACAAAATGAACATAAAATGCATTAATAACATGAATATAGCCTTATATGTGCATATTTTATTGTTTCGTGTGTGTAGGTACCAAGTTCACGAAAACCGGCAAAAACGAAACGAGATTTGAAGATAATTTCAAGAAGCCAAAGACAAGTCATTTTTCGAGGATTTAATATTATAAAAGTTAATTGGGCTTGGTGGGACCCACATTGGGTTAATGGGCCTGAAAACCCATTAAATTGGATACATTGATAAGTTATTCAACAAAAGCCCATTACGGCCCAATTTACATAAGATCTATGAGACGGTGGAGTATTATTTTGGGCTCAAGCCCAAAATATCAATAACTTACAATGTAACGTGGGGTGTTTTGGGTTTCAAAAGCCCATTAGGTCTAATAACTAAACGGTGAATAAAGTTTATAAAGTGAAAACTCTTCACTTTTTGGTAAAAAAAATTCATTATCTTCCTTCGTTACATACAAGAAAACGCAGACAAGAAGAACCACCAAAACCCAAACCCTAATCAAGATTTGAGGCTTTTCTATCCCTTGGCAAGTGATACACACGCGTTCCAAATTAATACCCAAGTTTTTAGGATGTAGAAGATGGTCTCTTCAATCACACGTGGCATCTCACCTTGTCACTCCTTTCTTTTGATTGGTGGATTTCATCACCACCAATCAATTGCACCAATAATCTAAAGCCACATCAGCCTCAAGAAAGCACAACAAGCACAAAGGATTGCCACCTTGGCAATCCGTGTGAGGATGGGCTGATATCCACCCTTGGATGATAACAGAGAAGAAAGAGGAGATTGAATGAAAGGATCTACGGCTAAGATTGATTATCTTCATCCACAAACCCCTCAAGAGGGCTTGGGGTTTGCCTATAAAAACCCCCATAAAATATGTGTAATTCATCCTATTTTTTACTTACTGTTGTTATGCCAATTTAGAGTTAGGTTAATGTAATTTTATTTTTCTAGTATTGTAATGAATTTTATGTTTTAATAAAAAGTTTGATTTTTAGTTAATGTTCTCTATTTAATATTCGAATTATTACTGTTTTATGAATCAATTTTAAGCAATAATCTATGATAAATCGGTTATATAATATAAAAAAATTATTTGATTTAGCTTATCTGATAGCTTTAATTAAATAATTTAAGAGTAAGATTGGGAATAACTTTTCCCCACTGGAAAAGTTAAATATACACTAGAATTGTGGTTCGAGATTCAGTGAAAGGTTTTTAGTTCGAATGGTTTGTGGTTCGAGATGGTGTTCGGGTAACGGAAGTGTCGATTTAGCCTAAGGTGGTTCAACACCAACCTTCTGCACCAATGGATACCTCAGTTTTAGGTAAATATCATTTTATAATTTTGTTATAAGGTTTAGCTTAAACTGATACTATTTGGTTTTGGAATTTAAGAATGTGTTGTGTTATTTTGATATTGTTAATTTAGATTGAATCTTATAGTTTGAATGAGTTTGCTTAGATCTGATAAGTTGACTTGAGACTACATGTTTAAGATATTTTATTTGATTTTTCTTTTTCATATATATGAAATGGTTTAGTCTTCTATGAGTTCTTGTTTGATACTGTCTAATGGTATTAGTAGCTGAATAATCTGCTTGTTTAGTTAAATCTGGTATTTTATTTGATTATAGTCTACTGATACGAGTTAGAATTAGTTTGTTTGAATGTCGCTAGATCTTTACTGAGTTTTTATTTGTGCATTGTGATCGAATCTGTTTGGCTCTTGTCTGTTAAGGATTGGTACTGCTAATAGTTGATAGCTTGTTCTTTTAGATTTGCTGATATAAGTTAGGTTTGCTTTGTTTGGATACTCGGATATAAGTTAGATTTGCTGATAGTATGAAATTGATGTATACTGATTAGTGCTTAGTTGTTGATATAAGGTTTTGGTTATTCATGGTTGAATGATAACTCATTATTTGAGTTCTAAAAAAAATGATGTAATAAATTTATAACGTGTACTTTGTTACTGATTCTTTCGTTTGGGTATCTATGGTTAATTAACTATTTACTTTATTTGGTCTATTTGAGTTTGGTAATTTTATTACTACTGGTTTAATTATCATTTTACTGTATTGTTAAATAAGCAAATCAAATGTGGTGTTTAATTTACTGAATCTTAAATCTGTCACTTATACCTTGTCCAAAAATAATTTTCCACAAAAAGGGTCCTTCCTAGGACTCGTACACTAGACCTCTTGGTCAACTGCCAAGTGTGTTAACCAACTTAGCTGGGTCACCTCTTATTTATAAGTATCATTTATAGCATTTATATAATATGACTAATTGTTAGCTGATTTTTAAAAACGTTTATTTTTAAAGTCTATTTACTTTTAATAAATCTAATTTTGAACATTTTAAATATATTAATAAATAGTATAGTTTATAAAGTTTTAATTAATTTGTCTTTTTATAAAAAATAAAAATAAAAATAAAAATAAAAATATATTTATTACTTTTTAGAAATTTAAATTGTTTTTTTAAATAATTTAGTTTTAATTAATTTTCTTTTAAATAAATTTAGATCTAAATAGATTTTGTTTAATTAAAAAGTAAAAGTAATTTTTTAAATAGATTAATTAGTTTATAATTTTTAATAGTTTTAAAATTGATTAAAATTAAATAGATTAATTTTTAAATTTAATATAGTTTTAAATAATTGTCTTTTAAATTTTATTTTGGGGTACGATTCATGCACTTTAGGATTTAAAATTTGTAGAAGGAAATTAGGTAAAAATCGAAATCGTATTCAAATCAATTGTCCAAATTAAATCGAATGTCTCAAATTCATAAGGTCCTTGTGTACAACGAACCGGGATCACTCTCGTGTTTAATTGAATTCGTCTTTAGCTTATTTATGGATTATTACCTTTTCCTAAAGGTAAATTCCTAAATTTTGTCTATAACGTATCTAATTAAAATACACTGATATTTCCCCACACATCAAACAACAATTAAACACACAAGACAAATAAAACAGATCAAGAACACAAGAATACTTAAAACAATAAGAAACCACAAACAACATCACCAAAAATGAAATCGAATGGACTAGGGCTAGCCAGAGCAGGTATCCACACCAGTCAAGCTGGAGGGTCATGGAGTTAACTGAGCCTGTTTGCACCCACTTCAATTGCAACGGTAATCACGTAAAGAGATGGCTTACAAAGCTTAATAACTAGCGGAAATAACCAAGAACCAATGAGGCAAGAAAGCCCCAAAAACCAAATTAAGGTTTCAAAACCCTAATTTCACCAATCACCAATTAAACACCATAGACAATGATTCGTCACACGACCGTTAAGAATTAACCACCAGAAAGCCCAAGAACATCAAGAATCGCAAAACCCCCAATTTTAATCAAACCCTAATATCGAAAATCATGATCTCATAGAACCTGTCTCTAATACCATGTAAACAATATCAAGACCATAAACAAAACACCAAGACTGCACTCAACCAACCGCCCCTTTAGTGCAATTATAAATCAAGATGTACAATACAAACAAGTCCACAATCGTGTTCCTGTTATAGAAAGATAATCCCTACTAGGTGGATCTTATCAACTTACTAAAAATATCTCAACACTCAAACTAACTACAAAATAAATCAAGATGATTGGTATCAAATACAAGAACTTAGATGATCAATCGTAACTAAACAATTGAACAAATATAATAGAATTAGAGAACAAAAGACAAATGTGTCTAATGATGGAATGAGAGAGAGAGAGAGAGAGAGAGAGAGAGAGAGAGAGAGAGAGAGAGAGAGAGAGAGAGAGAGAGAGAGAGAGAGAGAGAGAGAGAGAGAGAGAGAGAGAGAGAGAGAGAGAGAGAGAGGGAGAGAGAGAGATTGGTAATGAAAACCCTAGCTCAGAAGCATCTTATATACTTCAAGATGTTTCACTTAAGCCCTTCATCTTTACTCAAGTTGCTAGAACATACCAAAACGATAATTCATGCCATTATAACTTCCACACTTGTCAACTTTAGTCTCTGAAACTTATAAGCCCACAAATTTACAAAATAAAAACTATACATACTTTAAACAATAATACTGGATATCTGAAATAGAGGGCCAGTAAAAAATTTAAAATCCAAAGTGTATCGTAGGTGGATAGCCCGTAATGTACCAACGACAATTGGTTATTCCCACATGTTGCTTGACAAACATGTAAATTTGACAAATTTACGCGTATGAATTAGAAATATTTGTCTTATGATGTTTTAATGTGCTTATTACAATGTTATTCGGGAAACTATGAATGTCAATGATATTAAGTACTTCAGTCAGATCGTTGAAGTTGGTTTCGCCTACAAAATCTGTGATATCAACTACAAACTAACAAGCCCGTTGCAATAGAATCTTGAAAACATAACAAGTTTGAGATTTATATAATATAATTTGGTTGAAAACGTATCCACAAGTGGATATACAAACCATTAATTTAACTTTGTTTTCTTATAACCAACTCGATTTCAAGATTCCTCAGCCAGATTGCCAGTGCAAACTCCAACATCCTGTTTTTATAGTTAACACATACCTATATTCTTCATTTGTAAAAAAAATATCTAACTTAATTTGGGGTTTACTTCGTTCCATTAGGGTAAAGATAATCAACAGCCTAACTACGCAGCAATGAATGGTTACCGGATATCACTTGAAGTCGTGTAATCACTTTCCAAAGAAGATGATTCGACCCTATGCCTAGGTTTACACGAATACTTCCTTGGGATAAAACCAAGTGTTTGTTCTTGTTTTAGGCACAAATCAAGAACCCTACACGTTTATGTGTTTATGTTTCTGTGTGTTTTATCATGCAAATAAGATCACTATTTATAGTGATCTCATTTCTAAGAATGTAACTCATGGTCAAAGGAATAATGAGTATTAATCGGCCAATTAATCTCATTATTTCCCACATGACTTCATAGTGGTTACATGACCAGATAATGGTCATTAAGTCAATCTTAAACTGTTGGGAATAATATAAGGCCAGATCACTTGAGCGCTGACAAGAGTAAAACAAGCGTTGACAAGAACAAAACAAGCGCTGACAGCTCAAGCGTTGACAAGATAAAGTCAAGCGTTGACACATTGAAGACAAGCACTGATGGAAAGATATACTCTACGCGTTTATTGTATTCTAGATTACTTCTAGTAAAGATAGGAACAACAATGTATTTTCTATACTTATCTTTACCTAGAATAGCTGATACGTAGATTATTGTACAAGGCTTCTTATGTCTATAAAAGAAGACCTTTAGGTTAATGTTTCATATAAGTTTTCATTCGTAAACTACTTTCATTGTAAGCAAGTTTCATATCATTAATCAAAGTGAAAGTTTGTTTATATCATTGTGTGTTCTTGTTTAAGTGTTAAATTCCGCATAACACTTAGATTCATAAGTATATACAAAGGTTCTCTAAGTGTATTACTTGATCTAATCTCGTATACATAAAGCTAAATCGATCTAAGTTTGGGATCAACAAGTGGTATCAGAGCTTATTGAGGAACTTTTGATCTTAAAGAACACAAGAACCCTAAAAATCACCAAAACCTTAATTTTCTCAAAAACCCTAACAACATCATGTCTGAAGCAATAACCTCCTCCTCCTCATATTTACCAAACATCAAGATTCCCATGCTTGATGCAACAAACTTTGATTTGTGGAAATTCAACTTTGAGCAATATCTGGGAATCTATGACTACACACTCTGGGAGGTTATTGAATATGGAAACACATTCGATAAAGCCCAAAAGACTGCTAATGTTATTGCTCAAAGATCAGCTGTCGCTGGATGTTCTGAAGAGGATAAGAAAGAAAAACCTGGAGATGGTAGAGCTGTGGCTGCTGAAGACATAGCAAAGAAAAGGGTCTACATGAAAGCCCTAAATATTCTGAAAGTCTCTTTGAGACAAGAGAACCAGCATAAATATAGAGGCTATGAATCTGCTAAAAACCTTTGGGAAGCTCTTGAAGTTGCATATGGTGGCAATGCAGACACTAAGGAAGAAAAGAAAAAGCAACTCATGCATGATTATGTTGTCTTAAAAGCTCAACCCAATGAGAAACTGAGTAGTGTGAGAAGCAGATTGCTTGACATTACAAGCAAGTTGTCCTTCATGGGGACACAACTTGGTGATGTCGACATTAATGCTACCTTTCTTAAAAGTCTTGGTGAGGCATGGAAGATTGAGGCAAGATCAATTCTTGCCAATAATACCTACAAAAGTTCCTCGTTTGATGACATCTACAAAAAACTAAGGCTGTTGGAAGATGAAACTCTTTTAGAGCATGGAAGCAAGTCTACCACCAGTAACATGGCCTTCTTCTCTCATAGTGAAGGTCAATTCAATCAGAAGGACTCTTACATGCATCCAGTTACTGGATC
Organism: Glebionis coronaria; assembly: GCA_025667525.1. NCBI lineage: Eukaryota > Viridiplantae > Streptophyta > Magnoliopsida > Asterales > Asteraceae > Glebionis > Glebionis coronaria. The sequence goes on from CM046880.1 coordinate 26,042,529, forward strand.
ATCATATGTCAGTGCTGAAATTCCCATTTGGACACAAGCAGAAAAGACATCTCCTATACAAGAATATGTTACAATTCCCATTTGGACAGATGCTTTTGCTGCTGCTGCTGCTGCTGGTAAAGATAATGGTGGTTTCCAAGTACCACCAGATACAAACATGCATGGTCCTTCAGGCGCTGACAAAGGAATATCTAGCGCTGACAAGACCAATTCAGACGTTGATGGTTTAGACGTTGACAACAACAGTTCAAGCGTTGTTAGCCCAAGCGCTGACAAACAAGATTCAGGCGTTGATAACACTTCTGCACATCTTTTCTCTTCCATTTTTGAACAAGGTGAACCTTCCAATATCTATGAAGAGGTTCATCCTCATGTTGATGAAAGAGAGTCTGATGAAGAAGACATTGGCAACATGGAGAATGAAGTTGAAGATACCAGACTTTTTGAGGGAGGAGTACTTACTTCAGTCATGAAGAATCATCCTCCTTCTCAAATCATTGGTCATGTTAATACTCCAGTTCAGACTAGAAGATCTCATCAAGGTCTTGGTGGGTTTATTGCCAATATACACAAGAAGGTTGATACCCCTCTTGTGCAAGCATGTTTGTTTGCCTGTTTTCTATCACAACAGGAACCCAAGAAAATATTTGATGCTCTCAAAGAACCAAGTTGGGTGGAAGCAATGCAGGATGAGCTTCACCAATTTGCAATTCAGGATGTTTGGGAGCTGGTTGATTGTCCCAGATATGTCAGACCTATAGGGACAAGATGGGTTCTAAGGAACAAGAGAGATGAAAGAGGCATTGTGGTCAGAAACAAGGCAAGGTTAGTGGCTCAGGGATATACACAAGAGGAGGGGATAGACTATGAGGAGGTCTTTGCACCAGTTGCAAGGATTGAAGCTATTAGGATTTTTCTAGCCTATGCATCCTGCATGGGATTCACTGTCTATCAAATGGATGTCAAGAGTGCCTTCCTCTATGGAACTATTGTTGAGGAAGTATATGTAATGCAGCCTCCTGGTTTTGAGGATCCAGAGCATCCAGATAAAGTGTATAGAGTCAAAAAGGCTATGTATGGCCTTCATCAAGCCCCTAGAGCATGGTATGGTACTTTGTCTACCTATTTGGTGGAAAATGGATTCAAGAGGGGCACCATAGATCAAACACTATTTACAAAGAAGAAAGGCAAGGATGTGTTGCTTGTCCAGGTCTATGTTGATGATATCATTTTTGGGTCTACTGATCCAAAGATGAGTGAGGATTTCTCCAAGCTTATGACAGACAAATTCAAGATGAGTGCTATGGGGGAGATGAACTTCTTTCTTGGTTTACAAGTTCAGCAGAAAGAAGATGGTATCTTCATCTCCTAGGATAAATATGTGGCTGAGATCTTGAAGAAGTTTTGCTTTTCTCCACATGAAAAGAGGACTACTACTCCTATGGATAGAGAACACCCTAGGGGAAAGATTGGAGATGGGAAAGATGTTGATGTCAGGCACTATAGATCCATGATTGGATCCTTGATGTATCTTACTGCCTCCAGACCTAACATCATGTTTGCTGTGTGTGCTTGTGCACGCCATCAAGTGACTCCCAAAGAGTGTCACCTTTATGCTGTGAAGAGGATCTTTAGGTACCTCAGATGCTATCCTGGTCTTGGTTTGTGGTACCCAAAGGATTCACCATTGGAGCTGATTGCATATTCAGATAGTGATTATGGAGGTGATAAATTTGATAGGAAATCCACAACTGGTGGATGTCAGTTTCTTGGGAGCAGGTTGATATCTTGGCAATGCAAGAAACAAAAAGTGGTGGCTAATTCTACAACTGAAGCCGAGTATGTTGCTGCAGCTGCTTGTTGTAGGCAAGTTTTGTGGATTCAGAACCAACTGTTGGACTATGGGTATAATTTCATGCATACCAAGATATTTGTTGACAATAACAGCACTTTATGCATCATTAAGAATCCTGTACATCATTCTAAAACTAAACACATAGAAATTAGACACCATTTTATAAGAGATTGCTTTGAAAAAGGTTTAATACAACCAGATAGGGTTGACACTGAGGAAAATGTGTCAGATTTACTAACTAAACCTTTTGATGCTGGGAGGTTTCAATACTTGGTATCAAGTATTGGAATGGTCAATCTTACATAATATGTGTTTTAGAGTCTTTTTGTAAAAGTATGTACAGGATGATGCTTTGTTATTGGTCTTATGATGATTTAGATTTTCCACTATATTTTTCTAACACTGACAAAGGTTGCTTGAACGCTGATAAGTGTTTTTGCAACGTTGTCAGCAATATAATTGTCTAACGCTGACAAAGCTTCCCTCAACGCTGTCATGTGTTATCGGGGCGTTGTCAGCAACAATGTTAGTTTTGTGGTTTTCAATCTAAATGTGCAGATGGTGTTAGCAGTATACCATTGGATACAGAGTTGCTTATGGATCAATGGAGAAGCATTTGGACAAGTTTTTATTTATGGATGATGGTTAGAATTTTCAATTCCTATCTTGAGATAAATTTTTATGTTCATGCAATGTTTTTAGGTTCTTTTGTATCATAGTTTAAGGGGAGGTTTTAGGAACCTTTAGGATGTTTGGGTATCCATATGATACTCTTATCACAATTCTAGATTGTGTCCACAGGTGAGTATGAGTTAGTTTTACTAAATCATGAGGCACTGTAGCATGCAAAGTTGATATACTATGCATGCTGCCAAGACATTTTTGGCCTAGAATTGGTTGTGGTCTGTTGGGAGACTTGGGAATAATTTTGTTATGGGATTTACCTGGGAGTAACAAGGAATTTTATAAGGTAACTTGGTTGTTAAGAGTTTTGGTTAGCAAGGGACACTAGAGGACTGGTATGTCTATCTTGCTTATGCAAGTGTGCATAACTGGACAGTGCTTGCCGCCCTATAATAATTATCAGCTTTTTGGTTATCTTCTCTAGGATAAATTACTTTGTTAAGGTCATTTTTCATTTTTAAACATTTTTATTTTTAGACGCTGCCAAGAATTTTCCAAGCGTTGTTGTGACCAATTTAGACGCTGACATGGCTATAGGCAAACGTTGACAAGATTATAGTCGTTGGGCGTTGATAGGTTATTTTTGACCGTTGACACTCAATGGGACCTACCCAGTTGTTACTTTTTGACATATTTTTAGGCCGTAATTTTGGGAGTTGTTACTTTTCATTTAATGCATGAGATAAACTTATAATTTTTCAATATTTTCATGATTACTTTTTGAAAATACTTGCCTATTTTGGGCCTATCACATGCAATTTCTTCTCCTATAAATTTGGCTCCTATTTTTAAACAGGGTATCTATATTTCTTGTCTAACACAATTTTCTCTTATCAACTTCATCTTCATCCATCAAATTTAACAGCTTTCATCAATGGCACCAAAGTTTAGACCATCAGAATTGGAATTGGGGTTCAGAACTCAACACAACATGATCGCGTATCTTGAAGCTGATGATACTCTGTTTCCCTAATACACACAAATGGTGGCGTATTTGAGCGCATCCCCCCCTAAGGTATGCTCTTTCTCATGCACCACTCATTCCAGTCACACATATTAAAAAGTTTTGGAACACTGTCAGTTCCTCAACAGTTAATAGAGTGACTACATTGACTTCTATTGTTCATGGGAGACCTTGGGTGGTTACTGAGGCTTTGGTACGCCAAGCCTTGCATCTTGATGATGCTGATGGTATAGCCACCCTTCCTATTAATGAAATAGAACAAGGGCTAAGGGCTTTGGGATATCCTTTTTCTGATGAATGTACCTTAAACAAGTATCATAAACAGGAATTTCCCCCAGCCTGGAAGTACCTCATACATGTCCTCCTTCAATGTTTGAGTCCCAAATGCACTGCACACAATAAGATCAATAGATCTATTGCAAGTGCTATTGTGTGCATTGCAACAGGGCAAAAATTTAATTATTCAAAAACGATTTTTGAGGGCATGTGTAAAAATAAGGGGATTAAAATGACTTTAGCTTATCCCCGATTTTTGCAAATGGTTTTTGATGTTCAAGGATACTGCACAAGGGATCATAATGATTTTTATGAGATCCCTGTGCAAAAGAAAGCTATTTTTATGAAGATGAACTCACCACCCCATCGTGATCTACCCTTAACCCAAGCTATGCTTGCTGTTATTGCCGCAGCACAACCCCAACTAGACCCCCAACCCCAAATTGACCCCCAACCACAACTTGATCCAATACCTGAACCATTACCTTCACCTGAACATATGCAACTTGACCAAGATCCCTTCAACGCTGACACATTCAATGTTGGCGTTGATGTGCCTATTTCCAACGTTGACACACAACCTTCACAAACCCAAACACCCCTTAACCAACCCACATCCACCCAATCTTCCACACCCCCTGAATATAGGTTGATGAAATGCCGAAGGACTACTGGAGTGTTCTCCTCTGGTGGTCCTAGCCATGTAGCAGAGAGAACCACCACCACAAGTGTGGCTGGTGACATGGATGAGGTTGGGACTATTGGTTCTGGTTTAGAAGCTGGCCAAGGCAGTCCCACCATCATTAAGTCCTCATCCATGCCCAATGAATCTGACTTGGGAGGTCAAATCCCCATTTTAGAAGAGGGCAGACTAGAACCAATGACTCTTATGGAATTGACGGCAGTCTGCATGAGCTTGCAACAGCAAAATGCAGACTTAGTACAAGTTGTCAGCTCACAAGGCCTTGAACTCAAGCAATTGAGGGAGAGGATTGTTGTTTTGGAGAGTGCTAGTGCCAGGAGGGGTATGGAGGAATCTTCCAAAGGGGAGGAAGATCCAATAAATCTGAGTGATAAGGGCAGCCATGATGGTCAATCTTTGGATGTTGCTGAGGCCCTTACAACTTTGAAGAAACAAACAGGTTTTGATACGTCCTTAGTCTCTCCTATCAACTTGAATTTATCATTTACATCCATGTTGAAAGAGGTTAAAAAAGGCGCTGAGGCAGGATATTTGGGCATTGACAAGGAGAATTTGGACGCTGACAGAAATATTTTGAGCGCTGATACAACTAAATTGGGCATTGACAGACCTGCACATGAAGGTGATGTATCCCAGTCATCATCTATCATCAAGGAGGTTTCTACACAGGTATCACCATCTACCTTACCAACAATTGCACCATTAGATAAGGGTAAGGGTATTATGGTAGAAGAGAGTGTTCCAAAGGATGCAGCTCAAGTTGAGTTTGATAGAAGATTAGCTGCACAAATCATGGAACAGGATAAAAAGGAGGTGAAAGAGTCACCATTTGTTGTGACTTCAAAAGAAGGAAGTGATGGATCTAGCTCAGACTCAAGTGTTATGATTATAGAACCAGAAGGCTTGACTACGGAGATGAGTTGGCTGAGGAGAAATTGAGAGAATTGAAATTGCAGGTTGACTTTGACATGCCAGAGACTTTGACATGCCAGAGGTGGTTCAAATGTATCATGCTTGGGAAGAAAGATGTATGGAGAATCCAGACTTGACTATTTCAGATCAAATATGGGGATTGGAGATTCTCCTCAGAGTTCAGAAGGATTGCCAGGTAATTTTGAAACACAAGGCAAGCAATATTCTCTCAGAATTGAAAAGGGATAGAAGGGAGCTATACTGCATGTTGCTCAGATGTCATGGAGTATGATGGACTTATCAGAAGTTGAAGGCATTGACATTTGATGAGTTGGAATGCAAGGCTTATCCCATTTGGGTGAGAGTGTAGGAAGCAAACGCTCTCAGACTTCTTTCTGATGAAAGAAAGGAAGAACTTGCAGAAGAAATGGAGCTCAAGAAAGCTATGTTTGTTCCCAGACCAGTGAAAAAGGGAATTTCTCTTGAGTTTCCCAAAGATATGGATCCACTATATCCAAGTGAAGCTGTTATAAGAAAGAGCCTCAAGCTCTCACCATTAGAAGCTTCAGATATGGTGCAAGTGTTACCATTAGATTCCAGAAACCCAATTGTGAGCTATGAAGAAGATGAATGTGGATTTTGGAAGATTGGCAGATATGGTAAAGAGGTACACACTTTTACCACTCTCATATCTTTGTTTGCAAGTTGTGATAGAGAAGACTTGGTGGACCTTTGGAGGTTGTTAGAGACCAAGTATGAGGCTGAAGCACCAACTTCAGGTAATGGAATAAAACTATGGTCCACATTCAAAAGAATGTGTGGACCAAAAGATGAGGATCCTGCTATTTAGAAGGATCTTGAAGATGATCTCAATGGTCTTCAATGGAGATTATATTCAGCTGCTGGTGTTTACCATTTGAGTTCTACAAAGTTTGCTGAATATCTACTTGTGGATGGTCAGTATTTCATATCCAAGGCTATTTTGGAGAAGATGAAGGACACTCAGCTGGAGATTGATTATTCAAGTGACGTGGCAAAAGACTTGATCAGATTTATTCATTACCAATATGAAAAGGTTTGTAAGATTCCTCCTAGTCCTTAATGCTTATTCAGAAACTTGATCATAAGAGTGGATATCAAGTTTAGGGGAGGATTGTTGGGAATAAATTAAGGCCAGATCACTTGAGCGCTGACAAGAGTAAAACAAGCGTTGACAAGAACAAAACAAGCGCTGACAGCTCAAGCGTTGACAAGATAAAGTCAAGCGTTGACACATTGAAGACAAGCACTGATGGAAAGATATACTCTACGCGTTTATTGTATTCTAGATTACTTCTAGTAAAGATAGGAACAACAATGTATTTTCTATATTTATCTTTACCTAGAATAGCTGATACGTAGATTATTGTACAAGGCTTCTTATGTCTATAAAAGAAGACCTTTAGGTTAATGTTTCATATAAGTTTTCATTCGTAAACTACTTTCATTGTAAGCAAGTTTGATATCATTAATCAAAGTGAAAGTTTGTTTATATCATTGTGTGTTCTTGTTTAAGTGTTAAATTCCGCATAACACTTAGATTCATAAGTATATACAAAGGTTTCTCTAAGTGTATTACTTGATCTAATCTCGTATACATAAAGCTAAATCGATCTAAGTTTGGGATCAACATAAACGCCTTATGAAACAGTCAAAGAGGTTACAAAGATAACCCACCCACTGATGACTTAGCCGCTGACAAGGCACAACCTAGCCGCTGACAAGGCACAACCTAGCCGCTGACAAGGAAAAACCCAGCCACTGACAAGGCAAATCCTAGCTGCTGACACATGCATCATCAGCAAACCACTATATTGAGTCCAGGGTGGTCATGGACTTTATGGGTATACACACCGTACCTCCAAGCCTATTTACATGTATGACCATATCCCACAATTATACTAAATTTCCAACAATCCTCCCCAATTTAGTACAATTCATTTTGCATGAAATCAACTTTAACAAAACCAGTACATAAATGAAAATATCCTGAGGATTAAATTTCCATCTTAGTACATCACTTCAAATAATCGAGAATTAGGGTGTTATAAGAATTGAACCCTTCAACTACTTTGAATACCTGAAGATAAAATACACAAAAGTTTTCAAACACTTAAAACGCTCCTGACACCATACAAGCCATGTGTCCATACCCAATTCATAAATGTTGCAAGAGCCAAAGTCAATGCTCCTTGAGGTGACGAAACCTTAACATTTACATAGGTGGTTCCTCTTTAGTTCATGCTCCTGCTTAAGCACTTTTTCAAAGAAATTAACCATTAAGAAGTTTATAACTTCATCCTTCTTTCAGCAGGTACAAGCACATCCTTGGGATGATATGTAAAACATGTGCTTCAGTCATCTGAATGTTCAGCTTTCCACATTGAACTCAACTCCTAAATTTTCGTAGGAGGGAGTTGGGTGTCCTATCATTTAGTGACTAGTTTGGACTTTAAACCCATCCCTTTAGCAGACTTTATAACTAAGTCTCTAGCCAATCCCTTCGTCAAGTGGTCAACTAAGTTTTTTTGAGACCTCACAAACTCTATTGAAATCACCCCATTCATGATTAACTCACGAATCATGACATGTCTAACACCTAAGTGTCTAGACTTACCATTGTACATTTGGCTATAAGCCTTAGTGTTAGCCTCAAAATATTGAGTCAAACAAGAAGGTTCGATCATAGTTTATTATTGTAACATTTATTAGAACGTTGTAATAGTTAGTTAAATAGTCGTGGTTCACGGGATTGGATTTAAGCTACTTAAAGCCCAAAAGACAAGCCCGGTCCAAACAATATAGCCCATTATGGTAACATGTAAGCCCGGCTATATAAAGCCCTTCCTAGCATGTTAGGAAGGGTGGATGATCATTTGTAACACTAATTTCTTCTAATCTAATATTCACCAAGTTAATAATCTCTCTCTCTACTTTCTTTCTCTACTTTCTCTCTCTAGGAATCCATCTCTTTTCATCTATTTTCTATCATTAATCATCATAATAATATGGGACAACATTTGGTATCAATCGCCACGGGGTAGATTGTGTTTGGTTGTTTGGTTTTAGTTTGATTCGGTTGATTTTTCCATCTAAATCATCCCAAATTAAATTTTTTCTTTGTTTTTTCGGGCTATAAATCTTGATATAATTCATTTATATCGATTTGGTAAGGATTTGGTTCGGTTTTTTGTGGTAAAAATCGCAAGTTTTTGTGGTGTTTGGATTCATTTTTGAGTTTCGGTTCGTTACTACTTCAAGATCATTCCGAAATAAGCTTTTCAGATAAGGGTTAATTATTCCGAAAAAAGGATTTTCGGATAAGGGTTTACTATTCCGAAGAAGGTATGTTTTTCTGAAATTTTCACTTTATCCGAAAAAGTGATTTATCCGAAAAAGTGAGTTTTTCCGAAGAAGGTCTTTTTTCTTCAAAAAAGTGATTTCTCCGAAAAAATGGTTTATCCGAAAATTTCTATGAAATAATCCATTATTCCGAAGAAAGACCATTTCTTTGAAAACTTCAATTATTCCGAAGAAGCTCCATTTTTCTGAAAACATCCATTATTCCGAAGAAAGACCATTTCTCTGAAAACGTCAATTATTCTGAAGAAGCTCCACTTCTCTGAAAACATCCATTATTCCGAAATAACCCAAATTCTCTGAAAATGTCAGTTATTCCGAAATTATCCAATATTCCGAAAATTGAAGATTTTTACAAAAGTGAAAATTTTCGTGTGTTTTTTCGCCTTCGAATTTTTGGTTTCTTGTGAACACAATTTTTAGGGGATTTTAACATTTTTCATCGCCAACAACAATCACAACACATCTACTTAAGATCCATTTTCAATTCATCAATTTCAAGTCTCTAGATGTGGATTCTACTCAAGAGTATCGTGTCACAAACAACAATATCATGGTGGCGGGTAATAAAGAGAGACCACCAATTCTTGTGTCTGGTCGGTATGCTCAATGGCAATCACGTTTCATACGATACCTTGATACAAGACCAAATGGTGATGCCTTGAGGAAATGTATTACTCATGGACCATATATATTCAAGAAAATCTCAATTCCTCCAAGACCAGCCACATATACTACTGATCCAATACCTGCAAGTGAACGTGATGAAACAAGAGCCGATCTCACACCTGAAAATTGTGCTTGGCATGATGCGGAGAAGGAAGCCATCTATATGGTTCTAAGTGGGATTGGAGATGATATTTACTCCACGGTTGATGCATGTCCTACAGCACATGAAATGTGGACTACTATTGAACGCTTGCAACAAGGAGAATCACTCAACAAACAAGATGTCAAAACAAACTTGTTTTGGAATTTTGGAAAGTTTACTTCAAGGGATGGAGAATCAATTGACTCTTACTACTCTAGGTTTTATAAAATAATGAATGACATGACAAGAAATAATCTGCAAGTCTCCACTATGCAAGTCAATGTTCAATTTCTTCAACAACTTCAACCCGAGTGGACACGGTTCGTCACTTTGGTGAAACAACAAGAAAAGTTAGACGAGGTCTCATATCATCGACTCTTTGAAATCTTGAAGCAATTTCAGAATGAAGCAAATGAGATTCGAGTTGAACGTGTTGCCAAGACGGCTAATCCACTTGCTTTAGTGACTACAACTCAACATGTTCAAGGTCATCACTCTCGTGCTCCTAAGTCATATCCCACTACATCATCTTCACCACGATCTTGCACATCATCTAAGTCTTCATCATCCACAAGATCTCGAGGTAAAGTGCCAAGAGCACCATCACCACCATCTGAGTCATCATCTGAAGAAGATAGTGATGAAGACCAAGCTCAAAAGAATCAAGAGATGAAACAACAAATTGATTTCATAATGAAGACTTACAAGAAAATCTACAAACCCACCAACAACAATCTTCGCACATCATCTAACACAAAGAACTGATATGTTGGGAGTCCTCCAAGGTATGACACACGTCGACGTGGTGAAAGTCCTTCTAGGTATGATCGACATAATCCAACACATGTTGATGGTTCTGCAAGGTATGATCGACAAACTGCCAAGTATGATACTCAGAGGATTGCTGCTGCTACTGGGAATAGGGAAACTATTGGAAGTCAAGTGGTTCAGCAAAGTGGGATTCAATGTTTTAATTGCCAAGGTTATGGGCATATGGCAAAGGAATGCAGGAAGCCGAAAAGGGTTAGAGACTCCAGCTATCACAAGGAAAAGATGCTGCTATGCAAGAAGATGGAATCAGGGGTTAAATTGTCAGCTGAGGAAGGAGCAATGCTTGATGACACTGATGATGAAGATTCTGATCAAGAACTCGATGCACATTACTCGTACATGGCAAAGGTTGAAGAAGTTATCAAAGTCAGTGAAGATGACAATGGTCCTATCTTTGACACTAAGCCAATCGATAAGGTACACACTACTGATGAATATAATGTGTTTGGTGATATTCATGAGCATAGTGATCTACCTAATGCCATTAATGACACGTGTATGATGGAAACGGTTGATAGCAATACCACACCCGATTCATCAGACATGTGCAATAATGAGTCTGAGGATGATCAACATGCAAATGAGTATGATGAAGAGGAACGTATTGCGCTTGCTAATTTAATTACCACTTTACAAAAAGATGTCACTGAAAATAAAAAGAGTCAAAATCAATTAAAGAAGGCAAACGCTACGCTCACTCAAAATTTTGAAGAATGTAAAGCTGCTCTTATCAAATCTACTGAGATGACTGAAAGCTATAGAGATGAGCTCCTTCAGAAAACCAAAGAGCTTGAGGGGTACAAGGTAAGTGCGCTAAAAAGTCAAAAGGACGATTTTGAAACAAATATAATACAACTCTTGAGTTATTAGCCATAGAGAAGCGTCAATATAATGTTTTCTTAATGGATGAACGTCAAAAAACGTACCTTGCCAATACCAAAGTTAATGAACTTGAACAAAAGCTCTCTATGACCACTACCGATTCTGCTAAAATTCTTGAGGTTCAGAAACAAGAGGTAGATGCGTTAAAACAAGACTTCAAAAGTAGATATGATAAAGAAACCGAAAAAGTAACGAAACTAGAAGAACAAGTCGAATTTTTGAAGAAAGTTGTTTATAAAACGCATGATTCTATTCAAACCGTAAAAATGATAGCACCTCCGTCGATGTTTAAGGGTCAAGCTAGCTTTGAAAGTCCTGAGTACCTTGCCAAAGCTCAAGCTGCGAACTCCTGTCTTTATCTTGATGAGATTGAAAGGACCGATCTTGATTGCATGCCTGTTAGTGCCGATAGTGAAGAGACTGCCCTTTGGGATGATGATAGTCGACCACTTGTCAATAAGGAGTTTGGGAAACCATATAATTATGCTTATATGAATAGTCTTTATGGCCTTCTCAACAAACAAACTCAAAAAACTCGTGAGGAAGTGTTCTTAGAATGCAAACAAAAGAGAATTCAATGGAAGAAAGCTTTTGCCGCTAAGAAATCTAATGTTTACAAATACATAAACTACCTCCCTCTAGATGAGTCCAAAAGCAAGAGTAGGAAAACATTAGGTATTCTTAAACACCACATAAATAATGTTAAATCTATTGTTGAAAGAGATTGGGCAAAACGTGAAAATGCTGAGTGGCAACGCTCGATTCCTCAAGATATTACCTTGCTTGTGAAAGAACTCTTAATTCCAAACAAGGCGTTGATTAAAGAAACTGTTCTTCAACTTGAGGAGTACATTCGGACTGAAATGTATGATGATTTAAAATATGTTGAATCTCTTGAGAAACACATTGATGATCTTCAAATGGAGAAGTCTGATTTTTCAGATGAATATGATTTACTCTTGCAAGAATGCGTTTCTAAAGATGTTATGTGTGCTTATTTTACATCTTATGCTGATATTGGTGAATATTCTGATGTTGCGTGCAAATATCTTGATAAGATCAAAGAATGTGAGCGTCTTGAAATTGAGCTTTCAAAACATAAAGAAAATGTTGATAAAAAGGCTTTTGAGTGACTTCAACACAAAACTGATTTCCTTCAAAAACATTGTCATTCTCTTGAACTTGCTTTGCAAAAAGACGTTGGTAGTTTTCCACATGATAATAACTTGCAAGAAAAACTTTCCATAACATTTCGAGAAATGAATGAACAAAATTTGGAAATTAAAGGGTTGAAAGCTCAGTTACAAGACAGGGAAAGAGCGATAGCAGAGTTGCAGAAACTCGTTGCTAAAGTGGGTGGGAAAGTTGTGGAACCTAGCATTAAGAAACATGTTGTTAGACAACCCAATGCCTCTAAAGAGAATAGATCCTCTATCTTGGGAAAACCATCTGTTTTATCAAATTCCTCGTTTAAAAAACTTGTGTTTGCCCCCAAGATGGATGGAAAGGAAAGGTTACCACATAATCAACCCATAAGGAATGTCATAGCACCAAGCGTTAAGCACAATAATGTGATTAAACCAGGGATATATAGAATGACCACTAAGCCCACACACAAAGTTAGTCACTCGCCTCAGACTACTAGAAACACTAATATTCGTGTGTCTTCTACTACAAGAATAGTCTCCACTACTAGTGTTAGCCCGCCTTAGCTTAAGAGCACTCAAGTGAATGATAAGGTCTGGAAACACAAGAATCAAGAGAAGATGAAGGAAGTAGAAGAACACCCTAGGAATTTGAATGTTTTGAAGAATAAAAAGTCTGTAATCGCATGTAATGACGATTTGAATGATGTGAATGATTTGAATGATATGAATGTCAAATTTGTTTGTGTCAAATGTGGAAAGTGTGCTAATGCTAATCATTCTATGCGTGATACGAATAAAGTCAAAGGCGTAGATACTAGAACTAAGAAGCAAGTTGTGATGCCTATTAGAGCTAGTAAACCCATACGCAAAGTGAACCATTCTGGTGCTACCCCCACTAACAAAAGTAATGCATCAGACTCTACCACTAAGAACCCTAGAAGCAAAATTAAGGAATTATATGAGTCTGCTAGCAAGTCTTGGAAATGGTGGTTTGCAAATCAATGTCCTCCAGGATATAAATGGATACCGAAAGCTAGGATAGAAAATGTGAAAACGAGTGTTAGTTTGCCTTTAAATGTTGATAAGGACACTAATGATTCTACTATCACAACTACTGTGGTATCCAATTTAGCAAATGCTCCATCGTGTTCTAACTCTTCTGCTGGTGATACAAATAATTCTCTTCATACCGGACTCCGGATGCACGAAGCACATGACGGGGAATCTCAAGCTTCTAATTAACTTCGTAGAGAAGTTCCTGGGTACGGTCCGATTCGGAAATGATCAATTTGCACCGATCCTAGGATATGGAGATTTGGTTCAGGGGAATATTACAATCAAAAGGGTATACTACGTCGAAGGGCTCAATCACAATCTTTTCTCGGTTGGTCAATTCTGTGATGCGGATTTGGAGGTTGCTTTCAGAAAGAAGACATGTTTTGTTCGTGATTATGATGAGAATGACTTACTTACTGGTACACGGGGTACTGATCTTTACACAATTTCACTTCAAGACACAACTTCATCAACTCCAATTTGCTTCCTGGCTAAAGCTTCAACGACTCAGGCATGGTTATGGCATCAACGTCTTTCTCATCTCAACTTTGATACCATCAACTTGCTTTTCAAGAAAGATATTGTGAGAGGCCTTCTAAGTTTGAAATTCATCAAAGATCATCTTTGTTCTTCTTGTGAGCTTTGTAAAGCTAAACAAAGTAGCTTCAAAACAAATACTACACCAAACTCCAAAGGACGGTTAGATCTTCTTCATATGGATCTGTGTGGTCTCATGCGTGTTCATAGTATCAATGGAAAGAAATATATTCTGGTAATTATCGATGATTACTCAAGGTACACCATGGACTCACTTCTTGAGATCCAAGGATGAAACACCCGAAGTTCTCATCAGCTTCCTTAAACTTATACAACGTGGTCTTCAAGCTCAAGTTAAAGTGGTTCGTACTGACAGAGGTACAGAATTTTTGAATTCAAATCTGAGAAAGTATTTTGAAGCCGAAGGGATTGAACATGAGACATCTATTGATCGAACACCCGAACAAAACGGTGTTGTTGAAAGACGAAACCGTACTTTGGTTAAAGTTGCTCGAACATTATTATCCGCTTCAAAACTTCCACTATACTTTTGGGCCGAAGTCGTGTCAACCGCATGCTACACACAAAACCGCTCCTTAATTATCCCAAGACACGAAAAGACACCATATCACATAATTCATGATCGAAAACCTTCACTCAAACACCTTCATATTTTTGGATGTACTTGTTACATTATTCGAGATGGTGAAAATTTGGATAAGATGAAAGAGAAAGGTGATGCATGTATTCTTGTGGGATATGCAACTCGGTTTAAGGGATATAGAGTGTACAACAAGAGAACAAAATTGATAGTCGAGACCATTCACATTCGATTTGATGAATTACAAGAAATGACACTTGAACAAAACAGTTTAAGTCCCGATCCAAAACGACATACGACTTCCGTTCACAACCGCACGGAACTCGGAACTCAAGACCACAGCAATGAACTGTCAAGTTAAACGCTGGTTCCAGAAAATGTTCCTAGAGCTGATATGACAGTCAACACGAAAATTGATGAGTTGGAAATGTTATATGGACCAATGTATGATGAATATTTCACGGGGGAGAAACAAGTTGTATCGAAGTCTTCCGCTGTCACTCATGATAAGAATGATGATACCGATCATCGTCAACCAAAGGATACAACTTCATCTACTTCAACACCGGTTGCTGCAGAGTTACTTCCTCAGAATATCACTTCAACAATCGATCCTACAACATCCACAACTACTGTCATTGCTCCAGAGAACACAAATCAAGCAGACGATGCATTATCTGACGAAGACGAATTTATCAACCCATTCGGTACACCGGTACATGAATCTGAAGAGTCTTCTACTCGCCATGTTGATCCGTCAAATATGCCTACGTTCTATCAACGACATCCTTCAACACATCATTGGACCCGAGATCATCCTTTGGTTCATGTCATTAGAAACCCTTCACAGCCCATTCGTACAAGATGACAGCTTCACACCGATGGCGATTTTTGTATGTTCGCACTTGCCGTGAGTTCAGCTGAACCAAAAAACATCAAAGAAGCCATGGTTGATCACGCTTGGATTGAATCGATGACGGATGAACTTCAACAATTTGAAAGACTTAAAGTCTGAGAACTTGTTGACAGACCATACGATGTAATACCATTAAATCTTCGATGGATCTGGAAAAACAAGATGGATGAAGAGAACACGATCATCAAGAATAAATCTAGGCTAGTGGCTAAAGGGTATGGACAGAAAGAGGGTATTGATTTTGAAGAATCATTTGCACCAGTAGCTCGAATGGAAGCGGCCAGGATCTTTCTTGCTTATGCTGCACATAAGGGATTCATTGTCTATCAAATGGACGTAAAGACGACGTTTCTTAACGGTCCTTTGAAGGAAGAAGTCTATGTCACACAGCCGGAAGGATTCGTCAATCCTCTTTATCCTGACAAGGTGTATCGTCTCCACAAAGCACTTTATGGACTCAAGCAAGCTACAAGGGCGTGGTACGACGAGCTCTCGAAATTTCTGGTCTCCAAAGGTTTCTCAAAAGGTTCCATTGATCTAACTTTGTTCACTTATAAATATGGGGATGACATTTTTCTTGTGCAGATTTATGTTGATGACATTATTTTCGGGTCTACAAACCCAAAACTTTCAAAATGGTTTGAAAAAGTAATGCACAGCAGATTTGAAATGTCTATGATGGGCGAACTAAAATTCTTTCTAGGAATTCAAGTTCACCAATCCCCAAGTGGTATCTTCATTAACCAAGCTAAGTATTGTCAAGAGATACTCAAAAAGCATGGTATGACATCATGTGACCCCGTTGGGACACCTTTATCAACCACATCCCTAGATGTTGATTTGGAGGGATTACCCATAGATCAAACGAGATATCGTTCCATGATTGGGTCCCTCATATACTTAACAACAATCAGA
This sequence comes from Glebionis coronaria, assembly GCA_025667525.1. Classification (NCBI taxonomy): domain Eukaryota; kingdom Viridiplantae; phylum Streptophyta; class Magnoliopsida; order Asterales; family Asteraceae; genus Glebionis; species Glebionis coronaria. Next base: position 26,059,019 of record CM046880.1, read on the forward strand.
CCTGATATTTATCATGCTACATGTTATTGTGCATGATATCAAGCACGACCCACTGAAAAGCACCTCAAGGAGGTTAAACGGATCTTTCGGTACCTTAAGAATACCATTCACATGGGACTCTGGTATCCGAGGGAAACCGGTTTCTTTCTAACGGTCTATTCAGATTCTGATCATGCAGGGTGTCTTGATACACGTAAAAGTACTTCTGGTGGTGCACAATTTTTAGGTCAAGATAAGCTTGTGGGATGGTCTTCCAAGAAGCAGGATTGCACATCATTGTCATCAGCCGAAGCGGAGTATGTGTCTCTATCTGCGTGTTATGCTCAAGTTCTTTGGATGAGTACACAACTCACGGATTACGGCTTCCACTTTGATAAAGTACCTATGTATTGTGACTCAAAGTCGTCCATAGCCATCTCTTGCAATCCGGTACAGCATTCCCGCACGAAACACATCGATGTCAGATACCACTTCATAAGGGAACAAGTTGAAAAGGGTATTGTTGAATTATACTTTGTTGAAACTGATTACCAATTAGCTGACTTGTTTACAAAAGCTCTTTCGAAAGAGAGGTTTGCGTATCTTGTTAGGCAAATTGGTATGAGATGTTTGACTCCAGCGGAACTGGAGGTTCTGGCAAAGAAGCCTGCTTGATTCATCTATCAAACATCTACTTGTAAATATTAATCAAAAAGCAAAATACAAAATTAAAAAATATTTGAAAATCCAAAAATATTCTTCTCGACATGTCTTTCAGTATCGATAATATGGACGTACCTAGAAATGTCGCTCAATAACGACACGGGTGTGTACATAAAGCTCGAATGAAAGTTGTAAATATTTTTCAAAACATGTCATTTCTATAATTTATCAAGGAAATTGTCTTTTTGGACAATATTTCCAACAATGGGTAGAGTAATCTATCTCGGGTTGAGCTTGTCACAAAACATTCAACGTTTTGAGCTCAACACAATGGCTTGTAATTAATTTCAGATTGCAACCCGGATCTATTTTCACGGGGGAGTGTACGCTTTTGTGCTCTTACCCTTAGCAAAAGAAGTTAAATCTTCTTACACTTGAGTGGATTCGTCAAGACATTCAAAGTCTATGAACTCAAGTTTATGCTTTAGAAAAACCTTTTCGACAAAAAGAATTGATTTCAAAAAGCGTTAAACACAATTTTTTCAAGAATTTCTCAATGATATTCAAAATCTTTCAAAAATTGTGTGTTCAACAACTCTTATCCTCAAAAGTTTAATGTGGATCAAATCCTCTTAATGACAATTCCATTGGATCAATTTTTGAGGGGGAGCGTTCCAAAATTCATGCTAAGTTTGACACATCTTTCTCCCGAAGGATTTCAAGACTATTTTTGAAAATATATTTTAATCAAATTTGGTATCTATAATATCAAAAGATTTTATATATTAGAGATAGGGGGAGAAAATGTGATTAAAATGTGATCTAAAGACTCAAGAACTCATGGTTACGATCAAATACCCACAACATCTTTAATTCACGACGTTATTGGTGTCAAAAGGGTGGTTAGGTTAAGTCCTATGATACAACCAGAACCGGAGGGATCTTCCTAGGGACAATCCAATAGTTTATTAGAAGTCCTTAGGAAAGATGGAGTAGAATGTGAACATAGCTCAATGCCGACTAAGTACTGATGCTAGCATTGGAACAATCACAACAAGGTGTTAGTAATGATGTCTGGGTAAGCATTGAAGGGGTTGAAGAATGAAAAAGAAATGTAAGGATAAAGGGTGTAAAGAAATTAGCCTTCCATACAACTTAGGCAGAAACCGGGTCAACACATCATGAAGACAACTCATCATGGACCTAGTGATGTGAAGCACAACCCTTTCCTAGCTACTCAGGCTTCTCTCAAAAGACGTTTGTTTTATTATCACGGAGATCAACACGACTTTTATTGACTTTCTCACTCCGAGATAGTTGATATTGAATAGGTGGCATCTGCTCCAGCCTCCGACCACTAAAAGTGCACAAATCGAGTCTAGAGCCAAGAGATCAATCAAATCTCGTTAGGACACACGGATGAAGATCAAGAGAGTCCTACGCTATATCCTTGTGATATTGCTAGAACACTCAGAGTGATACTACTTAGTATTCACAATGATGAGTGGAAATCCTTCTAGTGTTAACATCAAACAGCACTGCGGTAGGTCATGTGTAAGATTCTTTTAGAATCGAACATGTGTAAACTGAAAAGCAACAGTGGTTTGATTCTGAATTGATTCAAACTCGTTTTAGGTTTCTACGCAATATTTTTATGGTCTTTCCAGAACATTCAGAGTGATATTCATTAATATTCACAGTGACGAATGGAAATCCTTCTAGCGTCAACATCAAACAGAGCTACGGTAGGTGACTTGTGAGATTCTTACGAATCAAACTTGTGTCAACTGGAAAGCAACAATGGTAAGATTCTTAATGAATCAAACTTGTTCCAGGAATTTGAATTGGCGACTTTAGTCAAGCGGATAGTTATCCAATTGATTCACTCTTTATGTTCGTAGTATTGCTTCGAGACGGTCGAGTAAAAAGAACGGCTAGTACAGCCGCGAAACCCTGTCAAGGAGATTCTTAATTGAATATACCTAATCACAGATACGGTATTTAATATCGTATAACGGTCTTCACCGACCGGAGGTAAAACGCTACCGATTTAGGACGAATGTCAAAGCCATTCAGTCCGTGTCTATGTTTTGTCTCGAGAAGGTGGCGTTACGGTGTACTCAGCAAAGTCAAAGATTCAAAACCTCATATTCATGCCCAAAGACTTATTCAACAATTAATAGTGTGAGCATGTGGATAAAGACACAAGATCACAAGATGGCAAAGACAAGTCAAGAATGATTTGAAGATCTCAAGATAAAAGACTAAGTCGAAAGACAATGACAAAGGCTCAAAGATCACAGCATGAAGGAACAAGACTACTGTTACACGTTCAAGACTCATTTATGACGAAATTCATGAATCTCCATTGGACTCCAAATATCGAAGAGGAATGACCTCACATTGGGGGAGATTGTTAGCCTCAAAATATTGAGTCAAACAAGAATGATCGGTCATAGTTTATTATTGTAACATTTATTAGAACGTTGTAATAGTTAGTTAAATAGTCATGGTTCACGGGCTTGGATTTAAGCTACTTAAAGCCCAAAAGACAAGCCCGGTCCAAACAATATAGTCCATTATGGTTACATGTAAGATCGGCTATATAAAGCCATTCCTAGCATGTTAGGAAGGGTGGATGATCATTTGTAACACTAAATTTCTCCTAATCTAATATTCACCAAGTTAATCATCTCTCTCTCTCTACTTTCTTTCTCTACTTTCTCTCTCTAGGAATCCATCTAGATTTCATCTATTTTCTATCATTAATCATCATAATAATATAGGACAACACTTAGCCAATGTAGCTGCACTATCACAACGAATAGATATGGGTGCCATAGGTTTGACCCACAATGGAATCTCAAGAAGCAAGTTTCTCAACCATTCAGCCTCTTTACCAATAGCTGCTAGAGCCACAAACTCATATTCCATTGTTGAACCAATAATGCAAGTTTGTTTCTTGGATGCCCAAGAAATTTCACCACCACCATGAAGGAATACCTAGCCACTTGTGGATGAATTATCCTTAGTATTGCTGATCCAACTTGCATCAGTGTAACCTTCCAACAATGAAGGATATCTGGTATAAGAAAGAATATAATCCATAGTTCCTTTTAAATACTTCAGTACCCTCTGAATAGCTTGCCAATGCTGAGTACTAGGATTACTAGTGTACCTACTCAGTTTACCCACAAATGCTATATCAGGCCTAGTACTAGTCATGGCATACATCAAGCAACCAATCACCCTAGAATACTCAAGCTGGGAGACAACATGACCATTGTTAGGCATGTTGGAAATACGTTTTACGCATTTAGAAAGTCTCGGTCACTCCAACAATGTAGTTATAGGCTCGTAGTTAAGTTAAGTGTCATTTATTATATAGCCCGACCCATGAGCATGTTCATGGGCCGGAAGCCCAAGTCCTTTAAGGACTTGGGGTATTTAAACCTCTTTCCACCATGGAAAGAGGTGTTGGTTGTTTATTTCTCACTTTTACATAATACAAGTTTCTTTCACTTCTCTCTCTAACTTTCTCTCTCTAGAAAAACATCAACCCTCTTGATTCATAAAGATTATCATTGTTCTACAATTGGTATCAAGAGCATGGGATGAAATAAAGGTTGGTTTTGTGTTGTTCATGTTCACTTTGGTGTGTTCATGTGTTTTTGATTGATCCTTACCCAAGTTTCAATTTTTTTCGTGTTTTTGACTCTCCAAGTGCTCTATATATCTTCTAAATACCTTTAGTAGTGTTTTGGGTGTTTTGGTTTGGTTCAAATCAGGTTTTTCTTGTCGAAAATCTCATCTTTTAGCCTCAAAATTTCGTAACAGTACCGTTATTCCGATCAGCACAATCGGAAAAGGGTTTAAGGATTCCAATCAGTCAAATCGGAAAAGGGTTTACATATTCTAATCTGTATTCCGATTGGTAAGGATTCCGACAGGGGTTTCCGATTGGCATGTATTCCGATAGGAGGATTAGTTAAGCATTCCGATTGGTAAGTATTCCGACAGTGGTTTCCGATTGGCAAGTATTCCGATAGGAGGATTAGTTAAGTATTCCGATTGGTAAGTATTCCGACCAGGTATTCTTTATCATTCCGATTGGTTAGTATTCCGACCGGGTTTCAGATTGGTAAGTATTCCGACCAGGTATTCTTTATCATTCCGATTGGTTAGTATTCCGACCGGGTTTCAGATTGGTAAGTATTCCGACCAGGTATTCTTTATCATTCCGATTGGTAAGTATTCCGACAGGGTTTCCGATTGTTAAGACATTCCGACTAGGTTTCCGATTAGACAATATTCCGATCAGGGCTTTAGATAATATTCCGATTGGTTACTTTTAGCATTTCGACGGATTAATTTTGAGACTTACGACACTTTGAGATTTTCACATTGAGACTAAGAAGTTTGGGTATTGAGATAGTATTTTCAACTTAGAGGATTTCGTTTCAAGTTTGTAATCTATCACAAAAACACGCAACATCTTTATTTCAACAACATTAAAACACTTAACCTTATTTCATTGTTCGATCATCTTTGATAATCTTTTTTCAAGGGATCACAACATGAATTCACATTCATTTATGCCAACTATGACTTCACTCACCGATATATCGATCATTTCGGGTACTCGCCCGCCTTTGCTCATCAAAGATTTATTTGAATCATGGCAAAGTCGCATGAGAACGTACATCATGGGCAAACAAAGTGGTCGACTTATGCTAGAATCAATTGATAAAGGTCCATTAGATTGGGGAGAGGTTACAGTCAACAATGTGACAAGGCCAAGGCAGTATCATGAGTTAACCGATGCCAACAAACTCATTGCAGATGCCGATGAAAGGGCTGTTCAGACAATTCTTCAAGCCCTTCCACCTGATATCTTCAGAATGGTGAGTGAACATAAAGTGGCCAAGAATCTTTGGGATCGACTTGCGGTTTTGCTACAAGGGACATCTCTCACTAAGCAAGAACGAGAATGTCAATTATATGATTTGTTTGATAGATTCCAATACATTCCAGGGAGACTCTTCATGATTTTTACTGGGGGTTTTACTACTCTGATGAATGACATGAATGTCTATAATCTAAGGATTGAACAATTTCAGTTAAACACCAAGTTTTTAAACACACTACCCCCTGAATGGAGTCAATATGTGACGGATGTCAAAATGATTCGTGATCTACACAAGTCCAATTTAGATCAACTATATGCTTTCTTACAACAACATGAGAAGCATGTGATCCAAAACCGAATCTCTCAAGGACCTTATCATGAACCAATGGCATTATTGGCAAATCATCCTACACTGTCATATCACAACTCTCAGCTTGCTTTAGGACACAAATCTTCATATCAACCTGTGTATCAAACACCAAGCTTTCCACAGTACTCGATTCTGCCACCACCACCAACATCTTATCACCAACCAGCAACATCATCATCACAAGGAGATTCACACCCATCACCTTATGCTTCACACCAGTATTCACCGTATCAACCTCCCACCAACCCTGTTAGTACCTATCCACAACTCGAGGCTCCTCAACATCATTACTCACATCAAGAAAGTGTTCCAACCAATCAGTTTGTTGCTCAACCAGCATCAGCATTATACTGTGAAGATGACATCCCTGTCCCTGAATTTAAATAAGGAGATAGCCCTACTGAAATCCTAGCTCTGTTGTCTGCATTTTTAAGTCAAACTTTGAACAAAAGAGGTTACTGAGGTTCAGCACCAACTAACAATCAGTTAAGGAACTCGTCTAACTCTCGACAACAGGCAAAAATTCAGGACGGCAGGGTCATGGTGCAACCACTTCAAGGGAGATCAAATTCGTCTACTGCTGGTGCACGTTCATCCAATACTACTGCTACAAGGGCTAACAACACTGGTAAAATGAAGGTGGTTATTTGCTACAACTGCAAAGGGGAAGGGCACATGGCCCGAGAATGCAAGCAGCCTAAGAGGAGAAGGGACGACACATGGTTTAAGGAGAAGATTTATCTGGTGAATGCTCAAGCCCAAGGTCGTGAGCTTGATGAAGAAGAATTGGCATTCCTTGCAGATCCAGGAGTAGCGGAAACTGATCGTCTCACAACAGTCATCACCAACAATGCTGCTTATCAATGTGATGATTTAGATGCATATGACTCGGATTGTGATGATTTTAACACCGCCAAAGCAGCTCTTATGGCAAATCTTTCACTCTATGGGACTGACACCATTGATGAGGTACCAAATACTGCTACAGATACTAGCATTGTACCTTATCAAGTTAAGCAAATGTCTGAGTATTCGGAAGAGCCTCCGGTGGTTAGTAATTCAATCAATGAGACAAACAATGATAGTAATAACATTGCAAGTCCTCAGATTTTGAGTGAACCACAACCGGGAGCTCCTACGACTATTAATTCGTCTGCTCAACCTGATTTGGTTATGGTCCCTGCATCTTTGCTTAGCCAAATGAATAATGCAGTCCTTGAAACCCTTAATGCTAATCAGACTTTATCTGCCGAGCTTGCTTTGCATAAGGACAAGGTTAACACCTTGAAAATGACTCCTGTGTCCACTACCTTAACCAATCCTGAATTTGATAGGTTTAGGAAAGTTCAAATGGACAATCTGCTAGAGATTGAAAGTTTAAGAGCAAATCTTTCGAATGAGCTTAAAGAAAAAGAGTCAGTCGTCACTAATTTTCAACAACTTCAAACATATTTTGAAATTCTGGAATCCAAACAGCTTGAAATGGAAATTAAGACGTCTAACAGAATAAAAGAAACGGAACTTAAACTTTTAAAACAATATGCTGCTTCACATCTAGTACACTTGTTTCATGCTTCATTTAAAGAGTTCAACTTATCGCGTCTCATAGACTTACCACCTAACCCGGGTTATGCAAAGCAAGCACTTAACCACAACCCCCGACTGTATGATGCAACAAAGTTAGGATTGGCATTAGATCCGATAGTGTTCTCAAGTGATTCTATGACACCATACGATGAAAATCAGTTAAAATTACTTTTGACATATCCTGAATATGATTATGCTTCAATGAATGCAAAAAATGCCACAATAGATCTTAGAACTCGTTTTAATATGAAAAAGAAAACTCTCCAAACATCCACTTTCATGCCGACTAGAGAATGCCTTAGTATAATTCCTACACTTGTCAACTCGGACAAACCAAAGGAAATTCCTAAGAATCTTACCCCGGTTAGTACGGTAAAGCTCAGCATTGAAGAGATTGGGCAATACCTTACCGATTTTGACAAGGTCATCTTGGAATGTACGACTTCAATGGCTCAAACCGCTGGAGAATGGGCATTCGAACACATGAAATCGGTGTTTGAAGAAGCGATCGTTCCGTTTGTGAACCATATTAAACAAGGAGTCTATGATCTAGCGTGTAATTTAAGTTTTGAAATTGGTGAAGTTCAAAAAGTCTTCAATAAAATGGATGATGCTTATGAACAACACTTAATTGAAAAGGAAAAGATCTTATCAGAATATGACCGCTTTTTCGAACATATGGTGTCTCTTGAAGTGATGCAAGTTGTTACTATTCAATATACTCATGAAATTTCATCTACTGTGAATATTTGTGATGATGTGCATAAATCTGTGAATACTAATGAACATGTGAATACTGTAGAAAATCATTCTTGTCATGAATCCAACGCTGAATTTTTAAAGCTTCAAGATTCATATAATACACTTTTAAAAAGTTTTAACGAGCTTCAACAACATTCTATATCTCTTGAAATTGAGAATCAATCTAAAAATGAAACTCTTTCAAAACTAAATGATGGTGGAAACTCCGTTGAGACAAGTGACAAGATGATTCAGATGGTTCAAAATTTAGAAGAAGAGATGATGAGACTTAAGAGAGAATTAGTAGAAACAAAAACGGAACTAGAGGCTGCAGAGGCTAACAATCATGTCCTAGAAACTATAATTAACTCTATACTAGGAGAGCGTGAACAAGTAAGGCAGGGAGACTCACAAATTTCTGGTTCAATAGAAGAACACCTCGCGTTTAATGCGACAGAGCGAAAGTCTTTAATTGACAAACTGAACAAGAAATGTGAGGAAACCTCTGACCTAAAAATTCAGCTCATAGACAAAAGGCCGAGTTAAAGGAGACACTTCTTCTCACCCGACAAGAAGTTGTTAATAACTTAGCTAGCAATTCTGCACCGTCCTCTAGTGCTCCAACAACCAAGTCAGTAGTGCTTTATAAGAACCCGCTCCATAAGAAAAACTCGGTTACCTACGATGACTATATGAGGAATGCAACTAAGCACGTAGATCTGGTTAGGGATATTTTAGATGATTTGTATGCGCTAGATCCCTCAAGCAGTTACTACTACACAGCTCATGAATATATTAAGCGTGTTCAATATTGCTTAGCATATTTGCAATATATAGGCAAACCGGGTTCTGCACTACTTACTAATCGACCCATTGCTGTAACTCCATTCAACAAGACCCCAGGAGCAAAACCATCACTGGCACCATCAAGCAAGGCACCTTTAAAATTTGTAACTAATGTTCCCTTGGCTTCTACAGGAGTAACTGTGTCCACTAAGGCTAAAGGATCTCGAGGAAAGAAAGATAGGATCAAGCCTTCCACTAATAGGACTGAGAAGAAGAAAGTAGAAGTGCACCCTAGGAATGTTATTTCAGTTTTAAATAAAAAGAATCATGTAGCTAAGACAAAAGGTCCTCTTTATGAGTGGAAACCTAAGCAAAATGTGAATTCTAATGCGAAATGTTGGAATTGTAATGAATGTATGTTTTCTCAGCATCATGATTTATGCCTTGTTGATCACGTGAATGAAATGCATGCTATTAAGAACAATCTTGAATGGACTCCAACAGGGAAGAAATTTACCCAAGTTGGGTGGCAATGGAAACCCACTGGTAGGACCTTTACTGCAAATGGAACTAAGTGCCCTTTAACTAGGATCACATCAACGGAAGTTAGGTCTAAGAGTCCTTTAAATAGGAACACTAGCACTAAGAAATGGAAAAAGCGCCCTTTAACTAGGTCTGCCTCCACTACTGTTCCTACCAGTGGTAATGTCCCCAGTCAAAAAGTACCTCAGAATACTAGACAACTAGAATCTAAGCCAACCACTAGTAAGAAAATCTGGAAACCTAAAGTTTCGTCTGATAGCAAATCTAAGATAAATGTATCTGTACCTGCTAACTCAGAAGAACAATTAGAATCCGATACATCGTCTGTGTTTGGTAAAATTTTCAGGTCGTCCAAATTATTCTTTGGTATTTGGACTCGGGGTGCTCCAAACATATGACTGGAGACCGCTCGATGCTCAAAAATTTCGTCAGCAAGTTTCTAGGAACGGTAAAATTCGGCAACGATCATATTGCAAAGATTATGGGTTATGGTGAATATCAAATTGGGAATGTCACAATTTCAAGGGTTTACTATGTGGAGGGACTTGGTCACAATCTATTCTCAGTAGGACAATTCTGCGATTCTAACCTTGAAGTGGCCTTTCGACAACATACTTGCTTCATTCGCGATCTTGCAGGAAATGATTTGTTAAAGGGTTCTCGAGGGGATAATCTTTATACTTTGTCTATTCAAAATATGATGGCCGCCTCTCCTGTTTGCTTACTCTCCAAAGCATCTAAGACCAAGTCATGGTTGTGGCATCGTCGGTTATCTCATCTTAACTTTGATGCTATTAACCATTTGGCTAGAAACGAACTTGTTCGTGGTCTTCCAAAACTTAAGTTCGACAAGGATCATTTATGTTCCGCGTGTTCATTTGGGAAAAGCACCAAGAAATCTTACAAACCTAAAGCAGAAGACACCAACCAAGAACCACTGTATCTTTTGCACATGGATCTTTGCGGGCCAATGCGTACAGCTAGTGTGAGTGGTAGAAAATACATCCTCGTCATCGTGGATGATTTCTCAAGGTTTACATGGGTAAAGTTTTTAGCATCTAAGGATCAAGCACCAGAGTATATCATTACTTTCTTAAAGATGATCCAAGTACGTCGTAATGCTACTGTTCGCCGCATTCGGACTGATAACGGCACTGAGTTCGTTAATCAGACTCTTCGAAATTATTATGAAAAGGTTGGTATTTCTCATGAAACATATGTGGCTCGCACTCCACAACAAAATGGTGTCGTTGAAAGACGTAACCGTACACTGATGGAAGCTGCTCGAACTATGTTGATTTATGCGAATGCTCCCTTATTCTTATGGGCAGAAGCAGTGGCAACCGCATGTTATACCCAAAACCGCTCCATCATTCGCAAACGTCATGGTAAAACTCCATATGAGCTTCTTCATGGACACAAACCCGATATTTCCAATCTTCATGTGTTTGGCGCACTTTGCTATCCAAATACAAATAGTGAAAATCTGGGAAAACTTCAACCGAATGCTGATATTGGAATTTTCATTGGATACTCGCCTGCAAAGAAAGCTTACCGGATTTATAACCGTCGTCTTGGCAAGATTGTAGAAACTTTGGATGTCGATTTTGATGAGCTGACAGCGATGGCTTCTGAGCAACACAGCTCTGAACCCGCATTACACGAGATGGGAACCGGTACAATCAGTTCCGGCTTAATTCCCAACAACCCTACTTCTCCATCATTCTTACCACCAACAAGGTCCGAGTGGGATAAGTTATTTCAACCTATGTTTGATGAATTCTTTGATCCACAGAGTAATGATTCTTCAGCACCCGTAGCAGTAGCTCCGATTCCCGTAGTTGTTGCTCAAGATAATGGAAATGAATCCGAGGCAACTACTGTTACTCTTGAACAAGATGTACCATCCCCCACCAATTCTCAAACAACACCTGAATCATCACCCCCACTCGTTCCTAATGATGTTGAAGAGGATCTATATGATCACGATCTGGAATATGCTCACTTACAAGAGCTTCCCTTCTTTGGTTCACATATACCTGAAGACCCTACCGGTGCGTCTACCTCAGAGGAAGCTCCTGTCATCGTTCACTCCCGACCACCACGGATTGAAACTCACAACACTAAATGGACAAAGGATCACCCAATCCGCAATATTATTGGTGACATCGATCGACCAGTCTTAACACGCCATCAACTCCAAGAACATGCATTATATTGCTATTTTGATGCATTTCTTTCAGACACTGAACCTAAAAACTGGCAACAAGCCATGACCAAATCATCATGGATTGAAGCCATGCAAGAGTAACTTAATGAATTCCAACGTCTTGAAGTGTGGGAATTAGTTCCGTTACCCAGCAACGTTGAAATCTTGACACTATTGTGGGTATACAAGGTTAAGCTCGATGAGTTAGGTAGTGTGCTGAAAAACAAAGCTAGATTGGTCGCTAGAGGTTACAAACAAGCTTTGGGTATCGATTTTGAAGAATCCTTTGCTCCTGTTGCACGATTGGAGGAAATTAGACTATTCCTTGCTTATGTTGCTCACATGAATATGATCGTCTATCAAATGGATGTTAAGACGGCATTTCTAAATGGTGAATTAAGGGAAGATGTCTATGTAAGCCAGCCGAATGGATTCGTTAATTCAGAGTATCCTAATCATGTGTACAAGCTCAAGAAGGCTCTTTACGGGTTGAAACAAGCTCCACGCGCGTGGTATGATCTCTTATCGACGTATCTCATCTCCAAAGGCTTCTCCAAAGGCAAAGTGGACCCCACATTATTCATTCTCAAGGAGGACAACGACATGATACTGGTACAAATTTATGTTGATGATATAATATTTGCTGCTACTAATCAACGTTTGTCTGACCGTTTTGAGAAAATTATGTCCACACGCTTTAAGATGTCAATGATGGGAAAATTTTCATATTTCTTAGGGTTGCAAATTTCTCAGAATCCCAGAGGCATCTTTATTAATCAATTCAAATTTGCTCTTGAATCTTTAAAGAAATATCACTTTGAAAACTGTGACCCCGTGGATACTCCAATGGTGGAGAGATCCAAGTTGATGAAGATAAGGAAGGGATAGCTGTCGATCCTAAACTTTATCGTGGAATGATCGGCACCCTTCTCTATCTGACTGCTAGCAGGCCTGATTTCCAATTTGCTATAGGCATGTGTGCCCGGTATCAGGCTCGGCCTACCGAAAAGCACTTACATGTTGTGAAAAGGATCTTTCGGTATCTAAAAGGAACACTTAATCGTGGTTTATGGTATCCGAAGGATTCCTCTATTGCACTAATTTCATATGCAGATGCAGATTATGCCGGGTGTCAAGATACCAGACGTAGAACTTCTGGCAGTGTGCAACTCCTTGGAGATAGACTTATTAGTTGGGCATCAAAAAGGCAGAAAAGCGCTGCGATATCAAGTACTGAGGCTGAATACATTGCTATGTCCGGTTGTTGTGCTCAAGTTCTTTGGATGAGGTCACAATTGACTGACTACAGTCTTGGATTCAACAAAATCCCGATGTACTGTGATAACAAAAGTGCAATCGCTCTATGCTGCAACTACGTTCAACACTCTCGAGCAAAGCACATTGACATCCGCTACCACTTCATCAAGGAGCAAGTAGAAAATGGAGTGATCGAACTATACTTCGTCAACACCGAGTATCAGCTGGCAGATATATTCACAAAGGCATTAGATCGAGGACGCATCGAGTTTTTGATAGAAAAGCTAGGCATGAAATCTTTTTCACCAGCGACACTTAAGGAGTTGGCAGAAGAATCTGAAGAATAGTACTGGTAAACTATTCTCGAGTATCCTTTGATTGTGATCTTGTATATTATAGTACATACTTAAACCATCAAAAGCAAAATACAAAAGTATAAAACCAAGAAAAACCATAAAAAATATAAAATCAAGAAAAACCATAAAAAATATAAAACCAAGAAAATCCATAAAAAATATAAAACCAAGAAAACCCAAAAATATTTTTCTTTTCAAATCGGGCATGTCTTTTAGTACGGTAATATTTACGGCTTTAGAAATGTCACTTAAAATTGACACGGCGCCATAAATAGAGTCCGTATAAAAGTTGTATATTTTTTAAAAACATGCCCATAATGGCTTGTAGTTATTTCAGACTGCAACCCACCTTTCGCATTAAAGTCACGTATTTCCTCTGAAAACGTTGGCTCACAACGGGAATTAATTTTCTCGGGCAAGGTTTACTTGAAAACCTTGTAAGGGGCTAAGTTTACATTATAACTTGGTCTAACACAAATTAGTGTACGTTTCTGTGCACTTATTTTGTTAAAATAAGAGAAATCTTATTGCCCCTAGAATCGTTTTTAGAAAATCATTAAACAGAAAAGGTCTTCATATGATAATTGTCCCATTAAATGCCATGACTACAGCTCTTTAATTAGAAAACGGGTCACCAATTGAGGGGGAGCAAATATCATATCATTTTGAGCATGATTTGATCTTCATATTATCTTGTCTGTCATCTTTCCGTATGTGCATTATGTGCAATGTGTGCCTTGTATGGAGTTTATTTTAAGTTGGCATTAGGTTTTATTGGCGTGTCTCATTTATAGGGATATTGGCTAGAAAGATTCACCTTAGTGAGTTGTTAACTAGTCTTTAATAACTAGTTTTATGCCATCCATCAAAATTGGGGGACCAATATGCAATTTTTGCAAAAATTGGTTAGACACTTTGACCTAAGTCAAAACTTTTTCACTCCCATTTTTTGTTATCCTACACACGACTCACACACACCAATTGTCCTTCACTGCCGCCATTGATATTCTCCAAAGAAGTTGCATCACTTAGTTTTCTTGATCGTTTCTTGCTGTGATTTCATCTAAGGTACACTAAGAAAACATGTGCTATCTATCCTACCTATGTTTTCTGTGACTATACTCTTTGTTCTTCTCGGATTGAATCATGCGATATAGGGTTTCTATATAAATGTGAATAAACATCATGTTTAACTAAGGGGATTTAATCTTTATTAGGTTTTAAACACTGGGTTTGCATTAATCTGCTTAACACAGCCTAAAAGCCATAAAAATCACGAAGTATAGATCCACCTAGGAAACTCCGCCAACATTCCGATGAAGATAAGGTTTAGATTCCGATTGGGTATTCCGATCGGTTATTCCGATCGGACATTCCAATTAGATATTCAGATTGGACCTTCACTTTGGATATTCCGATAGATTTTTAGATCATTCCGATTGGTCATTCCGATCGGTTATTCCGATCGGACATTCCGATTGACTTTTAAGACCATTCCGATTAGGTCGTTCAGATTGGTATTCCGATCGGCTATTCAGATTGGATATTATAGTCATTCCGATTGGTTCATTCCGATTGGTTCATTTCGATCGGACTTTCAGAATGGATATTCCGATTGTCCTTTCAGATTGGTCCTTTCCGATTGGTCTTTTCCGATTGGTTCATTCCGATTGGTTCTTTCCGATTGGCACATTGTCATTCCGATGAGATGTATAGCATTCCGCTTTGGGAATATGAGATTAGAGATTCCTCTTTGCTTATGTTGCTAGATTGTTTCCTATATAAGTGGTATTATAGTATTTGCGAAAAGATTGTTGTGGCACCATCACTTTAAGCTAGCATGCCTTTACACTATGCAATTGCCTTAGACTATCTAATGATTTCGACCTAGATTGCATTATTCCCTTATTAGGCTTTAAGTAAATTAGGGCCACTTTCACGAAACCAAGTTTTATTGAAATTAATTAATTTTATCTCTTAAGAATACTTGAACGGTTTCTTATTACAGAAGTTCCTCTTATTTAATAAGTTTACTCCTCTGTAAACAAAAGAGATACAAATTACTTATTCAATGTCTTGCGTTTTGCTTTCAGGCCATGGAAGACAAAGCTTCATCATTGTCTTGCCCTCTATTCAAGCCTTTTATTGTTTAGGTTGAGGGAAATCCTACAATTCCTGATGTAGTGGTTGAAACTAAACCAAAACCCACTGAAGTTTTGGTTGAATCTAAACCAAGACCTACTGAGGTGTTAGTAGAAATGAAACCTAGACCTAGTGAGGTTCTGGTTATGCCAACCAAGATATCCAAATATTCTAAGAATTAATGCTAGGTTGTTATTCATTTAGAATAAAATGTCTTTGGCATGTCTGTGTGTTGTTGTATGTAAGGACCTAGTCCAACTGAACCATGTTTGTGTGTTGCTTCTCTATTATATGTGGTAATAATTGTTATGCTTCAACTTGGTATAGACTTAAGATATATATATTTTTGTGTATATCATTTGTGATTATATCATCAAAACAGGAACCATGTCAACCACCAAAGAACAACAACAACAATCAGACCTCGCACTAGTACCACTTGATGTCCGACTACCACTCGCAGAGAACAACTTTCGTCTGAGAGAGGACTTTGATCCAAAAATTGCCGCTTTCAAAGTTGCAATGGACATTCTTGACATGTCACCCATTAAAGATGCACTTAGAGCTACTGCATCAGTTCCCGAAATCTACATTCATGAATTTTGGGCCACAGCATCGATTACCGCCGCAAAGGAAGCATCTAAGATATCAATCACCTTCAACATCAACAGGCAAAATTTTACTCTTGATTTAAATCAATTCAGGAAATTGTTCAAGTTTCCCAAATTAGCAAAAGGAGAAAAGTTTGTGCCCAATCCAAAAATAGATGAAGTGCTTCAAGTACTTAGAGCTCTAAACTATGAGGGTAACATTCAAAATCTATCTCAGTTCTCCACTGCACGCATTGGTCAACCATGGAAAGCAATCGTCATCATCATAACCAGGTGTCTCACTTCAAAGGCTCGTGGTTATGACCAACTGAGACCACCTCAGGCTCATATACTTTGGGGCCTATACACTGCATCTAAAATAGATTATGCTCTACTTCTTTGGCAAGAAGTGTGTTACCAATTCACCGGTACCAAGAAGAAATCACTGCATCTTCCGTTTCCAAGGTTCACAAAACTTATCATCAACCATTTCATGAAGAGTGTTCCTTCTATTGACAAGCGTGGAAACTTCTTCTACCATACATCAGATGATGACCATGTGTTGGATCAAATGGGTGACGAGAAACATCCCAGTAAGTACTCACTGATTCCAGCTTTAGTGCCTGACACCATGATCAATGACGGGATCAAGGACAGTGAACCTTACAAACAAATGCTTCTGGACATTGAAACACAATTTAAAAGGGTAAATGCAGATCCATCCGAAAAACAAAAGGGTAAAAGGAAAAAGACTGTTGTCAAACGCCAAAAGACTTCTTCACCCCAAACCAAAGGTAAAGCTAAAGGGAAAGAGAAACTACGTGATGAAGATGCAGATGAACAAGATCCCTTCGTACAAATGTCTGAAGAAAAACAGATGCGGATTGCAAAAAAGTTAAGTAGGATGGAGGCACAGAAAACCGGTAGTGGTTCTAGATCAAAAACTCCTGCCGAGTTAGCACTGGAAGCTTTTGGAGATCCAGACGATCCAACTGATGAAGAGGAACAAGATCCCAGACTAGAGGAAGAACTCACAGACCCAACAAATCAAGATGATGACAACGTAGATGATTATATCAACTACGATTATGAAGATCAAAATTTAGAAGGTGGAACAGATATGGAAACAATTCTGTACGATGACGCCAATCTTAGCAAACCACTTCCACCTCCTTCATCAATAATAGCAGCAGAAGATGCTCATCTGACGTTGTTTCCTATTCAACAAAACATACCCCCTCCACCACCAGTCTTCAGCACTGTTGTAACAACCGTCCCGCCGAGTGAACCTACAATCGAGACCATTCAACCTGTATCAACCACCACCCCGTAATTACACCCACACCATCACCGATAATCAATCAACCTGTATCAACCACCATCCATGTAATCACACCTACGCCGCCACCGGTAACCCATCAACCTGTATTAACCACCACCCAAGTGATTACAACGATGCCTCCACCGATTGTCGATCCTCTTGTGCCAACAACTGCCCCAGTGATTGTACCAACATCGCCACCTATCCTCGAACAACTTGTACCAACCACCATCCAATCCACAACCTCGTTAGCAATTGCAGTAACTCCTCCACCAACAACAACAGCAGTACAACTATCATCCACTCCCACTCCATTTCTCACAATCAATGATCCACTCATTCAGCAACTCCAACAACAACTGGAATCACAGGCAAATACTATTGCGGCACTGGAGAAAAGGATAAATCATGTTAATTCATGTGACGAACGAAAACAAAAACGTGATGACAAAAAACTTCAAGAATCATTCGAAGGTGTCATTAGACTTAAAAAGCAACAAACATAATTTCTTGCTGAAAAGGACGCACGTGACAAAGAAAATGCTGCATTTCTCGATTCCATCAATGATTCCATGACTAACATCATCCAGCGTGAAGTTAGGGCATGTGTACATCAGGAGCTTCCAGCATTATTCATAAATGGCCTTACTAACTTACAATTAATGCAAACCTTGGAGACTCGGTTAACCAACATTGAGTCACCCATCACAGAAGCTCAACACGAATTACAAAGAGCTCTTCGTAAGGTCATAATGGAAGCTTCCAACACATCACCAGTAGAAGACACTGTAGTTCCCCAATCTTCCAAGAAACGGAAACGACAGGAGTCAGAAAATGAGGAAGAAGAGGAAAAGAATGAGGAGGAAGAACATTCTGATAAAAATGAAGAAGAAAAGGACGAGGAAGAGGAAGAGGAAGAGGAAGAGGACGAGGACAAGGATGAGGACGAGGATGATGACGAGGACGAGGATGAGGACGAGGACGAGGATGAGGACGAGGACGAGAATGAGGATGAGGACGATGAGGAGGATAAGGATGACGATGAGGATGACGAGGATGACGATAGTGATGCGGATGACGATAATGGGAATGGTAAGGATAAAGAGAAAGGGGATGGTGATAAGGATGAAGGTAATGGCACCAATGGAGAAGAATCTGAAGAATCTGATGCACGTTCAAAAGAAAAAGTTGCCGATAAACAAGCTGAGAGTGAACACATCACCACTGACGAGCATGGTGAAACCACTGACAAAACCACAAGTAAGTCATCTGAACCAGCTCTTACTAGTGTATCACAAGTAGATCCTATACTACCACTAGTACAAGCCAAACCAATGATTGAAGACGAACCATCACCGTCTGTGGAACATCACTCTCCACCGCCTACTCTTGTTCAGCATCACACAGAAACAGTCACAGGTACTTCTTCTGTACCGGTTCCTACTAATATCTCATCCACAGCACCTGTTGAACACGAACCTATGCAAGAAGACGACCCGATACCATCTGTGATACATAACTCTCCACCTCAGCATTACATTGATATGGATATTGACGAGTTAAATCAACCAGATCCTGAGTTTGCTGACACGTTCACTGTTGATGAGACGGTTCCCGTACAGCCATGGCTTACACAAGCAGCAACTGCACGTATAGTTTCGGACAGTGAAAAGGCGGATCTCACACAATTCCTCAATAATCCTATCGACTTCTCTGGATTCTTGATGGATAAATATGGAGTGCCTAACATTGACACAAATTTGCTTCAAACAACGATCAAAGACAAGAACTTCTGGGCTTCCATGAAGATTGCCGAAACTGAGGGAGAATATCATTTTAATGAGCTCATGAAAGCAATCAAGTCAACAGCATCAGGTGAACAAGCTCCGATCCTTCTTCCACTAACACCCTCAATTATTGCAGCCGCCAAGGATCTGCCAATGCAATACTTCACAAACCGTGATCTTGACTACTTAGAAAACGGCGCGGACAAGTATGCTACATCATTAACAATGGGAAAAGCAGTAAATTTGGAGGATATCCCTTGGATTGAAGACAAAGTTTCAAAACTATGGAGCAAAAAGCTTGTCAAAGAATATGATCAATATGCGGAATTAGGCATCTCACATTGGCGGGGCAACAAGAAGTCGGCTTACTACTTCTACAATCACACCAAGCAAGGTACACCTATAAGTGCAACCCGTCGAATCTCCAGCATACAGGGCGTTAACTTTCACCATATCTTCGGATATTCGTATTTGAAGGACATCATATTCAAGCGAGAAGACGGTAAGATTTATAGTGTCAGTGAAGGGGATCTTCAATTCCTACGACTTGAAGATATTGAAGATTTTCTACTCCTTTTGGTTCAAGGCATGGTTCCTCACTTAGACCCCGATGAAGTCATTGCTCTAAGTTCCAACATTCGCCAATTTACTCGTCGAATTGTAATCAAGCAAAGGGTTGAGGATTTACAACTCGGGGTAGAGAGTTACCAATCCAGGCTAAATCTGGAACGACCTCACACAACACCAATGAGTCGTTTTCACCAAGGTAAGGAACCATACATGGGTACACTTAAACCAGAGATGGGCATATTCTACCTGAATGAAGCAGAGGTCATGCAATACATGCGACTCTCAGAACTACACAAGTTCAGCGATGGCACTCTCAAGCATGTACGTGACAAGCTGTTGATGCTCAACTCAGGACAAGGTCTTCCAGAAGTAAAGTACCAATGGGTAGGCCGATTCAAAAAGAGTGCCAACCACACCATCCAGGTGATTGAGGAAAAGTTAAGGCATCGACGGTTGATCCGCAGCATTGAACGATTCGTGGGGGGCAGACCATATGGAGCACATCACAGGCTCGTGGGCCGATCCATCTAATGGGTCGTACTATTTCAGGTTTACTCCATATTGGTCAATTTGTGAATATGTTAATATTGTAAATATTGTGCTTTTGTGGCTTGTTGTAGTGTGAAAGTATGAAATGTTTCAAGAATTTCTCACGAGATTCCAAATCTTTCAAAATTTATCATACTCAAGCACTACAACTTACCCTCCTTAATTTGAGGGAGAACATTAATATGTTCTTTGGCCAACAACTAATTTCATTTTTACCCAAAGACCGGTTAATCCATTCAATATCCCAAATATTAATGGTTAACATTTTGGATAAGGGGAGAAAATGGGATTAAGGAGACTTAAATAATACTTGGCTAAAAGATGAAAAAGATTTAACGATAATCCAACTTAATATGTGCAAAGCACGTGTTAAGGGGGAGCGTTTTTGATGAACAAAACACCTAAGGTACAAAACTTTTGATTTCAATATCACAAGTACCTTAGGTGATTTTCAAGGATTTTTCATGGTGGCTATACTTTCCCAAAACACGCTTAATTCACGACGAATGTGGTGACAAAAGGGTGGTAGGAATAGGTTTAGTCCAATGATTCATCAGAGCCGATGGAATCTTCCCAAGGACAATTCCCTAGATAGAATTAGAAGTCCTAGGAAAGTTGGAGAAAGTTTGTGAACGTAGCTGAATGCCGACCAAGTACTTAAGTTAGCACTAGAACAATCACAACAAGGTG
Organism: Glebionis coronaria; assembly: GCA_025667525.1. Classification (NCBI taxonomy): domain Eukaryota; kingdom Viridiplantae; phylum Streptophyta; class Magnoliopsida; order Asterales; family Asteraceae; genus Glebionis; species Glebionis coronaria. Next base: position 26,080,068 of record CM046880.1, read on the forward strand.
CTAGTTATGACGTATTGGTAAGCATTGAAGGGGTTGAAGAATGAAAAAGAAATGTAAAGATAAAGGGTGTAAAGAAAGAAGCCCTCCTTACAACTTTAGGCAGAAACCGGGTCAATACATATGCTATTGAGATCATTTTTGTTAATGATTCTCGGTATTGAAGAAAGACATCATGGACCCAGTGATGCAATGCACAACCCTTCCCAGCTAACTCAAATATCTCTCAAAAGGTATTTGTTTTAATCACACGGAGATTAACACGTTATCTATTAGTTTATTCACTCCGAACAGACTGATATTGAAAAGGTGGCACTCCTCTCCAGCCATCGCTCACTAAATCAAAACGCACTATCGAGTCTAGAGCCAAGAGATCATCAAAAGTCTCATTAGGACACTTTCCATTTATTGCTTGCTTTCTCACACACTGTGAAAAGTAAGAGATTTTTATGAGTCCTACGCAATATTCTTGTAATAGTGCCAGAACATCCGAGTAATACGCAAGTATTACAATGAAGATGGAAATCCTGCTTGAGCCAACATCAAACAAGCTCATGGTAGGTTACACGTGCGGTTCTTTTAGAACCAATCTTGTGAAAAACTGGAAAGAAACAGTGGTTTAATTCTTAATTGAACTTAAACTCGTTCCAGGCCTCTACGCATTATCATATGATCTTGCCAGAACACTCAGAGTGACTCTTTATTGATCACAGTGACGAGTGGAAATCCTTCTAGTGTTAACATCAAACAGCACTTGGTAGGTAACAAGCAAGATTCAATTTGAATCAAGTTTGTGACAACTGGAAAGCAACGATGGTGAATATCTTAATTGAAATTCACTTGTTCCAGGTTTCATGAATTGACGGCTTCAATCATAAGGATTTTTTTTAATCCAAATGATTCACTCTTTATGTTCGCAGTCAGCTTTGGACGGTGAATAAAGAGAACGGGTTTACCCGCGAAATCCTGTCAGGAAGTTACTTAATTGAAACTATCCGTCACGGGTACGATATCTAATATCGTCCAACGGTCTTCACCGACTGGAGGTAAAATGCTACCGAATTAGAATAAAATATCAAAGCCATTTTATTCGTGTCGTTGCTGTGTACCTGTTAAAGACGGTGGCGTTGCTGTGTACCTGTTGAAGACGGTGGCGTTGCTGTGTACCAGTTGAAGACGGTGGCGTTGCGGTGTACCTGTTGAAGACGTCCTCACATGCTTATTCCTTTAGCATCAAATATTCCTAAAAATTCAAGAAAGTATGACCTAAAAGTCTTCCGCTGTATCGACTCTGAAACTTTCAAGAATTCAACAACGGATAAGTGTGTGGGACATGAAGTCACAAAGAGGCAAACCTCACAAGAAAAGTAAAGGCTGCACGTGAAAGGCCAAAAGAACATGTTCCAAGCAAAAAGGCTGATATCATTCAACACATATTCACAAAAGAAAAGAAAAAGAAAGAAAAGAAGACTACGAGCTCAAGAACAAGATCTAACATGCTAGATTAGGACTTTGTAAATTTGGAGTGACCTCCCTTTGGGGGAGATTGTTGGAAATACGTTTTACGCATTTAGAAAGTCTCGGTCACTCCAACAATGTAGTTATAGGCTCGTAGTTAAGTTAAGTGTCATTTATTATATAGCCCGACCCATGAGCATGTTCATGGGCCGGAAGCCCAAGTCCTTTAAGGACTTGGGGTATTTAAACCTCTTTCCACCATGGAAAGAGGTGTTGGTTGTTTATTTCTCACTTTTACATAATACAAGTTTCTTTCACTTCTCTCTCTAACTTTCTCTCTCTAGAAAAACATCAACCCTCTTGATTCATAAAGATTATCATTGTTCTACAAGGCATTAGTTTCTCACTTGTATAGTTGTATCCATAGGTGTACTCACTGGAGTACAATCAAAGTGATTGAATTTCTTCAAGACCTTCTCAATATAATGAGACTGAGAAATTACAATACCATCACTTTCATGTTTAATCCTTATGCCAAAGATAACATCAGCCTTCCCCATATCTTTCATAGAGAACCTTGATGACAAAAACTTTTTGGTTAAATTAACCTAAACTTGGTTAGTACCAAAGATTAGCATGTCATCAACATATAGGCAAATGATGACTCCTTTACCAGATTCATCAAATTTGCTATATACACATTTGTCAGCTTGGTTAAGTAAATAACCATTAGACAAAACCACTTCATCAAACTTTTGATGCCATTGCTTAGGTTCCTGTTTGAGTCCATATAAGGACTTAATCAGTTTACACACCTTACCTTCATGACCAGGCATGATGAAACCTTGAGGTTGGTTCATATAAACCTCCTCATCCATATCACCATTCAAGAATGCTATCTTCACATCCATCTGATGAATAATCAGATTGTGAATACTTGCCAAGGCAATCAACATTCTTATGGTACTTATGCGTGCTACAGGAGCATAAGTATCAAATTAGTCTATCCCTGATGTTTGTCTAAAGCCTTAAATGACTAACCTTGCCTTAAACTTTTCAATAGTTCCATCTACCTTCACCTTTCTTTTGAAGATCCATTTGCATCTAAGTGGATTGCAACCTAGAGGTAGATCAACCAACACCCAAGTGTTGTTGCCTATGATGGAGTCCATCTCATCATTGATTGCTTCTTTCCAGAAAGAAACGTCTTGGGACTTCATTGCTTCATCAAATGTTTTGGGATCATCCTCAACATTAAAGCAATAGGAGTATTGATCAGAGACCTCATCTCTTGTCCCTTCAACTAAGTATAGTTGAAACTCAGGCCCAAAATTCCTTGGAGTCCTTTGCCTTGTGCGTCTTCTAAGCTCAGGCTTAGGTTGTTGAACCACAACCTGATCAGTAACCATTTCAGGTTCCAGTGAAGCACCAATGTCCTCAGCTCTAGTAGGAGTCCTAAGTCTTGGTCTAAGGACTGATGAGAACTTAGTCTCATCAAAGTTAGCATCCCTTGACTCAATGATTGAGTTTATTGAAACTGAATCATTAGGTTCAATAACATAGAACCTATAAGCCTTGGAATGCTCACCATATCCAAAAAAGATGCATTCAATGCCTCTTTCACCCAAGGTTTTCACCTTTGGATCAGGGAGTCCTACAACAGCCTTAAAACCCTAAACTTTGAGGTAGTTCAAGTTTGGTTTCCTTTTAGTCCAGAGTTCATAAGAGGTAATCCTACTCTTTTTATTAGGAACCCTATTTAATAAATAGCAAGTTGTTAACATAGCTTCTCCCCAAAACCCTTGACTCAATCCTAAGTAGGACAACATGTAATTAACCATCTCTTTTAGTACTCTACTTTTCCTTTCAGATATACCATTTTGTTGTGGAGTATAGGGGGTAGTTATCTCATGGATGCTTCCAACAAACTAGAAGTACAAAGTATCCATGTACTCACCTCCCCTATCAGTCCTAAATCTTTTGATTTGGACTCCTTATTGTAATTCAACTTCAGTTTTAAATACTTTAATTTTATCTAATTCTTCATCCTTAGTATGTAACAAATAAACATAACAAAACCTAGAAGCATCATCAATAAATGTTACCAAGTATTTCTTACTCCAAAATGAGGGAGTAGCATGCAAATCACATAGGTCACTATGTATTAGCTCCAAAACTGTAGTTTCACGTTTTACATCTTGAAATGGTTTCTTAATAAATTTGTTCAGCATGCAAGTCTGACATTTATCAATGTCCATGTCAAAGGCTGGAATTAACCTATCCTTAAACATATCTTGCATCCTCTTATAGTGGACATAGCCTAGCCTAGCATGCCATAGTGATGAATCATTCAGTTTAGTGGTTGTCATCAGGACAGAATCAACAATCATATTAGAATAAATATTAAGCATGAACATTTGATTACACATATAGCCAAAACCAATAAACACACCATATTTAGATGAAACAAATTTATTAGATTCAGTCACTTGTTTATAACCACAATTATTCAAAACACTACTAGAAACCAAGTTCTTCATAATATTAGGAACATGCAAAACATTAAACAACGAAATAATCTTTCCAGAACTAAATTTATGATCTACAAAACCACGTCCATGAACTAGGGTTGTTGACTCATTTCCCATGTGAAGAATAGATCCAGCATTCAGTGACTCATAAGTCTTGAACCAGCATCTATCTTTACACACATGAACTGTTGCTCCAGAGTCAACCCACCACGCAACATCATCATCCTGCACAAAATAAGCTTCAGATACATATGTAACATAATAAATATGGAGATATTCATTAAACATATTCTGACCTTTTGTGCCTGATCCACTAGCTTTGTTGCTAGTACCAACACCTTTGCAATCCCTTTTCAAGTGTCCAGGTTTTCTACACTTCCAACAAGTCGCTGAGAACTTCTTGTTAGGATATGCTTTGGTGTTATCTTGATGTTTACGTTTGCCCTTATTGTCATTGTACCTGGAGGAGTTGTTATGCTCCACCATATTGACAACAGATGAACCAGCAACATTGTTGCTTTTTGGCTTGTCACTATCATGCACCCTGAGGGATTCCTCAATACGCAAATGACTGCCCAACTCAACAAGAGTTAACTCCTCCTTATTATGTTTCAAGGTGTGCTTGAAATCTTTCCAAGAAGGAGTTAGTTTGTCAATGTCACAAGAGACCTGAATGGTCTCATCCATGTTCATTTTATGTTGTGTAAATCTACCAAGTATTCTACGAAGTTTATTATATTGTTCCATGACTGGTCTTGAATCAGTCATTTTATAATTTGTGAAATCACTCACAAAGAACTTCTTACTTGATGCATCCTCAGCCATATATTTGGCTTCCAAGGAATCCCATTGTTCTTTAGCAGATTCAACATTTTGGTAAATATCAAACAAAGAATTAGACATACCATTGAGAATTATGTCGCGACACACATAATCATCATTCTCCCATTTGCTCATTTTCCTCATGTCCTACAACGTAGCATCATCACCACTATCAAGAATGGGAGTTGTCAGCACGTACACCACGTTCATGGTAGAAAGAAGAAAGTGCATCTTCTTTTGCCATCCCCTAAAATCAACCCCTTCAAACTTGTCCAGTTTGGAGAAGTTAGCCACCATATGCTTCATTGCTGCCGCCATTGATTATCACAAAAATAATCTTCTTTGATTGTTGGGGTTACTTCGTTCCAACAGGGTAAAGATAATCAAAAGTCTAACTACGTACCAATGAATGGTTACCGGATATAACTTGAAGTCGTGTAATCACTTTCCAAAGAAGATTATTCGACCCTATGCCTGGGTTTACACGAATATAACCCACCCACTGATGACTTAGCCGCTGACAAGGAACAACCTAGCCGCTGACAAGGCACAACCTAGCCGCTGACAAGGCACATCCTAGCCGCTGACAAGGCAAAACCCAGCCGCTGACACATGCATCATCAGCAAACCATTATATTGAGTCAGGGTGGTCAGGGACTTAATGGGTGTACACTCTGTACCTCTAAACCCATTTACATGTATGACCATATCCCACAATTATACTAAATTTCCAATATTTAATTGTTATTTGCATTGATAGACTATATTAGATATGCCTTCTTGGGAAATTTGATTATTTATAGAGATCCTAATAAGAGGCAAACTTTTTTTTTGAAGATTAAAGATATTATTCGCCAAAGAGACAAAAACACTTCAGAAATTCAATGAGCTTTAAAGAAAAGCTCAAGAAAAAATATATACAAAGTCAAACTAACAAAAGACGAAATTAGACAAGACTTAAATCAAACTATTCTGAACAAAAAGTTGACATTAAGAACTCGGAGCAAATAGCTTTGTCTGTAGAACATGTTTTGCATATAAAATAATTGAAACACTCTTCTCTTTAAAACTGATACTTGTTTTGCATTAATAGTGGGAATATTATTGAGTTCACAATGTTGGATGACCTGGCGCGAGAGTTTGACAGAACTTTGGCCGAAGCGATGAAAGCTCGCGTGATATAGTTGTAAGCTCATGACCCAATGTAGAGGTATTCTCTTAATACTTCAACTAACTTACGAACATGTTTGAAAGAGGTATGCGCTTCTAGTGTTAACCCGTTAACATCACATACTTACAAGAGGAGATACTGCTACTTTAATCTGGGCATCCCAGAAGCCGGCCTCGAGATGAGTAGGTAACATGCATTTAAAGCCGTCATTGGCAAGAGGCCCTTTAACACAAAAACAAAATACATGTATATGAAATCTTTTTGAATTAATTAAGCCCGGGCATCGTATTATCTCTCTCTATATATATTAGAAGAATATAAAATTTGAAAGCCTAAGGCAGTGTTTGTTTCTGTAAAAAACATTTGAACCGCGTCTGAATCTGACCGGTCAGACGCGGTCAGACGTTTTGACCGTTTGTTTTTTTTCCCGAGATTCAGAGGCCGGCAGGTGTTTTACATCTGACTGAGTAAGACTTGGTGATCCGATCTGACTGGCTCTTAACCATGCTCCCACTGTTAGAAAAAACCCTTTAAACCTACAAAACCCACCAGTAGTATTGATAAAACAAGAACTAAACCTTACCTGAGACCTTGTTATCGAGATCTTAGTTGTGTCGTTGTGCTAATCGAGATTAAAACATACATAAAACAATAGGATCACTTGTATTCGTTTGTGGTTCGGATTTGTTTATCATTTTTAAGTGAGAGATTGCATGTAGAGTGATCAACATGAGGAAGTGAGAATGGTGGCTGCTTCATGTTTTAGTTAGACGTGATCTAGGTTTAGAAGATTAGGTTGTACACTTGGATGAGTATCAAGTTATATTATGGGTCAAAGTATTTTGTGGGCTTGTTTATGTATGGGGTTTTGAATATAAAAAAAACTTTGTAGTTATATTATGGGTCAAAGTATTTTGTGGGCTTGTTTATGTATGAGCTTTTAAATACATCTAAATTACTATAGTATTTAGTTGGTTGAAATTATATGAAGTTTTCTTTTATAAATATTTAATATGTACCAAGAAATACACAATTAAAACAATTCAGACATTTTTAAAAAACAAATAACATTATTTTATTCAGATTCAGTCTTTATAACCACCTCTTACCAGTAAGGGGCGGTAGTCAAATTCAGACCTAAAACATCTTAGTGAAACAAACACCACCTTAGTTAAACGGTGTCCCTGTGCAATCACACTTATTGCAATCCCACGACTCTGATGCATTAGAATCGAACTTTGAGTTACTGATTTTAATCAACAGTTCACGTCACATAATTTGGCTATTTGCATGTGAATATTGTCAAAGGTGGCTAATTGGTGGGAAATTTGCCGCAAGTTTCTCTAAAAAAATGCTTGTCAACAGATTCGTGTGTAATTTGTCACTAATATGTGAGCATTTGTTTAAGGAATAAGCGTGTACATTTTCGCTTAGTTTTCATGTACGAAAATCGGTGGAGAAAAAGTTTTTGCGGTAATGTACTTGGATACAAAAATAGTGTTATTCACTTGGAAATATCTGATGTAAATGATTACTTATACTCGGGGTTTCAAAAGCGTGTTATATCGGCATCAAAGCGCGATGCGTAGTTTTCATGTTATGAAACAATTTAAGGTGTTGGCATTAGGCGTGACGTGAGATGAGATATGAAAAGACGAAACGTGAAGTATGACGAGTTTTGATTGTTGTATGATAATGTTTTTTAAAGAGTAAACTGTAAAATACATCCTTGTGGTTTGTACTTTCTCACACAATATATTCTTTGGTGAAATTATTGGTACTATACATCACTCGTTAGACAAACGTTTGTCACAATACATCCCTCAGGACTAACGATTCAATTTTTTATCTTAACTTCTAAGGAGGGATGTATTTTAGAAAAAAAATGATTTCGAAATTTTTTTTAATTTTTTTTGAAAATAAAATTTTAACTTATTTTCGAACAAAAATATTAGTTTTCTTATTGAAAATAGTTCTAAAAAATTAAAAATTTTGTTTTTTCCTTTGAATATTTAAAAAAAAGTTTTCAAACATTATTTTTAAAAAAAAATTTCTAAATCGTTTTAAATTTTTAACTGAATTTGTTCCTTCAAAAAGTTATAAAAAAATTATTTTTTTAAAATGTTTTCGAACATTTTTTTTAAATTAAAGGTTTTTTTTAATGCTTTATAGATTTTGTTTTATAAAGTTTTATGTTTGCTTTAATTTTTATTTTTGTATTTAAAGGAACTTAAGAGACATAGATAAAAAATTTATTTTTTAAAGCAAAAATGTTTTTAAAAAAATTATAAAAGAAAATTTAAAAAGAATGTTCGAATACATTTTAAAAAATTAAATCTTTTTATACTTTTCAGAAGGAACAAATCTAGTTAATTTTAAAAATCTAGTTTAATTTTTTTTATTTAATAATGTTAAAAAATTAAAAAAAATGTTTCCTTTTGAAGGAGTAAATTAAGTTAAAAAATTAAAACAGTTTAATAAATATCAATTTTTTAAAATATCCGAAGGAAAAAATAAATTTTTAATTTTTTAGAACTATTTTCAATAACAAAACTAATATATTTTTTCGGAAATAAGTTAAAATTTTATTTTCGAAAAAAATAAAAGTTTTTTTCGAAATCAATTTTTTTTTTTGCAAAATATATCCCTCGTCAGAAGTTAACGATAAAAAATTGCATCGTTAGCCCTAAGGGATGTATTGTGACAAACGTTTGCCTAACGAGTGATGTATAATGCTAATAGTTTCACCAAAGATGTATTGTGTGAGAAAGTTCAAATCACAGGTATGTATTTTACAGTTTACTATTTTTTAAATGATAAATGTTACACGTAAGAACAATTAACATCATTATTCACTGTGCGTAATGTTTTTTGCCAACTTGACATATATAAAATATGAAATAAATATATAAATATTTTCACAATTTATGTCGCGTTAAATCACGCTTTAAAAACACAAAAAATTTACTTTAGCCGTTAAGGCTTGAGACTTTATTGAAGCATTCTGTCGCGTTTCATATTATTTATAACCTTCTTTATATTGTTTATAAAATTAGGCCACGCTTCATGGGACGACCGTGTCTATACGTTAACGCGAATTTTAGACATTCTATGTACGACGGATTCAAAGGAATATCACACGTACTTGTTAAATGAACTTGAAAGACTAGTCTTATTTCCAGCTTGCATCGTACTTGAATAATAAAAATTGCAGAGAAAAGGAAAGGAAAGGAAGTAGACTTGTTTCTACCTAATAATTGCGTAGTAATGATATACTAGTGGGTATAGTAAATGCTGATTATAATACACTACGTTTTATTAAGTGCGACATACTCTGTATTATTATATTGAAACTAGCATGGTATTCGCGCGTTGTGACTGCGGGTATCCTGTGATTAAAGTTTAAGCGTCATCAAACTAAAAACGATAATCTGTTTAATTGTAGAATAATAAAAAATGATCCAAGTTCGATCTGGTTTACCCATTTATACCGCTTCCGTCTGGTTATCTTCTTTTCTATTTATATCGGTTTTTATTGGCTAGTTTGACCGGTAGTGACCCGTTGGTCCGGTCTCATTTTTAAACCATATGTATAATCAACTTGTTAACATATACCTTTTATGAAATTATGTATGTTTATTTGTTTGTAAAATAAGTATAATAATATGTATTTTTTATTTTAAGAATATATTAAAAATACATTAGTTATGATGTTTAATACTTCAATTAATGTATACTTGTAGCATATACTAATTTATAACAATAAATTTATAAGTGGTTTTAATAATTGTACCATAAGTTATGTTATACTTAAAGTTTAGAAAAAGTGATGTTTAATTTACTTGTACATTAAGCTTTTATATTTGTATTACTTAAACATTAAATAAGAAAGAGATATTAATCTCTTTTATATGTAACTAGCAGGGTACCCGCGCGTTGCGGCTGCGGGTACCTGTGATTAAAGTTTATGCGTAAACAAAATAAGATTGACGAACCAATTAGTTTGAAAAAAAATAGTTTAATCCCCTCTATTTCGTTTTTGGCCGACTTTTATTGGTTAGTCGAACCGGAGACGATCATAGTTTCCGAATGACCCCGTTGGTTGTTTCAAAACCATTCGAACCATCAACTTGGCATATATATTGTATGAGAATTTATGTGTTTTATTAGTTATACACTATGTGTATAATAACATATATTTTTTTTTAAGATGTTTTTAAAATAACATTAATGAGTGTATTAATTGGTTTATAATTTATGTTTTATCATGTGTATTGTTTAAGTTTAAAATTTAAGAAACATTTAATGTATGAATGATTTATAACATAAACTTTATAAGTTGTATTAGTTAAAGTTAGTTTTGTGCATTTGAGGATTGTACCATAAGTTTTAAGAATAGTGTTACTTAAAATTAAATGAAGAGAGAGATACTAATCTCTTTTATATGTAGTAAAGATGAATGTAGACTTTTAATAAGAGTGGTGATTTGCACACTTTATAAATTTATTTGCATACTTAATTTATGCGAATTTTGACATTTATATCTTCATATTATTTAATAATGTGTATATAATAAGGGTATAATAGGTATGACACATATATTTTAGAGTGTGCCAATAAATTTTTGGTGTATGATAAACGAAATTGTAAAGAACACAAAAGAAAAGGAATTGCAAAAGATATTCCGATATTAGATTTTCAAATAATTAATTATTTTTTTAAGTTATTCTAATTTAAATCTATTATTATTTATAAAAAATGTGCAAGTTGGTTTAAAAAAATTAGTAAAATGTTATTCAAAGTTTCAGTGCTAAAAACTTCCCAAGGCGAATTTAGATAAGTGTTGGATGTGACACGGGTTACATTTATTTTAAAGTCACGGAGAATAAAAACCTTTAAAACTACTGATTTTTTTGTTTGTGTAACCCAAAAAATAAATATACTAACTTAAATTCTTGTTGTGTAAATTTAAGTAGCTTAATATTTTTGTGTGCAACATCTCATTAAAATCTTAAGTTCGCTCCTACTTAAAAACGTTTCATTTAAAAACTACTATATAATGTTGGTATTATTTCATGAATACAAATGTAAAATTAAAAATATTTTTGGAGGAAACTTAAAGGTGCAAGTTTTTTCATTTTAGTCCCGTTACATTTTGAGCGATTCAAAAGAATATGAAAAATATTTGAAAAGAAAAATACATCCAAAATTATTAAATGAATTTCCTATCTATGAAAAATATGTTTATACAAGAACAAATAATACGATCTAAAGCTGTACATACTGTACGATGTCGAATTTAAATTCAGAAGTTAGGCTAGACCTAGATTCTGAAGATGACGATGAACTTCGTCAGGCCGCAGATGATCCTCGATGCTTTCTTCTTCGGGTAACATCCATTCGCCTTTTTGGTTTTTTCGAAGGCCTTTGTTCTCGATTTGCGACCAATTTGGTGGTATCAAACATTCATGCTTTAATATGTCACCATGCTTGTTCACCAATGCCTTGTCCCGTCCAGTTGCTAGCCAAAACTTGGCCTCTTTACCGTGGTACCCGTCTATTAGATGCAACAGAAGTTCTAAGTTATGCGTCGAGACCATGTCCAAGTTTCTTTTCACGAAAGAAGATCTAGTGTGATCTAACGCAAGCTCTTCCCCTATGTGCGAGTAGAACATTGTTGTCCAATCAGCGATACGTTGAATCACAGATGGCGCGTATTCGTGGAAAAGAATCCCTGGTACATTAGGCACTCTATCATGGATATTATAAACTCGCAACACCTTAATTCCTAGCTCTTCGACTCTCCTTTTAAACCTTGTGTTACCAACCCTTGGACCAGAGAATGACAAGACTGATATAGGTACTTTGTTCATGTTGTCCAGAACATCTAGACCAGATTCTGCGATGTCGTAAGCACTTAAAATAGACAAAGCACTCCCCAAGCTGTGACCGGTTATCGTGATGCTCATTTCTTCCCCCTTTTGTTTGTAGACCTTTGTTAGTCTTGCTACTTCGGCTAGAAGCTGTGTGCGCGGTTAAAGATACATACATTAGTAAATTATAGAGTATCTAAGTCATTGCTCTTTAGACGGGACGATTTGTAATTCGATGAATGGAACAGTGATAACATAGAATTAAGACATATGTAGTACCTGTTCACGGGCGGAAAATTTAGAATATGGACATCTTTGATCTTTATCCGTGTATATATGCAAAAACCCTGCCATGACTTTTACGCTCGGGTCCTGGCTGGTCAAATTTTGAGCCGAAACAGGCTTTAAGAAGTTCATAAGATCCTCCATCCATTCTAATTTTGTGACGGTTCCCCGCCATGCAATGGTGATGTCTCGCCTTCCCAATCGGGCACTAGTCTCGTCATCTGAGACAGCAACATAGCCCATCCAGTTCACCATAGGGTTCCACGGCCCGTCTGAATGGACAGTCTTTGTGAAAAATTTAGGAATGAGGTTACTCGTGTTGCTTGAGTAAATATAGCTCGTGATGACGTATCCCGAGTCATTCATCCCAAGATCTTGGAAAAATGTCTTTGGTGGAGCCTTGCAACATCCACAATACTTCGAGTATGGGTTGTTTTCAAACGCATCATAACACGCTTGTGCCATTTCTCCATAACGAATTAGGTCAGATCGTAAGAGGGGATCCATCTTGTCGAGCAAGCTAGACGAATCGTCTCTAACAGTTTTCTTACGTAGTTTTTCATGTAGGGAACTTGTCTTTGGTGTTGGTTTACTTGTGGTTGAAGCTACACATGTCACAAGAGACTTTCGAATTGTTTTTGGAAATCGCGAATACGACGTGTTTGGGCTGGAAGTGTGGATGAAAGGCTGCTTATGGAGTTGAGTATTGAAGGGCATATTGAACTTGAAGGTGGCCATTGAAGGATTCAAGCTATGGATTTTAGATTACTGAATTTAAAGAGTTGAATTTATAAGGAACAATTGTAAGTCAAGTCTTCTTAATTTCTTATTCCACACAAAAAAATGTTAAATTTTTTAAATAGCAGGTGGGACAAACATCTTTAATATATTGGCATTCAGATTTGCATTTTGTTGACTTGGATTATTTTATCTCTTAAGTCTTAACTAAGCTAGGTGTTAAAAACACGACTGTTTCTTTATCCTTTTCTTTTATTGAAGGAATGATTGTTGGAATCGACACCAACAAACTTGAAAATCGAAACGCGGAATCTTAGATCCCTGAAAGACGATCGCAGAGATGCAACCTGCAAAACCCAGAAAAATGACACTACAAAGGTAACGAACGATTCATTTTATTAATCTTAATCGATACAAGAAAGAATAGAAGATGGTGTGTCTTGTGCATCACCCCCTCACCTCCTTTTATAGGGTGAGGGGGTCGGTTACAAACTCGGGCCAAGCACACTCGACACACTTACATTACATAAGGAAAGAAACCTAATCGTGTATTAACTAGAATTGTAAATTAAAGCAAACAATTTCCACCTTAGTGACAAGACTAGTTAGCCCCGACACCAAGTATCTCCATGCAATACTTGAACTTCGGACTTGGAACCACCTTTGTAAACGCGTCAGCTGCATTATCCTCCGTGCCTATCTTTGCCACTTTGATCTCTTTAGATTCTACGATCTCCCTGATGAAGTGATACCTCACGTTGATATGCTTCGTCCTCTCATGAAACATTGCATTTCTTGAGAGATGAATTGCACCTTGATTATCACAATTCACAACCACTGACCTTTAAGCCAAACGCTTTCCTTAACAGCTTCCGTAAGCGCCATATACTCCGCCTCTGTAGTAGACAATGCTGCAGAGTTGCTTTCCAACTTACAACACAACCATGTACCATAAACACGTACCCGGTTATCGACCTACCCTTGTTAGGGTCTTTAGCATAATCGCTATCCACGAAACCGTCAACATCCACGTGTTTCCCTTGATATCTATCATACACTAGACCTACATCAGCAGTGCCCTTCAAGTACTTCAAATCCACTTCACCACTTCCTAGTGATTTTTACCCGGATTCACCAAATACCTGCTCACAATGCTAACAGCATACGCAATATCCAGTCTAGTGCAAACCATCAAGTACATTAAACTACCTACAACATTCGCATATGGGACCTTACTCATTCTTTCCACATCACAGTCACTCGACTGAAAATCCTTCAAAGAAACCTTGAAGTGTGCTCCCAATGGCACAGAGACCGACTTGCCATTATCTACTCTGTAGTTATTCAGAATTTTCCGCACATATCCCGACTGAGACACCTTCAGGGTTCGGTTACCCCTATCCCTGACAATCTCCATACCAAGTATCTTAATAGCTGGACCAAGTTCCTTCATATCAAACTCTTTCTGCGGCAGTCCCTTGGTGATTCGATCTCAGACTTGCTTTTACAAGCAATCAACATATCATCTACATACAACAGTAGATATATGTACATACCTGGTGCAAACTCCTTGAAGTAAACACAGCTATCATAGCTGCTACTGCTAAACCCATTGCTGACCATATACACATCAAACCATTTGTACCACTGCCTTGGAGACTGCTTAAGACCATAAAGAGATTTCTTCAACAAACATACCTTGTTGCCCGTTCCTTCTTCAAAACCAAGCGGCTGCCTCATATAAATGGTTTCTTCAAGATTACCATGAAAAAACGTCGTCTTCACATCAAGTTGTTCCAACTCGTAATCTTCACAAGCAGTTAATGAGAGAATCACCTTAATAGATGTATGTCGAACCACGGGTGAGAATACCTCATTATAGTCAATCCCTGCTCGTCATATGAACCCCTGAGCTACCAACCTTGCTTTATACTTTGGTATTTGAACGCCTTCAATCCCTTCTTTAATCTTATACAACCACTTGCAGCTTACCAGCTTCTGACCACGTGGTTGATCGAGCAGCTCCCAAGTATGATTCTTCTTTACAGTACTCATCTCTTCCTCCATAGCACGAACCCACTCATCCTTTTCAGATGAATTAATCGCCTCCTGGAATGTGATTGGTTCATGTGTATCTTCTTCCTCAGCAATTGCAAACGCATAAGCCGTAATATCATCTTCTTCCCTAGACCCTGATGATCTAGACAATGATACATTACCTTCATTCATATACCTTGCAGGTACAGTAATTGTTCTCTTAGCTCTATCCCGCACCAGAACATAGTTGTCCAGATTCTGTTGTTGAAGCATTGCATCTACTGCATCTTCAACTTGATCCTCATAATCATTCCCTTGATTTACCCCAGTATGAGGATCCACAGTTGGTTCGACCCGACTGCCTTGAAGTTCCACCTCAAACTCAATTTCCCTCCTAAAATCTGCAACACCAGCACCATTGAGAGTATCCTTATACATAAGGCTCTTATTAAAGACCACATCCCTGCTTATGATTATCTTCGATTTAGCATCATCCAACCTGCATAATCTATATCCCTTCACACCCTCAGGATACCCCAGTAATATGCATTTTATGACTCTAGGCTTGAGCTTCCCCTGATTCACGTATGAATAAGCAACGCAACCAAATATCTTCAACATCTCGTAATTCTCCGGATGTCCTGACCATAAATCCATAGGTGTCTTCTTCTCCAATGCTGTAGATGGAGACCCATTGATCAGATATGCTGCCGTCATCGTTGCTTCAGCCCAGAATGATTCTAGCAAAGCAGACTGAATCAGTAAACACCTAACCTTATCCAAGAGCGTCTTGTTCATTCGTTCAGCTAGACCATTCTGTTGCGGAGTTGCAGCAACCGTCAAATGTCATGCTACCCCACTCCCCTTGCACAAGTTATTAAATTCCTGATTACAAAACTCTAAACCATTATCCGTTCGAAGTTTCTTCAGTCTTCTACCTGTCTGGTTTTCTACCAACTTCTTCCACTCCTTAAACTTGTTGAACGCCTCACGCTTATGTCTAAGAAAATAAACCCAAACCCTCCTCGAATAATCATCAACAGTCGATAAGAAGTAACGACAACCACTGTAAAACCCGCATGCTTTTACCATGAATAGTACCCTTAGTAAATGTACGTACATATTAAAGCTTAACTTTTATAGCATGAACACGTGTCACGATTAGTAATTACAGAAGTTATGTACGTATTATTATTACGAAAAGTATTAAGTACGTGTTAGTACACGATAATTATTATCAATAATAATTATAATCACGAACATGAAATCATGAACGTAGAAATCACGAACACGTAACTACGTACTAAATTAATATTATACGATTTATATCGTTATGTACAAGTATTTAAAACACGAACATTTAATAATAACGTAACACGTAAACACGAACACACGAACACGTAATAAAATAGACACGAGAAAGGCTTCGGGTTTCCCTTTGTGGGCCTTACAAGCCACGGCACAAGAAAAGAGAGGGGCCCAGCCCATGATTTGTTTTAATAAAAATAATAAAAAGCGAAACTAGACATTTACAGAGTTTTCATAAAATTGCAAAAACCCTAATCTCTTGTCTCTCTCTCTTGGCCGGCGGCAACAACACCACAAGGAGGTGTTTGATTTAATTTTTGTTCAAGAAATTCAAGGGTGTGTTCGTGTAATCGTTCTCCATTAATTCCACGTGTTTGGTAATCCGTAATACCCTTTTGTTTTTTTTGTTTTATTTAATTAATTGAAACATGAACTTTAATTAAATAAAAACATGGATAAAAACATGTCATGGGATCAAGGGGTAAAGATTAAGGGTTGTTTCGGGTTGGTTGTTTCGGCCGCCACACAAACCGAGAGCCTCATAGCTTTCGGTGTCGTTTGGTTTACACCACCAACCGAGACATATGTCTCGGTGGTGTTGGGGTTCGGTCGACAGCAGGACAAGGCACCCCAACTTGCGTCGGGGGGTGTCCTTGTGGTCGTTTTGGGTCATGGAAGCACACAGCAGCCCCACCAACGGCCCAACAGCCGGTGGCAGACTTGGTCTGGCAGGGGGAAACCGCGCGTAGCAGCGGGTAACCATCGCTACACAACCGGTAGAACTCCACTACTAGCAGCGGCTAGCCGAGAGGCATAGACCACTGGCAGCAGCCGGTGGCAGCCTAACAAGGGCATTGGCAACTGGTTCAAGCCGGTTTGCCACTGTTTTTAGGGGTTTTTGGTTCGTACCGGTTCACGGGTTTTCATGGGTCCTGTTCACGACATGTTTAGTTAATTATACGGGTCCGGTTCATGGCTAAATTTTACAAGCTTAATTAATTTTTACAAGAATATAATTTTACAAGTTAATTAAATTAATTTAACATGGCATATAATTAATTTAATTAAAACATAGACTTAGGTTAATTATTATTTATTTAATAATACATGTTATAACCTAAGTATTTATTTATTTAAATTTAGACTATAGTATTAATTAATTATTTAGACATGAAATATAATTAAATAATAATCACGACTTAGGTTATTATTAATATAGTATTAATACATGTTTTAACCTAAGTATTTTTATACACTTTAATTTAATTAAATCATGCTTATATTTAATTAAATCGTATAACCTATAGTTTATTTAATTAACATGTTATTGTTAAATAACTATACTATAACTGCATGACCTATGATATTATTTCAGCTTAATTCTAAATATGGAAACTTTCTAATTCAGGAAACTTATTATTTTTGGAAACGTTCTATTTTAAAAAACTGATCAAATTTAAGCATTTAATCTATTTTTGGAAACTTTCTATTTTTTTGAAACTTTCTATTTTTGAAAACTTTATATTTTAGGAAACCTACTATTTTTATAAAGTTACTTATTATTACACAACAGGTATAAATAATACAAGGAATACAAGTGATACTTAATCAGAATATACATAATACATGAACATATAAAACAAGCTAAGACATGATATAAAACCAGTTACGTACTCAGTAATCAGAATACTTATACACGTATACTATTTATGTAGCATTAGTGAGATTGAAGTAGGACTCTCTTCCGTTCGTCTTCTTCGTTCACTGGACTTAAGGTACGGATTTCCCGTCCTTTCAATATGGACTTTTTTCCTTATTAAGATTCCCCGTCTGCAGCCAACTGTTCTCCCAATATTTATTTTATATATTTGATACTTATGTTAGAATAAGAGCCTAAGCCATATACATAAATCCAGATTGCTTAGAACTTATACTATTACGCTGTTATTAGTCTTATTTATGTTTCAGCCATTCATACTATGTCGAATATCCGTGCACTGAGCGTTATGCTCAGCCGTTAATTTCCCTTCCATGTTCCAAAACGGCAGGTACCCAAGGACGGACTCGAGCATTTGGAGGAAGTTCATAGGATGGAAGCTGGCATAGACTTCTTCTCCTTTTTGCCATATACTTATGCTTGTCTAGTCTTTCCTAGTTCATTTACTTTATTTATGTTTTGGGCTTATATTGGGAACCGATGTTTGATTTCGGTTTTCCCTATGGTCATGTATGTTTTACTACATATTACCTTGCATGCTTTGATGACACGCCATAATCACGCGTAACGGTCCACTTATCAAAGTGAGGTGTTACAATTATGGTATCAGAGCCCAAGGCTTCGAACTGTAGGCTATAAAACTCGACCTGTGACTAGTGGGTAGTCACTAGAAGCTTCCTAAGTCAACGCTTGTTATTCCACGTGTTAATGTTTTCAGCACCTTGTTGTTTTAACCATGATGTTTTCATCGGTATTGTTTTAACTAATATGGATGAACAACCGTCATACATACTTAGTTACGTGTCATTGTTTCATGCATGATGTTCCTAGTGAACTGTGGCTAGTGTGGACTGAACCCCAGTAGTTCATAATTGGTCACATAAAAAATTTTCTGTTAAGTTTTGACAGCTGAGTTTCACTCATTTATTCCATGTATCATTGTCGCAAGTTTATGACTAAGTAACGGTTGGTACAGGACTGGCCCTATTTAGTCGCATGTGCTTTTATCGAAAATTTTAACTTTGGGACCGACCCATAGGCGTCCCCTCGCCATGTCTTTTGTTTTGGGTAAACTGACCATAGGCGTTTACCATCGCGCATATAAAGGTTTTCATAAACTGCATCATGCATTCACGCACTGTTTACATGCATAAATTTTTTCTCATGATTTATTAGCATAATCTTTTTTTTCATGTCCCTTCATAAGTTACTATGTCTTTATGTCAAGTATGTTTTCATACTGTGACATCCGTCAAATTTCCATCTTAAATTCTTCATATAGTAGGAGTACTTTAACTATTTACCGATGAGTTGTCGACATGAATGTGTTATTTATTTTGCTTTGCGGACAAAGCCCTTTTTAGGGAGAGCGTATGTGACATCTCGAGTTTTCACGTCTATTAAATTATGAATGCAATACACGAAGTTGTTAAACGTATTATGTTTTGCCGCATGTCTATTTGAAGTACTTACTAAATCCCTTGAGGTCACGCTTAATCGTCTTTGATTTGGATCGTGTATCGAGTTGTTATCGAGTCGTGTATATTCAGTTTTCGAGTCTAAGACCTAAACACCCGACAAACCTGAGCCGAGTAGTATATTGGTGCATCATGTACAAACATTTAAGTTATAAACCCTTATTCACTTTTATTTCAAAAGCTTGCTTAGCAAGTGTCCATTTTTAGTCACAACTTAATTCCATAGTTTATTCATCCACTAAGCACTACAATCCAGCACACATGCCAAGTTCACCCAAAATGGGTATATCACAAGCTTACCAAATTCAGCTTGAGTCTAACCCTAAACTAATAATACAAGATTAAATACAATCCAAACTTTATCAAATGTCCAAACATAACACAAAGTATTCGCAGTCCAAATATTACAATAATAGTTCCTGGACAAATTTTCAAACACAATTCCTGGGTGAAGTGAAGTATAGTGTCAAGTCGATCCATCCTTCTCGTCCACACCTGCAAACCGAAACCTAAGCATCCAATTGTGAGTCTTTTAAATCATCTCTTCATTTTCTGAATAAATCTTAGTTGTGCTCGTCATTGACCAAACCTGCGAAAATTAAACGAATATGTTAGTTTTGTCACGGTTCTATTTTAGATAAAAACTTAAAAGATAAACTATAGCATTTGTTACTAGAACATGACCATGACCTCATTATATTCTGTCAACCAAACCGAGACCCAAACCAACCCAAACCAAGACTCAAACCAAGACCAAACCGAGACTTAAACCAAGACCAAACCGAGACTTCCGAGACCCAAACCGAGACCCAAACCGAGGCCAAACCGAGAACCAAACCAAGACAACCAATGTCCTTGTTTTTTTGCCGAAAACCTTATCATTCAAAGTCACCATAGTCCAAAAATCTTAACCATTTCATTTTACAGAAACATCATAAAACCCCCAAATATGCCGCGGGTATAAAACCCCTTTTCAATTCGAAACCCTAAAAACTGAAAACCTTTTTAATTATGAAATTAATACTTTATATACTCCAAAAACGCCATTTACTTTTGATTAATCAACCGAATGCAAAAACCCCCAATTTATATAAACCCTAATTTGATTTTATTAATTAAAACCCTAATTAAACCCAATCCCAACCCGAATCTATTAATTAATTTGACTGGAAACAAGGTATGCAAAAACCCCCAATTTTGACCGAAACCCTAATTTTTATAAAATCGTTTATATGTGAAATTAACATGCTTTTATAAAAGAAAACGTTAATTAGTTGTATTTAAACATGAGATTTAGAAAAACCCCCAAATATTTTCGAAACCCTAATTTGTTCATCATTAAATTCGAGAGCCATTATGTTCACAACAAATTTATACAAGTGATTTAAAACCATAGATCTTTTATAAACGAAAATCGTTTAAACATTTTTATTAGAAGAAAAGAAGGATAAACAACTTATCTTTGATTGGAGATGATTAACTTTAACCCGGGGGAAGAACACCATAAAAAACCGAATCGGTTTGATGTGGGGATGAAACCCCACATCCCACGCGACTTAATCACCGAAACCCATCACAAATGATCGATGTATAAAAATGAAAACATGATTAGCCATGGGAGAGTGATGATCCGATCCAGTTTTTAGAAAGAGAGAGAGAGAGTGGGGCGGTGGGTGTGTTTCGAGAGAGGAGAGAGAGAGATAACTCTGTGTTTTTGGTTTGTGTGTGTGACAACACACGTATTTACCCTCTTTTGTTCCTTGTTTGTATCGCCTGGGCATGGGCTGGGTTTAATAAACCCTTGGGCCGGGCCATGGGGTGGGGATAATGGGCTTGTTTGGGCCAGTGGTGGTGTATGGGTTTATTTAAAGCCCAAAACGAAAACTTGTAACTTAAACGTATAATTTAACCCGTAAACCTCGATCGTTTAATAACCGACTTTTATGTATCGTGTCTTTCCGTAAACGAAAGGTATTGTCAAGCACAACTAGGGTGTCGTATCTTTTTACTAGTATAAATTTTCATATCGTAACACGATCCTTATAATTAAATAGGTCGCGGCTAGCGTAACCGTACTCTCGAGCTACCTTTACCTTCGTTCTTTTTGCTGAATTACGAGGTGAGTTTATAGCCCCATGCTTAACTATTTTTATTGCTTTTTGGGGTGAGACATTGCTTGATTTTAACGTATGAACACAAGTGCATTTACTGATTTATATATTAGTCTAAGTCCCACTAAAAACCCAGTTGCTTTGGCCCGTGAATCGTGAACCGTTAATTACTTTGTGTAAGCGCGAATGTTATGGATAGATCTATCGGGATTGACGTCCCTGTCTGACTTGTCCAACAAGGGGACAAGCGGGCACAGTTTCATTTGAGTCTGAGATAGGATGTCGTGGGTTTAGGCATCCAGTTGGGCTACATTTATATGATTATACTACCGGTGTTGTTAATGCTTCGGTGTCACGAGCTTAGACTGTAATAAATACTTTTAGGATGACTTTGTATTTGTTATATCGTCATCACATTTGGGAAAATCTTGTGGTTCATTAAACATTTCAAATTAACTAAACCTATGAACTCACCAACTTTATGTTGACACTTTAGCAATGTTTTTCTCAGGTATTAAGAAGGAAGATGCTAAGTGAGGTCTCATGCATTGCCGTCATTTCTTTGAAACAAAGATCATTTGTACTACTCGGAAAACTATGTTTTGTAACTGTGACCAGTTTTATGCTTCCGCACTATGTTAAAACTATTTAATTTATCAATTACAAGTGATCTATTTTCCGAACGTCTCATTTAGAGGTCGTTCTTTGTAACTATGTGTGTATGATAATCATGACGTCACCACTCCCTTGTCGCCATTATACTCTGATATTTTGGGAGTGTGACAGATTGGTATCAGAGCCATGGTTATAGAGAACTAGGTTGCATTTAGTAACTCTAGACTATAACTGCTATGTGTTTAATCGATTATCATACGGATTGTAAGTATTAAGTATATGTAGATACATGGACATAGATAAGTAATAAATCAGATACATGTGGATTAACAAATACGAGGTATATTTACATGGGTTACATGTGCAACAACAAAATCTGAATTATGTTATATGGGATACATGTGGATTCAACAATGATTGCTATGTTATGTTAATGTCCCTTTTTACGGACTAATTTTATAAGATATTTACACACATTTATTTTGTTTATGATTACAACGATGTCTTCTTCAGATGATTCCACGTCTACAGGAGCGTACTACAACCGTAGTTCACAGTCGACTATCAGTTCATCAGTAGGACTACCTAGAGGATCACCATCAGGATATCCGTGGTACCGGATGATTTCAGATGATGATACTGAGAGAGAGACTGAGGAGGTTCGTCATTCACCGATCCGTATTCCTGATGCATCAGCTGACGACGTACTTAGCCTAGAAGGCGGAGGAGAGGATGACTTAGACGCTGATGTGGTGCAGTCACCAGGTCAGACATCAGTTACTAGGGATGAGACGGTAGAGGAGACAGAGGATGATGATATGGAGTTCACAGATGGGGAAGGAGAACCCATGGAAGTCACTGACATTGAAGACCCTCCTACTGCATATGCTGCTACTCCTGAGGTTTCCCTAGCACACATCTCCTCATCTTCATCTGAAGACGAAGGGGAGAGGACTGATATTCCTGCTCCAGCACCTGGTACTCTGCCTTTCTACTATGTGAGACGACGTCTTCGGGGGAGAGCTGCTCGACCATCACTTTCACCTTACCGACCCCTCATACCCTTCACTGCCACTGACAGGCATGCAGCCCGCACACCTGCCAGTCCTGCCCCAGAGGTACCACTACTACTACCACCACCAGAGACTGTACCTACTGTGTACCAGGAGATGCTTGCTGATGCTGGCATCTCTACTGGGCCGAGAGCTACGACTCCTCTTCCTAGGAGAGCTACATCGACGGTGGTGATGCTTGGGGCAGCGGATGGATGTGTGACGACACGATTAAACAGGTTGGAGGATGCTGTAGAGGCTTTAGGTGAAGAGTATAATGAGGTGCAGGATAAGTTGGAGGCACTGGCAAAGAAGAGTCCAGTTAGGGATGAGACAGTGTTGACGGTTTGTGTGACCCGTCTACGAGGACAGCTTCATACTGTTCTTGATCAGATGGAATCCATGTCGAATGCTCATCTTGAGGAGATCGAGAGCCTGATGACCCGTTGGGGAGTAGAGCCATTGGTTGAGACAGGCGGACTAGAGGCACCGGTGGAGGACCCTGTTGCAGACTTGGATAAGAGGTTTAGAGCCGCTTGTTATGATACAGATGTTAGACTTAGGGATTCCCAGGATCGTGAGATCGTGGTTGAGAGAAGGTTAGCAGAATTGGAGAGAGAGCTTCACCAGCGCCGTGAGGGCACTAGTTAGATTTATCTTGTACCATCGACTTATCATTGTATGACCACTAAGCTTTGAAGTTTATCTTAGCTAGTTGGCATTTTATTTCCTTTTATTATATTATGTATAACAAACTATGATGTACTACCAAACAATTCTATGAATGATATTATGGGTTACAAAAATTGTGAGATCATTATATATTGTGTATTATACCCTGGAGCATTTCATAATTGTATTGTACGTGCCATGCATGTTATGTCTGGCAAAACTCATTGTCCTATTACCTTTTTAGATTATGGCGCCAGTTAGAAGATCCGAAACGCAGAATCCACCAGCTACTACCGGTGGAATTGACACCGTCATGCTAAGTCAAATGATAGCCGAACGAGTGGCCGAGGCACTCGCAACAGCCGAAGCAAATCGTACAGCTAGCACACAGGAGGAGACCAACCAAGGAGCTACTAATGCTATTGCACGGACTTGTACCTACAAGGAATTTCGTGTAGTTACGCAAGTAAGTTTCCACGGTACTGAAGGAGCAGTAGGATTAACCAGATGGTTTGAGAAGCTAGAATCCCAATTTGGGATTAGCAATGTTGCTGAAGCTGATAAGGTGAAGTTTGCGTCAAGCACGTTAGTGGATGGTGCTTTGACCTGGTGGAACGTCTATGCTCGTGCAGTGACCATTGACGTTGCCCAAGCGACGCCCTGGAGTGAATTTAAAGCTATGTTTGTGAGGAAATACTGCCCACGAAATGAAGTCAAGCAGATGGAGGTTGAGCTGTGGAACCTGAAGGTCAAGGGTACTGCTCTTACTGCTTACAATCAGCGCTTTCAAGAGCTGATCTTGTTATGTCCTGAAATGGTGCCCAACGACGACCGATTGTTGGAGCGATACATTGAAGGACTACCTTTGAGCATCAAAGGGAATGTGACTTCATCCAAGCCAACTGATTTGCACGAGGCAATCGACATGGCTCAGAGTCTGATGTACCAAGTGGTACAAGAGTTGGGAGAAAATACTGGGGATAAGAGGAAGTGGTCTGGCAACCACTACAACAACAATACCAACAATACCAACAATAGCAACAACACAAACAACTACAACCAGAACAAGCGACAAGAAGTAGCAAGGGTGTTTACAGCTGGACAAGGTAATACTGGAAACTACGCTGGAAGACTTCCTTTCTGCGGAAAGTGTGGCCGACACCACGAAGGAGCATGTCCTCCTACGTGCTATAATTGTGGGAAGGCTGGACAAATGGCAAAGGAATGTCGAGCACCACCTCGTCCTACTAACCAAAGAGGACCCGGAACACAAGGTGGCCAAAAAGCAAATGTCACTTGCTTTGGATGTGGAGAGAAAGGTCACTACAAGAACAAGTGCCCAAGCAGTGGGAACCAAGGTCGTGGTAACCAGATTCGAGGCAATCAGAATCACAACCAAGGGAACCAGAGGCAGAATCAAGGGAACCGGGGAGGGAATAACCGAGCCACAACTAGTACTCCTGGAGGATTCACGGCACCTAGCAAAGTGTATCACTCTGTGCTGAAGCTGCAGTGCAAGACAACAACGTTGTGACTGGTACGTTTCTAGTCAATAACAACTATGCTTCAGTACTATTTGATTCTGGTGCGGATAGGAGTTTTGTGTCATCTGTATTTAGTGAACGCCTAAATGTTACCCCTACTGCGTTAGACGTTAAGTATAATGTAAGTAACCACCGATGTTATTCTGAAAGGATGTAGTGTAAGGTTACAAGGTCGTTCGTTCAGTATCGACTTACTCCCCATAGAATAGGGAAGTTTTGACGTCATCATTGGAATGGATTGGATGTCGAAGCATCACGCGGAAATTGTATGTCATGAGAAGTGCGTCCGTGTTCCTTATGGAAACGATGTACTAATCATACAAGGCGAAAGAAGTGGAGTGAAGAATGGATCAAGACTGGAAGTCATCTCATGTATTAGGACCCAAAGATACATTGAGAAGGGATGTCCAGTATTCTTGGTTCAAATAACACAAAAGGAAGAAGAAGAAGATCACGAGAAGAAGGTGGAAGATGTACCGATCGTTAGAGACTTTCCGGATGTATTCCCAGAGGACTTACCAGGACTACCACCAGCACGGCAAGTGGAGTTTCACATCGAGCTTACACCAGGAGCCGCGCCTGTTGCTAGAGCCCCATACCGCTTAGCACCGGCCGAGATGACAGAGTTAGCTGAACAAATAAAGGAACTTTCTGACAAAGGTTTCATTAGACCAAGTTCCTCACCTTGGGGAGCGCCGGTCTTATTTGTCAAAAAGAAAGATGGATCCTTTAGAATGTGTATCGATTACCGAGAATTGAATAAGCTGACGATAAAGAACCGTTACCCATTGCCAAGAATTGACGACCTTTTCGACCAATTGCAAGGATCTAGCATATACTCGAAGATCGATTTAAGGTCAGGATATCATCAACTAAGGGTTAGAGAGGAAGACGTTCATAAGACGGCTTTTAGAACCCGGTACGGACACTACGAGTTCCAAGTTATGCCTTTCGGTTTGACAAACGCGCCTGCGGTATTCATGGATCTCATGAACCGAGTTTGCAAACCATACTTGGACAAGTTTGTGATTGTATTTATCGATGATATTCTCATCTATTCTCGTAATGAAGAAGAACACAAGGAACATTTGAAGACCATACTAGAGCTGCTAAGGAAGGAGAAGTTATATGCAAAGTTTTCCAAATGTGAGTTTTGGATAAACACGGCGCAATTCCTTGGGCATGTAATCGACAGCAGTGGTATTCACGTTGATCCTGCTAAGATCGAGGTCGTGAAGGATTGGGCGACTCCAACAACACCTACGGAGATCCGCCAATTTTTAGGTCTTGCTGGTTACTATAGGAGATTCATTGAAGGTTTCTCCAAGATAGCTAAACCAATGACGGAGTTGACTCAAAAGGACAAGAAATTTGAGTGGAAAGAGGATCAAGATTTGGCATTTCAGACATTGAAGCAGATGTTGTGTGAAGCACCTATACTAGCCCTACCTGAGGGTAATGAAGACTTTGTGGTGTACTGTGATGCATCCATAAAAGGGTTAGGTGCGGTACTGATGCAAAGGACTAAGGTCATAGCGTACGCATCAAGACAACTAAAAGTGCACGAGAAGAACTACACAACTCATGACCTAGAGTTGGGAGAAGTGGTGTTTGCCCTGAAGATTTGGAGACACTACCTTTATGGTACTAAGTGTGTTGTATTCACTGATCATAAGAGTCTACAACATATTTTGAATCAAAAGGAACTCAACATGAGACAACGACGTTGGCTAGAGTTGCTCAGTGATTACGATTGCGAGATCCGTTATCACCCGGGCAAGGCAAATGTCGTGGCCGACGCTTTGATCGAAAGGAGAGAGTTCTTAGGGTGAAGGCCTTGGTGATGACCATTGAATTAGACCTTCCATCCTTAATTCTCAAGGCTCAGAAAGAGGCAGTCGAGGAAGAAACTATCAAGACTGAAGATGTTGAAGGAATGATAAAGAAGTTAGAAGCTCGCTCGGATGGAACGTTATGCCTTGATAATAAGAGTTGGTTACCGTGCCACGGTGACCTACGATCTTTAATTATGCATGAGTCGCATAAGTCAAAATACTCCATACATCCGGGATCTGACAAAATGTATCATGATCTGAAGATGTTGTATTGGTGGCCGAACATGAAGGCGGATATTGCTACATACGTTAGCAAGTGCTTGACTTGTGCCAAGGTAAAGGCCGAACATATGAAACCATCAGGATTGTTGGTCCAACCCGAACTGCCAGAATGGAAGTGGGAAAGGATCACTATGGATTTCATTACCAAGCTACCAAAAACCTCAGCCGGATTTGACACCATTTGGGTAATCGTCGACCGACTCACCAAATCGGCTCATTTCATACCCATCAAGGAGACCGATGGAATGGATAAGTTAGCAAGGACATACTTGGAGGAAGTAGTCACGTAGCATGGTGTGCCTGTGTCTATAATCTCCGACCGAGACAGCCGATTTACTTCGCAGTTCTGGAAGTCACTGCAGAAGGCATTGGGAACGCAGTTGGATATGAGCACTGTGTACCATCCCCAAACTGACGGTCAAAGTGAAGGGACCATTCAAACCTTAGAAGATATGCTGAGAGCTTGTGTGATTGACTTCGGAAATAGATGGGATAGACACCTACCTCTGGTAGAGTTCTCATACAACAATAGTTATCACACTAGCATTAAGGCAGCGCCGTTCGAAGCACTGTATGGTAGGAAGTGTCGCTCACCCATGTGTTGGGCAGAGGTTGGTGAAGCACAGCTCACTGGACCCGAAATCATACACGAGACTACTGAGAAGATCTTTAAGATCAAGAGCCGTATGCAAGCCGCAAGAGATCGACAAAAGAGTTATGCTGACATGAGACGCAAACCCCTTGAGTTTAAGGTTGGTGATAGAGTCATGTTGAAGGTCTCACCTTGGAAGGGTGTTATTCGCTTTGGAAAGCGTGGAAAGTTGAACCCTCGTTACATTGGACCCTTCAAGATTATAGAGAGGATTGGTCCCGTAGCCTATCGTTTGGAATTACCCCAAGAACTTAGCCGAGTGCATAATGTGTTCCACATTTGCAATTTGAAGAAATGTTTAGCCGACGAGACACTCGTTATTCCTTTGGAAGAGATTCAACTCGACGACAAACTCAACTTTGTAGAAGAACCAGTAGAAGTTATGGACCGTCAAGTCAAACAACTCAAGCAAAGCCGTATACCTATTGTAAAAATTCGTTGGAATGCGCGTAGTGGTCCAGAATACACGTGGGAACGTGAAGATCAATTCAAGAGCAAGTATCCTCATCTTTTCGCTAATCATCCTACTACAACAACGTCTTGATTTCGTGACGAAATCTCTAAAACATGGGAATACTATGACATCCGTCAAATTTCCATCTTAAATTCTTCATATAGTAGGAGTACTTTAACTATTTACCGATGAGTTGTCGACATGAATGTGTTATTTATTTTGCTTTGCGGACAAAGCCCTTTTTAGGGAGAGCGTATGTGACATCTCGAGTTTTCACGTCTATTAAATTATGAATGCAATACACGAAGTTGTTAAACGTATTATGTTTTGCCGCATGTCTATTTGAAGTACTTACTAAATCCCTTGAGGTCACGCATAATCGTCTTTGATTTGGATCGTGTATCGAGTTGTTATCGAGTCGTGTATATTCAGTTTTCGAGTCTAAGACCTAAACACCCGACAAACCTAAGCCGAGTAGTATATTGGTGCATCATGTACAAACATTTAAGTTATAAACCCTTATTCACTTTTATTTCAAAAGCTTGCTTAGCAAGTGTCCATTTTCAGTCACAACTTAATTCCATAGTTTATTCATCCACTAAGCACTACAATCCAGCACGCATGCCAAGTTTACCCAAAATGGGTATATCACAAGCTTACCAAATTCAGCTTGAGTCTAACCCTAAACTAATAATGCAAGATTAAATACAATCCAAAGTTTATCAAATGTCCAAACATAACACAAAGTATTCACAGTCCAAATATTAAAATAATAGTTCCTTGACAAATTTTCAAACACAATTCCTGGGTGAAGTGAAGTATAGTGTCAAGCCGATCCATCCTTCTCGTCCACACCTGCAAACCGAAACCTAAGCATCCAATTGTGAGTCTTTTAAATCATCTCTTCATTTTCTGAATAAATCTTAGCTGTGCTCGTCATTGACCAAACTTGCGAAAATTAAACGAATATGTTAGTTTTGTCACGGTTCTATTTTAGATAAAAACTGAAAAGATAAACTATAGCATTTGTTACTAGAACATGACCATGACCTCATTATATTCTGTCAACCAAACCAAGACCCAAACCAACCCAAACCGAGACTCAAACCAAGACCAAACCGAGACTTAAACCAAGACCAAACCGAGACTTAAACCGAGACCCAAACCGAGACCCAAACCGAGGCCAAACCGAGAACCAAACCAAGACAACCAATGTCCTTGTTTTTCTGCCGAAACCTTATCATTCAAAGTCACCATAATCCAAAAATCTTAACCATTTCATTTTACAGAAACATCATAAAACCCCCAAATATGCCGCGTGTATAAAACCCCTTTTCAATTCGAAACCCTAAAAACTGAAAACCTTTTTAATTATGAAATTAATACTTTATATACTCCAAAAACGCCATTTACTTTTGATTAATCAACCGAATGCAAAAACCCCCAATTTATATAAACCCTAATTTGATTTTATTAATTAAAACCCTAATTAAACCCAATCCCAACCCGAATCTATTAATTAATTTGACTGGAAACAAGGTATGCAAAAACCCCCAATTTTGACCGAAACCCTAATTTTTATAAAATCGTTTATATGTGAAATTAACATGCTTTTATAAAAGAAAACGTTAATTAATTGTATTTAAACATGAGATTTAGAAAAACCCCCAAATATTTTCGAAACCCTAATTTGTTCATCATTAAATTCGAGAGCCATTATGTTCACAACAAATTTATACAAGTGATTTAAAACCATAGATCTTTTATAAACGAAAATCGTTTAAACATTTTTATTAGAAGAAAAGAATGATAAACAACTTATCTTTGATTGGAGATGATTAACTTTAACCCGGGGGAAGAGCACCATCAAAAACCGAATCGGTTTGATGTGGGGATGAAACCCCACATCCCACGCGACTTAATCACCGAAACCCATCACAAATGATCGATGTATAAAACTGAAAACATGATTAGCCATGGGAGAGTGATGATCCGATCCAGTTTTTAGAAAGAGAGAGAGAGTGGGGCGGTGGGTGTGTTTCGAGAGAGGAGAGAGAGAGATAACTCTATGTTTTTTATTTGTGTGTGTGACAACACACGTATTTACCCTCTTTTGTTCCTTGTTTGTATCGCCTGGGCATGGGCCGGGTTTAATAAACCCTTGGGCCGGGCCATGGGGTGGGGATAATGGGCTTGTTTGGGCCAGTGGTGGTGTATGGGTTTATTTAAAGCCCAAAACGAAAACTTGTAACTTAAACGTATAATTTAACCCGTAAACCTCGATCGTTTAATAACCGACTTTTATGTATCGCGTCTTTCCGTAAACGAAAGGTATTGTCAAGCACAACTAGGGTGTCGTATCTTTTTACTAGTATAAATTTTCATATCGTAACACGATCCTTATAATTAAATAGGTCGCGGCTAGCGTAACCGTACTCTCGAGCTACCTTTACCTTCGTTCTTTTTGCTGAATTACGAGGTGAGTTTATAGCCCCATGCTTAACTATTTTTACTGCTTTTTGGGGTGAGACATTGCTTGATTTTAACGTATGAACACAAGTGCATTTACTGATTTATATATTAGTCTAAGTCCCACTAAAAACCCAGTTGCTTTGGCCCGTGAATCGTGAACCGTTAATTACTTTGTGTAAGCGCGAATGTTATGGATAGATCTATCGGGATTGACGTCCCTGTCTGACTTGTCCAACAAGGGGACAAGCGGGCACAGTTTCATTTGAGTCTGAGATAGGATGTCGTGGGTTTAGGCATCCAGTTGGGCTACATTTATATGATTATACTACCGGTGTTGTTAATGCTTCGGTGTCACGAGCTTAGACTGTAATAAATACTTTTAGGATGACTTTGTATTTGTTATATCGTCATCACATTTGGGAAAATCTTGTGGTTCATTAAACATTTCAAATTAACTAAACCTATGAACTCACCAACTTTATGTTGACACTTTAGCAATGTTTTTCTCAGGTATTAAGAAGGAAGATGCTAAGTGAGGTCTCATGCATTGCCGTCATTTCTTTGAAACAAAGATCATTTGTACTACTTGGAAAACTATGTTTTGTAACTGTGACCAGTTTTATGCTTCCGCACTATGTTAAAACTATTTAATTTATCAATTACAAGTGATCTATTTTCCGAACGTCTCATTTAGAGGTCGTTCTTTGTAACTATGTGTGTATGATAATCATGACGTCACCACTCCCTTGTCGCCATTATACTCTGATATTTTGGGAGTGTGACACATACTATCATGGTTAACTTCATTTTCATGCTAAGTATGTTATATACTCCTTCATGTTAAGTTGGTTCATGCTTCTTCATGATGATTTCGTCTTCATGTTGATTACGTCTTACGTCTCTTTTGTTGTTTATGCTTTCATGCAAGACATTGTTGGATTTCTTTTAATCCTGCTTTCATGATAGTCATGGTTGGTTTTCATTGATCATGCTTTCAGGCAAAACATCGTGAATTTCGTTTAACCACACTTTTAGCGTTTCTCTATGCAACCAGAATGATGTCTATACTGGCATTGCCAGGTTGTCATGATGGCTTTCTAACCGTTTAACCGATTATTTTTCCTTTCAAATCATGTCAGATGATCGACCCCATGCCGATCATTTCATGTGCATTCCATGGGTACTCCATGTACCGTATGCCATGTGTATTATACATACCGTAATCCATGTGTTTTTCACTTGCAATACTTCATGAGTATTCGCTTGTCGATTCTAAATCATCTCAGGTGTACTCCATTTGCTGATACTCTACAAGGTTGCTGATGCTGCTCATAACTTGGAGATGTTACTAAAGGTTGATGCTGCTGATTTTAGAGACACTACGAGATGATGATGCTATTCACAACCTGGAGATCTTACGAGACGAAGACAAAGGCGTTATATCAAAGCGATCGGACGAGAAGATGCTTCACCGCCAGACGAGTTCCATCTATCATTGTCCCTGATTCTTAATTGCATGTCATACGTCATTCAGTTGTCGTTTCAGTCATGTGAGTAAGAACCGGTACCAGCCGACCACTCAGCTGAATAGTTACATGAATCACAGTCATGAGAATGACTGTCATGGAACTGCCAGACAAGATGATAATAACCACTTGTAAAACCCGCATGCTTTTACCATGAATAGTACCCTTAAGATTGTACGTACTAGATTAAAACTTTCCTTTTATAGTACAATTACGTTTACATGTTAGGATATTACGTATTACGTACGTGTTAGTACACGATAAGTATTTACTACGCACGAACACGCAATAATCATTTGACAATAATTAATCACGAACATGCGATCATGAAATCACGAACGTAATTAAATCACGAACTATTATTGATTATATATATATATATTTATTACGAGCGTAAATAAATATATTAGGTCACGGTAATTATTTAACGAGAACACACAAAACGCGAACACAAATAAACACGAACAAACACGTAAAACACGAACACGAGAACACACTTATTAATTAGACACGGAAAACATTCGGGTTACCCCCTTGTGGGCCCCATTACCACGAAATTAAGGAGGGAGGATGGTCTTAGCCCATCAATTTTTACTAAAAGGAGGTTAATAATTTTTACACTACTCCTTTTTTTTCATTCACAGAAGATTTTAGAAAAACCTAAAACCCTCCTTCCTTGTCTTTTTGTGCTGCCACCCTACAACCACCACAAGAGGGTGGTGTGTGATCTTGGATCTTGGGAATTAAGTTGGTGATCGTGTTTGTTCTTCATCCTTTTGATCCACGAATTCGGTAAACCCTTTTTAAATCTTTTCTTTTGATTTAATCTTTTTATAAATCAAGAACATGTTATGTTTTTTATAAAAACCTAATAATTAAACATGGATCTAACATGATTTGGGGTTAAATAAAATCAAAAGTGTGTTTCTAAGGGGTGTTTGTTTTGGCCGCAGGCTGCGCCGAACCCAAAAGGGGTTTCGGTTTGCCAACCGACCACCACCAAGACCATATGGTCTTGGTTGGTGCGTGTGGGTCCCACGGCAGCAGTAAAACACGGGGTACCCCGAGTTGGTTCGGGGTACGGTGTCGATTTCATGTCCGGTTCATGCTTTTTAGTCTAGATCCGGTTCATGGTGTATGTTTAGTTTTTTTATGTTTTATGATCTTATGTTAAAAATTAAATTAATAAAATGACATGATTAATTTAATAACATGACTTAGGTTATTTTAATTATTAATAATCATGAAATTAATTAACCTAAGTATTTTATATTTTAGACTTATAATTAATTAATTATTTAAAAACCATGATTATAATTAATTAATTAACATGACTTAGGTTACATTATTAATATATAATAATACATGTTTTAACCTAAGTATTTAACATTATTTAATTAAAAACATGTTATACTTTAATTAAATATTTTAACCTATAGTTTAATTTAATGGAATAATTATTAAACTATACATTATATCATATGACTTAGAAAATAATCATGAAAACACTTAGGCTTATATACTTAGCTTATTTTACCAGCTTATTTCTAATTATGGAAACTTCTATTTCTAGAAACTTAATTAAATAAGGCAGCTAATCTATTTATAGAAACCTTCTATTTTTAGAAACTTATTTATTTCAGGCAGCTAATCTGTTTATGGAAATTTAATTAAATAAGGTAGCTAATCTATTTACGGAAACTTTCTATTTTTAGAAACTTATCTATTTTAAGCAGTAATTCTTTTTTTGGAAAGTTTCTATTTTTAGAAACTTTCTATTTTTGGAAACTTTCTATTTTTGGAAACTTTCTATTTTTGGAAACTTTCTATTTTTGCAAACTTTCTATTTTTGGTAACTTTCTATTTTTGGAAACTTACTATTTTGGAAACTTTCTATTTTAGAAAACCTGCTATTTTTGGAAAGTTACTTATTATTACATAGTAAGTATAATAATACATGAAATACTAGAAATACTTAATCAGAGTAAACAGAATATAAGATAAACACAGTTTAAGGTTTTAAAACAGTAAAACATGATAAGAACATATAAAATAAGCTAAGACATGACATAAAACCAGCTACGTATTTAGTAAGCAGATACTTATTCATGTATGTATTTATGTAGCACTAGTGATACAGAAGTAGGATTCCTCTCAGTTCGTCTTCTTCGTTCACTGGACATAAGGTACGGATTCCCGTCCTTTTAGTATGGACATTCTTTCCTTATTAGGATTCCCCGTATGCAGCCAATTGTTTTCCCGTAGTATAAGTTACGTGTTTGATTGCTTATGTTTAATTAAGATTACCTATAGCCATATACATGCATGACCAGTTTCACCTAGTTATGGAGGTACCATAACCATAACATTAGAGGCACTGATGTTATGACTTCACCATGGCAGAGTGATTGCTCGTGGCGTCCCTTCAGCTTTTGGCCATTTATTTATATTTATGATGTGGGGCATATGGGTGCATCCTAGTTACATGTTTTCAGTCAGGATTTCATGGTGAATGTGGTGTGTGCCTTGCATCCTTCACAAGGAGCTGATCCCTCCTACCCAGAACCAATATATTAAATTAGAGGCAGCCCCTCTAATTTGCATGATGAGGTCACCCCTCCAAGTATTCATGCATGGTGGATTTTCATGACCTATATTGGCTAATGGTAAAATATGTTAAACAGTTTTTATAAGATAAACATAAGGCTTTTCAAACTATAAAACCAGTTTTATGAACATGTTCCAGGTTTTCCAGGACTTATACATTTCCGCTGCTATTAAGTCTCTATTATGTTTTAGTCACTTATACTATGTCTATATCCGTGCACTGAGCGTTTTGCTCAGCCGTTACTTTCCTTTCCATGTCCCAAAACGGCAGGTACCCTAGGAAAGACTCGAGCATTTGGAGGACGTGCATAGGATGGAAGCTGCTAGAGACTTCTTTTCCTTTTTGCCTTCATATACTTATGCTTAGTCTTTCATTCATTTCTTTTGCTTTATTATGTTTTGGGCTTATGTTTGGGAATCGATGTTTGATTCCGGTTATCCCTATGGTCATGTAATGTTTTAGACATTTATCCTTGTATGCTTTGATGACACGCCATAATTACGCGTGACATTCCATTATCAAAATGAGGTGTTACAATTATGGTATCAGAGCCAAGGCTTCGACCTGTAGGCTCTAAAACTCAACCTGTGACTAGTGGGTAGTCACCAGGAGCTTCCTAAGCCAACGTTTGTTATTCCACGTATTGATGTTTTCAGCGCATTGTTGTTTTAACCATGATGTTTTAAGCACCTTGAGGTTTTAACCTTGATATTTTCATCGATATTGTTTTACTAATATGGATGGACAACCGTCATTCATATTTAGTTATGCGTCATTGTTTCATGCATAATGTTCCTCGTGAACTGTGGCTATGTGGACTGAACCCTAGTAGTTCATAATTAGTCACATAAAATTATTTTTCTGATAAGTTTTGACAAATGAGTTTCATTTATTTATGTTTCATGTATCATTGTTGCAGGGATTATGACTAAGTAATGGTTGGTACTGGACTGACCCTATTTAGTCGCATGTGCTTTTATCGAAACTTTTAACTTCGAGACCGACCCATAGGCGTCCCCTCGCCATGTCTTTTGTTTTGGAACCGACCCATAGGCGTTCCCTCGCACATATAAAGGTTTTATAAACTACATTACGCATTCATGCACTGTTTTTCATGCATAAATTTTTTTTCTTCTCATGATTTAAATTGGCATAAATTTTTTTTATGTCCCCTCATAAGTTATTATGTTTTTATGTCAAGTATGTTTTCATACTGTCATGGTTAACTTCAGTTTCATGCTGATTATATTATACACTTCTTCGTGATAGATGGTTTCATGTTCCTTCATGATAATTCCATCTTCATGTTGATTATATTTTACGCCTCTTTCGTTATTTACGTTGTCCTGCAAGACATTGTTAGATTTCATTGAATCCTGCTTTCATGATAGTCATGGTTAGGTTTCATTGATCATGCTGTCAGGCAAATCATTGTTGAATTTGGTGTAACCACACTTTAATGTTTCCGTTACAACCAGAATGATGTCTATGCTGATACTACCAGGTTATCATGATGGTTTTCCTAACCGTTTAACCAGTATACTTTCCTTAAACCATGAAAAATGATCGACCCCATACCGATCATTTCATGTGCATTCAACGTGTACTCCATGTACCGTGTTCCATGTGTATTACACGTACCTAAATCCATGTGTATTTCACTTGCAATACTGCACGAGTATTCGCTAGTCTATTCTGAATCATCTCACACGTATGTTCACTTGCTGATATTCTACAAGATTGCCGATGCCGCTCATAGCTTGGAGATGTTACTAAAGGTTGATGCTGCGGACGTTCGGAGACGCTACGAGATGCGGATGTTGTTCACAACCTGGAGATCCTACAAGACGAAGACAAAGGCATCGGAGCAAAGCAATTGGACGAGAAGATGCTTCACCATCAGATGATTTCCATCAATCATTGTCCCTAATTCTTAGTTACATGTCACACGTCATTCGGCTGTCATTTCAGCCACATGAGTGCAATCCGGTACCAGCCGGCCACTCAGCTGAATAGTTACATGAATCACGGTCATGAGAATGACCATCATGGAACTGACAGACAGGACGATAGTAACCACTACTATGACAGCAACTATCCTAGAAATCGCAACCGAAACTCTGGCCACGGACGTGATCAGAAATACAAGGATTAGTAGTCCAACCTATCCACCAATTCTGGCATAATAACCTTATATTGTGGTTATATTTGTTTCACATCTCGAGACACATGTCATGACATCAGTCAAGATACATGTCTCACGTATACTTTCTGAAGACACATGTTAAGACATCAATCAAGACACATGTCTCACGTATACCTCCTGAAGACACATGTCAAGACACCAGTCAAGACATATGTCATGCTTATAGTTCCAAGAAACGAGTCAAGACACATGACTCACGTCCAACTATGGAACATTTCTAAGAAATTCAGGGTACCCTCCAAGGGTATATCTATTTTGTTGTGCCATGTATTAATCAGGCCACAAGAATTTATATACCATTATCAGCGCATCAGTGAGAACTGTCACGTTGCCGATGTCACTTTCATTTCTTTCACCATGGTTCATATATTCATAACCATAAAGGACGCCTTTCGTATTCCCACGTATACGAAGGTTTTCCTTCAGCTTAATGATGAGATCCAAGCTGCTAACGCATTTACTCGGACAGACACGAGATGAATTTTATCCTAATTATGTACTATGAACGGCACACCATGCTACGATTCATAATTATGTACAGTAATGTTCAGGCTCCTGAATACATTCAGCTTGATTTTCCCTCGAGAAAATCTGTACAAATTATCTATGCTTACAAGCATGTGCGTTGTTAGCCATGGTCGCTAAAATTTTCTAGCTGTCAGTAAGACACGACCACTTAAGTCTTTTACGCATAGCCAGTTGATTATTCCAAAATCTTCCCATACATTCCAGAAGAACTTACAAGGAGAAGGACGGTACCATGAGATTATGTGTCGACTACCGTCAGCGTAAACAAATCACCATTCATGACTGTTATTCTCCTCCACATATTGAGAACATGTCCAATCAACCATATGGTGTTAATCACTTTTCCAAGATCGAACTCATGATCATGCTGCCAACAGTGACGAATGAAACAGCAGGACATGTCCATGACTGCTGTTCGTACACGACTCGGTCATGCTAGATTTATAATTTTGAATTAGTCTCATCAATCCTCCAACGACATTATAAGAATGAGTTTCCATGAACCCATAGCAAATTCATCAGTGTTTTCATTGAGGATAACCTGATTTCCTTTAAGCCTAGAAGAAGAACAGGAAGACCATATCTGCACTATGTTGCAAATTCTATGACAAGAGAAATTTCACCTTGGAAATTTTTCCAATATCAATTCTGTTTGATTACAGTGACACGCTGGATCACATGGATTTGCATGGTTAATCTTACCATGACTCAGCTTATGCGTAAATGAGATAACCCTACATTACATTAGGTGTTATAGGGAAATCCTACGCTAAGAGAAGTTTTGATTCATAGACCCAGAGTTTCGCAAACTCCTATGTATCAGGTTCGATGAAGCAAGATACAGTTACGTTCATATCTTCATACCTGTCATACAAACAGGCTAAGATAGGACACCAACAGACTGGGATGTTTTCATCATCTGAAATTGTAAATTGAAATGGGACAAGATCTCCACGGATTTTGGTTACCAGTTTAACGCAAACTCAGATGAAGCATGATGCTATCTGGGTTATTGCAAACAGTTTGATCAAGTCTGCAGAATCCTTACATCCGTAAGGATTTCAGAACAAACAGATTTATCGGACATGTTCCAGCCAAGGCTCATCCGATCACTTGGTAATCCCTCAGTTATCGGGTCACACAAAGATTCGTAATTGTGCTCCTTGTTTATGTCCACGTCCTTGTTCTAAGTTCACGACTTGCTTTCGCGCTCGCGTTCATGATACTATTCACGTTCATGATCGTATCTGGGCTTACGATTTTACGTTCATTTCGTTCTGGGAGGCTTTGCAAGAACTTGAGAGACCAGACCCAAGTTTAGTATAACTCTCCATCATCAGATAGACGTTTCACGTCATATTCCACGTCTCACCTTGTAGCGTTTGGCGTTACCGCCATTATATTCTATGTTCACGATATGTTTCACATGTCATGTTCATTCCACGTTCTTCATATTATGATCAAGATATGTTACACGTATCATGGATCACGATATGTTTACTCGTACTACACTCGCCATATCTCCACGTAGCACGTTCAAAATTTTTCACGTATCACGTTCAAAATTTTTCACGTACTACGTTTCTTTATGTCTCACGCATCGTTTCTAGTTGACAGTTAAGTCAGATTGTCTTTCATCGTAACGTTTCAGTTACTCTTACACGATTAATTCTTATTCCCTCGATCGAATTTAGGGGATCTACCTTACGTTGATAACCGATAACTTCTTCGTATTCCAAGTCAAGGTCAGGAGGACCAAGACTTATCATTCGTATCAAGATCTTATGAAGGAACCGTTCCAAGAGGGAAGCCACTTGGAAACGGACAAGTTCATCCGGACTTCTTATCCGTTTTTCTCTTATCGATTAGATATGTCCTTTCAGTCACGTCACGTTCCATGTCTTTACAAGACATGTCACGTTCTACGTTCCCTTCTACCATGTCACCTTCATTTCCGTTATTTTGCATACCTTTCCAGTCTGATTCGGGTATGTTTCGCTTCTAGTTACGTTATCTATAATTCGGGGACAAATTATTCTTTTTAGGGGGGAAGAGTTGTAAAACCCGCATGCTTTTACCATGAATAGTACCCTTAAGATTGTACGTACTAGATTAAAACTTTCCTTTTATAGTACGATTACGTTTACATGTTAGGATATTACGTATTACGTACGTGTTAGTACACGACAAGTATTTACTACGCACGAACACGCAATAATCATTTGGCAATAATTAATCACGAACATGCGATCATGAAATCACGAACGTAATTAAATCACGAACTATTATTGATTATATATATATATATATATATATTTATTACGAGCGTAAATAAATATATTAGGTCACGGTAATTATTTAACGAGAACACACAAAACCCGAACACAAATAAACACGAACAAACACGTAAAACACGAACACGAGAACACACTTATTAATTAGACACGGAAAACATTCGGGTTACCCCCTTGTGGGCCCCATTACCACGAAATTAAGGAGGGAGGATGGTCTTAGCCCATCAATTTTTACTAAAAGGAGGTTAATAATTTTTACACTACTCCTTTTTTTCATTCACAGAAGATTTTAGAAAAACCTAAAACCCTCCTTCCTTGTCTTTTTGTGCCGCCACCCTACAACCACCACAAGAGGGTGGTTTGTGATCTTGGATCTTGGGAATTAAGTTGGTGATCGTGTTTGTTCTTCATCCTTTTGATCTACGAATTCGGTAAACCCTTTTTAAATCTTTTCTTTTGATTTAATCTTTTTATAAATCAAGAACATGTTATGTTTTTTACAAAAACCTAATAATTAAACATGGATCTAACATGATTTGGGGTTAAATAAAATCAAAAGTGTGTTTCTAAGGGGTGTTTGTTTTGGCCGCAGGCTGCACCGAACCCAAAAGGGGTTTCGGTTTGCCAACCGACCACCACCAAGACCATACGGTCTTGGTTGGTGCGTGTGGGTCCCACGGCAGCAGTAAAACACGGGGTACCCCGAGTTGGTTCGGGGTACGGTGTCGATTTCATGTCTGGTTCATGCTTTTTTGTCTAGATCCGGTTCATGGTGTATGTTTAGTTTTTTTATGTTTTATGATCTTATGTTAAAAATTAAATTAATAAAATGACATGATTAATTTAATAACATGACTTAGGTTATTTTAACTATTAATAATCATGAAATTAATTAACCTAAGTATTTTATATTTTAGACTTATAATTAATTAATTATTTAAAAACCATGATTATAATTAATTAATTAACATGACTTAGGTTACATTATTAATATATAATAATACATGTTTTAACCTAAGTATTTAACATTATTTAATTAAAAACATGTTATACTTTAATTAAATATTTTAACCTATAGTTTAATTTAATGGAATAATTATTAAACTATACATTATATCATATGACTTAGAAAATAATCATGAAAACACTTAGGCTTATATACTTAGCTTATTTAACCAGCTTATTTCTAATTATGGAAACTTCTATTTTTAGAAACTTAATTAAATAAGGCAGCTAATCTATTTATGGAAACCTTCTATTTTTAGAAACTTATTTATTTCAGGCAGCTAATCAATTTATGGAAACTTAATTAAATAAGGCAGCTAATCTATTTACGGAAACTTTCTA
Organism: Glebionis coronaria; assembly: GCA_025667525.1. Classification (NCBI taxonomy): domain Eukaryota; kingdom Viridiplantae; phylum Streptophyta; class Magnoliopsida; order Asterales; family Asteraceae; genus Glebionis; species Glebionis coronaria. Next base: position 26,121,681 of record CM046880.1, read on the forward strand.
TTTTTAGAAACTTATCTATTTTAAGCAGTAATTCTATTTTTGGAAACTTTCTATTTTTAGAAACTTTCTATTTTTGGAAACTTTCTATTTTTGGAAACTTTCTATTTTTGGAAACTTTCTATTTTTGGAAACTTTCTACTTTTAGTAACTTTCTATTTTTGGAAACTTTCTATTTTTGGAAACTTTCTATTTTAGAAAACCTGCTATTTTTGGAAAGTTACTTATTATTACACAGTAAGTATAATAATACATGAAATACTAGAAATACTTAATCATAGTAAACAGAATATAAGATAAACACAGTTTATGGTTTTAAAACAGTAAAACATGATAAGAACATATAAAATAAGCTAAGACATGACATAAAACCAGCTACGTATTTAGTAAGCAGATACTTATTCATGTATGTATTTATGTAGCACTAGTGATACAGAAGTAGGATTCCTCTCAGTTCGTCTTCTTCGTTCACTGGACATAAGGTACGGATTCTCGTCCTTTCAGTATGGACATTCTTTCCTTATTAGGATTCCCCGTATGCAGCCAACTGTTTTCCCGTAGTATAAGTTACGTGTTTGATTGCTTATGTTTAATTAAGATTACCTATAGCCATATACATGCATGACCAGTTTCACCTAGTTATGGAGGTACCATAACCATAACATTAGAGGCACTGATGTTATGACTTCACCACGACAGAGTGATTGCTCGTGGCGTCCCTTCAGCTTTTGGCCATTTATTTATATTTATCATGTGGGGCGTATGGGTGCATCCTAGTTACATGTTTTCAGTCAGGATTTCATGGTGAATGTGGTGTGTGCCTTGCATCCTTCACAAGGAGCTGATCCCTCCTACCCAGAACCAATATATTAAATTAGAGGCAGCCCTTCTAATTTACATGATGAGGTCACCCCTCCAAGTATTCATGCACGGTGGATTTTCATGACCTATATTGGCTAATGGTAAAATATGTTAAACAGTTTTTATAAGATAAACATAAGGCTTTTCAAACTATAAAACCAGTTTTATGAACATGTTCCAGGTTTTCCAGGACTTATACATTTCCGCTGCTATTAAGTCTCTATTATGTTTTAGTCACTTATACTATGTCTATATCCGTGCACTGAGCGTTTTGCTCAGCCGTTACTTTCCTTTCCATGTCCCAAAACGGCAGGTACCCTAGGAAAGACTCGAGCATTTGGAGGACGTGCATAGGATGGAAGCTGCTAGAGACTTCTTTTCCTTTTTGCCTTCATATACTTATGCTTAGTCTTTCATTCATTTCTTTTGCTTTATTATGTTTTGGGCTTATGTTTGGGAACCGATGTTTGATTCCGGTTATCCCTATGGTCATGTAATGTTTTAGACATTTATCCTTGTATGCTTTGATGACACGTCATAATTACGCGTGACATTCCATTATCAAAATGGGGTGTTACACCACTACTGTGACAACAACTATCCTAGCAATCACAACAAAAGCTCCGGCCACGGACGTGATCAGAAATACAAGGGTCAGTAGTCCAACTGATCCGCCAATTCTGGCATAATAATCTAAGAGTTTCAATTTTATTCGTTTTACACCTAGGGACACATGTCAAGACACCAGTCGGGACACATGTCTCACGTACTTTTACTGAAGACACATGTCAAGACATCAGTCAAGACACATGTCATAAGCGCTTTTCTCTAGACACGAGTCAAGACACATGACTCACTAATAAGTGTGTAAACACTTATCCTTTTGCCACTAAAATCAAGGAAAAACAAGACCTAATCATGTGTTTAATATCGTAAAAGTCGGAATTATGCGTGGTTTTGTATTTTTGTGTGAAATAGGTACAAAAGATCAAAAGGAAAGAAAACTCGGGATTTCACGGTCAAATATTGAAGAAAAGTCCAAGAAAGAGACAAAGTCAAAGTCAAAGAACCAAAAGTGAACCAAAGATCACGAAAACCGGCAAATCGACACGGGTTTAAAGAAAAGATCAAGAAAGCCAATTTCAAGTTCGATTTTAAGCAGATTTAATCGTTTATGGAGATTTTTGGGCCTTATGGGACCCACATTGGATAAATGGGCTTAAAAGCCCATTTAAAGATCATGAATTACATGTTTAATAGCAACAAGCCAAAAAGGCCCAAATTCAATGTTATACGGATGGAGTAAAAGTTAACTCGGGCCCAAGCCCATATATCATATTTGAAGACGTTGGGAGTATTTCAGCATGGACCAAAGCCATTTGGTTAATAATCATGTACGGTTAAAACAATGCTAGGTCAAACGTTTGGTCAAAACTTACCTCATTATCACCACACGTTTTATTAAAACGTATTTACCCACCCCCACCACATTTCACTTCGATACAAACAAGAAAACCCACCATTCATCTCTCTCTCCCAAAACAAATAACCAGGGACTTTTTTTTACTATTCCTCAAAAAACCTAATCACAAATTTACCCAAGATAATTGGGGATTTTGCCTGATTCGTGTGATTCACACGATTGGGAATTAAATCCCCATGGTTTTTGGAAGCAACATGATGGGTGGTCCTCAATTGACGTGGCTAAATCCTCTATTTTGATTGGGTGAAACACCTCTCCACAAACTATCCTCCAATCAGGGTTTGCCACCTCAGCCACCAACTAACACAACAAACACACCCTCTCACCATGCTGGCAATCCGAGTGACCAAACACCCATCCACAACCGTTTGATCAAGAAGAGAAGAAAGAGAAGGAAGAAAAGAAGAAATGAACGGCTGTGATCTATTTCCTTGCTCACCAAGTTCACAAGAAGGTTTCTAGGGTTTTCCTATAAAAACCCCCAATATTCTGTAATGGTGTGTGCCAATTTTATTTTATTTTTATTATGCAAAATAGTTTAGATTAATTGTATTTTCTTTTTCAGTAATGTAATCATCATTTTTAATATTAATGAAAAGTCATTTTTATTTTAATTAATTCGTGTCTCTTTTTACTTTCCTGTTAAAGCTAATTATTATTATTCTTTAAATTGTTTAGTCATAATAAAGATGAATATTATTTAATCAAGTTAATTAATAATTTGATTTAAATAATATAAGATAATTTTGGTTATTAATTTTCCCCACTGGGAAGATTTAAAAAATGGTTCGAATAGTTATTGTTCATGTTTCGAATGGATTCGGTGATGTTGATGTTTCAAGGTGTTGTTTCGGTTTAATTAAAAGGTGGCTCAACGCTCATCCCTTCTTCCCAAAGGTTTTCCCCACAAGGTTCACTTTCTTTTTATTGTTCTTGTTAATTTTAGATTAATTTGTTTTGTTTGGATCTGCTTATTTTGTTATCTGCTTATGTTTATTAATATGTTTAAGTTTATCTGGTTTGGATCTGCTTTATATTTGGTTTAATATAATCTGCTTGATTTGGAAGATAGTTTTGGTTTAGTAGCTGATTAGTTTGGATCGAGTCTGCTAGTTTATAGTGATAGTTTGCTTTATTTGTTTTGAGAGTATTGGTTCTGTTTTGCTTGCTTTTTAGTTGTTTAGAATTTAGCAGCTTATTTGATTTTGGTTTAGATCTTATCTGCTTAGGATTGGTTTGCTGTTTGCTTATCTTATCTGTTTAGTCTTGTTTTGCTTATTTTCTATCTGCTTACTTTCAGTTTTAGTTATCTGCTTATTTCATGTTTTCTACTGCTTATTTGGGTTTTATTGCCTAGTTGCTTATTTGATAAGTTGCTGATTGATATAATTTTATTTGCTTATTTTCAGAGTAATCTCTATTAGCTTATTGTTTGTGTTTAATTGCTTATTTTCAGTTTAAGATTTATCTGCTGATTTGCTTATTTTCAGTTTCCTTTGTGCTTATTTAACTTTGTTGACTGTTATACATACAGCTCTCAGATTCATTTAATCTGATAAGAGTTTTGACTGTCCAAAAATTCCAAAAAATATTAATCATTAAAATAAGTCCATGCTGGGTCTCAAACTGTTGACCCTTCGTCCAACAGCCCTACGTGATAACCATTTATTCTAGTTCGTCTTTTGATTTTATTTATAGCCTATTTAATTAATATAGGATTTGTGTTAGCTGGCAGTTTTGATTAAACATTTTAAATACAAGTTTTAATTAGATTTAATTAAAAGTTTTTAATTATTTACTTTTATAAAGTTTAAAACAATAAAATAAAAATATTTTTAAAAAGTTAAATTGTTTTCAAATTAGTTTTTTTTAAGATTAGTTTTAATTAATTTAGCTTTATATAAAAATAGTTTTAAATAGATTTCATTTAAATTAAAAAATTTAGTTACAAAAATTAATTAGATTTAAATTTTATTTTAAATTAGTCTTCAAATTTATTTAAATAGTTTTAAAATAGTTAATTAGTTTTAATCAAGTATTTTTAATTATAGATTTTCCTTTTAAATAGTTTAATTAGTTTTTAATTAAATAGTTTTTCTTAGAAGTTTTTAAAATATACCAAAAAAATACGTTTCACCAAGAACAATTAATTCACGTTAAATTTGATATCAATTCGATTGAGTCGAGGAAACGAACTTTAAGTGCAATACACATAAGAATTCCTATATTACTCACGACTTTTTAGGAACATCCCTAAGAAATTCAGGATGCCTTCCAAGGGGTATATCCATTTTGTTGTGCCATGTATTAATCAGGCCACAAGAATTTCGGTACCTTCACCGGCGTATTAGTCACATTTGGACATGCAACCAGGCAAAACACATTCAGAGAGACCTGTCACGTTTGCTTCATGACACTTTCATTGTTAATTTCATATTTCATATATCCAAGACCATAAGGACGCCATTCGTATCACCCATGTATACAAAGGTTTTTCTTCCAGTCTAATGATGAGAACCAATCTGCTAATGAACTTACCTCGGACAGATGCGAGTTGAATTTAATCCTAATTATGGACTACGAACAGCACACCATGCTACGATCCATGTTTATGTACAGTAATGTTCAGGCTCCGGAATACATTCAGCATGGTTTTCCATCAGGAAAATCTGTACAAATTATCTATGCTTTACAAGCACGTGCTTTGTTGGCCATGGCTGCTAAAATTCTCTAGCTGCCAGTTAAGACACGACCACTGAAGTTCTTTTTACGCATAACCAGTCGATTATTCCAAAATCTTCCCATACATTCCAGAAGAACCTTCTGTGAGAAGGACGGTAACATGAGATTATGTGTCGACTACCGTCGATTTAAATAAATCACCATTCATAACCGTTATTCTCCTCCACGTATCGACAACATGTCCAATCGACTCTAGGGTGTTAAGCACTTTTCCAAGATCGGATTCATGATCATGCTGCCAACAGTGACGGGTGAAAGAGCATGACATTTCCATGACTGCTATTCGTAAACGACTCAGTCATGCTAGATTCATAATTTTGAGTTAGTCTCATAAATGCTCCAGCAGCATTATGGACTTACTAAAATGGGTTTCCATGAACTCATAAACAAATTAATCAGTATTTTCATCGAGGAAAACCTGATTTCCTCTAAGTCTAGAGAAGAGCAGGAAGACCATATTTGCACTCTGTTGCAAATTCTACGACAGGAGAAATTTCACCCTGGAATTTTCCAATATTAATTCTGTTTGATTTCAGTGACACGCTGAATCACATGGATTCTCAAGGTTAATCCTACCATGACTCAACTTATGCGTAAAAGTTGGGAACCCTACGCTACATTAGGTGTTCCAGAAAATCCTACGCTAAGAGAAGTCTAATTTCGGAAACTCAGAGTTTTGCAAACTTCTATGTATCAAGTTTCTATGAAGCAATATACAGGTACATTCATATCTAAGTACCTGTCATACCAACAAGCTAAGATAGAACACCAACAGATGTGGATGTTTATCCACCATCAGAAACTGTGATCAGAATTGGGACAAGATCTCCATGGATTTTTGTTACCAGATTACCGCAAACTCAGAAGAAGTATGAAGCTATCTGGGTTATTGTCAACAGTTGACCAAGTCTTTAGAATCCTTACATCTACAAGGATTCCAAAGTCAGCAGATTTCCAGAAATTTTCCAGCCCAAGGATCATCCGATCACTTGGTAATCCCTCAACTATCGGTCCAGACAAAGGTTCGCAACTATGTTCCAAATTTACGTTCATGTCATTTATCCTAATTTTACGACTTGCTTTCACGCTCACGTTCATGACACTATTCACGTTCATGATTATATCCTGGATTACGATTTTACGTTCATTTTCGTCCTGGGAAGTTTTACAAAAGCTTGAGAGACCAGACTCAAGTTTAGTATAACTTTCTATCCTCAGACAGACGACTCACGTCACATTCCATGACTCGCGTTATAGCATTTGGCGTTACCGCTGCCGTTATTCCATGTTCACGATATGTTTCACATATCATGTTCATTCCATGTTTCTCATATCACGTTCACGATATGTTACACGTATCATTAATCACCATATGTTTTCTCATATTACACTCACCATATCTCCATGTATGACGTTCACAATGGTTCACGTATCACGTTCATAATTATTCACGTACTACGTTTGAGTATGTCTCATGCATCATTGCTAAGACGTAACTAAGTTCAGTGGTCTAGGTTATTTTGCGTCACAACATTTGAATTACCCTTGCACGTTAATTCTCTTCCACTCGATCAGATTCATGGAAATCTATTTTACGTTGATGAACCAGAAGCTTTTGTATCGATAAGACAAAGTCATGACGACTAATATTGAATTTCTGCCAAGACCGTTTTGAGGACCATTCTAGGCGGGAAGCCACTTAGTACGAAGGAGTCCATCCGGACTTCTTATCCGTTCCTCTCATCGATTAGATACGTTCTTTCAGTCACGTCACGTTCCATGTCCTCTTTAGCCATGTCACGTTCAACGTTCCTTTCTAGCATGTCAACTTCATGTCCTTTTGTTTTGCATACCTTTCTAAGTTTTGATTCGTGTATGTTCCTCTTTCAGTTTATTTTATCTATAATTCGGGGACGAATTATTCTTTTTAGGGGGGAAGAGTTGTAAAACCCACATGCTTTTACCATGAATATTACCCTTAGTAAACGTATGTACATATTAAAACTTTCATTTTATAGCATGAACACGTGTCACGATTAGTAATTACAGAAGTTAGGTACGTATTATTATTACGAAAAGTATTAAGTACGTGTTAGTACACGATAATTATTATCAATAATAATTATAATCACGAACATTAAATCATGAACGTAGAAATCACGAACACGTAACTACGTACTAAATTAATATTATACGATTTATATCGTTATGTACAAGTATTTAAAACACGAACATTTAATAATAACGTAACACGTAAACACGAACACGTAATAAAATAGACACGAGAAAGGCTTTGGGTTTCCCTTTGTGGGCCTTACAAGCTGCGACACAAGAGAAGAGAGGGGCCCAGCCCATGATTTGTTTTATTAAAAATAATAAAAAGGGAAACTAGACATTTACAGAGTTTTCACAAAATTGCAAAAACCCTAATCTCTTGTCTCTCTCTCTTGGCCGACGGCAAAAACACCACAAGGAGGTGTTTGATTTGATTTTTGTTCAAGAAATTCAAGGGTGTGTTCGTGTAATCGTTCTCCATTCATTCCACGTCTTTGGTAATCCGTAAAACCCTTTTGTTTTTTTCTTTTATTTAATTCATTGAAACATGAACTTTAATTAAATAAAACATAGATAAAAACATGTCATGGGATTGATAGTAGATTTTTTTACACACCTTTAGGAATAGGAGGTAAAATAGGGTAAGTATGAACAAGTGATTTAGGAAAACAACGAGTTATGACCCAAAATGGGGATCGTTCTCAAGGAGGCTTGGTGTGTGTGTTAATAATTGATTAATTATGTGATTATATGATTATGAGAAAAAAAATAGAAATGAGGTAAGAAGAGAATGACGGTTACGATGACGATTTAAACTAAGACGAAAGGGTCGTACACGTAAAACCGTAAAAAGTACCAAAATTAAAAATTTACGTTAAAAATTCCTAGAAAATTACAATAAATCCTAAATAATGTAATTAGAGTTTACAAAAAATCAAAAATCACCCAAACCTTTTTTAATTAAATAATGATTTTTTAATGCTAATTAAAGCCCTAAAAATCAATTTAATTAACAAAAATCCCAAAATGAGATTTTTTCAATTGTAAACCTCTAAAATGACCTAACTTAATTTAAAACTATTTTTGAAAATTTTAAAATTAGTTAAAACTATTTAAAAACAATTAAAAACTATTAAAACTTAAAATAATTATAAAAATAAATCTAAGGACAATAAAAATATTCTAAAAGTTGTAAAACTCCGAACTTAGTGTATTTGAACTAGGAAAAATGAAAAAACTAGAAAAAAGTAACTTTTTTGATAATAAAATAATATTAGAAATCCAAAGTTTATAAAAAATTCTAAAAAATTACCTAAAATCAAGAAAAATGTAACTAAGATAAAAATGCAAAGTTTCCAAAACCTTTTTAATAATTTTATATTAATTTTGCAAGTTGCTTAAAAACCCTAAAATTAAATAAAATCAAAAATAAGTCAATTTGAAAACTTTAATGGATGTAAACCTCAAAATACTAATTAAAAACTTAAAAACTATTTTTTTAAGATTTTTAAAACTCTTTTTCCTATTTTTTAATTACTTTCTAAATTTAAAACTAAAATAAATCCTAATAAATTAAATACAAACGTGAAAAATAAGGGTTTTATGCCAAAAATTCTTAAATACTATGACCAACAAGGGAAAAATCAAAAGAAAGAAAAATGCCAAGTAAATAAGCTGGAAATAGCTTATTAACTCACGGCTTATATTAATAAGCCCTAACCAAATAACCCTTAAGTATTAAAGAAACCAAAGGATAACCAGTCAAAGACCCTAGGGCAACTGGTTATCACGTTGGTGTGTGGGAGAGATGGCGCAGGTTCGAGTCCTGGCCAGTCTCCTTTTGTTAAAACTTTTTTTTTATTTTTCTTTTTATAAAAACTAAAACCAGTGACTTACTAACTATGAAAACACAAAAAACTATTAGAATCAAACAAGATTTAAACCTAGAAAATACAAAAATGTGCCCAGATTAACACACTTGCTACAGTAACCAAATAACCAATTCCTTTGCTGTCCGAGATAAAAAAAAAGGGCAAGGTCGTTCTCTGATGGACCAAAGACTAGACTTTGCTGATGGTGGCCTTCTTGGCTAGTTCTTGATGGTTTGTTGGATGTTTTGGCAAGACAAGGCACCCCCACAACCAGTTGGGTTGTGGGGAGTCACAATTAGCTAAAAAAACCAAGTTAACACACAAGTTCAAACACAATTAGCCCAATCCAGTCACTGATGTGAACTAGTGGTTAAGGGGTGTGTATGCTGGTCTGTTTGACCTCTTGGGTCAATTTTGGTTGGCCAAAATTTACCCAAGACACCACCTCAACACACTAAAACAATCAGTACCCCTATTCAATAGATATTCAAACCAACCACAAAGATTTGGACCAAGCTCTTGCACAATAAAAGCTTAAACAAGCAGGTGAGTAGTTTAGGCAAGTTTTACCATTTTAAGCATACCAAACCTATTTCTACTTAACCAAACATGAAGCATATGAATGAAATTTCTCAAATCCAGTAGGACAAGTATGTCTAGACCACCCTTAAACCAAAAGCTTATCACAACCTTAGCTTAATATGCAGATCCAAACACCCCTTATCTTTCTGATTTTGGCAACTAACAAAGTGATAAAACACAAGACCTATCCAATCTACTTTCTAACAATTCTAGCATGCATATAAAGTCAAACAAAGCATAATCAAACAGGAACAACTACAAATAAACAGGTCATACTCAATCATCATTCAGAAACATAATAATATACATAAAACTAGCCTAAAGGGTACAAGCTTAATACCAGAGCTTAATGCTTTCCAAAAGGCTATTTAAGAAGCTTATGTGAGCTTATGGATGAGTAGAGGATCCCTGTTGGTAGGTCTACAACATACGTAGGGATTTCAATATCTTCAAAAACGAAAGAAATGAATGGAGATGGACCTTGCTTCTTGTTTGATTCCTGCACAACACCACAAGACAAAAAGCACCTTCAAGCTTATATAAGCTGATGCTCATAAGCTTGTATCAACAGCTTATGAGCAGGCTTATATAAGCAGTAAGTTGAGATTAAAAAAAATAACCAAAAATCTTTTGAGACAAATTCTGGAAGCACCAAACTTTCTGAAAATGAAACCCTTTTTAAAACTGAGATTTAACCAACAAAAATTCTGAAATTAACAACCTACAAGAAATCCTACCCAGGATTTCCTTGAAACACAGTCACTTTTAACTAAATTTCTTTGACAAGAACAATTGGTTACAAAGTACTTAACAAATCAATTTTGGAACTCAGTTTTCTTTACACAAGTCAATACACTTTTTAACTAACTGAAATTATATTTTTCACTTAAAAAACACCAACTTTCATTAATAAAACAGATTACAAGGACTTGTAAAAAAAACTGGAACAAGAGAAAAATGAGACACAAGTCGTCTCATTTTATACTAGCCTAAAGAAATTTCTAGAAAGCTGATTAAAATAATACAAATGCTAAGCCCTAATTCTCTGAAAGTCCAAGAATGCCCTTCATCTTAAAATTTCAAACTTGGTCAAAACTTGAACATGTGACTGTCCTTGATGAAACAGTTGTTGTCTTTTGATCTGAGCTGTTGAATAAGTCCTTTGGGAGCAAGTTTTGATGTGGTCCATTGATCTGGTCGGGTTTTAGGAAGCTAGGGATAGAGACGCGAGCAGGGAAGCTCATGGTGGGGGTCCCTGGATGAATGGGTGGATGAGTTTAAGGTTGGGTTTAGTTGATAATGAAGGGAATTAATGATCTGGAAATCATGGGTCAAAAACCCTTTGATTTTAGGTTCATTAGGATTAGGAAAAATTAGGGTTTACGAGGAGGGTTTAATCTGTTTTTAGGGAAGGATTAGTTTTAAAAATTGTTTGGGAGGGAAAGTTTATTAACTGATTAAATCAGTTATATATTTGAGTGGGGTTTGACGTGGAGAGGGGGTGAAACGTAATTGGTGGGTTTATGGTTGTGGGTGACGTGGCGGGTGATGAGTGGTGGTGATAAGTTGTGTTGTCTGGCCATTTTGCCCCCCCCCCCCCCAATTTTCTTTCTCTTGTCACTTAAGTTCAAACAGCTTATAACTCCATTTCCTTTGTTTTACAAGTTTGCAAACTCCATTTTGGCCACAATAACTTTTGAAAAGTTATTCCAAGGACTAGTTTTGCGAATTCATGATATTTTAAGGACTGATTTTGGCATTTTCTTCATTCTTCAAGGTCTTGACTTGCTTGTTGACTTCTTGGAGGACTAATATTGACAATTTAGTTTTGTTGATGGACTAAATCTGCCAATTCTTCAAAGTTAAGGGTCCTTTTTGTAATATTGACAAACTTTAGGGACCAATCTTGTAATTATGAATATACAAGGGTTTAAAGTGTCAATTCTTCAATATTGGAGGACCCTTCTTGTTCAATCTTCAATTCTTCAAGGGTCTTTCTTGGAAAATCAATACTAGGGCTTGGTTCATTGTACGGCTTCGTTTCCCGTGTTTGTTTTTGCATGATTCTTGTGATCTTTTGTCATTTTCTCAATATCCGTACCTAAAATACACAAGCAACAAACACAAGCATATATTTGGGTATTTTCATGATATTTTATGCATTTAAAGCCCTTTTTGGACGATGAGACTATGTATAAAAGCAGTCTCATCAGGGATCAAGGGGTAAAGATTAAGGGTTGTTTCGGGTTGGTTGTTTCGCCCGCCACACAAACCGAGAGCCCCATGGATCTTGGATCGTTTGGTTTACACCACAAACCGAGACTGTGACAACTGTTGTATTGAGGTTCGTTACTTGGTCTTATTTTAATGTTAATTTATGTGTGACTATGTGATTTGCGTGTTTACATGTTATTTTGTGTGAATGAGGTTGGTGTGGATATCGTTTATGGGTATAAAGTAATCATAAGTAAATCAAGGAACGGTTATTTCATGTTCATGAGTTCAAAATTAGTGACTATGAAATGAAATGGTGTTATTTTGGTGTTTACGTATACGTATAAGTATTATAGTAAATTGTATTTTTTTTAGGATTTGGGGTTTAGCATTTCGAGGTCTCGTAAGGTTTTTAGTCATGTGAGTATTTTTCGGGATGGTTTCAAGTCATTTAGGACTTAGTTATAAAGTTTATTTCAAAATTTAAGATTTTGTTTAAAACTGTATATTTTACGTCTTTTACGGTAAACACGTAAATTTGACTAGTTTTATGGTTTTGAGGTTTTGGAGGTTATAAGAGCTGAAATAAATTAAGGTAAATTAAGGTATTTTTAATAACATAATATTAAACAATAAAAAGAAAAAAAATAAAAAAATTTATAAAGGGGAGTCGGTTTGGGACGAATCAAAGGAAGAAAGGGGAAAGGAAAGGGGAGTTTGGGCTTGGGTTGGACTAGGACTCCCCTATACTCTATATAAAAACTTCTAGTTAATAAAAAACACATTATTTTTCTCCTGGAACAATTAAAGACGCGACATCATTAAGAAAAATTAGGGTTTCTTCAAAAATTTTGGGTTTTCATAAATTAAAGGTAAATCTTTATAACCCTTTTTAATTTAATTGTTTTTAATTCTTTCTCTATCATCTTATGATGGATTTAGGTTAGGGTTTAAATTAAAATCTGTATATTAATGATATTATAATGATTAGGTGAATTAGGGCTTGTAATTAGTGGAGTTATGGGTAACTAATTAGACTAATTATGTTAAAATCGTTTTTAAAAATTGGGCACTATTTTAGGTCAACTATTTTGACCATATAGAGAGTTCTACAAACTCTTATTTTGCGATCCAAGTATCCCTAGAAAGGTAATTGAGTTGGATTTCAAATGAAAGAAACGAGAACTAAATTGGAGGCCAGGAAGTGGGTCAAAAACAGGTTACAACAGTAGGAGGTCAAAACAGTTTTGAAATCAATCGGGTTTACATTAATGTTTTAAGGTGATTGGGGTACTTAGGAGTACACTTGAGCCCTCTAATGAGCAAGGGAGTTGGTTTATATATTAAATAATAGACCATGGGTGGGGCTAAGAAAATGGGTTAGGGTAACACCCCCTAATCATAACAAACGTTTTGTATGTTCAAAATCGGTAAAATGTGGATAGGCAGAAGTATATATATATATATATATATATATATATATATATATATATATATATATATATATATATATATATATATATATATATATATATATATCGGGGCCTTAACAGTAGCTTTAAGGTTGGGGCAAAGGGGAGGAGTTAGCTAACTTATGTAAGGGCATAAGGTTTCCTTTACAGAGATCATGGGCATGGTTAGGTGGGTGTTTGGCTTATAGTTTGGAGACCTAAAAACCAGGACTGTTTTGGGTAAAATGTTAACGAGACGGGTTATGAAGTAAACTAAGTTAAGGGCTTTATAAAGGGGTGTAATGAAATGCTTAGAGCATATAAACGAGGTATATATATGGGAGAAGGTTAGATTTCCATCATGGGTTGATGAGCCATTTTAGTGATTGGTTCATGTTTTGATTATGTGCTTTTATTTGTTAGCTTTTTGCTAGTGCGCGGATATTTGGAGAAGCTCAATCAGGTGAGTTTCATAGTCCCATGTCTACTAATGATTTTGACTTCAAGATGGGATGGAAGAGACACTGTCTTGTTTTAATTATGCTGTGAACGTTTTGTGTACATGGTGATGGACTTGTGCATACTTATGTGATTAACTGCTAGTTGATTCATGATTGTTTTATATTTTGACTTGGTACCAAGGGGATGATGACAAGGCGGGGCCTTGGGATTGGTTCATAGGTGTATGGGCGCCTATGGGACCATGGTGTTTGGTAAGGCTGAGAGCCTCGGATTTGGTTTGGTTTGTTAATCTTGAATATTAGTTGTTAATGCATGTTTGTATCACATTGTACATATGTTCTTAAATTTGGTTATTATTCACAGCTTATGGTTGATTTTGGCGTTGGAGTCTAAACCTATGACTCTCACCAACTTTATGTTGATGTGTTTTAGTGTCTCTTTCAGGTGAGAGTGTGGTTAAGCTTGAGAATAGAAGTGGCTAGTTTCGGAGGCATTAGGATTGCATTTAGAAGGAGATCCCCGTTCCTTCTTAGTTTATTTTTATGTGTTTTGAATAAGTGATACTGTTGACACCTATATGTTTGCTTTGTTTATGTTAATTGTTTGTCTCAGGTAAGTGGTAGGACTGTTACCTACTTACCTAGACTCCTGCATTGTTGAGATATTGTCATGACATTTGTGTCACCATTTTATGACATTTCTTATTTCATTTAGTTATCTCTATAGACACGCCATTTGTGATGATATCCATACGTCGCGCTCCATATTCCGCCATAGTGGGGTGTGACAGAATGGTATCAGAGACAATGGTTATAGAGAATTAGGTTGCCTAGTCTAGTAACCTAGTCTATAGCTTAAGGGTCCCTGCATATAGGCGTCACAGGAGTATGTGTGCATTCTATATTAATTAAAGTTTTCTGGATGTTATTGGTTTTTACTTACGATGTTTGTTAAGTTTTGAGTAGTATGGGTTGAACCATAGTAGTTCATACTTAGCCACATGTTATTTTCTTTTCGGGGTGTGACTAGTGTTGGTTGAACCATAATCATCCACGCTAGTCATTGTCGTATTTTGCTTAAAGTGTACATTATAGTACATAATTTGGTACATGGTAGTTCTGTCTTTTGTTGGGTTATTTTATGTACCTGAGGTATAGTATTTTTTTATGTTTAAGTCATGTTCCCTAAGTATCATGTGGTTGTTAGAGTTATTAGGAGTAGGTGGATATGAAGGATTTTAAGCTGTTTCCACTCTTATGGGCAACATGACTTATAACTGATTATATTCTCGTTTTGGATTTAGTCTATGCTGTTTAGCTAGACTATGGATTTATGTATTTCAAGAGTTTGACTATGTTATTTTAATGGATGGAGTTTTGGACTTTATTGTTTATGTGGTTATGAGCTTATGTGAGTAGATGGATATATGTGTTATGTGTTGTATTAATTCTTATAAGTGTCATCATAGGAGGGAGTGCATTGGGGAAAGGGTAATTGTATAAGTATGGTGGCCAACATAGTTATACAAGTACCATAACTCCAATGGATTCCTAAGTATGATTGCATGAAAGAGGGTTAATACATGCTTGTATAGTAGATGTTAGACGGATTTAAGTATATGTATCCCGATATGCCTATATATGTATGATCCCCTATAATTATCGATTGTATCCTTAGGAGGGTGGCTAGCTCGCTTCTTTTTAGATATTCAACCTCCGTTGTGACGTATTCTTTGAGTTTCCTATTTCACGTGTCTGTTTTAAAATGGTGTCTTTGGTGTTAAGTATATTGAAATAAATTGAGATTTCTTTTGGGATAATGAAATCTTTTGTGTTGAGTCTTACATTCCTTTTTGTCGGTATATATTGAATAGACTTGGAAATCTACTATAGGGTTGGATAGTTGGTTTTATACGGTAACATAAGGGTAAGGTGTTGGAATCGTGTTTGAAACAAGATGTAACATAAGAATTCTTAATCAACAATTATTTATTTCAAAATTCTAAAAGATTTTTTTTTTTAAATAAAGCGAAATAAAATTTCTTTCTACTTACATAGTTTATATAATTGAGTTTAACTGATTTACGTCATTTATAATTATTTATACAAGGTTAAATTGAGTTCATGAAAATTTCACATACAAATTATTTCTTTCATTTAAAATGATTGCATTAATCACTAAGTTTATTCTTTAGTTTTTAAAACAACTAGTATAAAATTGTTTTGGTCGTAACTTGTTCGTTTTTAAAGCTTTTTGGGTGATTCAAGCCTAAAATTATGTACTCGAAACGTACTTTTCAAATATTCAGAATGTATAGTCATGGGAGATCAGTATCCTTGTAAAACCCGCATGCTTTTACCATGAATAGTGCCCTTAAGATCGTACGTCCTAGATTAAAACTTACCTTATTCAGTATTGATCACATTCATGTGCTATTAATCAAGTAAGTACATACGTGTATGACATGATAAGTATCGAGTACGTACGAACTCATGATAAACAGTTAATAGATATTTCACGTGAACATAATTAAATCATGATCACCATTTTAAAACACGAACTAAAATAATTACGTAAATACATATAATATAATTACGAGCGTTAAGAATACGATAAACTACATGATAAAATAAACAGAAACACTTTAAACACGAACACGTTTAACCACGAACGAACACGAAACATCGGGACACGAAAAACATTTGGGTTACCCCATGTGGGCCCCATGAACCACGAAATTAAGGAGGAGAAATGGGCCTAGCCCATCATTTTTACTAAACAAGGGGTTAAGGGAAAAATGCATTCATTTTCACTTTTCAAGAAATTAAACATAAAACCCTAAAAAGTTTTCTCCTCTCCTTCCTTTTCCCTTTTGTAGCCGCCACCTATAACACACCTAAGAGGGGTGTTCTTGTTGATTTTGATCTTGGATATTGTACAAGTATTAGTGTTTGTTCATCCTTAATTCATCTACACATTCGGTATATCTTTTTAACCTTTCTTTTTAATTCCTTCTTTTGATTTGATTTGGTAAAATTGATTAAGAACATGATGTTTTTAAAACCTATTTTAAAACCATAAAATAAACATGTATTTGGTTAAGAAGTAAAATCAAAAGGGTGTTTTACGGGTGTTTGGTTTAGCCGACGCCTAGACCGTGCCCCAAGGGGGTCACGGCTTGGCCTAGAAACCACCACCGAGACCGTATGGTCCCGGTTTGGTGGTGTGGGTCCCACGGCAGCAAGGAACCAAGGGGAAGCCCGATTTGGTTCGGGGTACGGTGTCGATATCATGCCCGGTTCACGGTTCGTTGGTTAAATCATGATCTATGTTACATGTTAATTTTTATGAATCATGAACTTAGGACATAAATCAATTAATAACATGAGATATTAATTAAATCATGACTTAGGTTATTCTAATTATTAATTTAGCATGATATTAATTTAACCTAAGTATTTTATGTTATAAGTTATAATTAATTAATTATTTAAAACATGCCTATAATTAATTAATTTAGACATGACTTAGGTTATATTATTAATAATAATAATACACATTTTAACCTAAGTATTTTCATTTCATTTTAATTAAAACATGTTATACTTTAATTAAAATGCTTAACCTATAGTTTAATTAAAATACATGAAATAATAATTAAACTATATACTATATCATATGACTTAAGAAATCAGCTTATAAACACGTAGACTTATATGTTAGCTTACGTAACCAGCTTAATTCTAAATATGGAAACTTCTATTTATAGAAACTTAATTAAATAAGACAACTAATCTATTAATGGAAACCTTCTATATATGGAAATCTATCTAAATCAGGCAGCTAATCTAATCATGGAAACCTTCTATATATGGAAACTTATTTAATTAAGGCAGCTGATCTATTTTTGGAAACTTTCTATTTTTAGAAACTAATCTATTTTAAGCAGTAAAGTCTATTTTAGGAAACTTTCTATTTTTGGAAACTTTCTATTTTTGGAAACTTTCTATTTTTGAAAACTTTCTATTTTTGGAAACTTTCTATTTTTGGAAACTTTCTATTTTTGGAAACTTTCTATTTTTGGGAACTTTCTATTTTTGGTAACTTTCTATTTTTGGGAACTTTCTATTTTTGGAAACTTTCTATTTTTGGAAACCGGCTATTTTTGGAAAGTTACTTATTATTACACAGTAAGTATAATAATACATGAAATACCAGTAATACTTAATCAGATTAATCAGAATACAAGATAAACACAGTTTAAGGCTTTAAACGGTGAACCAAGACCTAAAACATACCAAGTCAACTAAAATGAGACATAAAACCCAGTACGTAATCAGTGAATCGATACTTATACACGTGTGTATTCATGTAGCGTTAGTGATCCAGAAGTAGGAGTCCTTCTTCCGTTCATTCACTGGACTTGAGGTACGGATTCCCGTCCTTTCAGTATGGACATTCTTTCCTTATTAGGATTTCCCCGTATGCAGCCAACTGTTTTCCCCAGTATTTGTTTTATTGTTTTGAACTGCTTATGTTTAATTAGCATAATCTATAGCCATATACAAGCATGACCAGTTTCACCTAGTTATGGAGGTACCATAACCATAGCATTGGAGGCACCGATGTTATGACTTCCCCACGGCGGAGTGATTGCTCGTGGCGTCCCTTTTCAGTTTTGGCCATATTATTATATCAGGTGGGGCGTATGGGTGCATCCTAGTTACATGTTTTATTCAGTATTTCATGGTGAATGTGGTGTGTGCCTTGCATCCTTCACAAGGAGTTGATCCCTCCTACCCAAACCAGTATATTAATTAGAGGCATCCCCTCTAATCAGCATGATGAGGTCACCCCTCCAAGTACTCATGCACGTGACCTTTTCATGACCTATATGGGCTATGGTATATTTATGTTAAAACAGTTTTCATAAGATAAACATAAGGCTTTTCGAACTATAAAACCAGTTTTCTTAATACTTAACCAGTTTACTCAGAACTTTGTCTTCCGCTGTTATATGTTGCATGCTTATCCTATTTCATGCTATATTGTATATCCGTGCACTGAGCGTTTTGCTCAGCCGTTACTTTCCTTTCCATGTCCCAAAACTGCAGGTACCCAAGACTCGAGCATTTGGAGGACATGCATAGGATGGAAGCTGCCATAGACTTCTTCTCCTGTTTCCTTCATATATTTATGCTTGTTTAGTCTTTCATTCAGTTCATTTACTTTGTTATGTTTTGGGCTTATGTTTTGGGCTTATGTTTAGGAACCGATGTTTGATTCCGGTTTTCCCTATGGTCATGTATGTTTTACTACATATTACCTTGCATGCTTTGATGACACGCCATAATTACGCGTGACATTCCATTTATCAAAATGGGGTGTTACAATTATGGTATCAGAGCCAAGGCTTCGACCTGTAGGCTCTAAAACTCGACCTGTGACTAGTGGGTAGTCACCAGGAGCTTCCTAAGCCAACGACTGTTATTCCACGTATTGATGTTTCAGCGCGTTGTTGTTTTAACCATTATGTTTTCAGCACCTTTTCGTTTTAGCCATGACGTTTTCAGCACCTTGTTGTTTTAACCATGATGTTTTCACCAGTATCGTTTTACCAATATGGAATGAACAACCGTCATCTATATTTAGTTATGTGTCAGTGTCTATGCATGATGTTCCTAGTGAACTGTGATTATGTAAACTGAACCCCAGTAGTTCATAATTTTCACATAAAATTTTTTTCTGTTAAGTTTTGACAATGACTTTTAATTATTATGTTCCATGCATTCATGCATTTATATCATATGTCATCTGTTGCAGGAATTTTGACTAAGTAATGGTTGGTACAGGACTGGCCCTATTTAGTCGCATGTGCTTTTATCGCAACTTTTGACTTTGGGACCGACCCATAGGCGTCCCCTCGCCATGTCTTTTGTTTTGTAACCGACCCATAGGCGTTCCCTCGCACATATAAAGGTTTTATGAACTACATTACGCATTCATGCACTGTTTTCTTGCATAAAATTTTTCTCATGATTTAAATTGGCATAAAAAAAAAAATCATGTCCCATCATAAGTTATTATGTCTTTATGTCAAGTATGCCTTCATACTGTCATGGTTAACTTCAGTTTCATGCTGATTATGTTATACACTTCTTCGTAATAGATGGTTTCGTGTTTCCTCGTGATAATTACGTCTTCATGTTGATTATGTTTCACGCCTCTTTTGTTATTTACGTTGTCCTGCAAGACATTGTTAGATTTCTTGAATCATGCTTTCATGATAGTCATGGTTGGTTTCCATTGATCATGCTGTCAGGCAAATCATCGTTGAATTTTGTGTAACCACACTTTAGCGTTTCTCTATGCAACCAGAATGATGTCTATGCTAATACTGTCAGGTTATCATGATGGTTTTCTTAACCGTTTAACCAGTTTACTTTCCTTAAATCATGACAAATGAACGAGTCCATACCGATCATTTCATGTGCATTCCATGTGTACTCCACGTACCGTAATTCATGTGTATTAATCCATGTGTATTCTACTTGCAATACTTCACGAGTATTCGCTAGTCGATTCTAAATCATCTCAGGCGTATGTTCACTTGCTGATATTCTACAAGGTTGTCGATGCCGCTCATAGCTTGGAGATGTTACTAAAGGTTGATGCTGCTGATGTTGGGAGACGCTACGAGATGCTGATGCTGATGCTGTTCACAACCTGGAGATTCTAAAAGACGAAGACAAAGGCGTCGGAGCAAAGCAATTGGACGAGAAGATGCTTCACCATCAGACAATTCCCATCAATCATTGTCCCAAATTCATAATTACATGTCACACGTCGTTCGGCTGTCATTTCAGCCATATGAGTGCAAACCAGTACCAGCCGGCCACTCAGCTAAATAGTTACATGAGTCACTGTCATGAGAATGACCGTCATGGAACCGACAAACAAGATGATAGTAACCACTACTATGACAGCAACTATCCTAGAAATCACAACCGAGGCTCCGGCCACGGACGTGATCAGACATACAAATGATCAGTAACCCAACCGATCCGCCAATTCTGGCATTTTAACCTAATATTTGTAGTTCTAATTGTTTCACATCTCGAGACACATGTCAAGACATCAGTCAAGACACATGCCTCACGTATACTTTCTGAGGACACATGTCAAGATACCAGTCAAAGACATATGTCACGCTTACATTTCTCAGGACACGAGTCAAGACACATGACTCACGTCTAATTATGGAACATTTCTAAGAAATTCTGGGTACCCTCCAAGGGTATATCCACTTTGTTGTGCCATGTATTAATCAGGCCACAAGAATTTCAATACCATTACCGGCGCATAAGTGAGAACTGTCACGTTGCCGATGTCACTTTCATTTCTTTCACCATATTTCATGTATTCATGACCATGAAGGACGCCCTTCGTATTCCCACGCGTACGAAGGTTTTCCTTCAGCTTAAGGATAAGACCCAAGCTGCTAACGCATTTCCTCGGACAGACACGAGATGAATTTTATCCTAATTTTGTACTATGAACACCACACCATGCTATGATTCATAATTATGTACAGTAATGTTCAGGCTCCTGAATACATTCAGTTTGATTTCCATCAGGAAAATCTATGCAATTATCTATGCTTACAAGCATGTGCATTGTTAGCCATGGTCGCTAAAATTTTCTAGCTGTCAGTAAGACACAACCACTTAACTCTTTTACGCATAGCCAGTTGATTATTCCAAAGTCTTCCTATACATTCCAGAAGAACCTTCAAGGAGAAGGATGGTACCATGAGATTATGTGTCGACTACCGTCGACTTAAACAAATCACCATTCATGACCGTTATTCTCCTCCACATATTGACAACATGTCCAATCAACCGTATGGTGTTAATCACTTTTCCAAGATCGAACGCACGATCATGCTGCCAACAATGATGAGTGGAAAAGCAGGATATGTCCATGACTGCTATTCGTACACGACTCGGTCATGCTAAATGTATGATTTTGAATTAGTCTCATCAATGCTCCAACCGCATTATGGACTTAATAAATTGAGTTCCATGAACTCCTAAACAAATTCATCAGCGTTTTCATTGAGGATAACCTGATTTCCTCTAAGCCTAGAGAAGAACAGGAAGACCATATCTGCACTATGTTGCAAATTCTATGACAAGAGAAATTCTACCCTGGAAAATTTTCCAATATCAATTCTGTTTGATTACAGTGACACACTGAATCACATGGGTTTCTATGGTTAATCTTACCATGACTCAGCTTATGCGTAAAGGAGAGAACCCTACACTACATTAGGTGTTCTAGGAAATCCTACGCTAGGAGAAGTCTGATTCAAAGACTCAGAGTTTCGCAACCTTCTATGTATCAAGTTTCTACGAAGCAGGATACAGCGACGTCCATATCTGTGTACCTGACATACCAACAGGCTAAGATAGGACACCAACAAACTGGGATGTTTCATCATCTGAAATTGTGAACTAAAATGGGACAAGATCTACACGGATTTTGGTTACAAGATTTCAGCAAACTCAGAAGAAGCAGGATGCTATCTAGGTTATTATCAACAGTTTGATCAAGTCTGCAGAATCCTTACATCCGTACGGATTTCAGAACCAACATATTGAACGAACATGTTCCAGCCAAGGCTCATCCGATCACTTGGCAATCCCTCAGCTATCGGGTCAGACAAAGATTCGTAATTGTACTCCTAACTTACTTCACGTCTTCATTCTAATTCCACGACTTGCTTTCACGCTCACGTTCATGACACTATTCACGTTCATGATCGTATTTTGGCTTACGATTCTACGTTCATTTCTTTTCTCGTTCTGGAAGTTGCAAGAACTTGTGAGACCAGACCCAAGTTTAGTATAACTCTCCATCATCAGATAGACGTTTCACGTCATATTCCACGTCTCACCTTGTAGCGTTTGGCGTCACCGCCATTATATTATATGATCACGATATGTCTCACATGTCATGTTCATTCCACGTTCCTCATATCATGATCAAATTAGGTTACACGTATCATGGATCACGATATGTTTTCTCATACTACACTCGCCATATCTCCACGTAGCACGTTCAAAATTTTTCACGTATCACGTTCAAAATTGTTCACGTACTACGTTTCTTTATGTCTCGCGCATCGTTTCTAATTATCAGTTAAGTCAGATGGTCTTGCATCGTAACGTTTCAGTTACCCTTGCACGTTAACTCTTATTTTTTTTCTCGATCGAATTTAGGGGATCTACCTTCCGTTGATAACCAAGAATTTCTTCGTATTCCAAGTCAAGGTCAGGAGGACCAAGATTTATCATTAGTGTCAGGATCTTCTGAAGGAACCGTTCCAAGAGGGAGGCCACTTGGAAACGGACAAGTTCATCCGGACTTTTATCCGTTTTTCTCATCAATTAGATATGTCCTTTTAGTCACGTCACGTTCCATGTCTTTTCAAGACATGTCACGTTCCACGTTCCCTTCTACCATGTCACCTTCATTTCCGTTATTGTGCATACCTTTCCAGTTTGATTCGGGTATGTTTTGCTTCCAGTTACTTTATCTATAATTCGGGGACGAATTATTCTTTTTAGGGGGGAAGAATTGTAAAATCCGCATGCTTTTACCATGAATAGTGCCCTTAAGATCGTACGTCCTAGATTAAAACTTACCTTATTCAGTATTGATCACATTCATGTGCTATTAATCAAGTAAGTACATACGTGTATGACATGATAAGTATCGAGTACGTACGAACTCATGATAAACAGTTAATAGATATTTCACGTGAACATAATTAAATCATGATCACCATTTTAAAACACGAACTAAAATAATTATGTAAATACATATAATAAAATTACGAGCGTTAAGAATACGATAAACTACATGATAAAATAAACAGAAACACTTTAAACACGAACACGTTTAACCACGAACGAACACGAAACATCGGGACACGAAAAACATTTGGGTTACCCCATGTGGGCCCCATGAACCACGAAATTAAGGAGGAGAAATGGGCCTAGCCCATCATTTTTACTAAACAAGTGGTTAAGGGAAAAATGCATTCATTTTCACTTTTCAAGAAATTAAACATAAAACCCTAAAAAGTTTTCTCCTCTCCTTCCTTTTCCCTTTTGTAGCCGCCACCTATAACACACCTAAGAGGGGTGTTCTTGTTGATTTTGATCTTGGATATTGTACAAGTATTAGTGTTTGTTCATCCTTAATTCATCTACACATTCGGTATATCTTTTTAACCTTTCTTTTTAATTCCTTCTTTTGATTTGATTTGGTAAAATTGATTAAGAACATGATGTTTTTAAAACCTATTTTAAAAACATAAAATAAACATGTATTTGGTTAAGAAGTAAAATCAAAAGGGTGTTTTACGGGTGTTTGGTTTAGCCGACGCCTAGACCGTGCCCCAAGGGGGTCACGGCTTGGCCTAGAAACCACCACCGAGACCGTATGGTCCCGGTTTGGTGGTGTGGGTCCCACGGCAGCAAGGAACCAAGGGGAATCCCGATTTGGTTCGGGGTACGGTGTCGATATCATGGCCGGTTCACGGTTCGTTGGTTAAATCATGATCTATGTTACATGTTAATTTTTATGAATCATGAACTTAGGACATAAATCAATTAATAACATGAGATATTAATTAAATCATGACTTAGGTTATTCTAATTATTAATTTAGCATGATATTAATTTAACCTAAGTATTTTATGTTATAAGTTATAATTAATTAATTATTTAAAACATGCCTATAATTAATTAATTTAGACATAACTTAGGTTATATTATTAATAATAATAATACACATTTTAACCTAAGTATTTTCATTTCATTTTAATTAAAACATGTTATACTTTAATTAAAATGCTTAACCTATAGTTTAATTAAAATACATGAAATAATAATTAAACTATATACTATATCATATGACTTAAGAAATCAGCTTATAAACACGTAGACTTATATGTTAGCTTACGTAACCAGCTTAATTCTAAATATGGAAACTTCTATTTATAGAAACTTAATTAAATAAGACAACTAATCTATTAATGGAAACCTTCTATATATGGAAATCTATCTAAATCAGGCAGCTAATCTAATCATGGAAACCTTCTATATATGGAAACTTATTTAATTAAGGCAGCTGATCTATTTTTGGAAACTTTCTATTTTTAGAAACTAATCTATTTTAAGCAGTAAAGTCTATTTTAGGAAACTTTCTATTTTTGGAAACTTTCTATTTTTGGAAACTTTCTATTTTTGGAAACTTTCTATTTTTGGAAACTTTCTATTTTTGGAAACTTTCTATTTTTGGAAACTTTCTATTTTTGGGAACTTTCTATTTTTGGTAACTTTCTATTTTTGGGAACTTTCTATTTTTGGAAACTTTCTATTTTTGGAAACCGGCTATTTTTGGAAAGTTACTTATTATTACACAGTAAGTATAATAATACATGAAATACCAGTAATACTTAATCAGATTAATCAGAATACAAGATAAACACAGTTTAAGGCTTTAAACGGTGAACCAAGACCTAAAACATACCAAGTCAGCTAAAATGAGACATAAAACCCAGTACGTAATCAGTGAATCGATACTTATACACGTGTGTATTCATGTAGCGTTAGTGATCCAGAAGTAGGAGTCCTTCTTCCGTTCATTCACTGGACTTGAGGTACGGATTCCCGTCCTTTCAGTATGGACATTCTTTCCTTTTAGGATTTCCCCGTATGCAGCCAACTGTTTTCCCCAGTATTTGTTTTATTGTTTTGAACTGCTTATGTTTAATTAGCATAATCTATAGCCATATACAAGCATGACCAGTTTCACCTAGTTATGGAGGTACCATAACCATAGCATTGGAGGCACCGATGTTATGACTTCCCCACGGCGGAGTGATTGCTCGTGGCGTCCCTTTTCAGTTTTGGCCATATTATTATATCAGGTGGGGCGTATGGGTGCATCCTAGTTACATGTTTTATTCAGTATTTCATGGTGAATGTGGTGTGTGCCTTGCATCCTTCACAAGGAGTTGATCCCTCCTACCCAAACCAGTATATTAATTAGAGGCATCCCCTCTAATCAGCATGATGAGGTCACCCCTCCAAGTACTCATGCACGTGACCTTTTCATGACCTATATGGGCTATGGTATATTTATGTTAAAACAGTTTTCATAAGATAAACATAAGGCTTTTCGAACTATAAAACCAGTTTTCTTAATACTTAACCAGTTTACTCAGAACTTTGTCTTCCGCTGTTATATGTTGCATGCTTATCCTATTTCATGCTATATTGTATATCCGTGCACTGAGCGTTTTGCTCAGCCGTTACTTTCCTTTCCATGTCCCAAAACTGCAGGTACCCAAGACTCGAGCATTTGGAGGACATGCATAGGATGGAAGCTGCCATAGACTTCTTCTCCTGTTTCCTTCATATATTTATGCTTGTTTAGTCTTTCATTCAGTTCATTTACTTTGTTATGTTTTGGGCTTATGTTTGGGAACCGATGTTTGATTCCGGTTTTCCCTATGGTCATGTATGTTTTACTACATATTACCTTGCATGCTTTGATGACACGCCATAATTACGCGTGACATTCCATTTATCAAAATGGGGTGTTACAATCCTGGTCGAAATTATTGTTCAAGTGTCGGGTTAAAGGTTGAGTTTTGAATAGCAGTTTATTTTTATGATTTGGGATGCACGGGATACCTAGTCTTTGAGTTGAGTTTTGAGTTCGTCAAGAGGGTTGTTTTTAGATTGTTTGAGTCACATAGATATGGGGAGGTAAAGAAAAAAAATATTCTTTTGGAAAAGTCGATCTTGTGCACGGTTTAAATAATATGTCGCGGGGCATAAGATGTTTTGGTTGCCATTAAGTGTTTCTTGGATCATTTTTCTTTGTCATGAGTCATTTGAATTGGTACCTTTTGAGTTTTCCTTTGAGTTTTCGTGGTTTTGGTATGTTTTAACTCGTGCACGTGAAATGTCGTTAGTTATCCGTGGGTTTGATTCGTCGATCGTATCTAGTGGATTCAGGATGTAGTTTTGGTTGCGTATTGATTGGGAGCGTTGAGGTAGTCATATGAAAGACTTGGTCGCGCCTACACGATTAAGTAGGTGACCATGAGAGAATGGTTGGAATGCCCTTAGTAGGGAGGAAAGAGTTAGATGTTCGTAGACGAACTAATGTGGTCATGAGGTCTCTTAGGAGTGCCAAGGGAGATGCATAGAGATTTGTATAATGTATGGATATTGGCACAAGTAACGCACCATAGAGAGTGTTGGAAGGGGATATAATACCTCAAAGGTATTTATGATTGTTCGTAAGGCATGTAAGTTTTCTGAAAATTTCCTGAGATTTAGTAGGTTTGCCTATTACTGTGAGGTAGAACCATAAATTGAGCAAGTAGGAGAAGTGAGAGGAGTTGTAGTTAGTGCCTTTCCAAGGAAATTGTTGATGGAATGATTTTAAGAGCAAGAGTTGTTAGAAATTGCAACGGATGCAAGGTAAAATTTGAGTTGCTTAGTAGTAGATTGGCTGTGAAAAGCGGTTGAGTGGTCTGATAAGAGGAAGTATTGGTCTTTTAGAATACGCGTAGATTTTCGCGAGTAGAACGAGGTAGAAATTTATTTGTATTGCTTCTTAGAGAGGGTGCAAGGAGGACGTAGTTGAAACTGCTAAGGATGTTGTATGAACGCTTTAGGTTTACGGTAATGATTTTGGCTTTGCCGAGGCGCTAGCAGTTTTCATGGAGTTAATGAACCGGGAGTGCATGACAATATATAAACGAGTTGTCATCGGGAGCATCGACGACATCTTGATCTACTCAAATCTAATAAGGAGAGTGAGGCGAATTATGAGTTAGTTTTGGAGTTGTTCGGAAAGGGAATTATACGTGAGATTTTCAAGTGTGAGTTTTAGGATTAAGTTGGCCAGGACGAGTAGTCAGAGATGATGGCATATCGTGGAACCAGCAAGGGGCAAAGTGAAGAAGGGTGAGGAAGCGTTTTGGAGGATGAAGAGGTGGATTGGATAATGAGCAGATCTTGGAATTATCAGAAGGACTGGATGAATTCGCGAAGCATGACGATACGTGGAGCAAGGATTTGGATGTATACGAGAACGACAAAGAAAGGCGGTTGTTTATACGTTATGGGAACTTAAGATTTGGAAGAACTAGATAGACTTAGTTAGTGGAGCTGGATTGTTATATCTGCCTAGAATGCTAGAGGCATTTGGGGTACGAGATGTAGAGAATGATCTATACAGATCATGAACGTCTCCAACACATATTTAATCATTTTGATTGAACATCTGGCAAAGGTGATGGGTGGAGTTAAGTGATGAAAGACAATTTCAAGGCCAAGTACCATCTGGGAAAGGCAAGCATGGTTGATGAGACATGGAATAAGAAGAATGAAGTGAAGTTGAGACGAACTTGAACCATATGGATGACGTATTAGGGTGGTTTGGATGAAGGATGTAGGTTACACGAGTTGAGTTGTCTAAAGAAGAGAACGCGTCAACATGTATGTTGCGTGGCTTGGACAATCATATGGAGAAAGGGGACATAGACTATACTTCCTACATAGATAGGAGTAGCTTAGAAAGGGCGATGTAAGGACGAAGTTGGTGAAAGGGATACATAATGGGGTGGAGGAATAAGTACGACGAGAGTTGGGTGATAGTCGATAGACTGACTAATTCATCTCATATTTCAAGAGGAATGAGAAGTCACGTAGTTGAGAAGTTGGAAGGATTGCGTACGGATGTGATGGAATAAAGGGTTTTGTGTAAAAGTTAACCTAATATGTATGGAATGCATTATGAAGGATTATGGCAAGGGAAGAAACGAGGCGAAGCAAGCGTAGTATATCGTTGATAGACTAATGGTTGGTATGAGCATACTATAGAGGTAATTGAGAAAGACGCCTAGAGCATTGGCGTGAGATTTGGAGATAGTTGGAGAACGCGTTATATTAGGAAGAATTCTCCTACAAAGAGAGAGTCACCAATGATAGGGGCATGTTCCCCATTGATGAGGATGTAGGGAATAAAGGAGGAAACGCCTAAACTATAGGCTGAAGACGGGATATAAGATGGTATGGAAATTAAGATTGTGGAAATACAAGCGAAAAGTAGTATGGAGGAAGAATGATTAGAGGGAGAAAGAGGTTGTCAAGATGGTGGGGTGATATTAAAGGGAAAACCGTTATAGCAAGAGGTTAGTAGTCACGAACAATGGAACGTTCACCTAGAGAAAAGGTGTAGCACCTATTAGTATGAAGGATTGTTAGTTACTTGATTCCGAGCATGGGAAAGCAAGGATGAGGTGGTGGTTATGACATGTTTCATGTGAATGTTATGGGAAGCTTTTGGTTATGCAATCCTGCATATACCATTGGATGTGATAAAGGTTGGGAGAACTTCTGAATGATGGAAAATCCGTAGAGGATAGAAGCCGTTAGGTCTGGTGATAGGAATTGTAGTAGAAACTGTTGGAGTTAATTCATAGGAGATGAGGTGGATCACCGTTATAGTGGGATGAAGTTAGAAGCGGCCAACGTATTGGACAGGAGGTGGATCGGAAAACTATGGAGGTGGTGGTAGTGCTTAAGTAGAGGTTGAAAATGGCCAAGAATCGACAAGAGAGCTGTGCGGACGAGAGGCATAAGCCGTTGGGATTTAAGATTGGAGGTAAGCTTATGCTATAGGTTTCACCATGGAAAGGAGTGATGTGGTTTGGAAAGAAAGGGAAGTTAGCACCTAGATTTGTGGGTCCATTTAAAATCCTTGAAAGGATTGGGCTAGTGGCGTATAACTTGAGATTACCGGAGGAATTGAGTAGTGTGCATGACGTATTTCATGCATCAAACTTGAGGAAATGCTTAGCAAGAACCGCCTGCAAGTACCGTTAGATGATATTAGTATGGATACGAGTCTTCATTTTATCGAAGAGCCGATAGAGATTTTGGGTCGTGAAGCTAGGACGTTGGATAAAAAGGGTAATATACCGTAGTTATGGGTAGATGGAAATTTGGAACGTGGACTAGAGTTCACGTAGGAACGGGAAGGATTTATGAGGAGCAAGTATCCTCAGCTATTTGATAATGACGATCCTAAGGAGTAAATATCGGGACGAGATTTCTATTAGGAGGGAGTGATGTGACAACCGTGGTTTTGAGGTTCGTCACTTGGTCTTATTTTAAGGTTAATTTATGTGTGACTATGTGATTTACGTGTTTACATGTTATTTTGTGTTAACGAGGTTGGTGTGGATATCGTTTATGGGTATAAAGTACTCATAAGTAAATCGAGGAACGGTTATTTCATGTTCATGAGCTCAAAATTAGTGACTATGAAATGAAATGGTGTTATTTTGGTGTTTACGTATACGTATAAGTATTATAGTAAATTGTATTTTTTTTAGGATTTAGGGTTTAGCATTTAGAGGTCTCGGGTAAGGTGTTTAGTCATGTGAGTATTTTTCGGGATGGTTTCAAGTCATTTACGACTTAGTTATAAAGTTTATTTCAAAATTTAAGATTTTGTTTAAAACTGTATATTTTACGTCTTTTACGGTAAACACGTAAATTTGACTAGTTTTACGGTTTTGAGGTTTTGGAGGTTTTAGGAGCTGAAATAAATTAAGGTAAATTAAGGTATTGTTAATAACATAATATTAAACAATAAAAAGAAAAAAAAATTATAAAGGGGAGTCGGTTTGGGACGAATCAAAGGAAGAAGGGGAAAAAGGAAAGGGGAGTTTGGGCTTGGGTTGGACTAGGACTCCCCCATACTCCATATAAAAACTTCTAGTTAATAAAAACACATTATTTTTCTCCTGTAACAATTAAAGACGCGACATCTTTAAGAAAAATTAGGGTTTCTTCAAAATTTTTGGGTTTTCATAAATCAAAGGTAAATCTTTATAACCCTTTTCAATTTAATTGTTTTAATTTCTTTCTCAATCATCTAATGATGGATTTAGGTTAGGGTTTAAATTAAAATCTGTATATTAATGATATTAAAATGATTAGGTGAATTAGGGCTTGTAATTAGTGGAGTTATGGGTAACTAATTAGACTAATTATGTTAAAATCGTTTTTAAAAACTGGGCAGAATTTTAGGTCAATTGTTTTGACCATATAGAGAGTTCTACAAACTCTTATTTTGCGATCCAAGTATCCCTGGAAAGGTAATTGATTTGGCTTTCAAATGCAAGAAACGAGAACTATATTGGAGGTCGGGAAGTGGGTCAAAAACAGGTTACAACAGTCGAAGGTCAAAACAGTTTTGAAATCAGTCGGGTTTAATTTAATGTTTTAAGGTGATTTGGGTACTTAGGAGTACACTTGAGCCCTATAATGAGCATGGGAGTTGGTTTATATATTAAATCAGAGACCATGAGTGGGGCTAAGAAAATGGGTTAGGGTAAGACCCCCTAATCATAACAAACTGTTGTTCCCATTTAATCCATAACACAAGATTCTTAGAGAGAGAAAGAGAAGAAAAGTAGAAAGAGAAAGTAGAGAGAGAAGTGGAAGGTTTACACTAAAACTATGTGTTTAATGAAATGAACCAACACCCTCTTTCACATGTGAAAGAGGGTTATATACCCCACGGCACTAAGGCCTTTGTGGGCTTCATCTAGGGCCGGGCTTGGCTTTCTTTTGGGCTTACTAACTTATACAATATTAGCTTAAAGTCCAAGCCCGGTTTTCCCGACTAACCTATTACAATACAAGACCTTTTAACGACTAAGATGACCTATTACATTCTTGTTCGACTATATAAAATATAGGGCTAACAATCTCCCCCAATGTATCGGTCATCTTAAAATGCTTAAAAAGCATAAGATGGTTGAGTGAATACATTCTTGTAGAGGAGATCTTCCTCCTTTGGTCTTGTATCTTGATCTTGATCTTGTTTGTAACAGCTTTGTTCCTTCATGCTTTCGTGATCTTTATCTTGAGCCTTTGTCATTTGACTTTGAGTGCTTGAGATCTTCATCTGTACTCCTTGTGACTAAGATGACCTATTACATTCTTACATTCTTAGGTATCTTGATTATCGCCATCTTGTGCTCTTGTGACTTCTGAATCGACATCGGTTGCACAGCTACGCCACCTTCTTGATATGCAGCAACATATATAGACACGGATGAAATGGCTTTGAACATTTCACCCTAACTCGGTAGCGTTTTACCTCCGGTCGGTGAAGACCGTTAAACAGTATTAAATACCGTACCTGTGATCAGGTAGATTCGATTAAGAACCTCCTTGACAGGGTTTCCCGACGGTAGTAGCCAGTTCTCTTTACTCGACCGTCTCAAAGCAGACTGCGAACGTAAAGAGTGAATCATAAGGATAAATTATCCGTCTGATTAGAGTCGTCAATTCTGATTTCCTGGAACAAGTTTGATTCTAAAAGAATCGCACCATTGTTGCTTTCCAGTTTGTCACAAGCTTGATTCATAGAGAATCTTGCGAGTTACCTACCGCAGTGCTGTTTGATGTTGACACTGGAAGGATTTCCATTCGTCACTGTGAACACTAATGAGTGTCACTCTGAATGTTCTGGCAAGATCACATGGATTTTGCGAAGAAACCTGGAATCAAGTTTGAATCAATTAAGAATCCAAACTTAGTTGCTTTCCAGTTCTCACTAGTTTGATTCGTGTAGAATCGCACAAGTTACCTACCATGAGCTTGTTTGATGCTGGCTCAAGCAGGATTTCCATCTTCATTGTGAATCGTATCACTCAGATGTTCTGGCAATATCACAAGGATAATGCGTAGGACTCGATTGTGTCCTAATGAGATGATAAATTGATCTCTTTTGGCTCTAGACTCAATAAGTGCATTTTGGTAATCGGAGGCTGGAGCAGACTGCCACCTTTTCAATATTAACTGACTCGGAGTGAGAAAGTCAATAGATACGTGTTGATCTCCGTGACAATGAGACAAGTTTCTTTTGAGAGAAACTCGAATGGCTGGGAAGGGTTGTGCATTGCATCACTGGGTCCATGATGACTTGTCTTCAATAGATGTATTGACCCGGTTTCTGCCTAAGTTTCATAGAATATTCAACTCCTTCAATGCTTACCAATACGTCATCATTAGCACCTTGTTGTGATTGTTCTAGTGCTAACTTAAGTAATTGGTCCGCATTCAGCTTCATTCCACTCCATCTTTCCTAAGGACAACTATTTCTAGCTATGGAATGTCCTTGGGTAGATCCCTCCGGTTCTGGTTGGATCATAGGACTTAGTTTCCTATCCTAAACCACCTTTTGACTCCATCGTTTCGTCGTGGATAGTAGGTTGTTTTGGGTAAAGATCGTAACCATAAAACCATTGAAAACCATTCAAAGTGCTTGATAAAAATCAAAACTTTTAACACTTTGAACGTTTTATCTTTTCGAAAAGCTCCCCCTACACACATGCATCGATATACGAAATAGTTTGGCATGTGAAGGAAAGAGTTGCACTTGAGTCTTTAAGATCACATGTTGCGATATATTACATTTTAATCACATTTTCTCCCCCTATCTCTAATATAAAAATATAATATTAGAGATACCAATTGATAAAAATATGACATTTTCCGAAAAATCGATGGGAGAGAAACATGTGTGCACGCATGAATCATGGAACATTTTCAGTCAGGTCGCTCCCCCTCAACAATATATGTGTGTCTTGAGACAAAATTTGACAAAATTTTAGAAAAACGACACCACAAAATATGTTGAGGTACGGAGTTGAGATGCCTTTTCCGATATAATATATTACATTTGAATATTTAATATCATTTTCGGAATGTGTTGGATACACAAAATATGACAATTTTAGAGATGTACCCAACAACATTAAAAGGCTTGATTTTAAAACGCTCCCCCTCAAAAATTGATCAAAATAACATATGACAATTTTGAGATATAAAAACCACTTATGAGGAAGGGAGTGTTGAACACACAATTTTGAAAGATTTAGAAAAACCTTTTGAGAAATTCTTGAAAAATTGTGTTCAACGGTTTTAAAATAATCAGGATAGAAGACTTCTCTTCTATTGCTTAGGGAAAGCGCACTGAAACGTACACTCCCCTTTCGGGTCCGTTTTTCATGAGCTCAAAACTTTGATTGTTTTGTGACTAGCTCATGACCGAGAAAAATAAATTTCCCGTTGTGAAGGATAAGTTATCATCTGTGATAAACTTTCCTTAAGTTGAAGTTCGAGTTCTAAGCTGACATTTACTTAGAAATCGTTTTCATGAACTTAAAAACTTTAAATGTTTTTATGAGAAGCTCATGACCGAGAAATATGAATTTCTCGTTGAGAAGGATAAGTTATCGTCCGAGATAAACTTTCCTTAGTTGAGGTCCGAGTTCTAAGCTGTGATGCGCCTAGAAGTCATAATGAGAGAATATCAAGCAGCTTCATTTGCCAAAACCTCCAAGTCTTCTGGAGTCATATACTTCATACCAAGACGGCCAACGAGATACGCAAACCTATCTTTCGATAGAGCTTTTGTAAACAAGTCTGCCAACTGGTACTCAGTTCTGACAAAGTATAATTCTACGATGCCGCGTTCCACTTGTTCCTTGATGAAGTGATATCTGACATCAATGTGCTTGGTGCGGGAGTGTTGAACCGGATTGCAAGATATGGCTATGGCCGACTTTGAGTCACAATACATAGGTATTTTATCAAAGTGGAAGCCATAATCCGTGAGTTGAGTTCTCATCCAAAGGACTTGAGCACAACACGCGGATAGAGCCACATATTCTGCTTCAGCTGATGAGAGCGAAGTGCAATCCTGCTTCTTTGACGACCAGCTGACAAGCTTGTCTTCCCCTAGAAATTGTATGCTACCAGAAGTGCTTTTACGACTATCAAGACAACCTGCGTGATCAGAATCTGAAAAAGCCGTTAGATGAAAACCGGTTTCCCTCGGATACCAGAGTCCCATGTGAATGGTATTCTTAAGGTACCGAAAGATCCGTTTAACCTCTTTGAGGTGCTTTTGAGTAGGTCTGGCTTGATATCGTGCACAATAGCATGTGGCATGATGAATATCAGGCCTGCTGGCTGTAAGGTACATAAGTGACCCGATCATACTGCGATATCGCGTTTGATCTACGGGATATGAGTACAAGTCAGCGTCTAGGGATGTGGTCGACAATGGTGTACCAGCGCGAGCACATAAGGTCATACCATGCTTTTTAAGTATCTCTTGAGCATACTTAGCTTGGTTAATGAAGATACCACGTGGGGATTGATGAATCTGGAGGCCTAAAAAGAATTTTAGCTCCCCCATCATTGACATTTCAAATCTGATGTGCATTAATTTTTCAAAACGTTTTGAAAGTTTTGGGTTCGTAGAACCAAAAATAATGTCATCAACATAAACTTGCACCAGCATTATGTCATCCCCATATTTATTAGTAAAGAGAGTAGGATCAATAGAACCTTTGGAGAATCCTTTGGACACCAAGAAGTTTGAAAGTTCTTCGTACCATGCCCTTGGAGCTTGTTTAAGTCCATATACAGCCTTTTTGAGACGATAGACTTTGTCAGGATGATGAGGATCGGTGAATCCTTCCGGCTGATTCACATACACTGCTTCCTTCAAATGACCGTTGAGAAAAGCAGTTTTAACGTCCATCTGAAAAACCGTGAAGCCCTTATGTGCAGCATAAGCAAGGAATATCCTGACTGCTTCCAAACGAGCAACTGGAGCGAATGATCGAAATCTATCCCTTCTTGTTGACGATACCCCTTAACCACAAGACGAGATTTGTTTTTGATGATGGTTTGTTCTTCATCCAGTTTGTTTTTCCAGATCCATTTAAAATCTAAAATTGACATTCCATAGGGCCGGTCAACAAGTTCCCAAACATTTAGGCGTTCAAACTGATGAATTTCGTCTTGCATTGATTCAATCCACGCATGATCAGTCATGGCTTGTTTGATGTTTGTTGGTACAGTTGAACTCACGGTGAGTGCATACATACACACATCGCCATCGGTTTCGAGTTGTCTGCGTGTTCGAACCGGTTGTGAAGGATTTCCAATGACTTGCTCCAATGGATGATCACGTGTCCAATGGTGAGTGGATGGATATGGTTGGTAGAATGTATGCATGTTGGACGGATCAACATGTTGAGTAGAAGACTCTCCGACTTCGTGTACCTGTGTACCGAACGGATTGATAAATTTGTCATCGTCATGTTGTGCATCGACTGCTTGATTGTTGTTTCCTCCTTCAGCATTGACGGTTGGTGATGTTGGTTGTATGACAGTTTCTTGAGTTTGTTGAGTATCCACTGGAATTGTCTCTTGAGCAACGGTTGCTGAAGTAGATGCAGTTGTGTCTTTTTGACTTTGTTCGGGTGCATCAGTAGTGGTGACAGCGGAAGGCTTTGACACAACTTGATTGTTTCCATAGTAATATTCATAAAACATTGGATCATATAAATCAACCAACTCATTCATTTGTGTCGTATCCGTCGAGTCTGCTGTAGGAGTATTTTGTTGACATTCTTGCTCGGGACGTACACTGTTTTGTGTAGGTGCCAATGCTGGAGATTGAGGTGCGGGACTTGAGCTGTTGTGATCAAGTACCATTTGTGGCAATTCGTCAAAGTTCACATGAATTGTTTCGACAACGATCTTTTTTCTCTTGTTATAGACCCGATATCCTTTCGACAATGTAGCATACCCCACAAAAATACATGCATCACCTTTTTCTTTCATCTTGTCAAGATTCTCACCGTCTTTAAGGATGTAGCATAAAGATCCAAATACGTGAAAGAATTTTACAGTCGGTTTCCTGCCATTGATGATGTGGTAAGGTGTCTTTTCATGTCTAGGGATGACGAGAGAACGATTCTGAGTATATCAGGCAGTTGCAATTGCTTCAGCCCAGAAGAATAGCGGTAATTTTGAAGCAGAAAGCATTGTTCGAGCAGCCTCAACCAAAGTACGGTTCCGTCTTTCGACAACGCCGTTTTGTTCAGGAGTTCGAGCAATAGACGTTTGATGTTCGATGCCTTCTTCTTGAAAGTAAGATTGCAAGTTCTTGTTCAAAAATTCAGTACCCCTATCCGTTCTTACGGTTAAGACTTGAGCTTGAAGATTTCGTTGTATCATCTTGAGAAAGTTTTTGAGAACCTCTGGTGTTTCATCTTTGGACCTTAAGAAGAAAGTCCATGTGTATCTAGAGTAATCATCAACAATCACTAGAATATACTTTTTCCCGTTAATACTCTCTACACGCATGGGACCACATAAATCCATGTGTAGAAGTTCCAATCGTCCTTTTGAGCTTGGGGTAGTCTTTGTTTTGAAAGACTTCCGTTTTGCTTTCCCCAACTCACAAGAAGAACAAAGATGATCTTTGACGAATTTCAACTTAGGAAGACCGGTCACAATATCATTCTTCGAAAGCAAGTTGATGGTGTCAAAGTTAAGATGTGACAATCGTTGATGCCATAACCATGCTTGAGATGATGAAGCTTTAGCCATTAAGCAAATTGGATTTGTTGAAGATGTGTCTTGAAGAGTTACTGTGTAGAGATCAGAACCACGCGAACCTGTAAGAAGGTCATTCCCATCGTAGTCTCTAACATAGCAAGTAGATTTCCGAAAAGCCACTTCCAAATCCGCATCACAAAATTGACCAACCGAGAATAAATTGTGATCAGTCCCTCGACGTAATAAACCCGTTTTATAGTGATATTCCCTTGAACCAAGTCTCCATATCCGAGTATCGGTGCAAATTGATCATTTCCAAACCGTACCGTACCCATAAACTTCTCCACGAAGTTAATAAGAAGCTTGAGATTGCCCGTCATGTGCTTTGTGCACCCAGAGTCCATTATGAATAGGATGAGTTCGACGAGCTGCAGAAGAATTAGAAGACAATGTAGCATTTGACAAATGGGAGCCCTTGATAGAAACGGGTTCCAAAATAGTAGTGGACCTAGATTCTAAAGGCAAGCTAACATTCATAGACCCAAT
Source organism: Glebionis coronaria (assembly GCA_025667525.1). NCBI lineage: Eukaryota > Viridiplantae > Streptophyta > Magnoliopsida > Asterales > Asteraceae > Glebionis > Glebionis coronaria. The sequence continues at coordinate 26,159,488 of CM046880.1, forward strand.
TAGAATGGGGGTTGTCTTAGGTACCCATTTGTATCCGGGTGGTGTAAATCTTGAATACCCCCGTGTACATGTCCTAATCATGTTCTCATAAAGCTTCTTTAACCTGCTTTGTTTACGTAGAGTAGTGGATTCTAACGCACTTAGTTTCTTAAGTGGTTGCTCAGTGGATTGGTTCAAAGTTCTTGTGGGTTCACTAGTACTAGTGGGCATACGAATAGGCTTCCTAGTTCTAGTATTCACGCCATTATAATTAAGAGCACAAGCATCATGATTGAAAGTACGAACACATTTGCCACATTCAACACAAACAAATTCAACATTCGAGGTCTTAGCATTTAAACTGTCATTACATGCAGTTACAGACGTTTTATTCTTAGAAAACTTAAAATTCCTACGGTGATCTTCTACTTCATTCTTCTTCCCTTGACTATTGTTAGGCATGACTCTATCTTCAATTCTAGTGCTCTTAAGCTGTGGTCCGCTAACACTAGTAGGGATTTACTCCTGTAGAAGAAGACACACATTGATTAGTTTTCCTAATATTCTCATGTAACCGCGATGTTCCAGTTTGAGTGGGCTTAGTGTTCATCTTATACGTTCCTGGTGCTATCACATTTGTACTCTTATCATTTCCTATCTTAGGCAAAGTCTGTGGGGATTGTCCCAAAATAGATGATTTAGGGCATTTAACCGCATTCGGTTGCCGAACAGCGGATGGTTTACCCAAAACAGACTTTCCTTTGATTTTCTCAATGAGTTTCTCTAACTCACTTATGGCTATGTCCCTTTCTTTTAGCTGAGCTTTCAAATCATTTATTTCGAAATCTTTTTCATTAAGTAGACGAAACGAAGAAGCTGACATTTCTTGACACTTTTTATGATTATGAGATTTTTCACCTTTTTGTAAAGCGAGTTCAAGAGAAATGGAGTGTTTCTCAAGTTGAGAAAAGCTTTTCGAAAGTTTGTTGTATGACTGAATTTGTTTTGAAAGCTCTACTTCAAGATTGCGACATTTCGCGTCCGATTCTGACACTAGACATGCTACATGACAATATTGATCAAGATCGGTATACACACCAAGTATAGCATTCATATGGTCAGCATAGAAATATTCCTTAGAAAGTCGATCAATTTTGTTAGAAAGTTGGTGTTCTTGGGTCTTTAATTTAGTTTGAAGAAAATCAACTTCATTTTCAAGAGATTTAACATAACTTAAATCAGTTAACATTTCCTCAGTGAGAGCTGTATAAAACATTTCCACATTTTTTGAAAGATCATCAATGGTTGGAACAATACATTGTTGAATGACGACTTCTACTTGTGGATTAGGTTTAATATTCCAAATGGTATCCCTAGAAACTTTTTCATAGTCGACGACACCTTTGTACAGATTTAAAACCCCTTGTTTTATAAACTCAAATTGCTGAACACTTTTGCTTTTCTCATCCCATTTACGTTTTTCATCCAAAATTCGCTTTTCCAACAAAATTGATTGCTTTTTGAAACTCCTTTTTGAAGAAACTTTCTTTTGTGGTTCATCACTTGGTGGTGGAACACTATTATACATCTTTTGTTCTTTTGAAAGTTCCTTTTTAGGGACAAACTTAATATGATTGTTAGAATCAGAAAGGTTTATTAAATCACTTAAGTTTGATCGACTTTCTTCTTGTTGACGAATGATTTCGTCACATTCAGGGGAAAGCATAAGAGCAAGATTATCAATATAACAACCGATATCATAAAGAGCAGGCTTGGTACTTTGAGCTTTCTTGAGATATTCAGGCTTGACAAAACTCGTTTTCATATTTCTATTGAGCATATTCATAGTTTGAATAGACTGACCCGTTTTGTAAACAATGTTGTTTAACGTGTCGACTCTCTTTTCCAAATCAAGAATTTTTTCAATATCCTTTTCTTCACGAGTTTTATAAAGCTCAGTTTGTTCTTTGTTAATCGACTTTAATTCAGTGATTTGGAGTTTATGTAGCAGCAGTTGTTCTTCAAGTTCCGATATCTTCTGTTTTGACATATGAATTTCGTGTGTTACTTCAGAACAATATTGTTCGTTGAGCACCGTACGTTCATATACCAAACCATTAGCTATTGCAACCCGTCGATCAGCTTCTTTTACATAATCACACTCTTTAAGCCTATCTATCTCCTCGGCTAAGGATGTGTTTGCTTGCTTCAAACGTTTATTAGCTTCTTTGTTTTCATCAATTTCACGTTTTAAAGAATTAATAATAGACGCAAGCAAATCTCGTTCCTCATCCGAGTCAGTATCCTGAACAGCTTTTCCGTCATCATTACACATATGCTGTGAATCCGTAGAGATATTTCTATCTTCCGTGTCCATTACATATGTGTCATTGATGCTTTCGGGTTGCTCAGGATGCCGTCGTTCATTAGCAAACACATTATAGTTATCATGTGATGGTACCTTTTCAAGTGGCTCAGAATCATAGATGGGTCCAGAGGTATCATCAGTCTCTGGGATCACTTCTTGAATCTTTGCCATGTACACATAATGTGCCTCTAACTCTTGATCATCGGCTTCATCATCAGTGTCATCACGCCAGTCAACTTCATCTGCTGTGAGTGGAATTCCTGCTTCTTCTTTCTTACACAGCAGCATCTTTTCCTTGTGATATCCCGAATCCTTAACCCGTTTTGGCTTCTTGCATTCCCTAGCCATGTGCCCAAAACCCTTGCAGTTGAAGCATTGAATCCCAGTCTTTTGCACAACCGGAGTGGCTACAGTGTCTCTAGCCCCAACTTGATTCGGCATCCTCTGATTATCATACCTAGCATCACGATCATACCTAGGTGCATGATCAACTTCCTTATATCTTGCATTGGATGATGATCTGAGGTTGTTGTTGGTAGGTTTGTAGATCTTCTTATAAGTTATGGTGAGTAAAGACATGAGTTCTTCAATCTTCTTGTCCCTTGAAGTTTGTTCATCATCACTGTCTCCATCTGACTCGGTGTCATATTTTGGAGGTGGAGTGGGGACAATTGCTTTTGCTTTGTGTTTAGCAGCAGCTAGAGGTTTGGTGGATGAGCTAGATGACTTTGAGGAATGAGTAGGTGGTTGTTGACGGGGAACGGGTTTTGTTGAAGTAGCAGCCACAAAAGCAATAGAGTTCGCAGATCGTTCTGCCTTTTCAGCCCTAAGTTCATTCACTTCATTCTGATGTTGTTTCAAAATATCATAAAGTTTGTGATAGGAGATGGTCTTGATATCTTCCCTTTGTTTAACCAAGGTCACAAACCTTTGCCATTCCGGTTTGAGTTGAAGTAGAAACTGAACATTGGCATGATGATTGGAGATGGTGCACTGATTTCTGACAAGCTCATTCATCATTTTATAGAACCTCGAGTAATATGAGTCAATGGATTCACCATCTTCCGATGTGAATTTTCCAAACTCCCAAAGTAGATTAGTCTCGAGATCTTGAACGTTGATCGACTCACCTTGCTTTAATCGATGAATTGCATTCCACATTTCCATAGAATTAGGACATGCATCAACTGTGGAATAGATATCGTTATCAATTCTAGTGAGTATGAAATTTACAGCATCAGCTTCAGCTTGGAGGAGTTTCTTTTTCTCAGCAGAACATGTGTCAAAATCCTCCATAGCTCGGATAGTTGATGAAGTACCATCCTCTGCCTGTGTGGTAATTGGTTTGAATTCAAAAACTGGAGGTGGATTCTCAAGGCAGTGACGAAGAGCAGTTCGGTTTTCTTTTCCGTCGAGAAATCTGAGAAAACGAGATCTCCATTGAACGTAACAACCGGCAGTGAGCACAGGTGGATTACCGTTGCCACCTTGTTCCAAACGAATTTGATTAGCAGTTGCAATGTTGATGTTGTTGTTAGACATTGTGAATACTTGTGAATGAATTGCAGATCTTAGTGGATTTGATGTGATGAGGTGTGGTTGAAATTTCGTAGAGTTCCGAGAATCTTCAGTCCGACAATAAATTCCTCAGTCCGACAAAACGGTAAGCCGAAAAATTTTGTATCGCCAAATTTTGAAATTGAGTTAGAAATAGCCAAAAACTAGTAGGGAAAAAATTTGAATTTACTTGAAATTGAGTTAGAAATAGCAGAAATTTTTTTTTTTTTTTTTTTAATCTTCGTGTAAACAATGTTCCGGGACTAGTCTAGATATTGGCTAAATCTAAAAATTGCTCAAACAAAATTTATCTGTCCATCGCAATGTGACCCATCGCACTCTTAGATCACACTCTGATCGTACTCTGATCGCACTCGGATCGTGGTCTGATCGTACTCCTAGATCGCAGTCGGATCTTACTCTGATCGTACTCCTAGATCGCAGTCGGATCGTACTTTGATCGTGGTGAGTGATCGCACTCTATGATCGCACTCAGATCAGACTCCCAGATCGTAACAAGTGATCGTACTTTAAGCAATCAGAATGAGGGATCGTACTAGGGATCGTAGTGATGGATCGTAGTGAGCAATCGAAGTCAAAATCGCAACTTGGATCGCACTACTGATCGCAGTTAGATCGTAATACCAGATCGTGACGATGGATCGCAAGTAGAAACCCCCAGGGTTTATGCAATCTCAACTTCAGATCGTACCAAGGAACCAAAATTACCCCTTTTCTCGGATAGAACAAGAACACACCAAATTCGTGATTTTTAGCCTAAAAATGAATCAAGCACCCAAAAATTTTGTGTTTTTAACCAAAAGAACAATACCAAATCACTACCAATAGTAAGTAGATGATTTGTATCAAGAATAAGCCATAAAAACACAAGAAAAAAAAATTTTTGGTACGTGATTTTTGGATCAAAATAGGCACGAAAAAATGAAGAACACAACACACGAATCTTCAATCACCTATCCACTATAGGCTCTTGATACCAAATGTTGTTCCCATTTAATCCATAACACAAGATTCTTAGAGAGAGAAAGAGAAGAAAAGTAGAAAGAGAAAGTAGAGAGAGAAGTGGAAGGTTTACACTAAAACTATGTGTTTAATGAAATGAACCAACACCCTCTTTCACATGTGAAAGAGGGTTATATACCCCACGGCACTAAGGCCTTTGTGGGCTTCATCTAGGGCCGGGCTTGGCTTTCTTTTGGGCTTACGCCCCTAACTTATACAATATTAGCTTAAAGTCCAAGCCCGGTTTTCTCGACTAACCTATTACAATACAAGACCTTTTAACGACTAAGATGACCTATTACATTCTTGTTCGACTATATAAAATATAGGGCTAACACAAACTTTTTGTATATTCAAAATCGGTAAAATACGGATAGGCAGAAGGATATATATATATATATATATATATATATATATATATATATATATATATATATATATATATATATATATATATATATATATATATATATATATATATATATATATATATATGTATCGGGGCCTTAACAGTAGCTTTATGGTTGGGACAAAGGGTAGGAGTTATCTAACTTATGTAAGGGCATAGGGTTTCCTTTACAGAGATCATGGGTATGGTTAGGTGGGCGTTTGCCTTATAGTTTGGAGACCTAAAAACCGGGACTGTTTTGGGTAAAATGTTAACGAGACGGGTTATGAAGTAAACTAAGTTAAGGGCTTTATAGAGGGGTGTAATGAGATGATTAGAGCATATAAATGAGGTATATATATGGGAGAAGGTTAGATGTCCATCATGGGTTGATGAGCCATTTTAGTGATTGGTTCATGTTTGTATTATGTGCTTTTGTTTGTTAGCTTTTTGCTAGTGCACGGATTTTTGGAGAAGCTCAATCAGGTGAGTTTATAGTCCCATGTCTACTAATGATTTTGACTTCTAGATGGGATGGAAGAGACACTGTCGTGTTTTTATAAATTATGATGTGAATGTTTTGTGTTTGGTGATGGACTTGTGCATACATATGTGATTAAATGCTAGTTGATTCATGATTGTTTTATGTTTTGACTTGGTACCAAGGGGATAATGACAAGGCGGGGCCTTGGGATTGGTTCATAGGTGTATGGGCGCCTATGGGACCATGGTGTTTGGTAAGGCTGGGAGCCTTGGATTTGGTTTGGTTTGTTAATCTTGAATATTAGTTGTTAATGCATGTTTGTATCACATTGTCCATATGTTCTTAAATTTGGTTATTATTCAAAGCTTATGGTTGATTTGGCTTTGGAGTCTAAATCTATGACTCTCACCAACTTTATGTTGACGTGTTTTAGTGTCTCTTTCAGGTGAGAGTGTGGTTAAGCTTGAGAATAGAAGTGGCTAGTTTCGGAGGCATTAGGATTGCATTTAGAAGGAGATCCCCGTTCCTTCTTAGTTTATTTTTTTATGTGTTTTGAATAAGTGATACTGTTGACACCTATAGTTTGCTTTGTTTATGTTAATTATTTGTCTCGGGTAAGTGGTAGGACTGTTACCTTGATGAGACTGCTTTTATACATAGTCTCATCGTCCAAATAGGGCTTAAAATGCATAAATATCATCAAAATACCCATATATATGCTTGTGTTTGTTGCTTGTGTATTTTAGGTACGGATATTGAGAAAATGACAAAAGATCACAAGAATCATGCAAAAACGAACACGGGAAACGAAGCCGTACAATGAACCAAGCCCTAATGAAGAATTTTCCCAAGAAAACCTTGAAGATTTGAAGAATTATGAAGAAGGGTCCTCCAATATGGAAGAATTGACACTTTATACCCTTGTATCCTCATAATTACAAGTATGGTCCCTAAAGTTTGTCAAAATTGCAAAAAGGGCCCTCTACTTTGAAGAATTGGCAAGTTTAGCCCCCCAACAAAGCTAAATTGTCAACCATTATCCTCCACAAAGTCAAACACATCATGAAGTCCTTCAAAGTACAAGAAATTACAAGTTTGGTCCTTTGAAAATCCCAAAATTACAAAAAGGACCCTTAACTTTCAACATTTGGCAAAAATGGTCCCTCAATCATTATGACTTGGCAAATTCAGTCCTCCAAAATATCAAATATGCAATTCAAGACCATTATCCTTAAACAAAATGCCAAAACAGCCCTTCAAATATCACAAAATGGCAAGAAATACCCCTGAAAATACTTTAGAAAAGTATTTGGGGCAAAAGTGTGAAAAGTGAAAGTTTAATTACAAAGGGATTCAGATTTTTGGGCTTTATTTACAAAGTGAAAGAAGAAAGGAAGGTGAGGGACTTAAGTTGGCCAGACAAGATTGTTACATAGACCAACCACACTCTGCCATGTGCCCCACTACACACTCTCCTCCAATCACAACCCACCATTCCTCCATGTCACCATCCCACTCACCAACTGGTTTAACTTAATATTAATTAAGTATAAACACGCGCCAAACATGTATTTAAACCTAAAACAAGATCAAAAACCTGTTCTTGGTGTTCTTAATCCAAATTGGGGATTTCTTAATTACTTGGAATTAATCCTTAATCTTTTCCAGATTTAAGATTAAGGATGTCATTATCACTTCCCAACCTTAAACTTGGACACCTCATCACCCTATTTGTCTCCTTGTGACTCCCCTGCTACACACTCATGCATACTGCCAAAAAAGTGGCAGCAATCTAACGTTGGAGAATTCAGCTTACATTCTAAGCTTCTTAGAAGCCTTTGGATCACCTTTTGCTTGCCAGCTATCACTACACAACAAGAATCCGTCACATGATTCTCCAAGATATTCAAACTTCACAAGGGCAATTTTGGAAGTTCAAGACTAGGTTTTTACTTCTTTATCATCTTTCTAGATACATTGTAAGGCTATATATAAAGCCATAGGGTCTCATTTGTACGTTGCTTTTTGGTTTTTCCTTGTTCAAACACTTGTAAATCCTATTTTTAGATTAATTGAATTGTGTTAAGTGTGTTGAAGAAAGACCAAGTGCCATCTCATTTTATGCTTGTTTATGTTATTGTTTATTGTTCTTGAATCAAAAACCCGTTTTCAAAAGAGGAGTGTGCAAAAGTTTGCACATTTTCTTCATTTTCTTGATATTTTGCTAAGTTCTTGGTCTATCTTGGAATTCTTGGGCTATAGGGCTGATCATAGCATCCTGATATTGTGTTATCAAGGTGTGGTGAAGCTTATAACTTGGGGATAATCAAGTGTGGAGGACAAGAGTTGCATCAATCAAGGATTTTTCAAGTTTCTATTTTTATAATTGTGCTTCTAACTTTGTTGATTCTTAGCAGGCTTTGTTGTGGAAGCTTGTGCTTGTTCTTGCTAGCACATAAGCTCAAAATCCGTGGGTGTGGATGTACATCCATGAGGTACACACCCTTAATCTCAAAATCTGAAAATATTTTGTATATTTGTGATATTTGAGTGTTGCCTATGTTCTTGTGAATTTGTGGCTTGTTCTTGCTTGAATCTGTTGTTCTCATCTGTTATTGTGTTTATTTGGGCTTGGGTGGTCTTAAATCTCACTTTTAATTTGAAAAACTTGGTTTTGAAAAGTTAAAGGGGTGTTTGGGATTATTTGTTTGTGATTGAATCTTGTTATTGTGTTTGTGGAAGTTAGTATTTGTGCTCTATATCTGATATACACTTGTTTGAGAGTGTTTTGCTGCAAGTTTTGTGGTTTGAAACCTTGAATCAAAGATTGTGCTATAACTTATTGAGTTTGACTATTTTTGACCTAAAATTTTGGGAAAACCTAGAGTCTATGCATGTTTAGGGATAAAATCTATTTAAACATCATTAATATAGCATACTTGATAGATCTGAGGTGTTGAATCTGGCTTGTGTGTCAAATACATCAGCAAAGTGAAAAATTGCATGTTCTTGTGTTCATCAGTAACTTAAGGTGCTTGAATCTTGCTTAATTCTTTGAATCATTGCATGAAACTTGTTTAGACTTCTTCATTTGAGTTTAATATAGCTTGTGTATGCATTTGGTTGAATTTGGCTGGCTGATTTGTGCTAAAATTGCTTTTTGAACCTAAACTGCTTGCTTGTTCATGTCTGTGTAATATCTGGGACTTAATTGATTAATCTGTGCAAATTGGGTGATTGTGTTTGTGAATTTTTTATTGTTATTGACTCCTTATGATCCAAAGATCATTTGGGTGCCTCTATGTAATCTGAATCCCAAAAAAGTTCACTAAAGACAAAAAAGTCTATAAGTCAACCAGTGGGAAAAGTTCCCACTGCTCAACACCCAAAACTAGCCCCTGCTAGTGTAAACTTATACTCAGCTTATCAATAAGCTATTTTAGCTTATCCAGACTTACAACAACTTATTATTTGTGATAGATCTTCATTAATTGACCCATTTGAGTAGACTGGAGCTTATTGGACTTTGACTTTGACTTTTTGCTAGAAAACCAACTTATTTGACTTTTACATAAGTGCTTATTTGCTTTTTCCAGCTTATTGAGTCAACTTATTTGAAAACTCTGTTGATTTTGCTTAATTAAGTCATTTGAAAGCTTTAGAAACTTGAATCAGCACCTGGGGTGGCCTAGAACTCAAAAACGACTATTTTGTCGTTTTCTATAGATTACTTATTACATTTTCAGGCTTATTCCTTGGGCTTATTTCAAATTTCTTTTTGCAGAAGTCTTATTTAGGACAAAAGAAGCTTGTGTGTCTAATTTCAGCTTATGGCATTGGCTTATAGCTTAATGGGCCAAAAAGCCCATTAAGAATAAGTTGCTTGGTATAAGCTAGCTTATTTCACATTTTTAGCTTTTGGGCCTTTGAACAAAGTTGTTTAAAATCAAATTTTGAGTCAAGTAGTGCTTTTTGGGCTTAATTTGGACACTTTTTTATATTGGGCCCAATTTTGGCCCAATAAGGTTCTGTTTTGGGTTTAGCCCATTTTCTAGGCCTATTAAGGGTATTTAGGTAATTTCACTTTCATTTCTGAATTATTTAGGTTAAATTAAGCTAGTTTGCAAGTTTTTAGAATTTTTTATGATTTTTGGATTTTTAATAATACTTTAATATTATTTTATTGTTAAAAATTAAAAGTCTGATTTTCTAAGTTTTTATATTTTTCCTAGATTGTAGACACTTAATTAGGAATTTTGCAACTTTCCAAATATTTTTAGAGTCTTTTAATTATTTTCTAGAATTAATTTAAGTTTTAATTGATTTTAGTAGTTTTTAATTGTTTAAAAATAGTTTTTAGTGGTTTTAAAATTTTGAAAAATACTTTTTAGCTTAATTAGAGTATTTCTGAGGTTTACAAACTTTAAGATCTTGTTGTGGACTTTTTAATAGTTAATTTTGATTTTTAGGGCTTTAATTTGCATTAAAAAGTCATTACTTAATTAATTAAAAGGTTTTGGAAAGTTTGGATTTTTTGTAAACTCTTAGAATATTTTTGTGGATTTTTAGTGATTTTTGGTAATTTTTAGGTTAAAATTTTAATTTTGGTGCTTTTTACAGTTTTACGTGTACACCTTTTTCGTCTTAGTTTAATCCGTCTAACCGTCATTCTCTTCTAATCTCATTTCTATTTTTCTTTCTCACAAGTATAATCACAAATCTAATCCAAGTCATTACACACATAACACACTAGACTCCTTGAGAACGAACCCCATTTTAGGGTCATGAATACATGGTTTTCCTAAATCATCGTGCTTACCCTATTTTGGTACTCTTTTCCTAAAGGGTATACAAAAAGTCTTCATAAATTTTGGCGCCGCTGTCGGGGAGGCGTGTTGTGTTTTGATTTGAAATTGTTGTTTTTATATACTAACCATAAATAGTATTTGTATTAGTAGCACTCTACTAATACGTATTATCGGTTTTCGATTTTTGTGTGAATACTATTACTATAGTGTATACGTAGAACAAATAAATTCACAAGTACTCCAAATACGTGAGAAATCACAACCTTGACCTGGGAGGTCATTACCCAATCATTATATTCGAATCTCAAACCAAAGAAAAAGGCAAAAATAGATAAATACTTTCGTGAAGCTCGATCTTGAAAAATACAAACTATAAGGGGGTATAAGGGGGATATTATAAAATATATCCTAAGGAAAAAGGCTCTTAAGTGCTTCGCGCCGCCTCGTTTCCCCGCTTGCTTGTGAGTATTTGATTTTGAGAGCTAATCGAGGGTTTTGCCGCCCAAAGTATTACTAAGTATCATATATATTTTCTTGGTTTCAATTGATTAAACCCTCTTGAACGTTTTGGTGTTCCACCAATGTTCTAAAGTCATCGAAGGCGTTCACTTCACGTGATCGTTTTCATTCCTTGAGGCTTCTTTAATCGAGAGATTTGATTAAGGAGGAGATTTGTAGATTTGTGTCTACTTAATACATTCACCAAGATCCAAAAAGGTTAATACAATCAAAAACCACAAAAAAAATTTGAAAAATACAAAACACCAAAAATAATCTTCTTTGCTCGTCCCCTCCGTTGTACGTGACGTTTATGCTAACTCGTAATCAAGCAAGACGTGCACGTAAACGAAAGAACAAAACTCCCACTCCCAATCTTTCTAGTGAGGAGTCTCCTATTGACGAACCCACTGTAAGAGAAGCACCAACCATGGCGAATCGAACTATGATGGAGTTACTTCAAGCACCCACCGAGGGTTATGGAGAGGCTATTGTGATTCCCGCTATCCTTGCGGAGAATTTTGAGGTGAAAACGGGTTTGTTGTCGATGATCCAAAACAACAAATTCCGTGGTGCTGAGAAGGACAATCCACACAACCATATCCGCCAATTCAATCGTCTTACCGCCACTTGCAAGTTTAAGGATGTCTCGAGTGACTCGATTAAGATGATGCTTTTTCTGTATTCCTTAGTGGGGCCTGCTAAAATTTGGTTAGAGAAAGAGCCACCCAATTCTATATTGACGTGGAAGGATCTCGTGTCTAAGTTTGTGAACCAATTTTTTCCGCCCTCTAAGACTACGCACTTGAAAAACGAGATTTCAAAATTTTCACAAGAGTTTAATGAAAGTTTTTCAACGGCTTGGAATAGGTTTAAGGAGATGTTACATGAATGTCCTCATCACGGTTTTTCCGACTTGCATCAAATTGACACGTTTTACAATGGACTTAATGATCATGAAAGGGATTATTTAAATGCCGCCGCGGGTGGTAATTTTTTGTGTAAGACGGTCGAGGAAGCTTTGGTGATAATTGAGAATAGATCTAAGGTGTATAGTCCTCGTAGCACGTCTAGTGTTCGTAAGGCTTCGTCTTCGGCTTCACCTTCTTTGTCTACTACCATAGATGCTTGCCAAATTGAGGCGAACTTGGAAAACAAGATTTTGATAAGCTAAAAGGACTTTTGATTGAGTTTAAAGTTGGTGAACCAAGTGCTCCCGCTACGGCTAAAGCGGTTGAGGTTTCGTGCATGTATTGTGGTGGAGGTCATGATTTCTCCGAGTGCATTACCAACGGTGGTAACACTTCGAGTGCCTTCACGGCCACTGTAAATTACAACCAAAACGGTCAAGTTTCCCGCTCTAATCATTTGACTCCACCGAGTTTTGGTTCAAATCAAAATGCTAACAGCAACTATCGCAACAATCAAGTTGGTTTCAAAAACAATTTCAACAAAGGAAATTATGGTAATCAAGGGGCTAATAATCAAGTTTCAAATAAAAATCAAAATGATTTTCAAAACAACAACAAAGGTTTGCAAACTTTAAAAGATCTTCCAAATGAATTTGTTGAATACGTTAATGGGAATGATGCTAGGTTTGACAATATTCAAAGAGAAATCATTAGCCTAAGATCCGAGTTTAAGAACGACTTGAAGAAAGAGTTGAAAAATGAGTTAGCTAATGAACTTAAAATCCACACCAACAAGATGGAAGGAAATGTCACAAGGTTACAACAAAACCAACAAAAAATGGAACAAGGGCAACATGAGATTAAAAAAGAGATGATTAAGGCCGAGAAGAGGCAAACCGAGGCCGTATTAAGGCAATCCAATTTTGAAGATAAAATCTCGTCTATGTTTGAGGCAATAATGTGTAAACCGTCTTCGAGTAGTCTTCCTAGCAACACAGTATCCTACCCTAAGGGTGAGATGAAAGTGATTACCACACGTAGTGGTAAGACACTTAAGGAACCGACTCCTCAACCAATTGCTCCTACGGAGGAAGCAATTGAGGAAGAACCCGAGGTGGTAGTCCAAAAGGAGCATGTCCCAATCCCACGAAGTACCGCTCATGCCACACGTACGGTTGAGCCATTACCATCATTGGAACCCGAGATTCCAAAGGCTATGCCTACTATGCCTCAACCCACACCACCTTAGCCCTATCCATCGAGACTTAGGAAGGAGAAACGTCAAGAGCGCGACAATTATCAATTTGAGCTTTTTATGAAAATGTTTCGTGATTTGCACTTTAATGTGAGTTTCGCCGATGCTTTGGTCATGATGCCTCGATTTGCCGCTAACTTTAAGAGTACGTTGAACAACAAGGAGAAATTGCACCAATTGTCTAGTTGTTCGTCGATTTATCTTAATCGCATACCTCAAGAAGTCGGTGATCCCGGTAAATTTTTGATCCCTTGTGCAATCCAAGATATGGAAGAATGCTTCACCTTGGCAGATCTTGGTGCTAGCATTAACTTGATGCCACTTGCAATCTTCAAGTCGCTCAATCTTCCTAATCTTACTCCTTCACTAATGTCTATCGAGTTGACCGACCATTCCACGATTGCCGCATGTGGATTGGCGGAAGACGTTTTTGTGAAAGTGGGGAAGTTCTACTATCCCGTAGACTTTATCGTTGTTGATATCCCCACGGATCCTCAAGTTCCTCTTATTTTAGGTCGTTCGTTTTTAGATATGTCTATGGCTTTGATCGATGTTCATGCTAGAAAGATCACCTTACGTTTCAACGACGAGAAACTTGTTATAAACGCAACTCAAAACTCTCAAATTCTCATGTTTATTCCGTTGCAACCATAAACCTCGTTGATATGATCGACGTGGTTTGCGAGGAATTTTCACAAGAAGTTCTAGGTTTTGGTGATGAAGAAACTAGTGGCAATCCCACTATGTTAGATCCAATTCTTGATAATTCGACACCAACCTTCACTCCATTTGAAGGTGGTGGTTTTACGTTGGAAGAATTCGATGTTCCACGTACTTGTAACAAAGACCTCGATAACGATGAGGACTTCTCGATTATCAAGGATTTTCTTAACGATTTCCCATTTCCTCCACCCGAGGAGGTTATGAGTATCGAGCCCAAATCTTCACTTGAGGAACCACCTATCCTCGAGTTGAAAGATTTACCTTCTCATCTCGAATATGTCTATTTGGAGGAGGGCGACAAGTTGCCGGTTATTATTGCGAAGGAACTTTCGAATGATGAAAAAACCGCACTTGTCGATGTTCTAAAGGATCACAAAGGGGCAATTGCGTGGAAGTTATCCGACATTAAGGGAATCGATCCCAAATTTTGTACCCACAAAATCTTAATGGAGGAGGATTACAAGCCCGCAATCCAATGTCAAAGGAGGGTGGACCCCAAAATTCATGATGTCATCAAACAGGAAGTCCTAAAACTCCTTGACGCGGGAATGATTTACCCTATTTTCGATAGCCCTTGGTTGAGTCCTATTCATTGTGTCCCTAAAAAGGGAGGAATGACCGTTGTGCCAAACGATGCCAACGAGTTAATTCCCACTAGACTCGTGACCGGATGGAGAGTGTGCATTGACTATCGTAAGTTGAATGAAGCCACTCGAAAAGACCATTTTCCCTTGCCCTTCATGGACCAAATGTTGGAGCGTCTTGCGGGAAACAATTTCTATTGCTTTTTAGATGGTTTTTCCGGTTACTTCCAAATTCCCATCGATCCTCGTGATCAAGAAAAAACTACGTTTACGTGTCCATATGGAACGTTTTCCTATCGTAGAATGCCATTCGGAATTTGAAATGCACCGGGAACCTTTCAAAGGTGCATGATGGCTATTTTTCATGACATGATCGAGAAGACGATGGAGGTCTTCATGGATGACTTTTCCGTGTTTGGTAATTCGTTCACTTCGTGTTTGTCAAATCTTGAGAGAATGTTGAAACGTTGTGAGGAAACCAACCTTGTGCTCAATTGGGAAAAGTGTCATTTTATGGTTAAGAGTGGAATCGTCTTAGGGCACAAGGTCTCGAAAGCGGGGATTGAGGTAGATCAAGCTAAGGTAGACGTCATCGCCAAATTACCTCATCCCAAAACCGTTAAGGGAGTTAGGAGTTTCCTAGGCCACGCGGGCTTTTATCGTTGATTCATCAAGGATTTTTCAAAGATCTCTCGACCCATTACACATCTCCTTGAAAAAGAGGCACGTTTTGTCTTTGACGAAGATTGTGTACGAGCCTTTGAAATCCTTAAGAGGAAACTTACTGAAGCTCCCATTCTTGTTGCTCCCAATTGGAACCTCCCCTTTGAGCTCATGTGTGATGCTAGTGATTACGCTATTAGGGCCGTTTTGGGGCAACATCATGATAAGCACTTCTTGCCTATTCACTATGCTAGCAAGACGATGACCGAGGCTCAACTTAAATACACTACAACGGAGAAGGAGTTCCTTGCCGTGGTGTATGCATTTGAGAAATTCCGACCTTACCTCGTCTTAGCTAAATGCATAGTGTATACGAACCATTCGGCTATTAAGTATCTCATGGCGAAGCAAGATGCTAAGCCTAGATTACTTCGTTGGATTCTCCTCCTTCAAGAATTCGATCACAAAATCGTTGACAAAAAAGGAGCCGAGAATCTATCGGCCGACCATCTATCTCGTTTGGAAGATCCTCACCAAAGTGTTTATGAGCCCAAGGAAATCACCGAAACATTTCCGCTCGAGACACTTGGTGTAGTGAATTCTAAGCTTGACTCTTCCGCCCTATGGTTTTCGGATTTTGCAAATTACCATGCGGGCAACTTCATCATTAAGGGTATGACGACTCAAGAAAAACGAAAATTCTTTCGTGACGTCAAGTTCTACTTTTGGGATGACCCTTACTTGTTTCGAACTTGTGCGGATCAAATCATCCGACGTTGTGTATTTGGCACCGAAGCTTCTAACATCCTTAGAGCTTGCCATGAGGGACCCACGGGTGGTCACCACGGTGCTAATCTCACGGCTAAGAAGGTGTTTGATGTCGGCTTCTTTTGGCCTACTATTTACCGAGATGCACAAGATCTTGTGAAGTCATGTGATTCATGCCAACGACAAGGAAAAGCCTCACAAAAAGATGAAATGCCACAAATATCAGTGTGTGAGATCTTTGACGTTTGGGGTATAGACTTTATGGGGCCGTTCCCATCATCTCGTGGTAATAAGTACATCCTCGTTGCGGTTGACTACCTATCTAAGTGGGTGGAAGCTAAGGCTTTGCCCACCAATGATGCTCGTGTGGTAGTCAAGTTTTTGAAAAGCTTGTTTTCTCGGTTTGGAACCCCTCGTGCGATCATAAGCGATCGTGGAACCCATTTTTGTAACGACCAATTCGAAAGGGTCTTGAGGAAATATGGGGTTACACATCGGCTTTCTACGGCTTATCACCCACAAACGAGTGGGCAAGTCAAGGTTTCAAACCGAGCGTTGAAGAGGATCTTGGAGAGATCCGTTGGGGAAAACCGACAATCATGGTCGGATAAGTTGGACGATGATTTATGGGCTTTTAGGACCGCTCATAAGACACCCATTGGGTGCACTCCCTATAAGCTTGTGTATGGAAAGAATTGTCATTTGCCTATCGATTTAGAACACAAGGCTTATTGGGCCCTAAAGCACTGTAATGATGATATGGAGACCGCGGGAAAACACCGGAAAATACAATTAAATGAATTGGATGAATTGAGGGACATTGCTTATGAAAATTCATTGATTTACAAAGAAAAAACTAAAAAGTTGCATGATTCTAAAGTTAGAAACCGGGTTTTTAACATTGGGGATCAAGTTTTGCTTTTTAATTCTCGATTGAAAATCATTTCCGGTAAGTTGAAATCCCGTTAGTCCGGTCCATTCACCGTGACTCAAGTATTTCCGTATGGGACCATCGAGCTAGCTCAAAATGATGGTCCTAATTTCAAGGTGAATGGACATAGGTTAAAGCACTACTTTGGCGGGGAAGTTCCATCCTTGAACTACCTCGACCAAGTCACTTTCCCCAATGATAATTAGTATTGAGGGGATTGAGTCGAGCTCATGACTCGGTAATAAAAAACGAGGTGCCTCATGGGGGAGTCCCATGCTTATCCTATGTACATATTATCGCTTTCTAATGTAGTTAACGTGTGGGGATTTGTGCCCTTCCAACCTTTGTTCCATGGTTGTTTGTGAATTATGGACTTTAGATGATCATGATCTTCACGATCGGAGCCTCTCGTGTTCGTTTTATGGTAACACTCGATCGTTTGCTTTGAAGACTTTCTGAATATCCAAATGATATATCCTTTGATGTTCTATACTTCGGTTTATAGCACACTTCATAAACGACTATTAATTTATTGGTTACACCCTTTCCATGCTAGATTAGGCATTCGACTACGTCTCTAGTATGGGGGTGTTTGCACCCCTAGACTCGAAACATTGAGGACAATGTTTAACTTTAGTATGGGGGGTGAATAGATACTTGCCTTGCCAAACCTTCACGCTTTCCAAAGTTTATCTTTTTGTTTATCGTTTTGTTGCAAAATAAGGCTAAAAATGGCCAAATTTTAAAAATTTTCTCATGTTTTATAAGTGTTTGAAGACACGAATGTAGGTTTTCCGATGGCGAGAATAAGAGTAATTTTTGACTCGACCGTGCGTGTTGAGCACTTAGCTTTGATTCCTTAACTTCACATTAGGCTAAGTCTCTTAAATGAGGACGAGAAATGATAGGGTTAATTATAAGTTACTATGCTAAACGTAGAGTACTCGTATTCTTTCAAAAACTCATGTGTTCTCGTTGTTTGCTTATTCTCCCTTCGCATGTAAATATTTTTTGCTTAATAAATATTGACTTAGCGGTTTAGTTGGGATTGTTGGGTTTCTAGTCTTTTCTAGTAGCTTCCGTGTAATTAAATTGGGAAGACATTAAGGTATCGCCAGCGTCATGGTTTTGAAGTATTGGCACCCTAATAATCAAAAGCTTCACCCGATAATAAGATTTCAAGTGCTCACCTAAATCAAGCAAACAATTTGAAGCCCCACAAGGCCGAAAAATCTATGCAAAATTGAAAGTGAATCAAGCCTTAATCTTCGAAGCTTTAAAGATCCAAAATTCGCCTTAGCGTGAGGATATACGTCTTTGGCTAATAAAACTACCGATGAGGTGGATAATAAAAGGCAAGGCAAGACCGAAGTCATAATAAAAGATTCATGGCGAAGTTGAATAAAAGATGGAGGTAAACCAAAGATAATAAGGCCCTTCCGTTAGGGGGCATATAAAAGTCTTGGTAATAAGTCTCATGTTCAAAACCGTTATAAAACCGTGTTTATCGATTCTTCTTGTCAACTTAATTTTCTAACATCGTTGTCTATTCGGAGGGGTTATTGATTTGATGGTCTTGGTTACACCGTTAGGACTCTATTTTTAGACCTAAATCTCTATTATCGCATAAGTCAAACAATGTATCCTCGTGAAACATTCAAGACAATATAAAATATAAGAGATACAACTTAGGAATAATGGGAGGATAAGTACGTGATTAGGGCATATGAGTAGCGTTAGCATTACTAACTTATAATGGCAATGATCTCGTTGCACGCTTGGCATGGAATTGGGGTGAAAATCGAAGACGATGAAATTATTTCTAACGAAGCATTTACGTGTTCTTATTCTATGAACCTAAACGTCCCATTTTGCGATGAAAATCATACATTATGTCTAAAACGCAAGTAGTAGTAGCAATAGTAATAGTGTAGCTAGTTTATCGTTCAATAAAGTGAATAAAAATGAATTTTGGAGGTGCTATGATACTTTATTCTAGCATTGCGTGAGGGCACGGCAATGGTTTAGTATGGGGGAGAGACTGCTTTTATACATAGTCTCATCGTCAGAATAGGGCTTAAAATGCATTAAATATCATCAAAATACCCATATATATGCTTGTGTTTGTGCATTGTGTATTTTAGGTACGGATATTGAGAAAAAGAAAAAAGATCACAAGAATCATGCAAAAACGAACACGGGAAACGAAGCCGTACAATGAACCAAGCCCTAATGAAGAATTTTCCCAAGAAAACCTTGAAGATTTGAAGAATTATGAAGAAGGGTCCTCCAATATGGAAGAATTGACACTTTATACCCTTGTATCCTCTTAATTACAAGTATGGTCCCTAAAGTTTGTCAAAATTGCAAAAAGGGCCCTCCACTTTGAAGAATTGGCAAGTTTAGCCCCTCAACAAAGCTAAATTGTCAACCATTATCCTCCACAAAGTCAAACACATCATGAAGTCCTTCAAAGTACAAGAAATTACTATTTTGGTCCTTTGAAAATCCCAAAATTACAAAAAGGACCCTTAACTTTCAACATTTGGCAAAAATGTCCCTCAATCATTATGACTTGGCAAATTCAGTCCTCCAAAATATCAAATATGCAAGTCAAGACCATTATCCATCAACAAAATGCCTAAACAGCCCTTCAAATATCACAAAATGGCAAGAAATACCCCTCAAAATACTTTGAAAAAGTATTTGGGGAAAAAGTGTGAAAAGTGAAAGTTTAATTACAAAAGGATTCAGATTTTTGGGCTTTATTTACAAAGTGAAAGAAGAAAGGAAGGTGAGGGACTTAAGTTGGCCAGATAAGATTGTTACATAGACCAACCACACTCTGCCACGTGCCCCACTACACACTCTCCTCCAATCACAACCCACCCTTTCTCCATGTCACCATCCCACTCACCAACCGATTTAACTTAATATTAATTAAGTATAAACACGCGCCAAACATGTATTTAAACCCAAAACAAGATCAAAAACCTGTTCTTGGTGTTCTTAATCCAAATTGGGGATTTCTTAATTACTTGGAATTAATCCTTAATCTTTTCCAGATTTAAGATTAAGGATGTCATTATCACTTCCCAACCTTAAACTTGGACACCTCATCACCCCATTTGTCTCCTTGTGACTCCCCTGCTACACACTCATGCATACTGCCAAAAAGGTGGCAGCAATCCAACGTTGGAGAATTCAGCTTACATTCTAAGCTTGTTACAAGCCTTTGGATCACCTTTTGCTTGCCAGCTATCACTACACAACAAGAATCCGTCACATGATTCTCTAAGATATTCAAACTTCACAAGGGCAATTTTGGAAGTTCAAGACTAGGGTTTTACTTCTTTATCAGCTTTCTAGATACATTGTAAAGCTATATATAAAGCCATAGGGTCTCATTTGTACGTTGCTTTTTGGTTTTTCCTTGTTCAAACACTTGTAAATCCTATTTTCAGATTAATGAAATTATGTTAAGTGTGTTGAAGAAAGACCAAGTGCCATCTCGTTTTATGCTTGTTTATGTTATTGTTTATTGTTCTTGAATCAAAAATCCGTTTTCAAAAGAGGAGTGTGCAAAAGTTTGCATATTTTCTTCATTTTCTTGATATTTTGCTAAGTTCTTGGTCTATCTTGGAATTCTTGGGCTATAGGGCTGATCATAACATCTTGATATTGTGTTATCAACGTGTGGTGAAGCTTATAACTTGGGGATAATCAAGTGTAGAGGACAAGAGTTTCATCAATCAAGGATTTTTCAAGTTTCTGTTTTTATAATTGTGCTTCTAACTTTGTTGATTCTTAGCAGGCTTTGTTGTGGAAGCTTGTGCTTGTTCTTGCTAGCACATAAGCTCAAAATCCGTGGGTGTGGATGTACATCCATGAGGTACACACCCTTAATCTCAAAATCTGAAAATATTTTGGATATTTGTGATATTTGAGTGTTGCCTATGTTCTTGTGAATTTTGTGGCTTGTTCTTGCTTGAATCTGTTGTTCTCATCTGTTATTGTGTTTATTTGGGCTTGGGTGGTCTTAAATCTCACTTTTGATTTGAAAAACTTGGTTTTGAAAAGTTAAAGGGGTGTTTGAGATTACCTGTTTGTGATTGAATCTTGTTATTGTGTTTGTGGAAGTTAGTATTTGTGCTCTATATCTGATATACACTTGTTTGAGAGTGTTTTGCTGCAAGTTTTGTGGTTTGAAACCTTGAATCAAAGATTGTGCTATGACTTATTGAGTTTGACTGTTTTTGACCTAAAATTTTGGGAAAACCTAGAGTTTATGCATGTTTAGGGATAAAAGCTGTTTAAACATCATTAAAATAACATACTTGATAGATCTGAGGTGTTGAATCTGGCTTGTATGTCAAATACATCAGCAAAGTGAAAAATTGCATGTTCATGTGTTCATCAGTAACTTAAGGTGCTTGAATCTTGCTTAATTCTTTGAATCATTGCATGAAACTTGTTTAGACTTGTTCATTTGAGTTTAATATAGCTTGTGTATGCATTTGGTTGAATTTGGCTGGCTGATTTGTGCTAAAATTGCTTTTTGAACCTAAACCGCTTGCTTGTTCATGTCTGTGCAATATCTGGGACTTAATTGATTAATCTGTGCAAATTGGGTGATTGTGTTTGTGAATTTTTGATTGTTATTGACTCCTTATGATCCAAAGATCATTTGGGTGCCTCTATGTAATCAGAATCCCAAAAAAGTTCACTAAAGACAAAAAAGTCTATAAGTCAAGCAGTGGGAAAAGTTCCCACTGCTCAACACCCAAAACTAGCCCCTATTAGTGTAAACTTGTACTCAGCTTATCAATAAGCTATTTTAGCTTATCCAGACTTGCAACAACTTATTTTTTGTGATAGATCTTCATTAATTGACCCATTTGAGTAGACTGGAGCTTATTGGACTTTGACTTTGACTTTTTGCTAGAAAACCAACTTATTTGACTTTTACATAAGTGCTTATTTGCTTTTTCCAGCTTATTGAGTCAACTTATTTGAAAACTCTTTGTTGATTTTGCTTAATTAAGTCATTTGAAAGCTTTAGAAACTTGAATCAGCACCTGGGGTGGCCTAAAACTCAAAAACGACTATTTTGTCATTTTCTGTAGATTGCTTATTGCATTTTCAGGCTTATTCCTTGGGCTTATTTCAAATTTATTTTTGTAGAAGTCTTATTTAGGACAAAAGAAGCTTGTGTGTCTAATTTCAGCTTATGGCATTGGCTTATAGCTTAATGGGCCAAAAAGCCCATTAAGAATAAGCTGCCTGGTATAAGCTAGCTTATTTCACATTTTCAGCTTTTGGGCCTTTGGAAAAAGTTGTTTAAAATCAAATTTTGAGTCAAGTAGTGCTTTTTGGGCTTAATTTGGACACTTTCTTATATTGGGCCCAATTTTGGCCCAATAAGGTTCTATTTTGGGTTTAGCCCATTTTCTAGGCTCATTAAGGGTATTTAGGTAATTTCACTTTCATTTCTGAATTATTTAGGTTAAATTAAGCTAGTTTTCAAGTTTCTAGAATTTTTTATGATTTTTGGATTTTTAATAATATTTTAATATTATTTTATTGTTAAAAATTAAAAGTCTGATTTTCTAAGTTTTTATATTTTTCCTAGATCGTAGACACTTAATTAGGAATTTTGCATCTTTCCAAATATTTTTAGAGTCTTTTAATTATTTTCTAGAATTAATTTAAGTTTTAATTGATTTTAGTAGTTTTTAATTGTTTAAAAATAGTTTTTAGTGGTTTTAAAATTTTGAAAAATAAATTTTAGCTTAATTAGAGTATTTTTGAGGTATACAAACTTTAAGATCTTGTTGTGGACTTTTTAATAGTTAATTTTTATTTTTAGTGCTTTAATTAGCAATAAAAAGTCATTATTTAATTAATTAAAAGGTTTTGGAAAGTTTGGATTTTTTGTAAACTCTTAGAATATTTTTGTGGATTTTTAGTGATTTTTGGTAGTTTTTAGGTTAAAATTTTAATTTTGGTGCTTTTTACGGTTTTACGTGTACACCTTTTTCGTCTTAGTTTAATCCGTCTTCGTAACCGTCATTCTCTTCTAATCTCATTTCTATTTTTCTTTCTCACAAGTATAATCACAAATCTAATCTAAGTCATTACACACATAACACACTAGCCTCCTTGAGAACGAACCCCATTTTAGGGTCATGAATACACGGTTTTCCTAAATCGTCGTGCTTACCCTATTTTGGTACTCTTTTCCTAAAGGGTATACAAAAAATCTACATCATACCTACTTACCTAGACTCCTGCATTGTTGAGATATTGTCATGACATTTGTGTCACCATTTTATGACATTTCTTATTTCATTTAGTTATCTCTATAGACACGCCATGTTGTGATGATATCCATACGTCGCGCTCCATATTCCGCCATGGTGGGGTGTGACAGAGACATATGTCTATGTGGTGTTAGGATTCGGTCGACAGCAGGACAAGGCACCCCGACTTGCGTCGGGGGTGTCCTTGTGGTCGGTTTGGGTCACGGCAGCACACAACAGCCCCACCACCGGCACAATAGCCGGTGGCAGACTTGGTCTGGCAGGGGGAAACCGCGCGCAACAGCGGGTAACCACCGACACACAGCCAGTGGGGACTCCACTGCTAGTAGCGGCTAGCCAAGAGGCATAGACCACCGGCAGCAGCCGGTGGCAGCCTAACAAGGGCAGTGGCAACCGGTTTAAGCCGGTTTGCCACTGTTGTTAGGGGTGTTTGGTTCAGACCGGTTCACGGGTTTTCATGGGTCCGGTTCACGACATGTTTAGTTAATTATACGGGTCCGGTTCATGGCTAAATTTTACAAGCTTAATTAATTTTTACAAGAATATAATTTTACAAGTTAATTAAATTAATTTAACATGGCATATAATTAATTTAACTAAAACATGGACTTAGGTCAATTATTATTTATTTAATAATACATGCTATAACCTAAGTATTTATTTATTTAATTTTAGACTATAGTATTAATTAATTATTTAGACATAAAATATAATTAAATAATAATCATGACTTAGATTATTATTAATATAGTATTAATACATGTTTTAACCTAAGTATTTTTATACACTTTAATTTAATTAAATCATGCTTATATTTAATTTAATTAAATCATGCTTATATTTAATTAAACCGTATAACCTATAGTTTATTTAATTAACATGTTATTATTAAATAACTATACTATAACTACATGACCTATGATATTATTTCAGCTTAATTCTAAATATGGAAACTTTCTAATTCAAGAAACTTACTATTTTTGGAAACTTTCTATTTTTAGAAACTGATCTATTTTAAGATGTTAATCTATTTTTGGAAACTTTCTATTTTTTTGAAAATTTCAATTTTTGGAAACTTTCTATTTTAGGAAACCTGCTATTTTTAGAAAGTTACTTATTATTACACAACAAGTATAATAATACAAGGAATACAAGTAATACTTAATCAGAATATACAGAGTACATGATAAACATAGTATAACGTTAAAATCAGTAAAACAAGACATGAACATATAAAACAAGCTAAGACATGATATAAAACCAGTTACGTGCTGAGTAATCAGAATACTTATACACGTATACTATTTATGTAGCATTAGTGAGATTGAAGTAGGACTCTCTTCCGTTCGTCTTCTTCGTTCACTGGACTTAAGGTACGGATTTCCCGTCCTTTCAGTATGGACATTTTTTTCCTTATTAGGATTCCTCGTCTGCAGCCAACTGTTTTCCCAATATTTGTTTTATATGTTTGATACTTATGTTAGAATAAGAGCCTAAGCCATATACATGCATGACCAATGTCACCTAGTTATGGAGGTACCATAACCATAACACTGGACGCACCGGTGTTATGACTTCCCCACGGCGAAGTGATTGCTCGTGGCGTCCCTTTTCAGTTTTGGCCATTATATTATATTATCATGATCCTAGTTACATGTTAGCAGTATTATCAGAGTGAATGCGGTGTGTGCCTTTCATCCTTCACCAGGAGTTGATCCCTCCTACCAAGACTATTTAATTAGAGGCAACCCTTCTAATTGCATGACGAGGTCTCCCCTCCAAGTATTCATGCACGGTGGAACCTCATGACCTATATGGGCTATTTGGCTAAACTAAACAGATTTTCATAGAAACATAAGTCTTTTCAAACTATAAAACCAGTTTTATGAACATGAATCCAGATTGCTTAGAACTTACACTATTCCGCTGCTATTAGTCTTATTTATGTTTCAGCCATTCATACTATGTCGAATATCCGTGCACTGACCGTTATGCTCAGCCGTTACTTTCCTTTCCATGTCCCAAAACAGAAGGTACCCAAGGACGGACTCGAGCATTTGGAAGAAGTGCATAGGATGGAAGCTTCCATAGACTTCTTCTCCTTTTTGCCATATACTTATGCTTGTCTAGTCTTTTCAAGTTCATTTACTTTATTTATGTTTTGTGTTGATCCCTTTGATTGGATCTATAATCTGTTAAGAACTAGTATAGTAGTTCGTAATCAAACTAAAACACTTTGACAACTCTTACTCAAGCTAAATAGGTTATGTGGAATCTAACTTATAAAGCACGGAAGAACAGAATTACTTTTAACTATTCGATTCTCTTATTAATCGACTTGAATGAGGTACATGAATGACATTGTACCTATGTTCCTTTTATAGAGTAAGGAACCCTAGAAACCTTAGAATATTCTATAAAGATAACTATATCACAGACGATATATTATCAATATTCTAACTATTTAAGTATATCACATAAGATATACTCTAACTATAACTATGACTTATCTTATACAAAGATATATTCGTCCTAATCAGGATAGCAGTACTTACTTTATAAGTAGCAATACTTACTATGTACCGCGTTAACATTAACGGTACTTGAAAGATAACTAACAGTACTTGAACAATACTAACAGTACTTGACACTTAACAAATAATTCCCAACAATCCTCCCCTAAACAAGAATGATAACTTGTTGTCTTCTTGTTTCTCTTGTACTGGATGTATTTAGAATACATGTCTTCACTCTTTCCTTCATCCTTGCATTGAACTTGGTAATTTGTATTTGTATCCAACTGAATGTAGCCAAACACTTCAATGTAGATCTTCTTATGATAAGATAATCTTCAAACAGAATGAACATCATCTTTGTCTTTAAACTATGATCTTCTTGTGACTTGTAAACATTTATTTATCTTTGCAGCATCAGTAATTGTCTTCTTGAGTTAAAGCTATGAACTCTGAATCATAAACTTCAATCTTTATTTGATAAGACAAAACCTTCTAAGTATTTTCTTCCTTAATACTTCTTTGCTTGCAATCTTCATACCTGAAATAAAACAGTTAACAACAAAAACCAATCTGTATTGGCTTCATGATTTTTAGCAAATCACCAGCTATTAATGGATTTGATATATTCTTTACCAGTTAGTCGTACACTCTGGAATAGCCAATACTTTATTCATAAAGAATAAGGTATGCTGATAACCCTACAATTTTTGGTAAAGTGTCAACCATCAACGAATTTGATGAAGTCTTTACCTAGTACCGTTTGTCTAGGACTAGCCAACTCTTTGTCTCGAAACAAGGTGAGTTAGAACCCTATAGTTTTTAGCAAACTACCAGCTTTCAACGGATTTGAGAAGTCTTTACCATAAACCGTTTGCTTATGGAATAGCCAGTTATTATGTGTGTTAGACATGGTGAACTGAGAACCATTTGTGAAGTGTGACTGAAAGTCAAACACTTAAGGCTCTTTCTCAGCTTCTTCCTCATCTTTCAAATCCTTGATTTGTTGTTTAACCATTCTGATCAACTCTAAAGCATCAACAGATTCTTTTGTAACTTCCAATTGTTGTTCCAACATCCTTTCCAACAATCTTCTTTTGAATGTATAACTCTTCTCTTGTAGCATATAGTATGTAACATCATCTATATCTAAAATATGCAATCCACATGACCTATAATATCTCTAGTAACTAGGAACCTGATTCTCTAATGATGATCCCTATTGATCGTTAGGCTCAATGGTTATGAACCATATATCTAGGTTTGATCATCGTTCATATGATAACATATCGGAAAAGAACAACGATCATAACAAGGTGTTTAGGCACAAAGAACACGAATTAAAACAAATAGGGATGTTCATTATATTAATAACAAACATCCACTAGACGTGTAAACATTGAATCCCACGTCTAGTGCGACACACACTTTAGGTTTACATTGTGAATGAATTGAATGAATAAAACCTATGACCCTTGGTTCCTTTTATAGTGTAAGGATTAGGGTTTACAAGAGATAAGAATGAATAAACAAGTAAATCTTCTATTTAAATAAACTTATGCAGAATATCTTTTGCATGTTTATCTAAATAGAAGCTTCCATTAGCTTCTTTTGTCTACGTTTTGTCAATGCTTGAATTGCATGTGACAATGCTTGGATTGCTCTTGACAATGCTTGATTCCATCAACGCCTAAATAACTCTTGTCAACGCTTGGAATGCTCTTGTCAACGCCTAGACAAATACTTCACGTTTTTCTTCATTTTTGAGTTTCTGCCACATCAACTTTTTGACCCAACAATCTTCCCCTAGTTGATAGTGGCAAAACTCTATGTGTATCTCTTGTAAGTTATACATGATCTTCAAATTGCTTCCCCTCAAGTGTAGCATGCATTTCTTCCCCTTTTTGTCACATCAACAAGGAAGTAAACAATGTTGCAATGTTGAAGATTCTCCAAAAGTAGCTCTATGTAATGATCCTGAAGAAAAATAACTACAGTATTTTTGATGTAGAAGTAGAGTAACCCAAACCTATATTCCATGTCTTGTTGTATCCATGCGACTTCAAAACTCACGGCTATAATGAGCAGACTTAAAAACTCACGGCTATAATGAGTAGTCTCTTGACAAAAAGAGTTCTCTAGCAAATATGAGCATAGAGCATCTTAAGAAAAATCCCATACCTTTGCTATCTTTTTATCAAGTCCGTTGTCACCAATTATATAAGCATGAACAAGTTATCTTCAAACCCGCTGAAAGTTTGAAGATATGATAGAACACAAACTCACGCAAATCTTCTTCAATCATCAATCTTACCATAAGTATTCTTCCCCTTAAGCTAACACTTCTTCATGAAGAATCTTAATCTTCATATCATATGTAAAAGCATTAAGACGGATAACTCTTTTACAAGGCTACCCCGATTACATAATCAAATCCAATAAATTTCCTCACGAATTGTTGTCAACTCGCATTAAAACCATTAATCCCTTTCAAAATATCCGAGCCATAAATATCAACATGATATTCTATATTAAAACGGAGATTCCATGTACCTTTGTGTGTATTTTCCTTTTTTTTGTGTGCTTAAAACGTACCAGTTTTCTCAAACAGCAGCAAACTTTGTGTTGTCCAATATCTCTTCTGTCCAATATCTTGGTCAGATGTATTGTCCGATATCTGACAATACCTATCAGCGTTGAAATAGCATATATCGGACGACACTGTCAACCTATCAGTGTTGACTTATTCCTGTCAGCGTCGAAATCCTTCCTGTCAGCGCCTAAACAACAAACGTCAGCGCCAACCTAAAATCCTGTCAGCGTTCATCTTTAAACCTGTCAGCGTCTATATTAAACCTTGTCAGCGTCTAAGGTTTAAACGCTGATGCTATATGCGCCCACTTTCCATCTGTCTTTGAGGATAACAATAATAACTTGTATAAATTAAACCCAAATTTATATGCAGCCCATAAGAAACTCATGGTACTGTAATAAATCTCGTTATTATCTCAAAGTATATCCCTTAAATCACGCATGAATATATTTTCCAAGAATATTTACGTAGCAATCTTTGACCAATAAAAACCTTCTAACCGTGTGAACACACGATTTTTCCACCAATCAGAATGAGGGACTCACGGTAAGATTTTTCCACCAATCAGAATGAGGGACTCACGGTAATTTGTTGAACTAGCATGTAGAGGATCAAACTTATAACAAATTAGGGTTTAAGCCGTGTGAACACAACTAGGAATAACCAATCAGAAGCTATATTCCATGTGAACACAAAAGCTTTTCCTTTTAGACCATGTGAATGCAACGAGAATAGTATAGTCTTGTACCAATTAGAGTAAAGGAACCGTGTGAACACATCCATCAAGTAACAAAACTATCATCCAATCACAATTCTCATACCGTGTGAACACAGAGACCTTATTTGTATTTAAACCGTGTGAATAATTAGCTGGTCTCTCGTAGCCTTTGTTTCCTTTTAGCCGATACAAACACATGAGCCAATCTAGGGTTTGTAAGAAACAAACAATTCTGCTATAAACAATTATTGCAAAAAGTCGCTTTCTTTTACCTTGGCATCAAGTCACGAGCACTCTTTTCTGCTATAAACAATCTAGGGTTTGTAAGAAACCCTAAATCATGATATTGTAAACAAACCATAGCTTGAATCATGTATCATTATGCATTCTAACAGCCACGATCTATAATTCTTCCTGCTTTTAACTAGATCTAGGGTTTGAGGAACCCTAGCTCATGATTTTATGTAAAAGCAGAAAACTGAAAATCTTCCATCAGCCAACTTCGACGCTTAATAACTTTTGCCTGGGGATAAAACTCGACAATCCCTCCGGTGGATGTTTAGATCTATGTATGTAGAACACACATCTAAAATTTCGTGACGATCCAACGGTTCAATCAAAAGTTATGACCTTCTGAATACTGATGCGCACACAAAAACGTCCAGAAAAATTCCATACGAATTTTTCTTTTCTTCACCATACACGAACACCTCGTCGGACCTAGATATCATGAGCCTTAGGCTCTGATACCAATTGATGATCCCTATTGATCGTTGGGCTCAATGGTTATGAACCATATATCTAGGTTTGATCATCGTTCATATGATAACATAGCGGAAAAGAACAACGATCATAACAAGGTGTTTAGGCACAAAGAACACGAATTAAAACAAATAGGGATGTTCATTATATTAATAACAAACATCCACTAGACGTGTATACATTGAATCCCACGTCTAGTGCGACACACACTTTAGGTTTACATTGTGAATGAATTGAATGAATAAAACCTATGACCCTTGGTTCCTTTTATAGTGTAAGGATTAGGGTTTACAAGAGATAAGAATGAATAAACAAGTAAATCTTCTATTTAAATAAACTTATGCAGAATATCTTTTGCATGTTTATCTAAATAGAAGCTTCCATTAGCTTCTTTTGTCTACGTTTTGTCAATGCTTGAATTGCATGTGACAATGCTTGGATTGCTCTTGACAATGCTTGATTCCATCAACGCCTAAATAACTCTTGTCAACGCTTGGAATGCTCTTGTCAACGCCTAGACAAATACTTCACGTTTTTCTTCATTTTTGAGTTTCTGCCACATCAACTTTTTGACCCAACATCTAATACCATCAACATTTCTTGATCACAGTTGTGTGGTTCATACATGAAGAGCATTTCCTGTACAATAGTAATACTTCAGTTTTACATGCACTGTCTTCTTGAACTAACCTGAAAAGATCCTGAATATCTTATCTGTCAAGAATGTGAAGAATATCTTCCAAAAGTCTTAATATTCTTGTTGTGTCATCAGTTCTTTGAATTCCATGAGCTTCAAGTCCTTGATATAAAGAGTATATCCATCTAGCAATAGATGATCTCTTTCCAAAAATCTCTGTATCAATACATTGATCTTCAAATTTTACTATCTTCAAGTACTTCTTCAAGCTCTCATCATCATCATCACTATCTTCTGTTGTTGTCTTAGCCCTCTTGGCTTTCTACTTTCTCTTTGTTGATCTTTTTCTGTTAACACCCTTGAAGGTTCCCTCAAATTCTGTTGAACCCTCTTCCAAGTTTGTATGTACCGTTTCTTCAGTATGTACTGTTTACTGTGTATGTACTGCTTGTACATTTTCAGTCTGAGCAATATCTTGAGTTTCATCTCCGTCATTCATTCTTTGAGCAATCTCTTCCTCCTTTGAACTTACCTTCTCCTTTCTATTCTTCCTCACATAAGTGGTCTTGATAGGTGGAGATGTAGTTGTAGGTTCAGCAGTACTTGGCTCAATTCTAGGAGTGCTTCCAAATTGTCTTTGTTGTTGCAGATGTCTTCTATGTCTTTCAACAGTCATTCTATCTGCTTCAGATCCAATCTCAAGAAAATTCAATTCAGTTCTTTTATTTTGCTCATACAAAGTCCTGATTTCTTCAAAATTCTTCTTAACTAGCTAAATATGAGTGAAACCCTTAACTTTCTTGAGAAAGTTCATCATTTGATTCCTAATCTGCATAGTAGTTGGAGGCTTAATCTTTTCTCTTTTTCTCTTTTCTGCAAAGAATCTTTGTTGCTCCCTTACCAGATCATCAATCAACTTGGATTTCTCTTCTTCATCATAAGCATCTCTCTCTTCAGCTATCAATGAGTCTGCAAGAAGCTCACTTACATGTAATTCAGCTTGAATCCTATCATACTCTTGTTCCATTCGTGCTGTATTCTCTTAGCTTCTAGCAAATGTTGCTTTGCTGCAAGTTCCTCTTGTAATTCATCTTCGCGAATTTGTGCTTGCATTCTAAAAGCATATTCCTCATCATGGTCTAATTGATTAAATATGTACATGACTTTGCTTATGTCATCATCTTAATCACTTTCATTTTCATATTCTGATAGTATTTGCTTCTTCCCCTTATCCTTTGGATTAATCCTAGGTAGCTTCTTCTTCAGCTTGGAAGGTCTTTCCTCATCATCTTGTTGTTGAATAACTATACCTTTAGTAGGGTGTGAAGCTTGAACTTTCTTACCTTTAGTTTGATCCTTTTTGGCAAGAACTTCTTGTTGTGTCTTCTTCTCTACCTCTGCTTGTTTTGCTTTCTTAGATGAATTCTTCTTTCTTAAGTCAAGCAGTAAATGGGCTAAAGTCTCATCCTCTCCAAAAGGAGTTTGACTTTCTAGTGAAGGATGATCACCAGCGGTACTTACAATCGGCTTAGTTGGCTTAGCAGTACTTGGGTCTTCAACAATGTCAGCAGTACTTGCAATCGGCTTATTTGGCTTAGCAGTACTTGGATCTTCAACAATATTGACTTCACTAGTATTAGACACACTTGTTTTTTCAATTACTTGTGTATCTCCAAATACCCTTTCTTCCACTGAAGCTATAACTTCAACTTGCACCTCTTCAGTCTTGTCTGATCCATTGCTCATTCTTGATATGGACAGTACTTGCAAAGACTGTTTCCTGTGAAATCATATTTGTATTTTTGTGGTGGTGGAGTTGAAGATACAGGAAACTGAATATTAACTTCCTCCAACTTCTCATAGAAAGTACTCCAATTCACTTGAAGTGGTGATTGAGGTGTTGGTGTTGGCTAAGTTACCATGATTTCTTCAACTTGTGGCTCCTCATGAGTAGGATGTGGTTCTTCCTGTTGAAACTCCATATTTGTAGGTTCATCCACACTAGTCTCTAAACTAGTTGCATCTTCATAAGTCCGAATGACATCTTCATCCAGCTCAAAATTGATGTCATTTCCAGAGATCCTTGTTTGATTATCAGAAGAAGGTGGTTGTTCTTCATAATTCCTCCCCTGTTTGGTTGCATTCAGTTGCCTTTTCTTATGGTTTCTGAATCTTTTCTTTTTAAGTGCAGCCTTCTGAATAGATCTATGTTGCCTCATCCAAGGTGATACTTTGTTCCTCAACTTGATTAGACTAGCTTCCATTTCTGTAATTTTCTTGTCTTGAACAAGTTTTTCTTTTTGCAACACATGTACCTGTTGGGACAAACTAGTACACAAATCAGTAAAATTTGAAACATCCACCACCTATGGTGCTTGTGCTAGTGGTGAACCACTAGCAGCAATAGAAGCCGCAGGTGTATGGATCATCTCATCAGTGTTTGGTGGAGCACCAACATTATGAGAAGAAGATTGTGAATCTTCTAGGGAATGGGAACTCTGGTGAGAAGGAGTTTGCTGAGAAGCACTAGCATTGCTAGGTTCCTCACCTTCTTGATTGGCAGGTTGGGCTAACATATGAGCAAACAACGGTGTAACTATTCCTGTAAAGGCATTGCCTTGTTTGTTCAAGAAAGAAAAAGTTCTCTTTGTGAATGTAGGAACATCCTATGTATCAGTTAACTCTGGTAGGTTAGGTATTTAGTCACTAACTAAAGCCTGAATGAATCTAGAATACATCAAAAACTTCTTAGTTCCTTCCAAATTCCTAGTCATGCCTTCAAAAATTAATTTGAAAAACTAAAAACCCTGTTATTTGCTAGACAAATACCAGCTGATGCCAGTGCAGCAGGAATTTGATCAAAAGATGTACTTTTAGAGCTTAAACAATGAATAATAGCATGAAAAAGCAATTTCCATTGAGGTGAAAATAAAGCTTTAAAGAAAGTAAGACTTTCCCTACCACCCTGATATCCCATGGCTGCAAGGCCATCATGAATCTCTGTGTTATTAAGCATATTAAGTCCATTTTCATCATTTAATCTCAAACTTGCCCTTAGCAGTACCTCAGTTACATATACGTTTCCATGATTCACCCTAGCCTTAATGCAAGGTTGATCAAAACGTGTACCTAATACAGCAGTGTTCCAAAATTGTTCAACAATGGAAATAGAGACAATGGGACTTACAGTGAGTACAAAACGAACATGACTTCGAGATAAGAAACCAAGAATCTCATGGAATCAAAGAGAGTCATCATTCACAACAAGATTCGCAACCAAACTATGCTTAGAGATCACTTGTAAAGCAGCCATTAGTATTTTTGATGATCGAAAAATTAGAGAGAAGGTTATAGAATCAAGAGATAAAAATAAAAGATTAGGTGAATCAATTGTGTAACTGGAGTAAGTATTTAAGTAAATAACAAACCCAAGCACGAAGAAACCGCCAAATTTACAAAAGAGACCCTTAACAGTACAACAGACATGTAGCGGTACATAGACCATACGTGGTACTTGAATTTGTGCTAGCGGTACTTGGAGTAATAACGGTACCTCACAATTTTGACCAGTTCATGCATTCCACTATCATTATATCCTCTTTTATCTTTATATATTAACCTACAATCACATCAAAAACACAAAACATAGACTATACAATAAAAATTAGTATAAAAACTTGTACAGCTATTACCTCCCCTCAACATATGCAGCAGTCTATTGGTTGAGCATACCAATATGTGTAACCAAGAATTCAAATCTCTTAGCATCAAATGCCTTGGTCAACAAATCAGCTACATTGTTATCTGTATGAATCTTCAAGACTTGGATAAGCTTCTTGTCATAGGCATCTCTTATAAAGTGATGTCTTATTTCAATATGCTTGGTCTTGGAGTGAAATACTAGATTCTAGACAATGCATATAGTACTTTCATAATCAATGTAAATCTTGGTGTTCATGAAGTTAAACCCATAATCTAACAATTGATTTTGAATCCAAAGTACTTGTCCATAGCAATGAGCAGCAGCTACATATTCAGCTTCAGTTATAGAAGTAGCAACAATGGTTTTCTTCTTACACTGCCATGATATGAGTCTTCTGCCTAGGAATTGACAACCTCCTGTTGTGGATTTCCTATCATGATTAGCTACAAAATAATCACTGTCTGAGTAAGCTTCCAATTCAAAGGTAGAATCTCTAGGATACCATAATCCTAAATTGGGTTGACTTTTAAGATACTTAAAAATCTTCTTCACAGCTTGTAGATTTGACACCTTTGGATTGACTTAAAACCTTGAACAGGCACACACAGCAAACATAATATCTGGTCTTGAAGCAGTAAGATACATCAATGAACCAATCATTGATCTATATAGATGAATATCAACATTTTCTCCATGTTCATCTTTAGATAAAGACTTCTTAGCTTCAATAGGTGTGCTTGTACTCCTTGTATCCATACATGAAAATTTCTTCATTTCAGCAACATACTTATCTTGGCTGATAAATATTCCATCTTTCCTTTGTTTGACTTGTAGTACCAAAAAGAAAGTTAGTTCTCCCATGGAACTCATCTGAAATCTTCCTTTCATCAAAGCCTCAAACTCTTCACACCATGATTTCTTGGTAGAATAAAAAATGATGTCATCAACATAGACTTAAACTAGAATAATATCCTTGGCATTCTTCTTGATGAACAGAGTTTTGTCAATGGTCCCTCTTCTATATCCATGCTATAACAGAAAATTGGATAATGTTGCATACCAGGCTTTAGGAGCTTGATGCAGACCATAAAGTGCTTTGATAACCTTGTAGACTCTGTTGGGGAATTTAGGATCAACAAAACCTGGAGGTTATGAGACATATACCTCCTCTGAAATAGTACCATAAAGAAAGGAACTTTTCACATCCATCTGATAGACTATAAAATCCATATATGATGCAAAGGCCAAAAATAACCTAACGGCTTATATCCTTGCCACTGGTGAAAAAACCTCATCATAGTCTATCCCTTCTTCCTGTCTATAACCTTGAGCAACAAGTCTTGCCTTGTTCCTCGCAACAACTCCTCTTTCATCCTTCTTGTTTCTGAAAACCCATCTAGTACCAGTTACTCTCTTACCTGAGGGAAGATCCACAAGAATCCAAACTTTTTGTAGCTCAAATTGTGTCAATTCCTCTTGCATGGCATCTACCCAACTTTCTTCATCAAGAGCCTGAGAAATGTTTTTAGGCTCTACTTGTGATAAGAAACAGGCAAACAAACAATGCTAAGTATCTTTATGATTTGTTCTCTGTTGTTGTTTGACATAACTCATAAGTGCATGAGTTTCAGTATTGGTTTGAAGTTGTCTTCTGGTTTGTACAGCAGACTTGGGATCTCCAATGATCTGTGTAGTAGGATGGTTGTTGTTGACTTTATGAGCGGGAATAGAACTGACTGGAATTTCTGTTTCCAAATTGTTGAAATCAGTTACTGCACCCTGCTCATCATAGGAAGCTTTGGAGAAGATTCCTTCAGCTGGACTGGCATACACATCTTCATCGTCCATAGCTTGTAGAACCTCTTCTAATGAATCAGTAGACGTTGTAGATTTTGACTTAGTAGTACTTGTAGATGAAGTACCGCTAGGCGTAGTATGTACTGCTGAGTGTTGTGACTCAAAAGATTCTTCTCCTGAATGCTTATTAGCAGATGTAGCATTCTTTTCTTGATCTTGAAGCCTCTGAAGCTCTTGGGAGGCTTGATCATCTTTTGATGGCATGGTTTGCTTCTTGGGAGTAGCAGACATGGGAGTAACAGTAGGCACATTAGGCACATAGACATGAACATCATCATCTGATGAAGAAACATCTTCTTGAGTACCTGCATTAGTTGCACTAGACTCCTCACCTGTATTATTAGTTTGATAATCCTTTTGCACAGAATAGTAATCCATGGAGTTAGTTAGTTAATCTAAATCAAACATCCAAGTATAACCTATTCCTGGGACATTGGGTTTATTTTCTAATAAATTAACTTGGGCATTTTCTTCAACCTTTTTAGATGCCAAATTATAAACCCTATATGCTTTAATTTTCAATGAATATCCTACAAGATATCCTGGATCAGACTTTCCATCAAACTTTCCCAAATGATCAAGAGTATTTAGTATAGACACGTGACACCCAAAAGGTCTTAAATGACTTATGGTAGGCTTAACACCAGTCAAAAGTTCATAAGGTGTTTTGTTTTGAGGCTTGGTCACTAAGACTCTATTTAACACATAACATGCAGTGTTGATTGCTTCTGCCCAAAAGGTATTTGGCAAAAGAGAATCAGCCAACATAGTTCTAGCAGCCTCAATTAGTGTCCTATTCTTCCTTTCAGCTACTCCATTTTGTTGTGGAATCCTAGGATTACTAAATTGTCTCTTAATGCCTTTAGACCTACATAATTCATCAATTTTAGCATTCTTGAATTCTGTCCCATTATCTGTCCTAATGATTAAAACTTGTTTAGTGAACTGCTTTTCAACTAAAGTGATAAAATCCTTAAGTAATTCACTGGTTTCACTCTTAA
This sequence comes from Glebionis coronaria, assembly GCA_025667525.1. Classification (NCBI taxonomy): domain Eukaryota; kingdom Viridiplantae; phylum Streptophyta; class Magnoliopsida; order Asterales; family Asteraceae; genus Glebionis; species Glebionis coronaria. Next base: position 26,196,535 of record CM046880.1, read on the forward strand.
GAGCTAAAAAGAAAACCCAACTGAATCTGTTATAATCATCAGTTATGACTAGACAAAAGGTCTTATGACTAATGCTTCTTACAGAAACTGGACCAAATAAATCAATATGCAAGAGTTGCAAAGGTTTTGTCACAGTATTAACTGTCTTGGTCTTACAAGAGGCTATATGTTGTTTACCTTTTTGACAAGCAGCACATGTGAAATCATTCTAAAAAGATTTGTTAGGTAACCCTCTAACCAAATTCCTATTCACTAATATGTTAAGATTCTTGAAATTCACAAGACCTAACCTTCTATGCCATAAATTAGACTCATCATAAGAAGCCTTAGCTAGCAAACATGTAATACCACCTGTTGGAGTAATAGTATGAAGATTAAAGGTGTACATATTTTCTTGCCTGGGTACTTTGAGCAGCACTTGAGATTCTTTAGGCATCTCAAAGTCTTTAGATAGCACCAAGCAATCTTTGTCTGTGAACAACACCTTGTTCTTCTTATCACACATTTGTGATACAGAAAAGAGATTGAACTCTTTCAATTCTTTCACAAATAACACATCTTCAAATTCCAACTTCCCTGTATTGATTTTCCCTTTGCCAGTAATTCTACCTTTGCTACCTCCAAAGGCTACTGGTCCTCCTCTGAATTCTTCAAATTCAGCAAGAAAATCTTTATTCCCTGTCATGTGTCTTGAGCATCCACTATCTACTATACCTTTGTCTTTCAGTTCATCAATTAGATTCCCCTACACATACACAAAACTTATTAGTTTTTAACAGGGACCCAAGCTACATTTGGCTCAGATCTTGTGGGACCTACACACTTATGAGTATGTTCAAAAGCATTCCCAGTGATACTGCTTTTACTCTTATACTTCATGGTTTCAGTTATATAGTCAAAGACATAGGATGACTCTATGTGCTCAGACTTCTTTGCCTTAAGTACTGCTTTAGCAGTACTTGCTTTAACACATGATTTTTCTCTTTTAGGAACCCACATTTGCACTGGTCTATTATTAAACCTACTTTTAGATGTTTTGGAACAACATTCTTAGAAGTATTAGAGAACTTTGGTTTGACAAACTTTGAACCAACAGTACTTAAGTTTGGTCTAGCTGTACTTGCAGGTCTAGACTTACCGGTACATGGTTTACCAGACTTCAAAGGTACTAGACCTTGTTTCATAAGTACTGCTCTAGGAACAAAACTTTTGGTAGAGTTATTTTTAACCTGTTTAGCTACCCTTGAGTGATCAAACTTAGGTTTGTCATTCTTAAGTTTCTGATTCCTATTAACCTGTGCATTTTTCCTATTACTGTTTTTCATGACCTTTTGTGCAGCCTTTTGTTTCAGAATTTTATCTTCATGCAAAGTATAATCTTTGATAAAATAACTTAGACTACCACAAACATAACATCCTTTTCTTCTCAAAGAAGACCCAAAAGGTTGTTTTGACTTAACTTTCTCAAAACCTAACCCACCCCTCTTGGTTTTATTATGTTTTACATCATTTTCCAATATCTTGCTAGGAGTTTTAACCTGCTTGGGAGCAGAACTAGTCTTAGATTCTTCAGAAACAAAATTGTTCATTAAAGGTGGATAAACAATGTACTTGGTCCCAAGAGTCTTATCTTGGGACAAAGTACTAAAGTTTGAGGTAATTGTAACCTTTGGTTCTTCTATCTCTATACTTGTATCATTACTAGGGGGCATGAAAATTCCTGATAGTGGTGGAGGAACTGCATTCATTCCTTCAGCATATCTATCATTCTCAGGTGTATTATCTTACTCATCAGAACTATCAAAAATCCCCTTTGATAAGTCCTTGTCAGTTAAAGTTATCCCAGGTTGGTCCTCAATATATCCTAGGCCTGACTTATCATAATACCCCATTTGTGAATTAATCAGTTTTCCCAATCCTTTAGAGGACTTTTGCCAATGATTAATCACTTCCCTTTCATTATAAAGACTGGCTTTTAAAGCTTCATTTTCTGCTGACACTTTCAAAAGTTATCTTTCAAATGCTTTAATTTCCACATCTTTTTCCCTCATTTGAAGAGTTAAAATTCTTATTTTCTCTTCATAGTTTTGTTGAGCCTTTTTATACAAAACTATATTTTATTCTAACTTAGCAACACCCTTTTTAAAAGAATTTAGTTCTACAGTGCATGTGTTGACTTTTTGATACTGTTCCTCTAGTTCTACTTTTAAGCCCTTCTTCTCATGTGAGAGAGCCATTAAACCAAGCTCTTCTTCTTCTTCATCTTCATCCGAGTTCACCACTCCATCTACAGTCACCAACGCTTTGGTTCCTTTAGGACTCATGCTGTTTCCTTTTGGAAAACTTTCAGTTATTCTTGGACTGGTTCTATAGATGTTCTTGAACTTTTGACTACTACTCTCTGCTTTGTCTCTAGTGCATTCTCTTGCAAAGTGTCCATTCCTTCTACAATTATAGCATTCAACTTTAGACTTTTCATATCCTAATGGCTCATTAGGATCAACAGTCATCTTTCTTCCAGTCTTCTTGAAGAACCTGTTAGATCTTACTGACACCATATCAGCTTACCATTTAAGATCCATCTCTTCAACATCAGCATCATCCATTTGGAACAAGTCATTGAGTGTTAATCTTGGCCTGTTGTCTTGTGATAGGTGTGAAAACACCCATCCTTTTACCACTTAGTTATAATGAAAACAAGACCATAACGTGTATTTTATGTCGTAAATGTCGGAATTATGCGTGGTTTGTGTTTTTGTTGTGTTTTAGGACCAAAAGATGAAAAAGGAAGAAAACACGGGCTTTCACGGGCTTTTATCAAAGAAAAAGACAAAAGACGAAGTCAAGAAATCAAGAGTGCAAAAAGAACGGAAGTCCAAGGCTTGTTCTAAAGATTTATCGAAGAAAAAGTCTAAAGACGGAAGTTTAATAAAGCCGAAGAACTCAAGTCTAATTTATGAAGAAAATATAATACGAGTTCAAGTCATTCATCAACAAATCCCGAGACAAAGTCTAAAAAAAATAATAAAAGTCGAAGAGTTAGAAGACTAAGGACTAAAAGAGAAAGAAAGAAAGAGAGAGGAAGCTTCCACTCTACTCCTCCTCTCCTATAAATAGACTGTTGGAAATACGTTTTACGTATATAGAAAGTCTCGGTCACTCCAATAATATAGTTATAGGCTCGTAGTAATATTAAGTGTCATTTATTACATAGCCCGACCCATGAGCATGTTCATGGGCCAGAAGCCCGAGTCCATTAAGGACTTGGGGTATTTAAACCTCTTTCCACCATGGAAAGAGGTGTTGGTTGTTTTATTCTTTCATTTCAATATATGAGTTTTCTTTCATTTCTCTCTCTAACTTTCTCTCTCTAGAAAAACATCAACCCCCTTGTTTCATAAGATTATCATTGTTCTACAATTGGTATCAAGAGCATGGGATGAGATAAAGGTTTATTTTTGTGTTGAGTATTGTCTTCTAAACAATTCGTAGAATACAAGTTGGTTTTTGCCGAAATCTTCAATTTTTTTTGGTTTGATCGTAGTATTAAGTAGTGTAACATAGGGATTTGTGCTTAAAAGTGTTCTTGGTATCTTGGTTTTCATTAAAACATCAGTTTTCTTGGATCAAAAGTGCAAAAAAGGTTGTGTTCTTCATTTCGAAATTCTAGCAGAAACATCCATCGGAAAGTACAATTTGTACGTGGGTTTCCATCGCAATAACCTTCTTATCGGAGAGGGTATGGTTCTACATTGCGATCGTTGGATTTTATTACTTATTCCGATCTGGCATTCCGATCGTACTTTGCGATCTGAGATTCCGACGGGTATAAGGAAGGTTTTTTAAGTCGTTACTCTGCTTAAATTTTGTCAGCAACTTTGCGATCTGAATCATTCCGATAGCTATTGCGATTTGAGCATTCCGATAGACATTGCATTGTGATCTAGGCATTCCGATACCATCATCATTGCTACAAGGTTACATTGCGATCTGAAGCATTACGATCTAAGTCATTCCGATAGCACTTTGCGATCTGAATCATTTCGATAGCTTTGCATTACGATCTAGGCATTCCGATACTAAGACTTTCCGATCTAGGTATTCCGACAGAACGAACGTTGCGACAAAACTTGTTTTAGATACTTAGTAGATTTTCTTCTATTTGGCATTTAATTTGGTAATTTGGAAACGTTCAAAAGCTAACACTACAACAAGATAACAATATCTTTTAGTTAACAACACAAAAAACTCATAACCTTATTTCATTGTTCGATCATCTTTGATAATCTTTTTCAAGGGATCACAAAATGAATTCACATTCATTTATGCCAACTATGACTTCACTCACCGATATATCGATCATTTCGGGTACCGATACTCGCCCGCCTTTGCTCATCAAAGATTTATTTGAATCATGGCAAAGTCGAATGAGAACGTACATCATGGGCAAACAAAGTGGTCGACTTATGCTAGAATCAATTGACAAAGGTCCATTAGATTGGGGAGAGGTTACCGTCAACAATGTGACAAGGCCAAGGCAGTATCATGAGTTAACCGATGCCAACAAACTCATTGCAGATGCCGATGAAAGGGCTGTTCAGACAATTCTTCAAGCCCTTCCACCCGATATCTTCAGAATGGTGAGTGAACATAAAGTGGCCAAGGATCTTTGGGATCGACTTGCGGTTTTGCTACAAGGGACATCTCTCACTAAGCAAGAACGAGAATGTCAATTATATGATTTGTTTGATAGATTCCAATACATTCCAGGGGAGACTCTTCATGATTTTTACTGGCGTTTTACCACTCTGATGAATGACATGAATGTCTATAATCTAAGGATTGAACAATTTCAGTTAAACACCAAGTTTTTGAACACACTACCCCTTGAATGGAGTCAATATGTGACTGATGTCAAAATGATTTGTGATCTACACAAGTCCAATTTAGATCAACTCTATGCTTTCTTACAACAACATGAGAAGCATGTGATCCAAAACCGAATTTCTCAAGGACCTTATCATGAACCAATGGCACTATTGGCAAATCATCCTACACTGTCATATCACAACTCTCAGCTTGCTTTAGGACATAAATCTTCATATCAACCTGTGTATCAAACACCAAGCTTTCCACAGTACTCGATTCTGCCACCGCCTCCAACATCTTATCACCAACCAGCAACATCATCATCACAAGGAGATTCACACCAATCACCTTATGCTTCACACCAGTATTCACCGTATCAACCTCCCACCAACCCTGCTAGTTCCTATCCACAACTCGAGGCTCCTCAACATAATTACTCACATCAAGTAAGTGTTCCAACCAATCAGTTTGTTGCTCAACCAGCATCAGCATTATATTGTGAAGATGACATCCCTGTCCTTGAATTTAGACAAGGAGATAGCCCTACTGAAATCCTTGCTCTGGCGTCTGCATTTTTAAGTCAAACTTTGAACAAAAGAGGTTACCGAGGTTCAGCACCAACTAACAATCAGTTAAGGAACTCGTCTAACTCTCGACAACAGGCAACAATTCAGGACGGAAGGGTCATGGTGCAACCACTTCAAGGGAGATCAAATTCGTCTACTGCTGGTGCACATTCATCCAATACTACCGCTACAAGGGCTAACAGCACTGGTAAAATGAAGGTGGTTATTTGCTACAACTGCAAAGGGGAAGGGCACATGGCCCGAGAATGCAAGCAGCCTAAGAGGAGAAGGGACGACACATTGTTTAAGGAGAAGATTTACCTGGTGAATGCTCAAGCCCAAGGTCGTGAGCTTGATGACGAAGAATTGGCATTCCTTGCAGATCCGGGAGTAGCGGAAACTGATGGTCTCACAACAGTCATCACCAACAATGTTGCATATCAATGTGATGATTTGGATGCATATGACTCGGATTGTGATGATCTTAACACCGCCAAAGCAGCTCTTATGGTAAACCTTTCACTCTATGGAACTGATACTATTTCAGAGGTACCAACTACTGCTACAGATACTAGTATTGTACCTTATCAAGTTGAGCAAATGTCTGACTATTCGGAACAGCCTCTGGTGGTTAGTAAATCAATCGACGAGACAAACAATGATAGCAATAACATTGCAAGTCCTCAGACTTTGAGTGAACTACAACCGGGAGCTCTTACGACTATTAATTCGTCTGCTCAACCTGATTTGGTTAGTGTCCCGGCATCTTTGCTTAGCAGAATGAATAGTACAATCCTTGAAACCATGCATGCTAATCAGACTTTATCTGCCGAGCTTGCTTTGCATAAGGACAAGGTTAAAACCTTGGAAATGACTCCTGTGTCCACTACCTTAACCAATCCTGAATTTGATAGGTTTAGGAAAGTTCAAATGGACAATCTGCTAGAAATTGAAAGTTTAAGAGCAAATCTTTCGAATGAGCTTAAAGAAAAAGAGTCAGTCGTTACTAATTTTCAACAACTTCAAACAGATTTTGAAATTCTGGAGTCCAAACAGCTTGAAATGGTAATTAAGACGTCTAACAGAATAAAAGAAACGGAACTTAAGCTTTTAAAACAATATGCTGCCTCACATCTAGTACACTTGTTTCATGCATCATTTAAAGAGTTCAACTTATCGCGTCTCATAGACTTACCACCTAACCCGGGTTATGCAAAGCAAGCACTTAACCACAACCCACGACTGTATGATGCAACAAAGTTAGGTTTGGTATTAGATCCGATAGTGTTCTCAAGTGATTCCATGACACCATATGATGAAAAGCAGTTAAAATTACTTTCCACATATCCTGAATATGATTATGCTTCAATGAATGCAAAAAATGCCACAATAGATCTTAGAATTCGTTTTAATATGAAAAAGAGAACTCTCCAAACATCCACTTTCATGCCGACTAGAGAATGCCTTAGTATAATTCCTACACTTGTCAACTCGGACAAACCAAAGGAAATTCCTAAGAATCTTCCCCCGGTTAGTACGGTAAAGCTCAGCATTGAAGAGATTGGGCAATACCTTACCGATTTTGACAAGGTCATCTTGGAATGTACGACTTCAACGGCTCAAACCGCTGGAGAATGGGCGTTCGAACACATGAAAACGGTGTTTGAAGAAGCGATCGTTCCGTTTGTGGACCATATTAAACAAGGAGTATATGATCTAGCGTGTAATTTAAGTTTTGAAATTGGTGAAGTTCAAAAAGTTTTCAACAAAATGGATGATGCCTATGAACAACACTTAATTGAAAAGGAAAAGATCTTATCAGAATATGACCGCTTTTTAGAACATATGGTGTCTCTCGAAGTGATGAAAGTTGTTACTATTCAATATACTCATGAAATTTCATCTACTGTGAATATTTGTGATGATGTGCATGAATCTGTGAATACTGTTGAAAATGTGAATACTGTAGAAAATCATTCTTGTCATGAATCCAACGCTGAATTTTTAAAGCTTCAAGATTCATATAATACACTTTCAAAAAGTTTTAACGAGCTTCAACAACATTCTATATCTCTTGAAATTGAGAATCAATCTAAAAATGAAACTCTTTCAAAACTAAATGATGGTGGAAACTCCGTTGAGACAAGTGACAAGATGATTCAGATGGTTCAAAATTTAGAAGAAGAGATGATGAGACTTAAGAGAGAATTAGTAGAAACAAAAACGGAACTAGAGGCTGCAGAGGCTAACAATCATGTCCTAGAAAATAGAATTAATTCTATACTAGGAGAGCGTGAACAAGTAAGGCAGGGAGACTCACAAATTTCTGGTTTAATAGAAGAACACCTCGCGTTTAATGCGACAGAGCGAGAGTCTTTAATTGACAAACTGAACAAGAAATGTGAGGAAACCTCTGACCTAAAAATTCAGCTCATAGACAAAAACATGGTTTTGGCCGAGTTAAAGGAGACACTTCTTCTCACCCGACAAGAAGTTGTTAATAACTTAGCTAGCAATTCTGCACCGTCCTCTAGTGCTCCAACAACCAAGTCAGTAGTGCTTTATAAGAACCCGCTCCATAAGAAAAACCCGGTTACCTACGATGACTATATGAGGAATGCAACTAAGCACGTAGATCTGGTTAGGGATATTTTAGATGATTTGTATGCGCTAGATCCCTCAAGCAGTTACTACTATTCAGCTCATGAATATATTAAGCGTGTTTAATATTGCTTAGCATATTTGCTATACATAGGACAACCGGGTTCTGCACTACTCACTAATCGACCCATTGCTGTAACTCCATTCAATAAGACCCCAGGAGCAAAACCATCACTGGCACCATCAAGTAAGGCACCTTTAAAATCTGTAACTAATGTTCCCTTGGCTTCTACAGGAGTAACTGTGTCCACTAAGGCTAAAGGATCTCGAGGAAAGAAAGATAGGATCAAGCCTTCCACTAATAGGACTGAGAAGAAGAAAGTAGAAGTGCACCCTAGGAATGTTATTTCAGTTTTAAATAAAAAGAATCATGTAGCTAAGACAAAAGGTCCTCTTTATGAGTGGAAACCTAAGCAAAATGTGAATTCTAATGCGAAATGTTGGAATTGTAATGAATGCATGTTTTCTCAGCATCATGATTTATGCCTTGTTGATCACGTGAATGAAATGCATGCTATTAAGAACAATCTTGAATGGACTCCAACAGGCAAGAAATTTACCCAAGTTGGGTGGCAATGGAAACCCACTGGTAGGACCTTTACTGCAAATGGAACTAAGTGCCCTTTAACTAGGATCACATCCATGAAAGTTAGGTCTAAGCGTCCTTTAAATAGGAACACTAGCACTAAGAAATGGAAAAAGCGCCCTTTAACTAGGTCTGCCCCCACTACTGTGCCTACCAGTGGTAATGTCCCCAGTCAAAAAGTACCTCAGAATACTAGACAACTAGAATCTAAGCCAACCACTAGTAAGAAAATCTGGAAACCTAAAGTTTCGTCTGATAGCAAATCTAAGATAACTATATCTGTACCTACTAACTCAGAAGAACAATTAGAATCCGATACATCGTATGTGTTTGGTAAAATTTTCAGGTCGTCCAAATTATTCTTTGGTATTTGGACTCGGGGTGCTCCAAACATATGACTGGAGACCGCTCGATGCTCAAAAATTTCGTCAGCAAGTTTCTAGGAACGGTAAAATTCGGCAACGATCATATTGCAAAGATTATGGGTTATGGTAAATATCAAATTAGGAATGTCATGATTTCAAGGGTTTACTATGTGGAGGGACTTGGTCACAATCTATTCTCAGTAGGACAATTCTGCGATTCTAACCTTGAAGTGGACTTTCGACAACATACTTGCTTCATTCGCGATCTTGCAGGAAATGATTTGTTAAAGGGTTCTCGAGGGGATAATCTTTATACTTTGTCTATTCAAAACATGATGGCCGCCTCTCCTGTTTGCTTACTCTCCAAAGCATCTAAGACCAAGTCATGGTTGTGGCATCGTCGGTTATCTCATCTTAACTTTGATGCTATTAACCATTTGGCTAGAAACGAACTTGTTCGTGGTCTTCTAAAACTTAAGTTCGACAAGGATCATTTATGTTCCGCGTGTTCATTGGGGAAAAGCACCAAGAAATCTTACAAACCTAAAGCAGAAGACACCAACCAAGAACCACTGTATCTTTTGCACATGGATCTTTGCGGGCCAATGCGTACAGCTAGTGTGAGTGGTAGAAAATACATCCTCGTTATCGTGGATGATTTCTCAAGGTTTACATGGGTCAAGTTTTTAGCATCAAAGGATCAAGCACCAGAGTATATCATTACTTTCTTAAAGATGATCCAAGTACGTCGTAATGCTACTGTTCGCCGCATTCGGACTGATAACGGCACTAAGTTCGTTAATCAGACTCTTCGAAATTATTATGAAAAGGTTGGTATTTCTCATGAAACATCTGTGGCTCGCACTCCATAACAAAATGGAGTCGTTGAAAGACGTAACCGTACACTGATGGAAGCTGCTCGAACTATGTTGATTTATGAGAATGCTCCCTTATTCTTATGGGCAGAAGCAGTGGCAACCGCATGTTATACCCAAAACCGCTCCATCATTCGCAAACGTCATGGTAAAACTCCATATGAGCTTCTTCATGGACACAAACCCGATATTTCCTACCTTCATGTGTTTGGTGCACTTTGCTATCCAAATACAAATAGTGAGAATCTGGGAAAACTTCAACCGAAGGCTAATATTGGAATTTTCATTGGATACTCTCCTGCAAAGAAAGCTTACCGGATTTATAACCGTCGTCTTGGCAAGATTGTAGAAACTTTGGATGTCGATTTTGATGAGCTGACAGCGATGGCTTCTGAGCAACACAGCTCTGAACCCGCATTACACGAGATGGGAACCGGTACAATCAGTTCTGGATTAATTCCCAACAATCCTACTTCTCCATCATTTTTACCACCAACAAGGTCCGAGTGGGATAAATTATTTCAACCTATGTTTGATGAATTCTTCGATCCACAGATTAATGATTCTCCAGCAACTGCAGCAGTAGCTCCGATTCCCGTAGTTGTTGCTCAAGATAATGGAAATCTATCCGAGGCATCTACTGTTACTCTTGAACATGATGTCCCATCCCCCACCAATTCTCAAACAACACCTGAATCATCACCCCCACTCGTTCCTAATGATGTTGAAGAGGAACTATATGATCACGATCTGGAATATGCTCACTTACAAGAGCTTCCCTTATTTGGTTCACATATACCTGATGACCCTACGGGTGTGTCTACCTCAGAGGAAGCTCCTGCAATCGTTCACTCCCGACCACCACGGATTGAAACTCATAACACTAAATGGACAAAGGATCACCCAATCCGCAATATTATTGGTGACATCGATCGACCAGTCTTAACACGCCATCAACTCCAAGAACATGCATTATATTGCTATTTTGATGCATTTCTTTCAGACACTGAACCTAAAAACTGGCAACAAGCCATGACCAAATCATCATGGATTGAAGCCATGTAAGTGGAACTTAATGAATTCCAACGTCTTGAAGTGTGGGAATTAGTTCCGTTACCCAGCAACGTTGAAATCTTGACACTGTTGTGGGTATACAAGGTTAAGCTCGATGAGTTAGGTAGTGTGCTGAAAAACAAAGCTAGATTGGTCGCTAGAGGTTACAAACAAGCTTTGGGTATCGATTTTGAAGAATCCTTTGCTCCTGTTGCACGATTGGAGGCAATTAGACTATTCCTTGCTTATGTTGCTCACATGAATATGATCGTCTACCAAATGGATGTTAAGACGGCATTTCTCAATGGTGAATTAAGGGAAGATGTCTATGTAAGCCAGCCAAATGGATTCGTCAATTCAGAGTATCCTAATCATGTGTACAAGCTCAAGAAGGCTCTTTACGGGTTGAAACAAGCTCCACGCGCGTGGTATGATCTCTTATCGACGTATCTCATCTCCAAAGGCTTCTCCAAAGGCAAAGTGGACCCCACATTATTCATTCTCAAGGAGGACAATGACATGATACTGGTACAAATTTATGTTGATGATATAATATTTGCTGCTACTAATCAACGTTTATCTAACCGTTTTGAGAAATTTATGTCCACACGCTTTAAGATGTCGATGATGGGAAAATTTTCATTTTTCTTAGGGTTGCAAATTTCTCAGAATCCCAGAGGCATCTTTATTAATCAATCCAAATTTGCTCTTGAATCCTTAAAGAAATATCACTTTGAAAACTGTGACCCCGTGGATACTCCAATGGTGGAGAGATCCAAGTTAGATGAAGATAAGGAAGGGATAGCTGTCGATCCTAAACTTTATCGTGGAATGATCGGCACCCTTCTCTATCTAACTGCTAGCAGGCCTGATTTGCAATTTGCTATAGGTATGTGTGCCCGGTATCAGGCTCGGCCTACCGAAAAGCACTTACATGTTGTGAAAAGGATCTTTCGGTATCTAAAAGGAACACTTAATTGTGGTCTGTGGTATCCGAAGGATTCCTCTATTGCACTAATTTCATATGCAGATGCAGATTATGTCGGGTGTCAAGATACCAGACGTAGCACTTCTGGCAGTGTGCAACTCCTTGGAGATAGACTTATTATTTGGGCATCAAAAAGGCAGAAAAGCGCTGTGATATCAAGTACTGAGGCTGAATACATTGCTATGTCCGGTTGTTGTGCTCAAGTTATTTGGATTAGGTCACAATTGACTGACTACGGTCTTAGATTCAACAAAATCCCGATGTACTGTGATAACAAAAGTGAAATCGCTCTATGCTGCAACTACGTTCAACACTCTCGAGCAAAGCACATTGACATTCGCTACCACTTTATAAAGGAGCAAGTGGAAAATGGAGTGATCGAACTATACTTCGTCAAGACTGAGTATCAGCTGGCAGATATTTTTACAAAGGCCTTAGATCGAGGACGCATCGAGTTTTTGATCGAAAAGCTAGGCATGAAATCATTTTCACCAGCGACACTTAAGGAGTTGGCAGAAGAGTCTGAAGAATAGTACTGGTAAACTATTCTCGAGTATCCTTTGATCGTGATCTTGTATATTATCGTACATACTTAAACCATCAAAAGCAAAATACAAAAATATAAAACCAAGAAAAAACCATAAAAAATATAAAACCAAGAAAAACCATAAAAAATATAAAACCAAGAAAACCCAAAAATATTTTTCCTTTCAAATCGGGCATGTCTTTTAGTACGGTAATATTTACGGCTTTAGAAATGTCGATCAATATTGATACGGCGCCATAAATAGAGTCCGTATAAAAGTTGTACAAGTTTTAAAACATGCCCATTATGGCTTGTAGTTATTTCTGACTGCAACCCGCTTTTCGCATTAAAGTCACGTATTTCTTCTGAAAACGTTGGCTCACAACGGAAATTAAGTTTCTCGAGCAAGGTTTACTTTCAAACCTTGTAAGGGGCCAAGTTTACTTTATAACTTGGTCTAACACAAATTTGTGTACGTATCAGTGCACTTATCTTGTATAAATAAGAGAAATCTTATTTCCACCAGAATCGTTCTATAAAATCACTTAACCAGAAAATGTTCTCATTAATAGTTGTGTCCTTAATATCTTTGACTACTGCTCTTTAAATAGAAAACGGGTCAGGGATTAAGGGGAGCAAATATTAATTCTTCGTGGTAACAAATTCTGTCATTAAAAAGGATTGTCAGAAAATATCCAGCTACCCGTCATCTTCAGTTATGCTATGTGTGCCTTGTGTGCTTTAAGTCTCTTACATAGGTCATTAATATTTTGGTATTAAGTATTTGTGTTAGTGTTCGGGAACGGGTTTATTGTATGTTTAGTTAGTTTTAACTTTAACTTTAACTAACATTTTCAAATAGGGGGACCAGTTTTGCACTTTTGCAAAAGTGGTGGGTGTTGTGAATCAAATTTGACCTAGTCAAAACCATACCCCCCCCCCCTCCATCCCGTCGTTACTGAAAAACACACAAGCACAACTCCTTTCCGCCATTTTTGCGACACCAAGCTCCATCTTGATCTGTGATTCGTAACTTACTTCTTGCTGCTTCAATATCTAGGTATTTTATCTTTGGTTATAGTTAATCTCGTTAAAACTGTTTCATCTTAACACATCTAACCAAGAACAATAAGATCACATCCTCGATTTAGGGTTTTATGATTCTTGCTATGAATATGTTTTTTTAAGTGGTGGAATTTGTTAAGGAGGCATAGTTACACATTGGTTTTGCTCAGATTCTTTTAAAACATTGCCTAACGTCCCAGATCGAGAAGTCAAAGTTGAGATCGAATCCCTGTCACGGATTTCGATGTACATTGCGATACATCATTGTGATGCCTGTCATTGCGATGAGTCATTCCGATGACTCATTGTGATGGGCTATTGCGATGAGTCATTACGATGGCTCGTTGCGATGGCTCATTGCGATGTGTCATTGCGATGGTTCATTGTGATGGGTCGTTACGATGGGTCATTCCGATGGCTCGTTGCGATGGCTCATTGCGATGGCCATTACGATGGCTCATTGCGATGGCGTGTTGCGATGGCACATTCCGATGTGTCATTGCGATGGCTTCGCACTATGTATTGCGATGGGTAATATTGCGATGACTTCTTAGTTATTCCGATGGAAATGCACAGATTGCGATGGCCTTAGATATTGCGATAGGATGTTATTTCACTAGGATTCCGATGATTGTTTCATTGCGATGGTATGGTTAGGATTCCGATGGTTCGCTACATTTTGATGGAATTAGGTCTCTTATGATTATGCTATTGCCTTAGGATATACCATGAGTTCGGCCTAGCTTGCGCTAATTCTTCTTTAGGTTCAAGTTCTTTAGGGCCATTTAAACGAAACCAAGTGTTATTGAAACAAGTTAATTTTTATCTCATAAGAATACTTGAACGGTTTCTTATTACAGAAGTTCATCTTATTTAATAATTTGATTCCTATGTAAACAAAAGAGATACAAATTACTTAGTCAATGTCTTGTGTTTTTTGTTTCCAGGCCATGGCAGACAAAGCTTCATCTTTGTTCAAGCCCACTATCTTTTGGGTTGAGGGTAATCCTACAATCCCTGACGTAGTGGTTGAAACTAAATCAAAACCTACTGAAGTTTTGGTTGAAGTCAAACCAAGACCTACTGAGGTGTTAGTAGAAATCAAACCTAAACCTACGGAGGTTTTGGTCATGACCTCCAAGAAATCCATATAGTTTAAGAACTAATGCTAGGTCGGTATCTCTTTAGAATAAAAATATCACTGGCAGTTATCCTAAGTGTATTGCTAAATGTAAGGACCTTGTTCATCTAATGTATGTGTGAATGTTGTGGTAATAATTGTAATGACTTTTTCCCTACGTTTAAACTTGGCATAGACTTAATATATCTACATATGTTGTGTATATCATTTGTGCATATGTCATCAAAGCAGGAAAATGTCAATCACCGAGGAAGAACAACGACTTCGTGATCTTGAACTTGTCTCGCTCAGTAATAGGCTACCATATGCTGAGAACAACTCTCGATTACAAGATGATTTTGATCCGGTTTTACCAGCTTTCAAAATCGCCACGGATATCCTAGACATATCACCCATCAGAGACACACTCAGACGTACTGCATCTGTTCCCGAAGTCTACATGCATGAATTCTGGAACACTGCATCTTTCTCCAACAAGACTATATCTTTCGAACTGAACAAAACACCAAGGGTACTCAATTTGAGAATTTTTTGGAAATTGTTTAAGCTTCATAGGTTGGCACAAGGAGAACAATTTGTGGCTAACCCAAAGAATGATGAAGTGCTTCGAGTCATTCGTGCCATGAATTATGAGGGTGAAATTAACAACCCATCACAATTTAACACCTCACACATAGGGCAACCTTGGAAAGCAATTATCACCATCATCGTCAAGTGTCTCACTGGTAAAACTAGGGGCACTGATGCAATGAGACCACCACAGGCTCACTTATTTTAGGGATTGTATACTGCATCAAAAGTCGACTATGCACTTCTTCTCTGGCAAGAATTTTGTTATCAGATTACTGGAACAAAGAAGAAATCCGTGCATCTTCCATTCCCGAGATTCACCAAGCTCATTATCCACCATTTTATGAAGAATGACCCAACCATTGACACTCACGGGAATTTCTTCTATCACACCAAAGATGATGATTATGTGATTCTCTCAATGAATGCGGACACAAATTCCACAAAGTATGCATTACTTCCTGCACTAGTACCCGACACAATGATTAACGATGGAATCAAGGAGAGTGATAAATACCAAGAGATGCTTAATGATATTGACGTACAATTTAAGCGGGCAAATCTACCACCCTCAGAGAAGCAATAAGGTAAACGCAAGAAACGAGTTTCACAGCGTCAATCAACTGCTCCTAAACGCTCAGGAAAAATGCAAATTATTGATGAAGATGATGAAGATGAGCTAATCTACACTGAAGACGAACAGGAAGAAGTACCACTCCGCAGGCCTAAGAAAGCAAAGAAAGCTATATACCATATACCGTATACCGTTGCGAAGCTCGTGAAAAATACTATTCAACGGTGTCGAGAGTTCTTAGTTATTAATGTTTATGTAACGGGAATTAGTCCCGAACACACAAATGAGGAAGGCCTCCTAAACACTTACTACTTAGTATAAAAGGCCTCCTAAGCCTCATTTGTGTGTGTGTCTTCCATTTTCATTTGTTTTAGAGAGAGAAACGTATGTGTTTCTCTCACTAGGAATTCACATCTTCTTTGTTTTTCTTTTTTCCTTCATCTAATCTAATCTTTCTTTTTTGGTTTAATCTAATCTTTCCCTACTAGTTTTTGGCTTTCTCGAACTCAATTTCAAAATTTGGCGATACACAATTTTTTCAGCTTACCGTTTTGTCGGACTGAGAAAAAAAAAATAAAAAAAAAATCAGAAGTTTCGGAATTTCAACATCACCACACGCTTTCTACGAATTGAGATCCTGTTGTTCACACGACTTCTACGATGACGTCTCAACAAGATATCTATGCTGCGGGTACTGAGAATCGTCCACCCATGCTTACCAAGGAGAACTACACTACATGGGCTAGTCGTCTCCTTCGTTATGCAAAATGTAAACCTCTGGGAAAGTTGATTGTCAACTCGATTCAAAAGGGTCCGTATGTTAGAAGAACAATTATTGTGCCTGGGGACCCTACGAATGCTAACCCAGTAGCTGATTCAAGTCATGAGCAAACAGATGAAGAATTAACTGAAGCTGAATCCAAACAACTCGACGCTGATGATCAAGCAATTCAAGTCATTCTTATGGGACTTCCTGAAGATGTTTATGCTGCTGTCGATAGTTGTGAAACCGCACACGAGATGTGGCTTAGGATTCAGAAAATGATGAAGGGCAGTGAAATCGGTTTACAAGAAAAGGAAACTAAGTTGCTTCGTGAATGGGAGAAATTTACGTCTACTGAAGGGGAACAAATTGAAACTTATTATCATCGGTTTTCAACCCTCATGAACCATCTTAGAAGAAACAAACATGAACCTGCACAAATTGCTGCCAACATCAAATTTCTTGATAATCTTCCTTCTGAATGGTCACGATATGTCACTCTTGTCAATCAAACCAAGGATCTTCATGTCGTGGACTACACTCAAGTTTATGACTATTTGAAGATGAATCAAGATGAAGCTAACGAAGTTAGGGCAGAAAGACGTGCCAAGACACAAGATCCATTGGCTTTTATGGCAAACTCTCCATCATCTATGTCATATCCCATGTTACCCTACCATCAACCCTCATCAAGTAACTTCCTGCCACAACAACAACAACAACAACTCACCGCTTATGGATATCAACACCCTGCTGCTATGAATTACTTACAACAACCCATTGCCTGTTTTGATGACATTACTGATCCTACTCATGCTATTAATATTGGTCTTGCCCTTCTTGCAAAGGCATTCAAATTCACCATTAACCCCACCAACAACAATCAGAGAATCTCCTCGAATACTAGAAATAGGCACATTGCTCAACCTTTCATGAATACAAATCAAGATCGCCAATTGGTAGTTGCTGGAAACACGGGGACTCAGTTTCAACAATATGGTCAGAATGCTGGGCAGACCGTTGGCAATGCAGGAAATCAGTATGGGCAAAATCGTGGTCCAAATCCGGGTGTTCCGAATGCGGGTAATCAGAATGGGTTAATAGTTGTGCCAGCGGTTGGTAACCAGATGGGAAACATTGTGGCAGCAAGGGCTGAGAATACTGGTACGGGAAATGGAAACAACAATCGTCAGGTTCAGTGCTACAACTGCAGGGGATTTGGTCATTATGCTCGAGATTGCACAGCCAAAAAGAAGAGGGATGCTGCTTATCTTCAGACTCAGCTTCTCATAGCACAAAAAGAAGAGGCAGGAATCCCACTTCAAGCTGAGGAATTTGATCTTATGGCTTCTGCTGCAGAATATGACGAGGAAGAAGAGGTGAATGCCAACTACATCTTGATGGCAAACTTACAGCAAGCATCAACCTCAGGAATGCATGATGACAGAGCTCCCGTTTATGATGCAGACGGTCCCTCTGAGGTACACCCAAGTTTTGATGATAATGATATATATAATATGTCTAATCAGGAGGAAGAGTATACTGAGATGCTTGAGCCCTACATTGAGACACACGAGGATCAAACGAATACTAGTAATATTATTTCAAATGAGCCTAGTGTGGACCTTAGTGTAGATCAAGTTGCCTAGCCTACAACCCTTCCTGATGAGACACATGCGTATTATAAATCTCTATTTGATAAGCTTGCTAAGGATGTAGATCATGCTACGGTGGTTAATAATAAGTTTAGAGAAACTAATGCCAAATTGACCACTGAGCTTGCGGGATATAAGGAACGGGAGAAAAGTTTTGAGATTCATCATGAAAAAATCAAGGAACTTGAACAAGCTCATGCTACATCGGTTTATCAAGAAAAATGCACCACTAAGAAGTTAAATGCCTTACACTTAAGTAGTGCTAAAAAGATAAGCGAATTGAATGATGAAATCACTTCTCTTAATAAACAGCTTTCATATGAAAAATCTATTGTTTTTGATTTAAAAGAAGAAAGAAAACAGCTAAAACATGATTTCAAAATTCGAGAAGATGGGCTTCTTGAGGATTTTTGCAAAGCGCATGATAGGATTAGAGAATTAGACAACCTTTTAGTAAAACGTGGCCAAACTATGCAGACGATAAATATGCTCGCACCAAAAGTGAATGAGATAAATTACACTCGATACAAAATGGCTTTAGGTTGTCCTCTTCCCCCTAATCCAGGATACCTTAAGAAAGTTCAGGCCACTAATGAAACTTTATATAATGGTAGTGTGCTATTGTCTGATGAGCATGATCCTCCTAGTGTGCATGATTCCGAGGAAACTACTGAACTTGCTGTAGAGTCTCGTTTAAGAATGCAAAAGCTTGATAAAGAAGTGATACCCGTTTATTATCCGAAAGTTAACCCGCCAACTGTTTTTGTTCGGTCTAAAACGAGTACTGAAATGCTTTTGCTACCAAGTGAGGAATTGTCTGATGACCCTCCTAAACCGAGTATCACTCGCCGATTTCTAAACGAGCTTAAAGATAACTTTGTCATCCTTAAACGTGTTGTTAATTCAAAAATAACTGGAGGTAATTTTACATCACCTGTTCAGATTGAGGTTCAGAAAATTCTTCAAAACGATTTTAATCCGATTATTAATCAAGTTGATGCTCGGTTAGGAAATTTGGAAAACGCTTTTCTAAAAGAATTAGCAAACTTTGTTGAAGACTTTAAATCTTTGACGAAGGAAGCTGATGAATCTCTTGATAAAATCAAAGTTTTGGAAAACGATCTTGAACGCCTCTCTAAAGCTCGTGATTGTATTGATAGTAGCCCTGTTGAGTTAGGTACCTCTATGTCGCATAATGAAAACCTCCAAACTGAGCTTGATCTTATGAAAGAGAAGATGGAATCTTATGTCATTAAAAAGGATAAAGAATTCACCGATCTTTGGAATAAATTTGTCAAAAAATGTGATGAATGCAAATATGACAAGATTTCGTATGAAAAAGCTCACAATGAAATGCAACAAACTATCGCACGGTTGCAGGCTCAGTTAGGAGGGGTTTCAGAAACGAATTTGGCCTCGTCTATGTTAGAGAGTGCTAGTGGTGGTAATGTTCAGAAGCTTAAGGCTAAGATTGTAGATTTAGAATCTGTTGTTGTTTCATATAAGCGGGCTGTTGAACAAAGTAAGTCTGTCTATCAGAAACTTATTGATAAAATCTGTGAGAACTGTAAGTTAAAGGCCTTGTTAAAAGATAAGACTTCTGAACCTACCTCGATTGTGGATACGATGATCCAGAAACCAGCAACCTCGGGACCCACTCGTATTGCTGTGACTCCTTTTCCCAAGGTTGCTGGAACGAAAACTGCTATGATTGCCCCAGGAATGTTTCGTGTTAGTTCTCCCTCTGTGCCTAGCAAACAACGTACAGCAAGCGTTAGGACAAAACCGATCACTATAACTCAACCACAAGTTATTGATTTAAAAAGTGCTAATTCTAATAGACGCGTGTCTGCTTCTACAGGAATAAACAACTACACTAAGAGCAGAAGGCCACAGCCTACGAGCAATACAAGGAATGATAGGGTCCCTTTTGCCTCTAGAAGTAGTCGCCCCAAGATCAATAATGTGGAAGTAGAAGAACACCCTAGGAATTTACCGCTTTTTAATCATAATCAGAAACCTAATTCATCTGAATGTAATGACTTTAAGCTTGCTATTCGGAATGAAAAATCTGAAGTTATTTGTGCTAAATGTAATAAATGTTTCTTTACTTTTAGTCATGATGCTTGTGGTTTGACTATGAATGGTTTGAATTATGGCGGTTACACTCGAATTGACAAGCTGTCAGTCAGTGAACAACAACGCACTCCTAAGGCTAAGGTGTATGTTCCAAAAAGTACGCATGTAGGGTCCACAGAAAGTCTTGCTAAGCCTAGTAGCCCTAGACTCAACTCTAAATGGTTGCCTACTGGTAGAAATTTTGACTATAGTGGCAAAATTATCGACACTAGTAGATCTCATACTGACAGTGAAACGTCGGTATGTGATACGGCTTAATTATCTTCTAACCCTACAGGAACCTATTTCATCGGTTGCCAAAATATTTGTTTCTCTTATCATTGGCAGGCTGTTGAAATTTGTCTCTGGTGCGTGGACTCGGGCTGTTCCAAACATATGACTGGGAATCGAAGCCTTCTCAAGAACTTTGTATGGCGTTTCATGGGAACTGTTCGATTTGGAAATGATCATGTTGCGGCAATTCTAGGCTATGGTGATCTTCATTGGGGAAATATAATCATCACCAGAGTCTCTTTTGTTGATGTCTTGGGACATAACTTGTTCTCGGTTGGGCAATTTTGTGATTCAGACTTGGAGGTCGCTTTCAGAAGTCATACATGTTTTGTAAGAGATCTTGAAGGAATTGATCTGTTGAAAGGAAATCGTACCACCAACCTTTACACCATTGATCTTTTTCAAATGTCTGCTGCTTCTCCAATTTGTCTCATGGCCCGAGCCACATCAACAAAGTCGTGGTTATGGCATCAAAGGTTATCTCATCTCAATTTCGATGCCATCACCCATCTCGCGAAAGATGATCTCGTTACCGGTCTTCCAAAGTTCAAATATACAAAAGACCATCTTTGTCCTTCATGTGAGCAAGGTAAAAGTAAGAAGAAGCCTCACAAACCCAAACCTGTTCCCAACTCAACGAATAGGTTACATCTCCTACATATGGATTTGTGTGGCCCAATGAGAATCAAAAGTATTAATGGAAAGCGGTATGTCCTTGTCATTGTGGATGACTATTCTCGCTACACATGGGTTCATTTTCTTGCTTCAAAAGATGAAACCCCTGATGTAATTATTAACTTCTTGAAGAAAACATCAGTTCTACTGCAAGCCCCTGTCATTATTGTGAGAACGGATAACGGTACAGAATTCACAAATCAGAAATTGAAAGCTTATTTTGACGAAGTTAGGATTTCTCATCAAACTACGGCTGTAAGAACTCCAGAGCAGAATGGAGTTGTGGAACGGAGGAATCGTACGTTAGTTGAAGCTGCTCGAACGATGCTTCTCTCCTCTAGTGCACCGTTATTCCTTTGGGCCGACGCTATAGCAACTGCATGTTATACTCAAAACCGCTCCATTATTCACACCCGTTTCAACAAAACACCTTATGAGATCATTAATGGAAGAAAACTGGATATTTCATTCTTACATGTCTTCGGTGCATTATGTTATCCGAAGAATGATCGTGAAGATATCGGTAAACTTGAACCTAAAGGTGATATTGGTTTTTTCATTGGTTATTCTTCAACTACTTGTGCTTACAGGGTTTATAATCGAAGGACAAGAAA
Organism: Glebionis coronaria; assembly: GCA_025667525.1. Classification (NCBI taxonomy): domain Eukaryota; kingdom Viridiplantae; phylum Streptophyta; class Magnoliopsida; order Asterales; family Asteraceae; genus Glebionis; species Glebionis coronaria. Next base: position 26,218,493 of record CM046880.1, read on the forward strand.
GGTAATGGAGACTATGAATGTTACCTTTGATGAACTCTCGGGTATGGCCTCTCAACATAGGAGTTCACATCCCGAGTTTCAAGGTCAGACTTCTGGACACGTAAGTTCAGGACTCGCGCTTCAATTTGCGCCGTCAGCAATCTCATCGTTACAACCTTCGGAACGTGACTTGGAAGTTTTATTTGGGCCTATTTATGATGAATATATGGAGGGTCCTTCGTCATTTGGTGTTCCTCAAAATGCCCCGGCTGCACCTGCTACGGTAGTTCAAGAACCTCCGACTGCATCTACACCATCGGCATCTACTTCTGCACCATCTACGTCAACCTCAACCATAGTGACTCAAAACATTCCAACCACTTCTCCGATTGCTGACGCAACTCAACAACATTCTCAGCAAATTCCTACTCATGTTCATCTTCAGAATGAAATAGTTGCTGAAAATGCAAACAATGCGATGCTCAACGAACACGAGTTTGTTAATCCATTTGCGGCTTCCACAAGTACTACTCAGCCTTCAACACCCTATGTGGATCCGTCGAGCTCGCATCAAGTTTCTCATACACTTCCACATGAACACAAATGGACTAAGAATCATCCTTTGGTTCAAGTGATTGGCAATCTCTCACGACCGGTCTCAACACGAAATCAGCTGCGTACCGATGGCGATATGTGTATCTATGCACTATCAGTCAGCACAATGGAACCAGCAAGTGTGAAAGAAGCAATGACCGATGCATCATGGATTGAGTCTATGCAAGAAGAACTCAATCAGTTCATCCGGCTTGATGTATGGGAGTTAGTACCTCGACCAGACAATATCGATCCCCTCACTCTGAAATGGTTATTCAAAAACAAGATGGATGAGGAGCAAACGGTCATTAGGAACAAAACTCGGTTAGTTGTGAGAGGTTATAAACAAAAGGAGGGAATTGACTTCGCAGAATCCTTTGCCCCGGTTGCTCGGATGGAAGCTATTAGGATTTTTTTGGCATACGCTGCACACAAATCATTCACAGTGTATCAAATGGACGTGAAGACGGCTTTCTTGCATGGGCCGTTAAAAGAAGATGTGTATGTATGTCAACATGAAGGTTTCATCAATACTGAACATCCAAGCCATGTCTACAAGTTGAAAAAGGCAATTTATGGTTTGAAACAAGCACCGAGGGCATGGTACGACGAATTATCATCATTTCTTCTACAAAATCACTTCAGCAAAGGAACCATTGATCCAACGTTGTTTATCAAGCACTACGGCAACGACATCTTGGTGGCTCAGGTTTATGTAGATGATATTATATTTGGTTCTACTAACCCAAAATATTCCATATTATTTGCCGACCTTATGAAAAGTCGATTTGAAATGTCCATGATGGGGGAAATGACGTTTTTTCTTGGTCTCCAAGTTCACCAATCCCCCCGTGGTATTTTCATAAATCAGTCCAAGTATGTGCTTGAGATTCTAATGAAATTTGGTATGGATAACTGTGATCCTATTGGTACTCTAATGGACACTAAACACAAGCTTGATTTGGATAAGAAAGGGACATTTTTAGATGCTACAAAATACCGAAGTATGATCGGGTCCCTTATGTACTTAACCTCAAGCAGACCGGACATTGTGCATGCTACTTGTTTATGTGCTCGGTACCAAGCTCAGCCAACCGAGAAGCACCTCAAGGAGGTTAAAAGGATCTTTCGTTATCTCCGGGGAACCATTAACATGGGTCTCTGGTATACGAAGGATTCTGGTTTTAATCTCACGGGTTTTTCAGATGCCGATCATGCAGGGTGTCATGATACATTCAAGAGCACTTCCGGTGGAGCACAATTCTTAGGCGAAAAGCTAGTGAGCTGGTCATCAAGGAAACAAGACTGTACGGCGTTGTCAACCGCGGAAGCAGAATATGTGTCTCTATCCGTGTGTAGTGCTCAAGTCCTTTGGATGAGAACACAACTCACGGATTATGGCTTTTACTTTAACAAAGTCCCTATTTACTGTGATTCACAATCAGCCATAGCCATATCCTGCAACCCGGTCCAACACTCCAAGACCAAGCACATAGCTGTCCGATTCCATTTCATAAAGGAGCATGTGGAAAAAGGAACGATCGAACTGTTCTTTGTCAAGACGGACTACCAACTAGCCGACATCTTCACCAAAGCTCTTCCTCAAGACAGATTTGAATTCTTGGTTCATCGACTTGGTATGCGTAGTTTCACTCCTGATGAACTTGAACGTCTTGCACATTCGCAGTAATCTTGTATATATTTATCAGAAAATCAAAATACAAAAATATAAAACCTATAAAAACAAAATACAAAATGAGAAAACCTTTCAAAAAAATACCAAAAATATTCTTCTCTGACATGTCTCTCAGCATCGATAATATGGACGTGCTTAGAAATGTTGTTCAATAACGACACGGGTACGTACATAAAGTTCGAATGAGAGTTTAAATGTTTTCAAAACATGTCTTTTCTATTTTTCTTCTCATAATGGCTTATAGTCACATGTCAGACTATAACCCGGTCGCTAAATAAAGGAAAGTCTTTGACTTATCCTCAACAACGAGAAATTCATTTTTCTCGGTCATGAGCTTATATCGAAACATTCAAAGTTTTAAGCTCATGAACACAATTTTTCTCGGACTTTTGAGCACAATTTTTCAAAGTATTTCAACACAATGTGCTCATATACTCCCCTATTTAAATACAATCTCTTTTCGAGGGGGAGTATAATGTTTTTATAAACATTTGTTCCAAAGTTTCATGACACATTATTCTCTCCATGTTTCATCACTAGTTTCACAAAAATTTCAATTTCATGCAATTTTTGAGGGGGAGAATAGTGATTAAAATGTGTTATCTTGAATAAGGTCTTTGATATAAGTGCTTTCTCTTCCTAATATGTGCAAAAATTTCTTCTTTTATGATGCACATATGTAGGGGGAGCGTTTTTGGTGATATAGAAAACTTTCAAGGTGTAAACATTGATTTCTTCAACACCTTGACTGCATTTTTCAAATGATTTTTCTGGTTACGATATCTATACCCTTCAACACATAAATTCACGATGGTATTGATGTCAAAAGGTGGTTAGGTATTCGTCCTATGATCCAACCAGAACCGGAGGGATCTTCCCAGGGACAATCCATTAGAACTTAGAAGTCCTTAGGAAAGATGGAGTAGTTGAGTGTACGGGAATAATGCCGACTAATGACTTAAGCTAGCACTGGAACAATCACAACAAGGTGCTAGTTATGACGTCTTGGTAAGCATTGAAGGGGTTGAAGAATGAAAAAGAAATGTAAGGATAAAGGGTGTAAAGAAAGAAGCCCTCCATACAACTTAGGCAGAAACCGGGTCAATACATCTATTATCAGAATCACTTTGATGATTTCTGATACTGAAGACAAAGCATCATGGACCCAGTGATGCAATGCACAACCCTTCCCAGCCTACTCAAGCTTCTCTCAAAAGAAGTTTGTTTTATTGTCACGGAGTTCAACTCATTTCTATCAACTTTCTCACTCCGAGATAGTAGATATTGAATAGGTGGCAGTCTGCTCCAGCCTCCGATCACCAAATAAACGTGCACTCATAGAGTCTAGAGCCAACGAGATTCATCAAAAAATCTCATTAGGACACTTATTCCATAGATCAATTGTTGTTCATCATTAGAACACAAGCGATGATTTACAGAGTCCTACGCTCTATCCTTGTGGTATTGCTAGAACGTTCAGAGTGATACTCTTTAGTATTCACAGTGATGAATGGAAATCCTTCCAGTGTTAACATCAAACAGCACTGCGGTAGGTCATATGTAAGATTCACTTGAATTAAACATATGTTAACTGGAAAGCAACGGTGGTTTGATTCTTAATTGATTCAAACTCGTTCCAGGTCTCGACGCAATATCTTTATGATCTTGCCAGAACATTCAGAGTAATACTTTTCAGTATTTACAGTGACGAATGGAAATCCTTCCAGTGTCATCATCAAACAGCACTGCGGTAGGTAACTTGTGCGATGCTATATGAATCAAACTTGTGTCAACTGGAAAGCAACGATGGTTTGATTCTTAATTGATTCAGACTTGTTCCAGGAAAGTGAATTGACGACCTAATCAGCAGAATGGAACTGCATGATTCACTCCTTACTTTGAATTATCTTTTGATATATTCAAGTATTGAGAACGGCTACCACAGCTGGAAATCCTGTCAAGGAAGTTCTTTGAACTTACCTGATCACAGGTACAGTATTCGTACTGTATAACGGGAAACCGGTGGAATGCAAACGGTGGCGTTATCTCAAGAGTCGCAATTCAAGGCCACATATTCAGGATTATTGAAGAAAGCTCAAGAACATCTAAAGACAAAGACTTCCGCTACTCTGATGATCAAGGGAGATTGTTAACAAGCTTTCATGTCAACTCAAAACATGAGTATGTGGGTAAAGACACAAGAACACAAGCTGGAAAAGTTACAAGATCAAGTCAAGGCAAAGATCAAAGATCCAAGATCACAAGTCATGAAAGGAACTATGAAAGAACTCTCAAGACAACGAGCTTCAAAGTCTGCAACACCAACGAAGTGAAGTCACATATTACATGACCACCCCTTAGGGGGAGATTGTTAGCCGTATTTAAAGTGATGGTCAAATAATATACCGTTGCGAAGCTCGTGAAAAATACTATTCAACGGTGTCGAGAGTTCTTAGTTATTAATGTTTATGTAACGGGAATTAGTCCCGAACACACAAATGAGGAAGGCCTCCTAAACATTTACTACTTAGTATAAAAGGCCTCCTAAGCCTCATTTGTGTGTGTGTCTTCCATTTTCATTTGTTTTAGAGAGAGAAACGTATGTGTTTCTCTCACTAGGAATTCACATCTTCTTTGTTTTTCTTTTTTCCTTCATCTAATCTAATCTTTCTTTTTTGGTTTAATCTTCATCTTCATTTATATATCATATATAGTCGTGTGAATCTGTCCAACAAAGGCAAAGAAGCAAGTGTTGCTCCAAATAATCCTGCTCAACAACAACTTTCTGAAGACAAAAGACTTCGTATTATTCTTCAACAAAGCCGACAGGAAGCCTTTGGCAGATCAGGCTCAAGGGTATTTGAAGACTTAGAAGATTTTGGTAATCCTGATGATGATACGGAATTTTTCGACGAAGAAGATACTTATGAAGATGAGTATGAAGATGCTGATACCTTTCAACTTGAAAGTCGGGAACCAAGTGAAGAACGTGAGAGCAGTACTGACACTGATACAAGTATGATGTATCGAGATGCAAATATCACCACATCTTTGCCTGAACCGACTCACATGGTACTAAATGAAGATGCTTATGCAACGTTCATACCAGACACGCAACTTCAAAGTAAGTCTACTTCAAACTCTGATGATGTTTTGAAATATCTCAATTTAGAAGGGAGGGTGTTGAGGTCACCAACACTGATCCGTCAACAAATGAACAAATGGTGGATGTTCCTATAACCACTATTACATCGACCACCTCTTCCCTACTATCAACCCCAGTCATCAGTGAGGTCCCAACCACCACCATCACACCCGCAATTGTTGAACAACCAGTATCAACCACCACCATTACCATGGAATCTACACCGTCATCCACACCTGAACAACCTGTATCAACCACCGTCCTAACCACCGTATCTACATCAACACCTATCCCAGTACAACCAGTATCATCCACGACCACCTTAACGGTTTCGGTTATACCTCCACCAACAGAACCACAAGTATCATCCACATCAAATCCTTTTCTCACAGTTAATGATCCGTTGATTCTGTCTCTTCAACAACAACTAGAGGCTCAAGCTACACAAATAGCTACGTTGAATGAAAGGTTTGCTACTCCTCCCAAGGAACCGCATCCTGATGAGCCTACTCTTCAAAAACTAACAGACAAAGTGTCAAAGCTCAAAGAACAACATAAATCATTTCGTAAAGAGAAGAAAACTCAGGATAAAGAAAATGCTGCTTTTCTCGGGTCAATTGACGAGCAGATGACCGCGATCATTCAACGCGAAATCAAGTCTTATGTTGATCAACAACTACCACATCTTGTCGGTAATGGTTTATCTACTCTTCAATTGATGACATTGCTACAGACACGTCTGCTAGATTTGGGAGCTCATAAATCGAAATACAAACGCAAAGTTCTGCAATATCTTAATAAAGCAATTGATGAAGAGAATGCTGCAGATACTACCGACTCTGAGTCTGATGATGAGAATGAGTTAGAAGAGGAAGATGACGAGGAACACGGTGAAAATGATGATGGTAATGCGGATAAGGATAAGGAAGGAGATGAGGAGGAAGAAGAGGATGAACAAGGAAAGGATAAGAATGTAGATGAAGACGAGGACGAGGACGAGGATACAAATGATGATCAGGATGACAACGACGATAATGACAAGGGTAATGAAGTCAACAAGGGTGATAAGAATGACAACACCGGTACAAATGCCGAAGAGACAAACAAGGATGACAAAGAGACGGCCACCGAGAAAGTTCTAGAGGACACTGCAAAAACGGTTGCTGACACCACAGAAAAGCCACTGGAGACAACAGTATCAGAAACTCAGCAGGTTACTTCAGGTATATCTACTGCACCAGAATTCACTACTGATTCTCACATTTAATCTGTAGAATACATGCAAGCAAAAGAACCAACAAAGACAATGCTTGAAGACGAACCTCACGATGATATACCGGTGATGCAAACTCAACCTTCAACATCATCTACAATTCAGCATGACGATGACATGGAAGTTGAAGATTTAAATGTTCTAGAACCAACATTTGTTGAATCCCTTATCATTGATGATACTGTACAAGAGCAACTTCGGCTAACAAACGCAGCACCACAACATCCATTTGACACTGCAACTGAAATGGAGATGACTCAATTCCTCAACAACCCTATCGACTTCTCGGCTTTTCTAAGGTATTCTCATGGGAAACCAACGATGACCCCGGATCTGATCAAAATGGCAGCTGCAAATGTGGACTTCTTTGACACATTAAAGATCACCCATAATGAAGCAGAATATCACCTGAATGAGCTTACTAAAGCAATGAGAGCGACAACTACAGGAATTCAGACTCCCGTATTGCGACCTCTTACACCAACGGTCATCACCGGTTCTGCCACTATCCCAATCGAGCATTTTGTCTCTCACGATCTTGAATACCTTGAAAATGGAGCAAAGAAGTATGCCACGTCACTAACAATGCTCAAGGCTGTCAACTTGGAGAATGTTCCATGGATAGAGGATAAAGTGCCTGAGTCAATATGGAGAAAGAAGCTGCTCAAATTTTATGATACCTATGCTTCACTTGGCATATCTCACTGGGACAAAAAGAAGAAGTTAGCCTATAATCACTTCCATCGTCCTAAGAGAGGTGCTTCTATTGTCTCATCTCACAGAATCAAAAGCATCCTTGGAGCAACTACTCAGACGGTTTTCGGTTATGATTACTTAAATGTAATCTTGTTCAAACGTACCGATGAGAAAGAATACCGCATTGACGAAAGTGATCTCCAGTACCTTCAACTTGAAGACATAGAAGATCTATTGTTGCTTTTGGCTCAAGAAAAAGTTGACCATCTATCACCTGATATTGTCATAGCCTTGAGTTCAAACTTTCGTCAATATGCTAGGAAAATAGTCATTCAAAACCGGGTGGAAGATTTTCAACTTGGAGTAGAAAGCTATCAGAAGAAGCTAAACCTGGAACGTCCCCATACGACTCCACTCAGTAATTTCCATAAGAACAAGAAGGTTTACATGGGGACTACCAAGCCGGAAGCAGGAATCTTTTATCCGAATCAGAATGGCGTTATGCAATATATGCGATTCTCATAACTGCACAAATTCAGTGATGGAACGCTAAAGAATGTTCAAGATGATCTGTCGGTTCTTAATTCCAACTTACCTCTTCCGGCAGTTACATACACCTGGACAACCCAGTGCAGAAAAGGGTCTTCGTACGCAATCAGGAAGATTGAGGAAGTTCTAAGGAAGCGCCGGTTGCTACGAAGTATAGACCGATTCGTCGGTGGACGACCATATGGAGCTCACCATCGGTTCACGAAACGAACCAAGTAATTTTGGTTCGTCTCATTACAGGTCAAATCCATATGTTTATTATTGTGAATATGTTATCTTTTTACTTTATCAGCTTTTGTGGCTTGTTGTAGTGTAAAAGTATGATATTTTTCAAGAATTTCTCTCGAGATTCTAAATCTTTCAAACAAATCATACTCAAGCACTACAACTTACCCTCATTAATTTGAGGGGGAGCATTAACATGTTCTATGACCAAACATCGATTTCATTTTTACCCAAAGACCGGTTAATCCATTCAATATCCCAAATATTAATGGTTAACATTTTGGATAAAGGGAGAAAATGGGATTAAGGAGACTTAAATAATACTTGGCTAAAAGATGAAAAATACTTAACGATATTCCAACTTAATATGTGTAAGGCACGTATTAAGGGGGAGCGTTTTTGATGAACAAAACACCTAAGGTACAAAACTTTTGATTTCAATATCACAAGTACCTTAAGTGATTTTCAAGGATTTTTCATGGTGGCTATTCCTTCCCAAAACACGCTTAATTCACGACGAATGTGGTGACAAAAGGATGGTAGGAATAGGTTTAGTCCAATGATTCATCAAAACCGATGGAATCTTCCCAAGGACAATTCCCTAGATAGAATTAGAAGTCCTAGGAAAGATGGAGAAAGTTTGTGAACGTAGCTGAGTACCGACTAATTACTGATGCTAGCACTAGAACAATCACAACAAGGTGCTAGTGATGATGTATTGGTAAGTACTGAAGGGGTTGAAGAATGAAAAAGAAATGTAAAGATAAAGGGTGTAAAGAAAGAAGCCCTCCTTACAACTTTAGGCAGAAACCGGGTCAATACATATGCTATTGAGATCATTTTTGTTAATGATTCTCGATATTGAAGAAAGACATCATGGACCCAGTGATACAATGCACAACCCTTCCCAGCTAACTCAAATATCTCTCAAAAGGTATTTGTTTTAATCACACGGAGATCAACACGTTATCTATTGGTTTATTCACTCGGAATAGACTGATATTGAAAAGGTGGCACTCCTCTCCAGCCATCGCTCACTAAATCAAAACGCACTATCGAGTCTAGAGCCAAGAGATCATCAAAAGTCTCATTAGGACACTTTCCATTTATTCCTTGCTTTCTCACACACTGTGAAAAGTAAGAGACTGTTATGAGTCCTACGCAGTATTCTTGTAATATTGCCAGAACATCCGAGTAATACGCAAGTACTACAATGAAGATGGAAATCCTGCTTGAGCCAACATCAAACAAGCTCATGGTAGGTTACACGTGCGGTTCTTTTAGAACCAATCTTGTGAAAAACTGGAAAGAAACAGTGGTTTAATTCTTAATTGAACTTAAACTCGTTCCAGGCTTCTACGCATTATCATATGATCTTGCCAGAACACTTAGAGTGACTCTTTATTGATCACAGTGACGAGTGGAAATCCTTCTAGTGTTAACATCAAACAGCACTTGGTAGGTAACAAGCAAGATTCAATTTGAATCAAGTTTGTGACAACTGGAAAGCAACGATGGTGAATATCTTAATTGAAATTCACTTGTTCCAGGTTTCATGAATTGACGGCTTCAATCATAAGGATTTTTAATCCAAAATGATTTACTCTTTATGTTCGCAGTCAGCTTTGGACGGTCGAATAAAGAGAACGGGTTTACCCGCGAAATCCTGTCAGGAAGTTACTTAATTGAAACTATCCGTCACGGGTACGATATCTAATATCGTCCAACGGTCTTCACCGACCGGAGGTAAAATGCTACCGAATTAGAATAAAATGTCAAAGCCATTTTATTCGTGTCGTTGCTGTGTACATGTTAAAGACGGTGGCGTTGCTGTGTACCTGTTGAAGACGGTGGCGTTGCTGTGTACCAGTCGAAGACGGTGGCGTTGCGGTGTACCTGTTGAAGACGTCCTCACATGCTTATTCCTTCAGCATCAAATACTCCTGCAAATTCAAGAAAGTATGACCTAAAAGTCTTCCGCTGCATCGACTCTGAAACTTTCAAGAATTCAACAAAGGATAAGTGTGTGGGACATGAATTCACAAAGAGGCAAACATCACAAGAAAATAAAGACTGCACGTGAAAGGCCAAAAGAACGTGTTCCAAGCAAAAGGTTGACATCATTCAACACATATTCATAAAAGAAAAGAAAAAAGAAAGAAAAGAAGACTACGAGCTCAAGACCAAGATCTAACATGCTAGATTAGGACTTTGTAAATTGGAGTGACCTCCCTTTGGGGGAGATTGTTGGAAATACATTTTACGTATATAGAAAGTCTTGGTCACTCCAATAATATAGTTATAGGCTCGTAGTAATATTAAGTGTCATTTATTACATAGCCCGACCCATGAGCATGTTCATGGGCCGGAAGCCCAAGTCCATTAAAGACTTGGGGTATTTAAACCTCTTTCCACCATGGAAAGAGGTGTTGGTTGTTTTATTCTTTCATTTCAATATATGAGTTTTCTTTCATTTCTCTCTCTAACTTTCTCTCTCTAGAAAAACATCAACCCCCTTGTTTCACAAGATTATCATTGTTCTACATAGACCATTAGATTCATTTTTCTTCTTGTTAGCTAATTTGACAAATTAGACTTTCCACTTTACTTATTTGCACCATTTCCATTTTCATGTCATTTTTACTAAATTGTTCTTTAAATTCATGTCTTAAATTTCGTGCACTTTGATTCCAAGTAAGTTAATTTCATTGTCAATCTTTATTTTCCTTTAATCAAGCTTTATTTTATCATTCTCACCCTACTTTTCTTGTTTTTGATTTGTTACCAATTCGGATTAAGCAATCTTTTGCTTAATCTCTTTGCTTATTTGATTAAAAGGTTTATCTTTTTATCAATCCTTAAGTTTTCATACGGAATAAGCTATAAGTTTGACAATCTTATTAGCTTATTTTGTGTTTAGCTTATTTGTTTTTTTTTCTAGTTTTTCTTAAAAAAGGTCTCATTATTTTAATGTCTATCTTATTAAGTTTGCTTATTTTGAGTTTTTAAAAGTCTTTAAATTCTAGCTTATTAGCTTTTACTTATACGTGTTATTTTTGAGTTTTTGGTTGTGTGCTTATTTGAGTAATAGCTTATAGATTTAGCTTATTTGCCTTTTTCCTTACTGTATTCCGATCAGCTCTGATCGGAAAAGGGTTTTGCATTCCTTTTACATTCCTTTTGCATTCCGACCAGCATTACAATTGCTTGGTCGGAAAAGGGTTTTACATTCCTTTTTCATTCCTTTTACATTCCTTTTGCATTCCTTTTACATTCCTTTTGCATTCCGTTTACATTCCCTTTGCATTCCTTTTTCATTCCTTTTACATTCCTTTTGCATTACTTTTACATTCCTTTTGCATTCCTTTTTCATTCCTTTTGCATTCCTTTTACATTCCTTTTGCATTCCTTTTACATTCCTTTTACATTCCTTTTGCATTCCTTTTTCATTCCTTTTACATTCCTTTTTCATTCCTTTTACATTCCTTTTGCATTCCAACCAGCATTCCAATTAGCTTTGTTTTTAATATTTTGTTTTAGTTTTATTTTTAAGTTTACATTATTTCAAGTTTACATTTCTATTACATTGTCAAATTAATTTTTCGTCAAGCATTAAATTTTTGTCATTTAATTATTTACTTTAAAAGTTTTTAATATTGCACAATCACTTCTTAAATTATTTTTAGTTTTAATTAACCGTCATTTACTTTATCGTTTCGCAATTTAATTATACTACAACAACCAATTTATTGTTTTCCACCAAAAGATGACTGAGTCGCACTTAAACCAATAATCAATTCGAAGAGACTGGTTCAACGAACTTTCATACTTAGTGAAAATATTAGGTATTAAATGGCGCCGCTGCCGTCTCTTTTCGTAAAGATTAACGGTTTTCTGTGAGCGACGCGTTGCTTTTTGGGATCCGTTCATTCGTGAGCGTTATTTTTCGTGTCAAAAAATTCAAAATTCCGTAAAAATTAAAAATTTTCAAAAATACAAAAACATCTAAAAATAATAAAAATCATTTCTTTTTCAAAGTATTGCACCAAAAAGATTTTCTTTTTTATAAGTGTACATATATTCTCTTTGTGTTTGGTATCTTTTTTTTCTTTTGTTTTTGCAGGTGCATGCGTACTAGATCTTCAACTTATTCAGAACCCGAGACTCGTGAAGATTTAGATATGGCTGGTGTACGCCCCAACATCAATAACAACAATGTTCCTCAACCTGACCTTCGCACAATGGAGGAGCTTTGTCAACCCACAATGTATGGACGAGGAGGACCGATTGCGCCGATGCAAATCACGGCTCCGGAGTTTTTGTTGAAGCATCATATGATCCAACAAGTGCAAACTAATCCATTTCGCGGATTGTCGGATGATGATGCCAACAAGCACCTCGAGAAATTCATTACTATTACTCAAAGCATGAAGTTGCCCGGTGTTACTATGGATGTCCTTCGCCTACAGCTCTTCCCACATACTTTATCCCACCATGCCGAAAAATGGTTTGATCGTCTCCCAAAGAATTCCATTCATACTTGGGACGACATGACTCAATGATTTTTGTCGCGTTGCTTTCCACCATCCATGGTCACGAGCCTTCGAAATCAAATCAACGGTTTCATGCTAGAACCCGATGAATCTCTCTTTGATGCTTGGGAAAGATATAATGTTTTGATCGATCGATGTCCAAACCACAACATGCTCCCCGTTACCTTAATTGACACTTTCTACAATGGTTTAACTTTTCGTGATCGTGATACTATTAATGCAGCCGCCGGTGGCACATTTATGAAAAGAAGACCCGAGGAGTGTAGAGAGCTTATTGAGAACATGACTACTCATCAAAAAAATTGGGATTCCTCCGCATCTTCAAGGAATAACCTGAGAGTCAATGTTTCTTCTACTTCAGCAATCCCTGATATGACCGAATTCACCCGCATGATGGCTGAAATGAACAAAAATATCTTGCTCATCGCTACAAACCAACAACAACAAGTTAAAGATGTAGCAATTTCTTGTGAGACCTGCGGCGGTCCTCATTCATACACCGATTGTCCTTCTACTCAAGGCAATTCAGAAAACGTGTATGCGACTTATGGTAACTATTCACCGGAAAATTACCAAGGCCGACCTCAAGGTGATCGAAATTTGCTAAGTTACCGGTCGAACAACTATCTTTCACCTGGTTTTTCTCCTCAAAACCACAACCCCAACAATTATAATAGAAGCACTCAAAACCCACCTCGAGCTTCTACTCCATATCACCCACCCGCCCCCAACCTCTACCCATCAATCATGATGTTGAAACTTTTATGAAAACCCAATGAGAGCTAGTTAACAATCTTCAAAGCCAAATCATCACCTTGAAAAGTGACATCACTAAACAAGGAAATGATATTAGAACCGAGCTTCGTCAAGATATGCAAACTTCTATCAGCACTCAGACAAATGATTTGAAGAACATGATGGCTAGTTTCTTTCAAGGTAATCAACCATCTACTTCGGGCTCACTTCCTTCAAATACTGTTACCAACCCGAGAGCGAATGTAAATGCTATTACTACCCGTAGTGGAGCAACTTTAGTAGGACCATCTATCCCTTCCCCAGTTACTCCATCTATACCTCCTCCACCACCATTTATTCCTCCTACTCCCACGCCTAGTATTCGTTCACCATTGCCATCTCCGCCTCGTCATGAAGAAGTACCCAAGAAGAACCCTTCACCAACCCCACCTTCCACCTTTAAACCTTCAACGTCTCAACCTTTACCTGCTACACCTACACCTTCCACCTATAAACCCAATATTCCTTATCCATCTCGCTTAGACAAGGCCAAACTGCAAACCAAGGACGACATTCAAGTGTCAAACTATTTGAAGAAAGTTTCAGAAATGACCATCACTTTTAGTCTTGTTGAAGCTCTAGCACAAATGCCTAAATTTGTTAAGATGTTTAAGGAATTGCTTAGCAAGAAGGAGAAGATGGCCGAGTTTGTTAATAGTCGATTGAATGAAATTTTTTCTGCCGTCCTTCTTAAAGAACTTCCGGAGAAACTTGGAGATCCCGGTCGTTTTGTGTTACCATGTACTTTTCAACAAACCGAAGAATTTACTGCCTTAGCCGATCTCGGGGCAAGTATAAATCTGATGCCTTTAAGTGTTTGGAAAAAGTAATCATTACCCGACCTTACACCAACGAAGATGACTCTTGAGCTTGCAGATCACACTCTCGCTTACCCTCTTGGTATTGCCGAAGATGTGTTTATTAAAGTGGGCACCTTCACTTTTCTGGTCTACTTTGTTGTTGTTGATTATGAAATGGACCCTCGTATTCCTTTAATACTTGGTCAGCCATTCTTGAGAACCTAAAAATCTCTAGTCGATGTTACCGAAGGTGAGTTAATCTTAAGGGTCGGGAATGATGCACAAGTGTTCAAAATGGGGAAGATCACAACCAAATCAAATGGAAGAGAATCAGCGAATATGATTAATGTGCTTGATGATTTTGTCGTCTACAACAATCCTCTGTTCGATTCTTGCTATGATAATCCACTGTTCCAAGATGATGTGGATGATTCTCTATCCAATTCTGATCCTCCACCAATTTATGATTCTCCACCGATCTTTGATGCTTATGATGACGATTCTAGTTCCAATGGAGATGATTATGATGATTTTACTTCTGAGTATCCTGACATGCCCACTTATGATGATTTTGATGAGGCTGATACTCTCTCGAGTGATTCTTCACATGATGAAGATCCTCCGCCATCCATGCTTGATCCTACTTTGGATGACTACTCATTTGAGGAAGAGTTTGCTACTTTTCTCAATACATACTTCCCTCATGAGAGTGATGCCCCTCCTTTGGACTTTGATGATTATGGTCTTTATCCTTCTACGGATTTGAAGAAACTTCTTTCAAAAGAGAAGACGCCGGAAGACACCAACATCCGCAGCACGTATGTTTTAACACCTCTCTATCCACCGTCTAAGAACGAGGTTATGCATTTTCTTAGCGGATGTTCTTCATATTCTGTTGAGCCTGAGTGTTATTTTCCCCTAAAGGAAAAGGTGTTCGACCCACGAATCGAAATTTTTTAGCCATCTCAGTATCCATCTGATGCAATAAAAGGAAAGACTTTTGGAACTACTGGAGCCATGCTATCACTTCACCCTTGCTACCACCGTGCTCAATCGCTGCTTAAGGGAACCTTGCCTACTCTTCTCTGGCTTGCCTTGTTCGCCTTAAGCTTGTGTTATTTGATGGATGAAAACCATGTATTTGATCCCGGTGGATGTTCTTCAAGCTTCTTCCTATGCTAATCAAGGTCGAGTCAGGCTCACGACTCAGTTATCAAAAATCAAGCGCTTCTTAGGAGGCAACCCAAGTATCTATCTTTTATCTATCTTTATCCTAAGTGTAGGGGAGACCCGTTAGTGTTTGCTATTTTCTCTCTTCTCATACTCAGGGATTCAAGCGTTTAACGATCCACTCTTGATGATTTTTGACGACCCGTGATTTCGTGTTCCCGTCTTCCTGGTTCTATCCTAAACTCTTTTCGATTCACCATTTTATATTTTCCAATATTAAAATAGGAATCTCATTAGTTTTCTTTTTCTTAGAAAGATTTAAACAACGTGCACAATGTCCTAAGTGTAAGGGAGTTTAATCCCACATGCTTAAACATTGAGGACAATGTTTATATCAAGTGTAGGGGGGACTTCTATCGAAGTTAAGTGTCCTTTTCCATGAATTTGACCTCATTTTAACCGAAAATTCGATTTTTCGACATTTTTAAACTTTTTTTAATCTATTTTGGCCTAGTTGTAGTTTCCTTTATTTTTTTTGTTATTTTCTCTTATTAAAAAATGGTTTTAGCGAGTTTAGATATCTTTGATATATTAGGCCTGTCGTGTATATTTTGACTCAACCAGAGTTTACTTATCCAAGTTTACTCTAGCTAGTATCCTTAACCATGTAGACCTTAATTGGTTTATTAGGCTAAGTATCCACGAGTCTCATTCCTTGATATTTTAAATTGTGGAGAACGAGAAATGATAGAGTTAGTTATAAGTTTGGTATTCTTTCATTAACTTATGTGAGTTAATTATGACCTTTTTCTCCCATCGCTTGTAAATAAATAATTGCAATAAGTAAGATCATACGGTCTGAAAAATTACTTAGCTTCTAGCCCAAGATCGTTTAAAAGTTGTTCGGTATTAATTAGAGTTCATAGCCAAGGCATAACTTATTGAAATGGGATGCGAAGATTGGCGAGTCCAAAAAGGCCCTAACAAGGCATGAGGATTCCATTTTGTTGCTAAAGATCCAAGATGATGTGAAAAGCATTATTCCAAAATCAATATGAAGGATCAAGACACACGACGAAAAGCAGTTACTCCCATAAATATCATGGAGAAATCTATCCGAAAAGACCCTAACAAGGTATGAGGATAAATAGATCTAAGTCCGAAAAGGAGGCCAATCGTTGTATATACAAATCCCAAATAAGGATTGAAGAAATAATGAAGAAGTCGTGGTCAACATTTGAAGAAATATCTCAACTACCCCAAGTGAAGATATACACTATATACGAAGAGAAGACCTGTTAGAAATACGTTTTAACGTATATTAGAAGTATCGGTCACTCCACAATATGATTTATGTTGTAATAGCTCGTAGTTAGTATTTAGTTATTATTTGCTTATTAACTTAAGTAAGAACCGGTCCATGGGCTTGTCATGGACCGGCCCAAGTCCACTTATGACTTGGAGTATAAATACCCCTTTCCACTAAGGAAAGGGGTTGGTTGTTATCATTTCTTAATTTCCACTTAATAAAATTCACATAGTTTCTCTCACTTTCTCTCTCTAACTTTCTCTCTCTAGAAGTTAACAAACCCCTTCATAGATTCATTGATTATCAATATTCTACATTTGGTATCAAGAGCTATGGGGTGATTTAAGGTGGTGATTTGTGTGGTTTTTTAGTTTTTGATTGTATTAGTGTTCTTTTAGAAAAATCATCTTGATTCTTGGTGTTTTTGATGTTTTTGTGATTGGGATTAGTGGATAAGTATTAGTTGTTACTTATTTTAGTCGAAAGCACAAAACTTTTTGGGTTATTTGGTCAAAATCTGGGCTTAATCTTCATTTTTTGGGGTTCGACTGTTCATCGGAACACTTACTGTTTATTCAGCAAAAGTTCCGGATCAAGGAGTTCCGGATCAAGAAGTTCCGGATCAAGGAGTTCCGGATCAAGAAGTTCCGAGTCAAGGAGTTCCGAATCAAGAAACTTCCGGATCAAGAAGTTCCGAGTCAAGGAGTTCCGAATCAAGAAACTTCCGAACCAAGAAGTTCCGAGTCAAGGAGTTCCGAATCAAGAAACTTCCGAACCAAGAAGTTCCGGATCAGAAACTTCCGAACCAAGAACTTCCGAGTCAAGAAGTTCCGGATCAATCCAAAGTTCCGAACCAAGAACTTCCGAGTCAAAAAGTTCCGGATCAAGCCAAAGTTCCGAACCAAGAACTTCCGAGTCAAGAAGTTCCGGATCAACCCAAAAGTTCCGAATCAAGGTAATCTTCCGAATCAACACAAAGTTCCGAATCAAGGTAATCTTCCGAATCAAACTTCCGAATCAACAAAAAGTTCCGAATCAAGGGTGATTTTGCTTGTTTTTTCGACGATTTTTTAGAGGATTTAATCTTGGTTTCATACAACAAAAACACAACACAATTCACAAGCTTTACTTCACTGCTCGATCAACCGATAATCTCTGTTTCTTTGAAGAAAAACAAAATGAATCCAAATTCAGTAATGCCTCAGATGACATCTCTTACGGATATATCAATCATAACGGGAACTGATAGCCGTCCACCGATGCTCATTAAGGAGGTGTTTGAGGCATGGCAAGGTCGAATGATGCAATATCTAAAGGGGAAACCGACATACGGAAGGCTTATGGTCAAATCGATTTTGAATGGTCCACTCGACTATGGTACCATTACGGTTGACAACGTGACTAGACCACGAGAATTTGAAGAACTCACTCCAGCACAACAACTCGTTGCAGATGCAGATGAAAAAGCTCTTCAAACAATTCTCCAAGCACTTCCCCATGACATCTATAGGATGGTGAGTCAGTATACGGTGGCAAAGGATCTATGGGAACGTCTTAAGGTGTTGCTACAAGGCACGTCTCTCACCAAACAAGAAAGGGAGTGTCAGCTGTATGATTTGTTTGATAGATTCACCTACAACCCAGGGGAAACGCTCCACGATTATTACTTCAGATTCACCACACTTATGAATGATCTGAATGTATACAATCTTGTGATTGCACCATTCCAGGTTAACACCAAATTCTTGAATACTCTACCTCAAGCTGAATGGGGTGAGTACATTACTGATGTGAAGTTAACCCGGGATTTGCATAAGTGCAACTTAGATCAAATCTATGCCTTCCTTCAGCAGCATGAGAAGCATGTGATTATGCACCGTTCTCCTCGTGGTATGCACCCAGATTCTTTAGCATTGATGGCGAATCAACCAAGCTTGTCTCACAACAACACACCCTATATCTTGGGACATCAAGCTTATCATCAATCACCTTACATGACACCAGCCTTTCCCCAATACTCGATTCTACCACAACCACCCACCTCACATCAGCAACAATATCGGTTCAATGCACCATCACCACAGTATGCTTCACAACCTCATCCAGCAAATGTTGCACATTATGCTCAGCCATCATATTCTTCTTATCAAGAGAATGCAGCATATCCAACAAGCTACCTGAATCAAATGAGTCTTCCTTATACTGATTATGCAGCTCATCCAGATCAAGCACTATATTGTGATGATGAGGAAGTCCCAGTTCCTGTATTCCAACAAGGAGCTGACCCAGTTGAAGTGCTAACTACTATGTCTGCTTACCTCACAAGAACTTTAAGCAAACGAGGATTCAGAGGATCAGCTCCTACCAACAATCAGTTGAGGAATTCATCCAATTCTCGCCAACAAGCTACAATTGAGAATGGCAGAGTAATGGTTCAGCCAATTCAGCCATATCAGGGGAGAACTTCCACATCAACCAATGTTCGCACCGCCAATCCTGCTCCTGCTCCAATGGTCAACAACCCTCCACGGGCTAATACAGGCAAGTTGAGAATGATTACATGCTACAACTGCAAGGAAGAGGGTCATATGTCCAGGGATTGTAAGAAACCCAAGAGGAGAAGGGATGGACAGTGGTTTGCAGAAAAGATCTATCTGGTAAATGCTCAGGCGCAAGGAAGGGAACTTGATGAAGAGGAGCTTGCATTTCTTGCTGACCCAGGGATTGCTGAACAAGACGTTGTCACTACGCAAAATGCAGCTTACCAAGCCGATGATCTTGATGCGTATGATTCCGATTGTGATGACTTTCAGACTGCAAAGGCTGCTTTCATGGCAACTTTCTCCAGCTTAGGGCCAGATAAGAAATCTGAGGTACCTATTAATAACACGGATAATGCCACTGATGCTAGTATTCAACCACATCAAGTTGGGCAAGAGAGTGCTAATTCGAATGAATCTTCGGTGGTGAGTCTTTCAAACGAGGAGACAAACAATGATAGCAATATCAATGTGAGTCCCCAGACTTTGAGTGAATCACAACCGGGAACCAGTTCGCATATGCCTACTCCTGCTCAACAAGATTTGGTCATGGTTCCTGCTACACTACTTAGCCAAATGAATGCTGCACTCTTAGAAACCTTAGCTAAGAATAAGAATTTGTCTGAAGAGCTTGCCTTAAGCAATGAGAAAGTACAAACTTTGGAATTAGTGCCTTCGTCTAGTGTTCTCACAAATCTCGAATATGATCACTTTAGAAACAAACAAATGGGTCACTTGCAAGAAATCGAGAACTTAAGAGCAAATCTGTCTAGTGAACTTAGAGAAAAGGAGTTAGTGGTCACTAATTTTCAGAAACTTCAAACTGATTTTGAAATACTCGAATCTAAGAAGACTGAAATGGAGATTAATGCTACTAATAAGATTAGAAGTCTAGACTACTTGCTATTAAGACAATACGCTGCTTCACAACTAGTTCACTTATTTGATGCTTCGTTTAAAGAGTTTAACTTATCACGTCTAAAAGGCCTTCCCCCTAATCCACGATATGCAAAACAAGCTTTAAGACATAGTCCTAGACTTTATAATGCAACTCAATTAGGATTGGCTTTAGACCCGATTGTTTTTCCCAATGATAGAACAAGTAAGGCTCTAGTTGATGAGGATCGGTCATACAATTCTGCAAAATATCCCGAATGTGATTATTTTAAAATGAATAAGGAGCTTGCTAAAACTGATTTTAGAGTTCGCTTCCATATGGATAAAGATCTCATCACAGCACCGACCTACATGTTAGAGGAAGAACGCCCTAGTACATTTCCTACACTTGTCAACATGGAAGATCCTAAGGAAATTCCAAAGAATCTTCCACCGGTTAGCACTGTATGGTTAAACTTGAAAGAGATTAACCGATACTTTACTACCTTTGACAAGGTCATTTTGGAATGTACGACTTCAAATGGCTTAAACGCCGGAGAATGGGCTTTCGAACACATGAACGAGGTGTTTAAAACTAAGATCAATCCGTTTGTCGAAAGTCTAAAAGGAAGTTTTGCATCTCTTAAGGAAAATCTTCAGTTTGAAATTGGGGAAGTTCAAAAAGTGTTTTATGAAATGGACACCGCTTACGAACTGCAACTAATTGAAAAGGAAAAGATTTTAACCGAATATGACCGATTCTTGTCCGAAGTAATCTCGTGTGATGTGCTTACTATTGTAAATGTTAAATATTCGAATGAGCTTACATCCGCTATGATAAATTGTGATGCTGTGAATATTTGTGAGGATATTTGTGATGATGTTTGTGATATTTCTGTAAATGTTGCTGAAACTGTAAATGAGGTAGATAATCATTCTTGTCACGAATCTAACGCTGAGTTTTTAAAGCTACAAGATTCTTATAATTTACTTTCTCAACGCTTTAATCAACTAGAACAACATTGTATATCTTTAGAACTAAAACAACAAGCTCAAAATGAAAATCTTTTGATATCAAATGTTTGTGAAAACGGTGTTGAGACAAGTGACAAGATGATTGCAATTGTTAAGACATTAGAGGAAGAAATCATGAGATTGAAGAGAGAGATATCATCAAAGGAAACATTAAGAATGGAACTAGAGGCAGCAGAGTCTAAAAACCAAGTCTTAGAAATTAGACTATCAACTGTTCTAGGGGAGATGGATCGGACAAGGCAGGGACTATCCGCTCTTTATGGTTCACTAGAAGATCGATTCGCTTTTAATGCGACACAGCAACAATATTATATTGAACAACTGAACCAAAAGTGCGAAGAAATCTCTGACTTGAACATCCTGCTCATAGACAAAAATATGGTTTTGGCTGAGTTAAAGGAGACACTTCTTCTCACCCGACAAGAAGTAGTTGATAACTTAGCTACCGACTCTGCACCGTCCACTAGTGCTCCAACAACCAAGAAAGTAGTGCTTTATAAGAATCCGCTTCATAAGAGAAACCCGGCTGTATACGATGATTATATGAGGAATGCCATTAAGCATGTCGATCTTCTTAGGGATATTTTAGACGATCTTTATGCCTTAGATCCCTCAAGTAGCGACTATTATTTGGCTCATGAATATGTTAAGCGAGTTCAATATTGCTTGGCTTATTTACAATACATAGGTACACCAGGTTCAGCACTACTTAACAATAGGCCCATTGCTGTCACTCCATTTAATAAGACTCCAGGAGCGAAACCGTCATTGGCACAATCAAGTAAGACACCTTTAAAATCTGCTGCTAATGTTCCCAATTTGCCTTCTACAGGATTAAAAGAGACTACTAAGGCTAAAGGATCGCCACTCAAGAAAGCTAAGATCAAGCCCGCCACTAGTAGTGCCACAAAGAAGAAAGTAGAAGTCCACAATAGGAATGCTAGTTCAGTTTTAAATAAAACGAATCATGTTAAGACTAAAAGCTCTGCGCCTGTGCAGCAGCCTAAACCATTCGTGAATTCTGATTTAAATTGCTGGAATTGTAATGAATGTATGTTTTCACAGCGTCATGATTTGTGTCTGATTGATCACGTTAATGAAATGAATGCAATTAAGAATGGTCTTGAATGGAAGCCAACGGGTAGAACTCGTGCCCAAGTTGGCTGGCAATGGCGTCCCACTGGTAGGACCTTTACTCTCGATGGTAAAATGTGCCCTTTAACTAGGAATGCATCCATTGAGGTTAGGTCTGAGCGTCCTTTAGTTAGGAACACTCGCACTCAAGTAAGGAAACAGCGCCCTTTAATTAGGTCAGCCCCCACTGTAGTGCCTATCAGTGTAGAAATACCTCAGGATTTGAGCCAATTAGAATCTACACCACTAATTAAGAAGAAAAAGGCTAGGAAATCTAAGAAACCTAGAGTTAGCAAATCTAAGATTATTAAATCTGTACCTGCTAATAACAAGGAACACTCAGATTCCGATACCTCTACATTGTCTTTGTGTGGTGATATTTTCAGGTGGTCCAAATCATCCTGTGGTATTTGGACTCCGGTTGTTCAAAACATATGACCGGAAATCGCTCGATGCTCCGAAATTTCGTCAGCAAGTTTCTTGGTACGGTTAAATTTGGGAATGATCATATAGCAAAGATTATGGGATATGGTGAATATCAGATTGGAAACGTGACGATTTCTAGGGTATACTATGTTGAAGGTCTTGGTCATAACTTATTCTCAGTAGGACAGTTTTGTGATTCCAACCTTGAGGTTGCTTTTCGACAACATACTTGTTTCATCCGCAATTTGGAAGGAAAAGACTTGTTGAAGGGATCTCGTGGTGCAAATCTTTACACTTTGTCCTTACAAGACATGATGGCCGCTTCTCCAGTATGTCTTCTCTCTAAAGCTTCTAAGACCAAGTCATGGTTATGGCATCGCAGATTATCTCATCTTAATTTTGATGCTATTAATCATCTGGCTAAAAACGAGTTAGTTCGTGGTCTTCCCAAGCTTAAATTTCACAAGGATCATTTATGTTCCGCGTGCTCAAGAGGGAAAAGCACCAAGAAATCTTACAAACCCAAAGCTGAAGACACTAATCAAGAAAAACTTCATCTTTTGCATATGGATCTTTGTGGACCGATGAGAACTGAAAGTGTGAGCGGTAAGAAATTCATTCTCGTCATTGTGGATGATTTCTCAAGGTTTACATGGGTTAGATTTCTACGTACAAAGGATGAAGCTCCGAAAGCTATCATCACTTTTCTGAAGTTCATTCAGGTACGTTTGAATACCACTGTCCGCCGTATTCGTACAGACAATGGTACAGAGTTCGTCAACCAGACTCTTCGTGATTATTATGAAGGAGTTGGTATATCACATGAAACATCCGCTGCACGCACTCCACAACAAAACGGTGTCGTTGAAAGACGAAATCGCACACTTATGGAAGCTGCTAGGACCATGCTTATTTATGCGAACGCTCCATTGTTCTTGTGGGCAGAGGCTATTTCTACTGCATGTTTCACCCAAAACCGTTCAATCATTCGGAAACGCCATGGAAAAACACCTTATGAGCTTCTACATGACCGCAAACCCGATGTTTCATTTTTCCATGTGTTTGGTGCTCTGTGTTATCCAAACATCAATAGTGAGAACTTGGGTAAGCTTCAACCAAAAGCCGACATAGGTATTTTTATTGGTTACTCACCGTCCAAAAGAGCATACCGAATCTATAACCGTCGTCTTGGCAAGATTGTAGAAACTATGGACGCTGATTTCGACGAGCTGACAGCGATGGCTTCTGAGCAACACAGCTCTGAACCCGCGCTTCATGAGATGGGACCCGGTGCAATAAGTTCCGGATTAGTTCCCAACAATCCTACTTCTACATCATTTTTACCACCATCTAGGCCCGAGTGGGATAAACTGTTTCAACCGTTGTTTGATGAATTCTTCGATCCCCCGACTGATGAAGTTCTAGCACCTGCAGTAATTGCTCCAATACCTGAAGTGGTTGCTCAAGTTAATGAACCTTTATCTAATGCATCTACAATTCACAATGAACCGGATGCACCTTCACCAAGTGATTCTCAAACTTCACCTGAATCATCACCCCTACTTGTGCCTAATGATGTGGAAGAGGATTCTACTGATCACGACCTGGAATATGCTCACTTGCAAGAGCTTCCTTTCTTTGGTGTAGCGATACCTGAAAACCCTTCAGCCGCATCTACCTCAGAAGAAGCTCCATCTATTGTTCACTCCAGACCACCTAGGATTGAAAAACATAGCACTAAATGGACAAAAGATCACCCAATTAGGAATGTTATTGGAGATCTAGATCGACCAGTCTCTACTCGCCATCAATTACAAGAGAATGCACTTTATTGCTACTTTGATGCATTTCTCTCTGAAGTTGAACCCAAAAATTGGCAGCAGGCTATGACCCAATCATCTTGGATTGAAGCTATGCAGGAGGAACTCAATGAATTCAAACGACTTGAAGTATGGGAATTGGTTCCTCGCCCTGACAAGGTTAACATCCTTACTTTGTTATGGGTTTATAAGGTTAAACTTGATGAGATGGGTTCGGTATTAAAGAATAAAGCAAGATTGGTCGCTAGAGGATATAAACAAGCCTTGGGTATAGACTTTGAGGAATCTTTTGCTCCTGTGGCTAGATTGGAGGCGATTAGACTATTCCTTGCGTTTGCTGCTCATATGAACATGATCGTCTATCAAATGGATGTGAAGACGGCATTCTTGAACGGTGAACTAAGGGAAGAGGTTTATGTTAGTCAACCGGATGGGTTCGTCAGTACGGAGTCTCCTAATCACGTGTACAAGCTTAAGAAGGCTCTCTATGGGTTGAAACAAGCTCCACGCGCGTGGTATGATCTCCTGTCAACATATCTCATGACGGAAGGCTTCTCAAAAGGCAAAGTGGACCCCACTCTATTCACTCTCAAAGACGGCAACGACATGCTTCTGGTACAAATTTATGTTGATGATATAATTTTTGCTGCCACTAACATAGAATTGTCTAAACAATTTGAGAAGATAATGTCCACACGCTTTCAGATGTCGATGATGGGAAAAATATCATTTTTCTTAGGATTACAGATTTCTCAGAATCCCAGAGGCATCTTTATAAATCAATCCAAATATGCTCTAGAATCACTTAAGAAATATAATTTTGAGAATTGTGACCCCGTAGACACTCCAATGGTTGAGAAAACCAAGTTAGATGAAGATAGGGATGGGATTATTGTCGATCCGAAACTTTACCGTGGAATGATCGGCACCCTTCTCTATCTGACTGCTAGCAGGCCTGATTTGCAATTTGCTGTATGCATGTGTGCCCGGTATCAGGCTCGGCCTACCGAAAAGCACTTACATGTAGTTAAAAGGATCTTTCGGTATCTAAAAGGAACACTTCATCGTGGTCTATGGTATCCGAAAGATTCCTCGATTGCTTTAATATCATACGCAGATGCCGATCATGCTGGATGTCAAGATACGAGGCGTAGCACTTCTGGATCTGTGCAACTCCTTGGAGATAGATTGATCAGTTGGTCTTCAAAAAGGCAGAAAAGCGCTGCAATATCAAGCACGGAGGCTGAATACATCGCCATGTCCGGTTGTTGTGCTCAAGTCCTTTGGATGAGATCACAATTAACTGACTACGGTCTTGGATTTAACAAAATCCCGATGTATTGTGACAACAAGAGCGCCATTGCCCTTTGCTGCAACTATGTTCAACACTCCCGGGCCAAGCACATAGACATTCGCTACCATTTCATCAAGGAGCAGGTGGAGAACGGAGTGATCGAGCTGTATTTTGTCACTACTGAGTACCAGCTGGCGGATATGTTCACCAAAGCCTTAGATCGAGGACGAATCGAGTTTTTGATCGACAAGCTTGGCATGAAATCATTCACTCCAGCGACACTCAAAGAGTTGGCAGAAGAATCAGCTGAATAGTCGTGGTAAACTATTCAGAGTATCCTTTGGTTATGATCATGTATTATATCGTAAATATATAAACCACAAAAAGAAAATACAAAAATATAAAACCAACAAAAACCATAAAAAATATAAAACCTAGAAAAACCATAAAAAGTATAAAATCAAGAAAAACCAAAAATATTTTTTGTTTTAAATCGGGCATGTCTTTTAGTACGGTAATATTTACGGCCTTAGAAATGTCGATTAATATTGACACGGTGCCATAAATAGAGTCCGTATAAAAGTTGTACATTTTTTAAAACATGCCCATTATGGCTTGTAGTTATTTCTGACTGCAACCCGGTTTTCATATTAAAGTCACGTATTTCCTTGGAAAACGTTGGCTCAGAACGGGAATTAATTTTCTCGGGCGTGATTTACAAGCCAAATCATGCAAAGGGATCAAGGTTACTTTATACCTTGGTCTGACACGAATTTGTGTACGTCTCAGTGCATTAATTTGTCTAAATAAGAGAAATCTTATTAAAACCACGAATCAAAATTTTTCAAGAGATAAATTGGAAATGCTTTCATCACTATTTGACTCTTTAAACAATGACTACAGCTCTTTAAATAGAAAACGGGTCATTGTTTAAGGGGGAGAAAATAGTAAAATCATCTTCGTCATTAAAATGGATTTTCCAAAGTGATTGTGAAAATTAAGGGCTTCATGGTAATTGAGTGGTTTTGCTTTAGAAAACGACTTGTGTTCGTTCTAAGTGATAGGCATGGCTTTTAGATTTTGAGGATATGCTAATAGATGCGTTTGCTAAAGTTGTGTGTACGTTTAAACAAGGTTTAAGTGAATTGGAAAAATTAGAAACAAAAAGGAAAAGTTAAGAAAATGTAGGGACTAAAAGTGTGTTTTATTGAAACTTGGTAAAATTGTTTTTGACCTAAGTCAAATATCACACCCCCCCCGCCCCCAAAAGTTTTCTAATCACTGTTTACTTGAGCTTTTGCCGCCATTGTTGCATAAACACACACATACGATCTAAATCTCCTGCTTAATTCATCTAGATACTGTTCATCTGCTAAATTAAGGTATATTCATCATCATGTTAACTTCCTATCCACAGTTCTTATCATATTATTCTGTTAAACATGCTCAAATTAATCAGTTTAATCCATTTAGGGTGTATGATTAAATTTAGGCTTAATTGATTAGGATTTGTGGTGGGTTTTGCTCGGATTTGTAAGATATGATGTTTAAAATGCCTTAGTTTGCCTTAGAAACTCACAAACGCGTTAGATTAAACATCTGAGATTCGTTTGAAAAGTTCCGAATGAACACTGGATACAAACTTCCGAATGAAGGATTTCTTCTGAAAAACTTCCGAATGAGGAAGTTCCGAATGAAGGACTTCCGAATGAGGAAGTTCCGAATGAAGAACTTCCGAATGAAGGAAGTTCCGAATGAAGAACTTCCGAATGAAGGAAGTTCCGAATGAAGAACTTCCGAATGAAGGAAGTTCCGAATGAAGAACTTCCGAATGAAGGAAGTTCCGAATGAAGGAATGTTCCGAATGAAGGAAGTTCCGAATGAAGAACTTCCGAATGAAGGAAGTTCCGAATGAAGAACTTCCGGATGAAGGAAGTTCCGAATGAAGAACTTCCGGATGAAGGAAGTTCCGAATGAAGAACTTCCGGATGAAGGAAGTTCCGAATGAAGAACTTCCGGATGAAGGAAGTTCCGAACGAAGAACTTCCGGATGAAGGAAGTTCCGAATGAAGAACTTCCGGATGAAGAAGTTCCGAATGAGCAGAAGTTCCGAATGAGGAAGTTCCGGATGAATATGTTCCGAATAAGGAAAAGTTCCGGATGAGTTGTTTGATTGTTATTGTTTGCATGCTATCTATGTACTTGTTGTTTTATCTTATGAAATGTGTTATGCTTAGAAGTAGAATGATATATATCTATCTGTTTTTGTGCATCAACCTTTCATGTCTTATCTTAAACAGATAAAATGACTAATCCAACAGTACAAGCTATCCAAGAATCTAGGGAAGCCGATATTGCTAAAGCCCGAACACTTAAGTTTATACCCAACAACTATAGGCTAAAGCAAGTTTCTAAATCCACTCACCATGGTTTTAAGCTCCGGGAACGTAGATTGATGAGGAGCTTGGAAAGATTCGTGGGTGGAAGACCGTATTTAGTGCACCACAAGCTACTGCAACGATCCATATGATGGGTCGTACATCTCAGGTCACTTTATATTGGTTTTCAATTGTGAATATGTAAATTTGTGAATAATGTGCTTGCATGGCTTGGTGTAGTGTTAAGGTATGATAATTTTTCAAGAATTTCTCACGAGATTCTAAATCTTTCAAAATATGTCATACCAAAGCACTACAACTATCCCTTATTAACTTAAGGGGGAGCAATAACTTGTTCTATGGCCAAATATTGATTTCATTTTTACCCAAAGACCGGTTAATCCATTCAATATCCCAAATATTAATGGTTAACATTTTGGATAAGGGGAGAAAATGGGATTAAGGAGACGTAAGTGTTACTTGGCTAAAATGAAAAAGACTTAATGATAATCCAACTTAATATGTGATAAGCACGTGTTAAGGGGGAGCGTTTTTGATGATCAAAACACCTAAGGTACAAAACTTTTGATTTCAATATCACAAGTACCTTAGGTGATTTTCAATGATGTTTTCATGGTGGCAATTCCTTCCCAAAACACGCTTAATTCACGACGGATGTGGTGACAAAAGGGTGGTAGGAATAAGTTAAGTCCAATGATTCATCAGAGCCGATGGAATCTTCCCAAGGACAATTCCCTAGTTAGAATTAGAAGTCCTAGGAAAGATGGAGAAAGAATGTGAACGTAGCTGAATGCCGACCAAGTACTTAAGCTAGCACTGGAACAATCACAACAAGGTGCTAGTGATGACGTATTGGTAAGCATTGAAGGGGTTGAAGAATGAAAAAGAAATGTAAAGATAAAGGGTGTAAAGAAAGAAGCCCTCCTTACAACTTTAGGCAGAAACCGGGTCAATACATATGCTATTGAGGTCATTTTTGTTAATGATTCTCGGTATTGAAGAAAGACATCATGGACCCAGTGATGCAATGCACAACCCTTCCCCAGCTAACTCAAATATCTCTCAAAAGGTATTTGTTTTAATCACACGGAGATCAACACGTTATCTATTGGTTTATTCACTCCGAATAAACTGGTATTGAAAAGGTGGCACTCCTCTCCAGCCATCGCTCACTAAATCAAAACGCACAATCGAGTCTAGAGCCAAGAGATCATCAAAAGTCTCATTAGGACACTTTCCATTTATTCCTTGCTTTCTCACACACTGTGAAAAGTAAGAGATTTTCATGAGTCCTACGCAATATTCTTGTAATATTGCCAGAACATCCGAGTAATACGTAAGTATTACAATGAAGATGGAAATCCTGCTTGAGCCAACATCAAACAAGCTCATGGTAGGTTACACGTGCGGTTCATTTAGAACCAATCTTGTGAAAAACTGGAAGGTAACGGTGGTTTAATTCTTAATTGAACTTAAACTCGTTCCAGGCCTCTTCGCATTATCATATGATCTTGCCAGAACACTCAGAGTGACTCTTTATTGACCACAGTGACGAGTGGAAATCCTTCTAGTGTCAACATCAAACAGCACTTGGTAGGTAACGTGCAAGATTCTTTATGAATCGAGCTCGTGACAACTGGAAAGCAACGATGGTGAAAATCTTAATTGAAATTCACTTGTTCCAGGTTTCATGAATTGACGGCTTTTAATCACAAGGATAATTTATCCAAGTGATTCACTCTTTATGTTCGCAGTCAGCTTTGGACGGTCGAGTAAAGAGAACGGGTTTACCCGCGAAATCCTGTCAGGAAGTTACTTAATTGAAACTATCCGTCACGGGTACGATATCTAATATCGTCCAACGGTCTTCACCGACCGGAGGTAAAATGCTACCGAATTAGAATAAAATGTTCAAAGCCATTTTATTCGTGTCATTGCTGTGTACCTGCTAAAGACGGTGGCGTTGCTGTGTACCTGTTGAAGACGGTGGCGTTGCTGAGTACCAGTAAAGACGGTGGTGTTGCGGTGTACCTGAAAAAGTCGTTCCCACATGCTTATGTCTTTTGCAACAAAAATTCAAGAAAGTACAAGATGAAGTCTTCCGCTGTACCAAACTCTGAAGCTTTCGAGAATTCAACAAAAAGACATAAGTGTGTGGAACATGAAGTCACGAGGAGGCAAAGTTCACAAGAAAGGCAAAGATCGCACGTGAAAGGCCAAAGAACAATGCTCTCAAGTCAAAGCCAAAAAGATCAAATCAACATATTCACAACAAAAGAAAGAAAAGAAGAAAAGACTACGAGCTAAAGAACGAAGACTTAGTATAGTATGCTAGGTTTAGAACTTTGTAACGTGGAGTGACCTCCCTTAGGGGGAGATTGTTAGAAATACGTTTTAACGTATATTAGAAGTATCGGTCACTCCACAATATGATTTATGTTGTAATAGCTCGTAGTTAGTATTTAGTTATTATTTGCTTATTAACTTAAGTAAGAACCGGTCCATGGGCTTGTCATGGACCGGCCCAAGTCCACTTATGACTTGGAGTATAAATACCCCTTTCCACTAAGGAAAGGGGTTGGTTGTTATCATTTCTTAATTTCCACTTAATAAAATTCACATAGTTTCTCTCACTTTCTCTCTCTAACTTTCTCTCTCTAGAAGTTAACAAACCCCTTCATAGATTCATTGATTATCAATATTCTACAAGACCATAATTTCAAGATCGTCTTCTCAAGATTTGAAGTATGAAGTAAATGCCAAATATCGGTCCGAGAAAGGTCTCAAATCGTGAAGCGAGTTATGCCAAGATATGAACTTTATGAGGTTTCGAGAAGCAGTTTTAAAAGATTTTGTCCTTTAGCTAACTATGGATTAGATCGTCCTACTTTATTTTTAGCCTTAATAAACTATTGAAATAAGTCAACAATGCATCCTCGTGATCATTCAAGACATCAATAAAATATAAGAGTTACCCATAGGAATAAGGGAGTCTAAGTGATTAATTGAACCGCATGAGTAAGTGTTAGTTGTGCTAACTTGTACTAACAATGATCTCGTTTTTAAGCTTGGCATGGGGAACGTGAAACTTGAGGGTGATAAACATTCATGAGAACCAAAGCCCTAATGTAGGTCTTAGATTTCTTTACAAGTTTCTTCCTTCTAGCATTATGTTATTTTCTATCTTTTAAATTTTCCTTAGTTTCTATTGTTTAATAAAGGCCAAGGTAGGTTGATTGTGATGGAGAATGTAAATCTTGCTTTGTCACTAAGCATTTGAGGTCATTGCAATGGTCAAGTGTAGGGGATTTGATAGGTCTGAAAACACCCATCCTTTTACCACTTAATTATAATGAAAACAAGACCATAACGCGTATTTTATGTCATAAATGTCGGAATTATGTGTGGTTTGTGTTTTTGTTGTGTTTTAGGACCAAAAGATGAAAAAGGAAGAAAACACGGGCTTTCACGGGCTTTTATCAAAGAAAAAGACAAAAGACGAAGTCAAGAAATCAAGAGTGCAAAAAGAACGGAAGTCCGAGGCTTGTTCTGAAGATTTATCGAAGAAAAAGTCTAAAGACGGAAGTTTAATAAAGCCGAAGAACTCAAGTCTAATTTATGAAGAAAATATAAGACGAGTTCAAGTCATTCATCAACAAATCCCGAGACAAAGTCTAAAAAATAATAAAAGTCGAAGAGTTAGAAGACTAAGGACTAAAAGAGAAAGAAAGAAAGAGAGAGGAAGCTTCCACTCTACTCCTCCTCTCCTATAAATAGACCATTAGATTCATTTTTCTTCTTGTTAGCTAATTTGACAAATTAGACTTTCCACGTTTACTTATTTGCACCATTTCCATTTTCATGTCATTTTTACTAAATTGTTCTTTAAATTCATGTCTTAAATTTCGTGCACTTTGATTCCAAGTAAGTTAATTTCATTGTTAATCTTTATTTTCCTTTAATCAAGCTTTATTTTATCATTCTCATCCTACTTTTCTTGTTTTTGATTTGTTACCAATTCGAATTAAGCAATCTTTTGCTTAATCTCTTTGGTTATTTGATTAAAAAGTTTATCTTTTTATCAATCCTTAAGTTTTCATACGGAATAAGCTATAAGTTTGACAATCTTATTAGCTTATTTTGTGTTTAGCTTATTTGTTTTTTTTCTAGTTTTTCTTAAAAAAGGTCTCATCATTTTAATGTTTATCTTAATAAGTTTGCTTATTTTGAGTTTTTAAAAGTCTTTAAATTCTAGCTTATTAGCTTTTACTTATACGTGTTATTATTGAGTTTTTGGTTGTGTGCTTATTTGAGTAATAGCTTATAGATTTAGCTTATTTGCCTTTTTCCTTACTGTATTCCGATCAGCTCTGATCGGAAAAGGGTTTTGCATTCCTTTTACATTCTTTTTGCATTCCGACCAGCATTCCAATTGCTTGGTCGAAAAAGGGTTTTACATCCCTTTTTCATTCCTTTTACATTCCTTTTGCATTCCTTTTACATTCCTTTTGCATTCCTTTTACATTCCCTTTGCATTAATTTTTCATTCATTTTACATTCCTTTTGCATTCCTTTTACATTCCTTTTGCATTCCTTTTTTATTCCTTTTACATTCCTTTTGCATTCCTTTTACATTCCTTTTGCATTCCTTTTACATTCCTTTTGCATTCCTATTTCATTCCTTTTACATTCCTTTTTCATTCCTTTTACATTCCTTTTACATTCCTTTTACATTCCTT
The DNA here is from genome assembly GCA_025667525.1 of Glebionis coronaria. NCBI lineage: Eukaryota > Viridiplantae > Streptophyta > Magnoliopsida > Asterales > Asteraceae > Glebionis > Glebionis coronaria. The sequence continues at coordinate 26,251,540 of CM046880.1, forward strand.
TTGTATTCCGACCAGCATTCCAATTAGCTTTGTTTTTAATATTTTGTTTTAGTTTTATTTTTAAGTTTACATTATTTCAAGTTTACATTTCTATTACATTGTCAAATTAATTTTTCGTCAAGCATCAAAATTTTGTCATTTAATTATTTACTTTTAAAGTTTTTAATCTTGCACAATCACTTCTTAAATTAGTTTTAGTTTTAATTAACCATCATTTACTTTATCGTTTCGCAATTTAATTATACTACAACGACCAATTTATTGTTTCCCACCAAAAGACGACTAAGTCGCACTTAAACCAATAATCAATTCGAAGAGACTGGTTCAACGAACTTTCATACTTAGTGAAAATATTAGGTATTATCTTGTCCAGCAAAGAATGAGAAGGCATCATTGTCACTAAACAATGGTGAATATCTTCCATGTAGATTTTGAGAGACTATGAGGCTGCCTTCAGTACTTTGTGGGTAAGTACCGCTTGTAAGTCCTCCAGCGGTATTTGTGAAGTATGTACCGCTGCTTGATCCACTAGCCCTATTATGAAAATAAGTACCGTTGTTTCCTTCTGACACAAAAGCTAAGTTAGACTTTGTTGTAGTCTATACCTTGGTCACCTCAATGCCTTTCACATCCATCTCATATGCAATAAGATTGTTGTAAAGATGATCAAAAGGAATTGTTTCCACATCATCTCTTGTGATGAAGTGCATACCATAGCTTTCCACTCTTATGAAACACTCCTTAATAATTTTAGATTAGCTTCTTCATTAGGAATTACTTGTCCATAAACTGCCAATTGAATAAGCAGCTCACTGAATCTTCCATAGCCTCCATGTATTCCCTCTATACTGGAAATTGAGAAGTTATCAAATTCTTGCTTAAGAATAAACTTCTTCATCTTCTTTGATTTGTCATTACCTCTAAATCTAAGTTTTATGGCATCCCACATAGCTTTAGCATCCTTATAATGATGAAAGTTGGGTAAGATGTCTTCTGAAAGAGCCATAGCCAAAGCAGTTCTGGCTTTTCACTCTCTGATCTCTACTTGTACCTCCTCAGCAGTCACAACAGGTAGAGCATAGCATGTAACATCAGGCAACCAGTGTAGCTTCTTAGGTGTATTCCCATTCTTGATAACATGCCACATAGTATGATCTGTGTGATTCAAGTAATGTTCCATGTGCATAGCGTATGTCTCATAATTGTCACCTTTGAGCACTGGGAGTTTGACAGCAGAAAGAGTATGAGAAGGTGTTGTAGTTGTATAGGTAGCTACAGCATTTACGGCTTAACCACCTTGTTTTGGTGCAGGATGCACAACTTGTGGTTGTCCCTGTGGTATTGGATCAGGGTTTTGAGCATCATCTAAGTAAGCGTCATCACCATGTTGAGACATTGAGTTTTATGTGTGAGTGGAGTGTATGGGGTTGTGTTCTTTTTCAGAGTTTCTGAACAAGCTCTGATACCACTTGTTGATCCCTTTGATTAGATCTATATTATGTTAAGAACTAGTATAGTAGTTTGTAATCAAACTAAAACACTTTGAGAACTCTTACTCAAGCTAAATAAGGTATGCGGAATCTAACTTATAAAGCATAGAAGAACAGAATTACTTTTAACTATTCGATTCTTTTATTAATCGACTTGAATGAGGTACATGAATGACATTGTACCTATGTTCCTTTTATAGAGTAAGGAACCCTAGAAACCTTAGAATATTCTATAAAGATAACTATATCACAGACGATATATTATCAATATTCTAACTGTTTAAGAATATCACATAAGATATACTCTAACTATAACTATGACATATCTTAGACAAAGATATATTCATCCTAATCAATATAGTAGTACTTACTTTATAAGTAGCAGTACTTACTACGTATCGCGTTAACACTAATGGTACTTGAAAGATAACTAACAGTACTTGAACAATACTAACGGTACTTGACACTTAACAAATAATTCCTAACATTTTGGGCTTATGTTGGGAACCGATGTTTGATTCTGGTTTTCCCTATGGTCATGTATATTTTACTACATATTACCTTGCATGATTTGATGACACGCCATAATCATACGTAACGATCCACTTATCAAAGTGGGGTGTTACAACGACTCATCGATTCCACCCGAGAAGGACCCCAGAGATCCGCATGGACATAGTCTATAACTCCCTCTGTTGTGTGCTGACCTCGACCAAAACTCACCCTGGTCGATTTTCCAAGAACACAATTTTCATAGAATTCGAGCTTACCTAGACCTTCCTTCCCCAGCACCTCTCTTCTTTTGAGTTCATTCAAGCCTGCTTCATTAATATGACCCAGGTGTTTATACCACACTTGCGCAAGACTTTCCTTTTCTTCTATACCGACACTAGCTTCACTTGATTCAGCCCAACCATCCAAGGAGTACACATAATTTTCCTACAAAGTTCCCGAAAAAACCATCAAAGAACCCTTGATCACCTTTACTCTTCCATTCTGCAACTTCAGGGTATAGCCCTCTCGATCCAGAGTGCTCAAAGATAACAAATTTCTTTTCAACTTGGGAATGTAACGCACATTCTCAAGCACAAAACTTGAACCATCTTTCATTTGTACTCTCACCTTCCTTGTCCCCTTGATGGCACATGCTCTATTATCACCAAGCAAAACCATACCTCCATCAAGCTCCTTAAATTCAAACTAGAAGTCCCTCCTAGGCGTCATGTGATAGGAACCACCAGAGTCCATGAGCCACTCTAAGAACCTTTCCTTACTCACCGCCATCAACAAATCACCATTGTCATAACCCTTAGAATACGAACCAGCGTCCTGTTTTGCATTCTTGTTGACAAAGCCAGTGGATTTCTTCTTGTTCCATTTTGAACAGTCTTTCTTAAGGTGATCCTCAGAATATCATATATAAAACTTCAGTTTATAAGTTCCTTTACCTTTTGAATTCGATCGCGAACTACCACGTCCTTGATTACCCTGATGCTTCGGCCTCCCCCTTACAAATAACCCATCACCATCATCCTTTGCATCTGTCCTCTTCTTCAGCTCCTGTGAATTGAGGGTAGACAAGACATCTTCCAAAGTGAGCGACTCCCTTCCATAAAGCAATGTATCCACAAAGTTATCATACGAGGACGGTAATGATGTAACTAACATGAGTGCCTGATCTTCGTCATCAATTTCCACGTCTATGTTCGCCAAGTCACCGATCAACTTATTAAACTCATCTATATGTTCAGATAATTTATTACTAGAATGCATGTAGAAAGTGAACAGCATCTTCTTCAAGTACAACTTGTTGGCTAAAGACTTTGTCATATACAAAGTTTCTAACTTTAACCAAACACCTGTAGCAGAATTTTCTTTGTCGACTTCCCTCAACACCTTGTTATCCAAGCACAAGAGTAAGGCACGGTGTGCTTTTTTATACACTTCCGTCTTCAACGTCGCAGTCTTTTGAGCGTTCGTCATGGTATCCAGGAATGGATCTAACGCAACCTCCCAACCATGTTGAATTAATAGACACCGCATCTTCACACCCCACAACCCGAAGTCATTAGACCCGTCAAATTTTTCGACGTCAAACTTCACTATCGACTACATATTCTTTCTTTCTTGTTGCGTAAATCCTTCTTGCAATTCGAATTTATTAGACAAACCCTAAGACCTCGATCTCGAACAAGCAACCTCGATCGTAAAATTGAAAACCCAAGCAAACCACAATCAATACTTGAACCACAAGAACCCATAACAAAAACCTTTAATAAATACAACTTGGTTACCAAAAGAAAAAAAAACCTCCACTATCCGTTTTTTAATAATAACTGCAAAGAGATTTTTTTTCCAATATAAAACCAATTGTTTTATCCCACGTGAAGTTTAAATAAACAACCAATCAAAGTGAATGGTCTTTGATAGTTTATATTGTTCTTTCACATGCACCTTTGTCTTCGTCTTCTCCGTCTGAAAAACCTGCAACTCCAAAAAAAACCTTCGAGCAAAATTGAAACCGTTTGCTTCACGATCCTTCTTGATCTAGCATCGATCTTCAAAGCCCAACGAACCTTGAGCTCTGATACCATTTGTTGGAATCGACACCAACAAACTTGAAGATCGATATGCGGAACCCTATAACCCTTAGAAGAAGATCGCAGAGATGAAACACTAGAAACCCAGAAGAACGAATAACTACAAGGTAACCGAACGAATAACTTTATTTATTCAATGAACGATTATAATAGAAAGAATAGAAGCTACGATGTCTTGTGCATCACCCCCTCACCTCCTTTTATAGGGTGAGGGGTCGGTTACAAACTCGGGCCAAGCCCACTCGACACACTTACATTACATAAGGAAAGAAACCTAATCGTGTTTTAACTAGAATTGTAAACTAAAGATAACAATGATGATATGAGCAAAATCCTCACGCTATTCATAAAATAGGCAAGTGCTCGCGTATTGTGACAGATACTATAATGTGAAATATTTATACAATTTTGCAATATTGTAGCTATGAGATGTTTAGATGCAGGTCATGTTGGAAGGCATCTCTAAAAATATGTAAATAAAATATTATTATTTAATGTTAAAAATATGAAATTAAAGGTTTTACTTTTAAGTTTTTGGAAGAAATATGAAAAAAACAGGAAAATAGATTCTCATTCTCCTCATACAACAAACAAAAAAACATCAAAACGAGATTTATACGAAGGTTAAAAGATGTACAAGTTTACTAGTTAGTTTTACATGAGAGTTTGTTCATGTAATGTAGATATAATGTGTTAATATGTAGTTATGAACATGAATTTTTTATTCTCAGACAAGCCGAGAAGTGGAAGTTCAAAGTTTATAAGATTAGTATGTAGCTGATTAGATTTTAGACCAAGAGGATGAGCAAATAAGCAACTTAAAATTTTTGGACATTACAAATTGCACTGCTTATTTGATTGAAAACATTTTTATCACGTTTCTCAAATAATATCATGGCCAAGGTAGTTTTTCTTTAATTTGTAAAGGTTTTAGTTACAACTTAGCCGCTTAATAATACACATGTGTTTTTTGCTACTTCAAATGTTCTAGAGCTCCTGCTTCAAGATAATCTAAAAGCTGACATGTAGAGGTGTTGCTTCGTGTAAGACTGAAGCAACCAAAGCACGGTTTTGGTGATTATCGTTTTGCAACCCAACATCTGTAAGAGAATGTTTGGCATAAAAGAAGAAAAGAAGGTTATGGTATATGTATACTTTTCGATACGGAGATATTCAATTGAATTACTAGGATAACAGGGTCCTCGCTATTTACACTTCTCAAAATACTTCACAACCTGGATCATCACAAGGACTTGCGTATATTTGATGAGACTCGGGTATAACCTTGTTAATATTGGCTATGTCGACCCATTTTGGTCATTAGTGTTCTGATTCTTGCCTATTTCGGTCGCGAAATAATCTATTGGTAGTTTTGGTATAAGGAAAAGGAGTGGGATTATGACTTTAGGTATAGTTGTGATATGAGTGATACAACTAAACGAAATACTCAGTTTCTTAGTGATCAATCTTATGATAATTTTGAAGTCTTCAGATTTTCTAATCATGTATTAGTTGTTTAAGTAGGGAAATGAATAGATAGATTAATACGGGGTAAATAGCAAAGGAAAATATTACTATCATCTGAATGTGAGCTCAGTTTCAGAACCAACCCGAAACCAAAAGAACCGACAACTAAAAATTGAACTGCATGGAACCAAAGAATGGAAAATGGAATTGCTTAGAAACTATATCAGGACATAGATTCTCGGCTTATGTTCACATTTTTCGATTCTTACCCATTGGAACTAATTTACTGTGTCATAGACTTAATGCTCTGTAATTTTACATGCCATTGTTTCTTTACATATAGCGTCACAAACACAAGTTTTTTCTATTAAATAATATTAATGTTACATGTATGATGTGGAATATGTGTTTTACACCATAGATCGACTATATATAAATATATATATATATATATATATATATATATATATATATATATATATATATATATATATATATATATATATATATATATATATCTATATTATATATAGGTATAATTATGACTTGAAACCACAGTTTCAATCCCAGTCATATCCCAGTCACATCTTTTAACCAATAGTATTTCATAGTTTCCTAGAAAATCTCAAATTTCCACGTTTTTAGTCGTTTCAAATCGCAGATTTTGAAACTGCGTTTTGACAATTGAAATCTGCGTTTTCGAAACGCAGTTTTGAAAGTTGCGTGTTATTTTGTTAAAAAAAATGTTTTTTTTCAAAGGTTTGTAAGATTCGAACTCATGACCTTGGGGTTATTTATTTTGATCTTTTCCAGTTGAGCTATTGTACTGTTTTTGTTTTAGTATATTAAACCCCTATACTTATTATCCAGTTTATTTTATCTGATTAAATTATACGGTTCAGGTCTGCTAATTGGTTCAGGTCAGACTTATTTTTACACCTTCAGCATACAAATTAGTTCAGGTCTGCTAATTTCTTATTATTAATTTTGGATATATTGTTATGTTTGAAAATAAATCCTACATATTAATAAAACCCAAATATCGTCTGATACAGGTTTATCACAAATAACATGCATATCTATTCCTTAATTATAGTATACACGTTTATCACATATATCCACCCTAATATCAGGTTTATCACATATATCCACCCTAATATCATTTATACGTTTCTTTATCAGTATTATTTTATCTGTTCCTCAAACCCTAATTCGTTTTTTTAATTTGTTATGGATGATGATAATTTTTTTGTTTCTTTGTACCAGGTTCATCTCTCATTGGTATTCATTCTGTCATTTTGGTGGACATAATATAGGTAGGCCTTCCTTATCTGTTAACCTTAATGATGAACCTTTTTTTTTCAGGTTGATATCCTCTTTTTTTTCTCTAAAGGTATCTTTTTACACGTAGGAACCCTATCAGCATATAACACACGGGTAATAGCGATGGTGTTTTCGGATATGAAGACGATAGTAGAGAAGAATTTGTATTCTGCAATTTCAGACTGATGCATTAGGATACCCAATGTCTCTGGAAATGGTTATGATGGCAGTGGTCTTTTAGAATTTATGTTTGGGATCGAATATTGATGGGTATGGTGATCTTGATATTGATGACCTTGACCAGGTATTATTCTCTTTTTATAGATGTTCATATCTTCTGTTAGATTTAGATACTTTTGTTTGCTGACTCACATCAATGATCCATCAATATATATGGGAGGCAGTTTGTGCGCAACATAATTTTAATGTCTGCATAAAATTAAATTCATGTTTTGGTTCACAGGTCAAAACCGTCTAAATCCACATCTTTTCGAAAATGATTTTCCAGGTTAGATAAGATGTCAGGATGCCCCTTCTTACTGTGAGAAGAATTGGGGTCGAGGTTTTCCCAAGAAAGTGGTTTTGGGTAAAAACCATCTCCTCTTATGTAATCATATTATATGAATATTTGTTTACAGGCCATCAGTTAACAATTTATTTGTTTTTTATATAGGCTCAATTATCGTATTTGATTTTCCTTAGAAAATTATCTTTCCCTAACTGGTTTAGGATCTCCTCATCAGAAAGAGTTAACGCGGAACATTTACGTCCGTTGATGCATGTGGAAGCCGTGCTTTTGCTTGCTGGCCTTGCTTTCACACGTGAAACACAAATATTTTAGCAGGTTCACATATTATGCGGAAGACTGAATGCCTTAACGACACTTTTTCCATTATGTTACTAAAGAGGACCTCTTGTCATCAACTGAAATCAAACAGTTCTTGAACTATTCATCTCAGGTATTTTCAGCATACTCCGAGACAGTCTCTTGCAAACGGATTTATTTTTCTTAAGTATTTGTATCTATGAATTTAATTGAAGCTAGCGTTACTAGGATTTATCACCTCTATAGCATCTGACGTTTTCACAATGAGTGATTCAGGAAGTCAACTACTCCGTATAATTTTATGTTTTCTGATGAGTTGATGAATTTTTGAACTCATTTCGACATGCATAATTTAAGGTTAACTTTTTCAGCAGTACCTGCCTATGTGCATCTATAAGTTTAACCTTACCTTGTGGTGGAGAGAAACCATCTTCTTTGCAGGTAGGTATTCTCCAATTGGTCTAACAAGGTATGCTTCGGTTAGTGTTTGGTTTTGTATTTCTTTTATATTATTTTTCTTTGGACTCGTGTCTTGTGAATAGATCGAATGTGGTTGGATGATAGTAACCAAATATCAATCTAACCACCAAAAAGTTGGGAGGAAAGAAACAAGTTATTGCAGAATATCACGAATCAAATATAATCAACAACAAAAACGGAACTTAGAGCACACTTTCATAGTTCCATGACATGACAGGAAGCTGCCTCTGCATCATAAATGTTATGACTATATGGATTTCAAACTTTTAATCTCTTTCTCACTACTTCCATCCCACATCTTGATAAATAAGAAAACAATAGATTAAAAACTCTTTTCTTTTCTTTCAGCAAATTAAAGATTCCAGCTTTGAGACAGACAATATGCTTATCTGTTACTCCTTATGAGTCATATAATCTTATGTTTGATGTTTATATGGTTTCATTTTGGTTGCAGAAACAACACTATCTCTGCTTTGATATCCTGATTATTGCATTTCTGGTTATTCCTCCGTAAGGTAATGTTTCCTTTTTCTTTTAACATATTGCTTCTACTTATTATGCTGGTGTTTCCCCGCCACCCCGAATCATTTGTTGCTGGAAAAGGTGACATACTCCGTTTATGAATAGGTATATCGCTTGGATTAGGAACCAGATGCTTCAGGTTTACCAAGATCGGCATGCGGTGAGAACCAAACTTTACATTTTGAATCAGCATGACTATTGGGCCTAACACATAATCGGAGAGGAGATACAGAAGGCCTAGACATCGAACAAAAAGAAAAATCTGAAACAATCTGTCAATATATTTACGATGGCTATTCACCTTCTTGAAAAGAGATGCATAAAATCCCATATACGGAAGAAGCCCCATAAAGATAGACATATCTGTGCGAAATGCGCAGAAAGTGAATGTAGGTGGCGGATAATGCCACTGGTCAAAGAGAGGATAATGGTAGCACTAAGCTCCATAAATATTGTTGGTTCTATGACAAGTTGTTATTTGGCTACAGGTAATCTCATTTTCCTTTGCACTTTATTCACATAATGTAATTTCTCCTCACTGTTTATATTACACCGTCAAAGGATATGCTGGTATACGATAAATTACCCCATCAACATTTAAGTAGTTAGTAAAAACTTCGAATGCTTTTCTTTTTTAATAGAGTAAATCGGTATCAGAACCTTGATTTGTTTGATATTGCAGTCAACGGACCAGCATCAGTGGCTTACTGTGTGCAGCATATATGTAATTTTGGCTTTCTGTTTTAGATGCAGATGGGAACACCACAAAATCAACCATCAATGGTGTTTGGCCAAGTTTTGTCGAGTGGCTTAATAGCCTCTGATAGCTCCAAATGTTGGGTTCTGGGATAATACTCAGTATGCTTTTTACCAAAAAAGAACTGCTACAGGAGCATTATAGGTCCCCTTAACAAAGGTATGCAATAGGCTCCCCTTGAGAGATAAAATATATGCACTTGGTGGTGGTAGATTCATATTCCTCCTGTTAAAATGATGGATCTATGATGGATCTTGACGTTGGAGCCTGGAAGGTTGATAGTTAAAGGGTGTTTGTGTAATCTTATTTGGTCGACTTTTTATCTTATTGAACTTTTAAAAAACTCATAAGCTAATCGGCCAAAAAGTTGGAAATCATGGCTAACAAGAAAAAATATATAATGACATGTAACAAGTATGGTAGTTAATAGCTGTATGACAAGTATGGTTTCTATATTTAATTGTTGGTTGTTACTTATTACTGTCCATTGTTATCAATAATCAAGTTTTTGTTCGCGCCAACTCATAATAATCCACGTGTTTGTGCAGCCGCTTAGGGACACAACGACATTTAGGGCAGAAGACGGCAAGGCGATTCTTTAGGCCTTAAAACTGATACAATGCAGAAAAGGGCAGCATGTGCTTTGTGACAAATATGGTTATGAGAGATGATGGATAGTGAAGATTACTAATTCAAGAAGCTCTAATACCCGAGACTTTCCTCGAGCTTGAGCCATTTTCTACAGAAAGGTGTTGAGTCCACCATAATCACATTATACAGTAGTCCAGGTTAAAAATATATATGCATTTCAAATGACTGATAGCTTGACCTTGTCATATGTATGCAATAGTGGAAACATCAAGCTCAGGTACTGCCAGACTTGATAAAACTGACGGTTTCCGTGCCTTATAGTAAACATGGTGTCTATGGTAGAAGACTATTGATAAATTTGTTTGTATAGTGGATCCTTGGTTTTTGAATGAAAATATTGTTGTCACTTCCCATGGGCTCTTTCTTGCGTGTAAATTTCAAATACAGACTAATACAGTTGCATCTAAATGTTGTTCCTTATGTTTGGTTAAACTTATAAGTCACAACAATACAATCACCACTTAATCATCATATGACAAACAAACCGGGTCACTGCTACCACATTCTTTACCAATTTCAATGTTCGTCATCTTTCCTTATATTACACGTATGTGAACCAGGGCTTGGTGTTATGGTATCATAAACATCCTAAATTATTTACAGGGTTATCGGAGCAAGTTCAATGAGCAACATGTGTAATAGTCCAATCCTGAAGCTCACCCGACTATATATTCTCTGAATAAGAAAACCTTAGATATTTAATACACTTAAGAGTGCTATTCTCAATGGTCAGGAGGTATAAAAACACACATAGTCTGGAAGCACAGCTGGTGTAGAAGTAGTAAGTTGAGGCTTTTAGCGACTTGAAAAGAATCATAAGAAAAGAAGTCAAGGATCACAACTTCGGTGGTTGACTTGTCAGCGATGGATACGAGGGTTTCGTGAAAAATTGGGTTGTAAAGCTCTGGGATTCCGAAATCAACGTCTACAAATTCAGAAGTGAAATCTGGTGGAAGGGCGACTGTAGGGAGGTGGCGAAAAGTGATGAAGGGGGTGGTGGCTGAGACGGTGGTTATGTATTCGTAAGTGGATCCTGTTTCATAAGGTGCAGAAGTTATGAGGACGCTTTTAGACTAATTTTCCTCGAGATCTTCTGCTGGTAACTTCTTCACATGCAAATACAATATTAGAAAGGATTCATTGCACCAGGCGCTGGATTTGCGCCTAATGGTCCTGGATTTGCGCTTAATGCCATTTGATTTATGCCCAATGGCACTGTATTTGCACCTAATGGTCCTTATAACGTGCCACCTCCTAATAATGCACATGGTTGAATCTGTTTTCGTAGTCAAAATAAGTGTTCATGGTAAATCTGCCACTAGCAGAGGTTAGTTTGAGCATCATTTTGTCCAACTTGTATCTGCGTGTTAACACCTTCAAGTAAGTTATAAACTACCTTCTTTGAATCAACCCACTTGTATTGATTTATATTAGGTTCATTTTGTTTTATTCAAAGATGTGAAAGATTACAACATGTATGAATCATAGTAGCTGAATTAATTAAACAACTCATTTGCCAAGATTACCCAAATGAAAGAATCTTATTGTTTCTTTGGTCCAACATTTTTTTGCATAAATAACAATTTTTATGCTGAAATAAGCAATTAAGTAGGACTTTGGATGGCATGACATATCTACAAATTATGAAAAAGAGTTGATTCTTTTGTAGCTATGTGAAAAAGGGACATCCATGAAAGTGGTTTTTTGTTTTTGTCTGATCTAATACACTCAATATGGTAGCCACAATGTGCTTTCTATTCTGATTATCTTATAAAGATTTTTGTGCATATATATATCGTTTTTATTTATGTTTTTCTTCAACTCTTGAAGAAGATTGTGGAGAAATTAGATGCACTTTTGAGATCATTAACTCACTTAGACAAAGGATTCAGTCATATGACAAAACTTTTGAGACCAGTAACTTCCTTAGAAATAGTTAATGTTTGAAGGTAAAGCCCGCTTGGGCTACTTCGCATTCTCTTTTTCATTCAGAAAGAGTTGTTATTCGTCAAAATGGGTATGTGTGGCTGGGTGATCTGCTTATAGCAGAAATCAACGATGACGAGGATTCCATCTTGTCAAAGATAAAGAATATGCAGAAACGAATCACCCTTGCTTCAATTAAAGACACCTGGTTAGATATTCCACTTCTCATGTGGCTTATGTGTGGGATTCTTAAGTCAAAAAAATTTGAGTTGCCAACAGTGACTTTGATATTTGATTCGCACTAAATAGTGGTTGTTCAATACAAAATACCAGATATACGCATATCTCAAATCATACTGGGATATTCGTACATGGTCACTTTCAAAAAGTTATTGCACCTGCTACGAAACATCAGGTCGAAATTTTCACCAATATATTCACATAAAAACCAACAAAAGATAGGGTATTTTACATCTTTAAGTAAAAATACGGAAATTGGTTGATGATAAGTGTACGAGATAGCAAAAAGAAAAATGGTACTTGATACTGCTAAATGCTCTGATGCAGTCGAGAAGTGAACAATGTCAGTGGAATGTCCTTCACAAAATGCAGGTAGAAAACTCTATTCCTATAATACATGAATAATTTGACACTTTTTTATTCTTTTTGAAAATGGGAACTCTACTCTTTTACAGGTCACTAAGAAAGTAACAGGACACTGATGCATTCATGCCTTTTAAAGGAGCAATGTTGGCAGATATAAGTGGGACTGAACCTGCTGACACAGTGGGACCGAGAGGCCTACACGGACCACAAGACGCTCAACAGTTCGGTGAAGAGTGGTATTTTTCTAACGCCCGGTTAGCTAATGAAAGTGAATCTAAAGAGCCCATGGGACCAGGAAACTTGCGTTATAAGGGTATGTCCATGAAATGGATAGTTAACAGTTAGTACTTATTTATTTATCATTTGGTTGTGGCGTAGAACAAATGTGCCAATATCTCACAATTCTGGTAGTGTACAAGGGACGATTCATGTGGTCGTTAGTGGAGGAGGGAGCCATCTGTCTCATTTTACTGAGATTGATACAATTTGGAGGTTGTATAAAGATCCGGATGGTGGATTTGTAAAACTAACGGCGTTTAACCACTCTTCATTTTTGTTGGAGTACAAAACGAATATGGACAAGTTTATGATAATTTCACTTGGGCTATTTAGTTCATCATATATCCAAAGTTTATGATAACTTCAAGCGACTACAAAGATTTCTTGGCATGTGTTATGTGTACATGGGGCTGTGAAGCTACCACTTGGGCTATTCATATATCTAAAGTTCCAAAAACAGTATCACAAATCCTATATTAGCATGCTGTCTTTTTTTTCACTACAAATTAGTTGTAGTGTTATTATATGCGATGTTTTTAGATTCGGGTCAACCTGGTCGGGGTTAACCGGTTGAATCGGTTCTTGCTGAAAAAACGGTTTATATTGACGCGGTTTTTATATTTTTGAAACCCGACTAGATCTGTCGGGTTTGAGGTGACCCAAATTAATCAGGTTCTCGTGACCCAATCGGGATAACTTTAACTTGTTTTTTAAAAGAGATGGTATCTCCATTTTCGGTTTTTGCAATTTCCCCTGTATTTTAGTGCATCTTTTGTATATATTTTGTGAGTGTCACTACTATAGGTACGACATGTCGTTAATTTAATTACTAGAACGGTATCAGCGCAATGCGGTGGCGAGTATTTATTAACGAATTTTAAGACTAATAAATATTAATCTCTTACTCGTTGTACAGTTATAAAAACTCGAATTAAAAAACCACTAAAATTGAAAAAGACTCAAAGTTAATGAAAATATATCAATATGAATATCGAATTAAAAAGCACAAAATTTTAAAATATATAGTGAAATTAAATTATAAAAATAATAAATAAATAAAGATTTTTCAATTTAAAAGAAAAATGTTATTTTAAAAGGCTGTTACAAAAGTGTTTTAAGAAATGATCAAATGCTTTATAAAGTAGTATAGCTATAGATATTAAAAATGATGACTTATCGTGAATGTTATCGGAATAAAAAAAAGATGTTATTTATCGTATGCAAGTAAGAAACGTATTTACATGTCAAAAATATTAAACATAACAAAAAATTGAACAAGTGGATGTACTTTTTTTACATTAATTGTAGGGTAAGGGAGTCTTAATAATATGACCTTTGAAATTTATCTGGTGTAAAAAATTATATAAAGTGTACTACCAATGTATTTCAAAACAAATTTTATCCTTCAAATCAAAAAAGTTTATTTTAGAAAATTTAATCTGAACTTCAAATATTATATTAGTTTTTTTTAATTTACATCTTACAAGTACATATCTTTTATATTTGTTTTACATAATTTCTTACATTCTTTTTTACATAAGTAAAGTTATATAAACTAATTTGCTTTTTATGTATAGCATTTTGTGTTAAAGATATATGTCATTATTCACTATTTTTCTAAACTCACTTATAATCCGTCAAGTAAAATTATGAAGCTAACCCGCCAATTGAGCGGTTGGATCTCATATGGACTGAAGATTTTCTGCTTAGACAAACACACAAACAATAAAACTGAACGATAAACTTTGTTTCAAAAAAGTTTTATGAACCAATCATAGTAGGTAATCTTTTATGAACCAATCAGAGTAGGTAATCTTTTATGAACCAATAAAACGGTATGTTCCATAAAAGTAGGTAATCTTTTATATATGATAAAATAAGACGGGGTTGGGTCAATCGGTCATTTCGTTTTTCTAAAGCTACACCTTTTTCCAAAAGAAACAAACTAATGCAGAGTACATTAGACGTGCTCCTGTTACCACTCCCCTCATTGACACTAAAATGTTATTATTACTGCCAACAAACACAAATAAAACACAAAATACGTTTTAGACCTCTTAAAAAATCGGATTTTTTAACAAATTATATTATTCGGACTTTAGGAAATAAAAAATATTAAGAATTTTTTATTTAAATTCAAATTAAATTTAAATTTATAAAAAAATCAACACAAATTTTACATTACTTAAGCGTAAACTGTAACTAAAATATACGAAAAGTTTCATTAAAAAATAATAAACTAAAAATGCACAAACAAAAACCCTTCGAAACAACAAAAGAAACGACCCCGCCCGTTGGGCGGGTTACGTCGCTAGTATATATATATATATATATATATATATATATATATATATATATATATAGAGAGAGAGAGAGAGAGAGAGAGAGAGTTAGGACTAAATGAGAAGAAACCTTAAAATAAGAAGGATAAGAAGAAACTATAACCTCATATTCGAGATGCATGCACTTTTTTAGATGCATCTTTGTAATTTTAGATGCATTATAATGCATGATAACATGTTTTATAGCTTTTAATTAGATGCATATACGTATATTAGATGCATTTCATGATTTATCTATATTTTTGTTCTTCTGCACGTGCCCAAATCATGAAAATCAATTTGTACCATCTACACATCAAATTAACTTTCGAAACTCAAGATCGTGCATCTACATGAATAGAAATACATCTAATGCAAGTCGTTGCATCTTAAATGTGTGGTTTTAGTCTCTTCTCACCACTTCTTATTTTAAGTTTCTTCTCATTGGATCCTTACTCTCTCTCTCTCTCTCTCTCTCTCTCTCTCTCTCTCTCTCTCTCTCTCTATATATATATATATATATATATATATATATATATATATATATATATATATATATATATATATATATATATATATATATATATATATATATATATATATATATATATATATATATATATATATATATATATATATATATATATATATATATATATATATATATATATATATATATATATATATATATATATATATATATATATATATATATATATATATATATATATATATCTTACATTATATATAAGAGGAGGGATACGCCACATAAGGATCCAATTAATCCACGTCATCATTTTTAAGTCTGATTTTATAAAATTCAAAAAAATTCGGATAATTTTTAATAAAAATGGCAGTTGAAAGATTCGAACTCGGGTCTAACAAGACACAACTCAACACACAGGCCTCAACCAGTGGAACCAGCTATAGACTGCGATATGAATTTGAAAAACATGTATATCATTCTATAATAAAACCCATCATATCTTCAAAAACCCTGATATCAATAAAAATCCATCATATCTTCAAAACCCCGATGATTATCTCGGCTCGATTTGGAGAGTTTTTTCTGTTTTCGTCTATTGATTTTGTTATCATGAGGGTCGTTTTGTTCACTTTTTTTCCAACATTCATATTTTTCTCTATAGTCAATAATTAAATGGCTTGATTATTGCTGTCACTATCACTATCAGTATCGAATTTAAGCTCAAGGTATAGTTATTATCAGTATCATTCTATTGAACAATATTATACCAATCATCACCAAGACTGCATCTCCAAGGATTCCAATCATCATATAAGATCAAAAACCAGAACCATTGGGGTCGTTTTTGATCCGATCTGACCTTATCTGATACTGATCCTCTCTGATTATGACAGTTCTCCCCATGGGTATTTTGTGAGTTTCGTTAAATAGTGTGATTGTCACAGTTGTTGGGGTTTGTTATTTGAATAGGTCGAGGTATTTTTAGGTTGTTCTTTTAGCTTATTTATTTTTCCAATTAAATAAGTATTTTTTAGCTGGTTTTTTTTAAGGTAATCGGACCATTCAACGATGACCCTGGTTGATGACTGGTTGTTGCTGCAGTTACATATGAGCCAGGGGTGTGTTGGTGGTGGTTGTTTGTTGACAGATTTTATGTCTTGACAAAGACTATGAACACAAAAAATTTCTTCTAAACCACATCCTGAACCGAAACTAGGATACACCAACAATAAAGCTAGGGTTAAACATAAATCAGGTACGAAAGAAAATCAAAACTTGGATTTTCTTTTTTTAATTTCTTTTTTTAATGCAATTAAGCTGCATTTATAATGTGTGTATTGATTAGAATGAGAGGGTGATCGTGTGGATGAGAGTAGGGAAGGGAAAAGAGACTTTGAATGTGAAGATGGATTTCCTCAGGTACACCCAAACCTCTAATCTATTTGTGCTATACAACATGTATGTGGTTGTTTTTTATTGAAACTTACTTTTCATAAAAAAAATTGTATATTTATTGATGTGGTTTCGTTTAATTGCAGTTTCCAATGTAAACGATGCACACAATATGATTTTTGACGATATGAGTAGAGGAGAAACATATGTGTATGGTGTGTATTCTGTAATGTTTAAGATATGATTTGCTTTATCTCCGGATTTAGTTTTTGTAATGTATCTTCTTCGACCTCTATTTATTATGAATGTAATTGTGGTTCGATCTATTTGTTGCAGGTCTGGGAATATGGATTAGTGTTTTTTTCCGATCTTGGAATGTTATATTGTAGGCGGATACCACTTCAGCTTTGATGATCTTCTCTCTAAAAAATGCGTCTTTCATTCGCAGAGGTAAAATATGAGACTTAATTTTGAACTTAAAACTTATTAAGGTGTTTAGGATTTCCTTATCTTTGCTTATCTGGCATGAAAAAAATATATAATATGATCTTAAGAGCTGACTGAATAGTTAATAAATTTAAGGGAAGATAACGAACCTTAACGAAATATAGCATAAAAAATAAAGGCATAAGTACAACCGTAGGAAGAGATAACATGGGTAAATTACGCTCACATCAGATAGTGCATGCATAAATCAGAAATCATGCCTACATCCAATCCCATTGATGAGACTGCTTTTATACACAGTCTCATCGTCCAAAAGGGCTTTAAATGCATAAAATATCATGAAAATACCCAAATATATGCTTGTGTTTGTTTCTTGTGTATTTTAGGTACGGATATTGAGAAAATGACAAAAGATCACAAGAATCATGCAAAAACGAACACGGGAAACGAAGTCGCACATTGAACCAAGCCCTAATGAAGAATTTTCCAATAAAACCCTTGAAGATTTGAAGATTTATGAAACAGGATCCTCCAATATTGAATAACTGACACTTTATACCCTTGTATCCTCATAATTACAAGATTGGTCCCTGAAGTTTGTCAATATTGCAAAAGGGCCCTCTACTTTAAAGAATTGGCAATTTTAGTCCCTCATCAAAACTAAAATGTCAATATTTATCCTCCTCAAAGTCAAACATACCATGAAGAACTCCAAGTTACAAGAAATTACAAGTTTGGTCCTTTGAAAATATCAAAATTACCAAAAGGACCCTTGACTTTGAAGAAATGGCAAAAATGGTCCCTCATTAATCATGACTTGGCAATTTCAGTCCTCCAAAATGTCAATTGTACAAGTCAAGACCATAATCCTTGAAGAAAATACCAAATCAGTCCTTCAAGAATCAAGAAATACCCCCAAAAATACTTTGGAAAAGTATTTGGGGCAAAAGTGTGAAAAGTGAAACTTTATTACAAAGGGAATCCGGATTTGTGGTGTTTATTTACAAAGTGAAACAAGTTTGGAAAACAAGGGGTGATTTCTGCCAAGACAAGGAAGATACCTAGACCAGTGTCATGATGACACGTGCCCCACTCAACCAAAACAACCAATCAGAACTCCCCAATATGCCACCTCATTTCCCACCCATAACTAACTTAAACTAATCAGATTAGTTTATTAAGTGTGGCACTAAGCACCCCATTTAAACATAAAACCAGATCAAACACATGTTCTTCATGTTCATCACAAGATTTGGGTATTCCTTAATTATCATGAATTAACCTTTAATCTTTTCCAGATCAATGATTAAGGTGCTAATGATCATAACGCAACCTTAAAAACACATGCCACTTAACCCCACATGCCACATGGGACATGCCCTGCTACACGTTTGGGGAAGAAGACAAGATTGTGACAGCCATCCAACGGGCATGATTCCAGCTTACATCCTAAGCTTATTTTACACCTTTGGATTCACTTTTACCTTGCCAGCTACAACAACAATCCAAAAATCAGTCACATGATTTTCAAAGTTCAAACAAGACAAGGGGCAAAATTGGAACTTCATTAGCTAGGGTTCACGTTTTTAAGCTTTCATAGTTCATTTGTATGCCTATATAAAGGCATTAGGGTTCTTCATTAGTACTTTGCTCTTGAATTTTCCTTGGTTCACAAATCTGTAAATCATATATTCATATTAATGAAATGTGTTTGAATTTGGTGAAGAAAGCTCAAGTGCCAACCTCTATATCTGTTTATTGTTGTTGATGTTTACTAGTTCTTGAATCCTAAACCTGTTTTCAAAAGGAGTGTGCAAAAGTTTGCACATTTTCCACTTTTCTTGATATTTTGCTAAGTCTAGTTCAAACCTTGGAATTCTTGGGCTATAAAGTTGATCATAGCATCCTGATATTGAGTTATCAAGGTGTGGTGGAGCCTATAACTTGGGGATAATCAAGTGTGGGGAACTAAGGTTGCATTAATCAAGAATTTTCATCTTTCTGTTTTGATATTTGTGCTCTTAACCTTGTTGAATCTTAGCAGGCTTATTAGTGGAAGCTTGTGCTTGTTCTTGCTAGCACATAAGCTCAAAATTCGTGGGTGTGGATGTACATCCATGAGTTACACATCATCTTACTCAAAATTTGATAAAAATTTAGATTTTTGGTGATTTTGTGTGTGACTTGTGTTCTTGCTGATTTTATGGTCTAATCTTGTTCAAATCTGCATATCTCATCTGTTATTGTGCTTATTTGGGCTTGGGTGGTCTTGGATAACACTTTTGATTTGAAATTTGATTTTGAAAAGTTAAAAGGGTGTTTGGGATTACCTGTTTAAGATCATAAGTGGATATTGTGTTGTTAGAAGTTTGTGTTTGTGCTTTGTATCTGCTATATGATTGGTTGAATGAATATTGCTGCAAGTTTTTGGGTTTGAAACCTTGAATCAAACATTGTGCTATAGATTGCTTGTTTTGACTATTTTTTACCTAAGATTTTGGTAAAATCTAGAATTTATGCATGCTTAGGGCCAAAAAGTGTTTAAACATAGTTCTTATAACCTGTTAACAAGATTTGGAGGTTTGAATTTGGCTTGGTGGTCAATTGCATCAGCAAGTGTTCATAACTGCATGTTCATAGTTCATTAGTAACTTTAAGTGCTTGAATCTTGATCAATACTTTGAATCAGTGCATGAAACCTGTTTAGACTTGCTTATTTAAGTTTATTATTGCTTGTGTATGCATTTGGTTAAGTTTGGTTGGCTGAATTGTGCTATAAGTGCTTATTGAACCATAACTACTTGTTTGTTCATGTCTGTGCTAGATCTGGTGATGTTTTGATTAAACTATACTAATTGGATGTTAGTGATTGTGATTTATTTGTTGTATTTGACTCCTCTTGATCCACTGATCAATTGGGTGCCTTTGTGTAACTTGAATCTCCAAAAAAGTCACTAAAGACAAAAAGTCAAACAAGTCAAGCAGTGGAAAAAGTTTCCACTACTCAGAAGCCCCTGCTAGTGTTAATTTGCTTTCAGCTTATTAATAAGCCATATTGGCTTATCCAAACCTGCAACAACTTATTTTTTGTGATCAATCTTCATCATTTGACCCATTTGTTTGAACTGGAGCTTATTAGACTTTAACTTTGACTTTTTGCTAGAAAACCAACTCATTTGACTTTTTCATAAGTGCTTGTTTGCTTATTTCAGCTTATTTAGTGAACTTATTTGAAAACTTTTTGTTGATTAAGCTTAGTTAAGTCATTAAAAGCTTTAGAAACTTGAATCAGCTCTTGGGGTGGCCTAGAACTCAAAAACGACTATTTTGTCGTTTTGTGTCGATTGCTTATGGCATTTTCAGGCTTATTCCTTGGACTTTTTTCAAATTTCTTTTTACAAAAGTGTTAAGCAACTCAAAAGAATCTTGTGTGTCTAATTTGAGCTTGTGGCATCAGCTTATAGCTTAATGGGCCAAAAAGCCCATTAAGAATAAGCTGTTTGATATAAGCCAGCTTATTTCACATTTTCAGCTTTTGGGCCTTTGAAAAATTGTGTTCAGAATCAAATTTTGAGTCAGATAGGAGTTTTTGGGCTTAATTGGACAATAATTTTCTTATTGGGCCTTTGAAAGCCCATTAAGGTGACTGTTTGGACTTTTGGCCCATTTCTAGGCCCATTAGGGGTTTTTTTTTTTGTAATTTCAACTTAATTTTCTATTTATTTAGGTTAAATTAAGCTAGTTTGCAAGTTTTTAGAATTTTTTTATAACTTTTGGATATCTAATATTATTTTATTATTATTTTATTATTAAAAATTAAAATTCAGATTTTTCAAGTTTTTATATTTTTCTTAGGTTAAATACATTAAGTTAGGAATTTTATAACCTTTAGAATATTTTTATTGTTCTTAGATTAATTTTTATAATTATTTTAAGTTTTAATAGTTTTTAATTGTTTTTAAATAGTTTTCATTAATTTTTAAAATTTCAAAAATAATTTTAAATTAAGTTAGGTCATTTTAGAGGTTTACAATTGAAAAAATCTCATTTTGGGCTTTTTGTTAATTAAATTAATTTTTAGGGCTTTAATTAGCATTAAAAATCATTATTTAATTAAATAAAAGGTTTGAGTGATTTTTGGATTTTTGTAAACTCTAATTACATTATTTAGGATTTATTGCAATTTTCTAGGAATTTTTAGGGTAAATTTTTAAATTTGGTACTTTTTACGGTTTTACGTGTACAACCTTTTCGTCTTAGTTTAAATCGTCATCGTGATGCAGGAGTATTATTGAGATTATTATTTTATTTAGTTTCCTTATTTTATTTTCCTAGAATATTTTGTTAACCTTTTCTCCAAGTTTAATTTTCCTATAAAAATAGGACGTGGGTTTATTGTATGAAATTATTATGAAGTTATGAATAAAAAAAATACAGACTTTTAGTCTTTTGTTAATCAACTTAAATCCAGGTTAGGGTTTATTGTTTGATTTCATCCTAATAAGGTATTCGTTGAATCAACGATTGTTGGAGTTTACCTGATTATCGGTATTCTTTTTGAATCAACGATAGTTGGAAGGATTGTGTCTGGCATTCTTTGGAATCAACAGATTCAATTATCAATCTTTGTTTGTCCGTTACATCAGTTGGTATCAAGAGCCGAAGTTCCTGATTAAGATGTTAGAATATCCGTTTTTTGAGGTTGATGGTTCATCTTCTGATGAATGGGAAGATGAATGGGAAGATTATGGTGCTACTAGTGATGATTATGATGTACCTCCCATATTTGATGAATACGAAGAAGAATCGATGCTAGTTTATGATACAAATATTGAAGATGTTATTTAGGAAGAAGAAGGATTTATCGGGAAAGAAGGATTTGGTGGAGAAGAAGACAACATTCAAGACGTCGTAATTGTGGCTAATAATATTTATTATTCGATGATCCAAAATATCATGATCGATAAGTTGGGTTTTAAGACGATCAAGGTTCGTGGTCGAGTCATTTTAAAGAAAGGAAACTTGATGCAAGAGATGCAAACTTGGACGCTACGAATACAAAGGACGAGTGAGGCAAACTCGAGGACGAGTTTTTCAAAGAAGGGGAGAATGATGCAGGAGTATTATTGAGATTATTATTTTATTTAGTTTCCTTATTTTATTTTCCTAGAATATTTTGTTAACTTTTTCTCCAAGTTTAATTTTCCTATAAAATTAGGACGTGGGTTTATTGTATGAAATTATTATGAAGTTATGACTAAAAAAAATACAGACTTTTAGTCTTTTGTTAATCAACTTAAATCCAGGTTAGGGTTTATTGTTTGATTTCATCCTAATAATCAGGTATTCGTTGAATCAACGATTGTTGGAGTTTACCTGATTATCGGTATTCTTTTTGAATCAACGATAGTTGGAAGGATTGTGTCTGGCATTCTTTGGAATCAACATATTCAATTATCTATCTTTGTTACTTTGTGTTTTCGCTACATCAGTTGACTGATGTAACGGACAAACAAAGATACAAGTAACAAGATAGATAATTGAATCTGTTGATTCCAAAGAATGCCAGACAAAATCCTTCCAACTATCGTTGATTCAAAAAGAATACCGATAATCAGGTAAACTCGAACAATCGTTGATTCAACGAATACCCAATTATTAGGATGAAATCAAACAATAAACCCTAACCTGGATTTAAGTTGATTAACAAAAGACTAAAAGTCTGTATTTTTTTTATTCATAACTTCATAATAATTTCATACAATAAACCCACGTCCTAATTTAATAGGAAAATTAAACTTGGAGAAAAAGTTAACAAAATATTCTAGGAAAATAAAATAAGGAAACTAAATAAAATAATAATCTCAATAATACTCCTGCATCACATCGTAACCGTCATTCTCTTCTTATCACATTTCTATTTTCTTTTCTCATAATCATATAATCATAAAGTTAATCATCTCTCTAACAACACACTAGCCTCCTTGAGAACGATCCCCACTTTGGGTCATAACTCGTGGTTTTCCTAAATCACTTGTTAATACTTACCCTAATTACGCTCTTTTTTCCTAAAAGACGTATTTTTACAACTATCATTTTGGCGCCGCTGCCGGGGAGGCGTGTTGTGTTTTGATTTGGCAATTGTTGTTTTTATATATAGCCATAATATCTATTTGTATTAGTAGCACTCTACTAATACGTATTATCGGTTTTTCGTTTTTTGTGTGAATATTATTAATATATTGTATACGTAGAACAATAAATTCACAAGTACTCCAAAAGTGTGAAAACACAACCTTGACTTAGGAGGTCATTACCCAATCATTGTATTCGAATCTCAAACAAGAAAGAAAGGAAAAAATAGATAAATACTTTCGTGAAGCTCAATTTTGAAAAATACAAACGATAAGGTGGGTATAAGGCGGGTATTATAAAATATACCCTAAGGAAAAAGGCTCTTAAGTGCTTCGCGCCGCTTCGTTTCCCCGCTTGCTTGTGAGTATTTGATTTTGAGAGCTAATCAAAGGTTTTGCCGCCCAAAGTATTATTAAGTATCATATATACTTTCTTGGTTTCATTTGATTAAACCCTCTTGAACGTTTTGGTGTTCCACCAACGTTCTAAAGTCATCGAAGGCGTTCACTTCACGTGATCGTTTTCATTCCTTGAGGCTTCTTTAATCAAGAGATTTGATTAAGGAGGAGATTTGTAGATTTTGGTCTACTTAATACAATCACAAAAATCCAAAAAAAAAAGTAAAAACAATCAAAAACCACAAAAAAATTGGAAAAATACAAAACACCAAAAAGAATCTTCTTTGTTCATCCCCTCGTTGTATGTGACGTTTATGCAAACCCGCAACCAAGCAAGACGTGCACGTAAACGAACAAACCGAAAGGAGTCAACACCTACTCCTAATCTTTCTAGTGAGGAGTCTCCTATTGACGAACCCATTGTAAGAGAAGAACCAACCATGGTGAATCGAACTATGATTGAGTTACTTCAAGCACCCACCGAGGGTTATGGAGAGGCTATTGTGATTCCCGCTATCCTTGCGGAGAACTTTGAAGTGAAACGGGTTTGTTGTCGATATCCGCCAATTCAATCGTCTTACCGCCACTTGCAAATTTAAGGATGTTGCTAATGACTCGATTAAGATGATGCTTTTTCCGTACGGGGCCCGCTAAAATTTGGTTAGAGAAAAAGCCACCCAATTCTATATTGACGTGGAAGGATCTCGTTTCAAAATTTTTGAACCAATTTTTTCCGCCCTCTAAGACTACGCATTTGAAAAACGAGATTTTAAAATTTTCACAAGAATTTAATGAAAGTTTTTCAACGGCTTGGAATAGGTTTAAGGAAATGTTACATGAGTGTCCTCATCACGGTTTTTCCGACTTGCATCAAATTGACACGTTTTACAATGGACTTAATGATCATGAAAGGGATTATCTTAATGCCGCCGCGGTTGGTAATTTTTTGTGTAAAACGGTTGAGGAAGCTTTGGTGATAATTGAGAATAGATCTAAGGTGTATAGTCCTCGTAGCACGTCTAGTGTTCGTAAGGCTTCGTCTTCGGCTTCACCTTCTTTGTCTACTACCATCGATGCTTGCCAAATTGAGGCGAACTTGGAAAACAAAATCTTTGATAAGCTTAAAGGTCTTTTAATTGAGTTCAAAGTTGGAGAACCAAGTGCTCCCGCTACGGCTAAAGCGGTTGAGGTTTCATGCATGTATTGTGGTGAAGGTCATGATTTCTCCGAGTACATTACCAACGGTGGTAACACTTCGAGTGCCTACGCGGCCACGGGAACTTACAACCAAAACGGTCAAGTTACCCGCTCTAATCAATTGACTCCACCGGGTTTTGGTTCAAATCAAAATGCTAACAACAACTATCGAAACAATCAAGTTGGTTTTAAAAACAATTACAACAAGGGAAACTATGGTAATCAAGGGGCTAATAATCAAGTTTAAAAAAAATCAAAATGATTTTCAAAACAACAACAAAAGTTTGCAAACTTTGAAAGATCTTCCAAATGAATTTGTTAAATACGCTAATGGGAACGATGCTAGGTTTGACAACATTCAAAGAGAAATCATTAGCCTAAGATCGGAGTTTAAGAACGACTTGAAGAAAGAGTTGAAAAATGAGTTAGCAAATGAGCTTAAAATCCATACAAATAAGATGGAAGGAAATGTAACTAGGTTACAACAAAACCAACAAAAAATGGAACAAGGGCAACATGAAATTAAGCAAGAAATGATTAAAGCCGAGAAGAGGCAATCAATGTTTGAGGATAAAATTTCATCTATGTTTGAGGCAATTATGTGCAAACCGTCTTCGAATAGTCTTCCTAGCAACACCATATCAAACCCTAAGGGTGAGATGAAAGTGATTACCACACGTAGTGGTAAGACACTTAAGGAACCGACTCCTCCACCAATTGCTCCTACGGAGGATGCAATTGAGGAAGAACCCGAGGTGGTGGTCGAAAAGGAGCATGTCCAAATCTCACGAAGTACCGCTCATGCCACACCTACGGTTGACCCATTACCAACATTGGAACCCTAGATTCCAAAGGCTATGCCTATGCCTCAACCCACACCACCTTTGCCCTATCCATCGAGACTTAGAAAGTAGAAACGTCAAGAGCGCGATAATTACCTATTTGAGATTTTTATGAAAATGTTTCGTGATTTGCACTTTAGTGTGAGTTTCGCCGATGCTTTGGTCATGATGCCTCGATTTGCCGCTAACTTTAAGAGTATGTTGAACAACAAGGAGAAATTGCATCAATTGTCTAGTTGTTCATCGGTTTATCTTAATCGCATACCTCAAAAGGTCGGTGATCCCAGGAAATTCTTGATCCCTTGTGCAATCCAAGATATGGAAGAATGCTATGCCTTGGCCGATCTTGGTGCTAGCATTAACTTGATGCCACTTGTAATCTTCAAGTCGCTCAATATTCCTAATCTTACTCCTTCACTAATGTCTATCGAGTTGGCGGACCATTCCACGATTCCCGCATGTGGATTGGCGGAAGACGTTTTTGTGAAAGTGGGAAAGTTCAATTATCCGGTAGACTTTATCGTTGTCGATATTCCCACGGATCCTCAAGTTCCTCTCATTTTAGGTCGTTCGTTTTTAGATACATCTATGGCTTTGATCGATGTTCATGCTAGAAAGATCACCTTAAGTTTCAACGACGAGGAACTTGTTATAAACGCAACTCAAAACTCTCAAATTTCTCATGTTTATTCCGTTGCAACCATAAACCTCGTTGATATGATTGACGTTGTTTGCGAGGAATTTCACAAGAAGTTCTAGGTTTTGGTGATGATGAAAATAGTGGTAATCCCACTATGTTAGATCCCATTCTTGATAACGCGACACCAACCTTCACTCCATTTGAAGGTGGTGGTTTTACGTTGGAAGAATTCGATGTTCCACGTACTTGTAACGAAGACCTCGACAATGATGAGGACTTCTCAATTATCAAGGATTTTCTCAACGATTTCCCATTTCCTCCACCCGAGGAGGTTATGAGTATCGAGCCCAAATCTTCGATTGAGGAACCACCTATCCTCGAGTTGAAAGATTTACCTCCTCACCTTGAATATGTATTTTTGGAGGAGGACGACAAGTTGCCGGTTATTATTGCGAAAGAACTTTTGGATGATAAAAAAACCGCACTTTTCGATGTTCTAAAGGATAACAAAGGTGCAATTACGTGGAGGTTATCTGACATTAAGGGAATCAATCCCAAATTTTGTACCCACAAAATCTTAATGAAGGAGGATTACAAGCCCGCAATCCAATGTCAAAGGAGGGTGAACCCCAAAATTCACGACGTCATCAAAAAGGAAGTCCTAAAACTCCTTGACGCGGGAATGATTTACCCTATTTCCGATAGCCCTTGGGTGAGTCCTATTCCTTGTGTCCCTAAGAAGGGAGGAATGACCGTTGTGCCAAACGATGCCAACGAGTTAATTCCCACTAGACTCGTGACCGGATGGAGAGTGTGCATTGACTATCTTAAGTTGAATGAATCCACTCGAAAAGACCATTTTCCCTTGCCCTTCATGGACCAAATGTTGGAGCGTCTTGCGGGAAACGATTTCTATTGCTTTTTAGATGGTTTTTCCGGTTACTTCCAAATCCCCATCGATCCTCGTGATCAAGAAAAAACTACGTTTACGTGTCCATATGGAACGTTTTCCTATCGTAGATGCCATTCGGACTTTGTAATGCACCGGGAACCTTTCAAAGGTGCATGATGGCTATTTTTCATGATATGATCGAGAAGACGATGGAAGTCTTCATGGGTGACTTTTCCGTGTTTGGTAGTTCGTTCACTTCGTGTTTGTCAAATCTTGAGAGAATGTTGAAACGTTGTGAGGAAACCAACCTTGTGCTTAATTAGGAAAAGTGTCATTTTACGGTTAAAAGTGGAATCGTCTTAGGGCACAAGGTTTCGAAAACGGGGATTGAGGTAGAGCTAAGGTAGACGTCATCGCCAAATTACCTCATCCCAAAACCGTTAAGGAAGTTAGGAGTTTCCTAGGCCACGCGGGCTTTTATCGTCGATTCATCAAGTATTTTTCAAAGATCTCTCGACCTATTACGCATCTTCTTGAAAAAGAGGCACGTTTTATCTTTGACGAAGATTGTGTACGAGCCTTTGAAATCCTTAAGAGGAAACTTACCGAAGCTCCCATTCTTGTTGCTCCCAATTGGAACCTCCCCTCTGATCCCATTTGTGATGCTAGTGACTACGCTATTGGGGCCGTATTGGGGCAACGTCATGAAAAGAACTTCTTACCTATTCACTATGCTAGCAAGACGATGATCGAGGCTTAACTAAAATACACTACAACGGAGAAGGAGTTCCTTGATGTGGTGTATGCATTTGAGAAATTCTGACCTTATCTCGTCTTGACGAAATGCATAGTGTATACGGATCATTCGGCTATCAAGTATCTTATGGCTAAACAATATGCTAAGCCAAGATTACTTCGTTGGATTCTCCTCCTTCAAGAATTTGATCACAAAATTGTTGACAAAAAAGGAGTCGAGAATCTAGCGGCCGATCATCTTTCTCGTTTTGAAGATCCTCACCAAAGTGTTTACGAGCCCAAGGAAATCACCGAAACATTTCCGCTCGAGACACTTGGTGTAGTGAATTCTAAGCTTGATTCTTCCACCCTATGGTTTGCGGACTTCACAAATTACCATGCGGGCAACTTCATCATCAAGGGTATGACGACTCAACAAAAACAAAAATTCTTTCATGACGTCAAGTTCTACTTTTGGAACGACCCTTACTTGTTTCGAACTTGTGCGGATCAAATTATCCGACGTTGTGTCTTTGGTACCAAAGCTTCTAACATCCTTAGAGCTTGTCACGAGGGACCCACGGGTGGTCACCATGGTGTTAATCTCACGGCTAAGAAGGTGTTTGATGTCGGCTTCTTTTGGCCTTCTATTTACCGAGATGCACATGAGCTTGTGAAGTCGTGTGACTCATGCCAACGACAAGGAAAAGCCTCACAAAAAGATGAAATGCCACTAAATATCATCTAAGTGTGTGAGATCTTTGACGTTTGGGGCATTGACTTTATGGGTCCGTTCCCATCATCTCGTGGTAATAAGTACATCCTTGTCGCGGTTGACTACCTATCTAAGTGGGTGGAAGCTAAGGCTTTGCCCACCAATGATGCTCGTGTGGTAGTCAAGTTTTTGAAAAGCTTGTTTTCTCGGTTTGGAACCCCTCGTGCGATCATAAGCGATCGTGGAACCCATTTTTGTAACGACCAATTCGAAAGGGTCCTAAGGAAATATGAGGTTAAACATCGGCTTTCTACGGCTTATCACCCACAAACGAGTGGGCAAGTCGAGGTTTCAAACCGAGCGTTGAAGAGGATCTTGGAGAGATCCGTTGGGGAAAACCGACAATCTTGGTCGGATAAGTTGGATGATGCTTTATGGGCTTTTAGGACCGCTCATAAGACGCCCATTGGGTGCACTCCTTATAAGACTGTGTATGGGAAAAATTATCATTTGCCAATCGAATTGGAACACAAGGCTTATTGGGCCCTAAAGCATTGTAATGATGATATGGAGACCACGGGAAAACACCGGAAAATGCAATTAAATGAATTGGATGAATTAAGGGATATTGCTTATGAAAATTCATTGATTTATAAAGAAAAGACTAAAAAGTTGCATGATTCTAAAACTAAAAACTGGGTTTTTAACATTGGGGATCAATTGTTGCTTTTTAATTCTCGTTTGAAAATCTTTTCCGGTAAGTTGAAATCCCGTTGGTCCGGTCCATTCACCGTGACTCAAGTTTTTCCTTATGGAACCATCGAGCTAGCTCAAAATGATGGCCCCAATTTCAAGGTAAGGGACATAGGTTGAAGCACTACTTTGGCGGGGAAGTTCCATCCTTGAACTACCTCGACCAAATCACCTTCCCCAATGATAATTAGTATTAAGGGGATCGAGTCGAGCTCATGACTCGGTAATCAAAAACGAGGTGCCTCGTGGGGGAGTCCCATGCTTATCCTATGTATATATTATCGCTTTTCTAATGTAGTAACGTGTGGGGATTTTTGCCCTTCCAACCTTTGTTTCGTGGTTGTTTGTGAATTGTGGATTTTAGATGATCATTATCTTCATGATTGAAGCCTCTCGTGTTCGTTTTATGGGAGCACTCGATCATTTGCTTTGAAGACTTTCTCAATATCCATGATATATCCTTTGATGTTCTAACCTTAGGTTTATAGCACACTTCATAAACGGCTTTAAATTTTCATGCTAGATTAGGCATTCGACTACGTCTCTAGTATGGGGGTGTTTGCACCCCTAGACTCGAAACATTGAGGACAATGTTTAACTTTAGTATGGGGGGTGAATAGATACTTGCTTTTCCAAACCTTCACGCTTTCCAAAGTTTATCTTTTTGTTTATCGTTTTGTTGCAAAATAAGGCTAAAAATGGCCAAATTTTAAAAATTTTCTCATGTTCTATAAGTGTTTGAAGACACGAATGTAGGTTTTCCGATGGCGAGAATAGGAGTAATTTTTGACGCGACCGTGCGTGTTGAGCACTTAGCTTTGATTCCTTAACTTCACATTAGGCTAAGTCTCTTAAATGAGGACGAGAAATGATAGGGTTAATTATAAGTTACTATGCTAAACGTAGAGTACTCGTATTCTTTCAAAAACTCATGTGTTCTCATTGTTTGCTTATTCTCCCTTCGCTTGTAAATATTTTTTGCTTAATAAATATTGACTTAGCGGTTTAGTCTTGATTGTTGGGTTTCTAGTCTTTTCTAGTAGCTTCCGTGTAATTAAATTGGGAAGACATTAAGGTATCGCCAGCGTCACGGTTTTGAAGTATTGGCACCCGAATAATCAAAAGCTTCACCCAATAATAAGATTTCAAGTGCTCACCTAAATCAAGCAAACAATTTGAAGCCCACAAGGCCGAAAAATCTATGCAAAATTGAAAGTGAATCAAGCCTTAATCTTTGAAGCTTTAAAGATCTAAAATTCGCCTTAGCGTGATGATATACGTCTTTGGCTAATAAAACCACCGATGAGGTGGATAATAAAAGGCAAGACAAGACCAAAGTCAGAATAAAAGCTTCATGGCGAAGTTGAATAAAAGATGGAGGTAAACCAAAGATAATAAGGCCCTTCCGTTAGGGGCGTATAAAAGTCTTGGTAATAAGTCTCATGTTCAAAACCGTTATAAAACCGTGTTTATCGATCCTTCTTGTTGACTTAATTTTTTGACATCGTTGTCTATTAGGAGGGGTTATTGATTTGATGGTCTTGGTTACACCGTTAGGACTCTATTTTTAGACCTAAATCTCTATTATCGCATAAGTCAAACAATGTATCCTCGTGAAACATTCAAGACATAATAAAATATAAGAGATACAACTTAGAAAAATGGGAGGATAAGTACGTAATTAGGGCATATGAGTAGTGTTAGCATTGCTAGCTTATAATGACAATGATCTTGTTGCACGCTTGGCATGGAATTGGGGTGAAAATCGAGGACGATGAAATTATTTCTAACGAAGCATTCACGTGTTCTTATTCTATGAACCTAAACGTCCCATTTTGCGATGAAAATCATACATTATGTCTAAAACGCAAGGAGTAGTAATAGTAGTAGTGTAGCTAGTTTATCATTCAATAAATGTGAATAAAAATGAATTTTGGAGGTGCTACGATACTTTATTCTAGCATTGCGTGAGGGCACGACAATGGTTTAGTATGGGGGAGTGATGAGACTGCTTTTATACATAGTCTCATCGTCCAAAAAGGGCTTTAAATGCATAAAATATCATGAAATACCCAAATATATGCTTGTGTTGTTGCTTGTGTATTTTAGGTACGAATATTGAGAAAATAACAAAAGATCACTAGAATCATGCAAAAACGAACACGAGAAACGAAGCCGCACATTGAACCAAGCCCTAATGAAGAATTTTCCAAGAAAACCCTTGAAGATTTGAAGATTTTTAAAGAAGGGTCCTCCAATATTGAAGAACTGACACTTTATACCCTTTTATCCTCATAATTACAAGATTGGTCCCTAAAGTTTGTCAATATTGCAAAAAGGGCCCTCCACTTTGAAGAATTGGCAATTCTAGTCCCTCATCAAAACTAAAATGTCAATATTTATCCTCCTCAAAGTCAAACATACCATGAAGAACTCCAAGTTACAAGAAATTACAAGTTTGGTCCTTTGAAAATATCAAAATTACCAAAAGGACCCTTGA
Source organism: Glebionis coronaria (assembly GCA_025667525.1). Taxonomy (NCBI): domain Eukaryota; kingdom Viridiplantae; phylum Streptophyta; class Magnoliopsida; order Asterales; family Asteraceae; genus Glebionis; species Glebionis coronaria. Next base: position 26,283,921 of record CM046880.1, read on the forward strand.
CTTTGAAGAAATGGAAAAAATGGTCCCTCATTAATCATGACTTGGCAATTTCAGTCCTCCAAAATGTCAATTATACAAGTCAAGACCATAATCCTTGAAGAAAATACCAAATCAGTCCTTCAAGAATCAAGAAATGGCAAGAAATACCCCTGAAAATACTTTAGAAAAGTATTTGGAGCAAAAGTGTGAAAAGTGAAACTTTATTACAAAGGGAATCTGGATTTGTGGTGTTTATTTACAAAGTGAAACAAGTTTGGAAAACATGGGGTGATTTCTGCCAAGACAAGGAAGATACCTAGACCAGTGTCATGATGACACGTGCCCCACTCAACCAAAACAACCAATCAGAACTCCCCAATATGCCACCTCATTTCCCACCCATAACTAACTTAAACTAATCAGATTAGTTTATTAAATGTGGCTCTAAACACCCCCTTTAAACATAAAACCGGATCAAACACATGTTCTTCATGTTCATCACAAGATTTGGGTATTGCTTAATTATCATAAATTAGCCCTTAATCTTTTCCAGATCAATGATTAAGGTGCTAATGATTATAACCCAACCTTAAAAACACATGCCACTTAACCTCACATGCCACATGGGACATGCCCTGCTACACGTTTGGGGAAGAAGATAAGATTGTGACAGCCATCCAACGGGCATGATTCCAGCTTACATCCTAAGCTTATTTTACACCTTTGGATTCACTTTTACCTTGCCAGCTACAACAACAATCCAGAAATCAGTCACATGATCTTCAAAGTTCAAATAAGACAAGGGGCAAAATTGGAACTTCATTAGCTATGGTTCACGTTTTTTAAGCTTTCATAGTTCATTTGTATGCCTATATAAAGGCCTTAGGGTGCTTCATTTGTACTTTGCTCTTGAATTTTCCTTGGTTCACAAATCTGTAAATCATATATTCATATTAATGAAATGTGTTTGAATTTGTTGAAGAAAGCTCAAGTGCCAACCTTTATATCTGTTTATTGTTGTTGATGTTTACTAGTTCTTGAATCCTAAACCTGTTTTCAAAAAGAGTGTGCAAAAGTTTGCACATTTTCCACTTTTCTTGAGATTTTGCTAAGTCTAGTTCAAACCTTGGAATTCTTGGGCTATAAATCTGATCATAGCATCCTGATATTGAGTTATCAAGGTGTGGTGAAGCCTATAACTTAGGGATAATCAAGTGTGGGGAACTAAGGTTGCATTAATCAAGAATTTTTCATCTTTCTGTTTTGATATTTGTGCTCTTAACCTTGTTGAATCTTAGCAGGCTTATTAGTGGAAGCTTGTGCTTGTTCTTGCTAGCACATAAGCTCAAAATTCGTGGGTGTGGATGTACATCCATGAGGTACACATCATCTTACTCAAAATCCGATAAAAATTTGGATTTTTGGTGATTTTGTGTGTGACTTGTGTTCTTGCTGATTTTATGGTCTAATCTTGTTCAAATCTACATATCTCATCTGTTATTGTGCTTATTTGGGCTTGGGTGGTCTTGGATAACACTTTTGATTTGAAAATTTGATTTTGAAAAGTTAAAAGGGTGTTTGGGATTACCTGTTTAAGATCATAAGTGGATATTGTGTTGTTAGAAGTTTGTGTATGTGCTTTGTATCTACTATATGATTGGTTGAGTGCATATTGCTGCAAGTTTTTGGGTTTGAAACCTTGAATCAAACATTGTGCTATAGATTGCTTGTTTTGACTGTTTTGACCTAAGATTTTGGTAAAATTTAGAATTTATGCATGCTTAGGGCCAAAAAGTGTTTAAACATAGTTCTTATAACCTGTTAACAAGATTTGGAGGTTTGAATTTGGCTTGGTGGTCAATTGCATCAGGAAGTGTTCATAACTGCATGTTCATAGTTCATCAGTAACTTTAAGTGCTTGAATCTTGATCAATACTTTGAATCAGTGCATGAAACCTGTTTAGACTTTCTTATTTAAGTTTATTATTGCTTGTGTATACATTTGGTTAAGTTTGGTTGGCTGAATTGTGCTATAAGTGCTTATTGAACCATAACTGCTTGTATGTTCATGTCTGTGCTAGATCTGGTGATGTTTTGATTAAACTGTACTAATTGGCTGTTAGTGATTGTGATTTCTTTGTAGTATTTGACTCCTCTTGATCCACTGATCAATTGGGTGCCTTTGGGTAACTTGAATCTCCAAAAAAGTCACTAAAGACAAAAAGTCAAACAAGTCAAGCAGTGGAAAACGTTTCCACTGCTCAGACCCAAAAACTAGCCCCTGCTAGTGTTAATTTGCTTTCAGCTTATTAATAAGCCATATTGGCTTATCCAGACCTGCAACAACTTATTTTTTGTGATCAATCTTCATCATTTGACTCATTTGTTTGAACTGGAGCTTATTAGACTTTAACTTTGATTTTTGCTAGAAAACCAACTCATTTGAATTTTTCATAAGTGCTTGTTTGCTTATTTCAGCTTATTTAGTGAAATTATTTGAAAATTTTTTGTTGATTAAGCTTATTTAAGTCATTTAAAAGCTTTAGAAACTTGAATCAGCTCTTGGGGTGGCCTAGAACTCAAAAACGACTATTTTGTCGTTTTGTGTAGATTGCTTATGGCATTTTCAGGCTTATTCCTTGGACTTTTTTCAAATTTCTTTTTACAAAAGTGTTAAGCAACTCAAAAGAAGCTTGTGTGTCTATTTTGAGCTTATGGCATCAGCTTATAGCTTAATGGGCCAAAAAGCCCATTAAGAATAAGCTGTTTGATATAAGCCAGCTTATTTCACATTTTCAGCTTTTGGGCCTTTGAAGAATTGTGTTCAGAATCAAATTTTGAGTCAGATAGGAGTTTTTGGGCTTAATTGGACAACATTTTTCTTATTGGGCCTTTAAAAGCCCATTAAGGTGACTGTTTGGACTTTTGGCCCATTTCTAGGCCCATTAGGGGTTTTTTTTGTAATTTCAACTTCATTTTCTGTTTATTTAGGTTAAATTAAGCTAGTTTGCAAGTTTTTAGAACTTTTTATAAATTTTGAATTTTTAATACTATTTTATTATTATTTTATTATTAAAAATTAAAATTTAGATTTTTCAAGTTTTTATATTTTCTTAGGTTAAATACATTAAGTTAGGAATTTTATAACCTTTATAATATTTTAATTGTTCTTAGATTAATTTTTATAATTATTTTAAGTTTTAATAGTTTTTAATTGTTTTTAAATAGTTTTAATTAATTTTTAAATTTTCAAAAATAGTTTTAAATTAAGTTAGGTCATTTTAGAGGTTTACAATTGAAAAAATCTCATTTTAAGCTTTTTGTTAATTAAATTGATTTTTAGGGCTTTAATTAGCATTAAAAAATCATTATTTAAGTAAATAAAAGGTTTGAGTAATTTTTGATTTTTATAAACTCTAATTACATTATTTAGGATTTATTGCAATTTTCTAGGAATTTTTAAGGTAAATTTTTAAATTTGGTACTTTTTACGGTTTTACGTGTACGACCTTTTCGTCTTAGTTTTAATCGTCATCGTAACCGTCATTCTCTTCATATCCCATTTATATTTTCTTTTCTCATAATCATATAATCACAAAGTTAATCATCTCTCTACACACACTAGCCTCCTTGAGAACGATACGCTCTTTTTCCTAAAAGACGTATTTTTACATCTATCACCCATCACCACCAAAACTATGTCGAAAACCTCTCTTCTGATATGTCCACACTAAAATAAGAAGAAAAATGAAAAAAAAAAACAGGACACATTAATTTATTAGTTGGATCTGTATGTATGTCTTTAGTCTTTTGATATCAGATTTACCTTTCAGTTAATTAGTAGCTCATTTGATCAAGATTTCATGTTAGATTTCTATTTGATAGGTATCGTGCTAACACTACGGATGCTAATAACAGAAAGGGAAGGGAAAGAACAAGGAGAAGCAGGTTGTACAATATTAAATGTTATAGACCAGCCAAAAGACCATACCAGGTACTTAAATCCACAGCCTTTTTCCTTTTACACTGAACTACCACCCAAAATGTACGCATATCGTACCACACTGAATTAGTAAAAACAACAGTATGCACATATGTCCATTAACCCAAATATCACTACCTGCTTGACTGCTTCCCTTCATAGTTGCAATTTAAACTAATCTCAAAACACCAACATCCTGATCTGCACAAGAACTCCATCAAGCGACGTGATAAACAAGATAGCTAAAAGTTCTTCAGTACAATGACAACTTCTTCAATACAATGACAATCCACCATTCAAAAACACCAGGCTCAGGTAACGAAAACCAGATCCATATCGCAATACCTTTTTTCAAGTTATATTACATTCATATGTACAAAGCAATAACTCTGATTTAAAAATAATTTCAACAAGCATACCCACCCTGTAAAATAAGTTATTACAAACATCACTTAAGCCGATTCAAATCACCTTTCCGACATTCAATGTTTAAAGCCAATTCAGGGTCAGTGTAAATGTAGAAATTTTTATCACAAATACGATTGTTGCATCTGAAAACTGTCGTTGCATTATATAATCATGCTGAGGTTTATTCGTTCGCTGATGGAATTATGAATTATCACTACATGTTAATGTACATAGTAGTACTTACACCTATTATACTAAATAATAACATGTACATATTTACTTATTACACTATATTCATGCACAGGTACCCCACTAAAGGAAGCAATAGATCAGCGAGGAGAACACACCGTACCACCCCAACCTAGAACAGCAACCACAACCATGACGGGAACCCCGCCTGAGAACTTCCTACAACAGATAGCAATAACCACAGTCATAAACAAACTGATTCCTCCAAAACCAGGTAACAAATCTGCGCTTGCACTGAATCACTTCAGCCAACATTATCGCGTCTTCACACAAAGACATTATTAGAGTGCTAACAGACTCTTTTCTCACAAATTGTTGGCTTAGAAAGCGAAAGCAACCAACCATCAACAACACAGAAACAACTAACAAAATGATCGCTACTATCCTAACTGTCATCTGAAGCCAAGAAGGAAAAAGCTGATTAAAGGAAAACTCCACAGCAGCACCTTGCACTTTTTTGGAAAAACAACGTACATTAACATGGAAGCTACACCAAAACATCAAGCTCTACAAAAATCTATACCAAACTAGCAAATTCATTTTGAAACAAAGGTGATGAAAACCAAGTTCTCCGTAACAATGTACTTAAAACATGTATCCCAGCCTGTAACTGTTAACTAATGATGTAGCTGATGCACACTACGCATACCAACAACTCATTCTCCCATGTGCAGACAACAACGTACGAACCAAAACCCCGCAACGAAGTACGGGCACTATCCCTCGTGTATAATGCTCGGGAGCATACCCAAGGTATGAATCAAGATGATGACGAGGATTAATACTCTTAATGAGATAGACGTAAGTGACTTCTTTCACTTTTAATTTTTGATCTTTATTTTATTTCGACAATGATATTTTTCATATGGACATTTAGCCTAACGGGAAAGTATCTTGATTGGGCACTTAGATTTGAAGAAGGTAAAACTGATTCTGCAAAGGTACGAGTGCCATTCTATGTTGGGGGTCTTTAATAAGAGCTTAATATTGCGGGTCGGTGGTTCTTATGGATTAATCAGAGAATGGAACATATGTTAAATGAACATATTAAGTTAGACAGTAGTATATATATTTTTGAAGCCAAATCATTTTTACTAAAAGTTGTACTATCTAACTCTTTTTACATAATGATATGTATAAGATTTTAAGATGCTATAAATGTTACTCATTTTTTTAACTAGAATTATTTTAGACCTTAAAATAAGAATATAAAACAACTATAAATAAAATGTACCATTGCTTGAACTGTTTCTAATACATGGATACTTGTGATCAGCTGTATTATAAATATAAAGACATTTTGGGTTGCTGGGTGCAATAAAAATATATAGTGGTCACTATTAAAAATATTAAATCAATGTTTGCTATTGATATTGTTGAAGAAGTGGAAAAATGAGAGTCGTTTCTAACTAAATATTTTTTTAGCAACTGCTAT